>JADMNL010000023.1:306751666-308155833 GCA_016271365.2 Neoceratodus forsteri | reverse complement strand
TATATATATATATATACACATACTGTATATCTCAGACACACCAAGTTCAATGTCCTTGCTGGCAGAGTCAGCTGCAGCCTCATAGACTCAGCACTCCTGCTGGACCATTCCTGCTGAGTCTGCTTGTTATGAGTGAGCTTATCAAAGGTGCTTTGACAAACCTACTCTTCAATGCTCCAGCTCCCACAATTAATTAGAGCCTCCAGGAGATTAAGTGGAAGTGGGGCTAGTTAGTTCAAATACAGTATGTCTGCAGGCAGTGAGCTGTGGAAAAATCACATAACCAACTTGTGAACCATTACACTGGTAGCAACTGTGCTGGTGACATAGACTGCAAGAACAGTGATCTGCATGGCCTGCTGTTGCTGTCTGGCTCTGGAGATGGTTGTGCAAAGCTTTTTAAACTGACACCAAGACACACCTCATTCTCATTGCTACCACTCCTGATTCTAGCGTCCAGTAGTCTAAGTGGTGGTGAGGCTGGTTGCCCAAATAAATCAATGGGCATTATGGCTGCATGGGGAACTAACTCATCTTTTTTAGCATATAGTCAAACAAGATATTTCACAGTGGACCCTTGGAAGCTGTTTCAGAGTACAATGGTGTGACAGTGGATTTGTTTACTTAAGGCACTATGCACTAATGTACCCTGTACGCACCAGTTGGAAGCATACTGGGCTGTATTGTTTTTCAGTGTGTAGGGAGCCCCTGTGGGATGTGTAGGGCTGGGATGCATGACCTTCTGCCATCTTCATGCACAGCCAGCTGGGGGGGGGCAGACCTGGGCTGGATCATGGGTTTCAAATTGGAAGCTCTGAGTTACTCTAAAGTGGATCTACTGGAACAGGGGATCATGGGACATGCCAACCTGCATGCAGACTGTCATGTCCCCATGACAAAACTTCAAATTCCTTATTTCCGCCAACTGTGCCCTGCAGATATTGTCTACCTCGGGCCTTCTATGCCATGAAGGAAGGACAGGGTCTGTGGCTGCAGGGTGTCAGCTGCTTCTGTGGACTGAAGTCAGGGGGTGCACCCATTATTGAAGTCTTCTACTTGGTGTAATGGAAAGCTCCCCCACACTGACCGAGGAGAGCATAATGGGCACTGTGCATTCTGAACCCCACCAGCCATCTGTAGGCATGCCCATTCTCCACCCCTTCCCTGGCCAGCTGCACTTTTGCATGGCATATGACATGAATGGACCTGGTCAGGGGAGGACAGTGGGTGCCTTTGGTCATTGTATCTGGGGTTCTATGCAGAACTCCTGGGATGTGCGTATTCCAGCCCTATGTGCCATGTATCATGGCACATAGGGCCAGGATTGGTTCTTAAATAGGGCCCAAATCTTGTACAGTATCACCAAGGTATGGTAAAATTAACATGATGACATGGATCAGCACTGTAAATTTACGTGGTAATTCAAAGTTCAATGATGTTAAATTGAAAGCTGTGAATTTTAGGCCAACATGTTATTTTTTCCCTGTGAATTTAAAAGTTGTTGATTTTGTAAATTATTTAGTTTCCCTTTATCAGGTTAATGGAAAGCCTACACATGTTTTCACTATTCATAGAAGTTTACCTCTGGTGCCATAATGATAACCATCATGTTTACGTCTAACCCTTTGTGGCTGATGATTACATATGGGAGAGCAGATAGATTCACTCTACAATTACACTATGGGATGAAGTGAAAGAAAAAACAACTGGAAGATGTTTTCCAAAGAAATACAGAAGGAAGACATTTATTAATTAGAATAAAACTTTAGCATGCATTTCATTGTGGAAGACACTTTAATGATGGGAAATGCCCTTAAGCAATAAAGCTTTGAATAAAAGATGTTTTGCTGCAGTAAGCTACAGGCTTGCAGCCAACCATTCTTTCTAGCAAAGCAGGCCTTTTTACTTTATCCTTAAAAAAAAATGTGTTTGAGCCAAACATTATTGTCTTGTGCATTACAAAATATAATGAAGGATCATTTTACATTAAAGCAATATTGGAAGTTCACAGCTTAAATCTATATCAAAAACATGAGTTGTCTTTGAAAATGTTCCCCATGTTAAAAAAAAAAAGGTTTGCCTTTTTAAAAATATATGTTGTGTTACTGTACATCTCTGTGTGGAAAGTATATTTTTTTTACTAAACCTAACGTAAGAAAGTATTCTAAAATGCTACCTATTGTATCTTAAAACTTTTAGACATTTTAAAACCTGCCCTAAGATTTATCATAAATGTGGAGATGTGGCTAGCAAAATATCAATGTGCAAAACACTCTTTGGGACTAATTTGTGAGGACATTTGCTTGACTTGAACAATCAACTATACAGTATGTGGTTATTAAGGGCAAGCAAATCCAGGGTGGATTTACATTTGGTATTAAATTTGCCAGTCCACTCGTTTTTTTTAAATTTAGATTTGAATTATGTTTTGATTCTGGTTTAGATACAGTGAAATATTGTTTTAGATCTAAAACAAAACAAAAAAAAAGCTTCAATCAGCAGTGTCAAATTAAGAAACACAAATGTGAGTATCCAGGTCAAGCTTAAAAACACAAGAGAGATTGTCCAGGTCTGATAAGTAACATTTCAGAGTTTAACATACATCCTGTAGCAACTCGGCATAAAACAGGCACTGTATGTTTTTTGTTTTTTTTCACATTTGCTGACAAATATAATGCCTACTCTTCCTAGTATAGTTGCAACTTAAATTGAAAATGACCCTAGTCATTTCTGGCAAGGATGGAAAATAACCTGCTTGCTGATTGGAAATATTAGTAACCCACTTGTTGGAACGAAAATCTGCAGATCAATGTGGCTAGTTGTTATTGATTTCTCTTTGTCAACATTTAATGTTATAATGCTGCCAGGCAACGTGCACCCAAACCCTGGCCCATTCTGCTCTAAAGCCATTAATCTGAGTAAGCCTTCGGGTGCCCTCTCATTCATATCAATCAATATCTGCATTCACCTTCCTAAAATGGATGCCCTACAGGCCTTCACCAGCCAGCACTGCCCTGACATCCTGGCAGTTGTTGAAACCCGGCTCACGCCATCAGTACTGGACCATGCAAACAGCCTTCCTGGCTGCAACATCTTTAGGCTGGATCGCCTCTCCAAAAGAGATGGGGGCTGCGCTGTCTACCTAAAAGATTCCATACGGGGCACCACATCATTATCTCACTCCAACCCAGAACTGCTCAGATGCTGCCAGTAAGAATCCTCCTCAGAGCCCAAAACAAAACCCTCACTGTTGCCACCATCTACATCCCTCCCAAAGAACAGGGAACTGGTCTAACACCTGTTCTTGACTTTGTAAAGTCATTCCCACTGGACACCGAATCCATCCTCCTAGGCGACTTCAACATCATCTGGCCTGCGGCCGATGCGGGTGCACACAGGGATACCATTGCTGCGGTGAACCTCACACAAATGGTCGACTCACCAACCAGGAAAAATTACAGGACCGGCACCAGCACACTCTTGGACTGGATCCTTATCAGTCACCCATCACGGATATCTAACACTAATGTCCTCCCTGACTATCTCAGCGACCACTCCCCTGTTAGCTGCACCTGGTCAAATAAATTCATCAAACAACCACCAAAAACAGTGGTCACCTTCCTTGACTCAAATCCCACCTCCTTCCTCAAGACTGGTTCCCTATCTTCAATGCAACCTATGTAAACACTGCCCTTGACCACTTCATAAACATCTTCACTGTGGCCTGTGACACATATGCTCCTATTAAGAAATGCAAAGTCAAATCACTCAGTAACCCTTAGCTCACGGGTGACCTCCTCAGGATGCTAAAAACAAGAGACCACCTATGGGAGCTGGCCAGAAACATTGGAAGGCAAAACAACATCCCAAACTACAAACGTGCCCGCAATGACTGCACCAAAACCATTCGGCAAATGAAGTCAGACTACTATAAGAATGCTCTCACAAACTCCTGGGGCAATGGTTGGGAATTATGGAAGAACATAAAGGAATTCACCAGGAATCCACCCAAACCCCCCCATCAATACTCACCATCAATGGAACCACAACCCTCAACCTAAAAACCATTGTGGATACCTTTAACAAAGCCTTTACCGACCTCAGCGCTGTCCTACCCCCCATGACTACTTCAAAGATGGTGAAGCCCCTCTTTCTGCAATGAACACTACTCCCACGAGCTCCCCCTGCTTCTACTTCAAAGCAGTCAAGGCTCACCAAGTACGCAAATATGTTACCAAAGCCCTTGGTAAATCAAGAGATTCAGTAATGACTCCCTTGATCTCAAAATCCTGTCTCTCACACTTGAAGTGCTTAGTCCTCTGACCAGAATTTTCGACCTCTTTCTCAGCCTTAGCCAGTTCCTGGACAGATGGAAATCTGCCACTGTCACCCCAATCCATAAAAGTGGTGACAAAACTGCCCACGATAACTACAGACCTATCTCCCTACTACTCCCACTCTCCAAGGCACTAGAATGCATTGTCTCGGACCAGCTCACAGAATACCTGGATACGTACAACATCCTCTGCAAGCAACAACATGGGTTCCGCAAAGGTTACAGTACCTCCACAGCCCTACTTGAATTAATTGGCACAACCCACAATGCACTTGACTCTGGTGAACTACTAGGCTCAATCTACATTGACTTAACTAAAGCCTTTGACACCATCAATCACCGCCTCCTGCTTGTCCAGCTTCAGAACACTGGGCTGTCAACCGACTCCATTGGCTGGTTTAAGAGCTACCTTGAAGAACGGTCCCAAACAGTAAGAATCGCTGATACACTCTTGGACCCTAGACCGGTCCACTCGGGAGTCCCTCAGGGCTTCATTCTAGGACCCCTCCTCTTCATCCTCTTCTTAAACTCACTATCGGACAGCTGCTCAGAACAAATAATTCTCTATGCCGACGATGCTGTGATCCTCACCTCGGAGCCTGATCAAATCCAATTACAAAATAAACTTCAGCAGGCCTTCTCCTCCATCGAATCCTGGTTCCTAAATCATAAACTGCTTCTCAATCAGAAAAAAAACAAGTCTATGGTCTTCTGCAGCCCTCACAACAAAAACAAACAACTCCACCTCTCCATTGCAACCGAACAAGGAGCCATCCTAGAGCAAACACAATTGTTCAAGTACCTCAGCATCACCCTTGATCCCCACCTCTCATACACTGTCCATATCAGCAATGTTGCAAACTCTGCCAATGCGAGGTTAGGCATATTATTCCGGCACAGGAAACACCTAACCCCAGAAGTACTGTCAGTGGCCATCCAAAGCTCCATCGTCAGCATCATAGACTATGGTCTTATCATATATGGGTCTGCAACTACCACTGCTCTCAAACGTATCGTGATCTCCCTGAATAAGGCCTGTCATCTCATCACTGGCTCACATCGCCATACCCACACATGTGACCTTTATTCCCAATCTGGATGACTTCAACTGGACAAACGCATAAAATACGAAACCTGCATCACGGCCAAGAAAAATATAATGGGGCTTGCCCCACCTGGTGTCTGTGCCCTCCTTAAGCCTAGACATAGGAACGTCACTACAAGGAGATCCAATTCCCATCTACTACATATCCCACAATGTCGCATGACCCAAGGACAAAGATCATTCGCTTATCAGGCATCTAACTGGCTCAACTCTCTTGGCAGCGACATAGTGACCGCTCCAACACTCGGCCTCTTCAAGTCCAAGCTGCACCTCTCACTGTTTGTATCCTGCAATTGCCCATCTTAACATTTACACTGTTCCAGCTGTAAATGCCCCAGCACCCAGCACTTACAATTAGTCTTTGCACCCCTAGCACCTTACCTGTCATATTCCCTCGACAAGGCCCCCTGGCTGGATTGTCTCCCACCTTCGCCCACCTCCCCCCCATATCTCCACTCCTGCCCCCACCCCAACTACTTCCTGTACTCCCCCTTACACACTGTACCTCCTTCCCCCCGATCTCACCCTCACTTCCCCCACCCCCCCTTCCCTTGTCTTGCTCATAGCTCAAGTCTTTGTACTGGTTATTACATGTCTGTAAGTCAATGACTATATGTTTGTAACTAAAAATGATGACTGTTGCACATGCTGACATGGAACCTTTGTAAAAGAGCCTCGGCTCAAAGGTATTGTAATCCTAGATTGAAATAAATAAATAAATAAATAAAATTATGACAGCAGGGGTTCCACCTTTCAAATGTACCATTCCACATAAAGTTTTTTTTGATTTATTTTAATTTTTTTTATTCTTTTTCTATTTTGTAAGTCAGAGAAAAGAGCTAAAATCTGAAAATGTATGCAACAGTGTAGCAAATGCCAAATATTGTATTTACTTTAATCAAAAAGATTACATTCCAGAGCTGAGAAGAATAGCAAATGTGTGCAGGAGTGCAAAACATATCACACATTTTATTTGCAAAATCAAAATGAGCTTTTCATGTTCCTTCATGTCAGGGCTCTGGAGTTTTTTTCATGTCAGATTTATTCAGAGTCATTAATAATTTGAGAGGAACCATGATTAGTAATGAGTCTAAGTAGCCAGAAAAGAACCCCAGATTGTCATTAAAAAAATGGCAGTTTCTCAACACCATCAGATGACAGATTTTCTCTTTGGTGGATAATACTGCCAGCAGCACTTAATATCATCAAAGAATACACACTATATGGTGGGCAGCTTAGATATAGACTGGTAACTTTAGTTGATTTATTTATTTATTTGAAATTATTCCAAACAGAATAACCCCATGAGGTGCAACATTTCATTTTCATGGGACCCAGGGAGGATGGCAGCAGTTAGCAGGTTAACATAGTCCAGCAGGAATACTTACATACATGTTAAAATATACACAGAAAAAAAAATGACTATAAAGGTAAGTACATCTAAACAGCAATCAAAGCAAACTAACAAAGTGGGTAACAGTAAACAAAAAGTATGAGTATTGTTATACAACATGATCATGATCATGGAGAGGGGGGTTCTGGACCATGCCAAAAGAAAACGTTTTAAGGTGGCTGGAAAGATTAGACTTGAACACTTGCAAAATCAAGGCATTCCTCAGCTGGAGGAGTTTCATTTAGGTTTCTGGTGTTATAAATGCAAAGGCCTTTCTACCAAATTCATACTTCTTCCTTGGAATTGAAAAGATAAGTGCTGCTGTTGAACAGACTGAGTAGGAACTAGATGGCTGTGTGTAGTGGGCTAGGAAATAGGGGCTTTTCTCTTGTGCATAGTTGTACATCAAAGAAAGCCAGTGGTAGTCACACCTGATTAAGGGACTTAGCCAGTTAAACAGGACATACAACAGACAACGATGAGTACACCGTCCACAGCAGAGGATGAACTTGCACAACTTGTTGCACAAATGGTCCAGGGGAAGTAGAGTGTTTTTTTTTTGCAAAGCAGTATATGATGTCTCCATAGTCAGTGGACAGGAGCTGAAGTGGGAGACTGCCTACATCCTCATGTCAGCACTGAGACAATGTTTACATCTATAGGGAAAGTTAAGCTTGGGTTCTACTGTTGCTAAAATGTGATAACTATTCCTACTGTATGTAAATGAGACATCATGTCAGATCACTGGATATTTGAATACGTTGACTTGCTCAAGAGTGATGTCATTTGATGTTATGATTGCAAGTGAATCAGCTGAATGAGTTACAAAGATCTGAGATCTGAACATGGTAGATTTAGTTTTGGTTGCATTGAGGATCAAATGTTTGTTGATGAATCAGGAGATTGTGTTTAAACCAGACTGGAGTGCTGAATTAACCTCATATATTTTCATTGCATTGTAGTAGAGTAAGGTGTCCTCTCCATGTAGATGACATCTTCTGCTGTTCTTCAGGAGGTTATTAATAAAAATAGAAAATAGCAGAAAGCCAAGGATATAGACTTGAAAAGCACCAAGATTTTAGACAGCAAGGTCTAAACTAATGCCTTGTATGGACACTAGCTGAGTTTGGTTGCTCATGTAGTTTCAAACTATTTAATGGCTGATTGACTGAGACCTAGGGGGGGTCTTGAGTTTGAGCCACACTATTTTGTGGATGGCCTTGGAGAAGTTCATGATGATGACCCAAGAGAGAAACCATTACCCATTGCTATGTGGAAATCATTGGTGACAATTGAGCAATAAAAATTTGGTGGACTGCCCCTTCTTGAAACCAGGTGTCATGAACAGAGCAGATTGTTCAGTTAGAGATATTCAGTCAGCTGGAAATGAACACACTTTTCAAGATCCTTGGACAGGTTAGTAAGGGGCATGCCACTATCTGAAAGGACTGCCCCTGATGTACAGCTGTTTAAGAACTCTTAAGTAGTATTCTACAATAGTTGAGATTGATTAAGATGGTGCAATTCTGTCCAGGTGTGGAATAGAGGTTTTTGTAATGAGATGGCTATTCAAGAGTTATTTTCTTGTTCAGCATAATTAGACACACTTGATTGATCTTTTTGAGTTTTATCAGTTTGAGGTGCATGTTCTTGCTGTGGTGCTAGGGGATGTCATCCTTTCCACTCTGTTTTGGTGCTGTGAAATGGAAGGTAACTCACCTTCATTACTGCAATTTTCCTTTTCAGTTGTAACTTTCAGAGTTAGAATGTCTCTGTATTTGTTAAGGTCAGTACCATTGAAAGAAATAATGTTATGTTTTGTTTAAACTGAGGGTCAACCATTGTGATTAGGATATGGTGTTCTAACTTTTGCATCTTCTCAATGCTAGGATCCATTTGCATTGTACGAGATAAGAGAGCCACAAGGTCACCAGCAGCAGCCAATGATGACCTCCCTTCTCTCATGTTCCTGCTGAAAACTCATCTTCCGTGATTCAGCTTTATTCCTCAACACACATATAATTGGGAGAATTTAAATAAGAATTGCACTGTCTGAGCTGACTTTTCACGTGACTTACTCAATTGACTGTAGTATCTGGCAGAAGACTGTCATGAGTGACCACTGTGCAGATTTAGTGTCATGCCCCCTTACTCATATGGTGCTCTGTTGTATACTGACATACTGTTTGACATTATTCAATAAATTTCTGTAACATATGAAAGGTTGAGTTACACTGATAAATGACTTCTTGTATTTGCTGATATTGTGGGGGCTGGTCTCCTTTTGCAGAGCTCACATGATCTTGAAAGCCTTTGTGGAGTGACTACAATGGTCACTGATTTGGTGGGCAACATCATGCATATTCTGAATATTTCGGTCTTCCTTAAGAAAATCATGCACCCTGGCGGTGAAACCTGACCACAAAGAAAATAATTTTAGAAATTGTACCAATGTGTCTAAAACTAACCTGAGATCCATAACTTGCCTGAAATACCAGATAAACTCCCTTCTATCCCAGAAGGGTGAGCTGGCTCTAGCCTGTCTGAAGTGCTGATATTGGGAAGGTGGTGAGCATGCAGCAAGGTTGCTAGCCCATCAGCTCAGAGTATCACAGGCAGAGTGGCATATTGTTATCCTCTGAAATAACCAGGGGCATTTAATCCAGTCCCCATTGGCCATTAACTCTAGAATGATGGAATTCAATGAAGCTCTGCATTTATCCCAGGCCTCCCCATAAGCCGCAGACATAAAAGACTTCCTCACCCAGCTCTCCATACCTTGCCTGAACTCTGGTCAGCAGCAGACCCTAGAAAAACTTCTCACTGAACTGGAAATTGCAACAGGGATCAAGGCCTTGGCACCACGTAAAGTACCATGGGATGATGGCATACTGATTGATCTGTATCAGTTTATGCCTGAGCTAGTTGCCTCCTCCATCTCCAGGATACACATAAATGCACATTTCCAAAAGACGTTTTACTGTCTACAGTACATTAAGAGTGGCAGCTGTCACAGTCCTGCCTAAAAAATGCAAATACAGCAGACCTTGCTTCAACTATCAACCCATTTCCCTACTCAATGTGAAGTTTAAAGTCCTGGCTAAACTGCTGGCTACTAGATTTAAAGGCCTTTTCCCTCATCTGATCCATCCAGCCCAAGCAGGCTTCATTAAAGGTAGGCAGGGTTCAGACCATATGAGGTCCCTGCTCATGATTATGAAGGTGGCATATGATTCCCAACAGGAGACTGCAGCTGTCTCCATAGATTTTAAGAAAGCCTTCAATTCTCTCAGCTGAACTTTTCTGGAGGCTGCCCTGGGCCAATTTGGTTGTGGAGCAGACTTCTTCAAATGGGTGCACCTCCTATACAAGGACACAGTTACCAGGGTAACTACCAATGACCTTGTTTCCTCTCCATTTTTGCTGCAAAAAGGCACAAGGCAAGACTGCCCTATGTCACCACAGCTGTTCCTTCAGGTCATTGAATCACTAGCTATTGCCATCATGACACATGCTGATATTGTCAGGGTCATCATTGGTCAGGACTCCTGCTCTACCTTGATGAATGCTGACAATCTCCTCATCTTGCTTATGTCCCCTGACTCCTCAGTACCGGCTCTCCTGCAAGAACTATAACAGTTTGCTGACTTATTGATCCTTAGGGTGAACAAGTACAAAATCAAAGTACTCCCCATTACTGTTAATTGTAATACTGCCCCTTCACACAACAAGGGCTGACCTAGTCAGGGAGGGGCATCACTTATTTAGGGGTAAAATCTGTGTGCATATCCTCTCCATCCACAAGCTGAATTTTGCTCCACTGCTTCAAACCTTATACACAGAATGTAACTGGTGGCAAGCATTGCACCTATCTCTTCCCTGGAAAATGGAGGTGCTGAGAATGGTCACTTCGGCTAAATGACTATATCTGATTAGTTACCTCCCTCTCACCATTAGCAGCTGCTGATTTTCAAAGAGAGATAAAACATGTTGGATCTTTCCTATGGGAAGGCAAACCACTGCAGTATAGTAGGACCAAATTATAGGCACCTTGGAAGCATGGTGGGTGGAACTTTTATGGATCAAGGGGTATTATTTTGCTTTTCAGGGTGCACAAACCATTTATTGGTTTGAGGATGACTTGATGTGCTCTCCCCTATGCCTCCACATGGAACATCATCTTATGAATAACTGCTCACCAAGTATTTCTTTATATGGCCCCTTGCCTGAAGGGAGCAGCTCCTATCCTTCCATAGTAGCCTGCAGACAAGGGTGGAGGGTGCTAGGAAAACTACTTCAGAAGGATCTTACACCTGTTGAATTGACACCCCTTTGGAGTAACCACAAGCTCTTGGATTGATAATAAACCCTTTTCCTGGGAGATGTGGAATGGGAAAGGGATACACTGTGTCTGAGGCCTCCTGATCCTTAACACCCACCATCTATAGTTTTTTTGAGTTTCTCTGTTAAACATTTAACTTAACTAGACCAGATCAATGAAATTTCCTCCAACTTTGCAGTGCCCTGCATGGTACTTTATTCACAGTGACTCCCAGTATGAATACCACCCTGGTCTCCTCCCCAGTAGGTTGGATTTGACTTCCCAAAGGCAGAGCTGGCATATCTACCAGAGTCTCAGGGATGCTCAGCCACCACAGATCCTCAAAGCCAAAGATCACTGGGGAGAGGAACTGGTCATTCAGCTGTCATCATCATAATGGTCTAAGTGCTGGCACAATTCTCACACTTCAAAAAGAGGTGCCAGAAGCTGCTTCTTTTTGTTTGTTTATCTCTCGGGTTCAGAATACTTTTTTCCAAAATAGTTTGGTTTCCAACAGATGTGATGCCTTTCTTTGAGGACCCTCTGTTCTACAGTATCTCATCCTCACCTTGATGTTGTTGTGTGTCTGCCCCTGCCACCCTCTAAGCCTACCACCTACCTCTTTACTCTACTTGCTCCCAATTCCCCCCTCCCAATAACACTGTACAGGTATCTTGTTTTCCCTAATCAGCTGTAGGACCAGTGAGCAAATGCTATTAAATGTATCAATTGATTTAATATCCAAACTGTATTGTTTTTCCAAGTTAGTACAACTGATAAATTTCTCCATAGCATGTAATCGGGTGGGGTATATTTTTTCCAATGCCTTGCTATGCATCGTCTCATATTAATTAGCCCCATATTAATAATTTTCCTTAAATAACCTGTTGGGAGGGATTGATGTCTGGAGATGCCCAGAAGGCAGAGTTCAATTTTGAATTTTATTTGAATTCCTGGAATCTGATTTAGGGTTTCTATAACCCTTTCTCATAGTGGCTTTATTTTTGTACATGTAGCTATTACATGAATCAAGGTTCCTCTCTGGTTCCCACATCTATTGCACATTGGTGAAATTCCTTGGTTCATCTTGTTAAGTAGGTGGGGCATGTAATATATTCTGTGAAATATATTAAATTGAATCTGATTTAACCTGTTACTGATTGTTAGTTTTATGAATTTAATTGCCTCCAGCCATTTATTTTCCAAAATACTATGTTGGAGTTCTTTTTCTCAACTCTGTTTTAGTTTAATCAGAAGAGATTCTTTTTTGGACATTATACTTTTATAAATTTTAGAAATGATTTTGTTACTGTGATCTTTATTTGAAATCCATATCTAGGCAATTGTTTTTTTAGGTTTAATTAACCTTTTCCCACCCAACTTACAAAGGCAGGCCCCTCATTTCAGATAACTGAAACTTTCCGTCTCTGGAAGATCAAATTTAAGCCTGAGCTGTGCAAAAGTCCCAGAGTCTTCTTCCAGATACACATGTCCTAAAATACAAATCTTGTATTTTTCCCAATGGTTAAACCCTTGGACCAATTCACTATCAACACCATCTCTGATGATAATAATTGAACTATGTATATTTATTCTTTTTTCTTTAATTTTTCTATGATACATACTCCAGGTAGAGATGGTGGATCTGAGACATGGATTTGTTATCTTTTCATGTCACTTCTTTTGTTTGTTTTATATAAATGTTGGTAGTTTTTCCCATTTTTTATGATATTCTTTCACATTCTGTCCACCAGGGGGCATTTTCTGAATACTATTCTGTATTATGACTTATTATAGCCACTTGCTGGTATATCCTTAAGTTTGGTAAATTCAGTTCTCTGTGTTCCCCTCTTGCCATCCACTTTTCTAATGTCATCTTGGTTTTTTTTTAATAACATTTTTTGTATTAATTTTTCCAAGGATATAATGTATTTATTGGATGTTAGTATAGGGAGGGCATGCAAGACATACAATATTCTTGGTAGAACATTCATTTTTATTACTTGTGTTCTCCCCATCAAATATATTGTTAAATTAGACCAACTTTCTAAATCTGTTTTTATTTTGTCTATTATTATATCTATATTATAATCCAAAACTGTATTAATATTCTTTGGTTAAAAAATACTTAGATATTTAATAGTGTCTGTCTTAAGCATGCATTTGCTAATGTCTAGGGGAGAACCTTTGTTAGAATTAAGTTAGAAATTCTGACTTCTTCCATTTTACTTTATACCCTGAAAGTTTCCCAAACAAAAATATTGTATCCATAAACTTTGGTAAAGCCACTTCTGGGTTAGTCAGATATAACAAAGTGTTGTTGATATAATGGGACATCTTCAAATGCTTCTCTCCTGCCCTAACTCCCATCATTTCTGCTGATGACCTAAAATGATTTGCTAGTGGCTGTATAACAAGTGTAAACAACAATGGGAAGAGGGGACATCCCTGTCTGGTCTCTCTCAAAAGCGTAAAACTCTCCGAGCATTCTTGATTTGTCAGTGTCCTGGCTCTTGTTCCTTATATCACATATTAACCCATTCTACAAATGCTTCTCCTAAACCTGTATGACCAAGAACTTGAAAAAGGTAGTCCCACTTGACCCTATCAAAGGCCTTCTCCGCATCCAGTGAAAGCAAAATAATATCCATATCTTTCTGACAGCAAAACAAGAAATCATGCACTTACCACTACATATAGAGATATATATGTCAGAATGTGGCTCTCAGAATTTTAAATAAGTGCCCATTTATTCAGGTGCAGGTAAATACACAATAAACATGTCATTATGACTGGTATAAAAGGCGACTGCTCTTTATGGCTAACATGCCTTTTGAAAAAGCAATCTGTTCCAAAACATGTCAAGACATGTTTGCTGTGTTTTTACCTGCACCTGAACAAATAAGGACTTATTTAAAATGCTGAGAACTGCATTCTGCTTTATATATATGGGGTGAATGCATGATTTCTTGTTTTGCTACTGTGGAATTTGGTATCATAGCACCCCAACCTAGTGAGCTACCTTATATGTTGTTGTGGATCTTCGTTCTTATGTAGTACATTAAAAGCATTCCTAATGTTATTAAAACTTCTCTGTTTTATAAATCCAGTTTGATCCTCTTCAACTGAAGATGGTAAAGATGGTAATACTTTCTCCAATCTGGCTGACAAAATTTTTGTAAAAAATTTATAGTCCAAATTAAGTAATGAAATTGGGCAGTAAGATGCACATAAATTCGGGTCCTTACCTTCTTTAGGAAGTAGTATTATTAGTGCTTCCCTAAATGATACTGCCATGTCCACTTGCTGAATAAATGAATTAAACAAAGCAGTCATCCAAGGTATTATAGCTTCCCCTAATATTTTATAAAATTCAAATGGTGGCCCATCTGGGCTAGGAGATTTTCCTAATTTCATTTTTTTAATGGATTCCTCCACCTCAAACATAGTTATTGCCCCATTTAATGCATTCCTTTGTTTTTCTGTTACTTCAGGGATATCTATTGGGAAGAGCCCAGCTCCCCCCATTTGTATCTGACTTCTCCGAAGTATATAAGTTCAAATAAAACTTTCTAAATTCTTTATTAATGAACAGCTGGTCAACTATTGCAAATTTGTCCACTATAAGTTATTTTATTAATCTCTCCATCCTCTCTGTCTGCAACTGGTATGTCAAAATTCTCTCTGATTTGTCTGCTTGGGAATAATATCTGGCTCTCATTTTTAGTATTAATCTCTCCATTTGTGTGTTCATCAAGGTATTATATTCCTGTTTTAAATTGTTTAAAGTTAACAAATCTCTTTCTTGTTCCATATGAATATGATTTATTTCTGCTCTTTTAATATCTTTTTCTAGTTTACCCATACTTCTTTTTCTGTCTAACATTTTTTCCACATTATAATTAACGATATCTCTTCTCAGCACTGCTTTCATAGAGTCCAAAATATTATTTAAGGAGGTTTTGTTATTCCAGTTATAAGTCAGGAAAATGTTAAGATGTTATTTTAAGTATTTTGAAAATTCCTGGCCCTTATATAACAATATATCCATTGTCCATCTGTTAATTCTAGAGCTGAAAACTATATCCATAAAACATTTTAGGACTGAGTGGCCAGATAAAGTTATTACTTAAAAGGGAATTTAAGTTATGTTTTTCAACATACTGAAAGTGTATATTATCCAGTTTGTCCTAGAATATGATTAAAAATGTGGGGAGAAATATAAGTATTCATAACTATGCACATTTTTATTTTTTATTTTTATTTCAATATGTAAGCTTTTGTTATAATGATAGTTGTCTGCTTTGTATTTGTGCCTCTCTCTGCTGTTATAATTTTTGCATGATATGTGTGTGTATTTTTTGCATTTTTGTATCTCCCCTTACCCTTTCCCTCAGGATGCACCATGAGACGAGCAACTTGTTGTTGTTCAATGTGCCTTTCCTGGTGAAACATTTCAATAAATAAATACAGGTTTCCATATGTCATAATTACATTATTAATTTTAGTTTGCAAAATAATATATCTGTTTATCTATAACTTTATCTAACACATCTACGTTATGTTTTTTTTAGAAAATTATGGCAACACCCTTTGACTTACCATCTGAGCTTGTGTGGAATGCCCCAACCGAGCCTGCAAAAATGTTTAAATTCCAAATCTATTACATGGGTTTCCTGCAACATAAGACAGTTTTATGTTTCATAATATATGAAATAATTATTTATCTTTTAACAGGGATCTTCACACCATTTATATTCCAAGTTAATACATTAAATCCTGCCATTCCGAGTAGCCAGACATATCAATCTACATGTCTTCATTGATCCATTAACTTGTCTTTGTAACCCATAAATCTTTTCTGCACAAATTAAACCAAAGTTTTTTTTTCCATTAGCTAACAATCTGACATGGAGTTCTGAAAATACTTCTTTTCAATGGTCCTTCCTATTTCCTGAGTGATTTTGCCCAACCTGTTTTCCTATCTCCTTCTTTCCCTTTTCTCTCCCCTTATCCTTCCCCCAACCAAGTAGTCTAGATTTCTATAGACCCTAGTACTGACCATTCAAAACAAAATGGATCCTGCCTTCCCCAGATTGCAGCTTGTCCCGGAGCTCTGCAATACCACCATCCATTCTATTTTATTTTTAGTTATTCTTCCCCTTACTGAATTTTCTTAACTAGCTCCCACTTATGTTGTGTGTAAGTGCAAATGTTACAAATAATTTTTCAACCTTTCCACCATGAGGTACTTAATCCAATAAACTGTAGTAGTCTTCTTATTATCCTTGCCCCAGGCTCAAAGTCCAATAAACATAATCTTCAGCTTCTTTAGAAGTTTCCACTGTTTTTTCTTTGCCCTTGTTAATTATTTTCAATGTGGAGGCCACAGGATTGGGAAAAGGGACTTGTTTATCCCATAAAACTTTTTATCTCTTTATAGGCATTCCATTTCTTTTGGGGTTCAGGACTGATGTCTGGAAATATAGAAATTTGGCTACCTTGTATTGTTAAAGGTTTGTTTTCCTTTTCACCTTTTTCAATAGAGTCTCCCTATCCTGGCACTTGTGGAATTTCACAAAGACCACATGGGTTATTTGAAACTGGAGTTCTGTGTTGATCGATGTGCTCTTTCCAGTTCAATTTTCTCTTCTGGAAACTTTTTATCCACCAGTGCAGTAAGCCATTTTTCACAGTACCCCAGAATATCTTCTTTTTCAATCTCCTCTGGGAGTCCTAAATAGTTCAGGTTGTCTCTCTATGATCTCTATTCAAGATCCATTACATTGTCTTGAATTTTAGTAATCTCTCCCTTCTGTGAGCTTAACTCCTTTTTGATACTGGGGACCATGTCCTCCATTATAGAAAGCCTATTTTCGTATTGTAACATCCTGTTATTTAAGATATGGACTTCACCTTTAATATTCATTATTTTACCTTGCACTACAGTCATTTTAATTTCCAGCTGAATGCAGCCTCTCCTGATTTCTTCTAAAATATCTCTGGCAAAATCATTTGCATTCTCTTCTGTGCATCCTGAGTTTTGGCTTTGTTTTTTTATTTGTTTAGGTTTGGCCCCAAGGTCATGATAATCCTGTTCTAAAATATTAGAAACATAGGAAAGTTATGGCAGAAGGGGACCTTATGATCCATCTAGTCTGCCCATTTTAGAGTAACTATCCCCCCATTTACTGCTGAGTGCTATTATGCCTTTGTATTTAACCCATGCATGTTTGAAACTTCTGACCTTCCTAACCCCTTCCACCTGCTGAAGGAGATGGTTTCATGGGTCCACCACTCTCTCCATGAAGAAGAACTTCCTCACATTGCCCAGTATCTTCCTTCCCTCAATCTTCATATCGTGCCCTCTGGTTTATGTGTAACTCCTAGCCAGAAACAGGTTTTGTACCTGAGTTTTGTTGGTACCTTTTAGGTATTTCAAGGTCTCTATCATGTCCCACATCCCTCCTCATTTCAAGAGAATACATGTTGAGCTCCCTCAATCTATCTTCATATGGTGTCTCATGCAGCCCTTGTATCATTTTAGTTGCCCTGTGCTGAACCCTATCTAATCTATTTATGTCCTTTTTCAGATGTGGATATCAGAACTGTACACAGTACTCCAGGTGCAGCCTCACCAGAGATCTGCAGAGCGGGAGCACCACCTCCCTTTCCTGCTGAAGATTCCCTTACCTATGCAACCCAGCATCCGATTTGCCCTTAGTGCTACCTTTTCACACTGTTTGCCTGTTTTTAGGTTATCCATAATAATCACCAGCAGGTCCCTCTCCTGCTTTGTGGCCTCCAGTCTCACTCTTCCCATGAAATATTCCTCCCTGGGTTTCCCTTTGCCAGGTGCATGACCTTGCACTTTTTTGCATTGAAATTCAGCTGCCAGGTTTCAGATCATTATTCCAGTTTCTTTAGGTTAGACATCCTCCTTTACACACACACCTGGGAGTGTCTACCCTGTTACTGATCTTTGCATCATCTGCAAATAGACATACTTTGCCCTCTAAACCTTCAGCTATGTCTCTAATGAAGATGTTAAATAGAAGAGGACCTAATGCTGACCCCTGAGGAGTCCCACTGGTCACCACCCTTTCCTCTGATAGTGTGCTGTTTACTAGTACCCTCTGGGTTCTCCCATTCAGCCAGTTTTGCACCCAGTTTACTACTTTCAGACCCAGTCCTAGGTTGGCTAGCTTGTTTAGCAGTGTTCTGTATGGAATGGAGTCAAATGCTTTACTGAAATCTTGATAGATTACATCCACTGCTCTGCCCTGGTCAACTATTTTGGACACTTAGTTAAAGAAGTCTACTATATTTGTTTGGTACGATCTCCCCATTGTAAATCTATGTTGTCTAGGAACTAATGTTGTGCTTTCCTCCAGATAGGAGATGATTCTTTCTTTGAGGAGTGCTTCCATAATCTTGCCCACAGTCAATGTGAGACTTACCAGTCTACAGTTACCTGAGACTTCCCTATTCCCCCCTCTTATGAAAAGGGACCACAGTGGCTCTTCTCCAATCCTTGGGAGAACTCCCTATTCCAAATATAGGTTGAAGAGTTCTGCCCTCAGTTCCTTGAGTATCTTGGGGTGTATTTCATCATTCCCCACTGCTTTGTTTACCTTGAGTTTCCCTATTTCTTCTGGGACTCTCTCCCTTGTGAATGGCCCTGAGTCTACCTCCTTAACAGGGGTGCTGTTCCCCCAGCTTGGGTCCATGACCATCTCTTTCCTTAGTAAAAACCAAGCAAAAGTAGCCATTTAGTATCTCCACTTTTTCCCTGTCATCCTCTGTGTGTCCTCCTGTTTCCTCTGCTATTTTTCACTATACCCCCTTCCTTCCTTCTTCTTTCACTGATGTATTGGAAGAAGGCTTTGTCCCCCTTCTTTACCCTTTCATCTATCCTTTCCTTTGTTGATGCCTTTGTGAGTCTGATTGTCATCCCTGCTTCCCACAACTTCACCTTGTATGTATCCCTGTCTTGATCAGTTTTAGTGTCTTTGTACCTTTTAATAGCTGCCTTTTTTGTCAGAATTTGGCAGTCACTTTCCTGAAAAACCAAAGTAGTTTTCTCCTTCTTTTCATTTTACTCACTCTTTTTAGGCACCATTTTGAGACCCTGGTTATAGCCATCTTCATCCTTATCCAGTGCTCCTCAACCCCTCCCCCACACTTTCTGCACCTAGAAGGTTCTGTTTAAGATATTTTTTAATTTTATTAAAGTCTTCCCTCTTAACCCTTGCATGGCTGTGGACTGATATATCAGTCCAAATTTCCTATACATTCTAATTCTGTTGGTGGCCCAAGGGTTAAAGTCTAGAACATAAGTTTTGGAATATTTAGTTTCCCTACTTGTATTCACCTGGAACCACACCATGTGGTGGTTACTAGTTCTGAGATGATTACCAACTGTTACTTCCAAGATGTTTTTACTATTCGTGAGCAGCAGGTCAAGGACCACTTCCCCTCTAGTTGGTTCCTTAACTATCTGCCTTAATCTTTATCCCCCTAAAGCATCAAGAAAGCTTTCACTCTTTGATGAGTTTGCTAAGTGAGAACTCCAATTTATGTCTGGAAAGTCTTCCATCAGTATTAGTTCTCCATTGTCTGCCATATTGTGTATGGATTCTATGAGCTCCTTGTCACCTTCCAGCCCCTGCACCGGGGTTCTGTAGATTATGCCGACCCTAGTCACCGTGCCCGTCCCTACCTTGAATGTGACCCAAAGTGCCTCAGACTCCTTCTGAGTATTTTGGATCATTGTGGCATTGATCCCCTCCCTCACATACAATGTCACTTCTCCCCACTTTTTGCCCTCCCTGTCCTTCCAGAAGAGGCTGAAACCGGGGATAGTTGTTTCCGAGTCATGATTTTCATTGTACCAGGTCTCAGTGATTACAACCCAGTCTAGATCCATCTCCACAATGATTGCAGAGAGATATGATACCTTGTTGGTAAGGTTCTGAGCATTAGTGAACACAACCTTCCATTCCTTCTTCCCCTAGTTTTTATTGTCTGACCCTCCATTTGTTATAGTATTTTCTTTCCCATTTCTCTTGACCCATTTCAGGTGCCTCCTTGGTTTAGATTTGTTTGTCCTAAAGGACCTTATTTGTTGCTTTAGAGCAGTGGTAACAGGACCCTGTGGTGCTGTTTTGGTCTCCCCATAATCTAGTTTAAACACCCAGTGAAGACATCCAGCTTTTGTCCTAGTGTGCTTATATCTTCATTTGTTAGATGCAGCCTGTCATGCCTGAAGAGACTCCCATCACAAAAGTCTTGCCAGTCTCCGATATAAAGATGCCCCTTCTCAAGGAACCATCCTTTTAGCCAATGTGTTTAGTTCCTTGATCTCTGTCTCCCTGATTTTTTGATTTCCACCTCCTTTCCCCCACACTGAGAGAACTTCTGAGAAGGCTATGACAGGTGCTGTGGAGATTAACTTTTCACCTAATTTTGATATGTGCTTTTTGCCTTCATCCACTGTTTGGTCCTCAAGATTGTTTGTACCGATGTGGATGTAAATGCTTGTGCAATCCACCTCTTTTCTTAGAATCCTGTCAATATGGTTGGGGTACCTTCTTGTGGAAGCTCCAGAAAGGCACCTGACCACCACATTAGTATCTCTGTCCTGACACAGGTGACTCTCAAATCATATGATTATGGAGTTGCCTATGATCATTGCTTTTTAGCCCCCTTTGGAGCTAGGTTCTTTGGAGCTTTTCTCCTTGTTCTTTCCTTTTGGGCAATCTAACTGTTTATTTCTTGGCCCGTGTTGTGTCCATTGCTCACCACGGTAGCCAAAGGTGTGAACCTGTTAGTCATTTGGATGAGTGGGCCCTGTTCCTTGGGCTGTTTCCTGGATTTGCTGTGTTTGCCCCCTCTCCTCTTCACCACCTGCCACTCCTCTCTGTCTATTTCTGAATGTGGGCAAGGGGTGTTTTTTTGGTGAGGATGGCATGACTGAGGAGAGTCTGATAGTCCTCGGCTGCTTAGTAAGTTACAGAGGTGAAAAATATGGGCCCAGGCTGGGATTTCAGTCTGTCAACTGTCCAATATGTGGATCAGTGACCCATCCTTAGAAAGTGTACTCTGTGGAAGGACACTCCACATCACTGGCAATTAATGATGTCCATTTCATCTAACTGTGAAGATGACAGAATACAAGAAAGAAAAAAATAATATATATATATTTTTTATCCTTGCTTTATTTAAAGTTTTTCATCTGAGAAATGTGTGCGGATGACAAGAGAAGTTTTTGTGCATGAGTTAGAGGTAGGTATTTGACAAAAAAGAGAAAGCAGTAGAAGAAGAAATTAGAAGGGTTTTTTGTCTTAAGCAAGCATTATTTGACTCCTCCTGGTGGACAGAAGAGAGTGCCCTGCAGAGAAGGATGTGGTGGATGAAGATGAGAGATTAATAGAAGGGTTTCCTAGTTCCTTATGTTACATCCGGGTGAGGAACTTGCTCCTTCCTTGGTATAACAGAAAGTGGTAGGCAGGTAGTGAGACAATAAGTGAGGATGACCCTAGAGAGGGTGAGATTAGAGGGAGAGCTGGTACCTCTGATGTCCTCCCTGCTGGCAAAAAACAATCAGTGGAGTTATACTGTTGCTCTGTTTTTTGTTAAAAACTGTTTTGGGGAAAGAGGTTGTTAAGTTCTCTCAAATGGTGCAACTTTCTCTGATGTTCAGATTAACTGGCCTGTCTTCTCTACTGATTCCATTTGCTCTCATATCCTTCCTCTGAGACATTGCTAGCACCTGAGTTAAATCTTTTGGTTGCTCCCCTCCCATTGTGGGCTCCATGTTCCAATTTCAAAAGTCAGCTTCTATTTCCACCAATGCCATCTCTGTGCCCCTAAAAAGTGTATGATCAGCCAGGCAGGTTGGCCAATTAGTTTGAACAGAACATCATGTACTTTGTACATTTTTATACAGATTCTATTTATTTATTTATTCACTGAAGTCTTGGAATTACAACACTTTTGAGCCAGAGGCTCATTTATAAAGGCTCCATGTCATAACAGTGGGTAACAGTGGGACAGACAAAATAGCAAATAATTGTACAAGGTTGAATGAGAGATAAGGAGGACATAAAAATACAACTGTATAATATAAGTGCTACATAGGTATCTTAGGTTACAGGTAAAAGCCAATTTACAGAGTAAGTAGTAGCAGTCAGATAAGTGACCTTGTCATAGGTTCATTGATTGCATTGTTGAGGTAGGAGTGGGCTAAAGGAGATCCAACAGGAAGGGTGGATATGCGATGAAGCTTAAGAGGGAGGGAGAAAAGAAGGGTTGGGAGGAATGTCCCGAGGTAAGGACCAGTGGGTAGGTAAAGGGTGGAGAGTCTGGGAGTCAGCACACAGTTCAGCATAGGAAGGGGAGGAGGAAGTGATTAAGGCTGAGAAGGTGGGGTGAAGAAGTAGAAAAGGAGTAGGATATGAGAGATATACTTGAGGGCAGTAAAGCAGAGGTTGGGAGGTGAGGTGGTGTAAAGCAGAGTCGAGAATAAGAGGGAAATTCAAAGGGGGGAGAGGGAAATGGGCAGCCATCAGGTGAAGGGGTGTTGAAGGAGAAAGAGTGGTGGGTGAGGGGTGTGGAAGAAAGGGGGGAGCTATGTGTGGCAGTCACAATTGCTGTGTTTCAATAGATGTCGTAATTCGAGTTTGAAGGGCCCTATCTTGGAGCAGCCTAGGAGGTCGGGCGGGAGAGTAATAAGACAATTGGGAGCTCTGTACATAAAAGTCTTCTGGGCTTGTGCAGTGTGGCAGAAAGAGACCTGGAATGTAACCATTCCCTTCCAGGGATTTGTTAAACAATTTTGTTGGTTCAAGCATTTCCTTACCCAGATCCTGGGAATTCTCCTCCTGTAAAATTTTCCCCTATACAATTCTGCTCTGCTGAGTGCCCTCAGAAAGCAGGTCCTAACATTGAACTGACCCCTGAATTTTGTTATATTGGACTTCACTCTCCATACCCTTACTCTGGCTGTCTTTCTCAGGGAAATTAGAGCCCCCCTCGGGAATCACCTGGTCTTTAATATTTTCCAGTGGGGTAGAAGTATCCTGAATCCCTGATCCCATTACAGTTATCTGGTTATTCCCTTCATGGGACCCTGGTTCTGTAGACTCTTCTAACTCTATGTTCTCAGTGCAGAGGACAGGTAAACTTCTAACACAGCCAAATTGTCTGCTAGTAATTCACCACTTTTATCTAACTCTCCTCCCCCTTTGTTTACTGGAGCCAGGGTTTGTTTTAAAACAGGGCTTTCTTGTATGTCATGAGCTCCCTCAAACTGGCCTCCTTGTACCATGGGGGATATTGAGTATTTAGCACTTTTTTAATTTCTGCAGGATTCCAAACTCCACCCTTTCACTTTCCACAGTGGTCTCCATGGTGTGACAAAGGCCTCTGCATCCAATACAATCATATTCAATTTGGGAGAGTTTGGGCACTGTGAGTCTTCCTGGCAAACATTCCTCCCCCCTTACCACACTCTCAGTAAAGTAAGTTCTCTCATGTTTTTGGGATGTAAAATCATTTCACCATTAAACACAGTAATGTTGTACTTACAGTATGTTTCCCTGAGTTGTTTGAACAGAAGAAAGGAATCTTTTTACCAGGCAGGTTGGACAGTCCTTCACCAGTGCCGAGCTCCTAGCTGCAACTGTCTAGTGCAGTGACGCCATCTTGATTCCTCCCCCTCTTATCCCATGCCAGAAGCTGCCTTATTCAGAATAAAGCCATACACCACTGGCATAGAATCCCCTGGATGCTTCATAAAATGGGTTTGACAATGTCATATCATTAATGGCATTTCCAGATCCATGGGGGCTCACTAGCACATATCTTATGAAACTGCTGGCCCTTGCAAACTTTGGCAAGGGATTCATACCAATTGTCAGAATACCCTGTACTATGTCTTTCCCTTCTCTTCTTTTGCTTGTAGTCTTGATTGCTGCAGGATATATCCCACATCTTAATCCCTTCCATGGACATTGGTTAGGGGTGGTAGTGGCTATGGGTAAAACACCTCATTCTACAGAGATGAAGGACTGCTGAATCCCCTGCCTTACTTAACTGGAAACACTGTATTGGTACCTTGACCCATTGCAATGGCCTGAGTTATCTGGTCATGGGAAAGATCCAGGAATGCACTGAGGTCTGTGTCCCCAATTTGCAGCACCTTGCTAGCACTGTGACCCATGTAATTAATGTCTGGTCTCCTGTATTGGTCTTAATGTGGCTCTTTATGATATTACAAGTACCTGTTAATGGAGTGCTCCTCCCCTTCTTGACAGTTGTCTTTCATCCGTATACTATAACTGTCACTGTGATTTGGTATCACAATGTTAGCTTACTTCCAAGGATGCTATTTTTTGTTAAGTCACCATAATGTTAGTGTTTATTTTGTTTGTCTTCCTTTCCTTCTAGATGTTCTTTTTTGAATATCAGGACACTTTTTAGACTTGATCAGTTCTTGTACATGTGCATGGTTGTAGCTAAATTCCCATCATAAGTTATACAATGATAGCAACTTGCAGCTTTAATACATACTATTGTTAACAAATTGTGAGATTGGATATTTTCCTGTATTGTTTGTTAGTGTTATTGAAAAATCCAATAAAGCTTTTAACTAAAAAAAAAAAAAGACAATCATGCACCATTGATTTCAGGGTATAAGTAAATCATGAGGCATGTATAAATGCACCAAGTTGCACTACCTGTCAATAAAACATGACCTTCTAGGGTACACTCTAAATGGAAGGCTGAAGAGATGGTGTACCCAAGAAGGTCACATTTTTATAGACCACTGGGACAATTTTATGGATGAAAAGCTTTTTCAACCAGATGGACTCCATCTAAATGAAATGGACTCTAGGATCATGGCTCGTACCTTCAATGAAACAATACAGCATACTTTATACTGATGGTAGGGGGCCTGGGGGGGTAAAACAATAAAAGTGGTGAGAAAATATGAACTGGTGGGTAAGCAATTTAAGGTTAAAGGATTGGATTATATTTTGGTCAGTGCCAGAAAGGTATCCCATGTATTAGGTGACCGCAATTGAGAGCTTTCAAAAAGGGTGACTCAATCATGGTGCTTTTACACAGGGCTACAGGGCAGGGAGGGTGACCTGATAGGGGATTCGGCGACTATAGTGACAGGATGTCGCTATGTATACACATGCATGGGGTGGGGAAGGATCATGCCATGTGATGGGCAGAAGGGGAGGGAGGATTTGTGGGGCGTAATGTGGCAGTGGGCTGCCGAGCTGGCTATGTGACGTGGTGGATTGGTGGCAGACTGGGGTTGGGAGGATGCCAGGCTCAGTTCTGGGTGCACTTTTGTTTGCGCTGGGTCATGGGTTTTCCTTTTTTTATAGTTTTGCACCCCCCCGACATGCACCCCCCTGGAGTTGAGAATCCTTCACTGGGAGGGTGGGGGGCACAGCCCCCTGCATAAAAAAATAAAATGTAAGTCTCTGGTGCTGTCTTGATGTTTTCCATGAGTCTACATCACCGAAATTCATTTTCAGTGATGTAGACTCGGCCAAATGGTGATTGCTATTACGAGGTCACCATTATCACATGGAACCGCTAGAAGCATTGTATAAAAAATGGATGAGTTATGACATATATTGCACACAGAATCAATTCATATATGTACGATCACCGAAACTTAGTGGGGCAAAGATGACAATTGGAACAAGAGTATAGATGTTTATACATTATACTGTAAATTAAGAATTTATAGAAAGGGGGGAGGAGTAGCAGTGTATGTGGCAGACAATATTACATCTGAGGAAATGGAGATGGATGGGATGCAAATTGAACAAATTTGGTTGAAACTTACTCCCTTAAAAGACCCAAAGATTATTATAGGAGTAATTTATAGGCCTCCTTCAACAATGTATGACAAAGATCAGATTTTTTATAATTTAATCCAGGACTTGAATCCGGCAGACAGGATTTTATTATTGGGTGATCTAAATATGCCATGTGTGCAATGGGATACACAAGCAGCATCAATACAACATTGTATTTGGAAACTTTCTAGCAGTTAAGGCTGGATCAGTACATTACAGAACCTGCAAGGGGGAAAAATATATTAGACCTTGTGTTAAGCAATATGGAGAACACCATCAAGGACTGTAAAGTAACAGTACCATTAGGGAATAGTGACCATTCTATGATATGCTTCGAGATACATGATATTACAGCAAATAATATAGGAGAAACAGAAGTATTGAATTTTAGTAAGGCAAATTTTGACCACATGAGGAAGGATTTGATGGAATGGAACTGGCAATCTGAATTCCAGAATGAGCCTATAGGTGTCATGTGGGAGTTAATCACTACTAGACTAAATACTGTGACAAATAAGAACATACTTCTGAAAAAGAAGTATAATTAAGTGGGTAAAGTACTTGTTGGGATGACCAGGAAGGTGAAAAGTTTGATAAAAAAAAAATAAGGCATTTAAAAAAGCTAAAGCGAGTGCCACTGAGAGCGGGTGGAACAAGTACAGAAGTATGCTGCAAATAGCCAAAAATGCTATCTGGAAATCCAAGAAAGAATATGAGAATAGATTAGCAAAAAGAACCAAGGGCAATCATAAATCTTTTTATTACTTATTAGCAGCAAAAAGGGGAAGGAGACCAAAGTTGGGCCATTGACTGACCAAGATGGATTACTAATAACTGATACAAAACAAATGGCATAAGCGCAAAATGTATATTTTGTATCAGTATTTAACGGAACACAAAATATATATGGGGAAAGAAATGCTTGACTGAATGATGAAGCCCTATAAATATAAGTATAAAGGATGTCAAAAACAGACTAAGCTAGATCCAAATAAATCTCCAGGGCTGGATGGATTCTATTCAAGAATCATAAAGGAATTGGCTATGGAATTAGTGCCACCACTGGCACATATTTTTCAAACATCCTTGGATAATGGGGAAGTAATAGAATTATGGAGGTTAGCGACAGTTATACCATTGCATGAAAAGGGATGTAGAAAGAAGCCTGAAAATTACAGGCCTGTAAGCCTAACATCAGTTATTGGAAAGATCTTGTAGGGCATAATTAAAGAATATCTAATCAAACACTTACAAGATACAAACAGAATTGATAAAACACAGCATGGTTTTACTAAAGGTAAATCCTGTCAGACAAACATGTTGGAGTTCTATGGTAGAATCAGTGAAGACCTGGATGGGCAAAGTTCTGTTGATGTAATTTTGTTTTCATTTCACTAAGGCTTTCAATAAGTTGCCTCACCTAGAACTGATAGAAGTTTTATCAGATATTGGATTACACAATAATATTATAGGCTGGATTACATCTTGGCTTGATGGCAAGAAACAGAGTGAGCATCCAAGGAACATACTCAGACTGGGCTGAGGTGACTAGTGGAGTTCCGCAGGGATTGGTGCTGGAACCATGTTTTTTCAACTTGTATGTCACTTCATTACAATATAAATGTGAAGGTTTATGGTTAACAAAATTTGCTGATGATTGCAGATTGGGGGCTGCATCTTACACATTAGAGGATAAAACAAATTAAAGAATGCTTTGCTTTTTTTCAGGCATGGGCAGCTAAATACAAACTTAACTTCAACACTGAAAAGTGTACAGTAATGTATTTAGGAAACAAAAATCCAAAAGAATTACACCATGAATGGCTGTCCACTGAGGAGCATTTCAGAAGAAAGAGATTTAGGGGTCATTATATCCAAAGACTTACAATTTAAATTACATTGCAATAGTATTGCCCAAAGGGCTAATAGAACACTAAATTGTATAATTAGACATATTTCCAGTAGGGTCAAAGCAGTCATTATTCCACTTTATGTATCACTGGTTAGATCAAATATGGAGTATTATTCACAAGTCTGGTCACAGTATAAAAAATTGAAATACAGGAGTTGGAGAAGGTGCAGAGGAGGGTGACAAAGGTAATATGTTGTTAAAAGGATAAGAGTTATAGGGACATACTGAGAGATTTGGATATGTATTCATTGGAGTACAGAAGACTGAGGGGAGATGTGCTTGTTGTACAAAGCACTTACAGATGGGCAATTGTGGGATACCTTGGGCTTGGAGTTTAGGAATATTATGTATAACACGCATGCACGCATGCATCCTTCAGTTAAAGGGAAACTGTTGCCATACTTTATAATGGCAAAAATGGTTCAACCAACGGGTGGTATCCTTTTGATACCAGAGGTTGTTGTGGGTAGTGCTACCATAAATGAGTTCAAGGGGAAGCTAGACAAATATTATCAACAAAATGGGCAGATGGAATATCATTGAATAATGAGGGCGAGCGTAATGGACTCAGGGCCAGATATTAAAAACTTTGCCCTGGGGCTAAATTAGCACTGCCCGGCGGGCAAACTGTGCCCAGAGCAAAAACATAGCTATATTCAAAATGAATAGCCCGGTGCAAAACCAGCTGAATATAGCAAGCGAAGGAAGCCGGGCAAACAGGCCCAGGAGTGCAGGGCAAACATTGCCCAGGATTAAGACAGCACTAAATATAGCAGAGAAGGCAGCACTGAATATAGCAATCAGACAGAGGGCAGTGCAAACACCCACAAAAACAAAAGTGTCACAGAGGTGTAAGCAGCTGTCCAGGAACACAGGAAAGCAGAAGAGCCCAGCCAGACACAACCACAGTACCAGTGAAGGAATGGAATAACCTACAACCACAAGTGAAATCAGAGCCACAGAACACTGTCAAATCCCAAGTCCACCCAAAAGACACAGGACACAGGAATGTCAACTTCAAGAAGTATAATGTAAACTGTGAAAATCCAAAGTGCAAAGGCAACATGAACATATTCACAGAAAAAAATATCAAAACACAGCAGAACACTTTTATGTACAAATGGGGTGCAAGAAAAACCTAATGAAAGGGGAAAGGGCAGGCGTAACAAAGGGATTGAAAACAATGGGGAAAACAACAGTAATAGTGCAAACAGTCAAATGTTAAATAAAGCAACAGAACAATGGGGTAAGAATGTGGTTGTGAGAGGGATGTGGAAATGCAAAGCAATGATGGAGAACAGGATGGCAGAAACAGGGCTAGGGACACAGGGCCAGGGACAGGAAGCAGGATAAGGTACATAGAATGCAGGGGTTAGAGTGCGGGCAGGTGCTGGCAGACGTTCTTCTAATACAGCTGCAACGTCTTGTCTTGATATGAGCACAGCCTGTTGTTCAATTGGGTGCGCTGCTGGCGCACTATCCTCCTGCTCCTCTGTTCCCTCACCCTCCTCTGGATGGCTGGCCACAGTGATGACCTCAGTGGACCTACAGGAGAAAGGGGACCACATCAGGGCATGAGAATGACACAAAGGCGCCATGTACCACCACACGGTGGACAGCATGCCCCAACAACCATGCCTATGTGCTGGTATGTAACAAACCACAACACACACTAACATGTGCCTGCAGGACAAGGCAGTATGTAACAGGCAGCATGCAACACCCCAGTGTACATCGATATCGTGGAAGTATGCTCAGAAACCCAACAACGTGGAGGCCAGCCAGCACAGTGGCGTGCAGACTGTAACAGTGCAAACAGACAGCCACCTCCAGAGATGTGAGCGACAAGTGGACACTGACTGATATGCATGGGATGACACATGGTGGGACATGCTGCCCACGGTCACACAGCTATGATACAAAATACAGATGACACCAACTGGAGAAATTGCCACAGGCCCAACCACATGTGTAACCACACATGCCTGTCATTACACCCCAACAGTGGCCCACCCTCACTGCTGCCCTCCACAAGAACTGTAGACACCCAGCCAAACTGCCACCCATGATGCCATAATACAGCAGCTGTACAAATGATGACAGGAATCCCTGAACAGGTGGGTGGGTGGGTGACTGACATAGTGTGCAACAGTGGCAAGTGACACAGATAAAGACCTCGACAATGACCACAGAGAACAATGACACTGGCAGCAGAACAGTAGGGATTGCAGGACAGGTAACCAAGCAGTACACAACCAGGGGAAGTGCCAGCCACACCATTTGCTGCAACAGAAGGGTGAGGGCCCACAGTGGTGTACAAATGGCACAGTGCCGTGACACCACCCATGCAAGAAGACACACACATGTGAAACACAGACACTGGGCATGGTCCACCAGTGGCACTGCAGCGGTGTGCCAAAGGCATGCACAGGACAGTGTCACCCTGGTGGTCAAGGCATGGCGAGGCACACACACACCTGTGGGAGCAGCATCTGCCATAGGGGCTGACAAACAGCACACCATGCTACCACAGAACAACTCCTGCAGCACACCTGCATAACATGTGCATAAACAGTGTGCAGTACAGGGACAGAGGGCAGCACTCTCTTAGGGACAATGGCCCCACATCAGAGCATGAGCCCACAGGCAGGGTGTAGCCAGACGTTCATGTTCTACATACAATCCCAAACAGCTGCACCCCTCATAAATGCTGTACACAGCAACCCCAAACAGTAAACCCCTTCCAAAAGGTATGATGTCTGTCAGATAATTCCCACTCTCTAATGAGGTTGTACATTCCAGGTGGGCCCCCTCAGTTGAGTAAGTGGTTACCTTCTGAACTCTGAAAACGTTTGCATTTAGTATCGTGTTTCCTTATTAAATGGGGTATCTGGGACACTGTTGGTAAATGTGAGATGCAAACACAGAACTAGTGTATCCGAATGAAGTGGAATATTGATATAAGTGTGTCAACCTGGGCCCTCCTCTATTGATGTTCCAGGTGGGCCCTTGCATCATCTGTCCAGGTGGGCCCTTTGCACCCCAGTCCGACCCTCTGTCCTACACAACAGCATTTGAAACAGGGCCACACCCCAGTGGCCTACAGTGACCCAAAACGTCTGGTGTACCTAGGAACAGTTGACAGACATGCAGTACACCAAAGTGTACACTAATGTGTACAGTGTATGCCTACATACACACTTGCTCAACTGCCTGCCCTGTAAAGCCAGACTCATAGTGGAAAAGCACAACATTGCACAGTACTCACGCTAACACCACTATCACCGTCCGTGCTCTCTGCTGCCGCTGTGCCAGTGGAGGCACCCTGCGCCTGTCGGATGATGGCCCCTGTCTGGCTGTGGCACGTCTCTCCTGCCTGTGGTTTGTTGTCTCGCTCTGCAGTGAGAAGAGGTACAGCATCGTCAGTACAATATCAGCCACCGCGATGCGCTAAAGACCACCCTGTACCCCAGTGGTGCAGCACACACACGCAGTGGCAGGCGGGTGCAGTGCACCACCAAAGCCATGCCAAGCATGACGGGGTCATGCACACTGTCTACCCTATCCCACAGTACACACATGGCTTCATGGACTCCGCAGAGCAACATGTAGCTCAGCAACACATAAGCACACCACGAACACACTGCCCCACCACCCATGCCAGCAGTCGTGCTACAGTCATCCCTTACCTGGCACAGGCACAGTCCCCTCATGAACCATGGCCCTGCAGCGTTCTAGCAGTGGTCTCTGCCTGCGCCTGAGGTCAGCATAACGATGCCGGCACTTTTCACCATCACGTGGGATACCTGTGATGGCACTCAGTCTGCGGGCAATGGAAGCCCAGACCTGTGTACGGGGCAAGTCACCCTCCCGCACAGGTCCAAATAGGTGGCGATGGCGCCTTTCTGTGAACTGCACGAGGTTGGCAGTCTCAACCTCATCCCACCACCTATCACGGCCCACCACTGCCCTTTGCCTAGCTCGCCCAGACATATTTGTGCTGTGGAAGGGGGCAAATAAACTGAACAACAGTGCAACAACTGTGCATACACCCTGACACACAGTACAACTGAAGTGCAGCGCCGCGCTGACGTATGCCGTAGCGCCGCGCTAACAGGAAGTGATTGCAATGCGCGGGCGTGACCCCTACCATCACCTGGTCCGATATTGCGCATGCGTGTGGCGCTAGCTGAAGCTGGTTGGCGCCCGCTGCAGCTGGTAGCACGGCGCTGCAGCTGGTAAGCGCGGCGCTGCAGCTGGTTAGCGCAGCGCTAAAGCCGGTTAGCGCAGCGCTGGACCGCGCTATGACAAGGGTAACAAGAGCATGCATGCTGCACATAGCGCGGCGCTGTTCCTCACATAGCGCTGCTGTGCTAGCGCCGGGCTATTCAGAGCCATATTCAACGGCTGTATGCAAATGAGGGTACTTGTGTATGCATGGGGCAAAACGTGTGATTAGCATATAATTATTCGCTCATTTGCATAACTAACAGGCAGGATTGCCTGGCCGGGCTATAAAAGGGCAAGCAGTGCACCACCAGTGTTGTATTGTGGAACTGCGGTGGGAATACAGCAGTGAACTACATGGAGAGAGACATGCAACAGGGGGATGGGCAGCAACAGCCAGGTATGTATCACGGTGTGGATAGGCATATTCATTGTACACAGTTGTGTCCAGTTTGGTCGACCGCCTGTCATAAACCAATTATCAATCTAATCTGTGGTATTTGGGTTAGTGTTGGCCACTGTGGACTGTGTCATGCATGTATGATCTCTTTAGAGTGTAGAGGAATCATCTGACAATTGTTTGGAAGGGGGTGCAGTTTTGATGGGCCGTGTACATTATGTAATGGGGGGACGGTTGGAGACTGTGTACACTCCTGGTATGTATGACCACCGTGGGACAACATACATCCACTGCTTGTGCCCATCCCCCCTGCAGTACAATGTGTCATGTGCCAATGTTTGCACATTTGTGTCTCCGCCAGGTGCACTGCTGCTGTACCATGACAGTGCACCGTCTTGGCTTCCTGCATGTGTGGAGTGATGGCCTCTGCCCCCACCGGGAGTACACAATGTACCAGTAATATGCGCTCCCATGCCACAAACAGGCATGGGGTTCATAGCACATGTGGCACACCACTCCAGGCATCGCGGACAGACAGTGGCAATGTGGGCATGTGCAGCGTACAGGCACATGCAGCCATCTGATATGTCCATGTGGCCTGTAGCACTGAGGGGTGATATCATGCTGTCCACTGTGTGATGCAGTGCAGCACCGGCAGCCACTAACACCTGTCCACTCTTTATTATCCCATAGGTGTGCAGGCTCAACCGGAGCGCATCCGTGCAAAATTCTCACAAGATGAGCTAAACACCCTGGCACATGAGGTAAAGGTGAGAGAACATGTGTTGCGCGCACACAGGGCCACTGATGCTGCTGTGCGGCAGGCTTGGGAGGAGGTGACTGCAGCGGTGAATGCGGTTGGTGGTCGTGGGAGATCGACTGAGGCAGTCCGGAAGCGTTGGAATGACCTCCTGCGGCGTGCAAAGGAGGAGGTGGCACAGCGCCACAGAGACAGGACCAGAACTGGTGGTGGTCCACAGGAACACCAGCAACGTGTGCAGGAGCCACACATGGCGGTGGTGGCATCCACATTGCGGATGGTGGCAGTGGCAGGTGTGCCTGGTGGTGGTTGCGAGACATCCCTTGCACTTCCAAGGCCAGGTATGTATTCACATGTGCAACCCCTGTATGTGGTGCAGGCAAGGGTGCATGGTCCTGCTTTCGGTGTCCTGCACAGGCTGCACTGTATCCTGCAGAAATGATGGCTGGCATGGTCAAGATCACTGTGGGGTGGGTGGGTGCATGGTGGCACAGGCTTGTGTGAGGTGGGTACCTGTCCTGAGGGCTGCATGGTGTGGTGGTGGTGGTGGTAGTGGTGGTGGTTTGCCACAGTGTCCATGGATGTATGACTGACCCTGTCCCTATTCTCTCCTCAGCACTCTCGGACAGGCCTGCACCACCACAGCATGGGCCACAGATGTCTAGCCAGGTTCCTGAGGTTGTGGAGGAGTTTGAAGATGATCGGCCAACAACATCTGGACATTGTGTATCTCAGGGCCGTAGGGGCCCAATGCATGTTGGCATACCCAGGGACAGGGCATGCAACTGCCTTGGGAGGAGGGCACACCTCACCAGGGCTGTTAGGAGACAGTGGGCACCTGGATGTTGCCCCAACTGAGAGTGATGGGGTGGGAGAGGTACTGCTGGTCACTGTCACCAGTGCAGATGACAGTGATGTCTCTACATATGCACATCAGCTGGACATTCCTGTGCCAGGGGATGTAGGGGTGGGGCTTGCTGAAGGCCATGGAACAGGTCTGGGTGCTTCTGTGAGGTGTCGGCAGTGTGGCTGAACACATGGTGGTGGGTGGTGTGGGTGGTGTTGCAGGACAGCAAGGCGTGCATTTTCTGACAACTGCTGAGGTTCCAGTCCATATGGTGCCACAGCCCACTGCCACTCGTGCGCAGCAGCCAGCTGTAGCAGTTGGTGCAGTGCCACAGGCCCACTGCCAGCTGCTGCTGTGGGTCCTGTGCCTCTGGTCCATGAAGGCCATGGTGCCCGGCCACTCCTGCAGACTGCTGTCACATCACAGCAGGAGGCCGTCTGGACCTGCATGCCATGCGGCGTGAGCTCGACGCAGGCTGGGTCAGATCACGGGAGGCAATAAGAGTGGGCTGCTCGTGCTGAGCAGCAGGCAGAGGACAGGTTTGGCCGCCTGGTGGGTGCCATAGACCGTGGCTTCTCGGGGTTGACTGCTGCAGTGGTGGCAATCGGTGGTGTCATGCAGGGTGTGCCTATTAGTCGGCAACATGGGTTTGTTGGCTCTGGTGCACATGGCAGAGGGCACACAGGCAGGCACACCGTGGGCGCAGGGCTGCCACTGTTACCAGTTCAGAGCCATCACAAACTCCACCTGCAACCCAGCGGCGCGTGCCATCCATATCCCCTATCTGCCTCCACCAACCCCAGCGAGAGCACAGGAGGCCAACCGTTGCCTGCCTCACCTTCCACTTCAGCTGTGTCTTCTGCACAGAGCACCCCAGGGTCCGTAACCCATGGTACGGGAGCACGCCGCATGCGTGGGTTGCGTCGCCGGTGATGCCCACAGACTGTCAGGCGTACTCTAGGTGCTTCCCTGTCATGCATGGGCAGATCTGTGCACACACACACACACACACACACACTCCCACCAACACAGTTGCCCCCCCTTTCCCTCACAGCACACATTGCACCTCCCCATCATGATTACACCGTTTGTGTGTATCCCCACCACATATGTGCTGCACAATCATGGAGTCACACCACATGCACACACTATTTGTATTACACTGGGTTTGTTTGCTGTTGTGATTCTGGTTTTCACTATAATGTTAGTCTGTGCACATTAAAATTGTTGCTCACTTGTACTCTTCTGGTTGTTGTGCAGTCTGTACTTACCCTCTGGTCTGTTGCAGTATCCTGATGATGTCGTCCGGTGCTGTATGGCCCTGCGTGCCATGCGAGGTCCCTCCTCTCCAGTTGCTCCACTATCCCCTGACCACTGGCTCTGGCTCACTGTCAGACTGTCCCTCAGGTTCAGGTGCCTGTATCCCACGTTCATTGCCATGTTGTGCAGCATACAACAGGCTAGGAAGATACTGACATACCTTCTGAGGTGTATATTGTAGGGCACCACCTGATGTGTCAAGGCATCTAAATCGCATCTTCAGGATGCCAAACACCCTCTCTACAATGTTTCTTGTTCTGGCATGCCTCATTGTAGAGCTCCTCCGCCACTGTGGCCGGTCGGAGTACTGGTGTGATCAGCCAGGGCCGCAGAGGATAGGCACTGTCTCCTGTCAAAACATATAACTTGTTAGTGCTGTACTGTGGTCTGTCAGCTGCTGTCCTGCACCTGTCTGTGGCCCTCCACATCCCTTCCCTGGCCTGCAATGCCTGCCCCATCCATGCTGTTGTGTGTTTGCCTTGTGTGCTACAACTCACTGACTAGTTGTCCACTGGGTATTCTGCCCTCCTCAAAGGCCTGACACAGCTGAGACTGGTGCCAGATGAGGCGTCGTGGGCACTGCCGGGTACTGTGCATATACATTGGTGATGCGCCCGCCCGCACGCACACCACCTGGCAGTTGATGGAGTGGTACCTTCCTGTTCACATACACATCACTGCCATCTCCAGGTGGTGCACGGATGGGGACATGGGTGCAGTCAATGGCACCCAGTACAGATGGTAGGTGCGCAACTCGATGGAACTGCTGCATTGTTTCACTGCGCTCTGCTGCTGTGCTGGGGAATACTATGAATTCGAAGCATGTGGCAGGAGAGCCTCTAGGAACTGGGTCAGGATGCGTGGGTGGCAGACTGTGTTACCCCAATGGTGTCCCCGTTGGTCGTTGGAGCGTCCTGTGGCAAGGAAGCACATCGCTGCGGTCACCTTCTCCTCCACTGTCATGGCATGACTCGTCTGGTGTTTGACTGCAGCTGCTCATGCAGGAGTTCATGAAACTGCCTCAACATTCCCTGTTCATCGGTGCCGGGTGATGTGGTCATCAGGCAGGGTCTCAAAGGAGACCCTGGGCCGGTACAACCTGTTTGCAGCATACCGTCTCCTGTGCCTCGTTGTGGCCCATGTTGTCCTGCTCCTTTCCTCCACCTCCTCCTCCTCCACTACAGCTGCCATCAATGGCAGGATCACTGCTACTGGGACTGCACACATTCCTACTTCCTGTGCTGCTCCTCCTCCTCTGTCTTTTGCCCTGTGTTAGACCGGCCTTTTATGGCGGTAACTAAGCGCCGCTAAGGGCTTGCGCTATGTATCCTAGCAGCGGCTGGACCTTTGAATATCCCCTTACGCGTCTCTCTACGCACCCCGCCCATCCTTTTGCCCCTTGCATACATTACTGGTTAGCCCAGCGCTACTGCAGTTTGGCAGCGCTATTTGGCCTTTTGAATATGGCAGACCCGCGCTAATCCCGTGCTAAACCTGCGCAACTGCTTTTTGCCCGGCGCAAGGTTTTGAATATCTGGCCCTTATAGTCTTCTAAAGCTCCAAAGAGACCTTTGATACCTTTAGAATGTTAATACAGTTTCATTAGTGGGAACCACAATGCTAGTTGACCAATCATGAGGGGACAGGCATTCCTGGAATTTTCTGTTTAGCTCATCTAATATGTTTGAGCCTGAGCAATCTTTCTCAAATGCAGTTATTCACAGGGCAGCCTGAGTTTTTGAAAGACTGCTGCATGTTATTGTTAGTGGTGGGTCTAGTGACTGTGTCAGAAGGATGTGCAAACTAAATTTGCTGTCAATCATTGTCACTTAGCCAGTAGTTTGGTTACTTGTCCACATATAAGTTGTCATATGTATTATGGGAACAAATACTTTCATTAAAACATGATTAACTTGTTCACACAGTTCATGGTACTGTGACAGGGAAAGCCCTGTCCCTGTAATTGGACTGACTTTCCTCTTAAAACTTCTGTTGCAACAGTGCTATCACTATACTTTATATCTATCCCTAAGTTTCCAAGTCTGGAAGGTTGGCTACCTTTTTGGGCCCTCCCTCTCCCTTTACTCTTAACTGTCTCCCTCTAATATTTCTGTTTCTCTCAAGGTCCATTAAAACTGAGAGGTGAAAGAATAATCTTCTCTGTATAAGAAAGGTTACAGGTGCACTTGAGAGTATGGGTGCCTGTTACAAAAAACATATAAATCTAGGTGGTAATGACCGTAAAAGACATGTGGTGCTCTAGGTAGTGTGGCCACACATTTAGAGTAGACAACCCTTTGTCCCTATTAATTTATATATAGTGTATGGTGGAACGTCGTTCTCCACCAAAATCCATCGTTGTCGAAACTTTGTAGTCACACACTAGTGACGTGCGCAGTGCAGCAGAACGATTTTTTTCTACTACACTGCGAACGTCACACACTGTGTCCTCGAGCAGCATTTGACAAGGCTCACTCCATAGACAGGACACATAGCGAAAGCAGCAATACTAATGTTTAGCGTGAAAACGTTCAAAATGTAAAGTTCTTTTTTCCTTCTAGAAACCCAGTAAAAATGTTTTGAAGCAGAAATATGCTGTAGTGATTTTTTTTTCCAAAAAACGACATTCCACCATACACTATAAAGAAAAGTGCATGGGGAACAGTTGACAACAGGGCAGCTTTCACCTCCTTGGCACTATGACGACGGATTACCTCTCGAGCTGCTCTCTCGAGGTAATCTGTCCTCATAGTGCCAATTCGGTGAAAGAATAGCCCTGTTGTCAACTGTTCCCCATGCACTGTCCTATATATAGTGTATAGTGGAATGCTGTTATGAATGGAATTCCATGCCTGGAATACGCTTGTTCTGCTGCACTAGTGACATCAATATGTTGTTCTGCTGCGGTAGTGATATCACTACTGCAGCAGAACCACTTGGAATGCTGTCACATTGTTGCTTTCCTCTATTTACTTCCATGGTAAGACAGTATTCTTGCACCTCTAGAGACTTCACAAGTCAATTTCATTATGAAAAAGAGAAAAAAAAACATAATGCGTGGCAGAACACACTGGTTGTGTATAGTTGCCCATCCCAGTATTCTCTATGTTACCCCTGTTGCTCCATAAAAGAATGAATAAATAGCATTAAAGAGTGTATTTATGAAGCTGGCACACTTCCTTTTTATTTCTGTACCCTGTTTCCTTTGTGCCACTCCAAGTTAAAATGTAATGAATGAAGAGCATGCTAAAGAAGCCTGTCTTTATAATATAGGAAGCTGCAGCTATGTTTAAATTACCCAGCATCTGCCCCCGCTAGATGGAAATTGTGTACCAGGAGAGTTGTGTGATACTGTATCCCTCCTTTCTGGAGTGATAAATAAATGGGAGGAAGTTTCTTTTGTTGTTTCTTTTGGTGTACTGGCCATAAACCCCTAAATAATGAAATAAGGTCCAAAATGAAATGTTTGGCCAGCTTCTGTCTTAACTTTTCCCTCACTGTAATTTCTTGCCTTGAGGCTTCACTAAAAAACTCATACTCTTTTTTATGTTATTTTCTCTACACACTGTGGAGGAGCAAATGTGTAAATATTCCCCAAAGGTATAACAAACTTTCACCTTCTGGAGAAACCACAGTGTGGATATGTGCAATCTTTCTTTGCATATTTAACAAATCTCAAAACTATGTTTTCCAAGAAATAAAGATAAAGATTGCACTTACCAGGACGGTTACACCATGGACAGTACATTTTCCAGAGGTCCTGCATCACAAACAAGTGGAGACTCCAGAATTACAAGGGGAAGCTCCCTGCAGTACTGAACCCTACAGGGCAGAAGTGGTCCCTAGTGTCCCAATATATAATATTTCAAATAGGGGATTCATGCCTTTCAAATGAATAATTCTTACTAAGCCTACTGGGTTCTTTTTAGAATAACATTCCGGTAGATGCAATTGTTTATTGTTTAGTAAGCTCTCTAGTTTTGTGTAAATTAAAAAAGGAACTCAAAAAGAAAGTTTTAAAAAGCTTGATGCTTCTCACACCACATGATCAAGTGGGTAGGTATATACAGACTGACTCCTGAAGCATTCAGATAGGGCCAGTTCCTTCTGGCCACTGTAGGTGAAATAGTGAGGAGAGTTCCTTGCTACAGCCTGTGTGTGGAAACTAGTGGAGAGTTTGCCACAGCCTTTAGAGCCCATATTTTATTTCTCTTTTGTTTATTATTTTTGTGACTAAAGTACAGTGTTTATTTTATTTTGTTTGTACTCTTTATGAAAAAACAAACAGCATACAAGCCACTGTGCGTTAAACGTATATATTCTTGTGATGTCCATTTTTTATCCCACACTGTTACAGCTTGGTGTCAGAGTGGGATAACTGCTGACAGCATCTCACTGAGAAGGGAGGCATGGTTCCAGTGGATACAGCCCCATATCCCAAGTGGATACAGCCATGTTTTTAAGAAGATCTGATGAAGGAGGCTACAGGAGTGCTGACCAGGAAAATGGTAAAGAAGGGGGGGCCAGTCTGCTCCCTGGGTTGGATGTCCAGCCAAAAGCATGGCCTAAGCCTGAGGTCATGGATGAGCAGCTTGGTAAGGAAAAGGAAGAATGTCCTGATCTAGAAGCTACTCCCCCAGAGGACATTGGAGACCTGGTGAAATGGCTTTGTATAAGGCAGGTCCAGATGGAGAAGGAGCGGGATATGGAATGATAGAGACAAGCTACTAAATGGGCAGATACCATGTGGGTATTACAGACCATCCAGACAGGGACCACAGCTAGAGGGAGTGGTCCCAGAGACATTAAACTTTCAAAATTGCTGGACACAGATGACATTGAGGCATATCTGACCACTTTCAAAAGAGTGGCATGGACATGTGGGTGGCCTCGAGAACAATGGGTTGTCTGGCTAGCCCCACAATTAACTGGTCACTCACAGACTGTGTATAGCCAGATGGACATGCAGGATGCTGAGGACTATGAGAAGGTGAAAAAGGAAATACTCAGGCGGTATGACATCAACACCAAGATGCATTGGTAGCAGTTTTGGTACCTGAAAATGCAAGCAGTCGATATGCCCAGGGAAATCTATGCTTGTCTGCAGGAGTTATGCTATAAGTAGTCCCAGCCTGACAACAAGATGGTCCACCAGCTATTTGAGGTGATTGTCATAGAGCAATTTGTGAAGGCCCAACCCAAGTCATACAACTCTGGGTAAAAGAACACAAACCAGAAGTGGCAGAGAGGACCATCGCCTTGGTCAAGGACTTGCTGGTGGCCAGGCCATCCAGATTGCAACACTCTCAAGGGAGTAATCACACCTCCTCCCAGATGGTAAGAGACTCCCCCCCCCTTACTAGTAATACACAGACTGGGCAAGATGACTTGTGGGCTGAAAAGAAAGGGAGAATTACTCTTTCTGAGATTATTTGTCATGGTTGTCAGAAAAAGGGACATTTAATCCGGAATTGCCCCACCATTAAAAAAGAGATGGAACATTTGGCATTGGCCATTTGGGGACCATTTATAGCAACTGTTGAAGTGGGTACACAACAGGTGGTGGGACTGATAGACTCTGGCAGCCGCCAGACTCTGGTGTGTGCTGACCTGGTAGAGGTACCAAAAAAAGCAAGGAAAAGGGACTACAGTTGTATGCATCCATGGGGACACTCACTGCTATCCAATGGACTGACTAGAAATGACAATTCAGGGACAGACCCATGAAGTTGAGGTGGGGTTGGTGTCACATCTGCCCATGCCCATAATCATTGGGCATGATCACCTTGACTTTCCATCCTTTGTACAAAATTGCACATGGCAAATGCCTCTAGTGGGGGTTACAGCTAGGGTGCAAGCTAGAGGTGGACATCAACCAGAACTGTTTCCTCTTGAGGACACCTTATTTGAACCCTGGAAAAGACTGTCAAACAAAAGTGGAAAGAAGATGCAACAGGAAGACCTGACATGACCAGAATGCTGGGGCCCAAACAGGATTGGGACTGTTGGAAGGGGTTGATTTAAAACATGAGCAAAGTGTTGATGCTTCCTTACTGTCCTTCTTTTCACAGGTGGGGAAAAAAGTGGAAAACGGTGCTTCTCAGTATGTGATTAATAAGGGAATCCTGTACAGGGAGTATACCAACCCCAGAACAGAAGAGGTGTTCACCGAGCTGGTAGTCCCTGAGAAATATCGGGCACAGATCATCCAATTAGACCATGACATGCCCTTAGCTGGACATGCTTGAAGGGATAATACCCTGCAGAGGATTTTATTCCAGTTCTACTGGCCTGGTATACATTCCCAAGTAGCGGAGTATGTTCAGTGTTGCCCAAAATGTCAGTTTGTAGCACAAATTGGAAAAAAGGATCAGGTACCCCTTCAATCAATTCCCCTGGTGTCCCAACCCTTTGACCATCTTGCAATGGATATTGTGGGCCCCTTAGAGAAGAGTTCAAAGGGTAATAGGTACATTTTATTCCTGTGTGACTATGCCACACACTACCCGGAGGCCATACCAATGAGGACAGCTACTGCCCTAAGGTTAGAGGAAGCAATGGAGAAAGTATTTAGTCAGATGGATATCCCCAAGGATCTCTTGACTGACAGGGGTAGAAACTTTAGTGCAAAACTATTGAAAGAGCTGTACCAGATGTTAGGTATTGTGGCTATCCATACCTCCCCTAACCATCCCCAGACTGACGGACAGGTTGAGCGGTTCAATCAAACCCTAAAAAGGTTGCGAAAAAAAATTTGTCACTAAAGAAGGAAAGGATTGGGACAGGTAACTCCCCTACCTATTGTTTGCATATAAGGAGATCCCTCAGGCATACACAGGCTTTTTGGCCTTTTCCCTACTATATGGACATAACCCCAGAGGACCCTTGGACATAGTCAAGGAGCACTGGGAGACAGGAGAAACAGTATGGCAATGCAATGCTCTCAAGTACATGACCAACCTGAGGCAACGCTTAGTAAAATATGTTGATCTAGCCCATAAGAATCTGAAAGGTAAACAGGCAGACCAGAAAATGTACTATGACTGGGGGGTAGGTCAGAAGTCATTTCAGAGTGGGGACAAAGTTCTCTTGTTGTTGCTCAGCACTTAGAATAAACTATTGATGCATTGGCAGGGCCCTTACTCTATCATGAAGCAGACAGGGAATGTTACTTATGAGATAGAGATGCCAGGTAGAAAACCTCCAAAAAGAATCTACCATGCCAATCTCTTAAAGAAATGGCATGAGCCCCAAGTTCCAGTTTGTTACATTCACCCTGATAGTAAGGAGTCAGAGTTGGATACTGCCTACCAGCAACTGGAAAAGCCTGGGAGTATTGAGGACATCCATGTGAACCCTGATTTAACCCCACAACAGCAGTTAGAGCTACACAAGGTACTGGAAACATTTAGGGAGACCTTCACTAATGTATCCTGTAGGGCTAAAGGGATCACACATACAATCCATGCCACTTAGGAACAGCCAATACATCAGAAACCATATACTGTAGGTTACCAGTCAGAGTCAGAGAAGATGTCATCCAGGAAGTCAGGAAGTTCAAGAAGCTGGGAATCATTGTGCCATCCAAAAGCTCCTGGTCCTCACCCATGGTAGTAGTAGGCAAAAAGAAGGGTGGGATTTGCCTCTGCCTAGACTTTTGAAAAATAAATAAATAACAGTTCACAATTCAACGGCTGCCCTATGCTGAGAATTGAAGACATCATAGACCAATTAGGGAACTCCCAGTACATATCCACCCTTGACCTGATGAAGGGGTATTGGCAGATATCCCTCTGTCCTGAGTCCCAAGATATCACTGTCTTTAGTACACCAGTAGGCTTATTTCAATTTGTGAACAAGCCTTTTGGGTTGCATGGATGTAATGTTAAGACTACACTGAGCCTATTGTGAAGCTTACTTGGACAATGTGGTCGTATTCAGCCCTGACTAGGACTCGCATGTCAGACACCTTAACCATGTACTGCAGTCTATTAGAGACTCTGGAGTAACTGTGAACCCTGTGACATGTGCCCTAAGGAATGTTGAGACCAGGTACTTAGGATTCATTATAGGTAATGGAAGTGTGAAACCTGAACTAGATAAAGTGACAGCAGTGGCAAATAGCCCCATTCCCATGACAAAAAAATAACAAACAAGTGAGGTCTTTCTTGGGTTAGCGGGCTATTACTGCAGGTTGATTTCCCAGTTTTCTTCTATAGCCTGTCCCTTAAATGATCTCACAAAAAAGAATTGCCCCAATAAGGTACAGTGGACTTCCCTTTGCGATGAAGCCTTCAGGACCATTAAAGCCATCCTGTGCACTAGTCCGGTGTTGCAAAGTCTGGACTTCACACAACCCTTTGAAGTGCAGACAGATGCATCTGAAGCAGGCATTGGGGCAGTACTGACTCAATGAATCAATGGTGAAGAGCATCCCATCATTTACAAAAGCAGAAAACTGCATGAAAGAGAAAGGAGGTATGCCACCATTAAGAAACAATGTTTGGCACTGAAATGGGCCATTGAGTCATTAAAATATTATTTGTGGGGCACAGAATTTAAGGTCTTGAAAGATCACAGCCCCTTGTGCTGGTTGCAAGAAATGAGGGATGAAACCCGAGAATAATGAGGTGGTACCTGGCGTTGCAGCCATACAGGTTCACTGTGTCTTGTAGGGCTGGGACAACCCACCTCAATGCAGATTATCTCTCCAGATATGGTACAGGTGTGAATGATGTACTTTGAGTTTAGTGATAAAATGCATGATCTGATGGAAATTTTTGAAATTTGTATAAACAGATAGTTATGTATATGAAGTCCCAGGGTAAAGGAATGATAGTGTTAATGTATTCTTGAAATTGCTTTGGTTGTGCTAAAAACCTTAGCACATTGAACAAGTTATTAATGGACCATGGGACGGAGCGTCATGGTGAGGATGGGCTAAAGCTCCAATCCCTTCCAGGGATCAGTAAGGTGGAAAACAGTCCTTGCATGACTGTTCCCCTCTTAAGGTGGGGGTAGTGTGACAGGGAAAGCCCTGTCCCTGTAATTGGACTGATTTTCCTCTTAAAACTTCTGTTGCAACAGTGCTATCACTATACTTTATATCTATGCCTAAGTTTCCAAGTCTGGAAGGTTGGACACCTTTTGCCCCCCCGCCCCCTTACTCTTAACTGTCTCCCTCTAATATTTCCTTTTCTCCCAAGGTCCATAAAAGCTGAGAGGTGAAAGAATAATCCTCTCTTTATAAGAAAGGTTACAGGTGCACTCGAGAGTATGGGTGCCTGTTACAAAAAACATATAAACCTGGGTGGTAATGAACATAAAAGACACATGGTGCTCTAGGTAGTGTGGCCACGCATTTAGAGTAGACAACCCTTTGTCCCTATTAATTTATATACAGTGTTAGTGGAATACTGTTATGCATGGAATTCCATGCCTGGAATACGCTTGTTCTGCTGCACTAGTGACATCAATATGTTGTTCTGCTGCGGTAGTGATATCACTACTGCAGCAGAACCACTTGGAATGCTGGCACATTGTTGCTTTCCTCTATTTAATTCCATGGTAAGACAGTATTCTTGAACCTCTAGAGACTTCACAAGTCAATTTCATTATGAAAAAGAGAAAAAAAAACATAATGCACACATTTCACATAATACTATACACTATAAAAAATACAGGATGAGTAACTTTATGCATAACCAGTGTGTTCTGTCACCTCGGGGTTCTGATTCCCATGGACCTCTCGAGGTCAAAGGGAATCAAACCCCCTCTGTGGCAGAACACACTGGTTGTGCAAAGCTGCCCATCCAGTATTCTCTATGTTACCCCTGTTGCTCCACAAAAGAATGAATACATAGTATTAAAGAGTGTATTTCTGAAGCTGGCACACTCCCTTTTTATTTCTGTACCCTGTTTCCCTTGTGCTGCTCTAGGTTAAGATATAGCAAATGAAAAGCAAGCAAGCATGCTAAACAAGTGTAGTTTTATAATATAGGAAGCTGAAGCTATGTTTAAATTACACAACTTTTGCCTCCACTAGTTGGAAAAAGTGTGCAAGGAGAGTGGTGTGATACTGTATCCCTCACTCCTGGAGTGATAAATAAATGGGAGGAAGTTTATTTTGTTGTTTCTTTTGGTGTACTGGCCAAAAACCCCTAAATAATGAAATAAGGGTTAGAATGAAATGTTTGGCTGGCTCCCATCTTAACGTTTCCCTCATTGTAATTTTTTGCCTTGAGACTTCACTAAAACACCCATACTCCTTTTTATGTTATTTTCTCTACACACTGTGGAGGAGCAAATGTGTAAATATCCCCAAAGGTATAACAAACTCTCACCTTCTGAAGAGACCACAGTGTGGATATGTGCAATCTTTCTTTGCGTGTTTAACAAACTCCAAAACTATGTTTTCCAAGAAATAAAGATAAAGAGTGCACTTACCAGGAAGGTTACACCATGGACAGTACATTTTCTAGAGGCCCTGAATCACAAACAAGTGGAGACTCCAAAATTACAAGGGGAGTCTCCCTGCAGTACTGAACCCTATAAGGCAGCAGTGGTCCCTAGTGTCCCAATTTATAATATTTCAAATGGGGGATTCATGCCTTGCAAATGAATAAGTTCTTACTAAGCCTAGTGGGTTCTTTTTAGAATAACATGCCAGTAGATGCAATTGTTTATTGTTTAGTAAGCTCTCTAGTTTTGTGTAAATTAAAAAAAGAACTCAAAAAGAAAGCTTTAAAAAGCTTGATGCTGCTCACACCACATGATCAAGTGGGTAGGTATATAAAGACTGACTCCTGAAGCATTCAGATAGGGTCAGTTCCTTCTTGCCACTGTAGGTGAAGGAGTGAGGAGAGTTTCTTGCTACAGCCTGTGTGTGGAAATTATTGGAGGGTTTGCCACAGCCTTTAGAGCCCATATTTTATTTCTCTTTTGTTTATTATTTTGGACTGTTGGTTAACTAGAATCTGCAGCTTTTCCATCAGGTAGGGAAATGGGCAGACTAGGTGGGCCCAAGCGGTCCTCATCTGCCATCAAATTCTATGTTTCTATGTTTCCTGAAGGATTCAAACAGATAGGGTCAGTTCCTTCTGGCCACTGTAAATGAAGGACTGAGGGGAGCTCCTTACTACAGCCTGTGTGTGGAAACTAGTGGAGAGTTTGCCACAGCTATTAGAGCCTATATTTTGTTTCTTTTCTGTTTATTATTTTTGTGACTGAAGTAGTCTTTATTTTATTTTGCTTGAACTCTTTATGGAAAAGTAAACATCGTACAAGCCTCCATGCATTAAATGTATATATTCTTGTGGTGTACATTTGTTATGCCACACCATTACAGATACATATTTGGTATTGTTTTTCTGGAAAAAAAAAGAATTGTGATAGCATCAGGTAGGGGGGGCACTACAGTGTACATCCAAAGCTGATAACCAATAGCCTGTATACTGTAGGTGAGAAATGATGCAACTCACCTTCTATCATTGTTTCAACTGCCTTGGCTAGAGTTTGTGTAACTGGATGACTGTTCACATTTGGAAGACATTTCAAAGGATTCTTTCATGCTTAACTGTTTTTGACCTATTGGGGTACTTGACACAATTTGTGGTATATACTGTATTTGGTATTCTTTTTCTGGAAAAAAAAAGAATTTGGATGGCACCTGGCAGGGAGCACTGCAGTGCACATAGATGTTGATAAACAACCACCTTTATACTGTACACGAGAAGGGATACAAATCCAGTGCCATCCTTGTTGCAATTGCCTTTTAAATATTGTGCAACTGGGTGACTACTCTTATTTGGAAGACATTTCAGCTGATTCTCTCATACGTAACTGTCTTTGATCCAATGGGGTACTTGAAGCTGACAGTGATAAGCATTTTATTTTGACTGATCCAGCCCAACCTGGTCAGCATGAAGGAACCTCAAGACCAGTGAAAGAGAAGTTTTGTGACCTGGACATTAATGCACCAACTTTTGGCTCTTTCTAAGAATTTGCAAACTACCTTTATAAGCCAATTTTGTGAGATGGTGGGTCTCTGGCTGAGTCACTCATATGGGTAATTATGATTCTCTGACCAGCTGCCCTCACCCACCACCCCACATCCCCACCTGCTTTAACTTTGTCCTCAGATTTGGATGTGATCACAGTAACTGCCATATCATAAATGAAGTGCTGAGAATTCTAACTATCCTACCTCTGCTGGCAGCCATTTTACCTGTTACACAAACAATGCAGTCCATCAGGATGCAGTGCAGAATACAGCAGAATTCTGCATTTACAGCAGGAACAGTGCTGTTTCAAGGCAGTTAATACATTTTGTCATGCAGAAATCTGTGACACTGCATTGTATCCTGGTGGGTTCCACTGTACAATGTGACACACATTGTTTGGGTTAATATGCAAAATAATTCCACGCCATAGATGTAGGCCCCCTTTGTTTTTGTGCCAGACATAAGAACATCTTGTCCCTGCTGTGACTCCTCTAAAATTTAATCAGTTCACAGTTGGGACTGGAAATAGCTCAGACTGTCTGGTTTACAATTACTGACTGCATTTTCATTTTCAGTAATAATAACAAGACTTTTCTCAACCTCCAGTGCATCATGTTTATGATTCTCATGGTCCTCACTATTATCAGTATCACTGCTACTAGTGCTTGTGAAATCATCATGAATGTTAAAAATGTTTTTAACATCAGTGGCCATTTTTCACTTCTGCTACAAGTGATACCTGTAACTTTATTTTACTTTTAAAAAAAAAAATACAAAATGGACCTTTTCTATGATTACTACACTTGTTTTTCTTAGGTTCTAGTGAAACCGATTTCTCCTGTCTTGTGCAGACTTTTTAAATTGTGAATTTCTGTTAGTAGATTTTTATCAGTTTTAGAGGTGATGTGTGTTTCTGACTGTAAGGACTTCTGCAGCGGACATGGAGATGATCTAGTTCATGGCTGGTGCAACATTTTATTCACAGAAGAAAATTCCACCACAGTAGGGCAGCTACTCACTGAAAATGTTACCGAAACATTTGTTTGCAGGTACTTCTCCTCCTCTGCCCTGCTTCTTTTTCACCTTACCATGATCCATGGTAAGTTTTGTTTCCTTTTCTCTACTTATTGTAAATAAAAAAAAAAATTGGTAACACTGTATTTTAAGTGTCACTAACTACACTGTTACTACTGTACAACTACATTGTAAGTACAGTGTAACTACATGTAAGTATTGCATAGTTGTACTTTCACATTTCCCTATTGTGTAGTTACATAATTTGCCTGAAGAAATAGTTACAGGTGCAACTACTACTGCCTCCTTTTTGGCATTAATCAATTCATTATGACAAGTGTAACTACACATCTAATACTTTAGCTGTCGCAAAGTGTAACAGCAAATCTATTGTGCAACTATTACTGTATCACTTCTGGCATTATGTCCCTTGTTCTTGCAAGGGTAACTACACATGTAATAGCTATTGTAAATTGTAGCAGCAAATCTATTGTGCAACTACTGTTTTCTCTTTTGACATTATTACATTTGTTCTGACAGGTGTAACTACATGTAGTATGTATGTAGATCTTGTGCATTGGCTCAGCAGTTATTGGATTCTGACATGTACAGTATATGAAAGGTAATCAGGTAGAAAAACTGAATGTGTGAACAGAATGGTAACTAAGATATAATTACAATGTAACTTTAGTTGCATTTAAATGGATTGACTAGCAACTCTGTAGATGATGTTCTTCCAACTCTGTAAATCAGTTCCTTGTGAACTTACAGGTTAATGAACATGCACTCTAAAATTGTAAATTGATTTGCAACTATACACTAAACTATTACATTTAAAATAGTTAATTTACATAATATTTGATTTGCATAATTATTCATTTGTTAGGGAACAATGTTGTGGAAGAGAAATAATGGCATTGTTTTTACAATTAATGCCTATCAAATATGTATTTGCAAGGTAAATGCTCAAACACTGACATTTAAAAAAGTGTAAGAAAAATTGTAATTAAGGTAGGACTTCAGTGCAAATTCTATACACTTGTATTTATCAACTGTCAGTGCTGTATATGTTATGTATTTTCACACTGTGACATTAGTATCTCATGAACTTACTGCTTAATACACATGCAATCTAATATTGTTAATTGACATGCAGTAACGTTGTTTACTTATACAGTAAAAAATGTTTTTTTTATGTAATTACTTATTGGCATTGCAAAAATGCAGACAGGTGTGCAGCACAGTTGTACAGCACTAAACCTCCTGGTTTTGGGACCGCTTCTTAGGGCCCATATCATGTAATGTCTGTGCATAGGAGCTGACACAAAAAGGGGAATTATAATTTCCTTACTAGTAATTCTGGTTGTGTGTAGGCTCTGTCCATGAATACGCAGACCCTCCCTGTTTTCAGCGCTGTACACCAGCCAATAAACATAGTGACTTTGAAACAATGGTGTAGTGAAGTATTATGTATATGAAAGATTTTACTGTATAAGTGAACAGTGTAGTTGCATATCAATTAACAATAATAAAGTTCATGTTTACTAAGCAGTAAGGTCATAATGAACTTATTTCTGAAGGAGAACATATAGTACATTACAACTATAGCATTGATGTTTGATAAATGTTTCAGTTATTTGCATGTACTAATGTCACTTTTGTCATCTCTGCATAGCTATATGTATTATCTCGAGTACTGTCTGACTTGATCTGTATTCTAACCTACCTGTACTATATACTATGTACCTGTACTATATACTATATACTGTATAATCTCATCTCATTTTATGTATGTATTCTCCCGGGTCATACCTGAAAATAGTCAACTTTGGCTAGCGCACCTAACCTGGATAACAAAAACTAAATCAATAAATATAGTGGTTAACTGCAGTTACAGTTTACTGATGGCTTAGTTATCCTTCTTCTTAAACTTATTTTTAAATGTCAGTTTCTGTATACTTACCTTGCAAATTCATGTTAGATAGGCATTAACTGTGGAAACAACGCCACAGAAGCTGGGCATTTGTGAATGGCAATAGCACTATTACAAGACTAATAAGAAATTTTTTGTGTATTTGTTTTTTGTTTACCAGTTAGGGTACACACAGATATAAATGCCTACTTTTAGGTATGAACTGGGAGAGTACAGAGGTAATGAATGATCAAATACTTAGGACAGTAGGAGACAATGGACCTTGGGAGCAGTGCAACATGAAAAGATGAGAAACAGAGCATATCACAGTTACATGTACAGTAACAAAAGGATAAAGCTGTTAATGGAGCACAGTGGAAATAATATGCCTAAAGCAAATAGCCAGGAGGAAAATGTTTGCCTGGTGGCACACAAAATTAACATACATAAGGTAAACATCCGGGGGGGGGGTAGAGTTTACCTGGTGAACTTAGAAGTGAGCTAAATACAGGTGTACAACTACAGCATGAGGAAAATTAAAGAGGCAGATCCTAGTACATATTATATAAATGAAAGATTTTTACTGTATAAGTAAAAAAATAGTGGCATGTCAGTTGACAATATTAGATTACATACGGTTTAAACAATAAGGTCATGAGTGACAGATTACTGAAGGAGAATGCACATCATAATTATAGAACTGACATTTGATTAATGTAAGCTTATAGTAGTTAGCAGCAATTAGAATATAGTCACAACTTATCATCCTTCTTCTTACACTTTATTTTAAATGTCAGTTTCTGTGACTTACTTTGCAAATACATGTTAAAAAGGCTATGGAAACAATGCCACAAAGTCTGCACAGTTCTTAAAAGGAACATCCGCTTAACTTATTGTCTGTACACCTGTAGTCTGTAGGCATGATCAATGATTCCCTCTCTTACATTCCCCTAATTTCATCCTAATTTAAATATAAATGAGGTTGCTTCACTCTGTTTTTTCCCTGGTTTGGAAACCTGTTTCTCTCCATTGGCAAAGCGCATGACTCCACTCATGCAAGGCATCATGAGAGTTGATTATGTGTACCTGCCCAAACCAACAGATGTTGTACTCTCATTCAGTTCTGTTACATGTCTTGTGAAGTCCCTAATTTCTCTAAAAGCATTTTTTTCTAAGTCAGATACACTTTTAACTACAGAAAACAACAGGGCACTTACTATTCCTTGAAAAGTTTCATGACCAACCCAAGACAAGAACATAGAGACTGCAGAAGACCGCAACAGCACTGACTAATACAGTATACTACTGCAGGCTTTAGCACTAAAACATCATAAAATTCCAGGATACCTTACATGAGCTGGGTTATGACCTTTGCAATGGAATTAAGAAGATTTTCACACCAGGACAGAACAGAGTAAGGCAACCTCATTTATATTTAAATTACAATGAAATTACAGGGATGCAAGAGAGGGCATCATTATTCATACCTACAAACTACACAGGTATACAGAAACTAGGTTGAGGGGACTTTTAATAACTACAACATTATTACAAAGCCAATAAGTAATTATTAGAGCTGCACAGAATGTTTTAATTCCCCTTCTGCTGGAAACATATAGCATTTTGAAAATTCAACCTAATTCCCTGGAATTCTATCACAAGTGGAACTGAGAAATTCTGAAAGTAGAATGGTAACTGTAGAATCATATTCTGCAGTTTATGAAAACCACAGATTCATTTTCTGTAAACCATGGAATATTATTCCATGGATTTTGTGATCCAGGAAATATTATTCCATGGTTTACATAGAAATGCTTTTCAGAATACCATGTAGTTAAAAAAGAAATTCTGAAAAGCATTTCTGAAGTGGAATTGCCATTCTGTGTGAATTCTGCACAGCTGTAGATTATTCCAATAACCAATTTTTGCTGTAGAAGTAAACAATGTAGTTGCATATCAATTAGCATATTAGATTGCATGTACATTAAACAGTGCATTCATGAGATGCTGATGTCCTAATGTGAAAGAACATCACACATGCAGCACTGACAATTAATAAACGTAAGTGTATAATAGTTACATTGTAGTCCTACCTTACTCACCATTCTTGTTATGCTTGATTTTAAGTGTCAGTTTCTGTGCACTTACCTCGCGAATACATGTTAGTCATTAACTCAACAAACCATTACATTGCTACCAGGCTATAGCAATTAGCAATATCATTGTGCATGTTTATTAACCTGTAACTTCAAGAGGAAGTGATCTACAGAGGTGGAATTACGTTATCTACAGTGTTGTCAGTCAATCCGTTTAAGTGTAACTGAATGAAATTACATTGTAATCATGTCTGAGTTACCATTTTATTTATGCTTTAAGTTTTTCTTCCTGATTAACCTTCAAATACTGTACATGTAAGATAGCCATTAACTGTTGAACCACTGCACAAGACCTGGTAGTTGCACAGGACTGTTACACTTTACAGCAGCTATTACATGTGTAGTTACAGTTGTTAGGCTTGATTAGTGCCAAATGAGAGCCAGTAGTAGTTGTACATGTAGCTATTTCTTCAGGAAAAATGTGTAACTACACAACTGACTAATGTGAAAGTACATATCTGCTACACAACAGTTACATGTAACTGCATAGTACAGTGTAATTATATATAGAATAAAGTATGGGGTGGTGTGTGTAATGAGATTTTACATACACCTGAGGGGTTAGATGGCATATAAACCCCAAGAAGCGGACCTGAGGGGCATATTCAGGCATCAACCCGAGGTGTGTGTAAAATTCGAGTTTACACACACCACCCCATATTTTATTTTATATAATTGCTGGGTTAGGCTTTTTCTCCACAGCCAATTATATAAAATAAATGGTCTGGTGTGGCTGTGGTCTGGATGATGTTTAGCCAAGTCCTCAGTCGCTTAGCAGTGGTTTACTTTTTCTTGTTTTGTTGTCCCCTTTATGGTGTGATTTTTGTTAGGAAGTTTTTCTTTAAATAGTTACTTACTGCGTAGAGATAGTGGTTGCGGTGTGGTTTCGACCGACAAAGAAATTTGGTGACAAGCGGTGAAAACCCAGAAGAGCTGTAGGTTGGGATGCGCATAGCGAGGGAAACCGTGCATGTGTTTACTGTTATAAATGCTCCTTTATAATGGCAAATTATGCCATGGTTTCCCTATGGGAAAAAGCCTAACCCAGTTATTATACAGTAGTTACAGTGCAGTTATGACTCAAATAAAGAGTTATCAATTCTACCTGGTTGCACAGATCTTATGGCTGAGATTGGTGCACTCTCTCGTAATTAATTCACTGCCATTAAATACATTTAAAATAAAATGGCCTCCTTCTCTTGTAAGTGGCACAAAGCCTAGAGCTTGGACTAGGGCATGCTCACATGGGTTTTTGCTTTCATAAGCTTAAAATACAAAAAAAGGCCATCAAGTCTCTGACAGGCTGAGATTCCTGTCAATGGCTAGTATAGCCTAACACCCACGCTAGGATAATTTATAATTGTTTTGATTAAATTAATTAATTGCTGGGTCAGTGTCTTACTTTTGTGGCTGAAGAAAGAAGCCCTCTGATAGGCTGAAACTCCTTTTGCTGACTAACAGAGCCTACTGGCTGCTGCCCACACCAGGACATGCCTATACATGAACTATTATAAAGTGGGTCTAAAAATCAAAGAACTTTAATTGGGTAAAACCAGTTAGGTGACCATGCATTATTAGAGCATATTGCACAGTCTTCTTGGTCCTAAACCTGATTGAATGTGTTAGTAGCTACATCACACAATGAGCAAATCAGTCCCCTACACTCAATATTGATCTTCCATCAGTTCCCCTACAACTAGAACTGATCTTCCATCACAAACATGGCTGCTACCTTTACATAGTACAAAATCTTCAACTGGGCCATAAAAATAAAATTGATATATTATTTAATCCCTAAACTCAGTATCCCGATGCTCAGGATACCGAGTTTAGCATCCCGAAATCCACAGCCCTGAACAGTTCATATGCCCAACACTACAATTTCAGGAATCACAAACAAAATCACCCCCCCTCCCCCCAACCCCCATAACTAAAATAACTAACTCCGAGGGGGAGCAGATCCCAGAGTAAAAAAATATTAGTTACAGGGGGTGAGTTCCTTAAAAGGAAGGTATCCGGATCAGAACCCGGGTCTGAGGGAGTGCACTGACAGAGCTGCCAGTGGTGTAGCCCTGTATACCACTGGAGAAGCTTGGCCAACTCCCTCACAGAACTGTCCCTTGATGTGCAGCAGCAAGGGTAAGGTAGCAATCGTGACATCCACTACTTTACCCCTGTCAACATCTGTTGGTTAGTTTACCATCGGGATGCTCACTATTGGGGCACTGCACCTGTTGGACAAAAGTGCCCAGGCAGGTGAGTGTCAGAAAAGTGAGCCACGGGAACCCATAAGAGTACCAATAAAACTATCTTAAACTATCTTAAATTAAAAACAAAAATTAATTAAATGTCATGTCCCTTATCATCCCACTCTCCTTAGTACCTTAGAAACATGAAGTATTGTTCATAGTTTCCATTATAAATGTTTCTTTGCTGACAGTGAAAAATACTCCTTCTATTTTTACCCGTTTAATCAGGGAAATCTCTTCTGCTTGCCCTGACAGTGATATATGGTAATTAAGTCTCTTGCTCTACAAGAGGCCTTTTGTCTGTGTGTGTGTGTGTGTGTGTATGTACAGTATGTTGGGAGAGGAACACTCTGCCAGTGGAATTGAGCAAAATTTTGAGTCCCTGTATTCCATGGTAAACATTCCACATGATGAATGAGGGGAAAGACAGAGAAAAAAAACAGGATGAAGAAAATGGGCAATAATACTTTATAAACAAAGAGACAAGGTGGGAAAACACAGCTACATAGACAAAGGCTGACCCAAACTGATGCTAGGACTCCATGTTACTGGTCAGATAGGTAGGAGTAGATCCATCCAACCAAGAGGTCAGAGTGGCCCACACCTTCTGGTTTATGGAATAGGAGAGGAAGTGTATCTGTGCTGAACACCATTGCCAGATTGATGAAGATAGCTGCAGTCAGTAGGCCATAGTCAAGCACTTTCAGGATGAAATCATTGAATCTAGGGATGTAGGAGAAAGGAAACAGTGAATAATAGTTTCCTGAAGCTTGACTGGTAAAACTTGAGGGGGAAAATGGAATCAATAAAGTGTGAGCTTTGGGAGGGAACTATCTTTTCCTGGAGGTTCGAAAGAATGCAAATGAGAAAGAAAGGTTGTTAATTTCCTCAGACTGAGGAGTAATCACCCCCCTGAAAGATGGTGGACCCTAGATTGCTTCCAGGAACCCAGAACTTCACCAGTGGAGAAGGAAAATTGTGGAGAAAAGTCAGTGGGACATCAATGCCAGGTGTAGACAAACAAAGTAGCTTGGTGTTCTGGCCACCAAGTCTAGTGCCCTTGGAAGGATCATGTAAGTGAAGGACAGACAGAATGGCATCTAGGGTAGTAGTGAAGGAGGAGAAGACATGAGAGGGAGGGGACAACTGTTGCTGAGGAAGTGGAGGGGCGTTTGAAGAAGGAAAGGCAGGTGAATGTGCAATATGAGAAGAAATTACTGAAAGCAGCTGTGACCCAGAGGGGTCAGAAATAGTAGAACTGACATTCTCACAGACTTATCGCTTATCCACCACTTGCTCAGAACCTCAATAGGTGGGCGGCATGCAATGTCGGTCATGCAAGAGCCAATGGAGGTGCCAGCCATGGGCAGTTTAGCATCTTTTTCTCTGTTTTCTCCCTCTGAGCTGTAGCATCAGAATGTGTATGCCAAGCATGTTGTGCTACAGCCTTTCCCCTTGCACACTCCCACTGTGCTGCCACCTGACCTCCACCATATGGCAGCATCTGCAGTGGGACCTGGTGTCCCCCTTTAGCAAGGAAGGAAAGCTGCCATTTGGGTGCTCGATCTTCCCTCACCTGGCTAGCCCACCAAGTGACCTTTGTTCCTAAACCCAGGTTGCTGGAGTGGGGAGCAGAAGGGCAACCACTCCTCCAATGTGCCAGCAGTATATAATGCTTTTCAATAAGCAACATTCAGGAACATAGGAATATAAAAGTGAAGCTGGCCAGGAAGCTTTCCAAGACCTTTCCCTGCTGCTCAGTAGTTATAGCACCTAAGGTCCACCTCCCTCACAAGTTTATCCAACTTAGCTTTCCAAATATATAGTGTTTTGGACTCAACAGCCATTCCTTGCAGGTGATTCCAAACACCCATTATTCCATCTGTTACTAAATAGTTTCCCAGTCCTCCCCTGAAATATCCTCTGACTCTTCCTATTAATTGTGTACTATTCATCCTAATAATTTTATTTTTACTTTTCCAGTTTAATGTAGTATTTACATGCTGAACCATTTTATTTTGATTTAAAGATCATAAACATTCCATATATTTTTGTTTACACTTCAAAATGTTTATGTAGCTATTTACTGTTTTCTTTATTGATGTTATAAAAATGATATAGGCATCAGGGGGATTTTGGAGGATTTGTTGTTAGTCACTTTAGTATAGTATTAGACCAGCATACATATTTGATGAGCCCATAACTGTTTAAACAGTACAATTAAAAACCTACTCATGTGTTTAGTATCATTGCTGCTCACTGGCAGAAATCTTACTTCTGGCCTTGTCATTTGTTGGCTCCAGTTCTACACTGGGGATCTTGGATCATACTGTACCTAATACTGACAGATGCCATCCGTCAGACAAAATGTTAAACAGACATCCTGTGGCCTCTCATTGGTGTTTGAGAACAGATACAGTAGGCCAGTAGTTATTTCCAGTTTTAAACTACCTAATTCGCCTTTCTTGCTGTCTAAGCAGTTTTATTCAGAAATTCATTTTTCTTCAAAGTATTTATCCATTTTCACTTTGAAAGTATCTAAGTTAATGCTTCTATTTCTCCTGCGATGAAACATTGTAATAATAAACTAACTTCTCCATAAATTAATGTTCCTTACATCCCTTCTTTGTCCACTTAGTTAAACTTATCTGTTACTGTTCCACTGCCCTATGCCAATACAAATTGCCCTGATTATATTTATCTCAGTACCTCAACATTTTGAATACCTCAGTCATGCTCCTACTCGTTAATCTCCTTTTTTTAGAATAACGCCTCCTAGATCTACCCTCATATGTTTTATTTTTCAGTGTTAAGGTGATGGAACATTTAGGAAACAGTGATCATAATATGATCACATGTAATCTTATAGCCAACAAACCAGTGTTCATGGGTCAAACAGTTACGATGGATTATGGCAGAGCAAATTTTGAAGAGATGAGTAAGATATTAGTGAACACTGATTGGGACACTGCAATGGCCGATTTATCATCAGATAAAGTCCTGGCCCTGTCATTTATTGGCTCCGGTTCTACACTGGTGATCTGGATCATACTGTACGGGTACCTAATACTGTACTAAAAGGTCATTTGTTACAACTTGAAGTGAAATATGTACCCAGTAAGAAGAAATATCACTGTAAAGACAAAATACTGGTTTGGTTAAATACAAATATAAGGCGACAAATTAAAATTAAAGAAAATGCACAGAGTAGATTTAGAAATAATCCGACCAGTTTCAACACTACAACATATAGAAAGGAGAAAGAACCATTGAAGACATTAATCAGGAGAGCTAGAATTAAAATTGTATTCAGGACTGCCAATGCAAAAGACAACAGGTAATCCCTATTTGCTTGTATAAATAATTACAAAAATAGTTCTAGATTGGGCCTGCCCAGTGGCGCTGAGGGTTGAGGCGCTGGATGCCACACCTCGCTCCACGCCGGTGACCCAGGTTCAGGAGCGGACTCGGGTCGCTGGTGGGCCGGCCGGGGGGAGTTAGGCTTGAGCATCCCATGACAGCTTGCCTACTCCAGGGAGGGTTAAAGCAATAGCCCAAACACTTGCCTGACTCTGAGCAGAGGCTCAGAGTACTGCAAGCCCCTAATGTTAGGAGAAGGGCTGCCTTGATACAGCATGACGTCGGCACCTTGCGCCTTGATGTCAGGGGTCCTACACTGTAAGGGGTGGGAGAAAAAGTGGAAAATGCCTGCCATCACCGGGAAGATGGAGCCTCCGGAGACGTGCCCTCAATGTGCCTTTGCCCGCCCGATGGCCCTTGGACCGACGCAAGTTGATTGATGGGGTAAGGGGGCTCTGCCCCATCCCCGCTCAGGGGTAAACTGAAGCTACATGGGGTTCCAGAGGGTCATATGGGCAGGGTAGAAGGTAGAGGGATGTCTGCCTTGAGGCTCCTGAAGGGTCAGGGATGGCAGGCAGGGAGGTGAATAAATAGAAATTTCAAAAAAAAAAAAAAAATAGTTCTAGATCAGTTTGACCACTCGTGAATAATGGTAATCAATGATTACCTAGCTACAGCTAATTTATGTAAGTCCTTTTTCAATTCTGTATTTTCTGAAAATGGGGGGGAGCTAATGAGTGCCTCAAATCACTGTGTACAATTTCATATATTCTAGCTGATAGTGAGGTATTGCAGGCACTCAGGGACATAAAATGTACAACAAGCCCAGGCCCAGATGGCATTCACCCCAAATTGCTTAAGGAACTGGCCACCTTTATAGCATATCCACTAACAATAGTATTTAATAAATCTCTGCGGGAGGGGTTGGTTACAGCTGATTGGTGTACTGCTGTAGTGATCCCCATATATAAAAAATGGAATAGAGGCAATGTTGAGAATTACAGGCTGATTAGCCTCACGCCTTTTTCCAGTAAAATCATAGAAACATTTATCAAACAATTTCTGGAAGCTGAGCAAAATACATTAGGAATATCTGATAACATTCAACATGGTTTTAAACAGGGTTCTTCTACTACTACAAACTTACTGTAATGTCATTTTTATGACCATGTTAGCCTAAGTATTGACAGGAGTACACCAATGGACATTGTCCTACTTGACTTTAGCAAAGCTTTTGATACAGTCCCCCATAATATTTTGATAGAAAAATTAATAACCATGGGGTTCAGTCAAGAATTGATTAGATGGGTGGTAAGCTGTCTCATGGAAAGATCTCAGCAAGTTAGGATAAATGGTCATGTATCTGATATAGAGTGTGTCAACAGAGGGATGCCACAGGGCTCTGTTCTAGGGCCCATATTGTTTAATATTTTTATTAGTGACCTGAAGATCAATTCAGGCAACTTTATTAGTAAATTTACTGATGGCACTAAGTTAGGAGGCGAGGTTGAATCTATTGCAAAACATCTCTCTCTGCAACATGATGTTACTATTGTAGAACAATGGGCTATGAATAACAAGATGTTATTCAGTCATGACAAAGGCTACATTTTGCATTTTGGTAAAAATAACCCAGGAAATACATTCCAGCTGAGCAATAAACTAATAAAATCTGTAGACAAGGAAAGAGACTTAGGAGTGATAGTCAACAATAAACTATCAGCATCAGACCACTGCAAAAAGGTTGCACAATCAGCTAACATAATGTTAAACACACTTCAATGTACATTTATTACAAAACTGAGCAATGTATTATTCCTTTATATAAAATTTGTGTAAGACCATATTTGGACCGTGGATCCCCATTTTGGAGTCCATATTTAAAAGGAGATATTGATCTGCTTGAGAAGGTACAGAGAAGAGCCACTAAGATGGTGCCTCATTTAAAAGATAGACAGCTTGTGATTCCCAAGACTAATACTAATAAAAGATGTGGCTATTTAATATACGGGCAGCCAAAATATGGAACACACTATCAAATGAGCATGTCAAACCAGCTACAGTCAATGAATTTAAAATGGGCTTGATAAATATTTTTACTCAAAACATTTTATGGTTTAATCTGCCCACGACTTGCATAGGAGACAATCTCAATGAGCAAATTGCCTTCTTTTGTCTGAATAACCCAGTAAACCCAGTAACCCCCTTATAATCTGTTTAGCTCTTTGCTGTACCATTTCCAAATTTGCCTACTCTTTTTTGATGTGTGGATTTGAAAATTGTACACAATATTCTAGATGGGGTATAACTAAGACCTTTATATAATGATATAATTAATTTCTTTGATCTCTTTTCCATCTCCTTTATACCCAGCATCTTAATTTCTTTTTTTTTTTCAGCTTCATGGAATTGTTATGGCGTCTTGAGGGATCAGTTTATTATTCCAACCTTTACCATTTTCTTTCAATTCCATCCACTTTTTAATGAAAACATAAGGCAGTGATCTCATTGGGAAATAAATGGAAACTCAGGCTAAGTGCCATAAATGCAAAAATTATTTTTATTTCATGGAAGGCAAAGCACAAAACCACCTAGCGCTTCAAGTTTCAGTGACTCTCCATCTCTGGGTGGAACAACCCAGCACAATACCTACGTAATATGTATGGCTCCTTTAAAGAGACAGTAATACAATTACTCAAAGTTTAATGCTTCAAATAATTAAGTGACTATAACATTCACAGAAAATTGCAAATAAATAGAACTGGATCCATTAAAGTAATGAAATCCTAAAGAAGTAATGAGTGCCAATTGGTGCCCAAAGTTGTGGGTTAATATTGGTATGACACCAAAACCTCCCATTGAGAAACGACACAGTGGAAAAAAAGTAATGACTCTGAAAACTCATAAGCTTAATAACGTTATAATTTAATAAGAACAAATGCGTTCAGATGCAACTAATAATGTGAAATGGTGGAAAAACAACTAAATTAAAACAAAACCAGGCAACACAGCAGAAAAACTCCCCATTATGCAAATCAGTTACTTAATGCATAAATATCTATTGGTAAAAAGATAATGGGAGGCAAGGGTAGAGGGTGGACTGGGGTGGGGTTTTATCTATTTTCTGGCAATTACATTTTAGTGTTATAGGCACTAAATTGTTTGAAGCATTTATACAATTGTTTTCTTGATGGGGGTATATCTACTCTAGGGATGTATCATTCTGGGTTGCCCTACCCCCTGAAGAAGATGAAGAAGAATCATTGTGACTCAAAGTGCTGGGGTGGGTTTGTGCTTTGCCGTCCATAAAGTTAAATTACTTTTGTATTTTGGAGAATTAGCATCAGCTTTCATTCCTTTTCCCTGTATGTACTACCTTGTGTTTTTGCTCGAGTCTCTTTTTGTAGTTAATCAACAAGAAAATCAGCACCATCTACAAGTAACATACATTTATAATTTTTTATAGCATAAACACAGTGAGTTGGAAAGTGTGACTGCCGAACATCCTGTGTGTGTCACGTGTGGTCTGCTGAGGACATATTCAGAAAGAATCAGCAAAAGCAGACAGATCCAGCCAAACCTCAACAATGTTTCTTAAAATTTATTTGTCTTCATTTTCTCAGCATTCCATACTGTTATTTGCCACCATAAACACTCCAATGTTTCATTGCTAGTTTTGCAGCTTTGTCAAAGCAGTGGTCTTAAAAATCCAACATCTACAATACATTTGTAACAACCAGTTACTGTTACATATATTTATAGCAGAATTGATCCAATCATTAATAGAGCATGATCTGCAGTTACCTGCTTAAACTGATCAAAAAGATAGAGTACACAGTAGTATTGCTTGCAAGGAACTCAGTAGAGCAGGTGAAAAACCTTCACCCATGCCATAAGATGAGATCTGAATGGCATCCCCATGTTTCCTGTCTTGTAGCTCCACACAGAAGCATACTGACATCACAGCAGACATCAGGGCAAGTGTGATATGGTGATGTCATTGCACTCATGTCCTGAGCAAATTAATTCTCAGTCAGTGTACCCCTTTGCAAATGGGGCGACCTCCTGTCTAAAGCAAGCTGTATACAAAATGTAAAACACATACAATGATACAAAAGCTACTAACCATAATTAAAACCAAATAACAAAAATTGTGAACATTTTATCACTTAAACTATATTTCCTGATTTTATTGTCTCACACTGCCATCACAATATTCAAAGAATCATGCATTTATTTCTAGAGATAAGGCTCAAGAAAAGAAGAAACATCTGATAGGCATCGGTCCAAATCCTACATCCAATGCACATTGGACTGAAAGACTTTTTCTAGCAATCTGGATGAACATAGTTACAATATAGAAACAGTTCCTTTCCCAGTCAGGAGTATGTCATCACCAACCAGATGTGTGTGTGTGTGGGGGGGTGAAGGCAGTGGAGAAGTGGGAGAAATTGGAACTGGATAAGTAAGGAAGAAATCCAGGAGGGGGTGTTGTAATAGAAAAGGGGTCAGGAAGAAGAAGAGAGAAGAAAAGGGGGGACAGAAAAGTTCGAGGGCAGGGGAAAGCTGGCAATAACTACAGTAACTGGGAAAGGCTACACATACCAAACATAGTAAGAGGAAGTCAAAATGAAGGCCCCCCCCATGTCAGGGGCTATGGCAGTGCCGAAAAGAGAAATGACCTGTAGACTTGGTGCCCATTAACTTCCTCATTAGGGACATAATGTTGATTTAATGTTCTTAATCTCTGGATCCATAAATCTTCTTCAGAGATTCTTCTTCAGTTCCCCGTTTCCCCTTCCTCTCTTTCCTGCCCCTACCCCCTTTTCCTTTGCAACCCCCCTTGATTCCTTCCTTACTTGTCCATTTCAAACATCTCTCACCCCCCCCGGCAGCCCTTCCCACCCCCATCTGGTTGGCAATGACATACAGCTGGCTGGGAAAGGAACTGTTTCTATATTGTAACTATGTTCATGATTGCCAGAATAAGTCTTCCAGTCCAATGTGCATTTGATGCAGGGTTGTGATCAATGCCTATCATTGGTTTCTGTCTTTCCTGAACATGAACTCCAGAAATAAGTGGCAGGATGTTTTACACTATTGTGATGATAATGTGAGACACTAAAATCAGGAAATGTAGTTTGAGCGATAAAAAGTTCATAATGATTTTCATACGCTTTGGATTATGATTACAAGCTTTTGTATCATTGTATGCATTTTAAGTTTTGTATACAGCTTACTTTAAACTGGAGGTCACCCGATTTGCAAAGTAGCGCACGGATGGAGAATTAATTTGCTCAGCATGTGAGAGTGATGATATCACCAAGTCATGTTCGCTCTGATGCCCACTGTGATCTCAGCACACTTCTGTGTGGAGCAACAAGAGAGGAAACATGGATTCGTGTCTCATTTGTTGGCATGGATGAAAGTTTTTCATCTGCTGTACTGAGCTTCTTGCAAGCAGTACTACTGCATACATTATCTTTTGATCAGGTTAGGCTAGTAAGTTTAAAGCACAATCTATTAATGATTGGATCAATTCTAGTATGAAATATATGTAACAGTAACTGGTTTTTACAAATATATTGTATATATTTGATATTTAAGATTACTGCCTTGATAAAGCTGCAAAACCAGAAGTGAAACACTGGTGTGTTTATGGTGGCCAGTAAAAAGATTGACTACTGAGAAAATGAAGTAAAATAATTTTAAGAAAAATTGTTGGTGTTTGCCATGATGTGTCTACTTTTGATAATTCCTTTTGAAGATGTCCTCAGCGGACCATGCTTGACACAAATAGGAGGTCGGGTGGCCATGTTTTCCAGTTTGTGATTGTAGGCCTGGATTGCCTGTTTGGACCAACAAGCACCCTTTACCTCAATCAAGAGGAAACATTGTAAATATAGGATATATGGAGTTGGAGGGAGTCATTTCTACTTTAGACCTCTTGCAAGCTTGAGCTCTCAATTTGGCACCTGGTGTGTGGTTTAAACTTTGTGAAACGTTTTATCATTTTTCTAAATAGTTGCAGTTTGAGCTATAATTTCAAGTATTGTTAATCTATTGCTCTTCTATGATTGCTTAACAAGAAAAAAGAAAAAAAGTTATTTTTTGCCATTACTGATTAAGTAACGTTTTGTTGCTTACCAACCAAATTAGTTAATTTAACTGTCCCGGCAGAATATAGATGATTTTGACTAAGTTAATGCACTAAGAAGTAAAAAATAAAACATGTTTGGTTATATTAAGACAGAGATAGATGAGATTGCAGCAGCTCATGTTAGTGAAAAATTTACATGTGTACACAGGGTGAAAAATCTCTCATTAAAAAACTAAAAATGAGAAAAAGATATTAAAGGGACACTGTCAGCCGTCATAGTAAATTTCTTGCCACGTGTGCCCAGTTATAACCTAGCAGCAGAAATTACAAAGTAAGGTTCTATGAGTGCAACAATGTCAAATAATACAGTACTACTCCATTAGAGTTTTACCAACCTGGTAGAGGTTCATTTAATTTGAGTGGTCTGCCTAAGTTCAACCACCAGAAGCTGCCAGTCCAAGTGAACACGTGCTGTAACAATGGCGAATGTCATGCATGAGCCAGTTTTAACATGTCCATAACTGAGGGTACTATCTAACAGAGTGACTGATGCTGAGCTTATAGATATCACTCTCTAATGAAAGCAAGCTCTAAAAGTACTAAAATGCATCACTGAAAAAGTGAAGCTGAGATCCCAAGCATGCACATTAATGCTAATATGCAAGCTCGGGATCTCGACTTCACTTTTCCAGTCATGCTTTCAGCACTTTTAGTGCTTGTTTTCTTTAGACAGTAACATCCATAAGTTCAGCACTAGCCACTCTGTCAGGCAGTACCCTCAGTTATGGACATGTTAAAACTTCCTTGTGCACAACATTGGCCATCGTGACAGTGCATGTTCACTTGCACTGGTGAATTCTGGGGCTGAACCTTTACAGATCACTCTAATTAAAAAAGTTGCAAAAACTCTTACAGAAAGGTATTATTTGACATTGTGGCACTTGTAGAACATTACTTTGTAATTTCTGTTGCTAGTGTATAACTGGGCACACATGACAAGAAATTTACTGTAACAGCTGACAGTGTTCCTTTAAACACAAATGGAAAATCATCAGCCTAACTGAGCATGTCAAGAACAGGTGCATACCAAGAGGGCTATAGGACCTAATAGAGGCTAACATTGGTTTTCAGGATCAAAAACTTGCAGAAAGATGGAATTGCATAAGATCTAAATGCTGCATAAAACTTCAGTTTTAAAACAGAAAGGAGAGGAGCATGGTTCTCCCAGAGAATGGTGTGAATATTGAATGGCTTACCCACAGAATTCATGGAATGTAAAACTGCCAATAGTTTAAAGTCAGAACTAGACAAATATCTACTAAAAATGGGCATTAGCAGTTACTCATGTTGATATAATACGGGCAGGCTAGATGGGCTTTTATGCTTTATCTTGTCTGATTATTCCTATGTTCCTATGTAGCATAGACATAATGGTGGCCATAATAGAAGCTATAGCACTTGAAAGAACTAGACTGGCTGGGTGAATAACACTACTTGAAGAACAGTTGAAACTTAAAATAGAGGATGAAGAATTCACTAGGTCACTTTAAGAAAATCAAAACAGACCTTGTAAAACATGAAGAAAGCATAAGAAACACAAAAATTAAGAAGTACCATAGGGATACAAAAGACTACAGAGACAATAAAATTTGTAACTGGAGCCCAACACATAACACTAGGGGGCACCCTTACAAAGCTCTTACTAACACAGAGAGACACACAGCAGTTCAAGCAACAGTGAGAGGGAAGGCACCAGTAGGGGACAGTCTAGCGGGCCTTTTGTAATCAGAGAAAGGAAGGCTGGAGACAAGATTGCTAGCGGAGAGCATACAGAGGAGAGTGTGAGGAAGCTCTGAACATAAAAGACCAATAAAGGAAAAAGAAAAGAGGAAGAAAAACTCATGAAGAGTCAAAAGAAAAAACAACAAAAGAAGGGGACAGCATAGAATCAGGAGGGGTACAAATCAGGAGCAGTGCAGTACTGCCTTCAACCTCTCAGAAAGACCGTTAACTGCTCTTGAATTACAAGTAATGGAAAAAGGGCTGTGCTGTAATGGAAACCCCTAATGAATTCAGTACCTGACTAGATTCACAGTGGTTCTGTAGAAAACTGGTTTTAAGGCAGTTTTTTATTGATTCTAATAAGTCTGATGCAAGTGATAAGTATACTTTGAAAAAGAAACTAGGTGTTAGGTCACAATCCCCCCCCCCCCCTGGAAATATCCCTTCCAACACAGATAATTAAATTTGTTATGTTGAAAAAGAGATCAGATGTTCACAAATAAAAATATGATACATTGGAACACTTCAAAAACGGAAAAAGAGTCAACTGAGTCCTTAAGGAATGATAAAATATCATCACTGAAAAAAGCGGATACGGGGGATGGACTGCTATCGTTATTATAAGACATATAATTCTGAATGTTTGTGTCAGCTTAGGAATACTGTGAATTATAAAGCCATCTCAGGTATACAGAAAAATCCATATAGGACCTGATACATCCTGTAGTGACAAAGGTTATGAAGCATGATTGGACTGAGACATGGATAGGAGAAGCCCCTATGAAAAAAGTCACTCCAGTATTTTATTGTGTACCCTAGGTGCACAAGAGACTGAATCCACCCCCAAGGAGACTCATTGTCTCAAGGATGGATGCTGTCCTAGAATCCTTGTCAAGCTTCATAGATCATCACATTCAAGAATTTGGACCCAAGTACCTTCGTACCTACAGGATACCAAAGATATGTTTAAAATAATTATAAATAATTGAACAGTTGAGTCAAGATCCGACTGATATTATTAATTGTTTCCTTGTAACTACAGACGTGGTTGACCTGCATACCTCCATCCTCCATGTAGAGGGGAAGGAGGTACCCAGAAAAGTCTTGGAATTAAGAAATGTGATTGTGCCCCCCCCACACACACACACACACATGCACACTGAGTTTCTTTTGGATTTGGATTTGGCTCAACTGGCTCTCGCAAAAAACCTTTAGTATGAAAATACAGTTTATGAACAGACAAGAGGGACATTGATTGAGCCCATGATGACTCCATTGTACACAAATCTGTACATGTATACATTTGAATCTACCTTCATCTCTGATATTACTGTACTGTAAACCCATTCTCTAAGGAGATTTTTGTGTTATAAGAAGTTTATTGATGACTTGATACACATCTGAAAAGGGAGAAAAAATGAACTGACAGCTTCTCATTCATATTTGAATTGATGTAAACCTCATCTGAAATTCACATTAGAGTACAATAAGGAAAATATGGCATACCTTGATTTATAAATGTTCAAACAGAATGGTACATTAAAAAGCTATCTATTTTGAAAACAAACAGAAAGAAATATTACTTTGCACTTTCAAAGTTTACCTCCAAAAAACCTTAAACAGAACATTCCCAATGCTCAGATGTTAAGAGCCAGTTGAAATTGTTCTGACAGAAATTATTTTATAAAGGAAGCAGAAAGAATGAAAGTTAGGCTGACAGAAAGAAGATATCCCATCAATACCATGGAGGCAGGGCAACAGACAGCAGCTTCACAGGAAAGACTATTTTTGTTTCAAAAGACAACTGTTAGGGAAGCTTGTCCAGTTAGAATTGTTTTCTCTGCATTCTTTTCTCCTGCATTTGGCACAAAAAAAAAAAAAAAATAGGCCACAAAGATTGGTACTAGGAGCTTTATAGCACCCCCATGGTAGTAGCAACAAAAACATACTCTTAAAGATGAATTGATTAGATCAGATCAGACCACAGTCCATCAAAAGAGATAGACAAGTTACAAAAGAGATGGACAGTTTTTCAGTGAACAGTTTACTTCAATGAGCATTTAAACTAGCTGAGGGCGTGTCAGGAGACAGAACCCCCCCCCCAAGCTGAAGTAGAGAGTAAGGAGAAACCAAAGGGAGAGGAATACCCCATGGTGAAAATTAATAAAGAAGCTGGGTAGTAGAGATAAAGGGAGGAACCGAACAGGAGCATTAAAAACAGGGGAGGAAGGAGGGAGAGAGGGCAAAAATGAAAAAAAAAGGATGGCAACAAGCAGAGTGTAAACAAAATCTGGAGGACTATCTGTGCAAATGTTAGAAGTCTAGGAAATAAGATTCCAGACCTAGAGGCCATCAGGGCAGAGGCCAGCCTGGATATTATGGCCATTACTGAGTTATGGTGCACTGGAAACCATGACTGAGACAAGGCCATATCAGACTATACTCTGTTCAGGAAGGACTGGATGGGAAGGAAAAGAGGGGGTGCAGTGCTTTATGTGAGGGACAGCATAAAAGTGACAGAGATACAGGGAATACAGGAGTTGTCAGAGGTACTGTGGGTCACCCTGGAGACAGGGAATGGAGCCACTATTCACACAGGAGTGATTTTCAGACCAACAGAACAGAGGGGAGCATTAGATAAGGTACTGGTGGAAGCCATTGGTAAGATAGCAGAAAAGGGGGAGGTGCTGCTGGTAGGGGCTTTAACTAGACAGATATAGATTGGAGCCTCCAAACAGTGGTTTCAGCTAGACGCAGGGACATCCTGGACTCTCTGCAGGGGTGTTCATCAGACAGATAGTTAGTGAACCCACTCATGATGGGACAGTACCTGACCTGGTACTCAGAGGAACAGTGTTGCAGACATCAAGGTAAGAGGTCACCTGGGGACCAGTGATCATCTTACAGTGTGGTTCAATATAAGGACACTGTGGAATTGAACCACACAAGGGCAAGGGTCCTGGACTTCAAGAGAGCAGATTTTATAAAGATGGGTAAATGCCTCAGGGATGACCTAGTGAGGGGAGGGAGTGTATCATGTTCGAACAGTGATGGGAATACTGTGAAGACCATTACAGTGACAAAACTGGCAGTTCACTACAATGGTCCCCAGTATTCCTGACACTGCGTCTCCAGGCAATATTGCCCCCTTCCTGAATCAACTTTGTCTTGGAGCTGGTTATCTATAGTATGGGGGGTGTGGGGGGCAGAGACCCCTACATGGGGGGATGCAGGAGGAGATACCCCCCACAAAAAACACTTGCTTTCCCAGATAGCACAATGCTGACTGTTGGCATTGTACCATCGCTGTAATGCCATTTGATACAATTTGTGTCGCTGCGGCATGCTGGAATCATGGGGGGGATGGTGGCTTGAGTGGGGTGGAGGAATAGTGGGTCAAGCTAAAAGGGAGCATAGTAAAGGCAACAAACCTATGGTTCTTGAAAGAGGCTGCTGAAAAGGTTAAGGCTAAAAGGATAGCGTTCAGAAGGTATAAGGAGATACAGAGGGAGAAGGATTGGGGGGTGTATCAGTGGAAACAGAGGGGAAGCAGATAAAGCAGTCAGCGGTGCAAAACTACATACTGAACAGAGAGTAGCCCAGGAGGTAAAGAAAGGGGACAAGATATTTTTTTAAGTATGTAAGTGAAAAGAGGATTACCAGGGGTGGGATTGTAAGGTTAAAAAGGAAAGGATGGATTGTTCCGAGGGGGACCAGGAAAAGGCAAGATATCCTGAGAAAATATTTTTGTTTAGTGTTCACAGAGGAAGAAGAAGGGGAGGGCCACAAAAAAGTAACAGAAGCTTTGGAGGGAGGGATGTGGACACTTGTCCTCTTTTGGAGGAGAGAGTCCAGAAGGGACTCCCTAATCTGAAGGTGGGCAAAGCAATGGGGGCCAAATGAGAAGCATCCAGTGGTATTGAGGGAGCTCAGGGAGATACTGGCTGCACCTCTGACAGTCCTATATAACAGCTTACTGGAAATACAAGCAGTTCCGGAGGACTGGAAGAGGGTGGATATAGACCCACTACACAAAAGTGGTAGCAGGGGGGGATGGCAATTGTAGGCCATTCAGCCTAACACTGGTGGTGGGAAAGTTAATGGAATCACTGCTGAAGGAAAGGACTGTGGAATATCTTCAATCCAGTGGGTTACAAGACTTGAAGTCGCTTGGGTTTACAGGGGGGAGGTCATGTGAAATGAATCTGATGATTTTTTTGATTGGGTGACAAATGATTTAGATGATTGTGGCCTACCTAGATTTCAGCAAGGCTTTTGACACTGTTCTACATAGAAGACTAGTAAGCAAGCTTGGTAGCTTAGGAGTAGGTCCAAAGGTGGTAAACTGGATAAGAAATTGGTTAGAGGATAGGCGACAGAAGGTGCTGGTAAACTGAGTTCACTCCAAGGAAGAGAGGGTGACCAGAGCAGGGTGCCTCAGAGATCAGTGCTGGGACTGATCCTCTTTAATGCTTTTATAACTGACATTGCAGAAGAGTTGGAAGGTAAGGTCTGCCTCTTTGTTAATGACACCAAAATCCGCATAGGGTGGACACTCAAGGGAGGTGGAAAGGATCAGGGACACTAGTTTACCGGGATTGAAAAAGGGCAAATTTCATTTTGCACATTATAAAAAATGGTACTGTCACCGGTGTCTGCTAAGTCAAAATCCGGTTTTACCGGTTTTTGGTTTTGTGTACTGCATTTAACAATTTTTAACTCTGCTAACATGCATTTTAACAATTTTGACCTCCACTATTGCACATCCTTCCATCCTTGTACCAATTTAAAATTATTTTAGGTACAAGATTTGATGGCAGCAACAGCACTACAGCCCCCATCACTGAGGTGTGATGGAAGCAGTACTACAGCCCCCATCCTTCAGGTGCAATGGCAGAACCAACAGCACTACAGACCCATCCCTCTGGTGTGATGGCAGCAGCAGCAACAGCACTGTGTCCCCCCTCCCTCAGGAGTGATGGAGGCAGCAGCAGCACTCTGGCCCCTATCCATTAGGTGTGATGGCAGCAGTACTACGTTTTGCATTCCTCAAGTGTGATGGCAGTATCAGCACTATGGCCCCATCCCTCAGGTGGGATGGCAGCAGTACAACATTCCCCATCCACCAGTGGTTATGGCAGAAGCACTACAGCCCCTGTCTCTCAGGTGTGATCACAGTAGCAACAGTGCAGTCCCCATCCCTCAGGGGTGATGGTAGTAGTGACAGCACTATGATTCCCTTTCTACAACACCCAGACCCCACATGCACAAGTTATAAATTACTTAGTCTCTTTGCTTGTTAGAACTCAGATGTGAATTAATCTGAACCACCATTACAAAGGTGGACCACCTTTGTTTTTTCCTATCATTTAACTGCCTGAACTGGATTTCTGCCTGTGACACCACTGACCAGGGTTTGAGAACAGATTTGGGTGTTGGAGGACCAGCCGGGTGGGAGCGAAGGCTGGAGTGTCCAGCGACCACTTGTCTTCTCCTGGGAGGGAGGGTGTATTCACAGCTCAGCATTTGCTGGCCCCAGGTGGAGGCTGGAGCAATGGCAACACATTGGCCCTCACTGTAGGAGGGAGCGTGATGGATGTCAGCTTGTGCCTTGACATCATGTGGCCTGTCATGCTCCCACAAAAATGGGAAAACACCTGCTGGCCACCCAGAGGATGGCTCCTCTTCCCTCCATAAGCATGAAGCCCCAGACACATGTATCTGTTCAGACCCCTGTCATGCCTGGGATATATACAGAAAGCTCTTTAGGGTGATTGTCCTCCCCTGTTAGCCTCCCACAGGGGTAGGGGCCCACCCAATCAAGGGTTACTTTGGGTTACCTGGTAGCATGGCCATAAGGGTTAGTGGATGGTAGTCGGGACTTAGCAGTGGAGGTAGGGGGACTTGGCAGGCCTGAAGGAGTGGATGGCCCAGGGGTAGGAGGAGCAAAAAAAAAAACCTGCCTGAATTTGCTTCTTTGAAATAAAGTGTCTTCACCTGAAAAAATTCACAAGTGATTAGTGGAGGACCTTCTAATGGAAAATCATGCATCTCACAAACACGTGGATGCCTTTTTTTCCCTTGGTCTCCATGAAAAGGGTGTCTCTCAGTTTTCATGTCTGAGCTAAGATGTGAATTGAACACCACTCTGTCCACCAGCATCATACTTCCCCTGGGTCTTACCTTCTGTGTGTCACTGAATGTGCTTTCAAATCCACTGGCCAAGCATAAGTACAATTAAACACTTAACATTTGCTTTTTGTTAAAGCAGTCTGTCAGAAAAAAACCTTTTATTGTCACAGAGACTGAAACAGCTGGTGGGAGAGACAGTGCAAATGATTCCATTCACCTAAATGGGATGCTAACTGTGAAGACTTTTTTTAAGTAGTAATACAGTTTCTGCCTTGTGAGCATACTTTCATTCAGTCTAGTTTTCATTCAAACTGATGATTTTGGATGGCCCTTCTGATTATAAACATGAATAAGCTAGTTGGTAACAATGATCCTGCACTTAGCAATCTACAACCTAGATGTTCACGTGCAAAGAACACAATAAAAACCTGGATAAAATCTAAAACCAAGCTTATAAAACACATAAAATGTATTTGAACATTTATATTTACCTATACAAAATCATAGCAGCCCGAGCAAAACTCAGGTAAATTACATGGTACCCTGGCTACTGTAGGATGTAGTAAACATATATTGGTATTTTTTTTAGATTTTTTTGTAAACCAAGTAAGTCCACTAGGCAGAACTGCCTGTTTTCAGAGGTGACTCGGGAGCACTGCGTAGGTTAAGTCACTTGCTCGGAGTCACACAGTATGCAAGTGGAGGTTGTGGGAATCAAACCCAAGTCTTCTAGATGGACTTAGTTCAATCACTGTTTGTTCCTCTAACCACTAGGCTATACTGCCAGCCATAACACCCATATATAATGTTTAATATATGATTTCTGTAATAGTGCACAGTACTTACAGTGTGATTATTAACATTAAACACTTTACATTTTACTAAAACTGAATTATTTGCCTCTCCATCTGCTTATGTTTTCTTACACCAAAGTGAGTGTATAGTTGACAGAGCACTGTAAATAGCTTGTGGTAGCACTACTGCTTGCAATGCCAGGGACTCTGGGTTAAAAGTGAATTCAGGTTGCTAGAGGTCTGGCCAGGGGAGAAGGATTGAGCACCTAAGGGCCACTCTCCTCCTCTGGGAATGGTGGCCTGCAGGTTCTGCTGCTTTACTGCCACCTGGGTGACCATGGATGGTGGTGCAATGGGGCTGCAGAGCAATTGGGAAGAGAGGAAGCAAGCCAGGATCTGGAGCAATGGCATGTCTCTATGTGCCCTACCTCTTAGGGTCCCCTTGAGTGCCATTGCCCTCAGGGACAGAGACCAGAAAACCAGTAACAATCACCCCACATCAGCTGCTGGTAGAAGGGACCCAGCTGCCCCAGACTTCATAACCAGGTTCCATGAGAGACCCACTGGGCTGCCCAACACACACACATTAAAGGACTGTGGAGGGGTGACCTGGGGTCCTCTCTCTTCCCACCTGGGGGGTACAACCCAGGTAGGATGGGACAGGCTCACAGGAGCTTCTGAGCATTACTTGGGTTGAAGCTAGGGGATACCCAGCCTAGGGATCTCTGAAAAGTGGAGACTGATGCTGTGAGAAGGGGGCATAGAAAGAGAAAATAAAAAAATTTAAAAAGATGCTGAAATCTTATGGAGTCTGTGCAGTGAGATGCAATTTCCGTGAGGTACCAGTACAAGAATTCAAAATCCGCAAACCAAGCAGGATTCCGTGATTGTTACCGGTATTACCAGTAAAAATGGAAAACCAGGGTCCCTGGAAAGGATGAGTAGAGATCTGAGAAAACTAGAGGAGTGGTCAAGGATATGGCAGCAGTTTCATTGAGAAAAAGTGCAAAATAATGCACTGAGGGCAGAAAAACCCAGGTGCAGAATACAAAATGGGTGGAGTGGTAGTTACAATCACCAAGCAGGAAAGAGACCTCAGGATAATCATATTGGATGACCTAAAGGTGGCCAGGCAATGCAATAAGGTAGTAGTGGGATGCTGGGGTGCATAGGGAGGGGTATCACCAGCAGAAAGAGGAAGGTGGCATTGCCTCTGTATAGGTTGCTCATAAGACCCCACCTAGAGTACTTTGTCTAGTTCTGGTGACCACATCTCCAGAAGGACATAAAGTGGAGGCGGTCCAGAGGAGGACAATTAAAATGGTACAGATCTGCATCAAAAGCCCTATGAGGAGAGACTAAGGGACTTCAGTATGAATACCATGGAAGAGAAGAGGGACGGGGTATGATAGACATCTTTAAATACCTTACAGGGGTAAATAGGGTACAGTAGGGAAATGTGTTTTAGAAGAAAAGGTACTCAAGAACAAGGGGACATGCTATGAAGCTGGAATGGGTAGATTAAGGAGAGTTGTGAGGAAGTACTTCTTCACAGAAAGAGTGGTGGGCTTCTGGAACAGTCTTCCAGCAGAGGTGGAAGGGGTGAAAGAAGTGGTGGGGCGCAATAATGTATGGGATAGTACCAAGGGAATTATAATGGAAAGGAAGGGGGGAGGAAGAAAGAGCCATAGATCAAGTATGGTCTGCGGTAGTAATGTAAGTATGGAAAAATGGGCAGATTGGGTGGGTCAAGTAGTCCTTATTTGTCATAAAATTCTATGCAACTATGATGGTGGGTTCTCATTTGGACCAGTACCACCAGGAAATACTCGCTGTGGTGCACGTGCACAGTGTGGTCTCATTTAAGACAAATGAAGTTGCTAACAAGTTCAGGAATGAGAGAATTAGAATAAAACAAAGGATTATATGCAGTACAATTTCAGTTATTTTTATCATTAAATGCCTATGTGATAAAGTTAATGTATGCAAGACATTACAGATGCTAAAAGTACGCATTTCTGAGCTCAAGTCAACAATAAGGAGGGACAACACCTCTAGTGAGGCAGACACTTCTGTGAGAACAATTATTCAGTTACTTCGCTAAAGTATTTTGGCTTGGTTGGCTTGGAAAAAGTTGAATTGCCAAGGAGAAGAGGGAATTTATAAAGGAAACTTCTGGAAAAAGAAGCAATCTGGATCCAGAAATTCAGAACATTAAATCAACATGTTGGCTTTAATGAGGAAATTGAATGGGCACCAATTCTGTAGGACAGTTCTCTCCTGGGCATAGCCATCTGTCCTGGCTTGAGGAGGCCTCATTTTGACTTTCTCTTATTATGTTTGGTATGTGTTACCTTTTCTGGTTGCTGTAATTATTTCCAACTTTCCCCTGCCCTCCACCTTTTCTGTCCCCCCTCTCCCGCTTCCCCTCTCCTCTCCTTTCTGCCCCTCTGCCCCTTTTCCTTTCCGATCCACCCCTCAATTCCTTCCTTACTTGTCCATTTCCACCCCCCTCCCATCTGGTTGGTGATGATATACACCATACTGGGAAAGGAACTCTTTCTATATTGTAACTACGCTCATTATTGCAAGAATAAGTCTTCCAGTCTAATGTGCTTTGGATGCAGGGTTGGGACTGATGTCTATCTGAGGTTCCTACCTTTCTTGAGCCTGACCTCTAGAAATAAATAGTAGGATTTTGGGGAATATTGTGATGGTAATGTGAAGCAATAAAATCAGGCAATGTAGTTTAAGTGATAAAATGTTTGTATAGATTTTTGTTATCTAATTTTGATTATAGTTAGAAGCTCTTGCATCATTGTATGCATTTTAAGTTTTGCATACAGCTTGCTTTGGACAGGAGGTCACCCCATTTACAAAGGGGCACACAGATGGAGCATTCATTTGCTCAGTATGTGAGAGCAAAATGTTCGCCATGTCACTCTTGCTCTGTGATGTCAGAACACTTCTGTGTGGAGCTACAAGAGAGGAAACATGGGGACACCATTCAGATCTTTGTCTGATGGCGTGGGTGGAAAATTTTTCACTTGCTCTACTGAGCCCCTAGAAAGCAGTACCACTGCATATATAGGCCCAGATATTCAAACTGCGCTCAAAACTGGCGCAACAGCAGGAGCAAGCACAAACCAGTTGCGCAAATGCACAACAGGTGCGATATTCAAACATGGAGCAGAGCAAATTGCGCAAGCAACCAACGTCTGAATATCGCACATACTGCGCCATCGCGCAACCAGGAAGGAGAAGCTGAGCCAAAATGCTGCGCTATGGCGCAACCATGGAAGCTCAGCTTGAGCAGTGCAGAGCTAGAAGCGCAAGCACAGCCCCCCAGAGCAATGGAACTGCACATCCAGGAGGCAGGCTGGGGCCACCGCCAGCCATGCCACATGGGCACAGGAACTCACTGCAGAACCCACACCACACTGGCACACCCTAAGCACAGCATCACTGGGGTGGGACGGTTGATCCACGTGCCCATGGGGACAAACCAACTAAAGCATAGCAGAGCCATGACCCCCAGCACAACCACTGGCAGGCAGAGAGTGCCACACCCAGGGGTTGACAACCACAATGCACATCAGTCCCCCTGTCACGCACAGCTGAGCGTGCACGTGCCCCAAGACACCGCTCATGTGCAGTGACAGGCACTGCAGGAAACACCATGCACCCGTGCACCACGTCAACCCCATGCTGCAGAGAGCAGACCACCCAGACCCACCCTGTGCACCCAGCAGTGGGTGGCAGCAGATGCGAGAGCAACAGAAAGGCAATGCTATGCTGGTGATACCTCCCCATGGACACACACACACACACACACACATATATCCAGGACCATAGTAGCCCAGATGGCATGTACACCCTGCAACGGAGCACCCAGAGCCAGTTGCAAAGCAGACACCAACACAGCAGTTGTACCAAAATAGAATTTTATATTCAAACAAAAAGAGGTAACAAAACAGCTAAAACTATGTACAAGTTGGGGGACGGGTAAAGGCAGGGGTGTGCAGGGGAGGAAAACAACTTGGAGAGGAAGTCAGGGTTGAAAGGATGGGGAAGGGCAAATAAAAGGTGGGCTACGGCCCAGCAGGCTCCTACTCCTCCCCTGCCGTCTTCCCCTCCTGTGTCTGTCGCCGTTCCCCTGTTGCTGTAGGGCTTGCAGGAGCTCTCTGTTGTCGCCCGGCCAGCTGTGTCAGGCGCGGACATCGTATCGCCATGCGCCCAAGCACACTGAGGCCCAGGAAATGGGAACACAGTCAATGGCTGAGACTGACCACAACCCTGAGCACCACCCAACCTGCAACCCAGCTAACCCATGTGCTGACATGTGATGGCATGCACCCACCCACAGTGAACATGCACATGGCCATCACAAACAGGCGGCACCAGCCATGCGCACCACCGCCCACACACACTGCCCACGTCAATCACAGTACAAACTAGGCTGTCATGTGATGTGCAACGTGGTGCGATGCCAGTCACACAGCTATGTGCCCAGTGCATGCCTGGACCACCTGTGATGCATACACAGACGTGTCGTGATGCTGCACTGTGATGCAGGTCACCTGTGTCACACCTACATACATGGATACATAGACAGTGTCGGCAGATAGGGGCCTATGGGACACCTAGTCTGGCCATTTGGCCTTGTACGATCACTCTCATGTCCTATCAGTCCATTCCCCTCACCCCTGACCTCCAGAAGTCCCTCATGGCGAGCCACACATACAGATCTCCGTGACCAAGTCAGCCCCACCACATCCTCTGGCAGGGTGTTCCACTCGTCCACCACCCATAATGTGAGGAAACACATTCGCATGTTTCCCTTAACGAACCCCTCCAACTGCATCCCATGCCCTCTACACCTGGAACATCCTCTCGCTGACAAATATTGGTTCCTGCACACTGTTCCCCCTGTACAATACCGCATGACCCCATCAGTACCCACACCCTCCTCCCCTCAGGAGTACATGTTCAGTTCCGTCAACCTGTCTGCATAGGACATGTGATGCAATCCATGCACCATCCATGTCGCCTCCTGTGAACACTCTCCACCCAGTCCCTGTCCATACGCAGCTATGTGTTCCCGGGAACTGTACACTGTACTCCAGTGTGGGGACTCACTAGTGTTACGTAGTGGAACTACTACCACCCATCTGGTTGTGTCCATCATGGTTGGTGGTCCTGCCCCCAGCATGCAATAGCATCCATGGCGTAATGATACTCACACTCCTCCAGCAGCTCAGTCTGCCGCTGCTGCTGCTGCTGTTGATGCTGCTGCTGCCGCTGCGGGCCGACGGCCTGTGGGACTGGTGCCCTGGCATGGCCCACATCAGCCGCGTCTGGCGCCATCACCATCCGGCCTGTGGGAGACATATGGTGAGACAAACATCAGTGTGACTCAAAAGCAGAGTGCCCCCTGCCTCAGTAAGACTGCCTGCCCACACAGCCATAACCATCCATCGCACAGCTGCACACTGACACACGATGCACAGCCACCCAGGCACACACACACCCCTATAGAATATGGGTGAATAGATGGTACACTCACGTGGCCTAGGCACCAGGCCCGCCTGCACGGGAGCGCAGCCGCGCTAACAGCCCGGGTTCTCTCCGCGGAGATCACTGAACCGTGCCGGCATTCGCCCGCAGACCGGCTCCCCGCCAGTGACCCACCAGGTCAGTGGCCACTTGCTGCCCACATGGGTCCTCGGTCGGTGAGGGCCTCACCATACAGTTAGTCATAGTGGGGCTCCACTGGGGCCACCAGGTTAACCACCTGGCTTGGCTCACGGCACCGCCCTCCTCCTAGCCATAGCACCAACTTTACAACCCAGGCAATATGGCCCGCTGCGCTGTGACCCCACGTGGAGTTGTTGCGCAATAGACCAGCACAGGCACCTATCGCGCTGTTCGCACAGTGCCGTCACTTTACATGGCGCTGTAGCCAGACAGCGCAATAGGGACGTACACATGGCATGCACTCAGCGCCAGGGGTCAGAGGGCATACCCAAGGTCACGGCAATGACGCAAGGCTACGCACAGCGCCATAGGATGCATAGGTATCCTGCGCGACTGCGAAGCACAGCACCAGTGCCACAGGGGACTATCACGCAGAGGTGCCACAGCACCATATAGTGCCCAGTGCTGCAGCGCCACTGGCACAATGGTGGCCATGTCCAGAATAGCCTATCGCGCTCAGCAGTTCTGCAGCGCGATCGACGCATGCGTAACCCGTCTGGGCATGCGCAATGCAGTGTAGCACACAACCACAAACATGCGCCATCGGCTCAGCCGACCTTCCCTATTGCGCTAAGCGACATTACGCGATATTCAGCCGAACATATGCAAAGCAGGCGATCAGCCATTCAAAGGTGCAGTGGCGCGATTAGCATGTCATTAAAGTTGCGCCACACCTCATTTGCATGTGTTGCGCTTATAAAAATCGACACTGGGTTGTGGCGGCCAGATTTGGTTGTTGCAGCTGAGAGGTGAGTTACATGCTGTGTGATGCTCAGGACAATGCACATGGGCAGGGGTGCTGGAGGGTGTCACGGGATGAGGGGCTGAGCATGATGAGGGCACTAGAAGGGGCAGAGGCACCCTTTCCATCAGTATCTCCCAGGCAGCGAGGAAGGGGCTTCTGCCCCCGCCTGCAGCTATGCTCATGGGGAAATGCTGTGGACTGCAGAGTGACAGGTGTCCACTTCCACCCATACAGATCAGCATGACTGATGAGAACCAGGCCGGGTGTGGGCGGCGGGCGTGGAGGAGGCGAACTTCACCACAGCAGAGACCGAGGCCCTCTTCCAGGCCTACCTGGAGGATGAGGCGCTTTTGAGTGGGCGGAGGGCACCCCTCAGCAGCGTGCAGCTGCATGGGAGGGGTAGCTCTGGCCCGTCAACCTGCGGAAGCCACCAGCTCCGTGCAGGAGCCACAGAAGATGGGGACTGACTGCAGGAGGCTGAAGGAGAAGGTGGCAGCCTTCAGGGTGGCACGTGCTGCCACTGGTGGGGACCACCAGTGGTGTTGCAACTGACCCCGACCGAGGAGACACTGGTCGGCGCCATGCAGCCGAGTGCCATTACGGGTGTTCCTGGCGGAGGATTCCAGACAGGTGGAAGCCCATCACTGCAGGTATGTCATGGTGATGTTGTGGGGCGGCTGTTGTTCACATGCACTCACATGTACTTTCTTTCTGTTTCAGATCCTGTTCGTCTGCAGGAGGCGGTGGTGGTGGGTGCTGACGAGTGAGGCAGACCTGCTGGACCAGGAGGAGGGACCTTCCACCTCCGCCAGCAGCCTGCACGCACTGCAGCAGCAGGCCGGCTGGGCTGACAACTCTGCCCGGCAGTGATACGGGTGCAGGGGTGCACAGCCTGTGTCACAGCAGTCTGGTATGCAGGTGTGCCAGCATGCTGTGCCTATGGCAGTGGCACGCACTGGCACTATTGATGATGCAGGCCTGCAATGGCCAGTGAGAGTGTGTGTCCCACGAGGGGACACACGGCAGGCTCGCCACGTGCCCAGGCCGTCCAGCTCCACACCTGTGTACCAGCATGCTGGCACAGTCACAGCTGGGCCTGTCAGCACCGGTGGGGCAGCACCGGTGGCTGAGCAGGTGTCTGGCACTGTTGACAGCACAGGGGTGGAACAGGTGGACCTGGGGGCTCAGCAGTTGGAGGAAGCAGCAGCAGTTGCACACCAGGCCTGGGGACAGCGTCAGGCAGTGGCACTTGTCCACCGCCCCTGGATCAGCCCATACCTGGTCCTGGTGAACAGCAGCCACCCTCAAGGGGTGCTGTGCACCAGGACCATCCACACCGGAGTCCACGATGCCATTGGGCACAGTACCCTTTGGACGTGCACACCTGCCTGCTGCAGGAGTCGGTACAGCTGCAGGGTGGGTTGCAAGGTCCGTGGAGGCACTGACTGTGTCCGTGAGCGGCATAGCAGGGAGGTGCTGGGACTGGGCGAGATGGTCCATACTGACGAACGGATGTGACCGCTGCCATCGACAGGCTGACCCAGGCAGTGGTCTCTGTGGTGACTGCATTGACCACACTGTCTGGTGACCCTGTACCACGCACCCCACACAGTCGCTCCTCCCACGTTCGGCGTGAGTGCGACACCAGGCCTTCGGCGCGGGTTCTGCTGTGGGCATCCCGGGCACCCTGGTGCAAGTTTCTTCGCGGGATGCACCCTGCTGCGGGCAAGGTCGCGGGTCAAGCACTGGGACCCCTGGTGGTGCAGTAGTGCACCCGATGTCACCCCTGTGCAGCCTGCCAGTGCTGCTAGGCCACGGCGGGCCGCCCACGCATCCGTGGTGGCCGTGGGACAGTGCCCTGACTGAGCTGTCTCCCAATGCAGGCCCTGTCTGGTGCTGCCCTGTGTGCAATGTGTCATGGTGGGCAGTGCACTGCTGGGTGCTCTGCTCACCAAACTGACACACGGACCACCTGCACACTCTCCCAACTGCTGTCCACAGGTGCGTGTGGATGATGATGCCTGCATTGCACTGTACACCAAGGTGCAAGGTTGCCCAGGCCCTGACACAGCGCGTGGACAGTCCAGGTGGTGAGGGTGGTTGGTGGTGCTATGTGATAGCGGTAATTTCTGCATTGCTGTGCTGCTGCCCCTGTATGCTGCCTGGTGTGTGTGTGTGTGTTTATTTGAGTGCTCACCCTCTCTGCTAATGTGTTGGTATCGTAGACCCTTCAACTCCTCTGACCTTCATGCGGTGTGTTCCCTGTGTGCCTGTGGTTTGCGCATAGACAGTGTTGCCTGCACATGTCCCTCTGACTTACCTGTGTTGTGTGAGTGCTCTTCTGCAATGGTGTCCCGGTGCAGCTGGGCCTGCGGGTCAGTCGAGTCCCCTCCCGTCTAGGGGCGGCTCATCACCCATATCACCCGGGCGCCACTGGCGTCCCCATCGCTGTCCCCTCTTGGACCTGTACGGCTATCCCATGGTCTTTGGCCATGTTGTGCAGGATGCAACAGGCCAGGAATATCCACAGGCCTTTTGGGGGCTGTACTGTGAGCTCCGCGCGAGGTGTCCAGGCATCGGAGGCGTGCCTTGAGTATCCCGAACACCCGCCTACGATGTTCCGTGTTGCAGCGTGTGCCTCATTGAAACCGTGCTGCGCTGGGGTGCGTGGGGCGCGGTATGGTGTGAGCAGCCAGGGACGGAGGGTATCCACAGTCACCTGTGTGGAGATAGTGGAGATCAGTGTTAGGTCAGGTAAATATTGCCCATATCCTTGTGTGCCACTACCATGGCACCTGTGTCATTCCCACCCTTGCACAGAGTTTGCATTCCATACATGTGTACTCACCCACTAGATGACCCGTGGGATGTTCCCACTCTCAAATCAATGGCACAGTGCAGATTGGTGCCATATGAAGGCATCATGTGCTCCGCCAGGGTGTGTGTGGCACAGACATGATGACGCCCAGTGGCATCACACACCACCTGGCAGTTGACACTGAGTAGCCCTTCGGGTTCCGATATGCTTGACCCGCCGGGGCCAGGTGGCTGCGCGAACGGCCACATGGGTGCAGTCTATGGCACCCAGCACGCCAGGCATTTGTGCTACCCTGTGGAACTCCTGCATGTTTGCTGTACGCCTGCCACGGTGCTGGGGAAATGGATGTAATCGCAGCATGAGGCAGCAGTGCGCTGAGAATTGGGTGAGGATGCATGACGTGGCCGACTGCGTGATGCCTGTGGTGTCCCCTGTCGGCCTCTGGAAGGTGCCCGTGGGCAGGCACATGCAGGCTGTCACCTTGGTCTCCACGGACAGAGCGTGACTCCGTCGTGGGGGTGCCTCATCATCACTGCACAGCTCACTGAGCCGTCTCAGTATTGCCCTGTTCAGGCGGTGCACCGGCCACGATCTCAACATCACTGTACAGCTGTAGCTGATGCGGGCACGATACCGCCTGTCGGGGCATACCGCCATCGGCCCCTCCACGCCACGCCCCCTGCAGCATGCTGTCTCACTCCCCTCATTACAGCTTCCATGTGGAAGCTGACACTGTCCATCTCCCTGGCTTCTGCCCCCAGCTGCTGTTCCTGTGTTACCCCCACTGCCCCCACTGCTGCTTCCACTGCACCGGCACCCCACTGGCCTCTCTGTCCTCCAGGACCCACTGTCCCTCTCTGTCCTTCCTGCTCCTGTCTCTCTCTCTCTCTCTCTGTCTCTCTCCCCGGTTTGCAGCCTGCTTTCGAGTTCTTGCGCGCTCCCTTGAGCCGTTTATTTTGGCTCAACCGTATCGCGCAACTTCCGGCTGAGCCACTCTTGCGCATTGCGCAAGTGTTCAAATATCACATTGCGCACTTTATGCATGGACCTGCCCCTTCGCTGCGCATGCCTTCATTTCCATTGTGCTGTGGCTCAGCGTGTTTCGTGGCGCAACTGGCCCTTCTCAATATCGCAGAATGGCGCATTTTTGGAGTTGCGCACGCGCAACCCTGTTGCGCATGGCGCAACCCTTTTGAATATCTGGGCCATTATGTTTTGATCAGTATAGACTGCTAAGTGTAGAGCACTGTCTGTTAATGACTGGATCAATTCTGCTATGAAATATATATATAACAGTAACTGGTTGTTACAAATATATTGTATAAGTTTGATTTTTACGACCACTGCTTTGATAAAGCTGCAAAACTAGTAGTGAAATTTTGGTGTATAAACACATGGAGAAAACTTGCAAATAAACTTAACAATAGCAGCCCCAATAACAGACAAGATGGAAGGCAGGAGCTTAAGGTGACGTGATTGGTCTTGCACCTTACCATCTTTTTAGGCAAGATGTGTTACATTTGGCTACAAATTCCTGGCCACTGCTGTTGAAGTGTGTTTTTGATGTTTTTATTTATTCAATTTAATAACACTTGCACTTTTGTGGTAGCTTCATTATTAACAAATGCACTTTTTTATGTTTTTTTTTCTAATGCACTGTACTTACAACATAAAAAGAATGTGAGACTGTTTTGTTGCCAATCTCTGGTGATGCACAACACTGTGAAATCTGTCAGAGGATCTTAATCTCCTGTCTGGCATCTTTGTCTGTTGCTGGGACTGGTATTACAAGTTTATTTCCAATTTTTCTCACTGTGGTTCTGTCATATAAATGTACAAATGCATACTATTTGTGGGTGGTGTTGATTTTCTTACACTGGAAGCCTTAATCCAGTACGTCGACCATTGTGTTGGGTGGGGGGAGATCTGTTTCTTTGTCATTTTCTAGTTCATACGACCCACCATGTTTTCCAATTTGACTTGTGTTGTGTTCACCTCCATTTTAGTTCTGCTCATTCCCACCTTACCTGTGTGTGCACTGTTCTGAAATCTGCCATCCCAATGTATAACGGCTATTACTGTACTCATCCCTTTCCCTCCCCTGTTCTCCCTTGTCTTTCATTCATACTACAGAATTTTTTTCTTCCTTTACTTACTGAGAACCTTGCCTTCTGATTATTATTACAGAACTGCTCCCCAACCTTACTCCTGCTATAAAGTTTTCATTGTCAGACAACTTTAGGCCTAACACAACTTCTTTTTATGTTTGCTGCTTTAAATGTTTAACCATTTTGCTGTTCTTATAATATCTTGAAACTGCTCTCTAATTTCACAACTGGTACTTCCCAGACTCCATTCAGTGTTTGTTTGGTCAAAATCCTCATTATTATCATATTACTATTGTTTTCTGCCTGTCTTACTTCCCAGTATAAAATCTATACTATGTCTATTTCATTGGGTGGTCTATATTGGTTGGCAAGCAGAGTTTAAAGATGTAGTTGCACTTTATTAAAACAATAGGATGTTGAGCCAATGCTCAGGTCAATATTCCCTCCCTCAATTACAGATTCAGTACCTGAGCTGTGTTGGACCTTGGGTTTTCAAGGGGCTTAAATATTAATATTTTTCTGGTGACAACTGTGTTATTATGCTCTAACCACAATGCTTAGTATTCTGAAACTGGGGCAGCTCTAACCCAGAATATAACAAATAAGCCCATCAGAAATTCATCTAGACACTTCTTAAATCCTGCATATTTCAATCTCTTAGTGTTGAACGTGACTTCTTAATTTGATAGATAAAAATGTTTATTTTTTGACAGGAGTTAATCATTAGGACTGTTAAGCCCTATTTACGAGATGGTCCTGTATAGATTATGGTTCCAAGTACAAATCTTGACATAAATTACATACAACATGACACAACATAACAAAATCTGTAAACAATGCACAATAACCTGACAATAACATAAGTTAGGAGCATTTCTGTAATCCTAAACACATACAATTTGGCTTCCACATAGATTTTATTTATTTTATTTATTTGCTTTTGTTTACCGGGTAAGCACGCTAGACAGCCAAGTGCCTATTTTCAGGTGCGACCCAGGAGATTACAAGGTACATTACAAGGCACATACATGAACATCAGGCAAATACAAGTGGAGGATTAGATTACATAGAATTAGCACAACAGGGATTTTACAAGCATCAGATTTCATCAGGCAAATAGTAGTGAAGAGTTAATATAAAGTGACCAGAACACAGGGACATTGTAAGACAACAATACCAAAAACAGGTATTACGATACAGTATTAAACACTGCACTCAGTAGGAAGAAGTGCAGTGTGAATTCATCGCTCCAGGCAGCAAGTTGTAAGGCTAGCAGTTAAGTTGTAAAGCTAGCAGTTAGAATATGGAGGAGTCACAGTTGGGATAGAGTGGGCCCAGTGCGAGAGAAAGGAGTGCACAGTTATAGTGCTCACCCTGCTTTGCCGGTGGGCCTAAATGGTCCATTTTTATATATGCTGTGAGAACAGGAGGAGTATGAGCACAGTTGTGCTCTGCCCAAGTTGTAATGTTTAGGTAGCATCTCAGTTAGTTGGGGCATCTCAGGCTGAGAGGGTTTGTTTAGTGCAGAGACAGGTGGCAGCCATTTTGAGAAAACCCCAGAGGGAGGCTTTAAAGCTCAGGTGCCAGGGAGAGGAGCGAGTGCTAGTTGGAAGAGAGTTCCAAACCCTGGGCGCATATGCAGCGAAGGCTCGGTCACCCATTTGTGTGCGGGTTTTAGGTACCAGGAGGGCATGGGAGTCGCTGGATCGCAGGTTGTAGGAGGGTGTAGCAAAAATAAGGGTCTCAGCAAGGTTTTGAGGGGTAGCAGTTCTGACAAATATTGTCAATGAAGTTGCCCACGACATAAGAGCGGTGAGTTTCCCGTGGGAGCCACTCAAGCTGGGTGTGAAGCTCACAGCAGTGGGTGAGGCGGGGGGCTGAGAGCTCAAAACGGCATATGTTGTTGTACGCTGAGTCCCACTTTACTAGACTAGTTTTTGCAATGTGGGCAAAGGTGATTAGTCCGTAGCAAAGTGTGGGTAGGAGGACTCCCCTGGCTAAAGCAAGATGGGCAGCTGGAGTTAGACAGCTTTTTGCTCTGTAAGCCTGACCCAGCTTGCAGTTTGAGGCCTTGCATGTATTTCGTGCGTGCAGGTTCATATCCAGCTGCGGGTCAAGGGTCACCCCCAGGTACTTGACCGAGCCTGCGACAGTCAGCGGTGACCCATCAGCCCGGAGATCTGTAGTGAATCCGGGCAGCTTTTTAACCTAGCTGCTGAGCCAAATAGCATAGCCTGCATCTTCTGTAGGTTAATAGCAAGTTTATGGTCCTGCAACCAAGTTTGGATGTGGTCGAAGTCCGAGTTTAGTTTGGTGTTAATGGTGGCAATGTCCTAGGATTTGGCCATGATGACTAGGTCGTCTGCGTACAGCACTGAGGACCCTAGAGCCGGAGCCAAGGGTAGCTCATTTATGAAGAGAGAAAACAGGAGAGGCCCCAGGACAGAGCCCTGGGGGACTCCACAGTTAACCTGGGCAGGCTCAGACAGGACCTTGTTGAATTTGGTGTACTGATGCCTGCCCGTGAGGTAATTACTGATCCATGCAAGAGCTGGGGAGGAGAAGCCAAGTGACAGGAGAGAGGAGCACAGTAATGTGTGGTCAACCCGATCAAAGGCTTTTGAGAGATCAACAAAGATGGCCCCGGTCAGTTCACCTCAGTCAGCAGCAGACCTGATCTCCGAGGTAACAACTGCTAGGGGCCATGGAGGTGCTATGCCCCTTTCTAAACCCATGTTGTACAGGGGAGAGAAGGTTGTGGGTCTGTAGGTAGTGGTGACCTGAGAGGCGACTACCTTTTCCATGAGCTTGCTGATCGCTGATTGGATTGCAATAGGACGGTAGTTCTTGAGATCTTTTGTGTCCCCTTGCTTGGGTACAGGTATCACCTTGGCCATCTTCCAGATGTCCGGGACTATGCCTGAGGTGAGCGATGCATTGAAGACATGGGCTATGGGCCGGGCTAGTACTGATGCCCCTAGCCTCAGCAGCTTGGGCTCCAGGCAGTCATGCCCAGTTCCAATGTATGGGGATAGACCAGCAAGGAGCTTCTGGGCCTCCATGTCTGTTACTGCCTTGAGGTAAAAGGGCAGTAGGGGGGGTTGTCCCTCTGGGTGAGGAGGCCTGGCCAGCAGGGTAGTGCGGCAGTTTGGGTAAAGCAGGCAAGTCTGTGAACTGAACGTTGAAGGCATTGGCAATAGTGAGGGGGTTGTTGCAGTTAACCCCATCAATGAGCATGTCAGTGACCTGCACTCTCCTGGCCCCACCCATGTCCTCAGATTTTTGGCTGTGGAGAGCAGGATGGACTGACAGTATACACTTTTTGCTGAGCGAATGGCTCTCTTGCATGAGTTCCTCAGCTGCCTGTAATTCTGGAGATCCGTGCTGGACAGTGAGCTCTTATACCTCACCCAGCATTTATCCCTTTGCCTCATAAGAGTATACAGGCCTCCATGGAGCCATTTAGTTTCAGTGCCCCTCACTCTCCTTCTTGTGAGGGGGGCATGCCTGTCTTGAAGTGGGGTGAACGCTTTTAGAAAGTTGTCAAGGGCCATTGAGGGGTCATTGGTGGCCATGACCTGAGACCAGTCAGTATGCCTCAGGTCTTCAAGGAAGTCTCCAGCATTGAGTTTGGAGTAATCCCTCATTTGAGTCACCTTGTATGGGATTTTGGGAGGGGCGTTGCCCCATACCCCGAAGGTGGGAGAATGATCCGATATAGCATCAGGCAGAATGCCACAGGAGTTAATTTTCTCCTTTCTGTTGCTTAGTACCCAGTCAATGATGGAGCCCTTATCTCCTCTGAGAGAAGGCCTAGTGGGTTCAGAGATGAGCTGGCTTAGGGCCAGTCCAGCCAACGGTGGTTCATATTGCTGAGCACTACGACCTGCCCAGTTAAGGTTGAAGTCCCCCAGGACTAGTAACTCATTCGAGTCAACCTTTGGGCTGACACTGTCTAGTAGGTAGGAGAGCCTGGACACACCACCCTTGGGAGGGTTGTAGGCACATATCACATGCACCTTTTTGGTGTTCCCTAGCAGGAGGAGGATGTGTAGGAACTCACAGAGCTGTGATGCAGATTGCGAGTGTCCTATGACTGAGACGTTTAAGTGCGTCTTGTAGTATATGAGTACTCTGCCCCCCCTCTTGTTCTGGGGCCTGTCCAACCTAATGATGTTGTAGCCTGGAAGGTCACAAGCTGAGTCAGATATGTGTGGCTTAAGCCATGTCTCAGTGATCCCCATAATGTCTGGATTATAGTGGGCCACCCAAGCTGTTAGCTCAGTAAGGTTTGGTAGAAGGCTGCGTATGTTTAAGTGCATGAGCCTCAAGCCTTTGGCCGATAGCAAGGAGGAGGGTGGTTTCGGGGAGGGTCTAGCATTCATCAAGCCCATAATTTGAATAGGGGCCCCAGCCAGTCCATGCCGCCCAGGATAACCTCTCAGTGGAGGCATCCTCTCAAGCCACCGGGGTGTCAGGAACAGAAGGCAGGCAGGGGCAGTGAGGGGACTGAGTTGATTAGCAGAGGGAGAAGAGAAGCAGGGAGGAGGGAGAGTGGGCAGTAAAGAGAGGAGGTACAGGAGAGAAAGTATCCAATAAGAAACGAAAGGACGGTTCCCTAGGCAGAAGTGAGCGGAGCTAAGGCCTATTTAATTAAGATGGGAAGTGGGGGAAGTCTATGGGTGCAGAGCCCAGCAAAACAGTTTGAATCAGTCAAGATTGCAGGGCCAATCAGTGGCTGCGCGGAGCACAAGAGGAGATGGAAGCAACAGGCAGCAGCCAATGGGAGCCTTTCAGCACTTCCCAGTTCAGCCTGGGAGCTTACCAGCAAGAGGAGGGTTCCTTGGCGGTGAGCAGTGGTGGTGTGGACGGCTGGCCCAGGTAGCCCCGGCCGCTCAGAAGTTTCCCTGATCAGGGGCTGAGAGATCTGAGGATAGGAACAGAGCAACAGATTGTGAGTCACAGTAATAACAAAGTGTGACACTGGAGAGTAAATCATGGATGTGTGCAGTGGAGAGAAAGAGAGAGGAATTTGGCAGAGGGGTGGGGGGGAGGCTGCCACAGACAAGAGAAATAAGCTTGAACTGGCACCAGGGGGAGGACAGAGGGGAGATTTAGTAGAATATGAAATTTACTAGGGGAGGAGGAGAAGAGAGATGCAAGGTTTAGCAGCAGGGGGAGAGGGTGGAGAGAAAGAATGAATGCAGAGGGGCAGGAATTACTTCACAGTTCTAAATTACAGCAGTTTCCATCTGCACTTTACAGTTCAATTCTAAAACATTTAGGCAGGTCTACACAATTAACTTTGATTTTGACAAAAAATAGCAATCAGCCTAGTAATTCAGCCTAGATTATCGGCTAAGACCCGGAGTTTTTAGAAGTCGAGTGCTAAGAACATCAAGACTGGTCTACACATTAATTGAGACTTTAACAGAAAAATAAGCCAGCTGTCTAGCAATTTAACAAAAATTTTCTTCTGAAACCCACTGAAGTCTATGGGCGCAGAGCTCAGCAAAATAGTTTGAATCAGTCAAGATTGCAGGGCCAATCAGTGGCCGAGCGGAGCACAAGAGGAGATGGAAGCAACAGGCAGCAGCCAATGGGAGCCTTTCAGCACTTCCCAGTTCAGCCTGGGAGCTTACCAGCAAGAAGAGGGTTCCTTGGCGGTGAGCAGTGGTGGTATGGACGGCTGGCCCAGGTAGCCCCAGCCACTCAGATGTTTCCCTGATCAGGGGCTGTACAATCTTCTCTTAAATTGGCCCAAGCTACCAGCATTTCTAACATTCAATCTCAGTTCATTCCAAATCCTTGGTAAATAAAATCTCCTTTGCATCCTGCTATATTGGTTTCTCACTAAGGGTACCTTCAGGCCTCTATTTAGAACTGTCCTTAGAGAATATTTATTTATAGGTCTAAGCATATATGGCTCACCATTTCCATCCCTAAAAGCCACAAATGTCCTCTGCCCCTTTGAATCTCTAATGAATCCCATTTTAGGTTTTGTAATAAAATACAATGATGAGTATTTATATGACGTTGTGTAACATACCTAGCTATTTTATAGTAAACCTTATTTAAACCTTCCAAAGTTGAATGTAATGTCCCTTAGATGTGAACATCAACAGTGTAGTGGGTTTCTGTAATTATATGGTATTTACAGTTGATTATGGATTATGTTTATGGGTGTTGAGCACATACCTCCTTTCAAATGGGCGGGGGGGAGGAGGTAACTCCAAAGAAATACTTTTACAAAAAGAGACCACATGGATTGTTACTTTACATACAGAGGTCCCGAGGGGTCTCAATGAGGAAGTTGATTATAGCCCCTATTTATAAATGTTGGTGCCGGGAGCATTTCCTGGTGCACCTCCAAGGGCTGTCTTCGGATGGCTTGCCTGCTGTTCTGCGGCCTGCCTGTGGGTGGCTGGTCATTTAGGCATGCCCAGTCATGCCCTACTTGCAGTGCTAGCACTTGGACTGCCGCTTCTACTTATTTTTTCAATCAAGGAGAGCTTGTTATCATTATTTTTTTTAGTATGCATCTTACAAAGGATGTTCAGAGAATCTTTAATATTTTTATGTTTGCTTGCACGCATGTGCAAGAAACATAGTGCCATCATCGGAGATTTCGGAGGTGTGTCACCTCCTCCTCCAATTCAGGCAGCGAGCTGGCAGGCGCGGCCCCTGTAAGCCAATGCATTTTGGAGCTGTGTATGACACACTCCAAAATGCAGTGGCATACAGTTGAAAGGGGGAGCTACGCTTGAGTGAGCAGCGATAAGAAGCTGCTCACGCACAGCTCTCCCCAGCCGCAGACGGCGCGCCCCCCAAGAGCGCATAGCGACGGGTGCCCAATCCCCGCCGGTTGCGCTGCATCATCTCCCCTTCCCAGTATTTTGTGCCAAGCTGGGAGCCCACCCCAGCGTGGCAATGAATGATTTTGCCGACGGGTGCCCAATCCCCATCGGCTGAACGCCCAAGTCCTTGTGCCACGCTGGGAGCCACCCCAGCGTGGCAACGCACAATAGTTTTTTTTGCCGACGGGGTGCCCAATCCCCGTCAGCTGAGCCCCCCCAAAGTCAGTGTGCCACGCTGGGAGCCCACCCAGCGTGTGAGCGTCGCCCTGACGTCTTTTTTTTTCCTGTAAACAAAACTGTCCCAGCGCGCGTCTCCTGAGCCCCCTCCCATCCCTCCACCCACCCACTGTGCACCCAGCCTCCCCACACCCCTCACCCCATACTTACCTCCGGACTCCGGAGCGATCTTCGTGGACCGGGAACAACCTGCACACTTCAAAGCGACGCGAACTGAGGAAATGCCGGTAAGCTGTATAATGGGCTAGTTAGGAGGGTTCAACTTTTGCATATCTCAGGCATTTTTGGGAATTTTGCACCAAATTTTCAACATGGGATTTTGGGACCCCTTCTCATGAATGATGTCACTGTCATGGCGTTATTTGGGCTCGAGGGTGATTTTGTGCAGTGACTGCGCAGTGACTGCAAAATCACCCTTTGGGACTGAATACCACCATGACAGTGACATCATTCATGAAGGGGCCCAAATGCCTGTTGAAAATTGGTGCCATCAAAAATGACTGTTTGATGAGCTGCGTTACGCAGTTCCTCGCGGGCTCGTAAGTTCGTGAAATTTCAATATTTTCTCCAGATTTTCAACATTGCCATTTCACGACACTGTCTTATGGTAGTACAGCTGTCATTTTCACATCTCACCCAAAATGTGTTTCCGCCTTTGTAGCGCAGAAATGGCGTATCGATTGTGTGAAATCAATTCTGGGACAAATTAAGAAAATCACAGTGACACTGTTCATGAGCAGAGGTCTTGAAATGGCTATGTTGAAAATTTGGTGAAAAAATCCTAAAATGACTGTTTACGGGCTCGTTACGCAGTTCCTATGCACGCTCATAGGTTTCGTGAATTTTCAATATTTCCACTCAGATTTTCAACATTGCCATTTTCCACACCTTCTATGAGTAGTACAGCTGTCATTTTCACATCTCACCCAAAACATGTTTTTACCATGTAGCGCATAATGGCGAGTCGCGGGTAAAACTCAGTGTATGGGACACATTAAGGAAATCACAGTGTCACTGTTCATGAGCAGAGATCCTAAAATGGCAATTTTGAAAATTTGGTGACAGAATTCCTAAAATGACTGTTTCACAGTATCGTTGCACAGTTCCCATATCGCCCTGCGTAGGTTTTGCGAATTTTCAATATTTCCACTCCAGATTTCCAACATTGCCATTTTCCACACCTCCTTATGAGCAGTACAGCTGTCATTTTCACATCCTGCCCAAAACGTGTTTCTGCCTAATAATGAGCGCATAAATGGCGCCGGTCGGTGTGCAACCTCAATGTATGGGACACATAACAAAACCACAGTAACACTGCTCATGAGCAGAGGTCTTAAAATGGCTATGTTGAAAAATTGGTGGAAAAATGCCTAGAAATGACTTTTACGAGCGTGCGTTGCACAGTTCATATGCATGCTCGTAAGTTTGCAAATTTAATATTTTCACTCTAGATTTTCAACATGTCCATTTTATTAAACTTCCTTATGAACAGTACAGCTGCAGTTTTTCATATGTCACCCAAAATGTGTTATCACACATGTAGCGCACAATGGTGCTGTTGGTGTGCGAAAGCAATGTTTAGGACACATTAAGAAAATCACAGTTACACTGTTCTTGAGCAGAGGTCTTAAAATGGCTATGTTGAAAATTTGGTGACAAAAGTCCATAAAATGACTGTGTTATGAGTGAGCATTGTGCAGTTTCACGCATCCTCGTTAGTTCATGACTTTGTAATATTTTCAGTCCAGATTTTCACCAGTGGCATTTTCAACACTTCCTTATGAACAGTACAGCTGCCATTTTACAACATGGCGAAGTGTGTTTTCACACTTTCAGTGCAGAGATGCGTGGTCGCTGTCGGAAATCATTGTTCGGCACAGATAAAGAAAATCACAGTGACACTGTTCATGATCGGAAGCACCAAAATGCCTGAGTTGACAATCTGCTATAAAATATCCCCAACCTACTTATATAACAGGTGTGCGTTGCACAGTTTCTATGTACGCTCATGACTTCACCATTTTTTAAAATATTTTTACTACACATTTGCAACATAGCCATTTTACACCTCCCATGACAGAGTACAGCTGTCATTTTACAACCTGTTGAATATTTTGCACCTGGTGCTAAATCCCGTAGTCACTGTGCATAAGCAGCTTTCGGCTACAAGCTGATATTCCCCTGTTCATGAGGTGGGGTCACAAAACAAACATGTTGAAAATTTGGAGTTAAAATACCAACGAATGCCTGAGGTATTAGGCTTTTCAACTAAATCGCCCAACCCTATAGAGAATGACAGGAATCAGGGGTGTGATTGGGATTCTTGCCTGTGATGCTCATACCATTCCACACCCTGCAGTCACTGAGAGGCATCGAGGTATTCCTTGGACTCTTCGGCCCCAAACTTCACCCCATTCTCCTATATTGCACCCATCTCACCATATTTCCTAATGAAATGGGGTGCGCATAAGGGCCAAAGCCCCCAAGGAACACGTGACACTTGTCAGTCTCTGCAGAGTGGGGTGTGGTGAAATGGCGTGGCCGTTATGCCTGACGACCCAAATGCACACCCCTATGCCTGTCACTCTCTGCAGGGTGGTGGTGGGGTTGGCTTCAGTTCAATACTTCACTGCCATTCCTATTACGCAGCTCTGTAACTTCTACACTACCACTGCCAATGCCAGTAAGCAAACATTCGTCATTGACAAATGCTTGTTTATATATATTTAATGAAGTTTCGATAGATGCATGAATCCTTTAACTTATGATATTGATATGACTGTTTTATGTCTGAATAGTGGTATTTTTGGGTATTGGTTTACAGGACCCCCATATTCAAAAGTCCCCTGCAAACTCATACAAGTGCCTGAGCCATGCATCTGAGATGTGCTGGCCCAAAATAATGAGATATTCGTAAGATGCACCATGAGATGTGCTCGCGCATGTCCAGCTGAATATCCCAAAGATGCGTGATCATGCAGAGGGAGATGTGCAGCACAGCAAGTGACCTGAGCCCCATGTGGAGCATGGGGAAATGCACAATGCAAAACCACTTGCACAGCATGCAAAGTTGCAATGTTCAGTCTGGATATTCAAATGACCTCATTGCACATTCCAAGCCCATCTCCCACATGCACAGCTTATTACTGGAATGTATTCAGCCATTTGCATACCCCAGGCATGCTCAGTTCCAGCTGTGCAGAGCAACTCCACCACTCCACAATGTTGAACAGGAGGTACTGCAGCCTATCAGGCAGGTGTGATGGATTGTTTGTGTGTGGGTGGGTGGACTGTATTGGCCTGCGTACAGTGCTATTACCCATAGCCATGTGCAGGGTCAGACTGGGGTACAGGGGGCCCACCTGGACAGTGGTCACAGGGGCCCACCTAGACATGCAACAGGAGAGGACACAGGGTGACACAGTCTGATTGGTATACCACATGCATGTGACACACCAACTAAATATGCAGTGTACAGTCACCTGCAGTGCCCCCCCACATGAGTGGAACATGGTGATGGCTGCAAGGAATGGCAGTGTGCAGAGGGTGGCCAGGTACACTAGTGGGTGGGTCCCACATTTGTGCTCCTATGGTGTACCACTGTGGGTGTGTTCCACAGGTTAGTCCCTGGGTTGTGCCAGGCTGCCACCCATCCACCAGGCTACCTGGGTACCACTGCCCCAAACAGCACCCTGAGTGCGTACCACCACCAGGTGCACCCTGCAGGCCATATGGGTGCAAGCCATGGTCCCCAGTACCTTTGCTGCATTGTGGCTGTCAGCTCCTCTGGTGTGTCCAGGGGGGGCACCTGACAGCACTGGTGTGTGGCTGCTAGGTGTCTGTATTCAGGGTGCAGTGTGGGGGGTTGCTCCCTGGACAGTGCCGGTGGTGACATAGCACCTGTGGCTCTGGGTTCATCCATCCTGGCATGACTGCTGTGTGTTGGTGCCTGGAGCATTTCCTAGTGCACCTCCAAAGGCTGTCTTCAGATGGCTTGCCTGCAGTTCTGTGGCCTGCCTGTGGGTGGCTGGTCATTTAGGCATGCTTTTTCCATGCATAACTTTGGGTGGCTCATCTCTGAGATGCGCAGCAGATGCATCGCACATTTTGGCTGAATATAGGGATGCATGGCGCATTCATGGGAGCGCCCCCTCTACATACGCTACATACGTTATAGATGCTCAATGGCACATCTGGAGATGTGCAACTCATCTCTCCCTTTTGAATATTGCTGTTCTGCTCATTTTCTGAGATGAGTGGTGCATCTCCACTTTGCACCGCGCATCTCCTTTAAAAATGTGAGCTCATGTTTATAATGGAGTTTACGTGATATTTGATGTCTATACCTTTAAATTGGGGCTTTATAAATGTGATCTCTCTGTCCTTCTGTATTGACATGCCCCCTGAGGAAGACCCATGTGGTTAAAGCACTGAGGCTTTGGAAGCAGCATCTTCTATGTGTATTGAGTAAACTCACCTTGATATGATATGAATTGAGCATCTTATCTTTTCAACTCGAGTGCCACTTTTTTGCAAGTTTGGTTGTTACAGTTGGGATCAGTAGATCCATAGTGGGCACCAGTACAGTTTCCTTGAGCACCCCATTGTGTGTGGTTTCTGAGAGTTAATAGTAATGACACTGGTTTGATAAGGATGCTGAATTATCTCTACAGGGCAGCAGACAATAGCTAAGTGCCCTTCTTCCTATCTTGGATTTGTTGGCAGCATTTAATACTGCCTATGAGGTGGGTACTCATGGCTAAAAGGTATCCCCATCTTATAATGATTTTGGTCAAACCTGTCTGATTGACCTCAAAGGATAGTAATGGGCAGTTTTTTTCACTGTTAATACTGGTGTTTGACCATAGAGTCCTCGAAGCTCAGTGTTTGTTTGTTGAGTATTCGTCTACCATCTGCCTATCCCCTTTGTAAGTCTCACTTAATCCACTTTTCATGGCACACATAGCTCCTTCCTGTACCGCTATTAGCCCACTTTTCCCTAAATAAGTCCTCATTGTTCATCTGTATTCCACTTAGTGTATGTTTTTGCACAGCTCATTCTATACACCATATTTCATAATCTGTAACATTATCTGTTTGCAGTTTGGTCTGCCATTGTATATTGTGTTTTGTACAGCAAATATGCTTTGTTTTGATATTTCTACACATTATTTTTTGCTGATATCACTCTAGCCATGGCATATTGTAGTTTGCACATAATTTTCTGTCCACTATATTTTTATATATAGTGTTTTTATTTATTTTTTTACTCCACTTACAAACTACACCTGGTGATCTAGTGGCCCCCCCACCCTGGCAGCCAGTTTATCCATAGCACTTCAACAGTGCTAGCACCGACATCCCCTACAGCGACAGCTACAATGCCGACTGTCAGCACTGTAGCCACGGGGATGTTGCTGCACACAATAGGGGGGCTGTGCCCCCAAAACACCACCTTGTGGGGGGCTCTGCCCCCCCACACCCCTCCGGTCTCTAGGATTCTAACTCTGAGTCGGAGTTCTACTGGGGGGGTGATCACCAAGTGATGCAGTCCCGATCACCGCAAAGACCAGCTCAGTGATGGGCGGGTTTTGCTTGATTTCTGGTGCTGTGCTGGTCTTCACCGTTGGGGAGTCGCTGCGGTGATGGTATATGCTGGCAGCCAGTGTCCCACCACCCTGCTCCCCCCAACCTGAAACAGAGCCAGCGACCCACATATCCCTCCTCATACCACTACATCCAGCCACAGACTGAGCTGTCTATAAGGAGCATGCACTGTATAGTATGCGCTTCTTACTGACAGATCAGTTAGCAGCCAGATGCAATGGTGTGAGGAGGGCTGTGCTGGTCACTGACTCTGATCTGTGTAAATCGGGGATCGGGGGATGATCGGAGGAGCACTAGACCACCAGGTTTATTTATTTCATTATATATCGGGAACTGGAGATGATCATGGGACCACTAGACCACCAGGTTTATTTGTTTCATTATGTATCTGGATTGGGGATGATTGGGGCTACTACACCACCAGGGATGTTTGGTCTAATATTTACAAGGATTAGGGCTGGGGGGGCCTGGCACATTACCGCAACTGTCAAAACCCTCACAGAGGTCATTCTAAGTACCCTTAGACCATCCCTGGCTGGTCTAAGGGTAATCAGAATGTAGCCCTATGGGAAGGTTTTGTTCATACTAAAAGGGGAGTATGGTAGCCTGCCCCTGCTGCAATCCCTCTAGCACCATGCCGCAGCCCATATTAGGGGGCAAGGCTGACACAAGCTACCTGTGGTGCATGCAGGCTGCATTTGACGCAGGCTGCCTTTCTGAATTGTTCCTGAGGCATCTTTTGGTTCAAGGTGCCCCTTGTATCTTTAATGTTTGATGCAAGCACCTTGCATTGTTCTAGGGGCTTTGTGAATCAGGCCCATTCAGTTCAAGCACTTCATGCCTCATTAACACACCTAAGCATGCATTAACCTCAGGCAGCTAATGTTCTGTGATGTCTTAATTCTCTGTACTCCTCGCATTAAATAAAACCTTCTCTTTTGGTCTTAAAGTCTGTTTTGTAAAGTTTAAAAAGGTTAGATCCCATGACAGTGGAGTTCTATTTACACCACTGGACTAAGGCTGTAACAGTGTGTTACCAGGGATATGGGGTTCAGTTTACTCTAGAGTTCCTTCATAATGTGAAAAGGACATTTAAAAATAGGTCATGTAAATCTTGCTCTGTGATTGGCTAATCCAGGCTGGCAACCATAGTTTTATACCAGCACAACTAATGGGTAAAAAGTTCAAGTACCACCCTTACCACTTTACCCAAAATATCAATCTGATAACTACATAACATCAATTTTACAAGTGGCAATCGTTTGTTTTTACAATATAGAACACAACTGTCAGATTCACTAGCTGTAACACATACAACCAGCCTTGACTGCTTCTTTCTTTAGATTTGTTTCCTGTTTTGTTTCTTTTCGTATTCTTTCTAGGTTATCCTTCATTGTGTTTTCAGTGTCTATTCGCTAATTTGCTCTTAGCTTCCAGTTCACGCACTATAACTCTTTCACTCACCTCCTTCACCACATCCTCATATGGCCAAACAACATATAAATATTAAGGCCAAAAACCAGCTGCTCACACTTTTAAATCTGTTTTTTTTTTTTATGAAATATCTACAGTCATATACCTCACTGTACTGGACACCACAACAGTCACTGATTTTGTCAGCAAAATGGCGTCTCTAACATGCCCATGGAACTTACCACATTGCTTCTGAGGGATGCACTGTAGACCTCAACACTGCAAACTCAAGATTTAGGAAATTTAACACCTATTGGGGTTTTTAATATGACATTTTTAAACAGATAAAATCTCCACCTAATTTGTAATTGAATAAACCTTTAGTCCTTTTGCTCATTTGTTAAATTAACGTGTACAAATTTAATGTATTCATATTGGTGCCTATGCACCAATGTGGGCCAAGTACACATGAGAGGCACATAGCCAGATCATTCAGATCTGCAACCATGGACAAGCACATAGGGTATTACATTCACGATCACTGGCCTCTGCAGGATGTCTGTCCATATCCCTGCCTCCTGGTGTGTTGGTGCCTGGAGGGCAGATCACTGGACACAGGTGGGCATCCAATCAGATGCCTATCCTGATCTGTAAGTGGATCCTTTGCTCTATTTGGAGCATGGAATTGTGGGACACCACACATCCAGAAAAATTAAGAAAAACAGTGATCCTTCAGGAGAAGCACCTCACACAGCAGGAAGTCATGAAACTAAAGTGTGAACAGGTTGCTATGGAGGTGCATACCTCCTTTTCCACAAGGAAGAGGGTGGTGTCCATCCTTCTCCACAAATGCTAACCATGTAAGATTGTACACCACAAATTAGATCCTGAAGGCTGCTGAGTGCTGGCCAGGGTGAAAGCTCCAGAGATGGAGTTCATTCTTGGGGGGTGGGGATGTATGGCCCAATGATAGTGGCTCCAGTTTCTTCTCCTCCTTAAAACACACAGTCTGAAAATTTAATGCCAATAACTTGCCGATAATGCTACAGAGATATTTTAACATCCCCCAGATGGGGTACTAGATAAAAGCTCTCTCCATCAAATCACTCCCACATCAGTGAGGATTATATTCCCTCACAAGTTAGTGGATCGCTGCACCCCACCACTATGGACTATTCCTTCTTTCCAATGCACACAGGTTCTACAGTAAAATTGATTCTGGCTACTCTGTCCTGATTTTATGCAGGCTCTAGTGCAGGCAGAAATGGGAAATATAGTCCTATCAGACCATGCCCCTATTTCTATTGTCATTCAGGTGGCCCACCCAAGCTAAAATCTCCAAAATGACACCTAGACCACCTCCTGCTGCAGGACCCTTAATTCAGGGATCTAATGTTGAAGGAGACCAAATTCTACTTCCAACTCAACATCTCCACAGAGGTTACACCAGTCTGTGAGGCCTATCAGACCTATATAAGGGGGGTAATTAAAGGTTTTGCAGCAGCCCACAAAAGGAGGAGCAGAGAACAGGAGCAGAAAGTGTTCATCAATGAACTGATGACCAAAGAGGGTGATTTCAAAGTAAGTAAGGACACCTCAGAGCAGAACTTGCTGACCATCACTCTCCTCAAATATCATTTAAACACTCTGCTTTCCAAGAAAGCTGAAATGGCACTGGTCAAACTGAAGCATCGATACTGGGAGGGAGATAAGGGGCAGGGAAACTGCTTGCATACCGACTTCGGGTGCAACAAGCTGGCAAACACATTGGCTTCCTCCGCACTACACAAGGTACACTGCAACATGACTCATCAGAAATCAACCAGATTATGCCTGAAGGAGTTACATAGTCCACCCAACCCACCGACAAAATGAACCATGACCAATTCTTGGCCTGTTTAAACCTTCTAGTCTCCAACCAATGGAATGGACATCACTGAGAGTTACCATATCCCTTCCTGAAGTGGTACAGGGGATCAAAGCTCTCTCTCGCTCTAAATCCCCAGCTGATGATGGGACACGGGCCAGTCTTCACCAGCTTATGCCAGCCCTTATTACACCACATCTTAAATCCCTGTTTGAACAAGCATATGACTTAGGTGAGCTACCAGCTAACCTATGAAGGGCCAACATCACAGTCATACCAATAAAAGGCAAAGATAGCACCCTCTGTGCACACTACTGTCCCATCACACTTATTAATGTGGACTGCAAGGTACTAGCCCACCTGCTAGCTACTCAACTAGAAGCAGTCCTGCCAAGGTTGATCCACTCAATGCAAGCCAGATTTGTAAAAGAGAGGCAAGGCTATGACCACTTGTGTTCCCTACTTGACTTCATGCCGGCTGTTCAATCAATGCACATCCCAGCAGCAGCTGCATCCATCAGTTTTGAAAATGCATTTAACTCTGTGAACTGGTCTTATCTGCATGCAGCTCTAAATCATAATGGATGTGACTTGCAGTTCCTGAAATGAGTCCTGCTCCTAAACAACTTGCAAAATAGGCAGGGACTCTACTAATGGCCTGCTGTCAGTCCCCTTCAGGCTCCACAAAGACACAAGGCAGGTGTGCGCCATATCCCCTTTACTATTTCTGGGCCTATGCACGATGACAATGCACTGCATAAACTGAGTGTATTGGCATCGATACACCTGAATGCCAAGGAGTGGGGTACTGCAGACCCTGTCCAGCATTCATGAATGGTGTGCAAGGCAGGTACACAGCTGCTCCCCCGGCCATGCAGACTGCAACATGCCAGGGGCTTTCTGGGGGCGTGCCAGCACTACATGGTATGCACTAATCCATGTAGTGCTGACCACATGGGTGCGGAAATGGGCACAGGTTACAGCAGCCGTGACCCTGCCATAACCCACTGTGTGCCCCCATGGACTCCACCTGCCGGCCATGATGGAACCTGGATGTGACTCTCCATGCTGGCCCAGCCCACTAGGCAGCTGAGTAGGGCTGGGGTAGCTCCCAGTAGCAGTAAGATAGCTGATCGCTGAGGAGGTGTGTTGAGGCTGTGCCACTGGCTGTCTATTTCTGCAGCACCACCAGGCAGGTATGTTGCCATGGGGGGGCGGTGCTGAGGGTGGGTGGAGGGGGCCACTGGACAATATGAATGTGGTAGGGTACTGGGTCGGGGGTCTTGTTTGCATTGCGGGACTCCAACTGTTGACTGGCTACTGGGGCATGGTTGCACAGGTCCGGGTGCCTATAGTAAGCATTCAGTACCCCGGACCTGCACTGTGCTGCACTAGGGATCCACTTTGGGACCTGGCATGGGCATCCCATTGGATGCCCGTCCAGGACCCCGACTCTGACCCTGGCTGCCCTGTGGAATCCTGCATGCCTGGAGGTGGGGCCATGGACAGGTGGCAGCCAGTAGTGAATACCGACCAGTGCGCACCTGTCCGCAGGTGTAGTGCTGCATGGGTGGGTTATGCGCTTTTGGCATATGACCTCTGCCAATGGTGTATAGAGGCTGTTATTGGCAATCGATTCACTAGCTATAGCTATCAGATCACACACAGAAATCCAAGGTACCTCTGTTGGTAATGATCATTAATCTACACTATCATACACAAACAACTTTCTAGTACTGCTAACTGCCTCAGGTAAGTCTATACCTGCCTTTATGCAGACACTAAAATGCTTCACTTCATTATCAGATCTTAAGCTGAACAAGGCCAAGACCCAGGTGCTCCTTCTCACTAAAATATGCCAACATGAACTCTTTTACACAAGTTGGGCAGAGTGGGGGAGGGGTCTCTCTTACCTGGGAATCAAGATAACCACAGACATTTCTCCTGGTCCCAGATCTCATTTGGGGACTTTGCTCCAAAGGTTGCAATTGGAATATGATCACTGGTAAGTGTGCAGTCTCTCTCTCTCTCTGTTGCAGGCAATTTAAAAGCATTAAGGATGGTTACCTCCTCTAAATTACTCTATCTGATCAGGAGCCTTCCACTACCCATGCTTAACTAATGGTTTTCTATGATTGGCAAGATGATGGTCTCCTTTCTTTGGGAGGGGGATCCCCCCCTTTACAGCAGAGGTAAACTTCGAGCCCACTGGTCATGAGAAGGATGGGGACTCCTATCGATCTGTGGCTACCGCCTGGCCTTTCTAGGTACCTGAACTCTAAGATGGTTTATCGATGATCCAACACACTCTCTTCTGTGAGTTAGAATGGAGCAATGTCTTATGAATGTTTCCTCAGCCAGTGTTGCCCTATATGGTATATCACAGAAATCAGGGGATATACCTCTTACCCTTACGGCCTCAAAAGTTATCTGGCCTTCCCCGGGTAAACTTTTGAAGTTAAATCTTTGCCCTGTGGAACTTACACCCCTCTGGGATAACCCCCAGTAGATAAAAAGTTTACAGCAGATAAAAAAGACATTTGACTGGGAGAACTGGAAGTCTTGTGGCATCCACTGGGTGCAAGACCTGCTGATTCCCAATACCAGAACAATCCAATCCTTGACCACTTATACACCAGCAGGGGCATCCTAAGAAGAGACCACTGGAAATTCCTCCAGATCCACAGTGCATTCTTCCACTTCATGAGGAACCCTTTGGGTCAGGCCTCCTCTTCTACCAACTCCCCTCCCCCCGGTCATGACTTAGGAAGGCCTCTGGAAGACCAGGAGCTCTGTATTGTGCCATTAGGCATCTCCAGCTGGGCTATACCTAAGTGGCCAAGATGCACTGGGAACTTGTTCTATCACTGTCTGTTAGCTGGGAGAATTGGGATGGCTGCTGGAGGATGGCTCACATAACATACAGGGACTGTTGGAGCTGCTTGATTCAAAATAAAGTCCTGCATTAATGCTACTGAACCCCACAAGTTCTGGATAACTTGGGCATCCTACCCACAGATCATTGCTGTAGACACCAAACACTGGAGGGTACCCTACTACATATCCTCTGGTCACATCTGGCTATCCAGGACTTCTGGAAAGGGATCCATGCCTTTTGCCAGGTAGTGCTCAGGATACAAATGCCCTTTTCACCCCAGGTATTCATCCTAGGAGTCCCGTCATCAACTCCCTCACCAGCTTCAGCTCTATTAGGCTAAATAGCTTGGAGCGGTGGTAATAGAAGCTTAATGCCTTCTCCTGCACACTGGAAATCTTTGGATATCCTACACCTTCTTTTCTAGAACCAAGCAGTCAGTACATTGGCCAACAATGAGAGACTTAGTCATACGCAGCTAACAAGTACCATGACTACATCCGTACTTGGACTCCCTTTCTAAACTATCTCTCTGGACCCATAACTTGAGCTCCCACACACCTTCAGCCCTGCAGTCACACTACCTTCACAAATTTATAATCCTTACTGCTCCCAGTTCCTGCTGTGGTATCAGGGTGGTCATACTGGGATACCATCATCCTGTCTGGGCCCACTAGATAGTTCTCAAGATCAGTGTTCTCTATGTGAAGTTTTTCTGCTGTGCTATATACTTACAATGTTTCTTTTAAAGGTTTATTGACATTCAGTCAAAATTGTAATTACATGTGAATCTGCTGTAACAGAATGTCCAATGACCATCATGTGTTTTTTCATTGATGCACACAATACTTTTTTAGTCCTGAACATGCTTTGTACATTTTATACTGTTTGCCAGAATTTTTAGTCTTTGTATTTCAATGAGCTGTGTAAATTTAAACCACAGAAAAAGGGTGATTGTCTCAGCAGCTAACCCCAGCCTTCTCTGCTGGACTGTATGGTTGAGGCAGTATTACAGGGAGTGTGCCAGTCCCGCCACAGCCAGTGGGTGATGTCTGTGGTGGGCAAGCAGCAGCTAGGGTAGGGTCCTTGCCTGCATAGCCTACACCCCCCTCACCCAGAATTCTGTCCCTTCATGAATGTCACAGAGTGTGGACATGCCCCCTGGCCACTCCCCTGGCCCATCTGCACATGTAGCTACATGAAGGGCTGGGATTCCAAGTGCAGAAGGGGCATGCACCACTTTGGTGTATGCTGTGGAGATCCACAGGACCCCCAATGTGTGGCTCTTCATCTTAGGATCACTTACACACCATTTATCCATGGTCCGTAGGCATTTCTATTTTTTGTACATAGGGACCCTTGTTATTGCTATTTGTTGTTCTTAGTATCTCTATACATGCTATCCTTGAAAACAAGACTTTTGACTTAATGGACTTATTTTCCCATGCCAATAAATTTTTTATTTATTGATTAACACTCAATACTTCAAAGAACAACAGAGAAAATCAAACTAATAAAATAACTAGGCCCTCCTGGCCATTCTCAAATGCTCCTCTATAATGGGTGAGCAGGTGTTTGCTCATTTCACCTCTACAGCCTGGAACTCCCTACCCCCTTACCTTGGGGTCTGCCAGTCTCGTTCTACCTTCAAAAAGAGAGTTATGCGGTAATCTCAGCTCCACTGATAAATACTCCTATTCTTAACATCTCCTAATCTTTATGCTTTCACTGGTTTACTGCTCTCTTCTCCAGTGCTGTGTACTTTTTTTCTCTTCTTTGCTTCATTTCCTCCAGATTCTTTGCCAATGTTTGATGTGGTTTACCCTGGTTATTGATGCTAGTATTTACTTGATGTATTAACCCTGCTAACTGTTCTTTATGTTTTCTGTTTACTGTTTCCCGCACCTGCTTATTTTATTGTTTGGTTTCTTTGATATTATCTGTTCTTTGCTAATGTTTTATTGTCTGAATAAGTAATTTGTACTATGCTATTGCCTTTTCTTTGGCTGCTGTTTGATACTTTGCACTTATTGATCATTAGCCACTGTTTCACATATCTTGTTGCATTTATTACTAACTGCTGTTATAACTCTCCCGGGTTGTGCCTGAAAATAAATATTTTTTGTCTAGTGCACTCACCTGGTAAACAAAAGCTAAATAAATAAATACACAAAATACAAAAGATTCTGTAGTGCTCTTTGGGGAGTGGGCTGCAGCCAAACAAGGTCAGCTCTGGATCACATACCTGCCAAACTTTTCCTCATCCTATCACTCTGCAGTGGCAGTCATGGCAGTGGTCATTGCAGAGGGAATGTTTTTCTTTATTTTTAAATCCACGCTATTGTTTTTTTAATTTAAGTTTTCTTACACATTTCTCTAGTTATCTGCTTTATAATTGCAACTCCAGGGTGTTGGTTTTGATGGGATAAATGCATTTCAAAGGGCACAAGAAATATAGCCCTTCAGCCTTGTCCCTCCCTACACCCCAGGCATGAGCATAACCCAGCACATCCAATATCCTGCTGTCTTATTCTTTGTGTTTCCAAAATGCTTTTCTCTAGGCTAAAAATTCCATGAAGTTTATAATTTCTGATTAGTCCTGCCTCCCTCAAACAAAATAAATTCTCCTTTCTCCAACTTCTGTAGCAGTCACCACTTCCTTCATTATCATATTTCATAATATGTGATTGTTCATGCCTTCCCCATGGATTTTAGTATTTGGTTGATTTACTGCCACTCATTGAAAACACCCTACTTCCAGAATCCCTATAACATGTAAGACCCCCCCCCAAAAAATCCTCAAGAATGGAGGTGAAGCACTAGAGTAATGTGTAACACTGTGTTCTCACCTACATTTGTGAGAATAAATTATCTATTTTGCAGCTTTGTCACTCTCACTTCACAAGAATTACTTGCTCTATTGTGTGCTGTTCTTGTGTGCTCTTTCTAACATTTAACTCATTCTGCCCCCAATAAATCATACCTGGTTAATACTGCTTGACTGACACCCCTTCCCTCAACCATCACTGAGTTATTAAACTGAAGTCCCTTCTGCCCATCTGTGGTCACTGTTAATGTGCAAGTTAAGGATTCAGTGGCATTTATTGAAGAGCAATAAGGGAATTTTTTATTTATAAAAAATAGCACAAGGTACAGACAACTAAAAATTGAAAAGAAAAGGCAGAACAACAAAAAAGACTGTTCATAAATAATACAATAAAGAAAAGAAATAAAAACAAAACAATAGATCAACAAAAGGAACTAGATATCAATTCAAACAGGAAAAAAAAAACACTGAAAAATTCATACATAGAGGAAAGTAAAAATTCAGTCTGTGATCACCCTGATCAATATTATAAACTTACAAGACAACTAAGGTATATCAGAAAAAGAGCACTGTAAGTCCTTGACATTTTTATCAATTAAGGTTGTTTGATCACTCTGAAATACCCTATATAAAGCAGTATGAATGTATACAAATACTTTATGATAAGAGACATCTTTTTGCTACAACAAAAGAGCGCATCTAGCCTGCCACATATAGAACTTGCACAGGGTAAAAATACTCCAATGGTGTCAACATGTAGATGCTCCTATATTGGAGAGGGAACCAAAGACCAGATAATCATAAGCAACCTGAGTGAGGGAGGCCATTACTACAGTATGTTGCTACTAAATATCCAGTAGTCTTTGGCATATGGACACAGCAGGAATAGTGGCTCTTAGAGTTCCAGCACCTGGTTACAACCTTAACATTGGCAGTATCTTTCTTCCAAATTGTTGTATTTATACATGTCCTTGAACCCCAAGCTACCATTGGCACTCATCCAACATACATCCCACATTTGTGGTGGAACTGTCTTGTTAGAGAGTGTATTCTGATTAAAGTTTATTTTTTCCTAAGACAGGCCCAGAAATCTGGGAAAACATAAAAGACAGTTTCCATAATGGTCTCATAAAGCCCTTTCCTGGTTAAGTGTCTTGATCCACTCTGTGTATGCCCCCTACTATTTCACTTTAGTTAATCTGGCTAACACATGTGTGGGATTCACAGCTTTCTGCACAACACTAAAACCACACAATTTACCTAAATCACATCTCCTGAGGAAAGGCTAAAACCACTCTGCCAAAAAAGGAACCCAAGATTTTTCTGCAGCAAGCAACCAATTCTTTAAATTAAAAGCAAAAAATAAACTTAAAAAAATGTCACCATGTCAACCATCCTAACAACACCTCTAGTAACTAGCAAATAAGTAATCCCCCTCCTAATAGGGTGAGGCCTACTATCCCACAAAAACAAACAAAAAAAATCCGAGACTATAAAGTTTTGTTTCCATGGCTACTACAGGGAGAAAACATAGCTTAGATAAAGAAATTGTGGTACTAGCAATGACTTTGTAAGAAAAATCCTTTTCTTTTTAGATAACCTCCAATGGTGCTGAGGGTTGAGGTGCTGGATGCCACACCTCATGCCACAGAGATTACCCAAGGTCAGGAGTGACTTTGGGTGTCAGAGGGCTGGCTGGGAGGGGAGGAGGATTGAGCATCCCAGGGACTGCTCTCTTTCTTCTCCTCCGGGGAGGGTGTGGAGGGACAACTGCAGCTCCACTGGCTGCTGGTGGTGACTGGGGGTTGGTGCATGTGGCAGTTCACTGTGGGGTCAGAATGGGCAGATGTCAGATGTGCAGTGCATGGAAGCGCACATGGCAGCATCATTGACACCACTGCACACCCATGCCATTGGTGGGAACCAATACAGAAAATAATTCTGTGGTGTGCATGATGATGACCGGTCCCATTAGCACTGCACCACTCTGACTCAGGATGCTCCTCCTGGATTCTGACCCCTATCTTCTGCGGTGGTGGGGCAAGTACCTGCCATAAAGCAGCCTGTGAGAGGAGTGGAGGAGGGGTCAAGCACATGCACTCGGAGTGATGCAGTGCCATGGGTCCAGGCAGATAGGGGAAAGCACAGGCAACACCCCCCTAGCCAAGGAGGGAATAAAGAAAGTAAAAAAAAAAAAGATAATCTCCAATGTTTCCATTTCTGCGTGAATCCTGCTGCCTTAGCCATTTGAGATTCCCAGTTGTGATGGATCATATGCATATGACCAAAATTAATACCAAGCAGTTCAAGCTGTGAGCCCACCACCTCAATCCCTGCCAAATGGCTATTTTTGTCCTGCAATACTCCAACACCAACCCCATTACATTTGTCTGTATTGATTTTGGATCCTGATATCTGGGAAAAATTACCCCAGAAATCCATCAAGGCAGGGTCCCCCTTTTTATCACTAAGGAAAATACTCATGTCATCTATGTAGGCCAGGGTTTTAACTAGGGGATTAACTCCCCTGAAACTAGTCCCTGTAGTGTGTCTGTTTCATGGAACTCCTATAGCAGTATGTCTATCCTGAAAATGTATAGTAGGGGACTAAGATGGCAACCCTGCCTAACCTCTCTAGAGACCTTTAAGAGACTTCTTTCCCATTCATTTTAAGCAAGGGCATATTGTGGCCTGAGTATAAAAGCAGTGTAACCATTTTATGAATACCTTCGGTATTCTGTATCTGTCTAACACCTTACAAGGATACATATGAACTTGGTGATTGAAAGCCTTTTCTTGGTCAAGGGATAGCAAATATCCCATTATCTTCCATAAAGTTCCTCACTCACAAATTTCCCTGAGGATTATCAAATTATCATGAATAGACCTATCTGGGATGGATCAAGTCTGGTGGGGTGAAATTAATTCCACTGCCACTATCTTTAGTCTTTTCCCCAGTATCTTCAAGAGAATTTTCTGGTTCACAGTCAAGAGACAGATGGGCCTTCAATTTTGCAGTCTAGTCTTATTGCCTTTTTTATCTCTATCTCTCTCTCTCTCTCTCTCTCTCTCTATATATATATATACAGTATATATATATATAAAAAGAGAACAGTTTGGGACATGGACTGTAGTAGTTCTCTGGAAGACAGGATGCTATTAGACAAATTCAAGAAGGCAGGGCCTAGGTCTGGGAAAACGGTTTTGTAAAATTTGCAGAATGACCATTATTGCCTGGATCTGACTCATTTCTCAAAGACTGAACCACGGTGGCCACTTCAGTAAGAGAGATGGGACAAACTAGTGCCTGCTTCACATGCTCCAAAAGAGGAGGAGGTATCTGTAAAGAATGCAGAAAAGAAGACTCATGGAGCAAAGGCTGTTGGGCAAAAAGCTTTGAAAAGCTCATTATCTGCAATATGTAACATATCTGAGATGCTGGAGGTGTCTTACCCATCCCTTCCTTGAGACTTGAAAAAAAAACTCTCTTCAATACTCTTTAGGCAACCTGTGAATATGTCTAATGTCTGAGAGGTACCTTGAGTGCTAAACTGTAGTTCCCACTGTAGTATCATTGCCCTTTCATATTGAAATTCCCACATGGACTCTTTAACTATCTTAGTTTGGATGGAATAGGTCACCCAAGTTCCTGCTTGCTAACTCTATGAGACAATGTAACTGTGCTCACAATCTGAGATATTTCTTGTATGTAGGGGTTGATTTATGTGAACCCTCTCTCATAAAAAAGGACCTAAAATTCCATTTGACTTTTCCAACCAGTCTTTCACTGACTCATAGTCACATCCAACAGACAACTGAGCTGGCCATAATGATCTCCATCTGACCTTTACAGAATCTTCAGTTGAGAGGGAAGAGTTTAAACACCAGTTGCCTTTGCCATCCAGAGAGGTGCTGGAAACTGAACAATTACAATGTAACAGCAAATGATCTAAGGATTCTGCTACCAGTGTTTTAGCACCAGATATCCTAAGAGTCTGTAATAAAAAATAAAATTTATCCCAGATGTAATAGACCCTTTGCAGAAACTATGACCTCCAGTGGGATGCAAAACCCTGTAGGCATCCTGCAGGCCAGTCATAGTAACCAAGTCTACCAAATAATTTGCATCACAGTACACCTTTTTGGTTTGCATAATTTCTACAATAACATCAAGAAATTACTAGACGTAGGTATACCTGTCGATGTATTCCTCTTAGATTTCAGTAAAGCTTTTGAAAGAGTTCCACATTGGGCTATTCAACAGAAACTAACAAAATATCACATAGACAAGCAAATTATGAGATGGATAGGAAGTTGGTTTAAAGATAGATCACAAAAAAAACAAGAGCATGCTGTTCACAGTTCCCCAAAATAAAAAGAAGTTCAGCCCACTGAAAATCCTGAGCCCTTAGGGAGACCTCTTTGAACAAGTCTCTGTATTTAAATACCCACGAATTTACCTCAATGACACTCTCAATTCCTCCAGTCATATTGACCACATCATCAAGAACTTCAACATGAAACTGGGTGTTCTGTACCACCACAAGCACTCCCTACCACCTGCGACTCTGAAATTAGCCATAAGTAGCTTGATACTAGCCACCATTGACTATGGGCTTCCAATCTATGGAGCAGGCTCTGACACTACCCTCAAGAGAGTCAGCACTCTCCTAAACAAGGCCTGTTGCTTAACCTTGAGTGCTGATCTCTCTACCCACACTTGCACACTCTTCAGTGAGACAGGGTGGCTCCCATTCCACCTCCAAGCTCAACTCCAAACTTGCATGCTTATCAAAAAAACCTTGCTAGGGCTTATGCCCGAGTCCACTAACAGGCTTTTTGCAAAGGCGTTACCCCTTAAGCAGAGTAGGAGCACTGCAAAAGGGGGACTACAGGTGCCATTCAAGTGTACTAAACTGGCACAGAGATCACTCACCTTCCTGGGTCCAAAGTGGTTCATTGAGCTGCCTACCACACTCTTAGAATGCATCAAGCTTGGACAATTCAAAACTGGGCTTCGTTCCAAGCTAGAACTAAAACAAATCTGTCTGCCACACTTAGTCCATGCTCAGGGCCCCTAGGCTATCACACCCACCCTTTGGCTCTAACCACCCAACCACTGCCCCTGCACTCTTCCCCCTGCTCTCTTCAACAAATCCCCCTATCCACAAAATATCTACTGTACCTTACATAGTCTACACTACAATAAACTGTCAACCTCCCCCCCTCCACAGATCACCCATTCCATCAACTACATATGTGAATATCTGACAATGCCTACCTTAGGCTGCTTCCCACCCCCACCCCATTCACACTCCTGGCCACCACTGGTGAGCTCAGCCTACCACTCTGGCAACCATCCATGCCTAACCTCCCACTTGCCCCCTGTACTACCCAGCAGAAACTCAATCCCTGGCCTCTCCCCCTCTTTCCTGTTTCTAACACTACTATGCTTGCACTTAGCGCTGTTATTTACAATGTTAGACTCCTATGTACTAGTGAAACTTATATTGTTTGACTCCTATGTGCTAGTGAAACCTAGACTCCTATGTATCAGGTAAACTTAAAAGTATGTGCATCCCTCTGTAACCTTATTTTGTAATCCAGTGTTATGCTATGTGTTATGTTGTCTGTTTCTGTTCATTTAACTGACTCAGAAACTTTGAAAACGAGTCCTTGACTCAAAAGTATTAATCCTAAACTGAAATAAATAAAAAATTAAAATAGATTACAAATTGCATCTATTTGGGGTCATGTTTCTAGGGAAGGTTCCATTATCAGTGGGGTCTCAAAGGGTTTGGTAATGGGACTGCTAATTTTTCAAATGTTTATTGCTGATCTTGATCAACAGATATTTAATATAATAACAAAATATACATACAATACAAAAATCTGCAGTCCCTGCAGCACTCCAGAATAAGCAGCATCCTTACAAAATGACATAAACTAGGTATCATACTGGACAAATACATGGGGATGAAACTAAACAATGAGAAATGTTGCATTATCCATATGGGAAGATGCAACCCAAACCACCAGTACACAATTGAGATTATCCCTATAACTTCAAAAAACAGTGAATGGGATCTGGGCATTATAATGAACAGCCAATTACTTTTCAAAGAGCAATGCAGTTCAGTTATTTCTCAGGCAAACAGAACAGCAGTTATAAAAAATAAATATCAAAAGTAAAGATGTAAATGTTTTAATGCCATTATACACATCTTATGTTAGGCCCATCTTGAACTATGGTAGTCAATTATGGAGCCCACATTTAAAAAACAATATTAATAAAGTAGAAAGGGTACAGTATAGATTTACAAACTCAATAAATTCAGTTAAACACATCGGCCCAGATATTCAAAAGGGTTGCTCCATGCGCAACAGGGTTGCGCATGCGCAAGTCCTACATTGCGCCATTCTGCGATATTCAGCAGGAGGCAGTTGCTCCACTGGCAACAGGTTGCGCAAAAGAGCAATGCAAATGAATGCATGCTCAACAGGAGGGGGAGGAACCATGCATAACCTGTGCAACCTGATATTCCAGTCGGGTTGTGCGAGTTGTACATCGCAACCCAACCTCTGCGCCTGCAACCTTGAGCCAAAAAGGATCAAGTTGAGGGCCACCCACAGGTGAGCTGCTGTATTGCAGGGCACAACACAGCAGCTGCCACCCTGGCTGGCCCCCAACTCGGTCCCTGTGCCCCCACCAGCCCGATCGTGGGCAGTACAAATACATGAATCCCCCACACACACATCTCCCACAGCCCGATGCTGGGCAGTACAATACATGAACCCCACACACACATCTCCCACAGCCCGATCCACGGGCAGGTACAAATACATGAACCCCCACACACACACATCTCCCACAGCCCGTCGCGGGCAGAACCTGAACCCCCAGTGCCCGATCGCGGGCAGATGTAACCCTCCCTAACTCGAATAACTCCCTGGTGGTCAGTGGACCGTAAACCTGATCGCGGGCAGAATGTCACAGCACAACCCTCCCAAACATCTCCCTGGTGTCTATGTCCCCCACCCACCCACGAAGCCCCTCACCCCGCTTCCCCCCGCGGCGTGACGACAGCATCCACCGCCTGCCACCCGCCGCCACCGACTGACTGTCCGGTAGGGCTGCGCGCCCATTGGTGCAGGCTACAGCCAATGGGCGTCGCGATCGGGCTGTGGGAGATGTGGGGGTGCTGCATGTAACTGTGATGCCTGCATCGGGCTGCATTGTGCGTCGGTCCCCGACGGCTGCTGCCTGGCAGGGTGGCCAGGAGCAAGTCCTCGGGGATCGGCGCACCTACATGCAAATGGCATGCAAATGGGGCCATAAATAGATGCAAATGGCCCCCCCTGCGCCTTGCATAAATTATGGCCCCATTTGCATGTCACCTTTTGAATATCGGAAATTTGCGCATGGCGCAATGGTACTTGCGCCACCGCAAGTTTAATGCTCAACTCTGGCAACTTGCGGTAGCGCAAGTTCCACTGCGCCATGCGCAAGTGCTGTGGCTCGGGGGTGATATTCAAAGGAGTTGCTCAACAGCGCAACTCCTTTGAATATCACCCCGGCCACACCCCTGCGCAACTATTTTGAGCAGCGCTGGGGCTTGCGCTTCAGACTGGCGCAGTTTGAATATCTGGGCCATCATATTCAGGCAGATTAAGAAAATTGCAATTATATAGTTTAGAACTTAGACGATGTAGGGGTGACATGTTGCTCTATGATATTTTAAACAATCCAGTTCTTATGATGGAATTACAAATCAAATACAAAAGTGATCCAATTAATACAAGGGGTCACCCCTTACAGATCAGGATAGATAAATTTAGAACAAATAATAGGGAGCATTTTTATACAATGAGAGTAGCTAGTCTCTGGAACCATCTTCCATTTTCAGTAAAATCTAGTACAAACAAGGAAAACTTTAAAAAGAACTTGGATAAATACATAGCTTCAAATGGTAAAATGAAGTTTTACTCATACAGTTAAACAGGAGTGTTTTATGGGCTTCGGCCTTTTTTGCTCCTCAGTACCTAGTGAACCTAGTGAACCAGTGCTTGTGGTCCTTGGGGAGGAACCAGTTAAAATCACCACCCAGTATTAATGATCATGAAGTGACTAAATAGGGGCACACTTCCTTGAACACCTACAAACATACGAACATACGAAATTTGCCAGCAGATAAAGGCCTAGAGGTCTATCAAGTATGCGTGAATGTGCAGCTAGCACCCCTTATTCTGCAGCTGCCCCTCCCTTCCACCATTCCCCTACATTGACACTCCCCCTTGTCCTGTCCCCTCCCCTTTCAAAGCAGTCCACTGTTCTACTGGATACCACTTCTGCAGGTAACGCATTCCACCCAGCTACCCTCTCTGTAAAAAAGTGTCTCCTCATCTCCCTCCTGAACCTTCCTCCCTCCAGTCCCATATCATGGCCCCTGGTGTCCCTTCCCTCCATTACTTTAAACAGCCCCTTCGTACCTGTCTTGTTTATTCTTTTCATGTACTTAAAGGTTTCAATCATGTCCCCCATCCCTCCTCTCCTCCAGCGAGTACATGTTCAATTTCCTCAGCCTCCTCTTGTATAAGTCCCCCAGCCCCTTGATCATCTTTGTCACCCTGTGCTGCACCCCCTCCAGTAACTTAATGTCCCTCTTCAGATATGGGTGCCAGTACTGCACACAGTACTCCAGGTGCAGTCTAACCAATGACCTATACAGTGGCAGAATCACCTCCTTCCTCCTCGAGGATATACCCCTTGCTATGCAACCCAGCATTTTGTTGGCCTTTGCAGTTGCCTTCCTACATTGTGTAGAGTTGTTCATTGACCCTGTAATGAGCACCTCCAGATCCTTCGCCTCCTCTGTCTGGGATAGCTGCACTCCCCCCAGCTGGTAACTCCTCCTTGGGTTCTTCATCCCAAAATGCAGCACCTTGTACTTTTTGGCATTAAACCCCAGTCCATAACAACCTCAGTTCTTTGAGCTTTCATTTGAGGGGCATAAACACTAAAAACCATGAGGCATTGTTCCCCATGGGTTATATCTAATGTCAAGACATTGCAAGGGTGTATTTCAACAACACAGCTATCCTGCCACTTAAAGCTCTAAAACAGAATTCTCACACCATCACAGAGATCTACTTTTGGAGACCAAAATGAGGGTCCTATAGACCATTGTGACATGGCTCTAGCCTCCTTAAATCTTGTTTTTTGTCCTGGTATATTGTACCTTAAGGATGTCCCCTTGATGCTGATGCAAAGCAAACAAACTCTGGTCAGAGCCAATATGGCTGTGGAGAGCCTTTAGAAGTGGCAAAAGTTGTGAAAAGAATATGCAGTGCTGTCGCAGCATCAAAGTCAGCCATAATACTGCAGCGATTACAGTACTGTGCATGTGTGATACTCGCTCATATGCAGTTTGCCCCAGAGTCAGCCTTGCACAACATGGCGGTGCAGACATAACTACATGTAACAACCCAATCCCCTCGGGTTACTAGAATCCCATTAGTACTAGTCTTAGGCAAGTAGGAAAATGCAGCTGGTGGGGAGCTCATTAGGGGTTTTTCTACATAATAACATCATTGTTTACTTGTCTACCCTGAGAGAAGGATGATTATGTCATTTAGAACTCGCACAGCAGCATAACCATTTTAGAGTCAGCTGCTCTTGGGGAAATTAGAATGTTCATCAGTAAGTTCAAGTGTGGCAGTGAGAGTGGAAGTATGTCTGCCATTGAGGATCTGTCAAAGGGAGCACTGGTATTTCTCACCCTAGTTTGGTAAAATCCTTAGTTTGTCTGCAGGACTCTTTAGTTTCACTCCAGCAGGAGTGAGAGGGAATGCGATTCTTGTGGATCCAAGGGGCAACCCCTGAAGTTCCTGAAGTTCACAGCTGCCTTAAGAAGAACAATGAGTAGAATCTGACAGCTACCAGAGAAAGAAAGGTGCCTTTTGTTCTTTCCATGACTGGGAAGAAGGAACAACTAATCTGTGAGTATAGAATTTAAGACTGTTCTCTGAGTGAGTTGTCTGAGGTGTGTGTGCCCTATATAAGGCTAGATCCCACCTGTAAGTACCCCTTTCACCACAACTGTGCTGAATTTAAAGTTAAAGTTGGGAGTCTTTAGCAATTCATTGGGGATTGGAGACTCATTTGGTGTAACCCTGAAGGAATGGCAGAGGCTGTTTGGGGCAAAGGGTGGGAGGAACACCATCTGGAGATTCAGGCAGGGCTAAGTGGTTTGCAGATGGGCACCACTGTTCCCTGGGCAAAGACCATGCACCAGAGGATTTTAAAGTGTGTGGCACATCCCACAGATATACACTTTGGAAATGGGAATGAGTGGAAAATGTTTAAAGTGTGTGGAATATCCCACAGATATACATGTTGCAAGAGAGATAGAGATGTTTTTTGTGGAAAACAGTACTGCCTAGCAAAGTGTCCTGCAAAAGAGACTGTGCCTGTATATCAATGACAAAGATTTGGGGGACCAGCCTTGCTTTAACTCATTCAGACCTACTGTGTGTTTAGAACATTGGAGACATAACTCCAAACTGCTTTCGTTGAGAATCTTCCTAAGGCACTGTGCAGAATTCTTAACAAATGTGCACACATTCCAAACAAATCTAAATATCTTTAAAACTCTTCCAGGTGCACAAAAACAACCAGTATGAAAGTAGTTCAGGACAAAAAGACCTTTCAAATGAGGTTAGTCACTAATCTGAATTCCTTATACTTTGTAAAATATGGTCATCTTATTACCTGTATTTCCATTTTTGCTTTTATAAAATTCACATTTCTGATGGCAATTTAAAAAAAAAACTATAAAGAATTTAGATTAGTGACTACCCTCATTTGAAAAGCTGCTCTGCCCTGAACACAAAAATGTAAAATAATGCCCTTGGGGCACAGAAATCCGGGGTTAGAGTACAAAATGGGTGGAGTGGTATTGACATCATTAAGAAAGCACACATTCAAAAAAAAAATTTTCATACAGTTGATTACTGTTTAACAATATTATGTATCTATGGCTGCCATGGTACTGCACATCTGATGCAAACCCATAATCGTGTTCCTCACTTGAAGCAAAAAGGTGGGGTGGAGGCCATAACTGACCCCTTGTTTTTATGTTAAAGGGGTCAGTTTTTTTACAGCAAAAACAAGGAAGGGGATCATTTCTAAAATGTGCAGACAAGCAGGAGGACCACTTTTTTTCAGGGCATGCCACCACCAGCAGCTACCACTTCAAGACTGCTACTATCCTCACCTAATACAGTCAGGGGGAAACCAGAAGTAGTCTATCAGCAGTGAGATCAATATGGTTAAGGCACATTTACCAGAAATTACTGCTTAGATCTCTAGTTTGTTAATAGTCTCCTCCTGAGTCTGATTTTTACAGTTGTGTGGGCCAAGCTCCACAGATGTTATGCCATCATCAGATTTGTATAAGAGCACTGTAGAAGCACATAACTGGACTGTTGTCTGTTGTTCTGCCACAGTGCTCCAGCATAGTTTCCAGTGTTTCTGTTTATGCAGCCCTTTCTCTCTGCAGGCTGCATTAACATACCCACTTCCTGGTGTACTACTTTTCCTTTCCACAACTTCAGAAGTGATGCCCGCTGTGTGCAACATGGTGGTGCTGACTTAAAGTGTGCATGCACGAGTATCATGCAAATGTATGTAACCCCCACACTACCTTTGGCTAGCTGGCACTCCCCCTTAAAAGAACTACTGCCAACTACATGTCATACAATATTCTTTTGGCAGAACTACACTCATGGTACCACCCCTATCATCAGAGTGTATACCAGGCTTATTATCTAGAAGACAGAGGGGTTGGGTTACATACTAAAATGAACCTTTTTATTTACAGCCAGGTCCAGGGGACAGGATGCTAGGCATATGCTAGGCCTAACTGCTAAAGGGCCCCATTCACACTAGAAGCAACAAGCAGAATGTCCTAAGCAGTAATTGAGATTTTGAAGTATGGCTTTATTTACAGATGTTATTTAAAGGGGACAGGAACTGATTACTTATGTGCAGGTGTTTGAAATTTCTCTATTTTAATAAATTATATGCATACCTCTAAAGGATCCCTATTTAACTGTTCCTGAATAAAAGCTGATGCTGTCAGTTGTGTTTTGTTTTGGTTTTAGATTTATGGAACTGTTATTTAATACAACAGCAGATTAGGTACATGGCGTAGTAATTTGCAAAACTGAGGCTGTTTAGAAGTGCAGTAGGAGTTATGCTAAACAAATGTAAATATCTCTAAAAGTTTATAAGTTACAGATAAAAAAAGTATTAAAATTGTTCAGGACAAAAATACCTTTCACATGATCCTATTCATTAAGTTGCACTAATTATATTTTTTAAACTATGGCCATCTGATTACCTCAATTTTCATTGGAGTTATGCCAAACAAATGTAAATATCTCTATAGGTATACATGTTACACATAAACCATCAGTAAGAAAGTTGTTCAGGACAAAAATACCTTTCCAATGAGCTTATTCATTAAGCTGCATTAATTATAGTTTTTAAACTATGGCCATCTGATTACCTGAATTTTCATTTTTATTCACAATTTTCACCTTTCAGATGGCTATATTTAAAACAATCTAATGAGCTCAGATTAATTACTACCCTCATTTGAAAGGGCATTTTGTTCTGAACAACTTTCATGTTGGTTGTATATTGGTAACTTGTATATTTCCTGAGATATTTACACTACTACTGTGTTCGCTCAGAGAGAGAAAAAAAGTAGGTTGTTTAGAAGACCATATTTTACAAAATATAAAGAATTCAGATTAGTGACTACCCTCATGTGAAAGGTGTTTTTGCCATGAACAACTTTCACACTGGTTGTTTTGTGCACCTTGAATAGTTTTAAAGATATTTAGGTTGTTTGGAAGGAGTGCACATTTGCTCTCAGAGAAAAACAGCTTGGAGTTCTATGTGCATCATTCTAAAAAGAAAGAAGGGAGTATTTTTTTAACTGTCATAGGGATTTGCAGTGTTATGAAAGGATAACTGAAAACTACTAAAAAATGTATTCCACAGAAACCTCTTTTCAAGCTAAAGCAATATGGCTGTAGGCTCCGCCCACAGCCATAAAAAACTAATGCATCACTTTTTGAGATTTCACAGTGTTGACATTTAGAGTGACCACAGAAAAAACAGTCATAACAACATAAAGAAAAAAAGTTCACAATGAATTACCCCTTATGCATAAGCACTGAAACTGCGTCCTGCTACTCCTTTTCTTTGAGGCTGAAGCCTTTGCATGTAAGTCCTCGTGGTCAGAGGAGAGATCCCTTTGTGAGAACACAGAGGACACTTTAGATTTATCATCCTCTTCCTCAGTATCCCCCCACATCCACCTGCTGCAGAAAGCAGAGAACCAGTTAGAAACTGCAGCAAAGACATTTTTGGTCTGTTTAGGCATCCTTCTTCTGCCTCTTTTCTTCCTAGTGAAGGGAAGCATATCAGCAGCCTATGATGGAAGAGGGGTGTTCTTCTGTAACACTCTTGGATGGTGGGGAAGGGGGTAGGGGAGGCATAACAGACTCATCCACAGCAGGGGCTGAAACCAACTCTTGGGTCTATGGGGGGTCCTCTATAGCCTAAATCAAAGGCTCAGGTTGCTGTGGTGGTAACTCGTCTTTACCTACATATTCAGTTACCTCTGCTGAGTCATCAGGCACTAGCTGCAGAGCAACATCCTCAGTGATGGTCTGAAGGAAATGAGGGACCGATCTTGGCATGGCCTGCTTAGGGTGCAAGAGTCCACTGGATGCCTAGGTGCTCTGGCCTGTTGAGTTTTTCCAATTAGATGGTCCTGGTAGTGACCATCTTCCTTGTTGTGGGATGCCAACAGATAATCCTGAAAGAGTGACTGTACTCCTCACAGAGATTACATTTAAAGGGGTTGCGACAAGAGGAGTTACTGTGTCCATAGGCCAAACATGGAATATAACACTGCAGATCACAGGCATTGCTAAAATGTACAAGAGATTCACATTTAAAGCAGGCCCAGGGCTGCAGCTGGTAGAAACATACCCCCTATCCTTTCCTAAATACAAACTATTGGGGAGGTGAAGTCCCATATGCCCTTAGTTTAATTTTACATGGAACTTTTACTCAATCCATATTTTTCCACAGACTAGAATAGAATAGGAGATGATACAGTACAAGTTACATTAAACTGTTACTCCAATGAGTTGCTTTAGCATTTCTGACTGAGTTGCATAAGTGTTGCTGGATCCAGCACAAAGTTCTGCAGAAACTGTTTCGTAAGAGTTAAAATGCAACTTTGCATTGCATTGTGACTAGACTGCAGATGTATTCCAATTGAGTTGCAAAAACATTTTACAAACATTGCTCTTCTGTTGGCTAAGCATTGAAATAAATGCAATATCAGTCGTCAATGCATTACCAGCTCAAAAATCAATGCTAAATCAATTCATTGATGGAACAGTTTAATGTGACTTGTACTGCATATCCAATATTTCATGCTGCTGCTTTAACCAGTAAGAAATGTCAGATACTCTAACCCCTTTATTGTGAAACAAGATGGTCACCACTTTGACTGCTGATCTGGTGAAAGGGAGTCACAATTAAGGGTACACATGGTGGTGTGCCTTTCAGAGAATTGCATAGTGCCCAAAATCTGTCTAATGATTTTGCAGTTTTAAAGCTCAGATTATATAACTCTCCATTGCCGATATGGATAGAGGCATACAGATAAGTAGCAGAAAAAGACATAAAGAACTTAATTAAGTATCTCATCACTCAAGTTCTGTCTGGAGGGTATCCCCCCCCCAACACACGTACCACAAATGAACTGCATTCTTCCTAGGCAACAGTTCATAAAACCCAGGAGAAGGGGAGTGAGACTGTCCCTTTGAGGCATCTGAAGGGATCTCCTGAAGCCCTCTCTTTGTTTGATACTTACAAGGAGGCAGTTGTGGCAGGGAAACACCAGAGATAAACCCTTCTTCAACTTCTGTTGCATTGAGGCTGATCTTGTACAATGTCATGGGATACAACAGTGGAATCTGTCTCCCTTAGCCCATCATCACTTTGAGGTTAAGGCTGATCACCTTGTGCTTTGAGGATTGTGTCTGATACCAGAATGGTGGCCAGTGGAGCAGAAGTCCCTGCAACACAATTCTGTCCTGCTATAGTAGTTTCTAAGTGACCCTGTGCAGAGATGTCCACTGTAGCTACTGAAACTGAACTTATCCCAATGTGATTGACACAGCTGAACTTACAGAGAGAGTGGACATTGCCAGATGCTGGGTAGTTGTGGCTTGAGTCTGAGTCAGGATGCTGGCAGACTGCACTTTAGTAGGTTGTGGATTGAATCCTGCCTCTGCATGATCTTGCACTACATCCCGAAGGTGTATCTGATCACAGAAATTCAATGACACTCCCAGGAAGCTTTTTGGTAACTTAACTACCCCCTCATTAGTGCAGATCATGGGGCACAGTTGAGACTTACCCACTTGCCCAGATTCATTATACCCATTGCTGTGGAGAGATCACTGGGAAGCCAAAGTCCATCAGTGGATTTTGTCCAGCCAGACCCCTGCAGCACTTTTTCAGTGGAGCTCAGTGTGCTGACTGGCTTTCCTTGAGCAGGTTGGGTAGATGGTAAGTCATAAGCTGGACATACCCTGACTGCTACCTCAGTGTGCTGGCTTCCTGACACTGGCAGCCCTGCATTTAACATGAGCTACTGCTAAACTGAAGCTATAGAAACAGTAGCTGTCACAAGTGCAACACCATCATAGGAGGTACCAGCTGCTGCTAGCACTGTGTTTTCATCTGTCAGTAGTTGTAGGAGTAAAGCCCATTGTTCTGTAATTCCAGCAATGAGTATTTTGTTTGCCTCCTGCACGTCATCAACAGCCATGGAAACCTCCATGGTTTCTTCTTGCACAGATATCTCACTGAGTTCACTGGAAATGGGTATTGTTTTCTGCATAACTGGGATTTGCTCTAAAGTACTCTGAGCTGCTGAAGCTTTGGTGAAGATGTCAGCAAATATTGTTTCAGAAACGTCCACAATAAGTTTCCCAAAATAAAGCCACATGGTCATATCTTCCTCCTCCAGGTTCAGCCTTTTTGCCTGGCAGCAAGGCAGCCACAGTGCCGCCCTCTGAAGAGTAGGGGGATTTTATTAACAAAAAATAGCAAACAATCAGGTAAGGAACATAACATAGAGGAACAAAATCCAAAGAAAAATGACAACATCAGGAGAACATTGGGTGGAAGCCCTTCCACAGTCTATGAAAGGTGAACATAGGCAATGAATGCTCACCAGTTTTATACAAAGATTTAAAACATTCATGTGCTGTGCATGCAATAGCAGCCAGAGGAATATATTTCTGGCATAAGGTAAAGGTGAAACGGGCCTGCCATACATGAAATTTACACATTGCAAAGCACACCTGCAACAGTTGTACAGAGAAACAATTCCAAACAGAAGGAAAAATATTCAAAACAACCATTTCATAAGTGGCAGAGGAAAAAACATGGAAGTGTCAAATGATGCTTACTTGCTTCCAAAAGCATTTACTAGTAGGACAATCAAAAAGAAAGCGAAATTGCATTTCCTCAATGCCTGTGCATGTTAATTGGAGGCATATTCTATCTGCTAAGGACATGTGTTTGAGGGAACCTACTGTATAACCGGCAATTTACCATGAAGACATAACCCGATGGTATCCCACATGCAAAAAGGAATATGTTTATTGACTAGCTGGTATAAAGCTATGTCTATATGTGCAGGTGGACAAAATTTAATCTCAAGTGGGGAGAAAAATGTAGCATCAAATGAAAAAAGGTAACACTCAACCCTTATTCTATTCCTGTAACCCAGTCAATGTTGGTAGCTGAAAATAGACCAAATCTTGAAATCTTCAAATTCTATATTCAGTGTTTTATTTGCACTCTGTATTAATGTCCACATTTAGTAACATTTCAAAACACTCCTGTTTTTTCATCAGATTATTGCAGAGCTGCATAAAAACATTCATAAACAAATTTTACTATTTCATCTATTTTAAAGAAAACCCAAACCTCACTGTAACCAGCGGAAAAAGTGATAAATGCATGGATATATAGTATAGAAACATATAGCAGGAGGAACAAACTTGCTTGTCCAAAATACATATTCCACTTTCATGACATCATATTCTCTGTGACTTGCTTTTTGCTGAACTTAATCTGTAAAGGATATAACATAATTAACAATGTTATGGGGTCTAGTGTCAGCGACTGGGATGGGGGGGCAATGTGTGATTTTCTTAAGCCCCAAATTCCAGAAATGTAGATAAATTATAGCAAGGTACAATCTTTTTCTCTGAAGTCATGCACAATCATCTAGAGATAAGTTTCATAAAAACAATTTCTGTACTGAAAAAAATGTGTATTCTGGGAGAACAGGAGCATACTCTTGTCTCGATGCCCATACACTGGAGGTAGTCTTTAGAGCTGAAATGGGCACCAGCCAGTCAGCTATCAAGGGAACTCAATCAATATGCACATCCTGTAGAACAGGAGTAAAATTGCTACAGAAAAAAATTACAATGTCTTTACTGGTTCATTTTGCAAGGAAATCCCAGCAATGTGCGAGGGACATTGTTGCCTAGGGGTGCCGATCACAACCACACTCTTCAAATGATTGATGGCCCAGACATAATAGGGAAGCTCTATAAAAGTGAGTGTACAACCTCCCCTTGTACTGCATCAGAGAGTAACACACAGATATCATCAGCATAAGCCAGGACACGTATATCAATCATCTTCAGCGTGATCAATATACCCTGAAGGGCTGACTTAAAATGTAAAAAACAAAGCAGGAGCTCTATAGAAAACACATATAGGAGCTGGCTCAATGGACACCCTTAGTAGGCATCACATCTCAGGGAAACAGGCCTGCCCAGACAATAATTAATAAAAGGGATGAGAACTGCTTCTGAATACAATAGTCGTATCCAGGATATTAAAAGTGGTGGTATCACATACTGATGGAGGACTTCAAACAGATACACGTGATCAATGCAATACAATGCTTGCTGCTGATCTAAGGAGAGTACACACCCATGGCATTGATCCCTGTTACCTAGTTCAAAGATTTCTCTAAGTAAGATCCAATTGTCTGTGATCTGTCGAGTGGGTGTAGCACAGCATTGCATGAGGGAAATAAGGACTTCAGCTGAAGTGGAAAGTCTGGATGCCAATATCTTGGCCAAAATTTTATAATCGGTGTTCAGAAGGCAAAGTGGTAGCCAGTTACTTTAAAAGTTCTATCACCTTTTTTATACACAAAAATGAGCAGCAGTTGTGTCAGAGATGGAGGCAATTGTCCTACATTCAAAATGTGGTTAAACAAAGCATGTAAGGTGGGTCCCAAATGGTCAAGGAATGTTTTATAAAACTCAGGGGGAAGTCCATCTGCACCAGGATCTATGTTGGATGGCAAGCATTTGATAGTGTCAATGACTTCTGACAGTTGAAGAGGAGCAGTTAAAGAAGCCTGCACAGCAGGTGGCAGATCAAGGATAGGGAAAGGACAGGAGGGATCAATCTGTGAATGGGGGGAAGGGGTACTGAATTTTTCTTTAACATGTTCATGAACATGCTCTAAAATGTCAATGATGTTGTTCACAGGAGAATCCTATGGTGTCTGATGCAGAGTCTACTACATATATCTTCTCTGGAGGTGAGAAACACAGGTTTTGTACACATCCAAACACTGACTGTGGCTCTGCATGCCGAATTTACCTTCTTGTGCTAATGTCCTGCCCTGTCATATTGAAAGTGTAGCTTATGAGACCATATGGAAGTAATATAAGGAGAAAGGTCATTACCTGAGGTGTGCATGCAAGAGAGTAACTTCTGCAAGGTAAACTGAAGGTTTAAGTATTGCAAGTACTTCAAAATGTTGAAATGATGAGCACATTGTTTGAATAAAAGGCAAAATACCCACTTAGAGTCATCCCACCAGGCCCCAAAATTCCCGTAGGCACTAAGGACCTACTATCAGGTGAAAAAAATCTACAATCAATGTTTACAAATAGAAGGGTCTGTCAACAAGGAATCATTCAATCTCCATGGGGGATGTACAGGAATTGTGGTGGAGCCAAAACTACAAACACAATGAACTGTCAAATGGTCCAAAGTCTTGGGAAGAACAGCCAAATTAGATATTGTGAGGGATTTAGACAGAAATAAAAAATCAATATGGGTAGCCAATAGGCCTTTGAAAAGTGTGGAATAGAGGTGTTGTGTAGTGCCAATTGACTGTCCTGCAGCTGAGCTGTACACATCATACTGTATGAGCAAGATATTTCCCGAGGGGTGGTGGAAAGTATCAGTGTCCATAGGGATGGAAGAAGGGGGAGGTGCCATCACCGTACCCAGTGTGGCAAGGACATCAAGGGGCAGAAGGAGTCCAGGATCCTGTGGCAAATCCAAAGAAGACTGGACAGAGGTCCTGGGCAAGACTAATGGGGAAGGGGCTGGAAGAATGGCAAAAGAGGTTGATGGTTCCAACACAGATGAAGCAATCGTATTAGTAGAGGGATGCAAAGTCAGTTCATCTACCTCCTGTGCTTTAAGAGACTGTCCCTGAACTATCAGGGCATCATGATTAAGGCCATCACTACAACTGTGGGAGGCCCAGTGGCATTGATGAAAGGAATGGCCCTGTTCTTCACAGAGATTGCACCTCTGGGGATTTGGGCAGAAGGGGGTGGTCTGACCATACTCAGACAGGTGCTACACCCGGCTGTGTCACATACAGAGCTAAGATGTCTACAGGACCCACATTTGTGGCAAGTCTTAGGCTAACCTGGATAGAAACAAATACCTTTATTCCTGCCAATATAGAAACTCCCTGGCAGGTGGGTAATGCCAGAATGTAGCACATAACTTCATCGAAGATATTACAGCAACCAGTCACCTACAGTGACATAACCAACAAAATAACTGGTCACTGTAATGGTCACTCAGGACCCCAGCACAGCTTCTTTGGTTCATGCGCCCTCTCCCCAAAACACTTCTGCCATGAAGGAGATTATAATAAAATCTGTGGGGTGTGGGGGGGCAATGCTGTGTTCCCAATGACACAATCAGGATCATGATTTTGGTCGACATTGTGCCTTCACTGTACAGTCAGTTGGTGGGATTTCTTTTGAACCAGCTTGGTGGAACAATGCCAGAAAATGATTGTGCCAATTTTATCTTAACCTTCTAACTTCCCACCCAAACCTGCTCACAATCTTTTATAGGAACCGGGGTGTCCGAAACTTCACATTCCCTAAGCCAATATAAGATGTCAGTAATATAAACACATTAGTTTCTGAATAGAAGAGTAATCATCTTAATAGTGGACTTAGACAGTGGTATGGCTATAAACGGAAGCTACAGAGGCAATTCCTTAACAGCACATACTTAAACCAAAATGATCAAGAAAAGTGGAAGTACAGAAACTAATATCTAAAGTTTCCTCTCCAGCAATGTGTATCACTGCATAATGGTCAGCTGTAAGAAAGCCTAAAGATTCCTTAAACAACTTACAAATAACATACTGTAAGTCCTATCAGGTGGGAAATCTAAACCACCACTGTACTTCAGACATACAACATTTGTTCATTGAATAGGATCCTTAGGCATGGAAAACAAGTCAGAAATTTTAACAGTACAATCCTTGTCCATCTTGGTAGATGGATCAGTCTCCAGGTGACTTGCACCTGCCGCAGCAGGATCTTTCATTCCAGGTAAATGCCAGGTACCAGAAGGGGTTACTCTTGATATGTGATCAAGAGAGATAGTCAAAGGTTGAGAAAGGCTTATTTCTGGAGATGGAGCAGAACACCAAGGACTCTGTCTAGACAAAGGGGGGAAGAGCTCTCTGTAGCAGGCATAAGCTAGGGGTCTCAAGGGATCCATGATAAACCATCAGTAGCTTTAACCCATCCAGCAGCCAACAAGACAGCTTCTGCTGACCATTTATGTAGGTGTTTGTGGGTAAAACCCACAGAGGTAGAGGCTAGAGGCAGAGGCTTTAGGGCATATAGGACTACAGCAACAATAACAGTTGGGGCAGCACAAGCAGATGAAGCTTCTGAAATTCCAGACACTGCTGAAGTAGTAACTGGAGTTCGGGGAGCTGATAGAAGAGAGCTCAATGCAGATGCAGGAAGACTCAGTGTAGAGCACCCATATTCAATTATGTGGGGCTCCTGAGAACACTGCAGAGAGGTTGAGAAAGAAGAATGCAAAGGCGTTGCTGAAGAAAATGTCTGGATAATGCCAAAAGCAGACAGAGAGAATGTCAAATCAGAACCAGCAGGCAAATTATCGTAACTGGTGTGGGCAGGCTGGCAGGCAGGTAATGATGCAGAAGGAAACTCCATAGCCAACTTCGTGACCTGCTGCTCAGCATCAGTAGAATCTAGCAAAACAGCAGGAGAAATCAAGGAAGGGGAATCAGAAGCAGTGGCACCTGCCTCCAAAGTACCAGTACAGGAATCATGAACAGAAATGGAGGCAGCAACTGAAACCAGAGCAAGCAGCACAGTAGCTTTGGGCAGACCACTGGGCATCTTGGAAAGTGTAAAGGATGCCATGGCTAGTGGCTTCATACATAACAGGTATGCTTTTTCTTCATCACCTATCAATTGCAAGAGTTGTTGCTTTTGGAAATCCAGTTCCACTTTTAAATGAAGATCCTCATCAGGAAACATGTCAGGATTCACAAAGTCAGTAGCAGGTGGAGGGGGGGCAGTGTCCCAAGGATCAGGAGAAACAGCCTTTGATGTGCAGTCACAGGCAAATCTCATAATACAGTATAGGCAGCCTCAGGCCAAACAGAAATGGGGAAGGAGGCACACTCCCTTGTTTCCCTTGCATCAGTCTTCACAGTGTGGTCCACCATGGCAGTCATCTTGACAGAACACCTGATTGCCAAAGGATCCCCACAGGAGCCACAGGAGAGTAAGGAAATTTTTTATTGGCAAGAAATAATTTTCCATAACAATCAATAAACAAAATATAACCAAAATAAATACAAAAACCTATGGTATATTGTTTCAGGAAAAACTAAATTTGAGTTTTAAATTAAATTTTTCAAACAGTCAAAAACCAAGAACAATGTCTCCAGTACATCCAAAATGAATGTGGTGTGTACATTTTTTTTAAAGTTATATCAAGATTGTAAATATGATTTAATTTGTGACAGTACTTGTAATGCTGAAATCTCTTTTTGTAGCAAAAAGGAGGCACATCTAGCCTGCCAAAGATATAACCTACGAACCGCAAATATTAGTCTCAATGTACTGGAATGAAATTTTGAAAGTCTAGGAGGGTATAAACCTAAAATAAGTATATCCTAAGTTATAGGAGGTAAAGGTTTATCCCCCCAATTTGTAGACAATACAGATCAAAATTGCTGTGAAAAGGGACACAAAATGAAGAAATGCTCCATAGTTTCCAAAATATTATTTCAAGAGGGCAAGGGCACATATACTCCTTAACAGCTTCATGCTTATGTGAATTTCTGACTCCCAGTCTACCATGATGAGATAGCCAGGTCACATCCCAAAATTGCAATGAAATTCTTTTGTCCATTTGTTGTAAAAAAGCTGTATTTATATGCTCTCCTCCACCTAACTTCAGCCGTGGAGTTTCATAAAAATGGTCCCAAAGTATGGTAGAATACAATTGACCTCTGGTAGTTGAAACCATAGTTAGGTGTAATCCTCCATTGCCTTAACTTTATTAAAACTGGAATAAGAAATTTAAGTAAATTCAGGGATCTAAAGCCTGTAGGGATCAAAAAAGGGTCTCTTTCCAATTTTTCACATATGTCCATGAGCCAATTGTTCAAAAGTTCATACTAAGGAAGAAGTTGTCTGGCCAATATTGCATATATATTCTAGTATATAAACAGACAGTGAAAAAAAAAAACTACAGGGTGTAACATCCTAACACTCCATAACAGCAATCATGGTAGGTATACATTCCTTTTATTGGATTTAACTGACTACTTCAGAAACCTTGAAAAAAATATGTTGTTAATTTTAACTTCCATATTTAAAGGAATAGGGGAAATATGAGCAAGATGTAAAAATATAGGAAGTATAAAAGTTTTCAGTACAAATATTCTTACTTTAGAAATCAGCTTATTTTTCCATGACCAAATAATGCGTGCTGTCTTTTTGGCCACTATCTCCCAGTTTAGAGCCACATCATCTGAACTAATAAAACTTAACCGAAGAAGTTTTATTGGTGTTGTAGAAAAATAAATATTGACTACCTGTATGGCTTGAAAATCCCTGGGGGGGATTATATACCCATATCTTTCATATAATTTAGTTTTGATCAGAAACAGTCTTAAAGGTAGATAATACTGAAAGAATTTCTAGTCCTGAAGATGCATCTTAAATACATAGGCAGATATCTGCATATGCACTAACAGGGAGAATCACCTGAGTGTTCGAGAATCTTATTCCTAGTATTCTGGGATTATTCAATATTTCTCTGAGAAGAGGCTCTATAAGAAAAACATATAAAATGGGACTTAAAGGGCAGCCCTGCCTGACTCCTTTCCATCCTAAAAATTCTAAAACTGGAACTTCATTTATATGGGGTAAAATAATGACATTTTCATATAACATTTGAATCCAAGCAACAAATTTCTGGGGATGTGATATGCTTGTAGAATATGAAATAAATAAACATGATCCACCCAATCAAAAGCTTTTTCCTGATCTAATGAAAGAATAAAACCAGAAGCTTTATTCAGTACCCCATTACAAACTAGATCCCTTATAAGAGTGAGGTTATGAAATATAGATCTATGCAGAATTGCACAGGTTTGTTTCTGAGAGATTGCAGTACCCACAACTGTCAATAGTCATTGTAATAATATACAGGTTATTATTTTATAATCCACGTTTAATAAACTTATTGGTCTCCAATTTGCCAGGTTCACTGTATCCCTTTTCTGAAATAATAAAATCATAAGAGCTTGTGCATGATGCCTGGAAGACTTTCAGATCTCAATATGCTGTTATATAGTAAGGTCAAGACTAGAGTTAAGTGTACTGAAAAGGTTTGATAAATCTCTGCCGGCAACCATCCTGGCCAGAATAATTCTTGTGCAATTTCTGGGATCCACAACTGGTTGTCTACAAATATTTTGTCAAGCGACCAGACAGCGAACTAGCATGTGACTCTCTTTTAGCGGTCGGCCGTCAAGGTTCTAAAGGCAGCTTAAGGGGGGCCTTCACCCCAAATCCCCCACACAGAGGGTTAGGCCCCATGCACCCCCACCACTAAGGATTATCAACTCTGAGTCAGAGCTGATTTGGGGGGGTGCAGTACCTCCAACAGACAGTGCTGGGTTCCAGAGTGGACACTACAGTGACATGGCGCTGTAGTTGCTGAAGTGTTGTTTGCTGCACTGGTGTCGCTGTCAGGGGGGTATATGCAATTTCTGTATAGCTTGGGAAATTTCCCCAAGAATAATATCTAAAGTTAGAGTGTTTTGTGTATCTATAGCAATGTCCGGGATATTTAAATCTTGTAAAAATAAATCATCTCACTTGGCTGATGAAGGAGTCCTAAACATAATTTTAAATATTCCTAGCCAATTTTAACATTTTATTTGGGTCATTTTGTAACTCCCCAGAGTCAAGGTCCAAAACTGCATTTAATTTTATATTGTTCACCCTTTCAGTACAACTTTTAAAAATATCAAATACAGTTTTTTTTCCTTGTGTACCATATTGGGCTTTCAATTTTAAAGACTCAGCCATTTTATACTGATACTGAAACATTTCAGTCTTAATATTATCAATTTGAGCCTTCAGGTTCAATTTCTTCCCATGTGCTAAAGAGTTATAAAAAACAATTTCTGTCTTAATTTTAAATACTTGAAATAACAATCCCTGGTTTTATTTTTTGCAAATTTAAGAAAAAAACTTCTTAAAATCTTATTTTGAATCCAGCCATCAACCTCCCATTGTATCATATGCCTCTATTACTGATACTCTGACTTTAAATAAATCCCCCCTTTTGGGTCAGATAATAAACTTCAGCTTAATTTCCAATGAGACTGAATTTTTGGAGTATAGGTACCAGTACCTACACCACAATAACAAGAAACCCCTAGATGATCAAAAGTTTCAAATGGAACCATACTGACTTAGAGAACCTGCAGATTTATGACAGAAAAATATATAATTTATTCCAGTTGCCAGGACTCCTCAAAAATAAGTCTTAGCCCCTTTAGGATGAATGGATAAATACCCATCCTGTAAATTAGCAGCAGTGATCAAGGATTTTTAAAAATGCATATCACTAAGGATTTTTTGGTTGCCCCTCCTCTGTCCTCAGCTGACAGCCCACAGTTGAGATCTCCTCCAAAAATTACATGTCTGTTGGTGTATAGAAAGGGTTGAATGGTACTAAATATGTCCACCCTCAATGAAATCCCTTGTGGTGCATACACATTAAGCAAACAAAATTGTAAGGACTCATAAGTAAGATCTAACAAAAGTGCCCTCCCTGTGCAAATCTCCACCACCTATTTAATCTGGAAGCTGAACCATTTTAAAATAATCCCCACTCCATCACACATATCTACCCCTTGTGACCAGTAGGAGCATCCTGCTGACCAAAGACGCTGTACCTGAGTAACCTCATATGATGTTTTAATCCTGATATCTTGAATGAATATAATGTTGTTTGGAAGGTCCTTTAACATCTGTAAGGTGGTCAAATGCTTTTTATAAGACTTGATACTACAGGCATTTATAGTTAAAGGTGCAATCAAGGGACCTCCATTCATAGAAAAAGATGTATTTAAGTATTTTTCTTTGGAGATTTATTCTGACCTTTTGCTTTTTTTGTGTGTGACAGAGAGCTCATCTGAGAATCTGAGGAGCAGTCAAATCTAGAAGAGGCTATGGAGGATGTATCAGATTTCACCCCTTCTTCCTCTGTCCCCCCCCATTGTTTCCTTTTGGAGAGGGCCTGGAAACAATTCCTAGTAAGAACTAAAGGTTTAGGGGGTATGACGTCAGCTTTTCTTTTTCCTTTGCCCTTCTTCATGGGCTTCACTAAAATGAAAGGGATTTACAGGGAGGGGGTGGCATCTCCGTTTCCAGTGGTGTGAGGTTAGATCCGTCAATAGAAGGTGTACTATCTTCCTGCTGAAGGGGGATGATTCTCGGAGGGGGGGAACAGTCAAGGCTTGTACTTGAGAAGTATTTGTGCAGGAAGAATGTGCATGTGCCTCTGAAGTAGATGGCTGCCTAGACTGCTCCTGTGGCTCCTCTGGGCAAAAAGAGAAAGGGGCTCTAGCTCGATGTGCTCGCACCTGTGGTTCTGTGATTAGCTGTTCCTGATCTTGTGGAACACTGTCTAGCCTATTGTGAGCTGCCCATGGGCATTGTCTATAAGAGTGACCTACCTCATTGCATAAATTACACTTAATCACATTTGGACAACCTAGGCTCACATGCCCATAGTCTAGACATAAATTACAGTGAGGTTTGTTGCAAACTGAGCTCAAGTGCATTCAGGCTCCATGCTTATCACAGGTCTTTGGCTGGCCAGGGCAAAAACAGAGCCCTCTATCCCTCCCATTATGAAAACTGCCCAGAAGATGATTAATACCTGTGTTTATTTGTTTTAATTGAACTTTGACTTTCCAGCCCCCCCCGTCCAGACCAAATCCTCATCTAAGATGGCAGTGGTGCAATCCAAAATATCATGTCATTGGCAGAGCCAGTACTGAACATCTGCAATGCTTACTCATTAATTTCTAAATACGAAGGTAATTGTTTTTATTGTAGGTTTTGTCAAGGTAATAGGACAAAAGGGTTGCCATATAGCAGTGTCCTTAACATGGGGATATTTCTGCCAAAATATTTCTAGTGTATACACTTGTTTGAAACTTATATCAAATACAGCTTTGCCTGTCACATGTATACATGCAGATAATTCCTATGCCAAAGTCCCCATAATGTCCCGTAACATTTTAAATAAGACAGTTTTTCTATCCTGTGCATTGTTTAAATCACCATTAAATCTTAGTTTTACAGCATTTTGCCATTGGGCATGTTTGCCCACTTATTGAATAAATCTGACATTTGAAAAGTGTTTGTTTCAGTGCTCTCCATTCCTAGGTTCTCCAGTTCAAGTCTTTTGTCTGTGCCCTGTAGTATTGTTTCAGAGCTGGATGGCAACTGATTGTCAGGATGGGGTTCCTCCAGGTTATTGCCCATATGCTCCAGGATAAACAAAAATGGCATTTCCAAACTACTTATCTTATTTTTATAGTCTGGATTTAAATGTACTACACCCGAAACTTTGGGCAACAATTTTGTTCCATCTTGCTTGCCTTTGTGATTTTTGTGTCCCGAATGCTGCTTTTTAAAATGTGGCCAGAGATTGGCAGCCTGCTGGTGCAGTAGCAGGGTGTCTGTTTGCAGCGCTGACATCCTGGGTTTGTAGATGGACTTGGGAGTCAGAAGGCTGGCTGGGGGAGAAGGATTGAGAGTCCCATTTCTCCTGGGGGTAGGTGGAAGAGTGTCTGGTGCACTGCAGACCTCTGGCAGAGGCTGGGGGTACCCCCGTGACTGACGTCACATGTAAAGGGGGGATGGGGAAGACACTGGTGTTATTGCATGTCACTGCCTCCAGGGTAAAGAATTGCTAAAAATCATTGCTGTACGTTAATGATGTCCCCCATCTCCACCGCCAGCCCCTGCTGCAGATCAAAGTCCACCAGGGGGTCCAGCTCCCATGACCCTGCCCTGTGGGGCAAGCCAGGGTCTCAAGATCATGTTTCCTGGGAGGGGGACACACACCCAATGACTCCACCCAGGAGGGCAAGCCTTTGGATGGGGGGAGCAGCAAGCAGGAGTGGGGTGCCAGAGCCTCCTGAATGGGAGGTAGTAGCTGGTAAAAAAAAAATGTGGGGGGAGAACTCTGTTTGTGAAGTGCTCCCCATCCTGCAGGGTGTGTCCATTTTCAGCAATAATGTCCGCTGCTTGCACAGGACCCAAAGATGTCCATTCTTTGCCCTCAGAAGATTGTTGCCAGCCCGCAGTTCATATGGCAGCATCTGGAGTCCAAAGAACAGTTTCAGACTGATCTTCTGCTGCACATTCTTTTCTTAGTCCTAACAGCATTTGTGGTACAGGAGCTTCAGTATTTATCAAATGTTGCCCCAAAACCTAAGGTTTATTGTTTATATTTGTTTGTGAGTCACTAGAAAATGGTGAGGGTATAGGGGTAAAAGGAGTAGCAGGCACAGTATCTTGTGTGGGTTGCAGCGTACCTGTAGTCTTCTGGGCAGATAGGTCTGCATCTTTCTGCAGTAATTGAAGCAAAAAGGATTTATATGGTTTCATTGCTTTCTGCCAGTATTCTTCTTGTAGGTCTGAGGCTGTCATAGTTTTCTCTGTAGAATAGGTAGCAGTGCTCATAGAGCAGTGGTTCAAATCTGGGTCAGGTCCAGTCACAAAAACATTTTCCACTCCATTACTCTTTTTTTCTTCTCCAGGTTTTTTAGTGAAATTCACCTCCATTTCTAAAAACGCCATTTTAGACTGCACAAAATCCATAGTAGTCATCACAGCATTAGGGAGAGAGTTTCTCCCTACCACAGCTCCTCCATCTCCTCCTCCAGCATCCTCCACGTCCGCCATCTTGGAGATGACAGACAAGAGCTCCCCCTATCAAAGAGAAGGGGAGTTTTATTGACAATTATAGAAAGCAAACAATAGTTACAAAATCAATGGCGTCAACAACAACAGTAATACAAAAGTGCCCTCACCATAATATCAGTACATAGAATATTTGTACAAAGTATCTATTTGTACCTGATTATAAATTAAAATCCCTTCCACCACATTCCTACTTGTGACAATGGATGCACTGAAACATCTCGTTCATAAAGTGAGAGTAATGCATTCTCACAAAGTGAAAGTAAGCAAGAAACTGCACTCCTCAACCTTCAGGTCCAAGGCATAATTTATTTAGAAAATAAGGCTAAAATTGCCCAAACAGCATGCCGCACAGGAGCATGTAGGATCATCCAGGAAAACCCCAAAGGGCTTCATAATCACTACATCCTCAGGGGGTGGTTCCTAGCTCTCACAGTGCTGATTATATAGGCAAAAATGTTTAGCATAACAGTACTCAAACAACAATTAATATAATTAATGTAATTAGTGATCACTCAAAACCTCACTATACAAATAAGCACTATAAAATGTGTGAACAACATTTCTAACATTTTTCTTAACCCCATAACCATCTGGAAAGCACAAAAACACACTTTAAAACAGAAAATCACAGCAGAAGGTAATATCTATCAATAGTGTATCAGTTTCAGCAGTTCTGTAGTAGACAAAAATGCTGCAGCTACACTTAAAGAAAGGCAATACTTATTATTAGAGGGCTTCCATTAGAAGTAACTGGTGGCAGCCAAGCAATTCCATCCAGTCCTGAAAAAATAATAAAAAAATTATTACTTTAAACATCTTTCAACCATAATTCCTTATAGCCAGCATCAAAAATATTTATCAGCACAATACAGATGCTGGTATTCTGCAAGTGATACTATAGCATTATTGATAAGGCAAGGCTATGTCACTAGATGCAGTTTACTGTGTTAGGAATGCAGGATTATTTCCTAATGCAGGGCATAAGGTCTCTTTTGTCATTTGATCCTGGTAGATGCAAAGCACCCAACATAAATATCCAGCATGTCTCCTTTTCTGACAATTTATCCTCCAAAGAGCCCCCCCAAGAACCAAGTTTCGCTTTTTCCAGGCCACAAAATTTGAATGAGTGAGTAACATCTCTCAGTCTGTTATTCTGACAGTGTATGACTAGGGCACTTCTAGTGTCATTATGGGCTATAGATCTCAAGTGCTCCCCCACCCTAATCTTCAAGGGCCTAGTGGTTTTACCCACATAAAAGGACCCACATTGGCAGGTAGCCATATAAACCACATATTCTGATGCACAGTTAATAAAGTCCGTTGTCTCAAAGTTCCTACTGCTCTTACAGCTAGTGAAGGTGCTACACTTAATCAGGGAACTACAAAATGTACAATTACTACATACATGGGTGCTTAGGGGTAGGGCTCTTTCCTGTACACCATTTTGTGTGGTTGGTGGCTGATAGCTATGTACAAGTCTGTCCCTTATATTCCTACCTCGTGGTAAACCATCCTGGGTTTGTTGGTACACACTTCTTTTAACAGTGGTTCTGCTTCCAACATATGCCAATTCTGGTGGATGATTTGTTCAATCTCCTTGCTTTGTCCAGAATATTTAGTCACAAAGTTCATCCTAAACTCACTTCCCTGTGATGTCTTCTTAGTCAATAGTTTTTCCCTGTTTAGTAGTAGCACTTCATCATTGGCTTTCTCTACCATCTCTCTAGTATATCCTCTTGCTCTAAACCTATCACATATTTCTAGGCCATTTCTCACATAATCAGACTCCTCACTATAGTTTATTCACACTCTTAACATTTGAGCTTTCGGGATATTGTAATCATATGGCGTGGATGGCAGCTGGTGGCCAACAATAGTGAATTCCTGTCCGTCCCCTTCCAAAACAAATCAGTACATAATGTACCATCTTCATTTTTATGGATCATCAAATCCAGGAAGGGGACGTGGTAGGAATCACATTGTACTGAAAATCTAAGATTAGAATTACTGTTTTCCAAAAATTGAATAAATTCTGTCAATTCCTCCCAGCTGCCATGCCACACCATAAATATATCGACTATAAAGCAATGCCAGATATCAGTCCTACTGTATTATGGATTGTTCTGGACATCATAGACTGTTTCTTTCTCCCATAGCCCCAAATAGAGATGGGTGCAAAATTAGCACCCATTGCCGTACCCTTGAATTGCAGATAAAACTGATCCTGGAAAAGAAAATAATTTTTTATTAAAACATGTTCCTCACATTCCAACAGGAATCTTCTTTTCCCAACATCTAATGTTACATCATGTTCAAACCAGTATTCAAGTGCTGCCAATCCCCAGTCATGCGGAATATTGGTATATAGGGACTCAATATCTAATGATACCAAAAGCCATTCAGCTTCTATTTGCATGTCTCCTAATATCTGTAATATCTGGGTTGTATCTCTGATATAAGTTGGTAACCCTTGTACATATCCCCTTATATTGCATCTACATATTTAGAGAGTGGCTCCACCAGGGACCCTATTCCAGCCACAATGGGTAGACCTGGAGGATCATACAGATCCTTATGTACCTTTGGGAGAACATACATGCAGGCTTTAACCAGACGAGGTACACTTAGTAACTTATATTCCCCCGATCTATCACCCTCCCACACTCAGCCTCATATAAGAAAGTGTCAATTTGAGTCTTAAAGCCAACGGTTGGATCTGATAGCAATGGCTTATAGAAGCTGGTATTATCCAGCTGTAGATTAATTTCTTTTATATATTTGCCTGTTGACATCTCTATTATAGATTCACCCTTATCCGCTGGCTTAATCACAATTTCTGGATTCTGCTCAAGGCTTTTTAATGCCTCTCTTTCTTTCCTAGTGATATTAACAAAATTCATTTTTTTAGTCTCTTACCATAACACTTTAAATTGTCTTTCACATGATTTTTGGAAACCCATAACCATCTCATTCTGTGGTGGTATAAAGTTAGATGGAGGTTTAAATTGTCTTACCTCTACTTCTAATGAAAAATCTGGCTCCTCCTGTGAGGTGTCTGTATTCCCCCTGCACATTTGGTTTTTCTCAAAGTGTATCTTAAGGTTAAGATTCTGTACAAATCTATTAAGATCAACAAAAAAATCAAAAGGGCTGGAGTCTTGAATAGGAATAAAGGATAGTCCTTTTTGTAACACTGCTATCTGGTCATCATCCAGATTAACATGTGAGATGTTAATCACTATATTGTTCCTCCTCAGAAATTCTTCCCCCTCTTGCTGCCATGTCCCGTTTGTGTTGTGCTTAAGTCCACCTCTCCTAGTCTTCTTATACCTGTCTGTTGTTGTCCCTGTTGTTTCCCCCCCTCAATACTTTCTGTTCCTGTTGGGGTTCCTGGAACTGGACCACTCTGTCCATATGTCATTGGTCTAGTCTGAGTCCTTCCTCTGATAAAGGGTCATCTGACTTGGAACCACTAATATTATAATTCAGTGATGAGTTTCTTTTTTTGAGGATAGATTTTATTTGGGTCTCCTGTTGTTTTCTCCCTCAAGATTTCCTTCGGTTCCTTAAGGAACGTCCAGGGTTATTACTCCAATCTCAGACTTGATCGTGTAAGTAGTCTTGTCTAGCTCTTTCAAATTTTGTTAACTTCACCTTTTTGATCTTATTTTTTTTCTCTTTCAATATTTTCTTTCAATTTTCTATCATATATGGTATATTCTGGATTTTCAACTGCAAGACTATGGCTTCTTTAGCTACGATGTCATTAGTGACATCATACTTCTGTGTCTCATAATCCCTTATAACCATATTAATCAAAGCATCTGTTCCCAGTTGAAGTGACCCTTTCCAGTCAGACACAAAGAGCTCTCTGTGCCAACCATATGCTGCCTGAAAAGAAAACTCTGGCATGCATTTTTGCTGCAACACCCATTGACATTGTGCTTGCAAAAGGTAATATTTGACACAAGCAAAGAATACTGCTAGTGTATATCTGTGTGAAAATGCTTAAAGGTTGCAGGATAATCCCCATATACCAGCACTTCATATCTTAAAGATGTGAGCCAAGGTAACTGCCAAACTGTAGCCAAGTGATTCCATAAAAATTTGACATATGTACATTCAAAGAAAAAATGTACCATAGACTCCTCTTTTGCTCCACAGTCTATATAAGGACATGCCCATTCTTCCATTGCCTTGTGCTTATTGTTCCCTTTCACATTAAATCTACCGTATACAGATAACCAGATCACCTCCCACATATATTTTGGAATTCTTGGGTTGTTTAATAATCTTAAAGTTTTAAAATAATTAGCAGTCTGACAACCACCTGTGAGGTCAGCACATAAATAATTCAAAAATGATGGATCCTACACAGAGCTCATAACTCCATATTTGACTTTATTATAAAAATACACCATCATAACAAAAATTCTCTCTCTCACCACCATGTAGAATGTAAAAGCCATCCTTCTCCTTAATGATAGACAAAGGGGAGGTGTCTTAATGCACTGCTGCTGTTGAGGAAACGCCCGTCTCTTCTCGGTGCAAATAAGGCATCCAATTGTCCAAATGACGCAAATAATTGCTTAAAATATGCTACCTGCCATGCACAAGCTTAAAAAAGCTTAAAATCAAGTTTTCAAGGTGAAATAACAATGGGATGAACTGCAGCTTACAGAGACATGTGGTCGGTGCTAAAACACCAAGAAGCACACTTACGTATTGACCATTCTTAGGTCATCATCAGAGCGTGCTCATTACTAACCATCATGTGATTATAAAGAATATATTTAAAGTGCTAATACACATAGAAACTCTGGACAGGACAATTAGTTACATCATTGGGCAATAACATTATTACACAGCACCCATTAATACATTATAGTAAAAAAAAGAAACGGAAATGATGTAAGAGAACATTGGTTTGCAGACAAAGCCAGCAAGTCATGTCTGCAACTGAGGCAGAGGTGACAAGTCATACCACAGCATTTATTTAGAAATATTCAGTTAGCTAATATAAATAGACAGACAGACAGAGCCGAAAAATCATATCTACCTACAGGTAGAACCAATCAGTCATAAACCATCATAAGCAGACAGAGCTGGAAAGTCGTATCTGCTACCAAGGTAGAGCCATCAAGTCTTGGTTCGGTTAAAGTTTTTATCATGCTTGAATATGAATAGGGTCAACAAATTATACCTGTCATAAGCAGACAGAGCTGGAAAGTCATGTCTGCTACAAAGATAGAGCCGACAAGTCATGCCTTGGTCAAAATGATTAACCAAAAAAGAACACTCAAGGGTCAGAATTATATAGATTGGAGGGGAAAATGGAGAGATGTACAGGGTATTCAAAAAATGTCAAGTAATTCAATTATTCATTTGTTCAAATAACTATAGAGTGGTATATCTTCATTTAACCCTCCAGGTCTGAGACACTCTAATGTAGTGATCCAGAATGCTTCACGTTGTAATAAATTTGCCCCTAGATCTCCCCCTCTTAGGCCCAATTCAACCTTCTCTAGGCCAATAAATCTTAAAAATGCCACAGATCCATGGTTAGCTTCTGCATAATGTCTAGCCATTGCATAATCCATATTCGAATTCCTTATAGCCCCTTTATGCTCTCCAATATGTATTTTTAATGCTCGTTTTGTCTGTCCCACATAACTCAACCTACATGGACATGTCAGCATATAAACGACACCTTGAGTACTACAATTGATAAACGATGCAATAGCATACTGTTTCCCAGATCTAGGATGACTAAAGAACTTTGAATTCTGGGTATTCGAACAATGAACACAATGTCCGCACCTGTAGTTACCTTGTGGGGTCACAGGGATCCATGTATTCAAAATGCTCTTTTTGGGACTAACCTAGAAATGTACAAGTATATCTTCTAAACTCTTTCCCCTCCTAAATATAATCCTTGGTTTCTTATTGGTAATAGGTTCTAATGTTGGATCTGAACACAAAATGTCCCAATGTTTCTTAATGATTTTACCTATCTTGGGAGCCAAAATGTAATTGTGTCTGTTTCATTGTGCTGTCTTTTTTTATTTAATAGATCCAACCTATTCAGGGAATTCACTTCAGTCAAAGTGTCCAGAAGCAGTGTGGGCTCATAACCACGATCTAAAAACCTTTTAGTCAGATCTTTATTTGTCTCTGTTAAAGCCTTATCAGTTGAACATATTCTTTTAGCCCGAATATATTGGCCTTTTGGGATGTTCGTTACCACACTTTGTGGATGGCAGCGTGTTCTATGTAATATTGTATTCTTAGATAATGGTTTTCTATACATACTTGCTTCCAAAACATTTTCATGTTTAGTAATCATGTCTAAAAAAGGTAGGCATCTCTGATTCACTTCATATGTGAACCGCAAATGTTTGTTGGTACTATTAGCATAAGATACAAAAGCCGCAAATTCATTTTCTCCCCCTTATATTAATAGTACCAAAAACATTTGCAGTTCACATATGAAGCGAATCAGAGGTGCCTAACTTTTTTAGACATAAAAGGCCAATATATTTGGGCTAAAAGAATATGTTCAACTGATAAGGCTTTAACAGAGACAAATAATGATCTGACTAAAAGGTTTTTAGATCGTGTTAATGAGCCCACACTGCTTCTGGACACTTTGACTGAAGTGAATTCCCTGAATAGATTGGATCTATTAAATAAAAAAAGACGGCAGGATGAAACAGACATGATTACATTTGTAACTGAATATACACCTATGGCTCCCAAGATTGATAAAATCATTAAGAAACATTGGGACATTTTGTGTTCAGATCCAACATTAGAACCTATTACCAATAAGAAACCAAGGATTATATTTAGGAGGGGAAAGAGTTTAAAATATATACTTGTACATTCCTATGTTAGTCCCAAAAAGAGCATTTTGAATACAAGGATCCCTGTTACCCCACAAGGTAACTACAGGTGTGGACATTGTGTTCATTGTTCAAATACCCAGAATTCAAAGTTCTTTAGTCATCCTAGATCTGGGAAACAGTATGCTAGTGCATCATTTATCAGTTGTAGTACACAAGGTGTTGTTTATGTGCTGACATGTCCATGTGGGTTGAGTTATGTGGGACAGATAAAACGAGCATTAAAAATACGTATTGGAGAGAATAAAGGGGTTATAAGGAATTTGAATATGGATTATGTAATGGTTTGACATTATGCAGAAGCTAACCATTGATCTGTGGCATCTTTAAGATTTATTGGCCTAGAGAAGGTTGAATTGGGCCTAAGAGGAGGAGATCTAGGGTTAAAATTATTATAACGTGAAGCATTCTGGATCGCTGCATTAAAGTGTCTCAGACCTGGAGGGTTAAATGAAGATATACCACTCTATAGTCATTTGAACAAATGAATAATTGAATTACTTGACATTTTTTGAATACCCTGTACATCTCTCCATTTTCCCCTCCAGTCTATATAATTCTGATCCTTGAGTGTTTTTTTTTTGGTTAATCATTTTGACCAAGGCATGACTTGTCGGCTCTACCTTGGTAGCAGACATGACTTTCCATCTCTGTCTGCTTATGATAGGTATAATTTGTTGACCCTATTGGTATGCAGGTATGATAAAAACTTTAACCGAGCCATGACTTGACTGCTGTACCTTGGTAGCAGATATGACTTTCCAGCTCTGTCTGCCTGTCTATTTATATTAGCTAACTGAATATTTCTAAATAAGTGCTGTGGTATGACTTGTTGGCTCTGCCTCAGTTGCAGACATGACTTGCCGGCTCTGTCTGCAAACCAATGTTCTGTTACATCATTTCTGTTTTTTTTTTACTATAATGCATTAATGGGCGCTGTGTGATAATGTTATTGCCCAATGATGTTATTAATTGTCATGTCCAGAGTTTTTATGTGTATTAGCACTTTAAATATATTCTTTATAATCACATGATGGTTAGTAATGAGCATGCTCTGATGATGACCTAAGAATAGTTGATACATAAGCGTGCTTCCTGGTGTTTTAGCGCCATCCATGCATCTCTGTAAGTTCCGGTTTGTCCCATTGTTATTTCACCTTGAAAAATAGCTTTTAAGCTTTTTTAAGCTTGTGCATGGCAGGTGGCATATTTTAAGCAATTATTTGAGTGATTTGCACAATTGGATGCCTTATTTGCAGCGAGGAGAGACGAGCATTTCCTCAACAGCAGCAGTGCATTAAGACATCTCCCCTTTGTCTATCATTAAGGAGAAGGACAGCTTTTATATTCTACATGGCGGTGAGAGAGAGAGAATGTTTGTTATGATTGTGTATTTTTATAATAAAGTCAAATATGGAGTTATGAGCTCTGTGTAGGGTCCAACATTTTTGAATTATTTATGTGCTGACCTCACAGGTGGTCATCAGACTGCTAATTGTTTTGGACTTTTACTTCTGATTCTGAAGGATAAGTGCATGAACTCTGAACTGACAATAATAGCCATCCTACTCCTTTAGCTTTTGATAACAGGGAAAGTGTTGTTTTTTCTTCTTCTTTTTTTTTTAATCTTAAAGCTTTATTTGTTTTATCAGGGGAACAATTTTTGAATTCTGGTTCTCTAGGATAAATTGAATTTCTGACTATATGATAAAGCTTATTCCCCAAATTCTTACTAATGTGTTGCTTAGTTAAGTTCCACTTCTGTATTTTCAGTAAGATTGATTTAAAAATTTCTGGGATTCCCACATTTTTTTAAAGTTTCGGAGGAGATGTAGTCCAATTTTGAAAAAAATATGCCCATATTATTAGATATCCATTTCCCGGATAAATTAGAATTAGATAGTATATTTTGAACAAAATTACGAGTTATAAAGAGTGCGAAAAAAGATTACTGGATCAATCATACCTACTCCTCCTTTCTTTTTGTCAAGATATGTATGTGCCCACTTAATAGGGTTTAGCCTACTTCCCAAGATTGATTGAAAAAATAAACTATATAACCTTGTTTCAAATTCCACCAGTAAAGGGAATAGCATGCCTACATAGATTAGACTAAGAATTCAGAATTTTTTAATGATATGAACCCATTTCTATTTTGACATTCTTCAGTTTTTCCATCTAGCTACTTTTGGTTCAATTAATTGTAATGCTCTTTCCCAGTTATCCACTGCATTATTCAGATGTCCAAAGGAGAGACCTAAGATCTTGATGGGAGTTCTATCTATTGGTATCCCCTCTACCACCTGTGGTACAAGGAGTGGAGTACCCAGCACTAGCCCTTTACATTTAGAATAATTCAGAACTGCCCCTGATACCTGAGAGTAGAAATAGATATCTTGTAATGCAAATCGTAAAATACCAATGTTATCAAGTAGTAAACATAAATCATCAGCGTATGCTAGAAGTTTTACTTCACCAGATGAGTCCCCCGGATTATCTCTTGAATGTGGCCATTGAAAGATAACTTACAGAGTAATGGGTCAGTATTGAAAATATACAAAAGGGGGCTTAATGGGCACCTCTGCTGAATTCCCTCTTTAATGACACATTCTTTGCCCAATTTTCCTGTTACTATGGAAATTGAAGAGGCTGATGCATATAATAATGTGAGCCATGATATAAAGGTGTCAGGGATTCTGTAGTATTTTAATGTCAATAACAAAGAGGGATGATGCACTCTATCAGATGCTTTCTGTTGGTCCAAGGAGTAAATTAACCCATTTTTTTTAATGTTTGGAATAATACTCACAAACTTCTCTAAGAATTATTAATGGTTGTTGAATTTTTCGAGTAGGTATCCCAAAAAATTGACTAGGGGAAATTGAAGATTGTACAGCTGTTTTAGATGAGAATTTAAAATATGAGACAGGATTTTAAAGTCCAAATTCAGTAATGTTATGGGTCTTCAATTTTGTATTTGTGCTTTATCACCCATTTTATATAAAAAAAATAACCAAACCTCTAGTAAAGTTTCTAGAAACTGTGTTAGTAGTTAGAAGATGATTAAATACCTTTGTAAATGATAAATTATTATCTCTTTGAATATCTTATAAAACTCATAAGTCCATCAATGCCAGGGGATACCCCTGATTTTACTGTGCCCAGGACTTTAAGTATTTCATCTACTGAAATAGGATTTAATAATTGTGGATACTGGTGTACACCAGTAGACAACTTTAAGGAAGTGCAAAATTCTGTGATTTGTGTATCTGTAGGAGCTTGAAAATCCTTATTTGGGGATACAAAAATCTTAAACTATTTGCTGAAGAACTCTTGGATCCGAAGTCACACTGCCAAACTCATCCTGTAACTCAGGTATCGAAGACGTGGTACGTCTTATTTTACAGTCCTCATATGGATCTCCAACCAGCGATTTTTGAGTACCATATGCCAATTCAGCTCTCACTGTGGTTGCCCTGTCATACTGTCATGATTACATTTCTTTTCTCAAATGATCAATTTGAGCTGATAAATCGCTGCGTGACTTAGGTACTAAAGATATTAAATATTGCAGCCTAGTTCTCAATTTTAGATAATAAAATAATTTATAATGGGCTTTGGTTTTGCCATAATTTTGAAACTAAAACTTAAGATCCCTTTTGGTTGTAGTCCACCAGTCCTCAACATCATCATCATAAAGATCATAAATGGAGGCTCAGGCTCTCAATAAATAAGTAATTTCATTTCTGACATAATCCTCTTCTAAGACTTAATTATATAATTTCCATCTGCGTAATTTAGGAGGTCTATGAGGATCATCTTGAACATCTGCAATTATCATCTTAGGATCCAAAAACTGAATAGGCAAAGCTTCCATAAAGTGGATATTCTTATTCTTGGAAACAAAAATATAAGAAATGTAAGTCAATAAGGAACCCTTTTTATATGTGTCCCTTTCCCCTGTTTAGATGAACAATCAACTAAATCGGCTGTTTGAATACATTTTTGAAATGCATAAGCATTGCAAAATATTTTTTTTCCTATTGGTCTGGTAAGGAATTGTTTTAAGCTACAATTAAAATGCACCCCGCTAAATAAACAGTTCTTGCTGTAGTTAAATATGGCTGTATGGTTTCAAACAGTGTGACTGTCTCTAATTTTGACTGAGGACAATACACATTTATGATTCTGACTGACTCAGAGTTCCAAAAACCATCCAACACTAATACCCTACCAGTAAGTAGGTCTATTAACTTAGTAAGGGAAAAAGATGTGCCCACAAATAAAATTCCTAATCCATCTGCCCAATCTGGCCCAAAGGACTAATATATCAGTCCCTGAAACCATTCAGACTTAAGACTGAGCTGATACAGGGATGCTATCCATGTTTCTTGCAAGAAAACCAAATCTAAGTGCAAATCTTGAATAAGCTGAAATAATATGTCTTTTATTCACTTTTCCTATACTACACACATTTAATGAGGCTACAAAAGACATTTCTTATGTATGTGGCAGTGTTCACTCTTTTTTCCTCATCTTTTTTTTTCCATCATATTTATATGCATCAAGTTTTTGTTTATCAGAAACTAAGGAAGAAGTATTAGAGCCACCTTCTTTCATTTCAGAGTCTCCCCAGTTAACAGAAGACAGTATTGCAAAGGGGTTTACCGACTCCAGATCCTGTGAAGTGGATTCAGAGGTGGTCTTATTTAGTCATGCTGACGGTTGTCTTGCTGATTGTGTCACCAATGGTTGGGGGGGCAAACCCTCTTGATGTTCCATAGTCTAATCTGCTACAGCTTGTTCCAGTTGAGAGTTATGAGGAGTTTGTGGTTGTGTGGCTCTTATTCCTTTATCCACAGGTAAAGTGGTCAGCTGCTCTTGATTCTGGGGATTTATACGTGCAGGGCATGTAGTAGTGGGCATTCCATTTCAGACAGGGTATCATTTTTAAGAGATACCAAAGACTCTTGTGCTTTTTGGATAAGTTCATCAGTATTTATAGAATTAACTTTATTCTTTGATGCCCAGGGACATTCATGATAGATGAGACCTGTTTCATCATATAAATTACATGTGGATATGTTCTGACATTGTGCTCTGATGTGACCCACTTCACTACACATGGAACAATGGGGTTTATAATACACATTTGATAAATGAGTCCTGTGCCCACATTCATAACATGCATGGAGTTGTCCCGGGTAAAAACATACCCGTCTATCTCTCCCTAGTAGGAAACTGTTTGGTAGGTGAATGATACCGTCTTCATTACTTCTAAGTTTAACTTTAAATCTCCAATTACCAGTCCAGAATTGTTCATTACCCAGAAATTATTCTGGTACCCCCAAAACTTCACACCGCTGTTGGAGCCAATGTAAAATGTCCCACACTAGAACCCCTTCATTCCAAAACATCACTGTCACAAACCTTACAAGTGGTTTTGTTAATGGTACTACAAGAAAAGGTTCCCATAAAGGTGAAGTTTTAACCAAATTGTACCGGAGCTAAAAACTTTCTAAGGGCTAAGGACTGTGAAAGCAAAATTATCCTCTCCAGACACATGAATAAAGGCAAATACTTCAGATGGAGAGAAAGGAGTCTTTCAGTAGCAGTTTGCCCACATATTGTCTATCAGGTCTTGACTCCAATCCTCCCTTATACCTGATGCACACAGCATTCCTACGGGGAGCAAAACCAGGCCTGTTTGCAAAAAGTTCTGAAAGTTAGGGTCTACAGTCTGGGAGGGTTTCTTTCTCCATATTTAAAATAGGACTAGATTTTTAATTGCACTGGTTAAGTCCATTTGTGACTCCACCGGTAGATGATTCCTTGCTTATCTCAGTGGCAACTGTGTCTCCTGCCATTTCTTACATTACCTTGGCAACATAGTTGGGCAGTGTCTGATCTCTTGTTTGTGTAATATGCTTTGAAACTGTAATATTTTTGTCTAGACAAAGTGCATTTTGATGTAGAAGGTACCTGATTATCTGCTGGGTGCAATTCTGGTGAAGTTTTCCACAAAGAAAGTGTCGAAGGCTTCCACTCCAGGTCCTGGATCCATTTTCCATTGTTTGCTTGTTTACATCCTGCCACACACAAAGCTGTCTCTGGTGACCATGGTGGTTCTACAGGGGTCATGGTAGGTAATCCAAAGGCTTGATAGATCCCCTCAGAAGCTGTCATTGTTGAACTCCCAGCTTGACAATCAACTTAGCCACAAAGGAGGCAGTATAGTGCAGTGGTCTAAGGCACTGAACTGCAAATCTGGTGATATCCAGCAGACCAGACCTGGGTTTGAATCCCACAGCTTCCACTTGCATACTCTGTGGCCCTGAGCAAGTCACAACCTTCTTGTGCTCCCAGGTCGCTCCTGTAAAAAAGCTTCCAGCTTAGTGTGCTATACCTGGTTAAACAACTAAAAAAAAAAATGCCCTCTGCAGCTGATTCCTCATTTGAAAGAGACACTGAGTCAGTTAAGCCTCTGTGTGAAAGCATTAATACTGCTCATTTGTTTCTCAGCTCCTCTTTCCATTTAAGATATAGTGCTTCATCCTTCTCGAACATTTGCATTAATTTTAACTTTTTTATCAGCCATTTCTTTCTCAAGTATTTTTTTATCTTGAAAAATGGTAGAAACTTCCTCATCAGAAAGGTCTTGCTCAAACTCTGATTTTTCTTGAATGGTATCAATACCTTGTCTTTCCATGTTATTTTCCTCCTGCACAACACCAGCTGGGACAGAGGAAGGCTCCCAGCCTGCTGCAGTCCAGCTCCCTCTGCAGCAACCTGGGCCACCATCTTGGGTAACAACAGCTCCCTCTACCAACAGAGATGGGGAATTTCCCTTGTGTCATGGCCAAACTTCCCCTGTAAATGAAACAGATCCATGTAACCCAATCCAGGATTCACTTGGGAATGAGCTATCACAGCTCATTGTGCCTTTGTTACTCAAAATTTAAAGATAGTTACGATACCTAATTCCCTCCACCTCCCCATCTGCAGAGCATCTGGCAAAACACCCTCTACTTATTTACCAAGTCAGCTACCATGTGTTCTGCCATAGTGTGGGTAATACAGATCTATTACACACTAGCAATAAAGGATCCTATTGTTTATTTATTTATTTGAAATTTGGTAACAACTTTGAGCACAAGTGCTCTTTTACAAATATTCTATGTCAGTAACAAACAGGTATACATAACATTGATACACAGGGGCCACATCAGCAGCAAATAGATAACTTAGAATAGGTAAGGTATATCCTACAAGATTTCACCAGTGCAAGGGGAGCCAGGTCAAGTACAGACATTAGGGCTGCAAACAAGTTATAGCAGCATAGAGTTCAATCAGATGGTAGCCAAGCCACAGTCTTCAGAGATGTATTTGGTCATATAAAACAGTGGCAAGCAGATTTCAAAGCAAGTTAATTTCTTAGGGAATTCTTAGAAGGTACAATTTTGGGGAGGTCCACTAGAGATTCTGGGAGTTCATTAAACCACCATGCGGCTTTGATAGCAAATGTACATCTACTCTGGCTAATTTTGTGAAAGTTGACTTGCACGGCATGTCTGGACATACTCCTTGTGTAGTAGCTGTTGTTGATCAGGCGGAAGAGGTCACCAATTACAGAAGGGGTGAGGCCCAGGAGGGCTTTTTTAACCAGCAGACAAGACTGGTATTTCAGCCTACCCTGCAAGGGGAGCCAGTTGGTAAGTGCATACAAGGAGCAAGTGTGGGTAAATCAGCCCCACTTGTGAACCGACAGGCTTTGATAAGAACCATTTTTACCCTGCCTAGGACTGAATCACAGACAGCGCCATTGATTGGTAGACCATCGTCAATGAGGGGGAGGACCATACTTGAGACTGACAGGTGTCTAGCTTCAGCAGTAAGATTTGAACATTGTCAGAAGAGCAAACCTAGTTTTCTGTTTGCCAGATTTGCAATGTTGTCAACATGAGTGGTATATGAGAGGGTGTCATCTAGGGTGACACCTAAATACTTAAATGATTTGACAAGTTCAAGGGTAGCACCAAGTGAATTTTAAATAACCAAGGGAGGGACTTGTTTCTTATGGTGATGCCCAGCAAACAGCATTGACTTTTGCCATTTTATAGTTTAGGACAAATCTATTGTTCTCAGACTAGTCCTCCATCAACTTAAATCTTAACTGCAGGTCACTAGAAAGATTTCCAAGCTTTGGGCTACTATTGAAAAGCACCACATCATCTACATAAAGTAAGAATTGAATGGGGGCAGGATTCTGGGAGACTTAATGAATAGGCTGAAGAGAAGTGGGCCTAGTATACACCCCTGGGGGACCCTGACCATGACACACTTAGCATTAGAGAGCACCCCACCAGTTCTTACTCTCTGTGACCTCCCAGTAAGGTAACACTGAAACCAAGCTGCGGTTTCAGAGAAGAGGCTCAGGGCAGAGTTTTTGTCAGGCAGCAGTGTGTGGTTTATGAGGTCAAAGGCTTTTGTCAAGTCTATGTATGTGGTACCAACCAGGTGCCCTTTGTCAGGGGCATCATGCAGGTGACTGGTGTTCACAATGAGGGCTGTTCTGATGCTATGTCATTTCCTAAAGCCATGTTGCTGTGTACACATCAGGTTATATTTGTTTAGGTTAGAGAGTAGGTGGTCCAAAGCAATTTGTTTCCAATGCAGGGGTTAGAGGATAGGGATTGGCTTGTAGCTGGTCACTTAAGAGTGGTCCCTACTTTTTAGCACAGGTGTAACTATAGCAGCTTTCCAGATTTCTGGGAACTGAGAGAATTGCAAGGACGAGTTAAAAATCTTTGACAGGAGAATTGCTAGCTCATCAAACACAAGTGCAAGTAGCTTCATGTCTACCATATCCCCACCATCCTTGTCTTTCTAGGACCCTTTTCACATAATGGAGGGTTTCCTTCACAGTGACATGCTTAAAGTAGAATTTGGGGAAATTGGTGCAAGGGCCAGGTTAGGTACTTTGTCCGGTAAGGTCATCATCATTGTTCTCAAGTGCCTTGTCAGGGAGGAAGACCAAGCTCAGGTTGGTAAAGGCCTCGTTGAGGGGGGTTTACTATTTCAAATGGCACAGTGGTGATCATCACATTTGTATTAAGCACTGTCAGTGTTGATTTGTCATCACTGTCAAGGAAGTCTTTAAGACTTGCCCAAAATTTCTTCCCATTGCTCCAATTTTTATTCTGCTGATCCTTATAGAAGTTGGCTTTAGTTTTCCTAACCTCTCTGGTACACTTGTGGCAGAATTCCTTATATCATTAAAGGTCTGCAGGTGACCCAGTGCTCTTTACTCATGTCCAGAGAGTGTCCCTCCCTCGTAGTTGGGCAACTAATGTTGGTATGATCCACCCAGATGAGGTACCTTTGATGTTTTTTTGGGGGGAGTGAATTTGTTGCAGGCATCCTTGAAGTGGATAATAAAGTAGTCAAACACCATACTGATGTCTGGAATGGCATCTAAACAGCTCTAGCCAATCTGGACCAGGTGTGCTTTGAAGGCACCGTTTAACCCTTTCAGAAGGACTCTACTTGTAATTGTTTTAGCATGGGTCTTTGGGATCCAGGCAGACCATTTACTTTGAACAGGTGAGTAGTCACTGATGGCATCGGGCTGGACCTCAACCTTGAAAATTCTTTCAGGATGTGTGGCTAGGATCCAGACAATCAGGATTTTTTCCCCTGTTTTATAGTTAACTCTGGTGCAATCTTTCACCACCCGAGTTAGAAAAAGGCTAGATACTAGGTCCTTAGCGGTGCTGTTAGATTTAGCTGCCCAATTGTTATTAAAGTCTTCAGTGACTTTTGATTCCCCTTTTAAGCAGGATAGGTTGAAGTGCCTGGCAAACTTTTCAATGTTCCTATGTTGTTTTCCAGGTGATATGTAAACTGATGACCATTCCCCATTTGGATTTTAACAGCCAGGCACTCACAATCACTTGTGAGATTGTCTATGGCCATTTTGTGGCCAATCAGGTTTGTTTGCAGATAGATCAGGGAGCCACCACCCCCTTTTGCCTTGTCGATCCTACCTAAATAAGTTATACCCCTCTAGAGCAATTGTTGAAACAGGTATCTTGGAGGTGAGCCATGTTTCTGTGAGAGCTATTATGTCCGGCTGAACAGGTGCAACCCAGGCTTCTAATTGGGGGAATTTTGGGAGCAGGCTTCCAAGATTTAGAGATATGATCTTTAATTTTTCTTTGAGGTCCCTACAGGTCCCAGTGTTACCAGGTGGTTCTGGATTGGGATGGACATTTCCTGACAAAAGAAGGAGTAAAAGTAACAGCTTTTTGCAATCCCTCCTCCCTTGCCTGAGCATCCAGGATTTCTTAACATGTGAGTGACCTCTTATGTCTGGGGAGCTGCTTTAATTGGCAACCTGTGTATGGGCTGCAGGTGAGGTGTCCCCAGGAAAAATCCACTTACAGGGACAAATTGGCAGCAATCAGAAAAGTCTGTTGGAGAGGAGAGGGGGTCCCAATGTAAGAATAAAGCCACCTCTACTCCTGAAATGTTCTGCCTACTGCTGAATTTAAATTCATTAGTGGGGAGAACAGCCTGACTAACCCTAGCCCAGGTTATTGCAGTACTCGGTATGCTCAGTGCAACAAATGACAAAGCAAGCAAAGTGTCCCTGTACCCGTTCTTGTTATGTTGGTTGTGGTTTTACATCACTGTGGTCAGCGGGGGTAGGGTAACATATCTAAGCCAGCTGCCTCCTCTGGCTGACACAAGAGTCAAAAAATGGAAAAAAGTCAAATCCAGAGGAAATGGTGAACTACTGAGGTCCAGAGTCACAGAATGTGTTAAATTCTGGAAGGTGATAAACTGTGGTCTAGGCATATGCAGGATGTAAAAACCTTTTGTCTGTGTGTTTCCTTTGTTCTTCAAAGTGGTTGTTGAATAGCCCTCAGAGACAAGCACAATTCCTTTAGGAGCAGGTCAGACAAAAAGGTGGATTCAGTGCAGGACCTAGCAACACAGAGTTTGTCAGACTTAGTTGCTAGACTTTATTTTGCTTAGTTTACCTGACATATGTTTTTCCAAATGGCATTTTTTTATCTACTTATCTTTTATCTTTTTATCTTTTATCTTATGAGCCCTCATGTACTCTTGGTTTTCAATGTTGCATAAAATGCATCCAGTAAGTCATTTTAGTTGTGCTTCCAGGTCAAAGAAAGGAAGAGTCATCTAATTTGAGACAACAATGGGTTATGCCTGAGAATTTTTGCTTTCTTTCAAGGATAAGGACCTTTGATTGGGAGATATTGAATGGTGTGAAATTCATTATCACACATACATTAATAAGGTTAAGATAAGAAGAAAGAATAGACATTGAACTGTCATTATAGACAAAATTTTGAAAGCTGCAAGTACAGAAATGATGTCCAAGATTGAATTCTGAGGTTAGGTGGCCAAAAGGGAGGTGTTAGTAGAATAGGTTAGTATGAAGCAGTGAGTCTTTGGAAGACCATAGTAACATAACTTTTTGGTAGAAGCAGATATGCCAACAATAATGCCTGTTAGATTGCTTGCTGTGATTAAATCAATCCCAGAAACATTATTTCGCTGGAACATCAGCATGTTCAGTTCTCCCTTTTTTCCAATTATAACTACATCTGTTACTGCCAGATATACTGTGCTTCAGAATAATGCTTTACATGTAAATTGGAGTAGTTAGATCCTCCCCTGTGACTTAATCCCAATAAGTAGTCTTATGCAGAGAATAACATGAGGAAATAATTATATTCCACTGATTCCATGATTAGAGATGTTGTGAAATTATATTTTGCCTGTGAAATTCCTGTGAACCTGCCAATTTTGCCATGCAAAATGTTCCCATTATGTGAAATATTTTGTGGGGTGAGAAATGGAGAATTTTGACCACGAAATGCAAAATTTTGCTGGAAAAGAGGTGACATTTCACTGGCAAAAGGTGAATTTCACGATTTTGCAGGTAGAATTTTACTTTCCTTGGGGAAAATTCTGAATTTTGGTTCTTCGAAACATTTTGCAAAATGGCCAAATTTGGCTAAATATTTCACGAAATGAAATTTGCCAGTTTCGCACATCTCTATCCATGATGAAGTAATGCTAGCCAAGAAACAGTGGACTTCATCCAGGTGGAGTTAAAAATAAATATTTGATACCTACTTGTTATACAGTAAGGAGTGAAGTCTTCACCATATTTATTTATGCATAAGTTGTTGTTGCCAGCATATGCTGCAAAGCTCCCCATGTACCTGCCCATAACCACTCACCTTGATAATTCACCCAGTCTACTTACCCTATTATTAGTCTTCAGCACTTACTACTCTTGTTTTAATTGACTAAAGGCATAGTTCTATGCCTATTTCTTGTGTTTGGTGACAACTTGTTAGTTCCTGTTACATGTGTATTCCTTATTATCTCACCAATGTAAATGACTTACTCAACTGTACCACTCTCTACTTGATACTATGTAACCTCTAGCACAATTCTTAATGCATTGACAATTGTATGCTGTACTATGCATCTCTAAAAATTTCACTACTGTTCCTCCTACAACTGTATGCGGCAATGAGCACTGTCATCATGTAACTTGTAATGTATTACCTGTTTGTTTCTGTAACTCTGCAAAATAGAGAATAGTGCATGGGCAACCATGTGCAACCAGCCTATTGTGCCACAGAGGGGTTCTGATTATCTCAGACCTCAAGAGTGAAGCTCGAGAGGTCCTAGGTAATCAGAACCCCGAGGTGGTGAAATGGGCTGGTTGTGCATGTGGTTGCCCATGCACTACTTTTTATAGTGTATAGTCCCCATTTCCAATTAGGTATTCACATTTTTTAAATTTTTAAAATACAAAAAAAACAAAAGGCTTGCTGCTCCATCATGCTCATCAAGTTAGGGCTGCTTGTTAGGTGTTGTGCCTGGTTGCTAGGGAGCAGAGATGTTGTGTTGGATGCATAGCCTTCTATTGGCTATCAAGTCCATTTGGGAGGAATGTTCAACAAAAATAAAATGGCAGCCATAGTTCTCGCTAAGCGAGAGAGAGAGGGTTTGGGGATCGCTTGGTTTATTATTATTTTTTTTAACTAAATCTATCTGGTTGGTCCTGCATTTTAAAAATATCTGGTTGATCCTGCATCTTGAGAGACTCTAGTGCCACTGCTTGTACTGCCACTGCCGGAGTGTGGAGCCTGCCATTTTCAGCCAAGTACAGGTAAGTGACTGAGTGCATGGAACCTCTAGAGGTTCTCAAAATATTTTTCTGCTGCAGTAGGGTACAATGACGTTCCATGACCTTTTGAACTGCAGCAGAACAACATTTTGAGAACCTCCAGTTTCCATGCACAATAATGGTCCGCTATACACTATATCCTGATGTTGTACTGTCCTGGGTCATCCCTGAAAATAGGCATTTTACTGCCTAGTGCACCCTACGCAGTAAACAAAAACTAAATAAATAAATAAATAATCCTTAGCATTAACTTCTCATTTGGCTACTAGATGACAGTGGGCATCTTGGAACATACAATACAGAGTTCTCTTTGACACTAATATCCTTGCAATAGTGATAAACTGTTTGGGAATAAGTAACAAGAGTGAGGAACCCAGGCCACCTTAAGGTGGTAGATAGCACCAATGGCACTGAAAGCTGTACTAAGGTCTAGAAACACCAAAAGAAGAGGTACCTAAATCCATAGGTAATTGGTTAAATAGATAAAAATAATGTTAGCACTGAGACCCAAGTGAAAGCTAGACTGTAACATTTTAAAGAGATATTTCATGGAAGTAGTGAATGGTGACTGTGGAGTTGAGTAAAGACAGCTTTCTCAAATAGCTTACTTAGAATCAAAATTTGGAGAGGTGGAATTAGATAGACAACATTGGGACAAAGAAGAACATTTTGTGAAAAGAAAAGACAACACTCTCCTTTAGAAATGATGGTAACTATTGGAGGTTAAAGACCAATTTAGCAGCAATGTATAGAGTTAGGCTTGAAAGGCAGATAGGAGTAAGATGAAAGGTGAGTTGGGTAAAGAAGATCTTGTTCCTTGAATTCTACAGTATTGTACATGTACGAGTGAGAGAGCGAGATAGAGACGTGGAGAAAAAGATAATCTTTATAGATACAGAATCTGGACAATTAGAAATTTGACTCCCCCCCCCCCCAAGAATTTCACAGATATCCATGGTGGAGATTTTACTGATGTCAATAACTATGAAATGGAGTAAGTTCAAAATTACATCACATTTAGAGAATGATGGAAATGAAGTGTGAGGATGGTAAAGTCTAAAAGTGATGGTCTTAAAGAGGGATACAGAGATTCCAACTCTTTTGACACTGAATCTGGCAAATTAGGGTAGATTTGATGATTCAATAATTACATCTGGCAATCAAAAAAGATGAAGATTTGCTTTTCATAGTAGCATATTTGTTATTTATTTTAAATTATTTCACAAGGCAACTGTTGTTGCCTAAATATTATACAATTTATGAATACCTCATGTTCAAACATAATGTTAGTCAGTTTTATTGATAATGAATAAGACACACAAATGTCTTTACCATAGGGCTGCTGCTATATTGACCATACATCCTATCTATTTTGTCTGTACGTATATTTGTTTAACAAATGTATTATCACTGTTCTTATTCATGTTGCTCACTATTGTTATTGTTTTGCCTATACAGGACTGGATAATGCCTGAAAAGGTCCCTTGGATCAGTTCATCAACCTACTAAATAAATAAATAAATAAATACATAAATAGTCTAATTCACAGATGTGACCTGAGCAAGGGGAAGGGAGGAAGAGATAGGGACACAATTCATATTGGAGACGACAGCATAACATAAGAACATTAGCTATCATTACAACTGAAGGTAAAAAGAGCTATATAATACGAGGCACCACTCATTAAAATTGGTAGGCACAGGAAAAAACAAAGTGTTGCTAAATTGCAATTGTACTTTGGATGCATAGAGATTATGGAATAAGTTATGTCAGAGGCCAGATTGTTCCAAAGCTGTAGAAGCCTAAAACTGATAGCAATTTGTCCAGACCATGTTTTCCTATGGGGATGTACAGCCCATTTTCAGCTCAGATCTTAACGAGTAGGTTAGATTAGTGGCAGGGGTAAACAAATTACTAAGATAGGCAGGAAGCTCATTAGCCCAATATGAGGCTAGGCAGGAAGGGCATTCGCCCACTATGAGGCACAACTGGACATGGCTATAATTGAAAAATAAACAGCACTGCACCACGAGTTGGAGTAAAGGGTACTGGGGTACACAATGTTCAGAAGGAAAAGGGTAAAGGGGAAAATGGGTAGTATGGTACTGTACTTAGAAATGGCATTAAAGCCTCAGAAATACAGAAAATAGGGACAGATACGGGTCCTGAAGCAGTCTTTGTGCAGGTTATTGCAGGAGGAGAGATGGTGGTTATGTAGGAAAAAATCCTAGCTATAGAAAAAATATTTTGTTCTAATATATAGAGAATAGTGTATGGGAAACCATGCACAACCAGTCTATTGTGCCACAGAGGGGTTCTGATTATCTCAGACCTCGAGAGCGAAGCTCGAGAGGTCCCTAAATATCCTTGAGGGAACCTGAAATGGCACACAATAAACTGATTGGGCATGTGAGTTGCCTATGCACTAATTTTATAGTGTATAGTCCCATTTCCAATTAAGTATATACATTTTTTTAATTTTTAAAATACAAAACAAACAAAAGGTTTGCTGTTCCGTCGTACTCGTTGAGTTAGGGCTGCTAGTTAGGTCTTGTGTGTGGCTGCAAGGGAGCAATGTTCAACAAAAATAAAATGGCAGCCATAGTTCTCGTTAAGTGAGAGCGAGAGAGAGAGAGAGAGAGAGGGTTTTGGGATTGCTTGGTTTATTTTATTTTTTTAACTAAATCTATCTGGTTGGTCCTGCATTTTAAAAATATCTAGTTGATCCTGCATCTTGAGAGACTCCAGTGCAGCTGCTTGTACTGCCACCACCGGAGTGTGGAGCCTGCTGTTTTCAGCCGAGTACAGGTAAGCGACGGAGCATGTGGAATCTCTAGAGGTTTTCAAAATGTTGTTCTGCTGCAGTAGGGTACCATCACATTCCATGACCTTTTGAACTGCAGCAGAGCAACATTTTGAGAACCTCCGGTTTTCATGCATAATAAGGGTCCACTATACACTATTATTTTGTATTAACTTATTTATAACTACTATATAATACTGGGAGTGTTTCTCCCATGAGGGAAACCTGGTTATAATTTGCCGTTATAACGGCAAACATGTGCCGGGATTCCTAAACTCCTCACATGTGCAGACTGCTGCTGGACGAACTGTCTTATCATCACCTACGCCATGGACAACACTTGACAGTAGTGTTGCTGGCCAATTAGACTGAAGTGGGTACACTGGCTAAGTTCTAATAAGAGGGGAAAAAGTCATTCTGAGAAGAGGGGAACAAATTACTGTTCCAGTTCTTTCTGCAATGCAGCAACTAGGGACCTGAAAACAGTCCCAGCTCTGCCTTCCTCTCTGTTTGACTTGTCTCTGCCAGACTCTGGATTATAGCCTCAGACCTCATGTTCCCATGGCCATAGCGATACTTCCCACAATTAATTTCAGATTCCTGAAGCCTGATGAATAAAAAAAAAGTCAAAGCAAATAAAATGGCAGTTCAGCTTGCATGGGACTGAACTTTCAGTACCGCTGCAACTCAAACAACATGCTAGGCAACCATGCAGAGAGAGAGGAAGGAGGTTGGGGGAGAGAGGAAGGTGGATGTCTAGTGATCATAACTTCTGCTGTGAGGGGATTTTAAACAGCAGCATCAATGCTGCTTTTCTACTATACAAACACAGTAGCACTATGTATGGGCCACAAATATTTTTTCTTTCTTTCCTTTAAATAAAGCAGATGAGAAAACACTCCTCCAGCAATCATATCAAACAATACATGGGGGGGAGTGCAAAAGTCAAATTTAATGCACACCCTTAGTGTGGGATGCTTTGATAAACCCCTCGGGCTTCACCCTCAGGGTTTATATAGCATTACACATTGAGGGTGTACATTAAACTCTCATTATACACTCCCCCATGTATCATTCTATATTTTATATTCTTTATAAATTCTTAATTATTAATTAAGGTAATTACGGTGTAATACTGGATGACTGTTTCAAACACTATAAAGTGTTTGTCTCCATGAATGGAAAAGAGGTGTTAAACTGACCAAACTGCCAGCGATAGAATATTAGAACAATAGACTGAAATACCAATTTCTTATTATGGGCACTTAGCTAAGCCTTTAGCCCGTGTCATAAAATTTACATAAATCATATAAACAATGTAAGACTGGCTCAAATCTTACCACCTATTGCATGCAGTTCTTGATAACTGGAAAAACGTTTCTGTCATGCCATTATATAGTGTGTAAGAAAATAGATTTTATTTGTTCCGGTACAATTTAATTTAATTTATTTGTTTATTTAAAATCTGGTAAGTCCATGAGCCAATGGCCCATTTTCATGATCGACCAGAGTCACATTCATACATCAATAAATAAGGCACTGGGCCGGAACATCACCAACCAGAATAGCGTGGCCAAGAACCGCGTGGCAAAAATGCCATCTCTTTTGTTTTTGATGAGGGCTTCACACTCCGCCTCCCCGACTAAAGGATTCTCACTCTGGGGGGGGGGAGGAGTGGATCACAGGGCAAGATGAAATTTGTGGGGCCATGGAATACTGTTTCCATGGCCCCTTGTAAGAAAAGCAAAGTCCTGATCATCAAAATCTCAGGAGACCAGGATTAGAACCCTGGGCTCCATGCTGCCTAGCTGAGCTGCTCTATGCCTCAGCCCTCCACTCCATGGGAGTAGCTTGACCAGCCTTTTGGATTCTGGTGACCTTGTCCACTGTCATCACCATGGACAGTGACCTGGGGAGCACTTACTGCAAACACTGTACATCCCCTCTTGCTGTCTGTGGTAGCGCTATCCAGACTAGATCTCAGTTGATTGGTGCTATTCTGGTAGCATTATTCCAGGGGGTTACTAATAAATACAACAAACAAACATTAGATACACTACAAATTACAAAACAGTCTAGTTGAAGCATGTGCATGATTTTTGGAGAAAAAATACTTCTTCAAATGTGATCTAAACTGATTTAAGGAAACATTAATACATTCAAATACCTTAAAACAGAGTTAAAAAACACAGATAATTTAAAGAACATTGTTTATCAATTTATCAATTAATTACTAATAATTTGCTTAGATATAAAACCTTGTAAACACAGTGAAAAGCAACATAATACAAAACAACAAAGATTTTAGAAAATAAACAAAACAACAAAGAAAAACCAGCAAAACTCAAAAGCAATGAATAACATCAGCTGCATAGTATGGGTCTGATTCTTGAACATGGCAAGGATTGATGCATGCTGTAGCATATAGCAGCTTATGCAGATCCCCGGTGCACCAGGGACCCTGCACCAGATTCTGGTACAGAAAGGATCCCAGCACCTAAGTCCCCACACTTGCGGCAACCCCACCCATGTGGCAAACACCTGGTGCACGGGAAAAGTTTGCAGCAGGCCCCTTGCAACAAACTGGGTCCCCCCAATGCTGCCACATTTGTTAAGTAATAAAACATTCCCCCACCTGATCCCCAAAGCTGTCCAGCTAGTTATATAATAAAATGTCCCTTCCCTGATGCTGCTGTATATTGTAGTAAGAAAATGTCATCCACCCAATCCTGAAGCTGTCCCATTATGTACATAATAAACTGACCCTTTCCCCGATGCTTCACGTATATATTAATAAACAACATGACCCCCCTTATGGTAGACTCTTGCCCCCCTAAAGCTCTGAACACCATTAATATGTATTGAAATATTCCTGGTGGTCTAGTGGCCCCCTACCCCCACATTGTCCATCCCGTATTAGGCGGTGACTGGTTCTGCCCACCACTCACCTTTATGGCCAGCCACCAACTGAGCCATTTCAATATATATTAAGGGTGATCAGGGCTTGAAGGGGCACTAGACTACCACTAGGGGGGTCATGTTGTTTATTAATATATGCAGGCAGCATTGGAGAGGGGGCAGTTTATTATGTACATAATGGGATAGCTGCAGAAATCGGGCATGGGGGGACATTTTATTACTTAAAATACATTGCAGCATTGAGGATCGGGGATGGGGCATTTCATTATGCAAATGATGGGACAGCATCAGGGATCAGGGGGCACTATACTATCAGGGACGGGACTTGTATTGTTTTAACAGGGGATCAAGAAGCAGCACTTTGCTGCACATTGCACAACTGTCCCAGAGGGAAAAGTTCTACGTACCCTTACATCAGCCCTGGCTGGTGTAAGGGTACAGTACTTAGAAATTCTCTCAGTGGGACAGTTTTGTGAATTACATTATAGGGGATGTATCAGCTTGTGTCTGCCACATGCCCCCCTTGCACCATGCTGCAGACTGTTTAATGGCACAAGACTGGTGCAAGCCCTGCTTGGGGAAGGCAGCCTGCAGCTGACACAGGCTACCTTTGTGAATAGCTCAGGGGAAAGTTTATGATGCAAGGTGCCACTTGCACCATTTATGTTTGGCACAGGCACCTTGCATCATTATCAGGGCTTTGAGAATCAAGTCCCAGGCTTTGAGAATTGAGCCCCATGCCTTCAGCATGCTTTTGTATATAGCATTACTTTCTTGCATAAGGACTTGCAAACTCTTTACATTAGTGTCTTGGACTATATTTCTGTACAAAATGTGTTTAAATACCATATAACATGCAAAATGTTCATATCTTTTAAAAATTAGCATAAGCTTGACCATATACCCACAATTGTGTATTTAAGAAGTTGTTTACCATGCCACCTCCCCAGCTAAGCCAAATTAGAATGCCATAAAAATTAATTAAAATAATACTCAGACATCTGGTTATCTGTAGAGGCTGGATTCTGAAGTTTCTTCTTAGTTTCAGAATGTTGGTATGAAATCTTTTTCCTTGAATGGCGAAATTCTTTGTTAGTGACTGGATTTTTTTTAATTCTGTTCTTTTTCCTGCTTACACTGGAACCTTGGACTTGAAATCCATATGTTGTCAACACAACACTGTAAGTTTGCTCTTAGGCTGATGGACATCAATAGGCAGTCTCTGTCCATGTTCTGGTTTTGGTGGGAAATTTAAAACATCATTTAACAGTCAAAATGTCCATTGCACAAACAAAAATAATTACTTCACCAGGATTTGGAAGATTCTTTCTGTGAAACATTCTTTTTCCTTGTGGCTGACTTTGCTGCAGTTCCTGTTTTTCTTCCATGCTTGAATCTCAGGCTCTTGACCTCAGCACCTCTGGTATAAACACAACAATGAAGGTTTGGTCCCTTGTTAGTCCAGACATCACCAAGCAGACTTGGCTTTTGGTAGGAATTTAAAACAGTAAAATGAACAACAACATTGACAGATCAAGAGACTGATCATTTCAGAATGGTGTATAGGCAAGAACTGGGCATGCTATTCCAGTATTTGGTTTTATTACCTCTGGTCAGAACATCATTCTGACATCATGTCATGCAAATGATGTAAGGGGTGAGTCTTCACCCTTTTCAAAGACTTCCCCTCTGTTTAGAGTTCAGTTTTTAAGCTTAAAATTACTTTTTCTTCTAAATTTTGAATGAAACAACATTCAGTATTTAAACAAGCATTTTTGGATTCAACTCATTAAAGGTAGTCTTTTGAGATGTCTCCCATGTCTGTAAGACAAATATTTCCTGAGATAAGCTAATAATGATTATAACTTAGATTCTTGGCAAAATCTTTAAACTATGAAATATTCATTCTGCTCTCCAGGTCACAGGCTCCAAAACTAAGCAGGTCTCTCTCACATTCAAGGTTAAGAAAGTCCTTAAAAGCATGGAATTCCATTGTAGGCAAATGGGTCTTTGTTCTTCCTAGAAAACACGCCCATCAAGCTGTCAAATCTGCTTACTTCAAACTTCCTCTAGACAGTTTACTTCTGTCCAGCAACACATTGCACACACAAAAATTATATCTTTAAACTTGTCATGATACCATCTTTTATTTAAGATCAGACTTATGTATTTTTTCCTTCAGGCTTTTGATATAAAAGAGATCATCAAATAACTCACCTTCTCTTCATGTTTTATGTTTCAAATTCAGCCAGTCAACAGGCTGCAATATACTTTATTCACTGTATAAGTTTCATGTTGGCAACTTTAAAGAAAGTTTTGTAAGAAACAAACGTTTTCAAATTGAAACATAGAACAATTTAATTTCAGGTCCTTGGTGGTACCAGCTTCAAGCCGATACAGAAGACCAGCTGCAATTTTTTTCAGCTGTCAAGTTTCCATGGTAACTATCTCTTGGCTAGAGACAAAACTGAAACTTAAGTGTAGAAGCTCTTACTTAGTTTAAAAAATTCAGTTTTAAATCTTGTAAAGCATTTTTTTTCCAAAGTCTCATCTAGGCACATATTCTTAGTATTACAGTCTAAAGAGGGTATAGATAAGATGGTGAATTATGCACATCTGGTTTTAAAAGTCACTGAAGAAGGTTTTTTTGTTTCCAAAGAAATCCATGCTGGCAGTTTGGTCAGCTTAAAACATTTTTTCCATTCATGGAGACAAACTCTTTAGAATCTTTGAACTAGTTGTCCAGTATTACACCCCAATTACCTTAATTAATAATTAAGCATTTACAAAGAATATAAAATAGTAATTATAAAAAAAAATAGAAAATAATATTATAATAAAATATTTTATCTATAACTAGGATTTGTTCCTGCATTACCCCTTTTTGAAATAAAAATGCACCCCAATAATGCATTTTCTAATTCAAAACTATAATCCTACTATATGGGTATATAGTTTAAGCTTCCCAGGGAAAAAGAAACACAGAACAGAAAGTTGCATTATCATGTGATAACTTATGACATCATCACATGCAACATCATCAGATGTGACATCATTAGACATGTACATTTATCCACAGAAATACTGTATGTACAATACTACATGAATAAACATGATTACAACTATGTACACTTTTCCTTTAACTGCTTTAACATTTTTTCACATTGTTTTAGATATTTTATAAATACAGTACAACACATTAACTATTTGTTCATCATTTGCAAATATCATTATTACAATTTAACTTTTTAGTGTAACCATTGTTCATTCTTTTTACTTTTATTTAATCTCGTACCTTTTTCATCCTTAGTATTACACTACATGTAAGGCCAGTAGGTTACTGCTTGTAATATTTCATAAGTTTTGTCCCCTCTATGTGCTGAAGGTACTACTCATTTGGGCCTTTATAACCTTTTCCAGTTTTTACCAGATTATCAGTCCTTGATTGGAATGCACAGTACCTTTCTGGTAGTACATGGTTTTAGAATACGGTCCATTTGTAGATCACTTTTAGAACTCATAGTTACATAGAAATCCCTAGTGAAATTCTAAAATGTCCCTACTGTTTCATTACCTTATTGTACTTTCACTAAATCAAAATTAGATTCATCACTATTTCTTGTACATTTTCTGTAATCAAAATAAAAATTAGCATTAGGATTAGGCTTATTCAGCATTTCTTGTCAGTGTTCTTAAGATGCTTGTGGTCTTCTGTACTGACGTACATAAACTGGACCTTTACTAGGCTTTGTGGGGACCCTGGTAACATAAAGATCTGTTACCCCACAATCATGAGCATCTTTTGAAAACATGTCATTCAGTGGAAAGAGCATTTTACAAACAAGTTTATTTTCTTTCCTTTCCTAATTTAGTTTTACAAGTAAACGCTTGTTTAACTTGCTCCTTAAAATTAGAAAAAGGTAAGTTTTTACCTGAATCTACCTTATCTTTAATTATCTTATTTTTTTTTTTTATGAACTACATATACTTTTCTTTTTTTAACTTTTTTGCTTGATTTTTTTTTTAGGTAATACCTTCTGTTAGTCCCCTCAATAACTGAAACAACTAATTTTTGAATCATAAAAGATTCTCCCATCACTATTTCCAACAAACAGTTAGCTTTTAACATGACAATAGCTTTTAAGGTGACATACTCTGTTTTTGGATTATGTACAAAAAATAAAACATGCATTACACTAGTGATCCTAGCCAGGCAAGGTGTGGACTGGATCTTTAAATCTGTATCACTACCATGGGTTAGGCACACACAATGCAGTTTTGTCAGGCACTTCTTGGCCTTTCTTTCCATTAACCCTAACAGAAAATTCCTTTATCTTATCTGAAACTGTTGCAGTGAACTCACTCACCACATGGCATACTTGAGGAATAGTTTGTACAGACCTCAAGGCATGTGGTGTCACTTTTATTTTTAAGGGTGGACCACAGAATTTCATTGACTAGACAAATGTACACAATCATTTGTACAAGTGCATCTCACCCAAGACATTGGAGATTTCAAACCTTGCATTACACACAGGAGTTGTATACTATTTTACCCTATCTGGAGGTTCAAGGCACAAGTGCCTGTACTTTTCCAACTTTCCTTGTGGTTTGAAACATTTTGTAGCCACTCTTTGTAACATTCTGTAATGCTGTGCACTGACTGGACAATGCATAGCCTAGTCACAACACAGGACTAGTCATTTACAAGTTCTCTGTTTTGACTGACACCTTAAACTTACCTTTTGTTTTATTTAGTGGCACCTCCTTTCCACAGTCCTTGGTGGGCCATGTACTTAGAGTCTATTCTTTGTGTCAGAAACAGGATGGCACTGAGAAAAACAGGATATACCTTCTTTGTGAAGAAAAGTTAGGCCTCTGTTTTAATCACAGATTTATCACATCTTGTTTTCAAAAACAAACTATATAAACATTAGTTCTCCATTTGGCCACATTTTCAGAATTACCAAAACTAGATACATCATGCACATTAGAATGTCCAAAATTCAGTTTAATTATTACAGTACATCATCGTTTTTCAAAGTAGCATGACTTTCATTGTTTATAAACTTTAAGACTCTTTCTAAATGCAATAGGCCTCTTTACCTGTGACCACAGAATGTTGTGAAAGTAGTCCTGGATAGGTTTAAACCTTTTAGAAGGTAATTTCCATACAAGAAAGCATTACCTGCTTTGTTGATAACATATACTGGATGTTTAGTTACCATTTTACCAAATTTTAACTTTAACCAAATTTTACCTAAGTTCTTCTGAGCTTCCTCTCCATAACCTACAATCTGTAAGCTGTCTGAAAGGGGTTTTAGCTTCTTTGAGTCGCCTAAGGAATTAGACAGCTTATTAAAGAAACACTTAGACATCAGAGTTACTTTGGCTTTTGAGTCAAGCAAGGCCTTCTGATTCAGACTGTTATCAATGTTTATGTCAAAGTAAAACCTTTCTGCTTTTCCTTTGGGAATTAAATTGCCCAGGTCGAATTTGTCTTTCTTCCCTCCTGGCAACATAATGTAGCAGTTTTACTATGACATTTTTGTACTGTTTTTGGTATTAACGCTAGACCTTTTGAGAAAGGCTAGACACGGAGATAGCATTTTCATTTTTACTTGGCATTTCATTTTTAAATCTCATTCCAATTTTATTACCCTCTTTAACAGTAGCTGTTTCTTTCACTATGTCAGCGACAGAGTGAACGGAATCTGTAACTCACATAGCACTACTAGTCCCACCTGCACTAGGCACTGTTGAAGAAGGATTTTGCACAGGAAAATGAAGGCCAGAAGGTGACTGAGCAACATGGAGCAAATATATTTTAGCAAGAGCTTTTAACTTTTCCACATGCTGTTTTATCTCTTCCTGCATTTCCTTTTCAAATTTCTTTTTTTCCTCTTCATCTGATTCTTTAATCATTTCATCTAGACTTGGAGAACTATGCCTAGACCTGTTTTGAGGTGCATTATCATTTTGCTGGTCACAGTCAGAATAGTGGTGCCCTTTTTGGTCATTTCTGTCACCTCTATACTTATCATACTCACTAACACATCTTTCACCATGGTCCCACCCCATTTGGGAGAATCCTCGGTTTTGGCATTGTGATGAGTCTTGATAAGGTTGCTGAGCCACAGTTGTGTCTAGCATGGGCTTTGACTGTTCCTTTTTCTTTTTAGACATGGGTAATTCCTCTCTCCCCTTAGTTGGAATATTAGAGGTTGTGGCCTCAAACACTTCAGCTTGAGGTACAGAGGAACTCCCCTTTTGTCTACTTTTATGCTGTTTCTTATATTTCCAAAGTATTTCTCTTTCTGAATCAGAATCTGAATTATCTTTTTGCCTAGGGCCCTTTTTTTTTGCTCTGATGTGATTCATTTTCTGAATCCAAAGAGGAAGTACAAGAAATTCCAGAATCAGCATTACAGTCTAAATCTTTAGATGCTTTCAATTGTTTCTTAATTTTACTTTTACGTGGTGAACTTTCATATTTTCTCTTAATTCAACCACATCTTTGTTAACCTGTTTATAGGCATTTGTTAATTCAACTTTTTCTTTTTTCAGATTCAAGCACTGCTCTTGCCATTGTTTAGCAGCATGTAATTCACTTTGCAAAACAGCATTTTCAGACTTTAGCTTAACTAAAGCACAGTAGTTATTAGGAAAGTCTTATTTTACTTTGTTGTTATAGCTTTTTCAGCATATTTCAACCTGACTTGTAACTTTACCACATTCAAAATAGTTATCCTCCTGCATTTTTTCTAACTTTTTTATCCTTTCATTTTTACTTCTAATACAAGACAGCTGTGCTGGAGTATATGTTACTGTCTCTGTTTGAACATCTACATTTGCAATTAAGGCTGTCATGGCTTACAACAACACCAATAATTATTTTTTGAATAAACCTCAAATAACAACAATAATAACAATGTTTTTATGATGCTTCAATGATCTTTCTCTTGCAGCTTTGCACTTCTTATACAATTAGTCAGGGAATCTGTCTTGCTTAAATTCAGAACTTCAGGGCCTTACTTTCATTTAAGGTAACTTCAGCCTCAGAGAAAAGTAAAATAAAAAAAAATATTTCTGCAATTTAGTTATTTTGCAATAATAATAATCTATTTCTCATACACATTAGGGTGTGACCTTTTATTCACTAAACAATTGTCCTCGTGGATAACCCTCAGAATGTCAGAACAATAAGCAGAAATACTAATTTCTTATGGACACTTTGCTTAGTAGCTGGACATTTAGCCTGTGTCATAACATTTGCATAAATCATATAAACAATGTAAGACTGGCTCAAATCTTACTTACCACCTACTGCATACAGCTTTAGAAAACTGGAAAAATGTTTCTGTCACACCCTTATCTAGTACAGTGGCGTGAAAAAGTATTTGCCCCCTTCCTGATTTTCTCTATTATTGCATATTTGTCACACTGGATGTTTTCAGGTCTTTAGAGAAAATGTAATATTAGATAAAGGGAACCTGAGTGAACAAATAACACTTGTTTTTTTTTTTAATTTCACTTATTTAATGAAAAAAAGTTAACTAACACCAACTGGCACTGTGTGAAAAAGTAATTGCCCCCTTACACTTAATAACTGGTTATGCACACATTTAGCTGCAATGACTGCAACCAAACACTTCCTAGAATTCAATATCAGTCTTTCACATCGCTGTGGAGGAATTTTAACCCACTCTTCCTCACAGAACTGCTTTAATTCAGTAACATTTGGTAGGTTTTGAGCATGACCTGCTCGTTTCAGGTCCTGCCACAGCATCTCTATTGGGTTTAAGTCTGGACTTTGACTAGGCCACTCCAAAACTTTAATTTTACTTCTTTTAGCCATTCTGATGTGGACTTGCTTTTGTGTTTTGGATCATTGTCTTGCTGCATGGCCCAACTACGCTTCCAGCTTCAGCTGACGGAAGGATGACCGACATTTTCCTTAAGAATTTTCTGGTACAGAGCAGAATTCATGGTTCCTTTAATTATGGCAAGTCATCCAGGTCCTTAGGCAGCAAAGCATCCCCACACCATCACACTACCACCACCATGTTTGACTGTTGGTATGGTGTTCTTACTGTGGAATGCTGTGTTTGCTTTTACGTGAGACATTATGGGATCCATGTCATCCAAAAGTTCCACTTTAGACTCATCTGTCCATAGAACATTTTCCCAAAAGGCTTGTGGATCATCCAGGTGCTTCTGGCAAATGAGAGAGAGACATTTATGTTCTTCTTGGTTAGCAGTGTTTCCACCTTGCTACCTCACATGAAGCCCATTTTTGCCCAGTCTCTTTCTGATTGTGGAGTCGTGAACACTGACCTTAGCTGAGGCAAGAGAAGCCTGCAGTTCTTTGGATGTTGTTTTAGGATCCTTTGAGACTTCCTGAATGATTTTCACGCTCGTCCTTGGAGTAATTTTGGCAGGCCGCCCACCTGGGAAGATTCACTACTGTTCCAAGTGTTTCCATTTGAGATTATGGCTCTACTGTGGTTCGATGGAGTCCCAGAGCCTTAGAAATAGCTTTGTAACCCTTTCCAGACTGATAGAGGGCAACAAATTTTTTCTGATCTTTTCAGGAACTTCTTTGATCATGGCATAATGTGCTTGTTGAATCTTTGTGCTGGCAACGTGACTCTGATGGTAAGGGTCAAAATAAGTGAGATTTATATTGAGCAGGGCTGGCTGTAATCAAGCCTGGCTGTGTTCAAGCAGCTGACTCTAATTATCCCTTTAATTGGGTTGATTTAACTAGGGGGCAATTACTTTTTCACACAGTGCCCGTTGGTGTTGGTTAACTTTTTTCATTAAATAAATGAAATAAGTAAAAAAAAAAAAGTGTTATTTGTTCACTCAGGTTCCCTTTATCTAATATTATATTTTGTCTAAAGACCTGAAAACATCCAGTGTGACAAATATGCAATAATAGAGAAAATCAGGAAGGGGGCAAATACTTTTTCACGCCACTGTATATAAGAAAATGTATTTTATTTGTTCCTGTACAGTTCACTTAATTACTAATAATTTGCATAGATATAAAACCTTGTAAACATAGTGAAAAGCAGCATAAATACAAAACAACAAAGATTTTAGAAAATAAACAAAACAATAAAGAAAACCCAGCAAAATTCAAAAGCAATGAATAACATCAGCTGTATACCATGCATTCAGCATGCTTTTGCACATAGCATTACTTTCTTGCATAAGAACTTGCACAATATTTACATTGGTGTCTTGGACTATATTGCTGCGTAAAACATGTTTAAATACCTTATAGCATGCAACATGTACATATCTTTTAGAAATGAGCATAAGCATAACCGTATACCCACGATTCTGTATTTAAGAAGTTACGTTTACCATGCCACTTCCCCAGTTCAGCCAAATTAGAATATTATAAAAATCAATTAAAATAATACTCAGAGATCTGGTTATCTGTAGAGGCTGGATTCTGAAGTTTCTTCTTAGTTTCAGAATGCTGGTAAGAAATATTTTTCCTTGGATGGTGAAATTCTTTGTTAGTGGCTGGATTTTGTTGTTAATTCTTTTCTTTTTCCTGCTTACACTTGAACCTTGCACTTGGGACCCATTTGTTGTTAACACAGCACTGCAAACTTGCTTTTAGTTTGATGGACATTAATAGGTAGTCTCTGTTCTTGTTCTGGTTTTGGCAGGAACTTTAAAACATCACTTAATAGTCAGAATGTCCATTGCAGAAACAGAAGACTTTACTTCACCAGGATTTGGAAGATTCTGCTGTGAAAAGTTATTTTTCCTTTTGGCTGGCTTTGCTTCAATTCCTGTTTTTCTTCCATGCTTGAACCTCAGGCTCTTGATCTCAGCACCTCTGCTATAAACACAGCAACAAAGGCTTGGTCCCTTGCTGATCCAGAAACCGCCATGCAGGATTGGCTTTTGGTAGGAATTTAAAACAGTAAAACAAACAACACTGACAGGTCGGCAGGCATATAATCTTACAGCATGGTGTATAGGCAAGAACTTTGCTGGATCTTCCAGCATTTGGCTTTATTACCTCTGGTCAGAGCATTGTCCTGACATCATTTCCTGCAAATGGTGTAAGGGGTGGGTATTCATCCTTTTCAAGGAATGCCCATTTGTTTAGAGTTCAGTTTTTTAAGCTTGAAGTTACTGTTTCCTCTAACTTTTGAATGCAACAACATACAGTCTTTACACACGCATTTTTGAATTTAGCTCAATAAATGCAGTCATCTGAGATGGCTCCCGCATCTGTGAGACAAACATTTCCTGAGATAAGCTAATAATGATTATAACTTCAATGCTTAGCAAAATCTTTAAATCATGAAACAGTCATTCTGTTCTTCAGGTCTCTGGCTCCAGAACTAAGCAGATCTCTCTCACATTCAAGGTTAAGAAAGTTCTTAAAAGCATGGAATTCCATTGTAGGCAAACGGGTCTTTGTTCTTCCAAGAAAACACATCCATGACGCTGTCAAGCTGTTTACTTCAAACTTCCTTAAAGAAAAGCTGATGCCTTCAGAAAAACTTTACCAAAGCATAATATTTAGATGGAGTCCAGCTTGTATTTTATATTAGTTATGTATACCTGCTTTCCTATTATTTATTACTGAGGTCATTTGCATGAAAACAGGATCTTTGCTACAGAAGAGTTCATCTATTCCTGTTGCTGTCCCCCTACTTGAGGTCATAATGTGCTGCTTTAGACATCACAGTTACTCCCATGGCAAAAAATGGTGATGTCACAACAGAGGATTATGACTTGAAGTAGGAAGCCAGCTGTAGAATTAGATGAACCCTGAGAGATAAAGATCATCCATTCATGCAAATGTCCTCAGTAATAAATACTGGGGAGGAGGAATCTTTAGGATATATATGGAATGGAACCTGAATTGCACCTAATTACTATATTTTTCAAAGTTTTTTTCAAGATGTCAGCAGCTCTTTAAAATGGTATATTTCTGTCCAGCAACACATTGCACACACAGAAATTATATCTTTGAACTTGTCATAATATCATCTTTTATATAAGATCAAACTTATGTATTTTCTCTTTCAGGCTTTTGATACAGAATAGATAATCAAATAACTTACTTTCTCTTTAAGTTATATGCTTCAAATTCAGCCAGTCCACAGGTTGCAATATACTCTATTTGCTGTATAAGTTTCATGTCAGCAGCATTAAAGATACATTTGCAAGAAACAAAAGTCTCTTTCATATTGAAACATAAAGCAGTTGGATGTACCATGCTACTTCAGCAACTATGTTGTCAAGTGCAGCACAGTGACACACTCAATATCGAAGGTGATATTTCACCTTCGACATTAAGTATGTTTTTCAGGGGGGCTTACCTCCATTAGATGCAAACTCCGAGTAGGAGTTTTTTTTTTGGGGCAAAACCACAAATCACAATGTCTCCTTGAAGGGCATTACAGCGACATCATTGAAGTTGTCACTGTAATGGACTTCGTTGCAAAACTTTTGATGTGCGGTTGGTATATGACAGCAGTTTAACTTCAGGTCCTTGGTGGTACCATCTTCAAGCTGATGCAGAAGACCAGCTGCAATTCATCAAGTGTTAAGTTTTCATGGTAACTTTCTCTCAGCTGGAGACAAAAACCAAACCATAGAATTATATGTGTTAAAGTCAAGTTGCAGGCAGACAGCGTGCACTTCAGAACTAAGGTTACACCAGAATATCTGATGAATTAATGGTTAGACAGTCTAATAGAGGCTATGATGATGAAACACTGGCTCAGGCAAGGGGAGATGTTGATCTTAGAGAGAGGGACACCCTGTTATAGTGTAGGGCTGGACAGACACAAAGGGATTATCATCTCACTTTCACCACTATGGAAAACACACATTTAAGGGGCTACTATTATAAAAACCACATGAGCATTTTAAAAGCATCACTTTTTTTGGTATCTCAGGTGGAAAGCCCATTGTGGATTCACTACAGATAAGTTAGAAAGTTGAAAGATGAGTTAATAATTAGCTTACAATGTGTTGTCCATAAGAACTGGCTATCAAATCTGAAAGATGGCTGTTACCAGTGAAGGAACTGTAATATTTGTGTTACTGTGGGAAAAACTGACCACTTTGTGAATCCCAGAAATGGCAAAATTGATACAGATCAAAAATTTAATTAACTGTAACACAAAGTGGGGTTGATCTACAGATTAACATATTTCACTGTTTTTATGTGGGCCATACTCAGAGAAGTTTAAGACCTGTCTGGGGAAGCACTTGCATGCCATACAATCATGTAACGTGGACTATACAATGGTGTCCCATATTTCTAATACCCCAGTCATGGTGACCATGTTCTCAGAGTAACTGGAAGAGAAAAGGCAACTAAGAATCCCAGAGGATGATGATTTTAAAAACTAGTTAAATAGGAGGAAGCAATTCTGAATCTACAAGTTGGGAGCTTTGTTGTATCATGGATTAAATTATAAGTCTGAACTTGCTTGAATCACAAAAAAACTAAAAAAAAAAGATTATTTTTCCTCATAAAGATCAGTTGAATGTGGTCTGTCTTAAGTAATAATATTTATAAGCCTTATTATATTGGTTACACAGAGGCGGGTGGCCAGTCATACAGGGTCGTACAACACCGGGGGAGGATGCCAGGCAAGCCATGACATTTTACTCCATTTTCTCCCCAAAGCATCTGCAAGTAACACATGTACATGTATACAGTGACACACATGTGTGCTGCATCAGAGTGCACCCCCCAACAGATCTGCTGGTCACAACGGTCCTGCCACCCAGCCTCCACTGCATGGCAGGCATGTGGCAGACTGAGTCCCCCCTGTCTGAAGGAGGAGAGCTTTTTTAGGATGCTTAATCCTCCCTCACCTGACCAGCTGCCAAGTGACCCTCATCCATTCCTGAACCCGGGTCACCAGCATGGCTGGAGGTAAGGTGCCAGAGCCTCAGCCCCCCCGCCACTGGGCTGGCTAATTTCGTCTGTTTTCTAATGTTTCATGATACTGAGTGCCAGATGACAGTATGTAGGATAACTAATTTAAAAGTACAGTTCCAGAACCTGTCTGTACCAGGAAGACAGTGAGCTCAAACTCTCCTTTTCTGTTTGTTATAATTATATGATACATACAGCACTTTACCTCTTTCTTAAAAATGACATAATAAATTGCCACATAAGATAGAATGTATGAATGAGGACCATGCTTAAAAGATTGTGAAACAACAATTAAAATATTTTAATCTTTTTTTCATCACACAAGTGTTCATGATGTGCCTGCACAATTCTAGAAGGTGGCTGATAGTAAAGGATATATACCATGTGACTTTTGGTATAAAAATGTATGAAGTCTGGCAGTCCATACCTCTGACAAAGTGCCTTAGTGTTGGTGTGAAATATCAGGTCATCAGATGTGGCCGTGTCTGTGTTCAGGCTAAATGTATTAGTAGCTAATTGTGCAAGCTAGTTTTGCATGTTTTGGATAACAAAGCTTTCAGCAGGCCTTCCTGTAACCTTGTTTCTCAGTGTGCCAATGGAGAGATATGAATGGCTTTTTTTCTTGGAATCTGGATTTCATTTTTTATGCCAGGTATCACTGAGCCAGGGTGCACTCCATATTGCTTTTTATCTTACAAGTGTGTATGGCAGTTTATGAAGCAGATTGCAAGGCCCTTTATGAAGACCAAGAAAAGGAGATAGGCCAGAACAGAAGCCTGTGGTACCTCAGATCAACAAGAATTATGGATGATAAAGTCTCACCAACTTTCAGTCAGTAACTGACCAGAAAGATAAGACCTGAACTAGTGAAGATGCATGCCAGTAACCTCAGAGGACTCAAGCTAACTAATTAAAAGGGGGAAGTTTATAGTATCAAAAGCTCTGGCAAGGTCCCTAAAGATTGTGCCGTGGCCCTGACTAGAGTCCATATTACTCACATTGTAATCTATGAGTCAGTCTAGGGACATGGTGCTAGAGTGGTTGACATGGTAACAGGACTGAAATGGGGAGTAGTTCGACTTTGTTATAGAAAGTGGTAAGCCATACACTAATTAACCACATATAACAACACATTGCAACAGAATAGAAAAAAAATGAATACCATGCCATTGAGATATATTCAATGCCTTTCATACACACATACTCTATCTCAAAGCAGTTTACAGATTGAAGAGCTAGATGGTGGTAGTATATGAACTAGATACAGCCAGAGCAAGCTACGGGCCCTCAACAACATACACAAACAGCTCTGTATAATTCTTTTGAATGTGTTTTATTGAGAGAGAATATTTTTTGAACAAGTGTCCAGTGATGGATAGAAAGGACCTCAGTTCAAACTTTTATCCAAAATGATAGCATCTCCAGTAATGTAACCAGTCAATCAATCAGTCAAACTTTATTTTACCAGGCAAAACAGCATTGAGTAAAACTCATTTACAAGATGGACCTGGGTATGTTCACAATGCTTAACAAGAAAATAACAAGGAATGCATAAGATAGTACAGGGTATGCTGAAAGTTATATATAAATGTAGCAAGGTAGAACATAATATATACAGCATACAATATGCAATATACAGTATACAAAATATATGCAATATATAATTAATTATACACAATGGTACAAGATAACTTAAAGGTAAGAGTAGAGATAAGGCAGAAGAGACATTTCTGTAAAAGGAAGCAAGGGAGTCAGGAACCAGTAGATAGGGATGTTGGTCATCGCTGAAAGCAATTGCAGGACTCAATGAAGGAATCAACCAGCAAAGTTTTAAAGGTTACCAGTTTGACAGGGATTGCTGTTTTCAAGGACTTTAGGATGCTGTTCCAGAGAACAGGCAGGGCATGACTTAAAGAAGCCTCACCAAGATGCGTTCTAATTCCGGGGGTGACTAGGGTGATATAGTAGAGGCCCCTAAGGGGGTAGTTCCTCACAGTACAGGCAGGCAGACAATCTGAAATATACTGGGGCAGCTTGTTGATAATTGTTTGGTGCATCCTAGTGACTCCATTTTTCTGTTGTCTAGGTTTAAGAGATAGCCATCCTAGCTCAGAATATAGGAAGCATTTATGAGTGGAGTATGGGGCACCAGTAACAAATCTTATTGCTCAGTGGTAGAGAGTGTCAATCTTAGCTAGGGCAGTACTAGGGCCTTGTCCATAGAGGAAGTACACATAATCAAGGTGTGGAAGAAAGGTGGACTGAACCAATTGAATTGTTGCTTCTTGCATGAGTAAGTGCCTAATGTGGAAGAACAGACCAAGTCTTTGCTTTAGTTTTTTTGCTAGTTCTTCAATGTGGTTGATAATGGACAGCTTACTGTATGGTCGATCCAAAAGCCCAGATATTTGAATCTGGCTACAAACTTCAGATTTTCCCCCAGTAGGGTGGTAATTTGAGGTGTCGGGCAGTGGCTGGATGTTTTAGCTGAAGGTGAAAGAAGCATTGCCTTTGTTTTTTTGGCATTTAGCAAGATCTTCAGATGAAGGAGATTTTGCCTCAGAAGGTTAAAGTCTAGTTATAAGTCTTTGCAGGCAATGTAGAGAACCATGTCATCTGCAAAAGGTGGATGTTTGCAGATTTAATATCTGAATTGATGTTATTGATATAGACTGCAAATAGTAATGGGCCTAAAATGGACCCTTGGGGCACACCTCTCATAAGAGGTTTCAGTGGAGAGAGGTCCCCATCTGCTTTAATCTACTGTTGACAGCCAGTAAGATAACTAGAAAACCAGTTCAGTACTTTGAGTCAAGGCCAATGTTTTGCAGTGAAAGTAGAAGTAGGTCATGATCCATCATGTCAAAGGTCTTGCTAAGATCAAGAAATAAGGCACAAACATAGAGTTTATCATCCAGTGACTTTAACCAGTCTATGGAGACCTTAGCAAGGGTGGAAACCATATTATGACAAATCCTGAATCTGGACTGCACTTGGTTCAGAAGGTTGAAAGTTTCCAAATGCTTCCAAGTTGGGAATTGACAATTTTTTCAAGTAATTTGGATAGGATGGGAAGGAAGGATATGGGTCTGTAGTTCTTTAAATCATTCAGATCACCAGACTTGAAAAGAGGAACCTCCCTACCCCACCATACTGCACTGCTGTTTCAGCACTGCCAAGTAGATTAGGTTCACATTTTGGGACTTAACCCCATTACCTTTTGACTTAAAGGTGAGAGGCCAACCACTGAGCCACAATGACAATCCCTTCCCCCCCACTACTGTTCAATTAAACAATTCATGACTCAATCCACTTCACACACTACCCCATGCATAGGTTTAGAAAAAATGGCACAAGGTTTATTCTCTATGTCCAGTATTTAGGAAATTACTCAGTGTGCTATCCTGTAACAAATACAAGGTCATCATATGACTCAGTAGATTGTAGAATCATTACTGTTATTTATTTATTTATTTTTTTGGTCATGAAACAATGGGAAGGCAGTCTAGTCAACAGGTTAGAACACCAATATGGGAATATGGACACTTAGCAGACCTGGGTTTGAAACCCACATCACCACTTATCTACTATGTGGCCCTAAGCAAGTCACTTAACCTCCTTATTCTCCTGGGACACACATGGAAATGAGCTGCAGCTCAATATGCCTGCCTCTGATGAGAAAAATCCTAAAAAGTCAATGTTTTGTTCTGTTCACTCCTTCTATACAGCAACAGTAGCTGTTCTTCACCTTGTCAGGGTTTATCATGCATGCTATGCATCCTTTTCACTTTCTGTGAGGGCTGAGGCTTCCTTTCTCGTAAGGAAACCTTAAAATTATTAGCTGAGCTCTGACTCTTGGATATATATTTAGATTTCTGTCCACAGCCACTTATTTCTCCCACTTTGTATCTCTTAAAACAACACACCGCAGCAATTCCCACAAGTGGCATGTGTCCAACTCCTAATACTGTGTGTCAAACATGAGGGATGTGCCATGTTCTTCTGACTTGTTTACATCCCTCACTATAGCTCTGGTTCCTTCCTTCTATCCCTGAGATCTATACATAATAAAATATCTGAATATGGAATAGTTTTCTCTCCTCTCTGCCAAGATTATTGATGAGTAATTTTCTTGTAATTCACATGTTGGAACTCCCTTTAGAATTCAACAGTTTTGAGTTTTTCTTGCTTCAGAAACTTCTAAATTTCTTGGCTCTGCTACCATGATAGAAACAAAATCTGTCCATTATACTTCTCAAATCTATCTAATCATTTATCTATGGAGTCCTCAGCCTGTCTGTCTATCATTTGTCTGATGACAGTTCCTTTCATTCAAACAGATTGAAATATTACGCTTCTACTTTTGCAGACATTGCAAATTAAGGTGATTCCTCACATTACTTCCCGAAAACAAACTCACTGGCATGCAAGCTGTTTTAAACCGCAAAGTTGAACCACTATACATTGACCAGAATAGGGTTTTTGTTTTTTGAGTATCAACTTTTGCTTAATTCTGAACTGCAGATATTAATATAGGCACATAACTGAAAAAATATACTTTTTATCAGGATGCAGAAGTGCAGAAGGGAACAGAGAAATTACTATAATGCCAAGATAAATAGTCAATAAGACAGACTGTCATTGAGAGTGCATAAAGAGAAAAATCACTTTGAATAAAGAAACCAAGTCAGCAGATTAGTTTCTGGAGATGCTTATTAGTAGCATCTTCTATTCCATCTATTATAATTGTTCATTTTTTTCATTCCCTTAGTCTCTGTTGCTCAGCCTTTGCAGTTTAATTTGTATTGCTTGCACATATATCGTTGCAAATTCATAAATTAAGCTTTTTCAATCTCCAACAGTGTGAATATTCAGTTATTTTACAGCACCATCTAGAGGACCAGGATGTGTGTCTGTGGCAATATTTTGTTTAATGAAAACAACACTAAATCCACCAAATAATGTGGGATTATTGGACTCAACATTTAAACCATTAGCATGGCACTGAGAGGGTTAATGCTGTACTAATGGGATATGGCATGTCTGACAACTTGGTAACCTTGCCAACCTCGATATACAAAAGTACACTTAGCGCATTACTATGTAGTTAGTGCTGTTGCACTAACCACACCACTGAGCCACTGATGTATACGTCTTGCATGCAGGGTGCAGTGGTATAGCTAATATATTTTGGTAGTGCTAAACGGCTACTGTGAAAGCACTGTTTAACACCTCCAAACATCCAACACATAAGTACACAGAGTGGTGCACAAACTTCTCCCTGCTGCGCTGCTCCCTGCATAAAGACAGAAAATACCTTCCATCACCCTCACCCAATCCCCAATCCAACTCAGAATTAATTAAGAATCCCTGGTGCTAGTGGTACTTCACTCCCACTATGATCCCTGTCAGAATACGTACATTGAATGCCCTGGTGCTAGTTGCACCCTCCTCGAGCCATGATCCCCATCAGGATATGCAAATTCCTATACTACACACTCTGTTAGCTGAGTGCCCCCCCACTCCCGTGATCCCCATTTGCACAGCAGAACTTCTGTATGGTGGCCTGTGGTCTCTCCCCCTAAGAGCCTCCTGCCATCTTTCCCCAATGCCCCCTCCACCAAATACTAGCCAGCACTCACCTCCTTTGCTGGCCCCAATGTGCTGCAAACAAGTCTGGTAGTGATATACCAAGCTGTGTAATACAGGACCAGTGGACAGGAAAGTAGCTAAGTCTGCATGCGCACCCAGTACCATGTTATGCATACTTAGATACTTAGCTGTCTCCTACATTACCTTGAGACAAATGTCCAGCAATCACAGGAAATTCTTTTGACCTAGAGCCAGCCCTAAAATGTGCTGTAAACAAAATGTACTACTATAGAGACATATAGATAAATAGATAGATAGATAGATAGATACAGTAGATAGATAGATAGATAGATAGATAGATAGATAGATAGATAGATAGATAGATAGATAGATATGACTTAAAAGCTTAGTTACAGTTCAGGATCATTATGGAATCTAAACTGGAAGTATGCATGGTGGAGGACAACAATGAAGGATGTACGCTGCAGTCTGCTCTGCCCTAGGGCGTTGCGCAAGGTAGGGATTAGTTATACAGCTTTCCAGTAATGCTCCTTCAGGTCTTACTTTAACCAACAGTATAAGAACAAACATTCCCATAATCAGGGTTTGTGATGAGAAATAATATGAATTATAAACAACCCTCTTACATACTGCACCCCAACTCAAGAGAAATATACCTCTTAAATTTCTCTTGAGATTGTAAGGAAATACTTTCTCCCCCCACACCTCAGATCTTGATATAAAATTAGTGTTTTATTCTGGCTCATTGGATAATAAACTACCTTAAACATATATGGCTGTAAGACTAGATACCAGCATGTAATACAGTACGTACATTCTTGTCCCTGATTTGGTAAAACCTTGTTGATGAACTGTCATTTGTGATCATAGAAACAGAGAAAATGATGGCAGATAAAGGCCTAGAGACCATTATAGACTGCCCAAACCTGTAATTTTGGAACTGTGCTCTTGTCAGTCCTCCCTACTCACCAGTCTTCCCTCTTAAGCACTATGTCCACGTGCCTGTCCCATCCTCATTTGAAATCTTCCCAGTCTGCCCTCTTATAGTCTATTTCCATGTGCCCATCCCATCCTCCATTAAACTCCTTCATTGTTTCAATCTGATGAGCTCCTTGTGAAGATGTTTCTGGTTCATCACCACTCTTTCTGTAAAAAGTACTTCCTGACATTTTTCTTGAACTGACCCCTGCCAGTTTCAGTGAGTTAACACTGGTGTCTGTGTTTACACTCATTGTGAATTACCCACTGCTGTTCACCTTGTTTATTCCACAGAGAGGACAGAATGTTTTAATCATCTTAATCATGTCACTGCTCTTTCTTCTGTCCTTCAGTGTGTACATGTTTATACCAGAACAAAGTAAATGTTCTCCCTTGTAAATAATATACAGTGGCGTGAAAAAGTATTTGCCCCCTTCCTGATTTTCTCTATTATTGCATATTTGTCACACTGGATGTTTTCAGGTCTTTAGACAAAATATAATATTAGATAAAGGGAACCTGAGTGAACAAATAACACTTTTTTTTTTTTACTTATTTCATTTATTTAATGAAAAAGTTAACCAACACCAACGGGCACTGTGTGAAAAGTAATTGCCCCTAGTTAAATCAACCCAATTAAAGGGATAATTAGAGTCAGCTGCTTGAACAGCCAGGCTTGATTACAGCCAGCCCTTGCTCAATATAAATCTCACTTATTTTGACCCTTACCATCAGAGTCACGCTGCCAGCACAAAGATTCAACAAGCACATTATGCCATGATCAAAAGAAGTTCCTGAAAAGATCAGAAAAAATTTGTTGCCCTCTATCAGTCTGGAAAGGGTTACAAAGCTATTTCTAAGGCTCTGGGACTCCATCGAACCACAGTGAGAGCCATAATCTCCAAATGGAGAACACTTGGAACAGTAGTGAATCTTCCCAGGAGTGGGCGGCCTGCCAAAATTACTCCAAGGACGCAGCGTAAAATCATTCAGGAAGTCTCAAAGGATCCTAAAACAACATCCAAAGAACTGCAGGCTTCTCTTGCCTCAGCTAAGGTCAGTGTTCACGACTCCACAATCAGAAAGAGACTGGGCAAAAATGGGCTTCATGTGAGAGTAGCAAGGTGGAAACCACTGCTAACTAAGAAGAACATAAATGCCTGCCTCTCATTTGCCAAGAAGCACCTGGATGATCCACAAGCCTTTTGGGAAAATGTTCTATGGACAGATGAGTCTAAAGTGGAACTTTTGGATGACATGGATCCCATAATGTCTCAGCTAAAGCAAACACAGCATTCCACAGTAAGAACACCATACCAACAGTCAAACATGGTGGTGGTAGGTGATGGTGTGGGGATGCTTTGCTGCCTAAGGACCTGGATGACTTGCCATAATTAAAGGAACCATGAATTCTGCTCTGTACCAGAAAATTCTTAAGGAAAATGTCCGTCATCCTTCCGCAGCTGAAGCTGAAGCGTAGTTGGGCCATGCAGCAAGACAATGATCCAAAACACAAAAGCAAGTCCACATCAGAATGGCTAAAAAGAAGTAAAATTAAAGTTTTGAGTGGCTAGTCAAAGTCCAGACTTAAACCCAATAGAGATGCTGTGGCAGGACCTGAAACGAGCAGGTCATGCTCAAAACCTACCAAATGTTACTGAATTAAAGCAGTTCTGTGAGGAAGAGTGGGTTAAATTCCTCCACAGCGATGTGAAAGACTGATATTGAATTCTAGGAAGTGTTTGGTTGCAGTCATTGCAGCTAAATGTGGTATAACCAGTTATTAAGTGTAAGGGGCAATTACTTTTTCACACAGTGCCAGTTGGTGTTAGTTAACTTTTTTTCATTAAATAAGTGAAATTAAAAAAAAAAACAAGTGTTATTTGTTCACTCAGGTTCCCTTTATCTAATATTACATTTTCTCTAAAGACCTGAAAACATCCAGTGTGACAAATATGCAATAATAGAGAAAATCAGGAAGGGGGCAAATACTTTTTCACGCCACTGTATTTGGGTCTCTATCCCCATTTAATAGCAAAGCAATCCTTTCCTAGTGTTGTGTATTTCCTTTCTCTGTCAAATAACTTTTAACTTACAGTATGTATAGAATGGGATGCTTCTCCCCATTCATGCTTTGGTCTGGCTTCCCCAGCACAGATTCTCTTTGATTCAAACTCCAATGTTATTGTGCATTGTTCCTCTTAAAGTTTTGGTTTAGTCCCCTTCTCTATCTTTCCTCCTACCCCCTTCTCTCCCCTTCCCATTCCATTTGTTTCACTGACTCACATTCACTTGCTATCCCCTGCACTAAAACCACTGCTGGACAATCTTCCTTCCTCTATCACTGCTACCTCTCCTAGAACTACCTCAACTGGTTTTCTGGACTTCACCCTCCCCTTATAATTTTAAAGTCTGCCTTCATAACTAGTCCACTATTTACCTGTTTCTGCAACCAACCTTGCCTGAACCCATCCTTTCCTTTTCTACTTCTAGTTCACCCTGCTCCCTCTTCCCACTCCCCTGCTATTTATTTCTGGACTATTGTCCATTTAGTGTTTGTCGTTTCCTGCCCTGTTGTTCCCCTTAGTATAGCAATGCTCTTCATGCCCTACATTACTGGAACTTCCTTTGCTCCTTTAAGCTTACCTTGTAAAACTTGATTTGTAGCCTCACCTAACATTCAGCAATAATTCTGTACTCTGTTTAGAACTATTCGCCTTAATATGTTACATTTTAAATATTTTTACATTGATCTTTGTTGCTGTAGACCTTTTCTGGCCACCAATTTCAACATAAATAACACAATAAACTTAAGAGGCATCAGTCTGCACAATAAATTCCTTAGTGAAATGTGGTCCTTTTAACAGGTGTGTGAAACGTAATCTTCCCTTGATAATTTAAAATGCTTTTTTCACTCAGAGGTCAAGACTACTGTATTAGAGAATGTCTTCTTAACTCTATAAGGCATGTGCACGGTTCAGAAAAATTTGCAATAAATTTGTGGTTGCTTGCAGCCAAACAAAGGAAACAAATAAACTTGTTCCATGGTCGTAACTGACCTATGTTCTGCTACTGTTTGCACTTTTTAGACACCTAAATCCCTAGAGCATGTTTATTGGAATTTAAAGCAGGATCCATCAATACTAACGCTTGCAGTAACATTGGTAAAGGCTTTCCCAATCTTTCCTATTTACCACCACATATTCTAAGAACATAGTGCTAGGTTCCCTGTGTTTACTTAGCATTTGATTTGTCATGCACTGACATGTCATTAGGTATATATGTAGCTCAAACAGCATGTTAGTAAATTGGTGTAGGTCACTGGGAACTGCAAAGGTGGTATTCCCCCCTTTGAAGATTTACATAGTGGGATCAACCAGTCTACTATTTATGAAATCTCTCATGGGGATAAATTTGATTCCTCCTAACAGACCAGGAATTTCATCAAACCTTTGTACTGGGTGACTGTCAAATTTAGAAATATTGCTCAGTTTTCTAAAATATTTGCACAAACAAAATTTCACCATCTTTTTAGACACCACAACAATAGGGGAGCATCATTCACTCTTGAACTCCTCTATAAACCCTAAGTCATTCATTCTCTAAATTTCTGCAGAGACCACTCATTTCTTTTTCCTATAATACTGTATGGTTTCTGCCTTAATAGACCATGTTCTCCTGTATCAGTTTTGTTTTCACACATTATGGTTTTCCCTGGGGTATTTCTTTAACATATTACATAATTGGTTCACTATATTTTATAACTGTATCTGCTGCTCTACAGTCAGGTATGCCTTTCACTATATTTCACAATTGTTTTCATTGCCCTGTAGTCAGGCATGCCTTCTTGTTCTAGAGCACCTTTTCCCCTAAAAAAAACTTCCCTCCTGTCCCTTATTTATTCCCGTGAGGCATTTAAAAGTCTCTATCATAACCCCTCTCTCCCTTCTGTCCTCCAGGGTGTGCATATTTAACTCATTTAGCCTCTTCTCATGGGGCTTTTGATGCAGTCCCTGCACCATTTTGGTAGCCCTCTTCTATACTGCCACCACTCTGTCTATGTGCTTTCTGAGATGTGGTGGTCTCCAGAACTGGACACAGTACTCAATGTGGGGTCTTACCAGTGATCTATATAGGGGTAGCACCACTTGCCTCTTCCTGCTAGTTATACCCCTTTCCTATGCACCTCAGCATCCCACTAGCTCTTCTGACTACCTTGTCACACTGCCAGACCACATTATGCCAATTTTGTACTGTGCTCCCAGGTGTTTATAGGTGTGATCATATTACACCTGTCCTCTGCAAACTGCACTGGCTGCCGGTTAGGTGGAGGATTGTCTTCAAGGTTAGATTACTGACCTACAGTATAAAGCCCTACATGAAGGGGGATCAGTCTACCTACAAGATCTCCTTGTGCTTCACCATCCATCCTGGGCTCTCCGTTCCACTGAGGGTTGTCTCCTTAGTGTTCCTAGGGTTAGGTTGCATCACTCTGGTGTTAGAGCATTTTCAGTGGCTGCACCTACTCTGTGGAATTCCTTACCTAAACAGATGCGGGAGGCACTCTTGGTGGATACTGTCAAAAAAAAGGACTAAAAATGTATTTATTTAGCCAGGCTTTTAATTTATAGACAGTATGAATTAGATTTTAATTAACTGGATGGATAGTTTTATATACATTGTGTTGTTTGAATATTACTGCTTGCTCCAATTTTGTATTTTTATGAATATTTTAAAACAGTATTGTGTTTTAATTGTGAAACGCTCTGAGTGTCTGAAAAGGGGCCCTATAGAAATAAAGTATCTATCTATCTATCTATCTATCTATCTATCTATCTATCTATCATATGGCCCAAGTGCATTATTTTGCATGTTTTGCATGAAAACTCAGTTGCCATACCATTGACCACTCTTATCAATCAATCAATCAATCAAAATCTTTATTTAATCAGGCGAACATCATTGAGCATAGCTCATTTACAAGATGGACCTGAGTGGTCAAGAAGTGCAAGTGTTATAATCTTTTCAGATCTCTTCTCATCCTTTCCACTCCTCCAGAATGTCCACTCTGTTGCAGATCTTGGTGCCTGTTGCAGATTTTGGTGTCATCTGCAAAGAGGCAGATATTCCTGTCCAGCTCCTCTGCTATGCCACTTATAAAAACATTGAAGAGGACCAGTCCCAGCACTGATCCCTGAGGCACCTTGCTGAGCACCTTCCCTTCCTCAGAATTAACTCCATTTACCACTACAATCTGTGTCCTATCCCCTAACCAGTTTCTTACCCAGGTTACCACCTTATTACCCACCTCCAAGTTTCCCAACTTGCTTACCAGTCTCTTATGTGGAACGGTGTTGAAGGCCTTGCTGAAATCCAGGTAGGCCACATCTGCGCCTACTCCGTGATGCAACTCCTTAGTCGCCCAATCAAAGAAATGTATCAGATTTGTTTGGCATGACCTTCCCCCTTTGAAACCATGCTGTTTTGGATCCTGTAATCCACTGGATGCAAGATATTCCACAATCCTTTCCTTCAATAGTGTTTCCATTAGCTTATACACCACCATTATCAAGCTGACAGGCCTATAATTGCCCACATCTTTCTTGCTACCACTTTTGTGAAGTGGGACTACATCTACCCTTCTATAGTACTCCATGACCATGTCAGTCTCCAGTGAACTGTTAAAAAGGTATGTCAAAGTTGCAGCATATACCTCACTGAACTCCCTCAGCACCCTTGGATGTACCCCGTCTGGCCCCATTGCTTTGTCCACCTTCAGGTTAGTGAGTGCCTTCCATACTCTTTCCTCAGAAAATGTAACAGTGTCCATTTCTTTCCAACCAAAGCTCCTGGTACCTTTTGTGGTCCCTCCCATTCTACTGTGAATAATGAGCAGAAATATGTATTCAAGATGGTTGCCTCTTCTTGATCTACCTCTGTACAGTCATCCACCCTCCCTCTTTAACTGTACAATCCTTCCCTTTGCCTTCTTTTTTTCAATAACATATCAAACAAATGTCTTGTCCCTTTTTGATGCACCTTGAGATATTTTTTCCTTTGTTTGCACCTTTGCACTCCTCACTGCTTTGCCTGTCTCCCCTATTTTTCCCTGACACACTTCTCTATCCTCCTCTCTCTGGGTCTCCTTATAACTTCTGAATTCTACTATTTTAGCCTTTACCTCAAGGGAGACCTTCTTCCATAAACCCAAAACACATGCATGAACATTAACCTTAGCAAGTTTACCAGACATTTAATATAAGGGTAGTAGCCATGTACGGTGACACCAATACAGTGAAATACACTCCTGTCAGCAAAATCAACACTTTGCTGACAGGTTATTGTGTTGGTGTGCCTGAGACAGGGGCTCACTGTCTACCGATCCTGCCCCCCTGCCCCGAATCAACTCCAACCGGAGTTGAGAATCCCTAAGGCGTGGGACGAGGGGCAAAGCCCCCCCTCAAGGGGAAGGGGTTTTGGGGGGAAGCCTCCCAATGAAAAAAAAAAGGACAGGGAGAAACACAGGAATCATGTAAACTACAACTTGCAGTCAACATGATTCCTGTCAGCGAGATGCTGGTCAACAAAAGGGTTGTTGAACCAGCATAGTAGAGCTGTGGAAAAGAAATATTCAGCAACTAATTAACATAACCCTGATTGTGCTGGAAGCATGCTGGACAAGACTTAAAAACACAACCATAGATTTATTAATTCAGAAAGTCAATGAGAGAATGAAACTGATTACATAGTAATTCTCAACCTGTTATTTATGTAGTATGCACCTTAAATCTCCAACATGAATAGTATCATGTGTGGTATTATAGAAAAAATGATGATGTAGGCAGCACCTTCTACTGTATACATACCAGAAGCTTATGTTAGTTATAAAGTGTCATAACTAAGCATGTATTTTATAAAACAACATTTACTAAATGTTGCAGGATATGGGAAATAATTCAAACAAGGCAATTTTTCTAGATTAAAAACACACAGGAATATGTCATTTATTTGCAGAAACCATAAAACCAAAAAATCAGAAAACCCAAAATAATCAAAAATAAAGAAAAGTAAGATGCAATGTCAATGATCACTTTTTCCCTCAGTGGTTTCTTGCAGTTTCCAATATACAGTCTAAGACCACAGAATGGCTACGGTCTACTTACTTCTGTATTTACTTTATTCAACTCTCACAGTCTACCTCACTGTAAACTGTCCTGTCTCACTTCCAAGGCTTATCTGCCTGAAGAACAGATTTGGGAGGTATTTATACTCCCTGGACAAGGTCACCTGACTAGACCCTTAACATACTTAACACAAATACAATGCTTTAGAATAGGTTAGGTATCTAAATGTGACCTAAAACTATTACTTAGATAAATACCATTCTCTTATTGTTCCCATTTAGACAGCAGCCTAAAAATCAAAGCTTTTAATCCTATTTCATTGTTAATTAGACTGTTAATTACCTAGCAACCCAAAACTAATATGCTTAGTAACCATCTGAGTGACAGGGGCTTATTAGGTGAACATATAAAAAGGGGACAGTAGAGGGTGCTAATCCCTTAGGAGTACCCATTCAAAGATCAGCAGCTCAGAAAAGGAGAAGGTCTTCTATTTTCCTGAGTGACCAGGTGAGCATTTCTACCTGGTCAAACCTTAGTTTTCAAAGCATTATTTTGCTCAGAAATGATTGCTGCTTCACTACAGGGTACACAGTAATGCAGGGGTCTAAATAATCTAGTTTTATTATTCCCCCCTCCTTTCTGCAAGTCCTTGTAATTTTCAAAGAACAAAATTCAACTTGCTTTCATTGTATACTACTTGGAAGTGTATACATGCAAGGGGAGTCTCCTGTCTAACAGTAGTTGTATTATAGTTCATGTTTAGAGACAAGCAAGAGAAAGTAGCGCTATTTCCTTAGTGACCAGGTAAGGATTTCTACATGGTTAAACCTGAGTCACTTGTTAAAACAAAGTAGTTTCCCTTTAAACAAATGCAAGCTGCTTTAATTCTGGGTGCACAGTATTACAAAGAGGTTAACTTAATTCTATTTTATAGTTTTACCCCTTTTTTTCTGCAAGTCCTCATGCTTCAAATGTTCATTTTGCATGCTTTGCTTTTACTTCTTTTTAATGTTTGCATGCTGTTTTAAGGCAGGGATGCCTCTAACATGTCTCCAGGATCCTGCCTTAATTAACCAGAAGATATTAATGTATTAGTTTGCTTTAACTCATAAAGCAGAAGACTTTTATTTAGTAGTCTTCATTACTTCATTGCTTTATTATTTCCAAGGACATAATCCTCTTTTCTTACTGTACAGTATCTGTTTTACTAACTCCTTGTACCTAGGAGTTGGGGGGGGGGGGGCTGTATGAACCAAAAGTAAAAGTTTTAGACAGAGCTAGAGAATAGAAATGAAGTACAGAAGCAGAAAGTACAGTTTTATCCTAGGTGGCCTACCTAGGATAATAGAAAAAAGTATTTAAAAGTAGAAGAGATAAGAGGGTACTGTTGCAACAGAAGTTTTAAAGTGGAAGAAAAAGAAGACAGGACAGGGTTCAACAGTCCATTTTTATGGAGTTTAGCCTAGATCTGCCACACTAGACTTTTTTTTAATCATGTGGGATTATTAAACTAATAGATTAAATATGGACAACAGAAAAATGTCCATCTTTTAAATGATGACTAAGTAACCTAAATATATTTTATATGCATTCGAGAACATACACAAATTCTTCAAATCTTTCCAGAAATGATTGAAATATAGAGAAAAGCTTCAATGAGAAGAAAGAAAGGGAAACCAGGATTAGAACCCTGGTCTCCACCACCATTTTACTAAACTGCTCCATGCCCCAGCCCTCTCCACCATGGGAGCAACTGAGCCAACCTTCCAATTCCTCTACCCTTGTCCTTTCACACAGTACCATGGACAGTGACCTGGGGAACGCTTACTGCACAGTGCTATTTAACCCCTATCGCCATCCATGGCAATGCTATTCAGACCATGCTATGTTTTGTTGCATTATATTTGTAGTGCTATTCTGACTGGGTAGGCAGCACATCAGTAGGCTTATCTTTTTATGAGTAATACTACTGTAAAAGTGGACATTTATTGTGAGAAGCAAGGGCACAGCCAGTGAAAATATGCCAAACTGTGAGGAGATGGGAGGTACATAAAATAAGCATAGTTACATACAGTAGCAACTTACTGTGATATTGTCATAGTGGGAAAGACTTGTATGATGTATCTTGTCTGCTCCTTCTGCTGAACAGCAGTAACTACTTCCCAGTTTGAGTACTGGCACTCATCCAAGTCTAACTCTGTGAATGTTTTCCTGCTCATGCCCGGGTAGTGTGATACTGTTGTCCCTCTTGAATTATAGAATATAGAAACATAAAAATTAGCAGTGGATAAGGACAGCCAGGCCTATCCAGTCTGCCTAAAAGCCCTACACTACTTTCTGGCTTCTGACCCTACCTGGTCAATGGCTTTTAAACCCTTCTTTCCACCTCTAAGATACCCTTATGCCTGCCCCATGCATGTTTAAAACCCTCCACTGTGCTCACCCCCCATCACCTCCTGTGGCAGTCTATTCCACGTGTCCACCACCATCTCTGCCTATTCCTGCTTTGAAAACCTAGATGGTGCCTGCTTCCACTACTTATGTAGGCTAATCCACATGCTCATCTACCTGTGTGTGAAAAAATACTTTCTGAAGATTCCATTATCTTGGTCTCTCTGTTTGAGTACATGCCCTAAGGTTATTCATACTATCACAAGCTCAATTGCTCTGTAAAGTGCTTAACACTGTCTATCCCTTTCAGTGTTCAAAACAATGTAGTCATGTCCCTACTTAACAGTCTCATCTCTAGATGAAATCCTTTGTATATACACAGTCTTTTCTAAAAGTTCTTGTGTCTAATCCAGTAAATTTTGTGACCCTGCACTAAACCTGCTTGACATCTTCAATTTCCTTTCTGTACTGTGGTGAGCAGAACTGGACCCAGTACTTTTCTGCAATCTAAGGCCTTGTACAATGGAAGGCTCACCTCCTCTAACCTGCACCTTATCACAAGCTATTAAAAAAGACCTGCTTCCACTGGCCCAGTGGCATGGAGGGCAGAGGTGCTGCACCTCATCTGCTGCCATGCCAGCCACCCTGGTATAGGAATGGACCTGGGTCACTTGGAGGTCAGCTGAGGAGAGGAGGACTGAGCATCTCTCAGGACATTCTCCTCCTCAGAGGAGGGATGGAGGTCTGCTAGCTCTACTGGGATACTGTCACCTCATTAGCCATGGGTAGTTGCACAAGCAGAGCCACAAGAGTGAGGGTAGGCACACACACATGCATGCACCCACTCAGTCATCACCCATGAGACACCTGAGGGAAGGGGAGACAATGGCAGATGAAAGCCTCAGCATCCTGTGGGATGACACCAGGTTCCTCTGCAGGCTCTGCCCTAGTGCCTACTGGGCTGCCTGCCACCCCATCAGACACCTAATCTCCTTCTGAGCTTGGGGAAATTGGGAAGCAAGCCATGAGTGGAAATCCATGGGGCACTGCAAGGTGGCAGGGCTATAACCCCAGAGATGATGGGTGACAAGACTGGGGTGAGAAGCAAGGTGGAAGAAGCCTGGTCAGGGAGGAGGGGTAAAACAAAGTACTTGCTCTTGTTCCTTTTTTAATGATTCTTAAAATAATATTTGCTCATTGGACTGAGGCTGCATATTATCTGCCTATCTTCAGGAATTAACTGCTCTTAAGCAGTTTCTCTCACTCTGTATTGCACCTGTATTGAATAAAGTTTTGAATAAAATACTGCCTTTGTTAATTATGTAAATGCACTAACACAACTTAAAACAACCATTTGTCTGGTTACAATTAATAGCAGCAACATGTTTATGATTTTGGCTAACGACATATACTGTAACAATCTATTGACCGCGTGACCAAAGTTCTGTAATCAGTTGTCCGTGACCAAATGTCCGGGAACGAAACGTTCGTACACGGTCTTCAGCTTATGGTCCATAAATACCCTTGTCAAATCATTTCCTTTGTTGCACCACATAGGATGTATGTTTGACCTGGTTTTCTAACCCCTAGGTGAAGAACCTTACAGTGCCCCACATGAAACCTAATGCCCCATTTTCAGTCCATTTCCCGATGTGCATCAGACCGCTGTAAACTACTCCTCTGCTGTGTCCAGTTCTTACAAATTTATTGTCATCAGTAATTTTTAGCAATATGTCCCTGACTCATTCCTCTAAGTAATTTCTGAATATGTTAATGAGCAATGGACTCATCACAAACCCCTGTACTGCAACCCTAGGTCCATTCCTCTGAATAGTGACCATCCATCACCACTCTTTGCTTTCTACCAATGAGTCAATTTGCTTTCCATGTCCAGTGTATTTGCGGACTTCATGTTGCATCACCTTCTCCATTGCTTTTCCCAGCAGTGTGGTGGAAAGGCTTTTCTGAAATGCAGGTAGACTATATCCACCACACATACACTACCTTGCTCTCTGGTTATGATCTCCTTATTGAAGAAGGTAATTATTATGATCATCTTTGTCCCTTCCAAGAAGGCTATACCCATCTACCCAGCATCCTAGCATATTCTGTAATTGCACCAGTCTCTCTGAGTCCCACTTCTTCATTCATTGACCAATAAAGCTCCCTCTCCAGTTTATACAGTTTGTTAGATGTCCACCTCATATTTGCTGCAGTGCAACAGAGGACTGGTTCCCTTGTTCCTGCCTGGGGCATTGGTGAGCTTATACATCTGTCCCTACCCACCCCCATCAAAGTTGAAGGTCTTAGCCACTACACTGTTTATCCTGTGTGCCAGCACCCCTCACCTTTTGGACTCTCGTGAAGACTATCATGTTCTTATAGGCTTCTCCTGGTCAGCATATCTTCCAGTTTGTGAGGAATTCAAACTCTTGCTCTCTGCACTATATCCTTAGCCACAGGTTCACCTGCATAATCTTCTGCAGTGAAGTGTTTCTGGTGGATCTACAGAGCACTTAAACATTTATAAGTAAAGTATTAAACGTACCCAGCAATATGAATCATTTGAGACTTAGGAAATGGATATGTTTCAAACCCACATAGATTTTACTTGGTAGTAAATCTTGAATTTAATTATAAGTAATTATAATTTGGAAATAAGTATTTTGTATTATACCAAGTAACATCAACTGGTGTAAATAAGGGAAGAAATAAGACGACTGCACACACTGTTATGCATGTTCAGTGAAAGGAACATTGTGGGAGAGGTAGTACAACATTTTTTATACTATCCCAAATAAAACATATTTTGCCCCTGTATAGGAGATGCCCACATATATGTCACACCAGTGAGTTGTGGGGCTAAGATGATAACCCTGCTATACCACACAATGAGAATTTGAGTTCAATCACTCGGTTAATCATCACTCCAACTTTCTTGACAACTTGCTTTTTTCTCTCCTGCACCAATTCTGGCTTCTGTAATGCCCATCCCACAGTTTCCTCCCTGTTACATGTCACTGACTCCATCCTGAAAGGGATGGATCAGGGTCAAGTATTGGCTGCAATCTTTATTGACCCAGTCAATGCTTTTAACTCTGTTGCCCATCTCTTACTCCTTGACAAATTAATGCTGATTGGTCTCTGCCCTTGAGTGGGTATGCGTCTACCCTTCTGGTCAGAGCCAGTCAGTCCAGGTAGGGGACTCCTTCTCATATCCCTCCCTATCACCTCTGATGTACCACAGAACTTTGTTCTGGGCCCCAGCCTCTTCTCAGTTTTCTTAAATGACCATGCCTCAACCTGTGTCTCAGTCGACATTCATATGTATGATGATGATCTTTTTGCCACACAAACATCATATTCATCTGCTAGAACAGTCCCTACAGCATGACTTTGACAATATACAATGCTGGTTTTGTGCCATCCAGCTGTTTCTTGATGTCAGAAAAATAGTCTCCATGCTATTCAGAACTCACTAATAGCTTAGTAAACTTAGCCTGTCCCCTGTATTCAAAACCCCTCCAGTGCACCCCCTTCGAAGTTAGGCCCCTGTTTCAAATACCATGATGTGTGGCTAGACAGTCATCTCAACTTCTCAGTCCACATTAATGCCATTATCAAAAAATTGCAGCCCTGAGCTGGACCAGTGGTGCTGAGGGATGAGGCACTGGATGCCACACCTTGCGCCACACTGGTGACCAATGTTTGCGGTGTGAGCAGTTCACCGGGGACTGGCTTGGGAGGATAAGGATTGAGCATCCCCAGGACAGCTCTCCTCCTCTGGGGAGGGAGGGTTGAATCAGTTAGTTTTAGCTTGGCCCCTAGTGGAGGTTAGAGGCTGGCACACTGATGCTGAAGAAAAAGGGGTGGAGGCAGGGCAGAGTCCAGGAGTGCAGCATGTGGGAGTGTGCACGCACAGCCATAGGAGTCCTTGTACACCCCCCTCTGCAGGAGAGAAAAGGGAAAAATGCTGGAGGCTGGATGATGGCAGCATTTGCAGGTCCCTCTCCCTGCCAGTTGGACCAGTGCACTGGATCCATGCTGAAGCAGGGGTGGGCACTCCCCCGGCCAACCTCACCAGGGGGAGTAAGCCCTGGGGGTCACAGTTGGTGCCGGAGGACTTCGGGGGATGGGGCTGGAGTGCCATTGGAATGTGGGCCACTGGGAGGGGGGAGAAACAATTTAAAAAGAAATTACAGCCTAAACACGGTGCCCTTTATATGAATAAATCCTGTCTATTCCTCTGGTCCAGTGTAAGACCATTTTTAAAACGATCCTCTCACTGTTCGACTACTTGGTTGTGTTTTGCATGGAGCTCCCAAATCCACATTAGCCAAACTGAATCCTTTCCTATCTTTCACTCCTTCTGCTATTTTGACACTGGTTCTCCCCCTTACTCATCATTATTCTCTGAACCAGCTCCTCTCTTCCATCCTTAGCTTCATAATGCTTATCCCACCATGCATTCTTTCTCCCCAAATTTTGTTTTTTGTTCTTACCCTTGTACCTCTCACCAGATTTCTACTGTGTCATGCTCCGCCTTTTCTCTTCAATCTTCTACCCCTCATTCTTTTGTTATTCTCCACTGGTCTACATCCTCTGGCCAGGTCTTGTTCTCCATTCATCTTCCTATTTTCTGGAAATTTCATCCCTGTGCTCTTAGACTGCCCCCTTCTATCTCTCCTTTAAAATGCTTCTGCAGGACCACTTCTCTCCAACTTGTACCTGTCCTCACTGAGCTGGTGCCTGACTTTAGCCTGCTGTTCTCTACTACTGATAGCCTGTATTGAAATTGCTGATATTGCTGATATTGTTGGTTTTGTTGAATTGTTGCACTATACTGCTGTCATTACTAGCTCTCTGTTACCTTGTTTGGAATTAAATAACTCTTACTGATTTGTTATTGCAATTGCTTGTAACATGTTTACCCTTCCCTGGGTTGCACCCAGAAAGGAGCTTTAGCTCAGTGTGCCATTCTCAGTTACCAATTTTATAATAAATAGAGAAGTATCTATTTAAGAAGTAAAATATAGAACTGATTATATTTATAAATAAAATAACAAGTAATTAGGCAACCATTATTTTCACTTCTATGGGGAAGGAGTGCTGATAAATTATTTCTTTGAGCTGTTCCTTGGATTCCATGAAATAGTTATTGTAATGGCAGTCCTGACAAATCAAAATCTCTATTAAAGTTGGTATATTACTTGCATGCAATTCTAAGGTGATCTTCATAGCTGGTAGAAACTGGAAGACACTTGCTGTACACAGCCCAAATGCATAGGTGATGAATAACAGGTCTTAGTTTTACATCTATTTGCATATGCATACTTAATTGTTTGGGGCTCAGAGTCCCCATGTAACTTATCACTTGCAGTCTCTTATTCACCTTCCAAATATGAACTGTCAATTAGACTTGAAACTTTTAAGAGGTGTTTGTTTGCAAGGGTTCTTCATAGAAACATAGAAACATAGAATTTGACGGCAGATAAGGACCACTTGACCTACCTAGTCTGCCCATTTTCCTACCTAACAGATAAGCTGCAGATCCTAGTTAACCAACAGCTTACTTCCTCCTACCCCCCACTAGGACTGCCTTATGTCTTCAGCCAATGCGCGCCGGTCCTCACTTTCATTGCACCGTGGGGTTTCGTGCCACCCTCAGACTCACGCACCTGTTAGACTCCTTGGTCCATGTCAGTCTTCAGTCAGAAAATAATTGTTTTCCTAGTTTGCATGGACATATTGTGAATTTTCAAACTAGGGGTAGCACACCCTCTCCTGGGTTTTTAGATGATGGATGTTCCTTTAAGATGCTGGTGGCTGGTACTCCTGGGCTTGCTTTTTGTCTTGCTTGTGAGGTTACAGTATGTGTACAGAAAACTGCTTCATTTTTTCTTCTGAAGTCAACCCATAGATTGGTTAAGATGGTGGTGGTATGATGATACAATTGATTATTCAATGGCAACATGCTCTCCATGAACAATGAACAGTGTTTTATACAACTTAGATGATAACATATACAAATGATTTCTGAATAAGCAGGCTGGCAAAAGCAACCTGTGCAGAAAATTACGTTATCAGTCAGCACCATCTAATTTAGATGTTATGTCCACAGAGACAGAAGGGTTAGTAACCTTTGTCCCACTAAACTTGAAACTATTCAAACTCATTTCAATTACTTGGTAAACAGTACCCTCCAGATTCCAAGGTGTTACACTACAAGGAACACTCTTCAAACAGGTAGTTTACAAGATGAAAGCATAAATACATTAAAAACTACAAACTTAACAGTCTAATATCTGTCCCAGGTAAAATTCTGGATGGATTTATTAAAGACATATTGACATCACATTTTACAAAACTAAATCTCATAGAATTCAGATCAACATGGCTTCACCACAGGCAGATCATGCATCAATAACTTACTTTGTTTCTATGAAAAAGTAAGCAGAACTTCAGAAAACAAACATCCAGTAGATATAATACACCTTGACTTCTGCAAGGCTTTTGATCTTGTGCCACACAGGGCAGTTAGTAAAAATGTGAAACTTATCTATCAACCCTCTTTTAATATATCAGGTAAACAAATGGTTAAGTGACAGAACACAGCAAGTAATTATAAATGACTAGAAATCTTCCTCAGGTTATGTTAGTAGTAGAGTTCTGCAGGGATCAGTACTGGGCCCTATAATTTTCCAAATCTTCATATCAGGTATGAATTTAGAGATATACAACTGGTGAACAAATATAACTGTTTTAATTGAAAATTGCAGGACCCCATGACACCTTACAGCAAGTTAAAATAATGCAGCAAGACCATGTCCAAATCACATAAGGGTTTATTCATGAATGCAGCCCAGGACATTCCAAATGAGTATACCCTGGTCTCACTGCTCTGCACCTGCTGTGCAGTGCACATCACATGCTATGCATGAAACATAGCTGCACATCCCTGGTGATGGCCCCACCAGCATAATAGTGCAGGTGTGTGTACAGGAGCATGGTGGGACAGCCTGGTGATCAACAGCGGCCATGCAATCAAATGGCATGCCTGCTGGATGACTAGATCATAGTTCCACACAGAGTTGGGGACTGTAGGATATGGTCAGTCCTCCCAGGACTACCATATCACTTAATGGCAATTACAGGTTCACCTGTGTGCTCCATCATCTCCCTTGGTCTTCATGGTATGCTCCGAAGGCCAGGGGTAGCAGGATGGGGAAAGCAGCACCATGTCCACCACCCTGTGTCACCAGTGGGATGGGGTACCTATGTGGCTACTCAAGTGTCCCTGTCTGCATAGCCAGCACCTCCTCCACCAGCACCCCATGCCATGGATACATAGTCATACATGGCATGTGGTCATGCCCCACCATGCCATGTGCATAGCCATGTAGCCAGAGAGGGGTGCTGATCCTCTTCAAGAATGTGCAGGGGTCCAACGCTAGCCCCACAGCATGGTGGGGGAATGTACCAAAGCCTGCACACTGCATATATGTGGCATGTTGGCTTGTGAATAGAGCACATACTGAGCACAAAACTAGGGGATGCTATTTAATTTAGAAAATGCAGTATTATTCACCTAGGAAACACAAATAGTATGCATCTATACAAATTATGTAATATTGTCTTAAAAATAACATTCAGTGAGAAAGGTCTTGGGGTAAAATAAATAAAGTAAATAAAGCATTATGGGCTAAAATTCATAGCAGAAACAATGAAGTTATGGCACCATTATGCAGAGCTTATGTTCATCCACACTTGAATTATACTAGTCGGGTCTGGTGTCCTCATCAAAACAAGATACACCAAAAGCAACTGTGAAAGAGTACAAAGAAGAGCAACAGAAATAATTTCAATTTTTTCATTTTATTTTATTTATTGAAAACTTTGGAGAATACCTTGCAAGGGTTCACATCAAATACATAGTTACAAAAAAACATTACAAATACAATAAGCAGTTCCAGAGGAAATGCAGCTGAGTCAGGCTCACAGCACTTAAGACAGATCAAGTTACATACAGTTTTGAAAAAAATCCATACAGATTGTTGAATAAAAATTCACAGGATGTGTACAGGGCATAATAAAACAGTTAACAGTTACAACTGCAATGAACTATAAGGGCAGACAGCAAAGATATCTTAAGCTGATTAGTCTTGGGGAGATTCAGCACAGTATCAGCAGTCAATTTAAACAGTTAGTGGCCCTAACAGCAAACGACCAGTTGCTCAACTGATTATGACAGAAAGGAGGTTCAAGGGCATTCCTGGCCATATTCCTAGTGCTGTATTTTTTGGAGACGATATGGAAACAGTTAATTAAAGCAAGGGATGTTAGGCCCAGCAGTGCCTTTTTGCTAGCAAATAGGTCAGGAGCTTTATTCTGCAGGGTAAAGACAGCCAGTTAGTGAGTGTGTAATGAGTACAACTATGAGTGTAGTTATCTATACCAAGTACAAAGTGGCATGCCTCATTACAGAGCAGCTTTACTCTGTTTAACACCATGTCACAGACAGCTGTGTAGACAGGGAGACCATCATCTATAAGTGAAAGAATGGAGTTGGCTACAATAAGATCAAACATACGAGTCAAGACTGACTAAATTAAATCTCATATTGTTTTATATACATAGGATCTGAGGTGACCTACTATTTATGTTTGATATATTGTGAATGATCCAGAATTCATGAACTTTGAATACAGAATTTAAACAAAATACAGCTGCAACAAGGGATCATCTATTGCAGATAAAGGTAAAAAAAAAACACAACAAACAAAAGGAAATATCTTTATACTCAAAGAATTGTAAAACCTTGGAATAAATCAAATGAAATTATTATAAGTAGAACAAACAGCAAATTTAAAAATAAGCTTCATGATTACAGATTAAAGGGAGGAACTCTGAAATATTTCCACTAAATAAGTAGAGGAGCTTGTGCCTTCTTAGCTTCGACTTCACCTTACTATGAACCTTAGTATCACATACAAAAGGACAGTATGATTGTACAGCACCAACCCTAGCAACTTTTTCTTTCACTCTTTTATGATCTTGACGTGTATCTTATTAGCCTCATGAGATTTGCCTGGCTTGAAATGTTGTCAGGTGTTCATCTATCACTGTGGGTGTAGTATCTGCAGGCTGCATCATGGCTACCCTTGGCTACCCCTAATGCCATGGACACTCTGCTATGATGGCCTCCAATCCTTCCTTTTTTTTCCTCAAATTAATCTTTATTGGTGAAACTAAATATGTTTGGAACAGGCATGATGATTAAAGGGAGCCAACCAGGGAAGATACATATACACAAAAATGGGTAAATATTCACTGTGACAGGCAAGGTAAAAAAAAAATACAAAAATTCTCCAAAGAAAAATATGATCTGAGAGTAGATATACATTTCCATTTCAGGCCTTAAGAAATCAACTGAGAGAAGTCCAAGGAATTGATTCTGAAATGTCCCGAGAATGCTGCAGGCCCTTGGTGTGCTGATCATATGGCTCTTGGGAATTAAGGCATTCTCCAGCTGATGATCAGGATTCTGGATTCCTTGTGCCAATTGCCACAAGTTGTATGGTCTAGCTTGCGACAATTTTGGATACCCATTTTGCAGGGCTTGCATCAAATCTTTGGTGTAAGCTGCTGTAAATTGGTAAAACTGTTGCAAATGTGCCCAATCTCTTGAATTGGGTGTATTCTGCAGCAAAGATCTTGACACAGCTGAGCCAACCACAGGGTCTGATGTAGAGCTTATTACAAGCCCTGTGTCACCCTTTGTGAATCAGAATCAGAACCCAGATATCTTAACTAAACTGAGTGTTATAATTTTTTATTGTGCTGGAGTGATAATGGCATTTCTATTTAAGTCTAGTAGGTTACATTTGCTGTTGGGTACAAGATTTTGGCCTAGTGCATTAGACATTATAGAAAAAGTTTGTTCCCAATATGTTTTTAATTTAGAATATTCCTGCAACATATGGGTAATGTTTACTTTCGGCCGATCACATCATGGACATTTTCCGAAATAGTACAATTAATTTTATTTAATTTATCTTGCATGTAGTATGTTCTATGTATTATATTATTTTTTTTCTGTTGCAATTTAGAAGAGATTAAGGCTTTATTTGGTACATTTAAGATCTCTTTCCAGTTCATGTTAGATATGGTGACACCAAGCTCACTTTCCCATTTAGATTTAAGTAATGATAAGGTTATATTGTTTTGTGAAATTAATGTATAGCATATTATTGAGATTAATTTTGCCAAGAATGTTGCTGGCACCATTGATCTATGAACTAGTAATGTAATATAATAGGTGGATATAAGGAGCCATTTGTTTATTAACATCATTTTTTAGCTGACAATACCTAAAAGGATGATGATTAGGAATACGAAAACCTGATTATAGCTGAGAAAAGGTTTTGAATAGACCATTTTTGTAACAATGACTTAGCTCTGTCAACCCTTGTAGATGTCAATCTTTATATTCTTGAACCCAAAGAGATGTTTTAAAATTACAATTCCAAATAAGTGATGTGTCTGGTCCCAGTTTGACAGTCGATTTGATTGTCTGGTTCACCTGTTGCCAAACTGTGCATGTATTTTCTGTAGAAGGAAGTATCTCTTCATATTTAACTTTAGGTAGACCAACAAACAATATTGACTGTTTATTTGCTTTCATAATATAGTTTGCCAGCTGAGGATTTCTGAACCACTTTTTTATTTGACCGAGTTATCCTAAGTAGTAATACAGGTTGAAATTTGATAAGCCTAGGCCCCCCTCACAGTTTGGTAACATTAATTTTACTAATGAAATTCTTGCTGTTTTATTCTTCAATAAAAAATGTTGTTATATCTTAGTTCAAACATGTAACAAAAATCACGAGGTCATAAGTTGGGAGAGACTGAAAAAGAAACAATACTTTTAAGTGCATAGCCATTTTAATAATATTTACCCTACATATTAGCTTTCAAGGTAATGAAGTACATTTTTCCAGGTCTTTAATGATATTTTGCAGCAGTGGAGTATAATCCAAATTACATACAATAATTCAGAATGTTGGAAGGATAGTATAACACCAAAATATTTAAGTACAGAAGTTTCTTTTGGAGTGCAAGCCAATAAAGATTGTGTGCTCACATCTACCAGACCAAGAAGTAAAAGCTTAGGCCCCACTTTATCATATATATTGAGGCTTGTCCAAACCATTCCACCAGTGTGTATATATGTTCCAATGATGTTTCTGTAGTCAGAAGAGTGCCATCTACAGAAGGCATATTTTATATTTGTTCCCATTAATGTTCATGCCATTTATGTCCTGATATTTTCTTACTTTTAATGCCATTGGTTCAATAGCAAGTGCAAATAATAGAGGAGCTAATGGACACCCATGTTGTGTTCAGCATTACAGTAGTGTTTTAGCTGAAAGATTATGGTTTAATCTGACCTGAGCATTTGGCCTCTGGTAAAGTAATTTAAGCTGGGAATGAAAATTAACTGAATCCCATTTTACCTAATACTGCATGTATAAAATTCCTTCCCACCAAATGAAATGATTTTTCTGCATCTATTGTCAACAATAATATACCAGGTTTTACTGCATAGCTGATCGTGTTAATGTCCCTATGAATGTGTGTATATAAAGACCTGCCTTTAATAAATACTGTTTGATCCATGTGTATTGATTTTGTTGTCTTTGTGTCCAATCTTGTGCTAATACCTTTGCAAAGATTTGTAAATCTTAATTGAGAAGAGATATGGCTCTGTACGATGCATGCTGTTCGAGATCTTTTTCCTTTTTCAGGAACACGCTAAATATTCCATTGTAAAACATATCAGGTAATGAACCTAAAGTGATAAACATATTAAAAAGATGTCAGATGAGGTAGTAAATGGAATTCAAACCTTTTATAGATTTCTGTAGGTATGCCGCCTGGTTCTGAGGCTTTCTCAGATGTAAGTTTTTAATGGCTTTACTAATTTCCATAGGGGTAAATGGTGTTTCTAATGTAGAAGTGTTATCCAAAGCCAGGCTAGGTAGTTGTAAGTCTGATAGAAATGGTTGCATACCATCTGATGCTGTCTGTTTTTCTGAAGTACATAACTGTAAAAAATATTCCTGAAATACCCGATTAATGTGTTGAAGTGTAATAACTTTAATTCCTTCTGAAGTAGTTATTGTGCTAATTACTCTATCACTTTGTTCTTGTTTTATCTGTAATCCCATTAATTCATTTGGCTTATTACTCATGTTATAAAAATAGGATTGTGTTTTTAATAATTAAAATTCTGCCGTTTGGTAATTATAGACCTATATTTTTCTATCACCATCTAAAACTATAAAAAGTAGGGTGCTCCATAAAGGTCAGCTGGATACATTCAGACCATATCTTGCTCAGGTAGATTGAACCTTCCTAGACTCCATCCCTGGCATAACTACAGCCTTGGACTATTTCATTACACAGTTCAATATGGCCAGCAATATCTTTGCTCCTTACAAAAAATGCACAGTTATGGGTAATTATGCTGAGTTGATTACCCCTTCTCTATTAACTCAGATGCTGCGACACAGAGAGAACCTGTGGCATTGGGCCAGAGCCTCCGGATCGCAAAGGAACATACAGTTGTACAAAGCAGCTCATAATAAGTACACTAGAGACATTAGACTAGCTAAGGAACACTACTTCAGGGGCAAACAGACTTGCAGCTAGAGCAACAGGAACATTTTTTTGAAAAACCTAAAAGACCTCATGGGGAAGGCTGACAAATCTCTGCCCATAATGCTCAGTAACAATAGAGTGGTCACCTCTAACTCAGTTGAAATTGCAAACACTTCCAAAAGTGCATTCACTGATTTCAGTGCCATTCTAACCCTGAATGCATTCCATGGGGCTGACCCCATTGTCACCCTGGGAGAATCTCCAACTACCCCCACTCCTGGCAGCCCTGACTTGCCACAGTTCTTCTTCAGACCTGTCATCATATCAGAAACAATAAAATATGTAAAACAGGTATTGGGAAAAACAAGGATGGGTAATGATATGGTACACATGAAATTGGTAGTGCTCACTTTAAAAGAACTTGCCCTCCCTCTGTCCAAAATCTATAATTTCCCTTCAGTACTCACTATTCCCTGACTTACAGAAAAAGTCATTGGTCACCCCTGTACACAAAAGTGGGGACTGCACACTGGTGTCCAACTATCGGCCGATATCATCCTCTCCCCATTATCCAAGGTACTGAAGAGAAAGGTATCTGATCAACTCATCGACTATCTCTGGAAATACAGTATTCAATGCCCAAAACAACATGGGTTCAGGAAGCTGCACAGCACTAGCACTACACTAGTAGAGCTCACAGGCTTCATACATGAAGCTCTGCATAGTGGCCAGCTGGTTGGGTCCATCATTACTGACTTAACAAAGTCCTTCGACCTGGTTAATCACTTACTCCTCCGCAACCACACTCCACACCCTTGGCCTATCAATTGACACTGTGAATTAGTTTCAAAGCTACCTCTCTAGCTGTTCCCAAATGCATAAGGATTGATGGAGTACTTTATGACACCAGAAGTGTCACCACAGGTGTACCCCAAGGATCTATAATGGGGCCCAGATATTCAAAGCTTTGCACGGTATGCAAACCATTTGCATGGGTTTAGCACGGGTTGGCTATATTCAAAAGGCAAAATAGCCTGTGCAAACTGCATTAGCACCAGGCAAAGCATAATTATATGCAAGGGGCACACTGATCATGAATACAGGTGCTATAGGATATTCAGCGACTAGCACCATGCTAAGGTGTTTAGCGCGACTTAGCCCGATCCTTTGCATGGTACAAATTACTGCCCAGGAAAAGCTGGTCTTAAATCTAGGCAAACAGCTTTGTGTGACATTGTGGCCTTGTGTGGCATTAACGTGGCCTTGCGCAACCCTAACATATGACAGAGATAAAGCCAGACATGGAGGAAACATGCTGCTCACTGATGGCTCCACAATGATGCCAACTGCTGCCACCAGTCCCAGTAATGCCAGGGAGTATGTGGTGACCTGGCCCCTGGGGGCCACCTTGGTAGAGTGGCCATACAGCACACACCTGCAAACCATACGTCTGTGGTGACCAACAGATGCCAGCACACACATGCAGCGCTGTGGGCATGGTGGGTGCTGAGGGGAGTGTGTACAGGTGGCCAGGCCTCACCACAGACCAGGTGCAGTCACAATGCTGGGACATAGCACACAGTGCACATGGGCCAGTACTGGGAATATCCCAATACCAGTGTGCATGACCGATCGTACATGCCCCCCCAGTCACATAACGCACAGTTATACATACACCACAGCACACACAGCCGGCCATGTCTATGTCACTATGAGCATCCCATGCCAGAGGTGCAGCATCTGTGGGTCACACAGCAGTGTGACAGAAATGTTCACTGGCAGTACACACCTGCAAGGTGGGCCTGTCACTGTGTACCGTGCAGTGGTCAGCACTACCCTACACACCATAGGCATTGTTGTGTCCCTCACACTACTGGCCCCTTTGCTACTGTGGTGTCTGCTGTGCACTGTAGCATGCCCTACAGTGGACTGTTGCATGCAATACTACCACCGCCTGTGCCTATTCTGTGTTGTCCCCTGTGGTACACAATGCTATGCTGTACTGCATACATGTAGCCTGCAGCAACCATCATGCACTGTCAGACTGACCTACAGGTGGAGCTGCGGCCAGACCTGCCAGCCCCCATACTTCCAGACTGCCCTACATGTGGAGCTGTGGGACCCTGCTGTAATGCTGGGCAAACTGCATGCAAATCAGGGTATAATGAGATGTTAATCAGGATGTTTGCCCAGAGACTACCTAAGTAGGCTCATTTGCACATCATGTTTGAATATGTCAAAATTTAGCACAGGCAGACGGCTTAGCTCCGCGCTAAAGCCGCGCAAACGTGTTTGCGTGGTGCTAATGGTTCAGGGAATATTATACAGTTTTGAACACTGTTCTTTCACATCTGCTGCTGCCTGCAGCTGTACTTGGTCCACGTATTTGCTGGCACTCACATTGGCCACATGATTCACCTCTACCTATCTTCTCGTCGCTGTGCACTGTGCTGTTATTGTGGTTTGCACTTCCTGGTTGCTATATTCAGTGCTGCCTTATTCCAAGGCTACGTTTATCCTGCACTCCCAGCCCAGTTTGCCAGGCTTCATTTCCATGCTATATTCAGAAGCTGTTTGCCCCAGGCTATTCCTTTTGAATATAGGTTGCTTTGTGCTCCGGGCTAAGTTTGCCCACCGGGCAGTGCTAATTTAGCCATGGGGGAAAGTTTTGAATATCCGGCCATGGGTCTACTATTATTCGGTCTATTTGTAAATGACATCCCCACGGCCTGCCCTTCAAAGTTCCTCTTCTACACGGATGATGTAGTCATCTATGCCAATTATCCAAACCAAGTGTCTCTTACACAGGAACTCCAACATAGTTTCAGGGCATTGGAGTGGTGGTTCTGTCGAAATAAACTCCTGTTGAACTACAAGAAAACAAAAACCATGCTATTTGCAGGTCCCCATTCAAGGAAAAAAGTCTTTCACACACCATCACAAATGAGAAAAACATCATGTTGGAACAAGTTACCTCATCTAAATACCTGGGGTAACCCTGCATGAGTAACTTGCATTTGCCCACCATGAAGACTCTATACTGAGGCTAACCCACTTAAAATTAGTGGCACTATACAGACACAGACACTACCTCATGCCTGCAGCTAAGCAAACTATAGTATTCAGCTCAATACTCCCAGTGCTGTACTATGGACTGGCCACTGAAACGATCCTCAAGAGGGTCAGACTAGTGTTAAATTAGGCCTGCCGGTTCACCCTGGGAGCAGATAGGCTTATTAGCACGTGTTCCTTATACTCCCAAACCAACTGGCTCCCACTACAAAATAGACTCAAGTACCAGGTTTTCTTGCTAGTCATGAAAAGCGCTCATGGGTCACTCCACCCCCACCACACAAAACCTTTTGTGCCCTGTAAATAATCAATACTCAACCAGGAGTAGGGTCAAAGCAGTATTGTCTGTGCCCTTTCATTAAACTACTTAGGCCCAATGCTCTTTCACCTATAAAGCACCACTCTGTTTACATGAGATGCCAGAATCCCTGCTGTACCTCCCTACCATTTCCCAATTCAAATTGGAGCTTGAGGAGGTTTCGCTCATCAGACTCTAGTTGTGACTACACCCATACCTAGCAGATTGCCTGCCCAATACTACAAAGTACAGCCTACATAAGTACTGGCCATTGATGATGCAACTTTTCACCCTGTAATTTTGTACGCAGTTATATTTCTTGTGACACTTTCAGACAAGGCTCCTTCGGACCTGCTCTCTGTACTTACTTAGCTATGTAACTCCCTTCTCCTTGATGAGGAACCTTTGTAAAAAAAAGAGCTATTGAGCTCAAATGTGTATTCTGATTGAATAAATAAATAAATAAGTGGCTCAGTGCATGGAATGGGTTACCAAAGTGTGACATTGGTGACATTTTTTAAAAGTCATAATATAGTAATGATTATAAACATTTTTAATGCTGTGACTCACCTTATAAACATGTATGCTGCAGGATAACCCCTATTTTGCATCATGAGAAAAGGTCCTCACAAAGTTGCACATGTAACAGGGGACATAATAACAGGGCTGCACATGTAACAGGGGACATAAACATATGACAGCATGTAATAAGAGATAGAAAATAGCTGTTCAAGTTTCAAAAAGTTTATCATTCAAAGTAGAAGAGGTCAAATGGATCATACAACCATACATGAAAAAATAATTTTCAATATTTACAACAAAAATCAATTCAATGTAATGCATCCGCTAACTATTTTGGCTGTAACTATAGACTACACTACTGCCACAGAAACACAGACTACACTACTACCACAGACTACATAATTTACATATCTATTTCTATATGAAAAATGTGTTGTATATTAAGAAATCTTTTTTTTTTTAAGTACAGGCTATATTATGTCTACGGGCTAAGCTATGGCTACACGCTAAGTTTATAACTCCCAGCCAATTGATATAAAACACAGTTTTGGCAAGTGGTTTGAAAAATGGAAAAAGGTATCCTATAAGAGTTCAGCACAGTACACTGAACAGTGGCTCTAGTCCATTTAATCCAATTTTTTCTTTAGCTTGCTGAACTTTGCAGCGATTGTCTGTAGTTCTTCATTGGGAATTTCAAAGGTGCCCCCTCTATTTGGAAACTGTATTGGGCTATGAAAAATTGTTTTACTTCATACACAGCCATTTCCCACACTGTTTCATGAGCTTAAAGGAGAACCATTGTTCCACAGGATATACAGTGGTAAGTTGCCCAACATAAAATTCTTTCAAATAGTAAATGGCATATTACTGGTTGTTCTGTATCATGTCTTTGTCTAAAAAGATTCTCGTCTTTTTAGGAATACAGTGGTCAGAAATGGTATTGGAGAGTGTAATGCATTCCATTAAAGTGGCATGCACTTCAGCATCATCTGACGCACTGTGACGTGCTCAGTCATTGCCTGTGTTTTCTTTTGGTATGGACTCATCAGGCGCTTGACAGGCATTGAAGGCTGTGTAGTACTCCAAAGCAGGATCAGCATTTCCAGCTGCCAAGCCATGAGTATTAGGGTCAAAATGGGAGGCTGAAGTGTGAAATGTTGTTTGATTTGTTGGACCACTAGATTTACCAGTGGGGAAGGTAGTGTTGCTATCTGTAAAAGCCATCATATGTGTGGCAGAAGCCGTTAGTTTTTTAGTCTTCCAGGCATCCACATGACCCACATTGTCACAGGGTCCATCATCATTAATACACTGTGTGCAAAAGCAAATCAGGTTTCTTGTTTCCACCACACCATCCATTGCACACTTCACACTGTATCTTGCTTCTCCCAGGTACCATTTTTACATCTGGTCTGGCAAGGCTTCTTATTTGGTTTTCACCAACCCAGAAGAATGTCCACCTGAAATGATCACTGCATCCTCCTGTGGTAGGCTGTCTAGTCAGTTGAGTCCTGCAAAATTTATACAGTTCCTTTACTTTTCTAATTATGGCCTGCCATGATTGTACGGTTACTGCTTGCTGCTGATTTTACCATGGAGCTCTTACCATGTGCATGACCCTTTCCATGTCATAAACCAAAAAATGCATTTTCTATTTGGAATCCATAATCAATGGATGACATTGAAATGTCAAAGAAGGCCCATTTTGATTTATACTGGCTGCTACAGCCATCTGTGAAATGTACTTGTTTGCTGCTATTTAATGAACAGTCATTTTGTAGGTGTGCATTTGCTAACTCAACGAAGTGGTGCACAGCATGGTAATTGTGTTTTAAATTACTAGATATGAATACCAATGACTCCATCATTGTGGAGTCACAATGGTCACATGGGCAGTAGGTTACTACTGGGTGAACCGTGGCTTGTTTGTAGCGCCAGTGGGCTGCCTGCACTTTATCCTGTAATTTGCAGGCGTAGTTCTCAGCAAAGTCCAGAACCATCGCTACCCATCCCCTGGGTAGGAATTTTTTGATAAGAGCAAACTGATGGTGCTACCATATGTAAGTGCTGACCCAAAAACAAAAAGTTCCTCTTCTATGACTTCTACCAGCTGTCACAATATAGATCTTTTATTTTTCTTAAGTTTTCTTGTTTGCTGTACCTGTATGCCATTCACACCTTGCATTACAGAAATATTCTCCCACTATTGACATGTTACAATGTCTTGACCATGCCCTGTAATTAGCTCTTCCATGGCTTTTCCAAAATTTTCCATGCTGCATTGTTCACATGTTTGCTCAACAAAGTCTGTGGAGGGGTTATGGAATGACAGATTGACCAGACACAGAACTTCAGGTTCAACACACAATTTCTGTGTGATGTTTATTTAAAACACAGGTGATAACCTTAAGCAATGGCATATCCTTTCTTCAATACACCACTTTGTAGCAACAGATTATGCATGTCCTTCCTCTGCACTTAGTCAGTACCTATTGATCTATCTCTTTAGTGAAAAGTAGTTCTTTCCCTATGTTGGTCTTGGGTGTTTGGGTGATAGGGAGCTCAAAAACAAAAAAACTCAAAAACAAGCTAAAGACAAAGAACCTCAGTGCAGAAGCACTGAAGCAAGGGTTACCCCAAAGGGCATTGGCAATAAAGCCAAGTTTCAAAGAAACACAACCTCATACATACCCCCATAATGCAATGGGAACTACATGCAAATCACCATGAAATTTTAGGCTTGTTCAGCTTAAAGCAGGAATACATGGTGCCAAAGCGCTTTCAAACAATCTGTAATTTACATGCATTTAAATAACACAATTTTTTTTTTATATCTCTACCCTGGTAACTTAATTTTTATAATACAGTCCCCGGTAACATTTTACCTTTATCAAAAACACCTAGTGCCGTGGTATTTTCAACATTTACAGGTTTCATACACATAAGGCGTCTACATCAAGGTATTTTATGATGTAGTGCTATTGCATACCTAATCCAACAATGAGGAGCACAGCCTGTTGGAGGAGGTCCCTGTGGGCCACCAGGCCTGAGGAAGGAGAGGGCCAGGATGAACTACTGCACCACCAAGTGAGGCAGCAGTGCACTATAACTGAGCAGCTGGCAGTCCTGATTTCTGAGACAAGGCAGGTGGCCAGGATCCAGGATGAGCGGCTGCATGCTTGACCATCTGACCCACCAGCTGACCCTGAACTATCGGACAACTGAGTGTGTCCACCACCTTGGGGACTTCCATTCCCACCCAACCCCCCTGTATATAGCTTATATATTTGCGTGTGTGTTCTATTCTCCTCTTCCTTGTACATAGTTTATATCATTACCACTGTTTCCCATGTCCCCCTCCCCATTGTAAATAGAGTGTTTGTGGATTTTGGATTCCCTGTGCCCCCACCACCCATTGTACATAGTTTTGTTCTGCTATTGTTGTCCCTGTTCCCCAACCCCTATTGTTTGCTCTGACATTTTTTCTTGTTTGGTTGTTCATTCACTTGTTCCTGTTCATTTGTGTTTATTGTTTGCTCTTCCTATATTATATTGTTTGCTTTTTTGACTTCCTGTGTCCTGTGTGTTTCTTGCCTGGGTGTTTCAACATTGTGCAGGATGTTGAGGTCTTTGGGATACTGTTGCTGCTGCATTTGTGGTTCCATGGCAGTGACTTTGGATGTTACAGTGCCAATGTCAATGTTTTTCTCTGCTTTCAAAAGGTTTGTTCAGTTATTGGGCTCACTAGCTCAGCTTGTGCCCCTTGTGGCCATTTTGCTACACTCTGTACTATGTTTCTGTGTGTGTTTGCACTGTCTGATGGCTTGCTATTTTCAGAGCTGTCTTATTTACTATATTCAGTGCTGTCTTGCTTCCCAGGCTATTTTGCACTGCCCCTCCAGCTCAGTTTGCCTGGCTTCATTAGCATGCTATATTCAGCAGGTTTAGCACAGGGGCGATCCCATTTGAATATTGCAGGCTATTTGTTCTGAGCTATTTTAACACGCTGGGCAGTGCTAATTTTGTCTGGAGGCTCAGCTTTAAATATAGGGCCCCTGTTCTTTAATCCTGGTACCATTTTGGCGGCCCTGAACTTTGTTGTAGACAATTACCCAGATTAAACCCTATCTTGCTTATGAAGTCCTGGTGACCCTAATATTTGTCTTCATCACATTAAGGCTTGAATACAGCAATGCTCTGTACCTAGAGCTGTCTAGGAAGATACTGCGTCACCTGCTGCTGGTGCAGAATGCTGCAGTCAGGTTGACTGCTGAAGTTAAATCTTGTGAGCGCATCACACTGGTGCTGTTCAAACTTCACTGGCTGCCAGTTAAGGGCTGAACCACCTTGAAGGTTGCTCTGCTAACTTGTAAGGTCCTTCATGGACTGGGTCCCAATTACCTAAAAGTCCTTTAGTCTTTTTGAGCTCTGGGCCACCCCTCAGCTCCACTGAAGGCACTCTGTTGGCCATCACTAATTTGAGACTTAGACAATCTTCAGGGCTTTCTGTGTAGCAGCTCCATTAATCTGTAACACCCTCTCCTTTGACCCATGGACTACACCCTAAACGGGCTGAATTAAAAAGGGACTGAAAACAACACTTTTTGAGTAGGTATCCTAACATAATACATTTTAATGCTGTTCCAGGTCCTCTCTCTATTTGAATGATAATCTCCTACTCATATTTGTAATATGGGGCGTTATAGAAATAAATACACTTTGCCTTGCCTTTCCTAACCCTACCCCTTTTTGCTGCTACATTATACATTTTTCTTCCAGAAATTGCACATCACTTATTTCTCTTGCAGCAAAATAATTTATTTTAAAGAACACTTTGATTTACTGGAGTTTAGTCATGCTTCTATTTTAACGTCACCACATGATAGCTTATGATCAAGCTTTGTCTGATGACACAACAAATGTTGTTAATCTGCATCGCTTGTTATTCGCCTAAGGGAAACCTAAAGGGTATGGCATGATATAGTTTATTGTTCGGTCAGTTAATACAAATGATCATTACAAGGAAAAGTATTTATAAAAGGTAAAATCACATAAAGAAAATTACATAGTGCCTCCCAGGGATTTTGATATTTCAGGGTATGGATATCTCAGGACCTTTCTACTTTATTCGATCATAATTATGGTAAGTTATTAACGGAAGTTCATGCAGATTGCAATCGCTGGAAGGAGCTTCTTTTGACAGTGTTGGGTAGAGTAGAACCTGTTCAAATGAATATCCTTCCCAGGTTTTTATTTTTATTTTCTACCATCCATTTGGTGAGCCCTTCCCCTTTTTGGCACTATTTACAAAGGACTATAACTAAGTTCCTTTGGAAAAGGAGGCACCCTAGGATATGGTGGTCTGTCCTTAAGGCTCTAAAATCTAAAGGGGGGTTGGCAGTTCCTGATTTTAAGATGTATTATTGGGCTGCTCAACTCCAGTACTTCATGTTTTATTTACTATCTAGGGAGTGTCCTAGTTGAATAACATTGGAATTGGCTGCCCTGGCTCCAATAAGATTGTCAGATGTTTTGTTTACGGATTCTTCCAATCTAGGTCCCCTGAAAGTGGAGAATCCTTGAGCAAAACTTACAATTTGGACATGGCAGAGGGTTTGCAAAATTGTTCAGCTGGCTTTGGGTCTTAGGGGAGACACTCTCTTCGCTCCTGTTTAGACTTTTTCCTGATCAGATCAGATGGTGGTTTTCAGCATTGGTTGAATGTGGGTCTTTGTCTGCTTGGGCAATTTTTTGAGGGGGAGGTTCTTAAATCTTTTGCTTAACTTAGGGAGGATTTCAGTTTGCCCTCCACTGTTTTTTTTTTTTCTCCATTATTTACAGGTTCATCATTATTTATTGGCCCCATCTAAAATTTACCTGTTACAAAAGGAGGATAACCCTTTACAACTTCATATATATAATTTGAGTAGACAACCATATAAGCGAGGTATCATATCTCAATGTTATCGATATTGTAGAGATTTAGAACCAGACTCTTCTCTGTCATTAAAGCATAAATGGGCAGAGGAAGCAGGTATCTCTTTATCTGATTTGGACTGGGCCCAAATCTGGAAAGGAATTCATAATACTACAGCCTCTCCCTCTTGGAAAGAATTTCATTCGAGAGTGGCAGTAAGATTTTTTCATACACCAGTTATAGTTAAACATTATGGGCGTTTACAATCTGCTTGTGCTGGAGGGGATGTGGAGTGATGGGAGACCATACACACATTTTTTGGGGGTTGCCCACAGCTTCAGGAATTTTGGAAGAAAACTTCAACGGTAGTAGGTAAGATTAGGGGTTCGGACTGCCTGTTGCAGTTTCAGGTATGGAATTTGGGTCTCCCTCCATTAACGGTTCAGGGGAAAGGGCTTAAGTATCTATTTTACATTTTTGTGACTGCAGCTTTAAAATCCATTACCCAATTATGGCTTACCCCAACACTACCGTCAGAGGGTTTGTGGTTGTGTAATTGTCAAAATATTTTAGTTATGGAATGGGTGATGGTGTTATTTAGGTTGCAAAAAGAAGTCTTTCAGAGTAGATGGCTGCCCTTTTTTCATTTTGTTGCAGAGAAGGAGGGACTAGATGTAGTGGACATCCTAGCTAACTATACTTAATTTACTTTTTGTTTCTGATAGATTTTCCCTTTTGGTCTAGACATGTAAAGGCATGATATTCTTCTGTTACTACTTATGGAAGGTCAAATATCTTTTTTTTCTGCCCAATTACAGTTTATGGTATTCTGTTGTTGAATGTTAACCCCTTTCTTTTCATATAGGACATTTTGTATCAAATAATATGTTAAATAAAGTTTAATTAAAAAAAATTACATAAGGTAAAATCACTTATCATGATGCTATGGGGTAGTTAGGCTAAGCAATTAAACTTCATCATCTTTTTTCTAACTTTCTGTATGGTAACAAGATATTTTGCCATTCTCTTTACAATGAAGTCATCTTCGGTAGTGAAAAGGATGCTTAAAATGGTGTTTTCATCAGCATGCTGTAAGGCTTTGGTGAAACCTAAAGGGGTTCACAAACTTACTTGATTCAATTGGGTTGTGTTTTTCTACTAGGAATGTTCTCATAATGGAAGATATTAATCCCTACTGGGGTTCACAGTAACACATCATGAAAAAATAATAAAAACACTGGATTATTCTCAATTGACATATTGGCTAACACAAATAAATCTAAATAGTCAATCTGGTATGCCTAGATTGGCTCTTAAGTAACAGAATGAATTAGATGGTATATTTGCTAGTTCTATAAGCTACTATCTTTTTTTCACCTGGAGCAGTAAGATTCCCGAACCTAAACTTAAAACTATTACCTTTAGAGATGTCTTGAGAGTCAGTTTAGCCATGCTGTTAGCATAAGTAAATTTGATTGATTGGACCTTTATTGATGATATTATTATGTCTAATTCTATCCTTAATATCTCTGTGAACAATGTTTTTTTTCTTTTAATTGTGGTCACAGTTAGATTCAGTTGTTAAAGTTTTGCATGAGGTCAGTTCACTTAGGATAGAGACAGCATATATGGTAGACTCGAATGTGATTACTATCAGAATCAAATGTACTATAGCTTTAAATATAAGCAGCTGTATTTAAATGATACAACAAATAGTTATGATATGTTAATACTTTACCTATATAACTGAAGCCTTTTGCAATGCCCCCCCCGCCCCCCGAATGTATGGTGATGCCAAATGTGCACAGGGCTATTTTGTCCATGGTACGGGATTACACTGACTAGCACTTTATGCACTGCTATGCTGTTTGCTTACTAAATAAATGTTTCTTACCAGCTACTTTTGTGTGCATGTTCCCCTCTGTTTTTATTTATTTATGAGCGGTTCACCTTGGATTGCGGCTGTGATGACGGGTTTTCTTATTTTTGTCTGTACTGATGTTATCATTTTGTTTTTTAACCTCCATGATTGATGGCCAGATCAAACATTTTCCTATCAAGCAGAAATGTGCTCAAGGTCAGAAAAATGCTTGGATAACCAAAGAATTTTCAAAGAATCAGAATCTTAATGTACAAGGAAACTCCTGGCCTCCCATATAATGTGATTAAATTTAAACTTCTGCTTCTCCAAATATAAATTCCTTAGCTTAGCTCCTAAATTATGTTATCCTTCATGCTTCCCTTAAGGCAAGTATATTATCCTGCACACTTCTCATTTGAAGCCCAATTTAACCTGCCTCTTCATAAATCACAAACTATTTCTCCACACATTACACAGCACTCACTTATGTTGCAGTAGACTTATTTACTCACATGCTCATTTATTGAAAAGATGGTGCAGAAAGCTAGTAGCATCCTTGGATATATTGGCTGGGGCATTATAAGTAGGAATCCAGAGGTCATACTCCCTCTGTACTGGTTCTTGGTGAGGCCACATCTCGAGTACTGTGTACAGTTTTGGAGGCCACACCTAAAAATAGACATAGACCACTTGGAGGCTGTACAGAGGAGAGTTACTAAAATGGTACAGGAACCTTACCAGGAGCAACATGAATCAAGACTATAGTAACTTCAAATGCACTGCCTTGAGCAAAGGAGAAACAGGGGGGATATGATGGAAACCTTCAAATACATAAAGAGCATAAATAAGGTACAAGCAGAAACCTCTTTCACAAAAATGAGAGGGGATACAATTTGAGACTACCAGGGATAAGTTTAAAATCAACATTCGTAAGTTCTACTTCACATAGAGAGTGGTGGACTCTTGGAATAGCTTGCCACCAGAGGTTGTGGAGGCCAAAACAGTCACTGCTTTTAAGCTAGCATGTAACAAGCACTGCGGTAATCTCAGAAGAAGAACAGAATAGTGAGGTTGTCATTCCGGGCAGACTAGATGGATCACGTGGTCCCCTTCTGCCAACACATTCTTTTATTCTTATTAATTTTATAAAGGTGTCTTGAGCATTTTATGTTTGCTTACAAATTGCAAAGCAAGCATGTTGGGGATACACAGGAGTCTACATGTGTATCAAGGTGCTAGCGACTCAAGCATCCAGAAACCAGCCTGTACTCCATGGCAGCCAATGTTCCTGTAAGGTTGTCTTCCATTTTCATGCACACGTGACTGTTGTGCACATAGCTATAGCCTGTTCCATCCCAGAATCATCCATTTTGCTGATCAAGTGCATCTTCCTAATTATGCTGATTGGTTGGTAGTGGTTTCAGTCATCAGGCTCATGCTATAGCAACAGTAAATATTGTTACTGAATATGAGCCTTGCAGCCTTCCAATATTCCCGATCAATGCTATAATGTTGCCTTGTCCCCAGAGCCCCACAAATAAAGACACAGACAAGTTATGTGTGGTTGCTCAGTTTGGCAATTAATTTACTGAATAGTTTCAAGATATCATTGTTTACAGTAACATAGCACATTTCCATCACTTTTCAGTTTCACAATCTCTTCCAATTAATATTTATGTACATTATATACAGACACATTCTTTTTCAATTCATCACTTCTACTAATTCCTTCTTTTTCTTCTACCCCCAGATGTACATCATGGATGGGCCTGGCCTCTTTCTCTTTTATTGGAAAGGGGTACGAGTGTACACACCATACCCCTGCTTCATGCTTCTCGGTCCTGTGTCACCTTTCAAGTGTTTTCCTTTTTATCCCCCCCCCTTATTTCCTGTCCTCATCCCCCCTTTTTTCTGCCATCCACCTATGGCAGTCCACTCCTTCCTCTCACTGTGCTCCACCTGCCACATTGGTGCACTGTGCTCCACCTACCACAGTGCCCTCCTGCTTCTTCTCTCTCAGGGTGGGTGGGTGGGTGGGGAGAAAATCTCTTGGAACAAATTTATGGCTCCCTTGGCTGTGCAGTCACTTATGACTGCCCAATTAGGCTCTGCCCTTTAGCTCCCCTGCCCATTCCCAGACTGCCATCTCACTGTTCCCACCTGCCCCTTTGCCCACCCCTTTTGTGACCTCATTGGGTCCTCCTCTTTTTGCGCCTCATGTCCTTCTTTCTAATCCCTCCCCTTTTCCCTCCCCCTGCCTCCTGGCTTTCCCACACCTCTTGTTCGGACCTTGGGACAGTGGGGTCTGCCCCTTTAGTTGGGCAACCCTCTTTGTCCCCAGCATCCCGCCAATAAAGACATAGAGAAGTTGTGTGAGGTTGTTCAGTTTGACAATTAATTTACTGAATATTTTCAAGATATCATTGTTTACAGTAACATAGTACATTTCCATCATGTTTCAGTTTTACAGTCTCTTCCAATTAATATTTATGTACATTATATACAGACACATTCTTTGTCAATTCATCACTTTTACTAATTCCTTCTTTTTCTTCTGCCCTCCAGATGTACATCATGGGGGGCCCGGGCTCGTCCTCTTTTGTTGGAAAGGAGTACGAGTGTACATACCGTACCCCTGCTTCTTGCTTCTCAGTCCTGTGTCACCTTTTTAGTGTTTTCCTTTTTATCCCCCCTTATTTCCTGTCCTCACCCCCCTTTTTTCCACTAGTCCACCTCCAGCTTGCGGTGGATGGTGGACTTCCCCCTTCCCCCCATCTTCCTCCCTCCCCTATACCTCATCGTATCTTTCTTTTTTTTTTTTGATTGTGTTTAACTCTGTGCCAGCCATGCTTCAATGGCATCAGCATTTTGTGAATTAAACAGGGCTAGGCCGAGACTCAATAAGTGTATCCCATCTCCACGGTAGTATTCATCTACCCATTCCAGTATTCCATGGTGTATGACCAGTCCTCCCATACTCTCAAACAACCTGCCCACCCATGCATTCATGTGCTTCCTGGCCCTGCCCATCCCTTTGTGGCTCTCCGCCTGTCACCACACCCTCTGGAGTGTGATATCAGAACAGGCCAGAGTAACCACCGGCCACCACTCCTTTATTTTTTGCAGATCCTGTTTTAATTTGATAAAATATGTCCAGCCAGGGTCTCTTCCCCAGGTCGTTTCCACCCAGATGTAGCACAATCAGGTCTCGCCGGCTATGGTACTTCCTGATCTCCCTCAACTTTGGCAGCAGCTGGGCCCACTTCATTCCCTGTAGACCTTTCCATACCAAATGGATTGTATTGCTATTCAGGTACAGCTACCTTCCCCCTAGTCTCCTGGCTGCCCATTTCTCCACCCAATGTATAAAGGAAAGCCCGCAGATCCATACTTCAAGATTCCTCATCATCCCTGCATAACCAGAAGCACACTGCTTAGTATATTATACTTTCTCCCCTCTCCCCTTCCCCCCTCACCTCATCGTTTACCCCTCTTCCCCATCTCTTTGAACCTGCTGTGGGGAAAAAAGAGACATCATTATTATGTGATGTTACAGATATACTTTTTATAACAGTCAGAAGTCCACCTGCCCTTCTGCATAATCTCCCGCAGCCTGTTGCCTTGTGCCACCATAACAGAGGCCACCCCAATCCTAAATGAGTGGGAGGAATATCCCTCCCCAGGTTCCCCCAGAAACGTTAGGCTCTTGTGCAGTACGGCTGTCACCTGGTACTTGGACACAGGCCTACCATCCCCATGTATGACTATCAAAGGACTCTCTCCTCTTGGGCAGTCTGCCACGTACACGTGCAGCACCCCCACTGTTCAGATGGCAGCATTATGGTGTTTTCTTAACCACACCTTGGTGCCTTGACCCTGTTGATCTGTCTTTGATCTCCTTAATGGTACTGCTATCATGTCCCCAGCCCATTCTATGTCTTCTCAGTGTAGACCCCCCATCCCTCTTTCTGCCATGTCCTACCACTTTGCTAAGTCTAAACACCCCACTATACATTGTAGTGTACAGGACCCTGAACAATACAGCTTCCTGACTTGAGCTGTAGATGCGGTGTAGTGCCTCCATCAGCCGTGCCATCAGCCCCTCCAATATTGGTTTCCTATTGTCTTTCTTCTTATCTGCTACCCGCAACCAGCCCTGCATCATCCTGCGGACTAGGTTGCCTTTGGTAGGGTCTTCCCACCCTTTCAGTGTACATATCTGCCTTGTTGCTGCCAGATGAACCCCCATGGTCACCTGTGCCATGTTCTGGTTCCACCCCCACCACTATGAATCTGGCCACCTGCTCCCTCATCACTGCCCCTCTTACCTGGCCACCGTACTGCTCCTGGAACTTCTGAAATGCCCTCCAAGAGGTTTTGTATGCTCTAAGGGACTTGGGGACCCAGGAGTTGTGGAACAATATTTCAGCTCCCCCAATCCAATCGTCCATACATACGCCGGGATGGTGGCTTGCCAGGCCTCTGCTCTGGGTGCGACTGTCCAAACTTTGTCCATCTGTAATCAGGAGAGGCAATCAGCTATCACATTGTCTACACCATCAATGTGCTTGGCCCTAAATAACATGTTCAATGTCAGCCCTAGCCATCCCATCCTGCTCAACACCCTCATGACTCTGTCGGACTTCGTCCTTTTCTTGTTCAGGACTTCTGCTACTGCCCTGTTATCACTCCAAAATGTCACTTTCCTAGTCTTGAATTCTATGCCCTAGATTAGCATTGCTACCCATATGTGGAAAACTTCCAGAAAGGTGATATCTCTCATTACCCCTGCCCATACCCATTCCTCGGGCCATGATTCAGCGAACCATTTTCCCCAAAGATAACATCCCATGCCGATCCCACCTGCCACATCCACGTACAGCTGCAGGTCAGTATTATACAACCACTCTTCCTGCCAGAAGGTCTGCCCATTGTATGTTGTGAGGAAATGCTCCCATACCCCCAAATCCTCACTTGCCCCCTTATTGATGTCTACCCAATGGTGTGGCTGTGGTGCCCCCTGAGTTGCCCATGCTAGATGCTTTGTGAATGTGCATCCAGGAGCGATGGCTCTGCAAGCAAAATTCAAATGCCCCAACATCTGCTGTGCTTGTTGGAGCTGCACCCTCCTTTGACATCTGACTTTCCCCATTAGCTCCCATCATTTCTTGACCTTCTTCTCTGGTAATCAAAATACTTCCTGGACCATATCCAGTTCCAGCCCTAAGAATTCTGTTGTCCAGCTAGGCCCCTCTGTCTTATCATCCACTAATGGTACCTCAATTCCCAGCATAAGCCCTTGAAATCCTTTAACATTCTTTCTGTCTCCCTTCACCCTTCCCTAATGAAGAGGAAATCATCAAGGTAGTGCACTACCATCTGATGTCCGTACCTGTTTTGGAACACCCACTGCAGCCAGGTGCTGATCATCTCAAATGTAGCGCATGCTATAGAGCACCCCGTGGGCATGGCCTTATTGAAATAATACATGCCACCCCACCTGGAATCCCAGCAGATCCCAATCCACTGGCCTGACTGGTATTTAATGGAACACTGCTTCTATGTCTGTCTTGGCTAATCAGGTACTCTGCTTAGACCTGATTAGCCACACTGCCTCCTCCAGGGTGGTGTATGTTACCTTGCTTTCTTCCTCCCCATCAGGGTAGGACAGGTGATGTATCACCCAGTACTCACCTCGCTGTTTCTTGGGTACTAGCCTCAATGGTGAAATCCTCAAATTGGGCAGTGGGGGGTGGCTAATGGTCCTTCCATCCTCCCAGCTATTACTTCCTTCTGAATTTTTTGTGGTAGCGTTTCTTCTCTCCCCTGTATGGACTTCAGGTTCTTTGCCCCCATTCCTTTCCTAATACCCCTAAATTGTAAACTAAAACCCACCCAGAAACCTGCTCACAATTTCTCTGCCACCTCCTGGTCTGTGTATTCCCTCAACCACCCCCTAGGTCCTCAACCCTGATGGGTGTGCGGTACTCTGGTTGGTCTGAAAGGGCTGCTGGTAAGAATTGTCCTGACTGCCGATCCTTTTTCCCAGCTGTATCTGCATTTTGATGCTGGATGGTGCCCCCCACACTTGGAACATATGTGTCAGAATCAGCAGTTAGGCCAAGAACAGAAAGTCCTGTTGTATCCCCAAGAAGCCTTCAGTGTCACCCCCCCCTTTTTCTCTCCCCCCTCCTCCCTTTCGGTTGGCCCCATGTAAATCTCCAGCCACAGGTCTATTTGTCTGGCATCCCATTTCATGTCCCCAAAGTGTGCCAGCCTTTTTCTGAATTTCTCATCATATCTTAGTCAACTATGGCCCCCTTTTTTTTACGCATTCTTTATAATGAGGGAGTAAGTCAAGAGCGGGGTGGTGAGTTCCAGCTGTTTTTCAATGACAATGGCAGTGAAGTAGGTGAAACCGGTGGACCAATTGTCCCAGGTTTTCCCTTTCCATGACTTGTCCTCTTCCCCTTTCCTAACAGCCCTGCTGCCACCACCATGTCCTTCTTTCGAAACTGTCCTTCTCTTCATACTTATCCATGTTGTCCTAACATTCACCAAGGTGAAAATGTCAATATATTCTCCTTTCATTATCTTTTCTTTCATGGCTGTAGGCACATGGTCCCCCAGCCTGACACCTGGTGCCCCAACCTCCCTGCCCATCATAAAGCCCCCTGGTGCCCCCATTCCCCCCTCTACCCCTGACCCTTTGATTTCACCTAACTCCTTCTCCAGCTGCCCTAGACCATTATCCACAATGGTTTTCAACATCTGCTCTATGTATTCTTTGACACTGCTCTCCAGTGTCACCACCTGATTACCTGGTGTGGCTGGCTGTGGGGTGCTGGGTCCCAGCTGGGGCACTCGTGCTGGGCTGGGTGTGGGCATCTGGATGGATGATGGTAGTACTAGCTCTGGCAATGGGAGAGGAAACCCAGGAGGAGGAGGCTCTGGCACTGCTGCCATCACAGGCATGGGGGCCAGCATCAGCTCAGGGAAAGAGTTACTGGGATGTGGGCACAGAGGAGCTGCTGGCGTCAGCCCCGGAACCACCGCCCTGGGCTCCGGTGTGCCTGGTGCTTTTGGCATCCTCTTGTTCTTCTCGTGCCCCATCCCCTGTTTCCCTCTCTGTTTTGTGCTCTTCTCCCCCCAATCTGGCTCTGCCACCTCCACTAAGTGGTTCGCCTTATCCACCAAGTCCATCACCACTAGATAGCAGGCTTCTTTGCTTGGCTTCACCTTCTTTGGGGCCATCCTTCTGATTCAAGATATCTAAATAAAAAAATCACAAACATCAGTATTTTCCTTAAATGCACGCCAACACAGGTTTCCAGGTTTGTAGATCAAAGTGCTGTACTGCCGACTTGTCATCCTCTGTATCCCCCTCCCCTTAAAGGTTTGCCCATCACAGTCTCAATGTGACCATCCTTCCCAGCTCACTGTCTTTGTATTCCCTTGTAATTAAATCCCTCCTTGCCTCCCCCCTCATTCCACCCCTCTGCTGCCTGAAATACCATCTTGCTGCGACAAGTGCCCTCAGTGCCAGCTGGCTGCCATTGTTCAGCATGTTAGGGTCACCTTGTATCATCCTGTGACCCAACTGTAATGGGGGAGAGGTCATGTGATCTGTGATTGACTTTCTGCCTCTGAAATGCCACCCTGATGGTTAAATGCTTGGCTATCTGGCTACCTGCTCCCTCATGCCCTCGTGCGTTGCTTTCTTAAACCCATATTGGGCTTTTTCTCCATCCTCTGGTTCAGCCTCCTTCTAACCCCCTCCTGAGAATATGCCATCACCACGTGGGGTACCTGTCGTGGCACCTTCACCCCTAAAATCTGCCCAAATTGTCGCTTTTCTGGGCGGTGTGTCCTGCATGCCCACCCGCTGCATCCTTTAGGCCTAGTCATCACTCTTGGCCCTTTCCTTACATGGCAATGACGTCAGATGCCATCGCACCTACTGGGCCCATTGTCTCTGTAAATTTTGCCCAAACTCGCAAAATTTTGCTGCTATTTGATGCAGTATTCTTATCCCCCCTTGTTAGCCCCGCTCTGACCCAATGCTCCCCTCCTTGTGGCTTCCCAGTCCTGCACCATGTGCCGATGACATCAGACACCATGCCACACAGTGGGTCTCAGGCCTTGTTCCAGCCTACGCTACAGAATGGCTGGGGTCCACTTGTTAATGCCCCAGCATTCTTCATTATTCCCCTGGTGCATTCCTGGTTTTCCCTTCATCTTCCCCATGCATCTTTTGGCCTTAAAAATTCCTCATTTCACCATGCTGTGAGGAAGTAGTAGTAGTAGTAAATCATTTTTTATTCATAGGAATAAAGGATACATTCAACTGAGCAAAGCTCATTTCCAATGAAGTTCCATATCAAATGTAAAAACAAAATTACACATTATACAGTGATACAACAAATAAACACACATTATACAACACATATCAATAAAAAAGTAAAAACAAGTAAAACAATCAAAGACAAGTACAGTAACTAAAGTACTAACAATTATTGCAGGTTGTAATATTATTTAGTCCAGATGTGCACCATTTTATTAATTCTGCATTATTACTTTTAGTTCTATGGCTTCTCAGTTCTGAGGAGGATTTGTTCCATAAATTAATTCCCCTAAAAGGGACTGATGTTCTTCCTATATTCAAGTTACAACTAATCGAGAAAAATTGGGTTCCAGCAGAAGTACTCAGACCTTCCTTTACTTTCCTAACTTTAAAGAGATCAATGATCTAATCAGGAACCTCCCTGTTCCAGACTTTAATCATAAACTGTAATAAATGTAGATTTCTTCTTACTGAAGGCTTAAGCCAATTCAATTCCCTAAATAACATACACCTATGGGTTCTATAGGGTGCATCCAGCACAAAATGGGCCATTCTACGAAACACCAAATCTACTTTATTTATATGCAGTCCAATAGCCCCTCCATAAAACAGGTCTCCATGGTCAATTACTGGAAATAAAAGGGAGTTAACCACACTTAGCTGCACCTCTCTGGTCATAAATCTTTTACATCTATATAAAGCACCTACAGTAGCTTCCTATTCATGCCTCTTACAAGAGAATCTATATGGGAATCCCAGCTCAGGCAAGAGTCTAACCAGACACCAAGATACAGTATTTTTATGAATCGACTTGCTTAATAGCAGTACCATCCAAGGTATTAATTTCCAAATGGAGATCCTGTTTTTTATTGTTTTTATTTTTAAATAGGAGTGACTGCATTTTATTAGCATTTAAGGTAAGATAATGCATCTTAAAAAAAAAACTGTATTTCATCAAAGGCTAATTGCAGCCTTGTGTTAATTGAGTCTAGGGTGACCCCTTCTACATACAATATGGTGTTGTCTGCATACAGGTGACACTGAGCATCAGTTGATGCAGTCTTAAGTTCACTTATATAAATGTTAAATAACAAGGGCCCTAGTATCTAACCTTGAGGTACTCCATTTTTCATTTCCAGTACACCAGACTTATAAGGGCCCACCTCCACAAATTGGCTATGACCCATCAAGTAAGAGGAAAACCATTTAACTGACCGGGGGGACAAGCCAAACTCACTGAGTCTGGAGAGGAGCAGCCGATGATTAAGGGTATCAAAGGCCATTGAAAGATCAATAAACAAGGCTCCTATCATTAACCTCCTGTCCAGACTCAGCTGAAGATCGCTTACAACCCCAGTAAAAGCTGTTTGGGTACTATGAAGTACCCTAAAGCCTGATTGAAATGGTGACAGTTTGGTATGTTCTTCAAAAAATCCTTTCAGTTGGTGAGAAACAATTTTTTTGAATATTTTTGAAATCTGAGACAAAAGCGAGATGGGCCAGTAATTGCCCGGCTCACTCTTGTTCCCAGACTTAAATATAGGTCTCACTTTAGCAACCTTCCATCCATCTGGAAATTTCCCCACTATCAGTTGACAAATTAAAGATATAGGCCAGAAGGTATGCTATATAGGAAGCCACATATTTCGGCAGTCTAGGTGGGATCTTATCAGATCCTTTAGCCTTAAAGATGTTTAACTTCAAAAGTTCTGTGCATACTTCCTCCAGAGTAATATGATCAAAATCAACCCCTCCCCCACCATTTCTCTAGCAGCTGTACTGGTTTCCATTAGGTTATGCTCCAGGACACTATCATAATCTGAGTAAACCCCATCCATGGGGCTTACAGATCCCACCTTAGAGAAGCAATCATTAAAAGCATTAACCATTCTCTCCCCTAAAGATATCGTGATGCCATCAACTTCTATTTTATTTACATAAATCTGTTTATTTTTTCCCATTAAATCCAAGATGATTCCCCAAAATCTTCTTGGGTTCTTTTTATGATTAACATCTAGTTTAGATCGTACAAATTGTTGTTTAGCAGCCCTAACCTTATTAGTATACAAATTTCGGGCCTTCCAGTAAGAAACCCTATCTCGGTCTAACATAGTTTTTTTTGGCTTTCATCCATTTTATATTTCTATCTTTCCTGACTTTATATAACGCTGGAGAAAACTATACATTGCCTTTATGTTTTGATATCCTAGATTTCATGGGTGCATGTTTATTACAGATTTGCAAAAAACTCATTCAGAAAAAATCCCCAGGCAGCTGATGATGAAGGAATCAGATTCAATCTATCCCAATTAATATTTTCAACATCAACCATAAATTTAATATAGTCAAACTGTTTAGAACATCTCCAAAAAATTCTTGATTCGGGGCAGACTTTACTATGTTATTTCTAACCGAATAAATGACCTGATGGTCTGAAAAGGGAGGACTCCTGCTCGTAAATAAAACTGGGGGGAATTTGTGAACATCATATCTAATATTGTACATCTCTTAGTATCTTTATGATTGATTCTAGTTGGTTACAAAATTAACTGAGTCAAGCCCAGTCCAGTCTGGAAATCAACCAGTTCATGATTCACATCGACAGTCAACCAGTCGACATTAAAGTCTCCGGTTACAAACAGTTCATGAGAATCTCTAAATCCAAACAAAAATTCCTGAAAATCTTGAAAAACCTTTGTGTCAACCTTAGGAGGTTTCTATAACTCTAATAACAGTATGGATTTTCTGAAAGGTACCTCTATCACTAATGCCAACATTTCTAAGCCACTACCAGGAAAACAGCAAGCTACTTCATGGGTGGTTAAATTACAATCAGCGTAGACAGCAATTCCCCCACCCTTTTTGTCCTGTCAATTCTAAACAACTGGAAATTTTCCAGATCTATAGAAGTGTTCTGAATCCTACCATCCAGCCAGGTTTCCATTAAAACCAAAACCCCAGGGTTAGCCTCTTTAACCCAGCCCCTAACCTCGTCAAACTTAATTCTTAAACTTCTAACGTTAAAGTGGGTAATAATCATAGATCCCTGTTTCAAATGTAAGCCTTCTACATCATTTAACATGTTAAAGGGGCCTGGATTTGGATGCACATCTCCACAGACTAACAAACAGTACACAAGAAACTTAATAAAGATACCCGTCAGATTCAATTCTCGTGTTCTTTTGTAAATTAACCTTTTACAAAACTTGACCCTCAATAAAGAAAGAATCTGTGGTACAATTTTGATAGGGTACACTTTAAGTAAGGCATTAAAACATTCTTTAGATGAGATATCAGATGAAATAATAATAGACTTGCTAGAGTCCAATAATCTCAACTCAGTGGGGGATGGGGCTGAAGATCAATTAATGACCCAGTATAACTATGTGCAAACTGAAACATGCTAAAAATATTAAATACAAACAAAAACATTAAAATATGAACAATGGCCATTTTACAAAGAACCCAAATTAATTGCTTATTGCTTAGCACTACAAATGGCCAAAGTGTGCAGCATCTGGAATGAAAGAAACAAAGCCAAAGCAGATGTTAACAACAAACATACTTACAGACCTTTCAGGATGCTGCAATACTCAGGTCAAGGTCATAGGTTAACACCCCCTTCTGAGTTAACTTCTTCTAGGAATGGCACACAATTCAGGCTTTTATCCCATGAACAACACAGGTAGACCCCCTGTCTTCCAATTTTCTCTGCCTCACGCTCGCGCTTCTGTGCTCACGCTTGTAGGCGCCATGCAATTTGAAAGCTGGCAAGCCCCTCCTTTGATGCTGATGCTCAGCTGCTGGCCTGCCTCCGAGCGCCCTCACCAGCAGATCAGGCCAGACACATAATGGTAACTATATGGAAGGGAATCTCCATCCAGAGTGCAAATTAGAGCAGTCAATGGATAAAATGGTTCAGGTCTTCATTACAGCAGATGGAAAACACTGTAGATTCCCTGACTGGCTGCACTGCTTCTCTGCTTGGCGTAGATCAGTTTCAACTTCCCCCTGTGCCTCTTGCACTGCCCCACCACATGGCTTCACCCCCGCACTACCATAATCTGTTTCTTCTCTCGCTGACTCTCCAAACAGGGTCCCCTTCTCTGCAAGCATACACAGCCTTTGTCTCTCACCCTGCTGGAGCCAATTCTCCCCTCTCCACTCTCACTCTTATTCTGGCTGCCTGTCTTCATTTTTATACCCTGGAGTCCTCCCATTCAGCCAGCAGCTCTGCTAATCCACCACACGCTACCACAGATGACCCCTGCGACCCACTTGAGGCTGCCCCATTGCACTTAGCTTCTGCAACAAATCAAATCAACATCAAAGCTCACTCTGCACACCGTTCCCTTGGCTCTCCAATATGAGTAAACACTGAAAAAACACTGCTTCACCTCAAAATTCATCCGCTCCATGGGCTTGTCATCCCCTTCAGTCACTCAGGCTTGCAGGTCCACCTGGCTACCCAATACTCTCCCTCCCCAAGCAAACAACAGTCCACCATCTTGGACTCTTAGTCCCCCGCTTGTTCTGTCCAACCTCCCATTCTTAAACAAAAGAGGTTTCCTTACCTTGTTTTCTGCAGTTTTTGACTTACTCACTTGTTAAAGGTCTCTTGGCTGTGTTCCCTCTGCCTTCTACTTTATCCCCATGGCTTTATCCTTAAATTATTAGTGATATAAAACTTGTCTTATTTTTTTTACTCAAGATGCCCTAACTATCAAATGCCCACTGGCTCAAGAAAAACAAACTTTGCCAAACTGATGTGCATCCTGAAAATCTCTTGGAGCAAATTTGTGAGCTCCCTTGGCTATGCAGTCCCTTATGACTGCCCAATTAGGCTTTGTCCTTTAGCTCCCTTTGCAATTCACAGATTGCCACTTCACTGTGCCCACCCCTTTTGTGACCTCATCGGGTCCTCCCCTTTTTGTGCCTCATGTCCTTCTTTATAATTCCTCCCACCTTTTCCCTTCCCCCTTCCCCCTGCCTCCTGGCTTTCCTACACCACGTGTCTGGGCCTTGGGACAATGGGGTCAGCCCCTTTAGTTGGGTGGCCCTCTTTATACAACAGCTGCTCCACAGCACAAGACTGGTTTGAAGGAAAACTTATTATTTGGCCATAATGTTCATGTTTTTAAGTATCTTCAAACACATTTAGTACAGCTTCTATTTGAATATCCCCATGTTAAATCATCAGACATCTTATTTTTGTTTTGATAAGTACCCTGAGTTTTTGTTTAGTTTATTTTAGTATGTAATATTTACTCAACTGTTAGAAAGTTTAATCATCTGTTCATCTACAGTACAGTATGCATAACATTTTGATATACACATACTAAGTCATTTCTATTCTGAACCCACACAGATTACTGTGCCTTGCCTGCATTCATGTTGTTCTTTAATAGCAACATTAGGAAATGCTTTGGCATCTGTTGGGGCCATCATATAAACTGCAGTTGCTTTGATTCCCACGTGTTCAAAAACTAAGGTATACATAGAGGGGGAAGGGCAACCGAAAACCTTGCTTAACTAGGATATTCATTTTCAGATCTTTTTATTTCATAATGCTGCCTGTAAAGATCCACATGAATGTGCAGGCAGGAATCAAGACTTCTGTGTGCAATCAGAATAGAATGTGGGTGTGAATCAGTTACTTACTTAACATAAACACTGCGGCTCCTCACAAAACTGGCTACAACAATGGCCACGAGGGTATGCCACCCTAACAGCAACATTTCTATGGCGACATGCATCGATATCAATTACAGCACCATGTCTCCATAGAAATGCTGCTGGAAGGGGGCAACCACTTCCCCCAACCTGCACCCCCTCCCCAAATTTACCCCCTGCATGGGGGGTTCTGGGGTGAAGTCCCCCAATGTAAAAAACACTGTTGAACTGTGCAGCTCCATGCTGACTGGAACTTGTGGTTGACATGGAGCCTGTCACTGAAATGCCGGTCGCAATCTTTTTTGTTGCGCCGGCATATATAACCCAGAAACAAGTACTGAGAGCACATCTCAAAATCACAAATTAAGAGTTTAATGATTATTAATGATTAAAAAAGGCATATTTTCCCCTCCATCACTTACTAAGCTTAACAATTTTACTAATAAAACTTGCAAGCAAATATTGGTAGCATTGATCAAGCAACGCTTGTTAGGGAAAGGAGCGCTAGAAATAAAAATACCTACTGTACATACCTACCTTATTTGTAGAATCTCATTCAGAGGGCTTACTGGCCAAGACTCAGGTCCTTTCCATGTAGCACACTAGTCATTTTGTACATATTTTTATTATTAGTATTTATTAAGAATATTTACAGATTATCACTTTTTGAGCATGGAATTAGCAGGTTTTAGAAAGACCAGTGGTGGTAGGACTTCACATATGTTATCAAATAGCAGAGATACAATTTTATTTATGTATAAATTGATGACCAGGAAAGCCACACTGAATCAAGACTTAGTACCAGGTGTGCACCAGAGGGAAGAGGAATAGAAAGGGGGAGTACAACAAAACTTGTAAACATTGACAGAAAGTCAGCACAAACTGGTAAGCTTAAAATAGATACAATGGGACAGCAACAAAATCCATACATAGTGCAAAATGGTAACTATAATAGTCATAAATACAAAAATAAAGAGCAGACAAATAACAGCAATAGTTCAGTAATAAAAATAATTATGGAAACTGGGCAATGCTGTTACTGGGGAATGAAAAGAGGTGGTCTCATGTGGGCAACAGCGGTATCAGAAAGGTGAGTGCTGCTACTGGGCGGGTATCAGATTTGGTACATGGGAGCAAAAGGAACTCCTAAAAAGGAGTGTAGCAGGGGTAACTGCACATCAAGGGGGAAAACCAGGCAGCAACTGAGGTATCAGAAGGGCAGAGACAGATTAGAAACAAATTCTGGTCAGAACCAATACGGCTGTGCTGAGTTTTTATGAGTGCTGCCAGATTAAACCATGCACAAGATGGTGGTGATGACTGAACTGTGCATGCACGATACTAGCTTGTGTGCACTCTGATTCAGTGCCACCATCTTGTGCATGATGGCCTTCACTTCCGAAGTTGCAGAAGAAAAAGAAGTGCCACCGAAGTGGGTGTGTTAATGCAGCCAGTGGAGGGGAAGGGCTGCATAAAGACAACCACTGGAAAATGTGCCACAGTACTGTGGAAGTGCACCGGAGAGTGATCTGGTCACATGCTTCTACAGTGCTCTTCTGAGATGTTGGCATAACATCTGCAGAGCTCTGCCCACGCAGGCATAAAAATGGGGAACTGAAAGTAATGGTTGAAGAAGAAAGGAGGGGAGATAAGGAAGGCCTCTATGCATGTGTAAAGAAATCACACAAGAGGGTTTTAAAGAGCAGCTCTGCACTTTAGCATGTGCTTTCATAAATAAGATGTTTCAGCTCTTACAATTTACTAGAGAATACATTTTTTTATGTTCTTTTCCATGATTTACAGTACATCTTTGCAGTCCATCTAAAAGCTCTTTATAGAAAACATTTGTCTCACCCCTGTTAATGTCATAGTCCCTTTGTTTATGACACTACAGTGCTCACCATGACAACAGACTGTGATGTCACAAACAGCAATTGTGTGGTTAGCAGGGGAGAACTGGATACATTGTGAAAGGCTCAGTGAAATCATTGATGCATTACCTTCACTATTTAGTAGCCCAACAGTAAGGGAAGTAAAAAAAATAACAAAGAACTTAAAAGCAATGTTGAAACATAAATATAGTGTTTTTAAACATTTTATTATAATAAAGAGTTGCTCTTTAAAGTATGAACAGCTAGAGGGAGGTTGTTCCAGATTGGTGTGGGGGAACAATGCAAAAGTGCATTGTTTGGCAGAGGTTTTGGAGGGAATAATAATACAATAACAAAAATCAGATGAGTGTAGTGAGTAGTGAGTAGTAAGTGGGTATGTTAGTAGAGAAGAGGTGAGTAAAATGCTAATCACAACAGTGACTTTGCAATAAGTACTATATGAACAATAGGTGTATACAATAAATCATTTTCATTAAGTAATGTTGATGTTACAGGCATTTAATATACAGTACTTCTGTTTTAGGTGCTGTTCAATTCTAGTCTTGTATTGAATTTTATATATGGACACTGCTAGCATGCCTGATTTCCAAGTTCATTGAGTTCCATAGCATAGCCCTTCAATAGGTCAGAGTTTGTTTACCTGAAGCTTAAGTGTCTGATGTTACCTTATGATTCAAATCCCTACTTTACTTACAATGACAAGAAAGTACTAAATGTGGTAAAGAGTAAAAAACTGTTCAGGGTGAAATTAGATACATCCATAACATTCAGGTATAATTAAGAGGCACAGAAAGATGCATATGTGCACATGCTTTCACTCATGTGAACCTGACAGAAAGGTATGAAGACCATAATTAATGAAATGCATGATACTTCCTGTACTTGTATCTACAAAGAAATAAGGCAATATTACTCTTAACTGAGCTGAATGAGAAGAACCGTTGTGAAAATGCCTAGGAGGATGGAAAACAATGGTCCCCACAAAGGAAGCTAAAAAGAAGACCAAGCAAGACATTAGGGAAACATAATAAAATCCACTTTAGAACACTCCTGATGCACAATAGATGTGAGAATATGATTTAGCAGAGGCAATGGCTTCAAAGTTAGGTGCAAAAGATATACAATTGTAATTATTGGTGTTTTACTGTACAGTGTAAGTATCATCTTGAAAAATTCCAAGGTCCACAGGACACATCTGGAAATATGTTGTAGCCTTTTGCAATGTGATACCCTTGATAAATACTTCCAAATATATATATTAATATATAAATAAATAGTTGTTTCAGTTGCTACAATAGATTCTTCTATATCTAAAAACATTGCTGTGTATTCTAGATAAACAGACAAGAACTGCAAACAATCAAGTAATTCAGTTATAGTACCCTAAGGGCTAATTGTGGACTGAGAGTAGTTCAAGGTCCATCTAATATCAGGAAAATATTTGCCAGTTTGCTGGCATTGTGTTAAATTGAGGTAGAAAGATTAAATCATTTCTGTCTATGTGGCAGTTGATTATAGAGCATAATTCTATACAGGCAACTCCACTGAACATTATTAGGCAGTCATGAATAAACATCTGTGGAGTATAATTTTAAGTGGCAGCTTTTCAGAATAGACACATCACCCTGTAAACAAAGTTGACTGTCTATGGAGGAGATGATGGACAAATAAACAATTGTGTTTGACAACCCACTCCACTTTCTTAATCAGATTTTAAATAGCAAAGTCTATAACAAGGATTCTATATTGTGTACATATGTTAATTGTCATGGCAAACCAAAACATTACGATCATTAAGAAATTGTGCAAAAATACCAAGACTAAAAAGGGTCCATGGAATCCCATATAATGAAGAGATATAAGAAACTCCTCCCTAAACTTGATGCAGTTTACAGGAACAATTCCAGTATCCCCCTCACTGCTTGTCAGGAAATTATGACAACGATTGTCCTGGCTTTGATTATGAGAATGTTATGTATAATGCTGCCACTAAGTCCACCCTTGCCAGACTGGACCCTCTTTTCCACTTCTAGTTTCACTTTGTCCTTGATTATACACATCATTTCTTTTGACTCCTCACTCACACTCACCTCTCTTGAAGGTGACTGCCTCACTGATTGTACATCCCATCTATCTTCATCTCTAAATTTTGGTCTGGGTCATTCCCCTCCTATCTCAGAAACATTCTTTCCTGTCCCCTTCCCTCCTCTTACCACCTCAGAAACTCTAACCACTGTTCTACCTCTCTTCCTTCTGCCTAATTTTCTGCCAATCAGGCTACTTTCTCTTATAGGCTCCTCTGATTATGATCTAGCCTCCCCTATCTGCTTTTCCTCCTCCCCCGCTGATATGGACTCTTTAATCTGTGACCCAACTGCTCATGCTGGCTCTTGCACTTAACTCTCTACTCCAACCCTACATTTATTTACCTTCACTCCTACTTCCCCTTTCTTCTTTCTGGGCCTAATCTTTATGGCTGTGTAGATGGAGCTCCACAGTTGTTACTGTATGCCAACATCTGGAGAATAGCACTGTGGAAACACATGACTGGACAACTGTCTGGTGTGCTTCCACAGTGCTGTGGCACAGTTTCCAGTGCTTGTGTTTATGCAGCCCTTACCCTCCGCCAGCCGCATAAACACATCCACTTCGGGGACACTTCTTTTTCATCCACAACAATGGAAGTGATGATCACTGTGCTCAACATGGCAGCACTAAATCAGACTGCACATGCGCGATACTCATGCATGCACAGTTCAGTCATGGCCACCATCTTGTACAAGGTGGCATTCATAAAATCTCAGCGCTACCGTATCATCTCTGACCAGAATTTGTTTTCTTATACTATGGCAAGAAAAATTTCTGCACTCTGATTGACCAGTGGTCACCTTCAACAGTGATGTTGTCTAAGCAGACCATCACTGTATAAAAGTAAGGTACACACACAACTGCATGACATGTAAACAAATCACTCCATCTAGTATTTCCAAGTAGCCCACACTTGGCATGGTCACTCTAAATTTTGCCAGCACATCACAAATTAATTAAACACTTAATTAATGAATTAATTAATCAAATCAATAAATAAATCCCAGTTTGTCACAATAATAAAATAACCCTTTCCATTTCCCCAAATACAAATTTAATGCTATCCTTACACATCTTTCCTGATTTAGTCCCAAATCAGACAAAGAAGGTGAAGCCATCCTTACGATCACCACCACTGTCTCTGCTATACAGCAAGATAAAAAACTGCATGAGCAGTTTTCAAAAATGCAGCACATGACCTACCATCTGTGGCTTCACTTTCAACTGGGCATATGAAAAAGGAAAACTACACCAACTCAGCACTGCCATACTGACCAGAAAATGTACACAGTGAACTGTTGGGAGACAGAGAGCAGAGCGGCTGCTGGAAGAGAGAGACAGGGAGAGAAAGAGAGAGAGAGCAGAGGGGCTGATGGAACAGTGAGAAAGAGCAGCTAACTGAACATGGAATGAGACAGTATGAGAGACCTAAAGACTAGGGGCAATGGAAAATGTAGCAGGAGCACCACTCATAAGACAAAACAGAAATTCTGGACTTTTTAATAAATATAACTGCTCATGCAAACAAAATAAATAAAAAAAGTATTAAAATTGTATTTTTTTTTCACTTTTTTCTTTTCGTTCACAAAAAAGGCATTGTATAATAGTAATAATGTACTTCAGGGCAGTGTATCATGTTATGCTCAGACAGTTCTGTGGCCTCTGGTCATGCCTGCCACAAGCATCACACACCCTGAAATGTTGCTCTCCTCATCCTACCTAGTGTACTTGCTGACCCTCATCATTCCATCTGGAATACCCACTAGCATTCTGCCTCTGGCAGTGAAAATCCCCCACACCTGATCACCACATTGTACAAAACTGACACACACACATACCAATCTTCCACCATCACCCTTCACTGTGGTCTGCATGTGCCCATACCCTCCCAACACAAGGTGCACTCATGTTCCCCAATACCATGGACCCAAACACTTGCTGCCACTGGACTGCAGACCACCTGCCCACCTGGCATACTTTGTCACTGTTTCCCAGCATGCACTGGGTACTTTGTACTGGGGACCCACACAGCCTGTCACCATGGCACTGTCAGATGCTGCCCCTGGGCCACAACTGCCACAACTTCCAAGCCGCAGTCCTCATCACCCTGCACAGTCATCTTTCCTCTGATCTCTTCTGTCTGTGTGTGGGCACTCACAATTGCTTCCTAATGCCTCATCTGGCCAGAATGCCACCAGCCTCCAGTGTCTGCAGAAGGCCCACACTGGACCATGATGTTACTCCACCCTTCACCAGAGGAAACCACCAGGCAGTGGGCACACTGACTTATGATGCACCTCCACTCACAAATTCCTTCCCCAGGTACTGTGATCCTTCTCTGTTACATTGCCTGAGCACACGTCATGTGTTATCTGTCATCCAAATGCACACTCCATAGACTGTCTGTTGTCATGTACTGTGTGGTGGCATTCAGGTGAAGTGACACTGAATAAGGTCCAATCTGGAAGAAAGCCCCACTGCTCCTGTGCTCACTCTTCCCATCACCTGACTGGATACGGCGTCCCCGAGGCTTTCCACTTCATCCTCCTCCTCATTATCAGGTTGCTCTTCACTGTCAGGCATGACAACATGGGTTGCCAGTGCGATGGTATAAAGGATGCAGCAGGTGACAAATATCTGGCATGCCATTCAGTGTGTATACTGTAAAGCTCCTCCTGACTGATCTAGGCAGTGGAATCTTATTTTAAGCAGACTGAAGGTATGCTCAATGATGGACCTGGTGGCAGCATGAGCCTCATTGTATCTGACCTCTGCATCTGTCTCCGAGTACCTAATATGAGTCATCAGCCATGGCTGCTATGGATAACCTTTATTGCCTGTGGAAATGAAAAGGCATATTTAGCCACCTAGTGATATCACAGTCTGTCCTACTATCTTGCCCCCACCCCAAAAGCAGGTCCCCCAAACCAATTGCCATAAGAACTGGGGTTGTCTACAGACCCCCAGACCAGGGGGAGGACATAGACACATTACTGTTAGAAGATGTACAAAACATGACAGCTAAAGGGGAGGTTCTGATAATGGGAGACTTCAACATGCTGCATCAAGTATTGCATCGGTTGGTCAATACCAGCAGGAACATCTGTCAGAACTAGACACATGGTGGATTCCCTGCAGGGGAGGGCCTCAAACAACTGGTACAACAACCCACAAGAGACAGGGCTATCCTAGATCTAGTACTGACTAACAGGGAAGGGATCACAGATCTCCAGTTAGAAAGTCACCTGGGGGCCAGTGACCATCACATGGTATGGTTCAATCTGGCCGCTACATCTAAATCATCCCATTCTAAGGCAAAAATATGGGACTTCAGAGGAGCTGACTTTGATAAGATGGCCAAAAGAGTTAAGCTAGCCCTGGAAAAAAGAAACACAGGTGAGGGGGTACAGGCAAAGTAGGCAAGCATTAAGGATGCAATACTTGAAGCAACATCCCATTGTGTTAGACAGAAAAGGAAGAGCAAAAGAACAAGGAAACCATTTTGGTTCTCATATACAGTAGCAGAAAAGGTCAGAGCCAAAAGGCTGGCCTTCAGGAAATATAAGGGAACACAGCAGGATGAAGATAGGGAGGCATACCAAACTGCCCTAAGGGAAGCAGGGAAGGCAGTAAGGCAGGCAAAGTCCCAAACTGAGGAAACATTAGTATGAACAGTAAAAAGAAGGTGACAAGACTTTCTATAGATACATTAGTGAAAGAAGAAAGTCCAGAGGGGTATTGCTAAGCTCAAATGAGAAAAGGGGACATGTGAGGAGGAAGAGGGCCCTGTAAAAGCATATATCCTAAACAAATACTTTTGTTCAGTATTTACTGAAGAGAGGGTAGGGCAGGGCCCACAGCTCAGCACCATGGATGCAGGGGGGAGGGAGGTGAGCACTACTCCCCTTCACAAAAGAAAGGGTCCTACAAGAGCTCACTAAGCTCAGGGTGGACAAGGCAATGGGACCTGATGGCATACATCCCAGGATACTTAAGGAGCTAAGGGTGGAACTAGCAGAGCCATTAGCAGAACTGTTTAGTGAGTCTCTGAGCACAGGAGAGGTCCCAGAAGACTGGAGAAGGGCTCATGTGATCCCACTCCACAAGAGTGATAGCAGGGAGGAGGCAGGGAACTACAGACCAGTCAGTCTTACCTCAGTAGTGGGCAAGATTATGGAGGCACTCCTTAAGGAAAGAATAGTGCAACACCTGGAATCCATAGGGGCACAGGATCCAAGACAGCATAGGTTTACAAAAGGAAGGTCCTGTCAAACTCATCTCATAGATTTCTTTGACTGGGTAACCAGAATGGTGGACAAAGGGGGAGCAGTTGATGTCGCTTACCTTGACTTCAGCAAAGCTTTCAACACTGTTCCACATAGAAGATTGATAAATAAGCTGGGTAGGCTCAGGGTGGGTCAAGTTAGTCAACTGGATGGCAAACTGGTTGACAGGCAGAAAACAGAGAGTGGTGGTAAATGGTATACAGTCAGAAGAGATGCAAGTCACAAGTGGGTACCTCAGGGATCAGTCCTGGGGCCAGTCCTCTTCAATATCTTCATTAGTGACATTGCAGATGGACTAGAGGGTAAGGCTTGTCTGTTTGCAGATGACACCAAGATCTGCACACAGATGATCCAGATGGGGTGGGCAGAATGAGAAGAGACCTGGATAAACTAGCAAAATGGTCAGAAGAGTGGCAACTGGGTTTAATGCTAGAAGTGCAAGATCATGCACATAGGGAAGAGAACCTGAAGCCACCTATAGGCTGGAAGGGGAGTTGCTGGCAGTCACAAAGGAAGAAAGAGACTTGGGCATCATCATCACCAATGACCTGAAATCATCCAAGCAATGGCTGTTTCTAGCAGAAGAGAACTAGTTGCAGAGCAAGAAACAGAAGTCCAGAACTACAGATTTTTTACTAGTTTCTGTCCTTCCCACCCCTCCACCCTCCCACCCATAGCCAGTTCTAGTTTTATAGCCACTGAATTTGACTGACAACAGGAACTTCCTGTCTGGCAGTAGGAAGGGAAGGATCACTGAGACACATTAGTTTCAGCAACCTTGAAGGAACCTAAAAAAAAAAATCTTTATCCCTCCCTGGCAGCTGTAGGTCTGAATCCAAGCATGGAGAAAGGAGACTACTGAAGACTACAGGAAGTTCCTGTCCCAGAACAGGAAGGGTGAGAGTTGTAAGGGCACATAGGCAGTAGGAAAGTAAGTGCAAAAATGCATAGAGGGAGGAGACAATAAGCATACAAAGCAACAGGAGAGGGGACACAAAATAAGTCAAGATGGGAGTGGTGCAGTGCAATGGCTGTGGAGCAGCAGTGTTCCAGGAGACATTCTGGAGGCTGCGATGCTGCCCTGTTTGCAGGCACCTCTCTGGTTTGAGGGAGGAGGTTGCCCGTCTCCAGGCTGACCTGGCTAGGATTCGTGAAACCTCTTGCCCCACCCAGGGACCACCAGGGCCACCACCATTACCTCAGAGATTGCCAAGAAAGAGGAGTGGTTGGATCAAGGTGGGCTCAGGGAGGGAGAGGGTGGTGGAACAGAGGTGCATCCCTCCAGTTGTAGCTCTCCACAATTCATATGCTGTTCTGGCAACAGTGGTTCCTCTATGGAGGCACCTGCAGTGGAGACCAAGGAGGATGCTGGGAACCTCCACAAAGGAGACTCACAGGAGGGTAACACGACCCCACAGGAGGAAATAACTCCTGGTGGGGGACTCAATCATTAGGGGGTGGATCTGGGGAGGAAGGATAGGGATCGAAGCAGCCTGCCTGCCACCACGGCTTGGAGGGACAGGAAGTGAATCCTCAGGATCGCGGGAGCAGCTGCACGTGGGAGGGATCTGGATGTCATTGTCTACCTAGGGACAAATGACCTGGCTGTAAATGGGATCTCAGTGGTGCAAGAGGAGTTTGTGGAGTTGGAGAGCGGCCTTAGACAAGTAGCATGTACGGTAACCTTCTCAGAGGTGCTGCCTGTCTATGGCAAGGAAGATGATAGGGTATTCCGCACCATGGGATTCAATGAATGGTTGAAAAACTGGTGTGGAACTCAGGGCTTTGGCTTCATTGGGAACTGGGGAGCCACCTGGAGGGATGCAGGCTTATACTGGCACGATGGTCTGCATCTGTCCGGGGGGGATCCAGGATCTGAGATGACAGGTTTAAATGCTTCATTGGCAAGCATTTAAACTAGTCAAGGGGGGAGGCACTGAAAAGGAGCAGGGAAAACCCAGCCTCCCCCCACAAAGCACAGTAGTTAGAGAGGTAAACATCAAGGCAGAGAAGTCAGTAGGGAGCAGGACAGGGATAAATGCAGAAAAAGTTGTTAAGGACAGGGATGGGGCTAAAAGGGGTAAGCCCATAAAAAATAAATGGAAGGTGATGAGTACCAATACCCGTAGTCTGTGCAACAAGCTCCCTGAACTAGTGGCCTTAATGGAAGAGGGATGCCTGGATATTGTGGCAGTCACTGAAACATAATACACAGAGAACTAGGAGTGGGAAGTCAACATACCAGGAAACACAGTCTAAAGGAGGGACAGGGTGGGTAAAAGAGGAGGAAGAGTAGCTCTCTATATAAGGGAAGGGATTAAAGCAACAGAACTAAAGAGTAAACAGGAAGTTGATGAGTCACTATGGGTCACCCTGGAGACAGGAAATGGCACCACAATCCGCATGGGGGTTGTGTACAGACCCCCATCTCAGGGGGAGGAAATGGACAAGGAAATGATAGAAGGCATCCTTAAAATGGCAGAAAAAGGGAAGATATTGTTGATGGGGGACCTGAATATGCTAGATGTTAACTGGAGTACCTTCGCTGCAGGCACATCCAAGAGCAGGGTCATTCTTGATGCCCTACAGGGAGCATGCCTCAGACAGCTAGTGTTGGAACCCACTTGGGAGGGAGCAATCTTAGACCTGGTACTCTCAAATGGAGAAGAAAAAAGGATCTCAGATTTAGAAGTGAGTAGCCATCTGGGAACAAGTGACCATCAAACAGTGTGGTTCCCAATAAACACAGCCATAGAGTCAAGCCATACAAAAACAAGATTATTGGACTTTAGGAAGGCTGACTTTGGGAAAATGAGAGAGTGCCTTAAAAGCACTAGCAAATGGGCAAGAAGGAGGGTGGAGGAACAATGGGAATAATCAAAACAGCCATCGTGAGACAACAAGACTTTGTGTGAAGCAAATCAATAAAACAAAATGAAGGAAAAAACACTATGGTTCTCAAAAGAGGTGGCAGGGATGGTTAAGGAGAAAAGGATAGCATTCAGGAAATATAAGGAAGCACAGAAGGAGCAGGACAGAGAACTTTATCAGTTAAAGCAGAAGGCAGTCAGAATAGCAAAGGCACAAACTGAGGAAAAGATAGCTAACTCTGTTAAGAAGTGGGATAAAACTTTTTATAGGCACATTAGAGAGTGAAGAAAGACCAAGTGAGGGATACAGAGACTTAACAAAGGGGAGGGAATGTGGGCAGAGGGTGACAGTGAAAAAGCAGGGATATTGGATGAATATTTCTGCTCAGTATTCACAACAGATGAGGAGGGGGAGGTGCCTAAACCAAACAAGGGAGAAACTCTGAATAGGGTGGGTTGATACCAGTCCATTCACAGAAGAAAGGATTTTGAAAGAACTCTTAAAACTGAGGGTGGACAAAGCAATGGGGCCTGATTGGATTCACCCAAGAATACTAAAAGAACTAAGGGTAGAACTAAAAACACCACTGACTACTCTCTTTAACAAATCATGGGAAGATGGAGTTCTACCTGAGGACTGGAGGAGGGCAAATGTGATTCCACTTCACAGAAGTGGGAGCAAGGCAGAGGCAGGAAACTACAGACCAGTTAGTTTGACTTCAGTGGTAGGGAAAATGATGGAATCACTTCTGAAGGAAAGAATTCTTGAGTACCTAGAGGCCAGTGAGGCACAGGACCCAAGGCAGCATGGTTTCACAGCAGGAAGGTCATGTCAGATGAACCTAATAGATTTCTTTGACTGGGTGACCAAAGTAGTAGACCAGGAAGGGGCTGTGGATATGGCCTACCTAGATTTTAGCAAGGCATTCAACACAGTCTCACACAAAAGATTAATATACAAGTTAGCCAGCCTTGGAGTGGGTCCCAAGGTGGTTGCCTGGATAAAAAACTGGCTGGACAACAGTATGCAAAAGATAATAGTAAACGGAGTCCACAGTGAAGAAAGGAGGGTAACTAGCGGGATACCGAAGGGTTCGGTACTGGGACCGGTCCTCTTTATAAGTGACATTGGAGAGCACCTGGAAGGAAATGTATGCCTCTTTGCAGATGACACAAAGATCTGCAACAGGGTTGATACACAAGGTGAGGTGGAAAGAATGAAAAGGGACTTGGCAAGGTTGGAGGAATGGTCAAATATATGGCAGCTCAGATTCAATGCAAAGAAGTGCAAGGTAATGCATCTGGGAAACAGAAACCAAGGGGACGAGTACACAATGAGAGTGAGTTAATAACAACAACAACAAAAATCAAAAGAGACTTAGGAGTAATTATATCAGATGACCTAAAAGTGGGCAAGCAATGTGAGAAGGCAGTAAGGAGGGCTGGGGGGATACTGGGATGCATAGGGAGAGGTATCAACAGTAGAAAACAGGAAGTTGTTATCCCTCTCTACAGACAGTTAGTGAGACCCTATCTGGAGTACTGCGTGCAATTCTGGAGACTCCATCTCTGCAAAGACATAGACAGAGTGGAGGCTGTTCGGAGGAGGGCAACCAAAATGGTGCAAGGTCTGCACCAGAAGACATACGAGGAGAGACTAAAGCAGCTTAATATGTATGCCCTTGAGGAAAGGAGGAGAGGGGACATGATAGAAACTTTCAAGTATCTCAAGGGAATTAACAAGGTACAAGAGGGTAGTATCTTTCAGAAGAAGAGATGTGCAAGAACAAGAGGACACAATTTGAAGACAGAAGGGGGACAGCTCAGAGGTAATGTTAGAAAGTATTTTTTCACAGAGAGAGTTGTGGATGCATGGAACAGCCTTCCTGAGGAGGTTGTGGCATCAGGAACAGTGGGAGAATTCGAGAATGCATGGGACAGCTTAAGGCAATTCTAGTGGGGGGCAGGAGGAAGTAAGCTGTTAATTTACTAGAATCTGCAGCTTATCCATTAGGTAGGGAAATGGGCAGACTGGGTGGGCCAAGCAGTCCTTATCTGCCATCAAATTCTATGTTTCTATGTTTCTAAGCAGACCTCTAGAGCAGTAGGGAAGACTTGGGGGATGTTAGGGTGAATTAGTAGGGGTATCACAAGTCGTAAGAGGGAAGTAATAATCCCTCTTTGCAAGACACTGGCTAGGCCCCATCTGGAGTACTGCATGCAGTACTGGAGGCCACACCTTCACAAGGACATTAACCAAATTGAGGCAGTCCAGAGAAGGGCAACCAAAATGTTGCAGGGACATCGGAAGACATATGAGGACAGATTAACAGAGCTCAATATGTATACCCCTGAGCAAAGGAGGGAGAGAGGTGATATGATCGAAACATTTAAACACCTTAAAGGCATTAACAAGGTGAAAGAATCTAACATGTTTAAATATAAGAAAAATAGCAGGACAAGAGGACACAGCATAAGATTAGAGGGAGGCCGATTAAGGGGGAATATGAGGAAATTCTTTTTCACAGAAAGAGTGGTGGATGCATGGAACGGCCTACCTCAGGAAGTGGTGGCTATGAATACAGTGCAGGGCTTCAAACAGGCATGGGATAGGCATAAGAGAGCAATACAGATGAGTAGGAATAGATAGACCACTGACAGAGCAAAGGCTGGTGGCACATTTATAAGGTAGAAAAAGAAATGGGCAGACTGGATGGGCCTTGTGGTCCTTATCTGCCATCAACCTCTATGTTTCTATGTTTCAATGGCCCCTCCCTGCTCCCATCAAGGCCATGGGTCACATCAGTCACACACAGTTTCAACTTTCAGCTCCATTTTCCTTCCAGGCAGCCAGACTGCATGCAATCAGCATGCCAGGTGGGGCGGCAATCCATCAGGACCTGCTGTGCCATGTCCTTTCTTGTCCCCTGCCCTCGGGATCTAGCACACCATGCTATTGCACACATGCTGTTTCACTGCTCTGTGCATGTATCCTGTATCCCCACTCATGCACTTACGTAATAGCCAGCCTCCCTAGATGTCTTCACATCTGAAGGCCTATATATTTACCTAATAGCCAGTCTCATTGGATGTCTCCATGTCCGAAAGCCTCAGACAGTCCTCTGTGTCTAAATATATACAGTATGTGTGACAGGAGCCAGGGTACTGCTCAACCATATCAAGGATGTGGCACTGGCTGTCACAAATTACCTCGACATTCATCAAATGGAGCCCCCCTCCTGTTGACATACACATCCTTATTCATGGTCAGTGCATGTATTGCCACATGCATGCAGTCCATGGGATCAAGTACATTGGAGAACCACGCAATGCCATAAAAGCCCTGCTTTACAGTAAGTTGTTGCTGTGCATCCCAGGGGAAGGTGATATATTTGTCAGTCCTATGCAGCAGGACCTCCAGGAACTGCTTCAAGCATTTTGACATTGTGGACCGCATGATGCCCACAGTTTCACCTGTCAAGGTCTGAAAGGTTTCCATTGCCAGGAAGCATAGTGCTGCAGACACCTTCACTTCAGCTGTAATTGGACAGTCCCTCTGGGTTTGGCTCTGCAGATCCCCCTCCTCACATAGCTGCTGTAGGTATCTTGTGATGATAGTGACTGAAAATAAGCAACTGCTAAAACATTGACTCATTTTCAGTGATATCATCAAGGGCTATCCTGCAAGGGTAGTGACACTACAGTGAAAGTGACTGCAGGGAAAGTGACCAGAAAGGGGCAATAGTGAAAGGAAGGGGAGGGAGAGGGGAAATGGAAGGGTCTGTAGGGGACTGCTGCACCTGCTCCAGCTGAGCTAGCCCTGTGGCATGGTGGTGAGGGTGGCTAGCTGTGGCTGAGCAGATATGGGGTTTGGGGATGGTAACTGGAAGGGTTACAATTTTGCCACTGCCTGTGGGTGCAGCACTTAATTTTTCCTGCAAACGTGGGCTGTGCCCCTTCCCCGACATGCACCCTCCTGGAGTTAGTGATCTTTATTCGGGGGTGCAGGGGCTTCCACAAAAACACTTTTCTTTTGCCGGATGTTGGGTCATCAGCAAGTGTATATCACCAATTTGCTTTTTGGCAATATACAGTCACCATAATAGTGATCGCTATTTTTTGATTGCTATTATGACATGGAACCCTCTTGTATGGTATCAAGAGGAAGACCGTATCGTGCCAAGCACTGATCCTCTAACAGCTTACAGAACTAAACTCACCTTCTGTACACCCTTGCAGGGTAACTCCACCACTGTCTAATCTCCTTCTCAGCTGGGGCATTACACTCTGCCCTGTGGGACTGCCATTGGGCACATCAACACAATCTATAAATGGCCAGCCTAATGGTTAGTAGGGCTGCTAGCCTAGGCATTCTCTGTCGTCACCCCTCTGGTGCTTTTGCTGTTGCAGTAGCTCCTCAGTAGTGACTCACATTCCACCTGCCTAGCATGGCTCTATTTGTATGTTGTGGTCTGCCTTAGACCAACTCTATCCTGGTCTAACAGGTGCCTCAAATAATTGATGCAAGTGTGGTAGCTCCACCTTTGAAAATTCCAGAAAAGGGAATTTGGCAACTTTTTGGGGGCGCAATCTGCACCAAATTTTTTGATGCAACCTGGACACAATGGACTTTGATGCAGCCATGTCAAAATTTGACACAAGCTGCAATACAAAATTGTGATTGAAGCATTTGTTGATGCAAGTTGCCCCTTGCATCAAAATCTTTTGATGCAAGTTACCTGCATCAGTCCAACACCTTTGAAAATCGGGGCCCTAGTGCCTGCCAACTCCAGGGGTTCCTTTCCCTAGATAAATACTCCCCCACCTTTTGTGTTTCTATCTATTCACCACAATGGATAATTTTGAATATTTATTTGTGTGTCCTCAATGTTGGTATTCTGCCATGATTTGGTTATGATGACCATGTCCGGTTGGTAACCAATTATCCATTTCCTAGCTGTATCAATTTTGTTGAGCAAACTCATTGCATTAAAATGTACACTGCTTAAATTATGGTCATGGAGTATTTCTGCAGTTCATTCAGTAGTACCTGTGAGGCCTGGATTTGGGTGAACATCTCTGCATAAGGATAGAAAAATAAGAACAATTTTAAGTGCTTTATAGATTCCAGAGTTATAGCTCTTCTTCATGGACTCACACATATCAGTTTAGCAACTCATTTTTACATGCATCCAGCCTATTTGCTGTGGTACAGAATAATGTGGTTCATTTTAGAAGGTCATTAGTGCCATCAAGGTGGGGAGCAAACCAGATGGAATATGCTTTTTCAACCCTGTTAACAGTTCAAGGAATGCCCTGGTGTATTGTTTTATTTCCACCCAGGTTATTATAATTTTTTCTTTGTTCACCTTCATTAACCTCCCATCAGACACAACAGGTTCCCCATATCACTGCCAAATTCTGTATCCAAACAAATCCTTTACCATACATTTAGACATAATTTGAAGGGAGGGCAGGCTGCAAAGCTCTGGTGGTCAGGGTAAATTCCCAAACAGTCTTAAGGTAAATTTTACCAAGGCAAAAAGTTAAATAATAACTTACCCTGGTCAAAACAGAACTAGACAGGTCCCAGCTACAGTTACCACAAAAGAAAAAAATATTTTAATTTCTGAGTCTCTTCATATCAAAAAATAAAGACATATCTGAATGTTAAAACATTGGCGATAGGAGAAACAACTGAAGAGCAAACCTCAGTTTTGTAAAGGCCTCACTGCAGCCTTCCGCAGGTGGACTCACTCAGGAGTGACTCATGACACTCCTGCATGAGCCACTGATTGGTACAGCTGCTCTGTGGGTAGCCACTTTAGTGGCTGCTCTTTTCTAGTGGTTCTGCTTGTCCTCTGATGACATCACCAGCCTTGCTTCATGCCTGGTAGCCCCACTTGCTTACTGGGACCAGGTAAAGCTGCTTAACAGGGTCCAGACATCAGGTTCTGTTACTATGAGGGTCAGGACAGGCTGCTCACAAAGAGAGGTAGGCAGCTTCTTACACAAGGCAGTCATTAATGCTTTTCAGTCAGCAGAGGGAAGCAGCAAGCATAAAGCAGGCAGTAGATCTTAGACAGCAGGCAGTGATGTGAAATGTTGCTTTGCTGACAGTACTGAGAGGCTGCTCTTTTCTAGTGACTCTGCTCACCCCTCCTGAAGACATCACCAGCCCTGCTCCATGTTCGGTAGCCTGCTAGCTTACTGGGACAAGGTGGAGCTGCTAAACAGGGTCCACACAACAGGTGGCTGTTACTACAAGGGTCAGGACAGGATACTCTCAAGAAGATGTAGGTGGCTTCTCACTCAAGGCATTCTTTAATGTCTTTCAGTCAGCAAACAGAAGAAGCAAGCATAATGAAGGCAGTGAATGTTAAACAGCAGACAGTGATGTTAAATGGCACTTTTCTGACAGTCTTCAGTGGATGCTATTTACTAGTTGCTCTGCTCACCCACTTGATGATGTCACTAGCCCTGCCCAATGCCCTGTAGTCCCCCCCCCCCACAGGGACCAGGTGGAGATGCTTAACAGGGTCCAGACATCAGGTGGCTGTTACTATGAGGGTCAGGATAGACTGTTCTCAAGAAGAAGTAGTGGGCTTTTCACATGAGATAGTCTTTAATGTCTTTTGGTCTGGAAACAGAAGCAGCAAGCATAAGGAAGGCAGTAGATGTCAGACAGCAGGTAGTGAAGTTAAACACCACTTTGCTGACAGTCTTTAGTGGCTGATCTTTTCTAGTGGCTCTGACTAGAGCCTGGCAAAAGTTGCCAATTCCACTTATGTGGAACTTTCAAGAAATTTTGTAAATTTCATGAAATTTTCAGAACTTCTGCCATTGGTGAGATCAGAATCTTCCAAATGTATTTGGCAGATTTTCACCCTGTTGGGCATAATTTTTGGGCTGAACTGTGGAATACTACACATGAACTAAGGAATGGCAGTTCTAATGAATTTTATTCTGCAGTTTAATGGATTATTTCACAACATATGTAATTATTCTACAGTTCAGTGATCAGTTCTGTGGAATTTATTTCTGCAGTGTAATACAGTAATCCACAATTTATACATTCGTTCTGCAGTTCAGTGACTCCTTGAACTGCAGAATGAATATATGAATTGCTGATTAATGTGTTAAACTTCATAAAAAGATTCCACAGAACTGAACACAGACAGTGATCAGTTCTGTGGAATTTTTTTCTGCAGTTTATTACAATAATCCACAATTCATACATTTATTCCACCATTATAAGTCAGAATTTCCATGAAAATTGCCAAAGTACATTCCGAAATTTCACAAAACTCAAATTATGACTTTTGCCAAAATTCTGCTTGTCGAAGTTTAATTAAGCACAGCCCTAGCTCTGTCTCCCAGATGACATCGCCAGCCCTGTCCCATTACCATATTAGTTCATGTTATGACAAAAATGAGCTAGTATGATGCAGAAAAGCTCCCTGACTTTATGTGCCGTAGGAATACTTTAGGTGAAGAAAAACAACAGATAATACTGATGAAAACCTGGTCCAAGCCATATTTTTTTAATTTATATTTTATTGAGTTTAACAACAACATCTTAAGAAGAAACAATAAGAAACAAGCAAATCACAATACCAGTGAATCACCTAGCCAGAGTGGATTCACTCCATGAAGATACAATCTAAGAGCGCCCATGGGAAGTATCACAACTGTTATATCTAACATAAAAGGAAAAAAACTCTACTAACACTACTTCAATACACTAATCAAGATATCTGTTAGAGGAACTATAATCACTTATCTATAATTTCCTACAAACTCCCCCAAGGAGTCTGCCGCTGCTGGGGTAAGAAGACGGGATGTCATCACACTGACTACTCTTCAGAATACCCTGCCTATGAGGGAATAGAGGAAGGGAGCTCCATCTATCCAATAGGCTGCAATGAGATCTAACACAACCTGCTGATACATAACACCAAGCAGTTGACTCCTGGTCCTGTACAGGGGATAAGCCACAGCCACCCTTTGAGCATGGGAATACCTAAATAATTCAAAACAAACTCCAGACATGAGCACATTTCTCATAATTACCAGATTCAATATAGGACAGTCTCTTGCCAGCCTCAACATGCAGTCTTTCCAGTCATCTAGAGTAGGAATTGCAGTCGAACACCACCTTCGCAGAAGGAGGTGTTTGGACTCAGTAACAGCTGTCATAAACCAGGCTCACTGATACGAAGTAATCCGAGGGAGTTGCAAATTATTTCTTAATGCCATAAGGGAGGCATTTGCTTAAATACTAAATCCCAAGATTCATTCTATTGTACATACCACCCTTTTCCACCAATCTACTATCTTCGGGCAATCCCATAGTGTGTGTATCGGAGTGCCTGTATCTTTATCGCAATGCCAACACTTAGGATGAGGGAGTAACCTCATACAGTATAAAGAAGCAGGGGTTCTATACCAGTGCAAAAGGATTAATAGCTGCATCAGTTAACCAGCAGAATCTTTGCACACCTCAGTATGCCTTAATCCAGATAGTATGCCACTCCGCTTCTTCTTCAAGAGTGCCTCAGCATGTGCTTCCATCTCTCTCTGAGTTTGCTCATGTCAAAAGAGATGTATTCCTGTAACACTTTATAAAGAACCCCCAGTTTGGAAGGATCAGGGGAATCCTGAGTCATATTGCCTTTCCCAAATATGTTTTTCATAATGGAGAGTCAGGTAACCTAAAGGAACCCCCATTACAATACCCAACATAAGGCGTAATTGGAGATATCACCAGTGGTGTGGGGGAAGGGATAGTTGTTATTGCAGCTCTTGAAATGACTTAAGGCAACCCTGCAAATAGGAAAAAAAGATCCTTTACCCTCCCAATATCCCTTTGGGCCCAAAATGGCCAATAAAAAGAAGTACCTCCTATGGTAACTTGTGGGTTTTGCCACACGGGCCATAAAAGCAAGGGTACATTCCACTCAGCACCCAGATATTTCTGAGCTAGTTTTCAAATACAAAAAGCATATTCCTAAGTGGGCAGTTGGGGGGGAGGAGTAGCAGGGGTGCCAAAGGCCACTCTCAGGTGGACAATTATTGTCCCACTCCTTTTCCAGGACTAGCCAGCAGTGAGGATTCCCAGCATTCTGAGTGAAGCCAAAACCAAATCTGTTGGAGCCCCACTCCAATATAATATCCCTGCAGCCAGGGTGAAGCAACCCCCCACCCCTTACTGTATGGTGCCATCAATCTTTTCATAGAGAGCCTGGGTTTCCAGCCATCCCATTAAAAAGAGGAGGATACTGAGGAAATTTGACACCACCAGTCCTCTGGGATTTTAAATGGGAGATAACTGATGACATACAGAATCTTAGACAGAAAAATCATTCTAAGAGCTTGAACCTTACCACACAAAGACAAATGGAGGTACTTCCATCTAGCTACAGTATATTCCTCTTCAAATTGCTTAGTAAGGGTTGAAGGCTTAGAGCAGGCCAATCCGAGAGGCGGGGAGAAATAAGTACCCATAAATACTTTATAGGACCTCTGGCCCAATTAAGATCGGGGATAGGTGATGGTGAGGACCTCCCTCTCGGGTTCATCGACAAAATCTCCATTTTGCTCCAGTTATTCCACAGCCCTGAAAGAGAGTAAAATTCATTTAAAACTTAAAGTAACTTCAGCAAGGAGGTCTCAACCTTCCTTAGCATCATAAGATGTCATCAGCGAACAACATTGTCTTGTAAATGTGGGGGCCTGCCCTTATCCCTTCAATCACTGGTGATTCTCTAATCTTCTGATCTAGCGGTTCAATAGCCAACAAAAAGAGAGCCAGGGAGCCATCCTTGGCACATTCCCCTTCCTAAAAGAAATTATGGAGATAACCTCCCATTAGTCAGTATCTATGATTGGGGTGGGGGTGGAATATATTACCCTTATCCAATCAGTGAACTGCTGTCCGATGCCAAACTTCCCTAATACCTCTAATAAGTAAGGCCATTTGACTGAATCAATAGCCTTTTTGGTGTCAAAGACCACCACCTCAGAAGATTCAGGAGACTACTGGGAGACACCAAAAAGGTTAATCAAGCAGCGAATATGATCTGCCTTGTCTCCCCCCCTACAAAGCCCACTTGATCAGGGTGTATGAGGGAGGACAAGACTTTGCTGATCCTACTGACCAAAACCTTAGCCAACAACTTATAATCCACATTAAGAAGGGACACTGGATGATAAGTCACACAGATAAAAGGATCTTTCCCCTTTTTGGGTAATACTGTAATAATTGCATTATTCATAGTAGGGGGGAGCTCTTTCTGCAACCAAGCACCACCCATCGCTTCTGCTAGCAATGGGTAGATTAGGTTGCCCACTACCCTGTAAAATTCAATGGGGAAGCCATCAGAGCCAGGACTCTTCCCCCCTGCAACTGACCAATAGACTTCTTAATTTCCTCTGGGGAAATGGGAGCCTCCAGCGCCTGCCATTGGTCTTCGGTAAGTGTGGGAAGCCTTAAAGAATCCAAAAAAGCTCAAATGCCTGCCTGATCATTTCCCTTTGTCCTTCTAGAAGACTATAACTGGCAATAAAACTCATAAAAGGCTTGGTTGATTCCTTCAGGGTCCATTGTCATGCCCCTTGCTGTCTTGATACCCAGGATAATCCTAGAATTATTCATTCTTTTCAACCTATACCGTAGAAGGTGACCAACCTTCTGCCCTCCCACTCTCAATATGCTGTCTCGTTCTGTATAATCCCAATTCCGCCTGCTGGGCATTAAGTAGATTGAGCTGAAATCTGAGGTAATTTATCCACTTTAACAAGGTAGAGTCCCATACACCTGCCTTATGTTGTTTCTCAAGATCATCTAACTGTGATTCTAATAGAAAACTTTAGCCTGCCACTCTTTATTATGCACCAAGAAGTACGAGATCACCTCACTCCTAATAAAAGCCTTAAAGATCAATTGCAACCATTTTACACATTGTTTAAAAAAAAGCCTGTTTGTATTGTGTGGTTTGGAGTGAATGTATGTTAAAAGAAAATCAATAAACTTTAAATGGAAAATAAAAGCCTGAATTCAAGTCCCTGTGTAATGAGTAGTGTTTCCTGAAAATGTCATGCTATTTGGTTTTGTGGTTTTCTTTAAATTAGCATTTGTTAACTTGTTCTGCACTAACTGGAAACAGGCTGTTTCTGTCCCTCTGACTGAGCCTGGAGAGTGAAGACATATTGGAGTAAGCTACTGCTTCAGCAGTGCAAGTCCCTGCTTGACTGAAGAGCTAAAAAGCTGTTAACATCCTAATTAGAGCAGTCTGTAGAGTTAATTGATTGCTGTTCAGGGTTTTTATTAACTCTGTCTCTTGTTTGTGTTCAGATGAATTAGCTGAAAATCTATCATTCTGTTCTTATAAAAAGCTGATCATTTGAGTTTCAGTGCTGAACTGAAGTGGTATGCATTTGAGAAATCAGGTTGTTTGTATCACAGCTGTGAGTTCTGTCCCATCACAACTATGTGTTTTTTCTAACTATATAACACTGGGTTGTTTATTTAATAGATATAAAATAAATCTAATGTTTGTTAATTCATACAAGTAGTTTGTCTTTGATGTAGCCTCAATAAATCGGTTCATGTAAGAACAAATGTTTTCCTCTCAGATTGAAAAACAGGTGCCTGCCACACTCTGCTATATCAGGCACATGTACTATAGGAATTCACAAATTTCAGTTCTTTGATGGTTTCTGTGTAAAAATACATCATGTATATGTATAACTAGAAACACTACATGGCATCATGATGCCCCATCTTCTGCCTATGGTCGAAGCAGCTGCATTCTGCTGCCCCCATCACCTGCCCCACAAGCCTCCTGTTTCCTGCCCTACATTTGAGGCTAATGAACCATGCTGCCCAATCTCTTCTCCCATTGAGTTGGGGCAGCTGCACCCTGTTGCCCCATATCCAGCCTGAGCAATCAGGGCCACTGCACCCTGCTGCCCCTTTCTGAACAGTTGGGTTGCTGTACCCTGCTGCACTTTATCCCCCCCAGTCAGACCTGCTGCACCATGTTACCCCTGTTTCTGTCACCACAGTCAGGGCTGCTGTACTTCGCTATGCCCTAGAGTCCCATGTCCCCTGCCTCCACATTTAGGGTTGCTGCACCATGCTGCCCTTGCCACCAGAGGTGGGGCTTTTATTGCACCCTGCTACCTACTTCCATTTTCTCAAATGGGCAGGGCTCCTGCACCATGTGCATCCTATCCCACAGTCAGGGCTTCTGTACCCTGATGCCCCCCCATGTCCTGCCAACAATCAAGGCTTCTGCACCTTGCTGTAGTCTGTCCTCTGCCACCATAGCCAGAGCTGCTGCACCCTATTCCTGTCTACACAGTCAGGGCTGCTGTGCCTTGCTGCACCCTACAGTCCCATGCCTCCACTGCCCTATGACTCCACAGTTAGTTTTGCTGCACCATGCTGCCCCTTGCCACCAAAGTCAGATTATTTGCTGCACTGCCAAAAAGAAAAAATAGCAAAAAACTTTTATCTTGTGTTATGGGGGTGAAGGACAGAAGGCAGTAAGGTGCAGAAGTCCCAACTTTTCATCCAGGAGACAAGGGAGGCATTAGGGTACAGCAGCCAAAAACTGTGGGAGAGGGTGCAGCAGCCACTCCTGGGTAGAACTGACAAAATATTGGGGGCAGAAGACAGGGTGCAGCAAATGTCATAACTCTTGTGGCAAGTGGAAGCATGGTACAACAGCCCTAACCATGGAGGCAAAGGGCTCTAGGGCATAGCAGGCCACAGCAGCCCTGCCTGAGTAGGCAGAAGCAGGGTGCAGCAGACCTGGCTGTGGTGGCAGGGGACTGTGGACAGAATGGTGCAGAAGCCTTGACTGTGGAGCAGGACACAGGGACCCATCAAGGTACAACATCCCTGACTGTGGGATGGGGTGTGCATGGTGCAGCAGCCCTGACTGTTCAGGCAGATAATGGGGCAACAGGGTGCAACAATGCCAGCTGTGTGTGAGAAGACAGTGGACAGCAGGGTGCAGCAGCCTTGAATGTGGGCAAGAGACAGGAGGCTTGTGGGGCAAGAGATGGGGTAGCAGAGTGCAGCTGCCTCAACTATGGTGCAGGAGACAGTGGGCATCAGGATGCTCTATACTGTTTCTAGTTATACATTCTGGTCTGGATATTCAGACTGCGCCAGGCTGTGGCGCAAGCCTGGGTGCAGCGCAACTTGGCTGCGCAGGGGCGTTGACAGAGTGATATTCAATGTAGCTGTGCCATGGCACAGCAGCATTGAATATCACACCCTGGCCTCCTGCAGTGCGCATGGCGCAGTGGCACTGCGCCAGCACAAGTGGCCAGAGTGGAGCAGGGGGATGCGCTAGCGCAAGTTCCGTTGGGCTAGGCGCAAAACCACAATATTCAAAAGTGCACATGCAAATGGGGCCATAATGCATGCAAGGTGCAAATAGGGCCATTTGCATGTCATTATGGCCCCATTTGCATGCAGGTGTGCCAATCCCTGGCAACTTGCCCCTGGCACCCTGCCAGGCTGCAGCCGTCAGGGACCGACGCCCTCTGCACAGCACAGCAAAGTGCCCGACTGCCCGATCACGGGCATAAGTTGAATAATAGAATAGTTCTACATCCCTGGTGGTCCAGTGGACTGCTTGCAGCCTGATCATGAGCTTAAGTATTAAAATTAAACTGTCCAATATCCCTGGTGGTCCAGTGGACCACTACATGCCCGATCATGGGCTTAAGTATTAAAATTAAACCGTCCAATATCCCTGGTGGTCCAGTGGACCGCTACACTCCCGATCACGGGCATAAGTATAAAATTACACCATCCTATATCCCTGGTGGTCCAGTGGAGCGCTCGCAGCTCGATCGGGGGCATATGTAGGAAATAATGCTACCCAAAACAACCCTGGTGGACTAGCGGTACCCCACTCCCCACCCCGCCCTCTGAGCTCCACCGCCCCAGTCACCCCATCAGCAGCAGCTCCCCACCTGCTCGCCGCCCGCCGACTGACACCGTACGGTTGGGCTGTATGCCCATTGGTCCACAGTGTGAGCCAATGGCGTGCAGCCTGTAGTGCACTACACAGTCCAGATATCTGGACTGGTAGTATGTCAATGCGGAGCTACTACGCCCGTGGCTCCGCGCTTGTGAGCCAATGAAGCGCAACGATGTCGGTCGGTGGGCAGTGGCGGCGGCGGGTGGGTAGCCGCCTGCCGCTGACCAGGGGGAGCAGGGCGGTGGGGTTCAGTGGATTGCTGGGGAGGGGGTACCGCTAGTCCACCAGGGTTGTTTTGAGTAGCATTACTTCCTACATATGCCTGTGATCGGGCTGCGAGTGGTCCACTGGACCACCAGGGATATAGGATGATCTTATTATTAGACTTATGCTCGTGATCAGGCTGCAGGCGGTCCACTGGACCACCAGGGATATTGGACATTTAATATTTATACTTACAGTAAGCCCGTGATTGGACATGAAGTGGTTCACTGGACCACCAGGGATATTGGACGTTTAATATTTATACTTACTAACATGCTAACATACTAACATGCCAGCAGAATAGGCCTAACGGTCTTTCGTGTCTGCTCGTTTGGTCAGTCCCCAACCTGGGTGCTGACCTTGCTGTCCCCCTCGCCTTCTCTGGCTTCTCCCTTCCCAGTTCCGGATATTCTTGCTGCATTGGATTTTGCTTCCAGAACCCTTCCCCTGTACCTGTCCCACCCCCTCTTGAACCCCTCCACTGTCTCTGCCTCCACCAGCCCCCTAGGCAGTGCATTCCATGGCTCCACCACCCTCTCAGTGAAGTAGCACCTCCTCTTTCTCCCTGAATCTTCCCCTCCAGCTTCCACCCATGCCCTCTAGTGGCCCTTCCTCCTTCCTTGAAGCATCCCAACTGTTCCTCCCTATTTACCCTCTTCATGTACCTAAAGACCTCTATCATGTTCCCCGGTCCTTCTCTCTTCCAATGTGTACATATTTAGCTCTTGAGCCTCTCCTCATAGGTCCTGTCCCCAAGCCCCAAATCATTTTGGTTGCCCTCCTCTGGACCCTCTCCAGGAGGTTAATGTCCCGCTTTAAGTGTGGCCTCCAAAACTGTCTGCAGTACTCAGGTGTGACCTCACCAAGCAGTTATACAGAGGGAGTATCACTTCCCTCCTTCTGGAGGTGATCCCCTAGCGATGCATCCCAGCATCCTGTTGGCCTTGGCTGCTGCCCTCTACAAGTCTCAGAGTTGTTCATCTTGACATCCACCACCACCCCAGGTCCTCTCAGCCATCAAGACTTGTAGCATTCCCCCAGGGTGTACACTTGGCCTGGGTTTCTGCCTCAGGTGGAGTACCTTGCATTTCCCTGCATTGAACCTCAGCTTCCACTTTCTAGACCATCTTTCCAGAGCCTCCAGGTCCCCTGTAGGCCACCCTCCCCTCCTCCCCATCCACCCAGCGCCCAGTTTGAGTCATCTGCAAGAGACTCATCTCACTCCTGATTCCTGTCCTTATGTCAGATACGTAGGCATTGAACAGAAGGGGCCAAGGACTGATTCCTGTGGGACCCCACTAATGACCCTCTTTGGGGATGAGACTATCCCACCAACTACGACCCTCTGGGTCCAGTCCTGGAGCCAATTGCCTATCCATCTGATCATCTAGTTCCCCACCCCCATTTCTCCCAGCTTATCCAACAGGCCCACATGAGGAACAGAGTCAAATGCCTTGCTGAAGTCTAGAAAGAGGACATCCACTGGTCTACCCAGGTCCAAGGCACTTGTCACTCAGTCATAGAACTCCACCAGGTTTGTCTGACATGATTTCCCCGGGATGAATCCATGCTGTCTATCTCCAGGCACCCTGACTTATCCAGGTCCCCCCCCAGCCTCTCCTTGACAATGCCCTCCATCACCTTGCCCACCACCGAGGTCAGGCTGACAGGCTTGTAGTTCCCTGCCACCTCCCTTGATCCCCCCTTGTGGATAGGCACTATATGCGCCACCTTCCAGTCTTGGGGCACCCACCCTGTCCTCAGAGAGATGGTGAAAAGCTCTGCCAGGGGTTTTGCCAGGACATCTGCAAGTTCCTTCAGCACTCTGGGATGTAATTTATCCGGCCCCGGTGCTTCCTCCGTCTTAAGGGAGCTGAGGGCTTCCCTCACTCTCTCTGCTGTAATTTCCACTTCTGGTACCCCTTCTCCCTGCTTAGCCCTCCCCCCACCTGCCAGTGATGCCTCCCCCTCTCCCCAGACCTGCCGATCGGCAAGGGTCACCCCCTCCTCAGTATCTCTGTCTCCTCCCATGTATGATGCAGCACCCCATTTTCCCTGGTGAAAACTGAGGTGAAGTACTCATTTAGTACCTCAGCCTGCTCCCCCGGGTCTTGTGCCCATCTCTCCCCTGATTTAATCCTGCTAATCTGCCCCTTCACCCTTTGTTTTTCCCCAATGTATCCAAAGAACCCCTTGTTCCCTCTCCTAATTTCCCTGGCCAGGTTCTGCTCCTTCCTTGCCTTAGCCGCCCTCACCACTCCTAGTGGCCCTTCTAGCCATCAGCTCGTACTCCCCTCGATCCCTTTCACTCCTTGAGCACTTGAATTGCTTATAGGCTGCTTTCTTTCCCCGCACCACCTCCTGGACCTCCCTGGTCCACCAACAGGGTTTTTGGGCCCTACCGCATTTTCGTCTTACTCTTGCACAGGTGCTGGTAGCATCCTGCACCCCTCTTCTGATGATTTCCCACCTACTATCAGTGTCCATGTCTGACCCAATCCCATCCAAATGCTCCTTAAGGATCCTTCCCATTTCCTTAAAATCCGCCCCCCTGAAGTCGGTTACTTCCGTCTTTGTGCAGCCTTCTACCCCTCCTAGGTCCAGGCAGAACCAGACCGTGGCATGGTCACTCCCTGCCAATGGGTCCCTTACCTCCAGGCCCCCAATCTGGTCACTGTCTGCCAGGACCACATCCAGTACCCGTGCCTCCCTGGTTGGTTCCCTCACCTGCTGAGTTAGGAACGTGTCTTGAAAGACATCCAACAACCTCTGTTCCCTGGTCACAGAGGATGTCATAGTCTCCCAGTCTGTTCCTGGCATGTTTAAGTCCCCCAACACCACCACCGTTCCTCTGCCCAGTCTGCAGTGGCTCCTAACATCTGCCACCAGACTGTCCTCCAGCTCCTCCGCCAGGGCAGGGGGTCTATACACCACTCCTATTTTTACTCTCTTGCCCCCCCTTGTTATCAAGGTGACCCAAATTGCCTCCACGGTTCCCTCCACCTCCTCTACTCCCCCATGCCAATGCAGTTTTTGACTATCATTGCTACCCCTCCTCCCCTTCCCTCCCCCTGTCCTTCCTGAACATAGTGTATCCCTCCAGGTTCAGGTCCCAGTCATGTCTTGCAGTGGCCCAAGTCTCAGTGACCGCTGCCACATCCTGCTCCCTCAGTTAGCATCACCTGGAGCTCAGGCATTTTATTGCCCAAGCTCCTGGCATTTAGCAGACTACCTTCCACCCTTTCCCTATAGTTCCATTTCCCCTGCTCGTGTTCCCACGGGGATTCTGTTTTCCCCTGGTCTGCACTTTGCCAGTTGGCCTTTTCCTGCCATCTTCCTGGTCCCCAGGGGGGTGGAGACAGAGTCCCTCCTTTATCGGCACCCCCTTGACAGCCTTTTCTCCCATCCCACCCTCCTTCACAAGTTTAAACCCCACTTTTCACCAATGAACCCCTCTATTTTCAACTTAAGGATTCCCTTCCCCTCCAAATTGAGATGTAGTCTATCTCTAGCATACAGCTCCTTATCCTCCCAGGTCTCCCCCCAGTCCCCCATCAACCCATACCCTCTGGCCTCACACCACTCCCTGAGCCACTGGTTTATCTCCCTAATTTTCCTTTTGTGTTCCCCACTAGCCCTTGGCACTGGCAGGATTTCTGAGAAGGAAACTGTGCAGCCTATGTTATGACAGACCCTGGCAAGCTCCCTGAATCTTGCCTGTATCTCTAGCTTGCTATTTCCCTCAATGTCATTTGTACCCAGGTGGACCAGTATGTCTGGGAAACCCCCACAATCCTTTGCTAGCTGATATACCTCGTGCTTAGCCCTGTGCACTGTTAGTCCAGGGAAGCATCTTGTTCTAACTGGCCAGGCTTCTCCCTCCCATCCCATTTGATACCCTGATCATAGAATCCCCCAGCAGGAGCACTCTGACCACCTTTTCCCTCCATTCCCCCCTTCCATGTCCCTCATCCTTTCTACAGGCCCTTCCACCCAGCTGGCTCCGTGTTCCTCCCCCTTTCTGGGTGCCACATGCCACCCCCTCCTTATTTACCATGGCCACCCCTTCCCCTCCAATCCTATGCCTCTCCTCCTCCTGAGTATTCTTCTGTTCCTTGCTAATTGCCCCCTCACTGCTCACAACTGGTCCTTCTCCCCCATCTGCTAAACTAGCCTGGCTCATTCTCCCTTCCTTCCTGTCTCCATTTAGTTCCTCCTTGCTAGTCGTGTTCCACTGGCCTAAACCCTCAGCTCCCTTTACTGAATCCTCCTTGTACTTCTGGTCCTTCTCCTTTACCTTTCCTCCCAACTGGTCCTTCTCCTTGTGCTTTCCTCCTCTTCCCTCTGCCCTCCTGCTCTGATTCACTGCTCCCCATTCTCCTGCATTCCAGGTCCCCCGTTCTTCCTGCTATCTGGCCCCTGCCTCCTGCCTCCCACTCCCACTCCCTTTCCATCTCTAACTACCCCTGTCGTGGCTACATCACCCCCCTCATCCTTGAGCAGAAGAAGAGAATTGAAGCAGTTACTGAGTGTAAGGTCTTATCCACCTCCCCGCCTTGCTTCCTTCTGTCCAGCCCTGGCCATCTGCCTACTTCCCTGAGAATGTTGTCCCTCCGTCCCTCCTTTGTGAGGGCCCCCAGTTACCTGCCTGCTTCCTTGGTAGTGTCCTTTTGGACCCCCTCTGCCAGGTTCCCTATGTGACCCCTGAGTATTCTCCTGCACTCCTTTCCCTATGCCCCCACCCCCAGTGCTTGGTACAACCCTGTGGGAGATTCCCAGCCCCCTTCCCTGACCATACCACCCCCAGCTTTCTCCTAATCCCTGCAACCTCCTCCAAGCTGTGCTAGCTGGTAGCACACTAGGCAACCACCGAACTCCAAGCCCAGTCCAGTATCATGGCTGCTCCACACCCTGTGCACCCCACCACCCTCCCAAAGATGCGGCCCTAATGATGTGTGGTTCCATCCCTCCAAATAGGTTTCTTGGGTGAGCCACCAGGTTCCCCCTAGTCCAAGATACCCCTACTGCCCTAATCAGGTCACCCACTAATCTTAGAGACAGTCCCACTGTACACCAGTAACCCTGTTACTAGGTGCAGTACAACACATTAAACTTATAAGGGAAATGAACAACTCCCAAAGCTCCTCTCTCCCAGCCTTTAAATCCTACCCCAGTGGCTAGAAACCATGAGCTGCACCTGCAGCCTTTTCCTCAATTGCAGGGCAGGTGTTCCCCTATAAATTTGCAGACTTCTGGGAGGAGGGGTGGGAAGGGCGGTCTTGGGCAGACACCTGACTCGAGAGAGAGTGTATCAGCCCTGTGTCTCCCTCCAAGCCCAGCAGCCAAAGAACCAGGCCCAAGAAAATCTCACCAAATAGGTTTTAAATCAGAAGAAATAGGCCTCTACCAGCGCAGCCTGTTACACAGTGAAACATCCACAAAATGAGCCCCACTTACAGTCACCAAATCAGTTTACAAACATCCAGCAGCACCCAAAACAATACCCTGCTAGCCCCTTAGAAGTAAGAAAAGAACTAACCTACCAAGTAAAATCCACAAGAACCCTGTGAAAACAACAGCAGCAGCTACTGTCCTGGAACACAGCTGATCCTGTCCCCTTCCAGTTCTTTCTGAGAAGACAAAGCAGCTAACACCTCAATCTGATTCAGCTCTGCCTCCAGTCAATTGGCTGAGTGAGACCTGGCCAGACCATTAACACCCTTCCCCCACTATGCAGTAACCTTTACAGCTAATGGAGTCAGCACAAGGAATCAAAATTCAAGTCAAAGCCCCCAAAATATGTTTGCTGCCAAATAGGGTTGCCACCTGTCAGTTTTTTTACCTGGTGATCAGGTTTTCAGGGTCCCTATCAGGTAATCCGGTTTTGCTCTGTGCTGGTCAGGTTTTTGAGTCATTTTGAGTGTTCACATACTTTTGAAACAGAATGTGTCTTCTCATTCATTGTTTCAGCTACATGGCCAAATTATAAACAAGTTCTGCCATCAGTATAGCCTTTTCTTTGTGAAAATGGTCAAACTGGGAGGTGTAAAGTATGGCCATTAACACCATTAGCACTTACTTAACCTAATCTTTTCCACTGCTTCTTAAAGTGGCATAGCAGCTCAGCTGCCCCCACCTTTTGTAACAGCAACACAGGCATTTGTCTTCCACTTTTATTTGCTGGTAAACATTTTCTTCTCTAACAGAATTTAGGCATTTTAAATGTTTTAAATTATTTTTTTTCCTCAAGACAAAAGTATGGTCACTTCTTTGGCTTTAAAATAGTACTGCAGACATGAAAAGAAAATGAAGCCAGATAAATATAATAAAAAACACATTACAGGAAACTATTTCTTTATTATGTATTATTATATACCATGTATACTGTTGTATGCTCTTTATAGTATTTCCCTTGTCTCCCCAGATCATATCTGTAAATGAGATTTCTTTATCTCTGTATGTTTATCTAGTAAACCAATGTCAATAAATAAATATACAAATAAATAACTAGGAAGAACCTAGGAAAGTAAGTTTAACAGGTTCAGTACAGTATCTTAACATTTTTGTTGAACTGCTGCTTTAAGTGTTGTCTTTATTGATATAACAAATGGCATTTTAGGAGGAACAATGCATGATGAGTCATCAAAAGGGGTGGGGCTAGGGGCGGAGCTTAGGATCCGGTTTTTGCCTCCTCCACAGGTGGCAACCCTACTGCCAAAGGAAACAGGACTCCAATTTAATCAGCTTCACTAACAACACATCAAAATAGGCTTGAAATTAACAGATATAGGTCTCCAATTCAAATAACCATCTCCAAGCAAATCCCACCAAATAGGTTTTAAATCAGAAGAAATAGGCCTCTACCAGCGCAGCCTGTTACACAGTGAAACATCCACAAAATGAGCCCCACTTACCGCCGCCAAATCAGTTTACAAACATCCAGCAGCACCCAAAACAATACCCTGCTAGCCCCTTAGAAGTAAGAAAAGAACTAACCTACCAAGTAAAATCCACAAGAACCCTGTGAAAACAACAGCAGCAGCTACTGTCCTGGAACACAGCTGATCCTGTCCCCTTCCAGTTCTTTCTTAAGCCCGTGATGGGGCTGCAAGTGGTCCACTGGACCACCAGAGATATTGGACGTTTATTTCTACTACAGATGCCCGTGATCGGGCATGGGGGGGTGCCGCCATGAAGGTGCAGCCGGAGCTTGGGTGGCCACCCACAGGTGGCAACTGCTGTGTTGCACCCTGCACTACGGCATCTCACCTGTGGGTGGCCAGCTGTTGTTCCTCTTTTTTTGGCTCACTTGTGTGCAGCACAAGTAGGGGTTGCACATGCATGGGCTCAGCACATCCCGGGCTGAATATCGGGATGTCACGAAGTATGGACACACCCCACATGCGCCAGAGTACATTACTGATGCACTCCGGCGCATCAGGATTTGTGCCAGGCTCAATCCCCGTTTGAATATTTTGCCGGGGCGCATCAGTGGGTTGCGAATGGTGCAACAGTGTTGTGCCATGCACAACCCTTCTGAATATCCGGGCCTATGTGTTTTCACACAGAAACTATTAAAGAACTGAAATTTGTGAGTTCATATAAAGCATGTGCCTGACATAGCAGTGTGGCAGACACTTGTTTGTCATTCTGAGGGTAAAAGAATTGTTCTCACATGGACCTATGTATTGAGGCTACATCAAAGACAAACTACTTGTATGAATTAAAAACTTAAGATTTATTTTATATCCATTAAACAACCCAGTGTTATATAGCTAGAAAAAAACAGAGTTTTGACAAGAAAGAACTAACAGCTGCAAGCTGATTTCTCAAATGCACACCACTTCAATTCAGCACTGAAACTCAAATGATCAGCTTTTTAGAAGAACAAAATGATAGATTTTCAGCTAATTCATCTGAACACATACCAGTGACTGAGTTAGTAAAAGCCCTGGAGAGCAAACAATTACCTCTACCGACTGCTCTAATTAGGAAGCTTACAGCTCTTCAGTCAAGTAGGGATTTGTACTGCTGAAGCAGTAGCTTACTCCAATATGATGGCCTCACTCTCCAAGGTTCAGTCAGAGGGACAAAAACAGCATGTTTCCAGTAAGTGCAGAACAAGTTAACAAATGCTGAGTTAAAGAAAACCACGAAATCAAACAGCATGACATTTTTAGGAAACACTACTCATGACACAGGAACTTGAATTCAGGCTTTTTTTAACAATGTACAAAATGGTTTCCCACTGATCTTTAAGACCTTCCCATACTCACCTTGGTGCCACAGTGTCTGTGTTATTCTCTCACAGAAAGTCCTGCACCTCACCCCTCAAGTACGCCTGAAAAGACTCATCAGAAAGGAAGCTAGTGTTGCACCTCCATCTTGTTGACTTCCTGCCTCCCTGATCCCCCACAAACACTCATGTCACCAGAGAGTGATCAGAAATATTTATTGATTCAATAGTAGTACAGAGGGACTGTCTCACTGAAGACTGTGAAACTAAAAATAAATCAATATGACTGTATGTCTGGTGTGTCACTGAATAAAATGAATAATCCTGACCCTCTGGATTTGCCAGGTGCCAGACATCACAAAGCCCATGATCTGCTTTCAATTAAAACAGAGCCTGGGAGTCAACAGTAGTCAATCTAATAGCAGTCCTGCTTCTGTCACAAACTGGGTCCAGGGCCTTGTTCATTTCTCCCCCCCCCAAATTATAGCCCCCTCAGCCTTATTTTGAAGAATTTGGGAAAGGTTATGAAAGAGTGGTGCCACATCCTAATTCAGCCCATACACTAAGACTAGAGAGTATAAACCCCCATCTAAGATGCCAATAACCATCAGCCGGTGGCCATGAGGGTCTCAAAATACCTACAGAGTGACCCAGTTCAGCCCTGGAGTGATCAAAATCATAACTTCCCCTTCACTTAGAATTACATGAAGCTGCATATACCTGTCCTCTCCAGTTGGGAATAAAACAATCCAGTTCTTTAGTAGTTAAATGTGTCTCCTGAAGAAAGACAAGCTGTCTCCACAATTTTCTGATATGCGAAAGGACACGTTTTCAATTGATCAGTCCATTCATACCCTGTACATTCCAGGAAACTGCTTTAACTGATATCAGAACCACCAAGTCATATCTCCAGTGGATCCCCCATCCCTCCAACTCCTTGCAGCAGCACACCTCCACCCAGCTATACAAATGCCCGCAGATAATAGAAATAAGACAAAAACACCTATAGGATGGAGAACTATAATAATTCCCCTCCCCAACCTCCCCAAGCTGTATACAATACAATAGTCAAACATGAAAGACTTAACTGTAATGATAAAATCGCCCAGGTACTCTCTGGATCATGCCCTGTGTTCCACTATTGTACCCATAACCATAGCTAACCCTTTCTCCTTCATCCTGCCCCTAGCATTAATTCCCAGTGCATGACATTACTAGTGATATATGGAGCCACTAGGAGCCCACAAAAAATACCACCCCATAGCCCAAACAAACATAAGCATAGGCCCCAGATAATTATGTATTCAGGATAGGAGTGAGCATTCTGTACTAGGACCACCCTGGCCCTGAGGTTAATGCCCCAAAAACTATGAAAGAAGGTTCTGTAATAATTAACTTAGAAACCACTAAACGATAGTATACCCACTCCACCCTCAAACACCCGAATTATGAGGCCCCAACACAACAAGAGAAACATGAGATAACAGCATGCCCACTCAAAAGTGAATCTCTAAAACAGCAAGTGCAAACAATCCCCCTCCTTCCCTCATGCAGAAGATGACCTCTACACTTCTCCAATACAGTTTAAATTAGTACAAAGTCTAATAATACATCAGTACAGTCATAGTAGCAAAAGCAATGGTGAGGACCACCTATTGAAGTCCCAAGTATAAGTCCTCTGCAAATAATATGACTCCTGATGCTGCTCTAAAATAAGAAGACCCCCCTTTTTACCTACTCCTAACCTGACTGAGCTGAACCATATGTTGTGTGAGCAAACATCTTCAGTCCCCATCTGTCCTCAGTCCATGGAATCTTCTTCCCATGGACACTCCATTGTGGCTGAATCTGATGAAGCCGCTGCCACCTGGATTGAAGATAGTTGAGGCAAACTGTGTCTGTGGAGAAGGACATTATTTCCAGAGCCCCTCTGTATTGGTCTCCTAATTCTCTCTACTGCAGTCATGTAGAAACTGAATTGCCTCCAGTGGAGAGGTAAACCATTTGACCTTGCTGTTCACCAGAATTTTCAAGGTAGCCAGAGTGACCAAAGAGCACTTAAGTCCCTGTGATCTTATTAGGTCCCGAACTTGATCGAAGGCTTTGCGTCTTTCAATTACCCATTTGGGAAAGTTTTAATAAAATGTAATGCTGGCCACATTATGGTGATTACCCCTCCTAGCATGAGCATCCTATAATATCCTCTACTGGTTCCGGTAACATAGCAACTTGAAAACCACAGGTCTTAGCCAGGCAGTATTGACCAATGGTGGGGGCCCTGTAGGGATTCTGTGTGCCCTTTCAATTTCTACTACAGTCCCAGGAACCCATTGCAATCAAAGTGGCAAATGTAATTATAGAAAGGAGAGCAGATCTGTCCTTTCAGCTCTCTCAGGTAATCCAAGTAATCTGATGTTACTTCTTTGATGTCAGGATTCAAGATCGCCTATCTTGTCACATAGGGACTGAATCTCCCATTCTGCCAAGCCGGTCCTATGCTCTATAGGCCTCATCCAGTCCTCCAACTGGCTAACATGCATCTCTGCATGATCCGATATGTGTCCTAGAGCCTCCAACGAGACCTGTACTGCTGTTAATTGGACAGTAATATGACTTAAGTCTGGCTGGATGCCTCTCATAAAGGATTTTATTTTGCTTAATTCTCTGGCCACCAGGCTTCCTTCAGATTCCTGTTCTACCTGAGTATTGGAGCCAGGCCACACACCATCATTGACATGTAGTGGAGACGCTGATAATTTATATTTCTTCTTTGCTGTCACTCCGGGTTTTTCAGAATCCATTTTGGCAGACATCAGACATGTTCTACCATCGAAAAAACATTGGGAAAATGTCAGCAAGAGGGCAAGAGTAGCTTTTTATGCACTTTGTGGAATGGAGCTGCAAAACCAGGGCTGCTTCTAGCTTGGTGCCATCAAGTGACACCGCCCCATCCAAGCCATATTAAAAGAAGTTCTCCTTTTATTATTTCAAATGTTAAAAGAATGCTAAAACTAACTGAAAATGGTGAAACAAAGGTTTCATACAAGACAGGAGATATCAATAATCTAAAATGGAATTGAAAAGTATAGTTCAACATTTTTACTATATCACTCACTGCTGCTTTAAGCTTTGTCCTTGATTTGCAAGACAGGAGGATGAGAGGTACATATTATGCCATATGTTTATTGGAGTTAACATTGTATTTGTGTTTTAAGGTTATTTTAAATTACTTTTTAGCAACATACAGTATATAGTATGTTTTTAATCTAAATGTTCCTTGTTTTAATTTCTGTATTTTCTATATCTCATTTTGTGGTAACCAATATTAGCATTCCACATGTTGTTCAGATTTACAATGGTTTTTGTGCTTTCGACATTTAGCTTGTGTGGAACTTGGAAGATTTCTTTACAACAATTTTCATGTTTAACACATTTTTCCTGTTTTGATCTTAAACAATTGTTCTCAACTATTTTCTGCTTAAAACATTTTCTTCCTGAGAAACTTTGAAAATTTGTCATGATGAATTTCTTGCTCAAGACATTTTGTGATAGTTTTCATGCTGAAGACATTTTACTCATGTTAAACTTAATTATTTTTATGTTCACTGTGCGTGCATGCACAGCAAACTTTTTTAGGAGAGTGGCTTTTGAGGGGTGTGACACTGTCAGTCCAATGCAGAGGGCTCTATGATGCTGGTTTGACAAGAAAAACCTAGACCAGCATCACAGCACCAGGCTCCATGTTGACAGCGATATGCAGTCAGCATGGAGCTGCACACATTGGTGTTTGTTTTTTCTTCAGGGGGCTTTGCCCCCAAACACCCCATGTGGTGAGCTCTGCCCCAGCCCCCCCCATACTTTACGATTCAAACTCCAGGTTGGAGTTAGTTTGGGGAAAGGGTGCAGGTCAGAGAAAGGGGTTGCCTGATCCCAGCAGCACCTCTATGGTGACATGGCACTGTTGTCAATATTGTCGCATGTTGCCATAGAAATGTTACTGTTCAGGGGGCAAACCAATGCAGAGTGGTCTGCAAGGGGCTCAAAAGTGTCACATCAATCATCAATCAGACTGATCATGACCTGTTCTGGCTTTCGGGATGGAAACTTCATGAATTTCAAAAGAAAGAGCCAACCCAATCGTAGGTCAGCTCTTCCCTTTCTTCTATGCCACCCAGCAAGCAGAGTTGATCTGTCATGATCAGCCAGCTGAGGTTGAATGTCACTCTGTAACAAAGGAAACCATTCATTGATGTCTGTTGCTGCCTCTCCTATTACTGTTCCCCACCCAGCCCTCCCTCTCATCACACCACCCTCACAAACATAACACGGACACTGGGGTGCCCAATCCCACAGTGTCACCATCAGAAATAAAGAAACTGTCCCTCATAGTTTTTATATCCTGTAACAAAGAAAACCATCCATTGATGTATGTTGCTGCCAGTGCCATTACTGTTCCCCACCCAACCCTCCCTCTCAGCAACCACCCTCACACCCCCACAAACATAACATGGACACTGGGGGTGCCCACTCCCCCAGTGTCACCACCTGAAATAAGGAAAACCATCCCTAGTAGATTTTTTTATTATTATTATTAAAAATACCCTGTAAAAAAGAAAACTGTCCATTGATGTTTGTTGCTGCAACCACCGTTAGTCCACCACCCAACCCTCCCACTTAAAACTCACCACACCACCACCCCCCACAAACATAACACTGATACTGGGGGTGCCCAATCAACCAGTGTCACCAGTTGAAATAAAGAAAACTGTCTCTCATGGTTTTTCTTAAACCTGGTAAAAATGAAAACTGTCCATCAATGTCTGTTGCTGCAGTTACTGTGCCCCCACCTGATCCTCCCACTCAGCACCCACTCCAAACCCTTACTTACCCACTGGGGGTCCAACACCATAATCCTGTCTGGACTGCTGACACATCTTTACTCTTCAATGCCAAATCACGAACTGAGGAAATCAGATATGCAATTCTATGTATTTTAATGGGGTGTTTTGAATACGTTTCCCCCAGATTTTCAATGTTTCTTTTTTGGGACCCCACCTCATGAACAGTGACAGTGAAATTAGGCAAATCTGTCTCAAAAGGTGATTTCATGGTCGCTACATGATATCACCTTTCAGGCAGGAGTTGAACATTTTCTCTGCCCTTGTTCATGAGGTGGGGTCATAAGAAGGATGTGTTGATAATTTGGGATAAAAATATACAAAAAACCAAAAAACAAAGTTATGAGCCTACATTGAAATTTATGAACACAGGCTCGCAAGTTTGGTAATTTTCTTTTTTATCGTTAAACTTTTTATTGAAGCAAGAAAAAAACAAGAACATACAGAACTACATTATCTGAGTAAGAACTGTTGATATAATAAGCAGCAATGTAGAGTACAATAAACATAGCAGTCAAAAAACAGCAATTAACAATACCAACAACAAACATTAATAACTAGTCGAAATGAAATGAGGAAACAAAGTAAGTAATTGTTCAAAACTTTGGAAGTGGGAAAGCAAGGTAAAGCAATATAGTTTGGCAGGCACAAAATAAATTAATGGTTGCAGGAGTAAGGGAAGCCCAGTGATAATAACTATAGACTGACTAAACATTTTGATAGACAAACCAGGACTGTGCTCATTTGTATGGACTATACTAGGGAGAGGAATGAAGGGTATGACTATCCAAGTATAAAAAGTAGGGTACCCAAATTTCATTGTATATGGAAACTCTGGAGAGAGCAGCATAGGAGAACCGTTCAAGCAATGCAAGTTAGCTTATCCAGAGCAACCATTTATTAATGGAGAGAATGTCAGTACTCCACCATTTGTGGAGGATTATCTGCTTGGCAATCAGTGTGACGGCAGTGGCCTACCATGTGTGAGGGTAAGAACAAGGCAGGCAGGCGAAGGGAGGACCAGCAGTATAAATGGGGCATCAAGGCAAACATAGCTTGGAAGAATAGTCTTGCAAAAGTTCAAGACTTGGTCCCAAAAAGGATGGATAAATGGGCAGGACCATAAGAGATGAGAGACGGATGCCTCCTGCTAGTTGCAATGTCAACTTCTGTTATGATGTAGGATGCCCCAGGCATACAGAAACTGTGGGGCTCTGTACCACAAATGTAAAATCTTTCTTTGGATTAATTGGGTTCTGATGTTGAGGCAGGCAGTATGGGTACAGAACCAGCAGGTGTCCCATGTATGCTGTGAAATAGGAGTATTGAGTCCAGTAGCCCATTTCTCCTTGGTAACTTTAGTAGAGACTGGACCTGTGTTCCATAATGTAGTGTAACATTTTCTTGCCTTCCCTCAGGGAAGAGAAAGACATTTGGGTATAGGTATATCTGGGAAGAGGAGATGGCAGGCTTTGACAAGAGGCAGGAGGGCTGAACAGAGTTGAAGGTATCTCCAGAGCTACTGTTGAGGAATATGGAATTTGGCCTGGAGGTACTCAAAGGAGAGTAAAGAATTTAGATCAGGGGTACAGAGCTGGTAGCGCTGACATGTGCCAGCCTGCTTCCAGGCTGTTCAATTGATGGGTAGATGGCAAATAAATATCTGCAAGTTGTTCCAGATAGGAATGTAAGCAATAGAGAAGGAATTCATGTTAACCACCGCTGCAAAAGACCTCCAATATTTGAGTGAGGTAACCAGGGTTGGGTGCTATGGGGTACTAGCCATTTAGTAAGTAGAAAGCCCATAATAGGGAGGGGGCCCAGAGGGCAAAACCTTTTGGATCAAACCAAAGGGGAGAGAGTGGGTGGGCAAAGTGGAACCAGCTGAGGACCTAGGCACATACAAAGCATATGTGGTAATTTTTGAAGTGAGGGAAGCCCCATCCACAGTGATTTTGTAATTTGTATCAACTGATTCTTGGTACTGTCCCTTCCCAAATGAAGTGTCCCATCAGACAGTTGAGTTTAGTGAAGTATGCCTCTGGTATGGCTACAGGGAGGTGGGCTAAGAGGTGTAGGACTTTAGGGGCGAACATCATTTTAAGTGCACTGATTCTCCCTGAGAAGGATAAGTTGAGAGTTTTCGACTGAGTATTTATTTATTTATTTGCTTTTGTTAACCAGGTAAACACACTAGACAGCATGTGCCTATTTTCAGGTGAGACCCGGAAGGATTACAAATGTACAAATCAGAGTAAACAGGTAGACAGGGTGCACACAAAGCATTGAAACAATGGTTATGTTAAGAGGTGCATTGTGATGATCAGGCAGACAGGGTTCATACAGGAGCAACAGGCATAGTGAATACATAAGTGAAAAAAGAAAGACAAAGGGAGGGATAGTGAGACTGAAGGGGGAGGATGGGAGCCGTGTGGAGGATGACAACAATAAAGCTGACATATTGAACAGGTATTTCTGCTCAGTCTTTACTAAGGAAGAGGGGGGTAATGGGTCTGAAGGGAGTACAAGGGGTGAGAATGGTGCAGAAATGGACACAAGTCCCTTTACACGAGAAAGGGTCCTGAAGGAACTGGAAGTAATAAGAGCTGATAAAGCAATGGGGCCAGATGGGGTGCACCCCAGGGTCCTTAAAGAACTAAGAGAGGTGGTGGCTGAACCTCTGGCTATCCTGTTCAGCCAATCACTGGAAACAGGGGAGGTACCCAAAGACTGGAGGACAGCAGATGTAGTCCCCTTATACAAAAGTGGGAACAAAGAGGAAGCAGGGAACTACAGACCAGTTAGCCTCACCTCGGTAGTGGGAAAGATCATGGAAGCACTACTGAAGGAGAGATTGGTGGAACATCTGGTTGTCAATGGACTACAGGACCCAAGGCAGCATGGTTTCACCAGGGGAGGTCATGTCAGACCAACCTCATTGAATTTTGACTGGGTGACTAGGAGGTGGATCAGGGAGGGCAGTGGACATGGCCTATCTGGACTTCAGCAAGGCCTTTGACACTGTGCCACATAGAAGACTATTACACAAACTGGGGAATATGGGTGTGGGCAGGACAGTAGTGTGGTGGGTAGGTAACTGGCTGGGTGGCAGGACACAGAGGGTGGTGGTAAATGGCTGTCACTCCACAGAGGGAAGAGTAACCAGTGGGGTACCACAGGGATCAGTGCTGGGACCGGTCCTATTCAACATCTTCATCAGTGACATTGCACAGGCTCTAGAAGGCAGAATTTCACTGTTCGCTGATGACACAAAGCTCTGTAACAGAGTAGACACACCAGAGGGTGTAGACAGAATGAGAAGGGACCTGCAGAAACTTGAAGAATGGTCAAGGGTTTGGCAGTTGAAATTCAATGCAAAGAAGTGCAAGATAATGCATATGGGGCACAAAACCCTGGCACAATATATCAGTTGGGGTGAGGATATAGCATGCACCAAGCAGGAAAGGGATCTTGGGGTTGTCATCTCTGATGACCTCAAGGTAGGAAACAGTGTGACAAGGCATCAGGTAAAGCAAATAGGATGCTGGGATGTATAGGCAGGGGCATCACCAGCAGGAAAAGGAGGTCATAATTCGCTATACAAGACACTAGTGAGGCCCCACCTGGAGTACAGTGTACAGTTCTGGAGACCATACCTACGTAAGGACATAGACAGGGTAGAGAAGGTTCAGAGGAGGGCAACAAAGATGGTGCATGGGTTGCATCACAAGTCCTATGAAGACAGGTTGGAAGGAACTGAACATGTACTCCCTGGAGGAGAGGAGGAGAGGGATATGATAGAGACATACAAGTATCTTACAGGGAGGAACAGGGTGCAGGAAAACACTATTTTTAAGCGAAAAAGATGTTTCAGGACTAGAGGGCATGGGATGAAGTTGGAGGGAGGACGATTCAGAGGAAACATGAGAAAGAATTTCTTCACAGAACGGGTGGTGGGCAAGTGGAACACCCTGCCAGAGGAAGTGGTGGGGGCTGACACAATCACGGGATTTAAGAATGCATGGGATAGACATAAAGGAATTCTAGAGGGCAGGGGTAAGGGGAAACAGACTTCTAGGAAAACAAACTGAACTTACAAGCTCAAATGGGCAGACTAGGTGGGCCATAGGCCCTTATCTGCCGACACTGTCTATGTATCTATGTATCTATGAATTGGGGCAAGGGGTAGAATAGCAATAAGTACAGGCATGGGAGTATAAACAAAAGTACATAACAACAAACATCAAGTGAGCTAGGAACATAGAAGAGCTTCAGGCACATACATTTCATCAAGAGGAAGATGACTGTGTGGTACCGGCCTGGGCAGCAAATGCATACAGGACAAGTCACCAGTACCCCTTTGCAGAGCCAGGTAATTGAGAAGCAAGCTACACAAGATGGGCAACAGGTTGTGGGTGGGGGGGGACTTCTGGATGTAGGCACTCAAATCAGGGTCATCTAGGGCAGGGAAGTGCACCTTATACAGAAGGTGGGACAGGTGGCATCGAGTTTGCCAGCACCGTATTCAAGAGGTGGGTCAGATGGCCTCGAGCTTGCCGGGTGGAAGAAGGGCTAGTAGAGGCCGGGGTCACCATGCCCAGACTGTTGGGACCAGTTTGGCAGCTCAGGCACAGAGGCAGGCAGAGGCCGATTTTAGGAAGCCCCATAAGGAGGCTTTGAAACAGGGGTGGGTGGTAGTGGAGTGAGTATTAGCAGGAAGGGAGTTCCACAGTTTAGCGTAATGTTGGCAGTGATGGACTCTATTAGAGGAATGAAGTTCACTTGGCAAATGTGATGAGAGGGAGTGATCTGAATGCCCAAGTAAGTGATAGCTTCTTCAGCCCATTTCCATTCAGTGATGAGAAAATGGGAATGCTGGCAAAGGTGGTTTAGGGGAATAATCTCTGATTTGGTATGATTAGCTTCAAGGCAGGAGATAGCAGAAAACAAGGCTAAAGTGTTTTGCAGTGAGATAAGAGCCAAAGGGGCATCAGAGAGTAGGACAAGTAGATCAGCGACATAGAGGAGGCATTGTACTCTGAATGTGAGGTGTTGGATCCTATAATTGAAGAAGAAGATCTAAGGGCAATGAATAAAGGCTTGATGACCAGGAGGAAAAATATGGGTGAAAGGGGGGTAGCCTTGACGGATGTCCCAGTGTAGTGGAAAGGGTGAGGACAAGAAAGTATTAGTTAAGATACAGGCAGAAGGGTTGTGGTACAGAGTTTGTATGACTGACAGAAAGTAAGAGCCAAAACCCGCACACCTCAAGACCTCAAAGAGGAAGGACCATTCAGTAGAATCAAAGGCTTGTCAAAGTCGATAGTGAGAGCAGCAGAAGGGGTAAGTAATGATTTGGCCATATGATGAATGTTAAAAAATTTTCAAAGATGGTCAGATCTAGGGTGACCCTTGACAAATTTGGCTTCTGATGGGTGTATATGGGAGGGTAGGTGTTTCTCCAAAAGCATGGTTCAAATTTTGCCAGGAATTTTTGTGTCAGCATTAATAAGGGATATTGATCTGTAGCTACCAGGGGATAAAGGGTTCTTACCTTTTTCTGGGAAGGACTGTGATGGTAATCTCTCTGTATGTGGCAGGTAAACATTGGTATTGCAAAGCATCTTTGAAAGTTCAGAGGAGGAGGGGTAATTGGGTGTCTAGAAAGGTTTGGTAAAATTTGATGGAGAAGCCGTGCCTGCCAGGTGATTTGGGTTTTTTTTTTTTGTTTTTTTTAAGGCTATCACAGCAATGGTAATTTCTTTTTTAGTGATACACTGTTCCAATTGTTGTTGAGATGGGGAAAGGTGTGGCAGGTCTAGGGGATTGAGAAAGGTGGCTAACTGGTTAGAGGTAGGGTGATCTTGTGAGGAGTAGAGCCCAGAATAGGACTGTCGCATGACAGCATTAATCTGGGAAGGGTCAGTGCAAGTCTGACCTGCAGCAATGTGGCATTCAGCCTGTTGATTGCGTAGTCTTTATGCTAAGATCTTACTAGTCCTTTCTTCCCCTTCCCAGTATTTATGATTGGTGCAGATGAGGGTTAATTTTGCCTTGTGTGTGTAAAAAGAGTTAAGTGTACATGTTTTAATCAGTTCGGAGGGGTCACCAAAGGGGTTGTGTTTCATTTGTAGTTCTAAGATTTTAAGCTTCACCTCAAGTTTCTTAGCCTCATGTTCTCTGGCTTTACGTCTACGGGCAGCAAAGCCAATTATATGGCCCCTAGGGTATGCTTTAAGGTGGTCCAAAAGGACATTGTCTTGGACTGACCCATTGTTGTTAGTTTGAAGGCAGAATTGAATCTCTTGTCTGGCCCAAGGTGTGAAGGTAGGGTCTCTAAAGAGGAGTGGGTTCAGTCACCAAGGCAATGTGCATGGAGTATGGGAGGTCCAGAGAAGAGTGAGTGAAATAGGAGCATGGTCATATATGATTATAGGTGCAAGTAGGTTGCTATTGTGCAGTGTGTTAGTTGAGGAGAGGTAAGCCAGAGGTCAATTCTGCTGAACAAGTGGTGGACTGGGGAGTGAAATTATAGTCCCTTACAGAGCGGAAGTGGAGTCAACAGTTGTCTGTAAGGGAGAATTCCTGCAGTGTGGCTACAGCTTTGTGGCTGGGTTCGTGGAGGGAAGGGAATCTATTCAAGGAGGGATCAAGAATGAGATTTAAAGTCTCCACCTATGAAGAGGGCAGGTTATTAAAATGGAAGATCTCCTCAAATAACTTAGTAAAGAAGAGGGGCTGAAATTAATTAGGTGCATACATATTGCCTAGTGTTAGTGGGCCTTCCTGTGAGTTAAATTTGGCCAGAACCCATCTCCCATCATCATCAGCATGGGATGCAGTACATACCCATCTTAGGGATTTGTGCACTAAGATTGAAACACAACATTTGGCAGAGGAGGCAGTGCTGTGAACCTCTTGATCAACCCACTCCCGTTTAAGTTTTAGGGCTTCTACAGTGGATAGTTTGGTCTCCTGCAAAAAAGCCACCTTTATGCGAAGTTTCTTAAGATGGGCCATTACTTTTTTGTGTTTCATTGGAGAATTGAGACCCTTAATATTCCAAGATATGCAATGTAAGTCAGCCATTCATTTCAATAAAACAGGGGCCTGTATGCACAGGGAGATTATGCAGGAGAGAAAGTAAGCCTGGAGTTTGTCTCATTTGAGACAAGAAGGGTCAGAGCATGGGGTGGTAGGAGGCTAAGACTGCAAAGAGACCAAATCATATTACATTGATTAGCCAAACCAAGTGCATAGTCCAGAGAATGGTAAAAAGTTTACATACATATAAAATAGCAGAAATATGTAATAATGTAACCAAAGAATAGTGTAGTAACATCTTGATAAAATCATTTAATGGGTTGTAGAACAAGCGTTCATAAGGGCAAATCCCCTTAAGTCACAGGGTGGCAAGCAGTCCATCTTAGCAGCAGGGATAGGTCTGGGACCTGTATTCTACTACCCCCTTCCCCTCAAGGTAGTACCCATGGGAGAAAAATGAGAGACAAGACAGACTGACAGGAGGGTTGCAAAAGGAGGTCATCAATCAGTTAAAAAAAGTGAACTGAAAGAACTAGGAGGGGTTGAAACAGAGAGGGATGAGAGGAGCACGAGAGAAGGATACTCAATAGTGATGGAGAGGTGGCCATGCATAAAGACAGAAAGCATAGGTAAATGGAAACATTGGTGAAGGGGTAGGCATAAGTAGCAGTTAAAAAAGTGGAGATGGGAGGAACGTTTGCATAGCCATAAAGATACCAGAGAGTGATTATGAGGGTGGCCATGAAGCTGAAAGGCATGGTAACTATGGTAACAGTGAGCAATATGGAAACCTCCATCAGAGAGCTTTGGCAAAGTGCAGGAAGTTGGAGAACATAGAGAAGTCAGGGGAGAGGAGCAGAACGAATATCGGGAGGTGGTACAATGTGTCACAGTGTTTGTATGTAAGCAAAAATAGTATAAGGTCCCCATATGAGTGTTACTAGTTGAATACATATGTACTTGAGGACTGGTAGTATGGACATCCATGGAGCACACTCAACCTAATAGGTCCAGAAAGCAGGCAAGGTCAAAGGTACAATGGGGAATCTGGTATTGGGTTATGAGGGCTCCTATGTGTGAGGCAAAAGGGCAGCAAGCAGAAGGGATGAAGGTGAGAAGAAAAGCAACCTGTAGTGAGGTAGGCAGTTAATAGGGAGACAGCGAGTGTCCATGATTCATAGGAGGAAAATGTGGAGGGGGGAAGGTGGGAGAACGAGGGGAGAAGAGGAAGTAGGGATGAGCACATGGAGATTAAAGGAGTAAAGGGGTAATGAGAGGGTAAGACAATGCAGTGATACCAATGGTAAAGTAAGCAGTAGCATTACCCCTCTAAGAAAAGTGAAGTCTTAATTGAATGAGAGTCCTGACTGCTTCCAGAAAGTTCATGGTAATGGAGGAGGGAAAGGAGCCCACAAATCAGCAACTGCAGAACCAGACCTAAATAAATGGACATTTTGGTGGATTATAGTTGGTGCATCAGCCGGTATTCAGGGAGGAAGCCAATGACTGTGAGGAGGAGGAGGAGGCAGCAGCAGCAGCTATGTAGGAGCAGGGTTGGTGATTGTCTGAACTAGAAGAGGTGCTGATTGGAAGAGGGATCTGATTCACAGGTTGGCGAGGCTGGTGGTCACCAGGAGAGGCGTCTGTGGTCAGTTTGGGCTTGCAAAACTCCCGGCCGTGAAGAAGAGTAATTAGAGAGTTTTCACAGAGGAGCAAATCTATTGTTTTCAGCCAAGCCCCCTGAGTTATCTGAGGAGAAGTCTCTTTCTTTGCTGTGACTGAGGCTCCATTGTTGTGGGGGGGGGGGGGGGCAGCTTGATTTCAGTTGGTTTTGGCCCTGTTTCTTGCTGGTACTGCTGCCTTGTCTGAGGTTGGTGCATTTAGGGATCCTCCTTGAATGGTGTCTCGTAGACCCAGGGTGGGCCTGCAGGAGACTCAGACTGGCATAAAGGCTTTGGCTGGGAGGTGTCCACGTCTGGTAAGCGGTTGGAAGCAGGCCAGTTTGCCAAAGGCCAAGATCACTGGATAAATTCCTCAGCTGATTCAGGGGGAGTAGAAGGAGTGAGGCATCTTGTTGCAAATAATTTTAAGAGTGACAGGGTATTGCAGACCATACTGAATGCTGAGATCTTGAAGGGCATGCCTGGCATTAGTAAAGCCTGGTGGTGCTCTGACAGTGCTGGTGAAAAGTCCAGATAAATTTGAATTTTGTGTCCTACCTTGCCTTACTAAGGGTCCGTGCTCATGGGCTAAGGTATGGATCTGTTCTTTAAATTGGAATTTTAGGAAATTAGCCAGGATGAGCTGGGACCACTGGCCTTGTTTAGGAGGAGGTGTCAGTGAGAGATAAGCCTGCTCAGTTTCCAGGAGTCTTGGCCATTGTTGTTTGAAGATGATGGGCAAGACTTGCTGAAGGAAGACGATTATGGTGTGGCCTTCCACTTCATGAACTGGAGATTATTGTGCTGACTCTGGTTCCCTAAGTCCTCAATTCAGTCCCAAAGCAGCTTGATGGTTCTTTCCTGCTCGCAGATGTGGGCTTCAAGACAGTGCATTGAGAGGTCCTGAGTGTCCATTTTTTGCTCTGTGTAGGTTAGATGTTGTGAGATTGAGACTTTGCCCTCATTTATTTTACATTTAGCAGGGTTTAGTTCTCCAATCTCTGACAAAAGCTGAGTAAACATTCCTCTTATTTCTTGTAGGCAGTCCATTCCAGATGAGGGAGATGATGGAGCAGTGTTTAGAAGTGCCACGGCAAGCAGGCCACACTGTGAAGGATCACTGAGGAGGACAAGGCTGAAAGGTGCCAAGTGGAGCTATAGTTCCCCATTCAAATGGACAGGTTCAATATGTGATCCTGAGGTTAGGATAGAAGACTTGTTGACCAGATTAGTTAAAAAAGCATTGTTTGGTGCTCGGATGAAGTAGGACACATCAAAGAGAGAGATGAGCTAGCAGAGTTAAACAGCCATCTTTACGGTGGTCAGGCCATGCCCCCCATAACATTGGTAATTTTCAATATTTTAACCACAACTTTTCAACATAGCCATTTCTTCACAGCACCTAATGAATGTGACAGCTGTCATTTTTCAGATCCTGGCCAAAATGTGTTTTTGCACTTGTGGCATGAAACCACATTTTGGGCAGGATTTAAAAATGTTCTCTGCCCTTGTTCATGAGGTGAGCTTATGTGAAGACAATGTGGAGGTCATAAGAAGGTTATGTTGAAAATTTGGAGTAAAAATATAAGAAAACAAGAAAGTTATGAGTCCACATTTAAATTTTTTAACGCACGCTTGTAACTGGTAATTTTCAACATTTTGATCCCAACGTTTCAACATACCCATTTTTCACACCACCTTATGAATGTGACAGCTCTCAAATCCTACCCAAAATATGTTTTAACACTTGTGGTACAACATGACGTTTCAGCCACTGTCTTATATATGACACCTGTCAAGCTCAGAAAGAGTGGTCATAAAAGGATTATGTTGAAAGTTTAGGGTAAAAGTTTGAAAAACCAACTAAGTCATGAGGAAACAAATTGTTCCATCATTACTCATAACTTTATTTTTTGCAGATTTTGGCCCCTAATGTTCAACATATCTCTTGTGTTACCCATCCTCCTGAACATGGCAGGTGTCATTTTTCAAATCCCGTCCAAAACTTGTTTCCACAGTCAATTTTTGGATGGGATTTTAAAAATTCCACCTGTCTTGATCATAACGTCAGGTCATAAAAAGACTGTTGGATATTTGGAGTCAAATGTGGGAGCCCACATAAAAGTAGATATTGCCTCTCAGCTGCCCTGTCCAGAATAATTACAGCCTAACAGTGTGTCAAAGTAGGTCACCACTGAACATGAGATAGTGTATCTCATCTTCTCTGTCCTGGGTAAATATATAGTAAAAATGTGCACAAGCAAGACCCAGTACAACAGCAATACCAGCAGCGAACATTCAGCATTGACAAATGCTTGTTTATAACTAGTTTCAGGTAGCCAGTGATGATAGCTATTATTAAATAGCTACAGGAAGCTCAGCTCATGCACAATGCAGACTGCAACTATTCAGACCACGACATGTGGAGGACTGGGGCACTACTGCAACCCTACATTGCACAGCACTGTCCTGGGAGCACAACTGAAGATATCTACTGGCAAGATAGCCTTGGGACAGTGCAGCGTCTGGGCTTCAGAACGACAGGAAGGATAAGCGACTGGGGATAATAGTGACTCTATATAATGGCACCTACTGAAATAGCAACTCCCCAGGCGTGCGTGGGAGATGAACGACCCACTGGGCAAAGCACTGCCCTTTACATGCCTGGGGTACACACCACCCAGCCACAAAGTTGACAGTGCAGCAGAGGGCATGGCTGAGGGCCACATCTGGCATACTGTGTGGTCCTGGAGCCCCACCACACACCATCACAGGCACCCAGCAATCACAGGGATCACACCACCCCCCTCCTCGGATGCAGACATGGCAGGCACCCTCCCCCATGCAGCAGGTAGACATGACAGAGCACACAGACAGCCAAGCTGACTCCACCCCCCCAACCTGCCATAGTAGCACAGGCCGGTAGGTGTAAATACCACAGCAGTGCTGGCTCAGGTCCGTATGCGTTTGAATCCCTGGTACAGCACAGACACCAAGCACACAGGTAGGACACATCCAGAGCGGAGCATGTAGGAGACAGGGAGGCACGGCAAGAGGTGGGGAACAGGCAGAGAAAGGCAGCCCAGGAAGAACTTACCTGTGTCCATCGTCTAGTCAGTGCACACATCAGCAGTGATGCCTACGACTACATGCCACCACCGAGCAGCCATGGGTTCGCGCCCCCTCGGCAACCCACTTTTATTGCCATCACACTGTGTGCGTGGGTGGGGCCACACACACAGCCCACAGATGCCGCCCTACAAAAGGGGCACAATGCAGAAATAGAGCTGTCAACAATGACAGTGATATTAAGATGGAGTCTGATAAGCCGACCTTTCTGATGAGCCTGAAGGGGAAACCCTTATTAAGCCTCTCTGGTTATGTATACTGCCGGGGCAAAGAGGTACATGGTAAGGTATACTGGCACTGTGCCCAGTGCCTCAGATATGAGTGCCCTGCTTAGGTACACATGGTGGCAGACCATGTCGTTCATCATGGGTGCCCTCACAACCATTTGCATGATGCATGAGACATAGGCGTCAGGGCTGTGGTGGGTGAGGTCAGAGAATGTGCCCGCACCAGTATGGAGTCCACCACCCAGGTGGTGGCACAGTGCAGTGCACCTCAGGGGTACCAGATGCCATAGCCAGCAGACTGCCTGGCATGCCCCTTCTAAAGTGCACTGTGCAGTGTGTCCAGCAGGTGGCAAGAGGGGTGTCCAGCAGCACCGACCAGCATTGAGGATCTGACAATACCACCCGAGTATGCCACCACAGGGCAGGCGGAGCAATTCCTCTTGCACGACAGTGGGCCAATCTCCAACAGGATGCTGGTCTTCATGACACAATGCTCCCTGCGATTTCTGGGGGAAAGCAGGGACTGGTTCCTGAATGGAACCTTCCACACAACACCGCCACTCTTTAGGCAGATGTACACCATCCACGGGGTCCATTCCAATGCCGTCTTGCCAGCAGTGTACACATTGATGTGTACTTGCAGGGAGTAGAGCTACATGTGGGCATTTACCAAGGTCCATCAGCTGTTGGGTGGCATGCAGCTCAGGATGGCACTCTTAGATTTTGAGAGGGCTCTGTGGTGGGCACTTAGTGCGATGTTCCCCGGTGTGGCCATCCACGGCTGCTTCTTTCACTTTTGGCAGGCAGTGTGGTGCAGGGTGCAGCAGTGTCCAGTGCTGCTTGGCCGCTATACCGCTGAGGAGGAGGTGGCCCTCTAGTGAGGATGCTGCTGTCCCTGGCATTTGTTCCCATGCCCAATGTACTCGCTGCAAATGGGGTGCTGCAGGGTAGTGAGTTTTACCGTGACAATGATGCCATGCTGTTGCCTGTCCTCGACTACGTTGAGGACACATGGATTGGCAGACCCATTGGCCGGTTGGGCAGGTGGAGACCAACATTCCTGCTGGAGGCCTGGAACATGTACAAGGCCACACGTGCCAGCCTCGCTAGGACAAGCAACATGGTGGAGGGGTGGCACAGGTGCTTTGGCGCATGGCTGGGTGCCTGCCATCCCACTGTGTGGTGGCTCCTGGATTGCCTCTGGGAGGAACAGCATATGAGTGAGCTGGGGATGGAGCAGCTTGTCTCCGGGTCAGCCGCTGTGGGAAAGCACAAGTGATACAGGGACCTTACACGCCTAATTGAGTCCATTGTTGGGGAGTATGGACGGTGCAGTATGGCCGACTTCCACCGTGGCCTGGCATACAATTTCCAGCTCCAAGTGTAGTCTGCTGCAGTCCCCCATGCCACGCTGCCTGCTACTGTGTGTCACCAACCATTGTTGCTCATGTCCACCTCTGCTAACACCTCTGCCACCCTGTCCCACCTGGTGGCCTGGCACTGCTACAGCTCGGTGGCTCATGGCACCTGCATGCCCTCCTGTTACATCTCCTGCCACTGTGTGCTTCCTGCCTCTGTCATTCTTTGTGTCACTGGGCACTGCTGCCCACCCACACTGCTGTGGCTTCACTGTCTGCCGTGCCTCCATGCCCCCCCATGCGTGTGCCCATGCATCCCCCCGCCCTCTGTTGCTGCCTCTGCTTGCACTGTGTTCCCCCCCTTCCTGGCTCCCTGCAGTGCTCCATGGCCTGTGGTTGTCCATGCCCCCCTGCCCTTCATGCACCTCCCCCGTCATGTCCACAGACTCCACTCCCTCCCGTGTCCTGCTCCGGTCCCCTTCCCCTGTCTGTGTCCATTGTCCATTGGTGGTGGTGGTGTTGTTGCATTTTTTCTCAGACCTGCAGTTGCTATTGTGATGCTCACTGCGCTGTGTCAGTGGCCATCTTTGCATTCGCCGTGTTGCCTGCACCATATTGTGGGTCATTGTTCCTGTTTCGCTATACTCACATGGAACCCTAGTTTCATCTTCAGATATGTTACTCACATGAGACTTTGAAAGTTTCTCATGATGGTTTTCTTACTTTAAACATTATGTTTGTTTAAGACAAAATATACATATTTCTCTTGATGATTTTTGGCTATAAACACTTTGTTCATGCAGCATTATGAAAATGTTGTGACTACTTTCATGAGTAACACAATTTCCCAATATAATGTACCCTCTCTGTAATGAGAATTCATCATAACAAGGGATAACCATGCAGGATACACTCAATCATTACCAATGCACATTGGGTGAATTTCATATAGGTTTAAAAAGTTTAATTAGTATGTGCTACGGTAACTACTAGGGTAGGTAGAGGAGAACCACCTTTAGGACTGTGGCATCATGAGTATCCCTGGTGCCTGTGACCATTATTTCTAGGGCTGTGCACAGCCCGAATATTATTTCCTGAATACCACGAATAATGCACTATTCGTTATTCAGATTCTGAATATGAATAGTTCACTATTAAACTGGTGTTCAGGAAACACACAAAAAAAAAGACAAGAAACTAGCCCCTTCCTCCTCTGCCATACTTAAACAGTAGAAATCCCAGCCCTCCACCCTTTGTCAAAAGCATGCTCCCTCCCTCCCTCCCCCCACCACACAAGTTTTTTTTTTGTTGTTAATGCCCCAATGAAATAGTAATACAAACTGAGAGTATGGGATGACCGCGGCTCTACCTGCCCACTTTCATAGTGATCTGTAAACATCTGTGTTCTGTCTCTGCTAATTAAAAAACATAATACATCACCTTTAATATCCATAGCACCTATCCTGGCACCCCTCAGTCTAGCATCCAGGCAGAAATCCAAAGTCAAGCTTAGAAGGTGCCTGGCACAACCCTCCATCCTGCAAGGCCGCTGCCTTCTGTTGCATGAAAGCGCTCATGCGCTTGCTGTAGTAAAACCAGCTGATCATGTGATCAACTGGTTCTCTATAACAGTGTGAAATGCTTTCATGCAGAAACGGCCAGCATGGAGGAGGAAGGGTTGAGCCAGACACCTTCTAAGCTTGACTTTGGATTTCTGCCTGGATGCTGGACTGGGTGGGTGGGTGCCAGGGACAGGTGCTATGAGTGTGTGTGTGTGGGGGGTTGTCACGATGTATTAATTTTTATAATTAGTACAGACAGAGCACATAAGTTTATAGATCAGCCATGGAAGCTGCTGAGGAGCTGCGGTCATTCGACACTCCGCAATTTATATTACTATTTTATTGGAGGCATTTATGGCAAAACAACAACTTGTGGGTGCTGGGGTGGGAGGGAGGGAGATGTTGACAGAGAGTGGAAGGCTGGGGGGTTTTGCTTGTTTGCATGGGCTGGGAGAGGAGGGAGGGTTCTTGCTCTTATTAATTATGTCACTGTCCGAATACTGAATAACGAAATATCGAATACCGAATATTTGCCAACTGAATACTGAATATTTGGCCGAATATTCGAAAAAAGGTACTCGCACAGGCCTAATTATTACCAGTACAGTAGTAAAATAATTCCCATTGTTGGTCCCACCTAGTGCATTGCATGGGCAGTGGGTGGGGGTTGTCCCCGCTTCATTGTCCAGTAGTGCAGTATAGGAACAAGTGGAAGGGAATTGGTGGGGGGGCTAGGGGGATATGGGACCTTCATGTACAGTCTTCCTTTGTATTCCTTCCCAACCCTCAGGCATGCATTGCATTCAGGATGTCATTGTTAATAATGTATATAGTCAAAATTATGTTAACAAGATTAGACTCTTAGGTTAGGAATGCCCTTATTTGCTTCATCACATCATCTTCCTTATTAATTGCCCTGTTCCATTAAATGACCATCACATTCTCTTCTTGATTCTTCCCATATTTCTTATCAAGTGCTCCTAAAATATGGATATAGTACTCACTTTGCAACAGTCTCTTTTCCAAATTTCCCTATCTTGGGTGCAATTTTATCTTTTCAAGTCTGCAGAACCTCAGGGAAGCTACATCATGTCTGTCTTGTTTGAAGGGATCTGCAACAGTAGCTTTCAGATTTTTCCTCCTAAATGAGCTCTTGTGCTAAGTGATCCTTGCTTACAGAGTTTCGTTTGTCTTTCTAACACATATTCAGTCAAAGTGGCATTTTAGGACATAGACCACATGGTCAGTATTACAAATGATATATTATTTTATCAAGTTCTCTTTCCCATTTGGCCTTTTGCATAGTTTTTCATTTTCCTGTAAACAGGACTATGTATACAATCACTCCACATAAAGTTTGCATTTTTAAAAGGTCATGTCCAAACCTTTTTCAGAGGTACTTTATGTGGTTGGATTTAACTACTTAGTCACCAAGTATTCTGGCCTCTTTTTTAAACAATAAGTGTGGGTTCCATCTTTTTTTGTTTCATTTTTCATTTTCCAATATTATATTCCAGTTCACTTTAAATATAAACCCTATCATAGCTGTAAGATTAGAATATGGTGTTGAGGAGACAGTTCTTTCACCTTTTTCTAATACTGTATGTCAATCTTTAAACTGTTGCGTAAATCCTTATGTCATTTCTATGGTATATTTGGTACCTATTCCTTGTACCCTTTCTTCCAAAATCTCTCCAACATAGAGTCTGCCTGGCTCTCATTTTCATTTTCTTGGATACACTTTATTTTTTCCTTTTTACTAAGGGGACTTGCCTATTTAAGAGGCAAGACTGTATGTCCCTGGCAGCCCTCCCAGGATGCCTTGGAGTCAGCTGGCCATGGAGAGGGGGCTAGGTAAGCTGGATAAGGGAGGGATTAGGTGAGTGGCAGGTAAAGGAGTGGGGCCACAGGGCAGGACCTCTCTGACTGGTCACTGGGTGAGAGAGAGAGAAAGAGAATGAGAAAAAGGGTTATATCAGTTAGCTCCAACAGTAGAAACCCTCTTTGTTTGCTGGTCTCTGGTAAGATAGGTGTGCGCTTATCTCATCTCCAGCACTTCAGTCGGCATTGTTTCTGGTGTGCTGCCATTGGAGGCAGCATATTGTTCTTTGTTCTGTCATGCAAATGGGTTTTTGGTTAATTTTGCATGCTTTTGGTGTATTTCCCATTCAGCATTCGTGCTGCATAGTGTTTTGTGCTAAGTACACTTTATTTGCAGCAGATTCCTACCTACCAGGCGTTTTTTGTGGCCCGACTTCCTGTGGTGGTGTTTTTTTTCCATTCATTTGGTCAATTTCCCCACTTCTGGAGCTGAGGCTTCACACAAGAGAATTTCAGCGGACCTAGTCCCCGCCATTGAGGGATTTGAGTGGAATTTCCCTGAAGAGCCTCGGTGAGGTAAGCCCAGTCCACTGGGAAATACAAGTGCCAGCATCTGATGACCTTTTCCATGGTTGGCTGGTATGCTCCCCAGTGGCCCCAGATTGGAGACTGGCTTGATCTTTTTTCTCCAGATGCTCAGCACACAGCACCCACTTACACGCCATGGGTGAAGGGAAGCAACAGAGGGAAGTCTTGGGAATTTGTGCAAGTTCCAGCACAAGAGGAGAATATGGCAGGAAGGATCCTGGCCTCATGGTAAAGTGGGACTGAAAGTTGATTTAGCATGGGGTTTTCCCTGCCGATGCACATGCAGAGAGCAGGGAACAGGGGAGCTGGCTCATTCTTGGGGCAGACTTATAGGTGAACACTGGCAGTTGCAGCTGAATAGCCTCTTCAGGTGAGGGGCTTAGGGTGGTAAAGGGTCTGCACACACTCAACCTGGATGCTTGACTGCCACATGGCCATCCGCCATTTTGTCCACTACTTGGGTCTCATGGCAGCAGTCATTTTGAGTGGGGGGGGGGTAGGATGCAGGTTTAATTTGTGCCTCCCATTCAGCTAGGAATCTGCATTAGTGTCTGGACATTTTGCAAGAGCTGTAAGATTATAGATCTATGTCTACATAATTTGGCAAATTATTGAAAAGGTCTGTTTCCCTCACTTAACATTATTTGGTAGAGTTTGATCCCTGTGGTTCCTAACATTGCTTACTCATTTACTCGGGTTGATACCAGCAGAATCTCAGTGATTATTGATTACTTTACCGCATGTGATGCGGTACCAAGGTGACTGTAGCATTAAATGCCAAGAGATTTTGCAAGGCTACACTGGCGCCTACAAAGAAGAAGGTGACCGGGGGACAGGAAGTACTTAATGGGGGCACAAAGAGCCCAGTAACTGGTATAACGTCAGTCACAAGTGTGTAGGTCTAATTTTACTCCCAGGAACCAATTGGATTTCATCACTTTAATAGTAGCTTATGCTCTGCAGCTGTATATTTGCATATCTGTTTACCACGTGATACCAAACTTGTGGTGTCTTGGTGCATTTTCACAACACCTACACAGTCGCTGCACCCCTTCTTCCTTGGTTGCTACCTGGGTACAAAAATAAATAGCATAGAGTGTGGGAGATTTTACTTATGTTACACTGCAGCCTACAGTGCTGCATAATGTGTGGGGTGAGAGCTAACCTTTTGTAGGTTTTACAGCCCTGCTAACGTGCAATAGTCCCCAGCACACTGGATAGCAAAGGCAATTAATCACTTTACAAGCATGGAACTGCAGGGGTTAAACTGGGTCACCAAATCCATGATTAAGAGGCAGTGTGGCATGGTTGAGGAGGGCACTGAGCCACAAACCTAGAGACCTGGGTTTCTTATTTGAGATCCTCAAGCAGGACAGCTGCTTCACAGTAGGGTTGAGTAGGTGTCCTCAACCTCGCTGGTGCAGATAAAAATGCAGCTGCATACCCCCCCAAAAAGAGAAAAGAAAGTGAAAGGACCCAGATAATAAACTCTCCTGTGTCCTGCATTCATGACTCACACAAGGCTTTGCCTAATTTGTCCTGTGCTCACTGACCTCTCTTATATATGTGTCACAGCCTTACCACACTGGAATCATGGCCCCAGAAGCTAAGAAGACAACCAAGGAGGAGGTGCTGAGACAGTGGGTGCAGATAATGACCAGGCCAAGAAGCTCCTGGATGCCATGGAGGATGGGCAGGATGAGCATGAGCCGGGAAGACGGAGATGGAAGTGTAAAGATAGGGCACTGGAACCCAGGAAGGGTGGGTGAGGGAGGAAGCAACCGGTACCTTGGGACCCAATGCCCAAAGGGCCAACCATCCCACCACCAGTTATTCCCCTTAACCCAGCTGCAGCAGCAGTACCTCCGGCTCTTCTGGCCTTTCCACTGGTCCCACAGCCATCTGCTCCTCCAGCCTTACCTCAGGTTCGGGGGAGTGAGCAGGTGCCTCTTGCCCCTACTCCACCTGTACATCCATCTGGAGGCACCATGGCAGAGACCTCATCCAGACTGGAGGCCCTGGGCCCCTCAAAGTCAAGTATGCCAGACATGAAAGTTGAGGGGAGTACTAAAAAATATGTGGAGCTGATGCTCGGAGCAATGGGAGGCAATGGGATCACCCAACTGGAGAGGGTCATCGGTGAGATCAAGAGGAGCAAGGAGGAGAGGGGACAGGTGGATTTGAGTGATACCAAGGTCGGGGGACTTAGCAGACATAACATCAGTACTCCAGGGGTCCGCTTGGGAAACCACATCCCCTGGTTCCAAAAAAAGATTTGGAGGAGTGAATATGTGGACATGTTTTCCTTGATGACCAAGAAATGTTTAAAAAGTATGAAGAGAGAGAAAGCTTTAGGGAGAAGAATATGGCAGTGGCCATAATGTTATTGGGTAAGAAAGATGGGGAAAAGGTGGTGAAGAAAACCTGGGACACGTGGATAGTGAGGTTTACACATTATAGTGCGGTTGAACAGGAGAAGAAGCCAGAGCTGGTTAGGCCACTGCTGGCTTACTTCCTGATTGTGTGCAGCACATACAAAATGAGGGGAGGCAATAATCAGATACAGTATGACAAGATGTTTAGAATGCACATGGCTTCGGATGGAGACTTTGTTGGGACACGTGGCAGGCAGATATTTGATATGAGACCATGACTGTGCTGGGGGGTGGTGAAGGTGAGTGGCAGAAGTCCCAGGGGATGTACAAAAATTCTGTTGGGGATTTAACAGGACATACTGCGCTTGGCCCAACTGCTGTTTTCGGCATGCCTGCTCCAGGTGTGAGGGTGCCCACCCCGCCTCACAGTGTGGATCCTTCAGGACTGATGTGGGAGGCCCAGGTATCGGGAGTCAGCCCTTTTGAGCCAGCCATGCAGGCCTCTGGGGGGGAGCCCTGGGGAGCTCTTCATAGAGGCTGTGGTTTCATCGGAGGGAGAAGGGGGAACAAAGCAGCACTTAATGGGGACAGGAGTACCAGGGAGGCAGAACACCAGGCTGGGGGGATAGAGGGAGAAGTACCTGTTGGAGAGGAAGCCTATCAGGCTGTATGTCCTAGGGGAGTGGCTACGGGACTACCCAGATTGGGGTGCTGTACAGGTGCTAGAAGAAGGTTTCGGGGGGGTTTAGTGTACACATACTGGGATCTGGGTGGCAACACAGACAAAGAACTCAAAATCAGTAAAGGAGCAAGAGGATTTACTCTGGCAGAAGATAGTGAAGGAGGTGGTGGTGGTGGGGAGGGTTGAGGGACCCTTTGGTATCCCTCCTCTGCCCAACCTCGGGGTTTCCTCGCTGGGTCTGGTACCCATGAAACAACCCGGTGAGTACAAGGTGATACACCACTTGTCTTACCCTGCGGGGGAGTTGGTTAATGATCACATTAGTGAGGATGACAGCAGGGTGACTTACACAACTCTGGATGATGAAGTGGGGATGATCAGGGCCCTGAAGAACTCCAGGTTCACAAAGACAGATGTTGAGGTGGCCTTTCACCTGCTCCCAGTTAGACCTGAGGACTGGAACTTACTCAGCTTCCATATCAGGGAAGATTTTTCCTTCAACAGGGCCATGCCCATGGGCTTCTTCATGGCATGTGTGGCCTTTGAAACCTTCAGCACTTGGCTGCAGTGGGCATTTCAAAATCAGTTTGGCCATAGGACCATCCTGCACTGCCTGGATGACTTTCGTTTGATTGGGGAAGGCTGTGCCATGGTTGAACAGATGCTTGGGCACTTCGAGTCAATGCGCCAGACAATACGGGTCCACCTGGCTCCAGGCAAGATGGAGGGGCTGGCCAGTGCATCAAATTCCTGGGGATAGAGATTGATGCATCCTTAGGGGTATTTCAGTTACCAGAGACCAAAATCCTTCAGCTGAGGGAGCTTCTAGTGGAAGTTAGGGGATGCAGGAGGGTACCTCTCCACATGGTGCAAAAGCTTTAAGGGCAACTCAATTTTGCATGCCGGGCCATAGTCCCAGGATGGGCATTTACATGCTGCCTAGCATATGCAATGAAGGGAGCCTCTAGGCCACATCACTGGGTCAACATCCATATAATGGGATCACATTCTGGTAGGATTAGTGGGTATTCAATACTGACCCAGGATTATACACCCTCAGGGGGATAGGCATGGTGGCATACTTCAAAGGAAAATGGATGGCCGAACCCTGGCCTGCTGAATGGGTCCAGATGGGTTTGGGGAGGGACATCACATTTCTGGAAATATACCCGATATGGGTGGCCACGCTGGTGTGGGGTGAAGCTCTGCAGAACCAGAAGGTTACCTTCTGGTGTGATAATTGATCTGTAGTGGAGGCAATGAACAGGAAAGGGGCAAAATTGCAGACGGTAATGAAGGTGATGCATCAGCTGGTGTTGCAGGGATTGAAATTTTTAATTTTTCATTCAGAGCTAGGCATATAGAAGGGGCAAAGAACACAGTAGCTGATAGCCTTTCCCATCTGCAGATGGGTCACTTCCAGACTGTTGCTCCTGGGGCAGAACAACACAGAACGGTGGTTCTGAAGTTCACATGGGAAATTGGTTGAAGGGAGCTAAGTTCCCCTTTCAAAGCTCCTGGGCCCTGAGGACCCTGAAGGTGTATGAGACCTCCTAGAAGGCATTCCAGGCTTTCCAGGAAAGCCTGGCAGGTGAGATAAGTGAGGCAGTGACCGAGGAACAACCAGCAAAATTAATTGTCAACAGTTCGAGAGGTGAGGTGGCTTACACAACCATGGGAGTGTACCTCTCGGCTATAGGAATGATGTACAATTTAAGGGGATGGGTGGACCTGGGGAAAAGCATGTTTCATCCAGAGGATGATGCAGGGCTGTCTTCGGGTGAAAGGTAAGAAGCCTGACAGGAGGTGAACAATTTCAGAAGACCTGTTGGGGTACCTGATGAGGATTCTACTGAAGGTTTGCCACTCCTCATCTGAGGAGGCTTCATTTGGTGCCATCTTTACCACAATGTACCACGGGACTTTTAGGATAAGTGAGGTTTTGGGGGCAGAATGGGGAGGGGAGGATGGGCTGTAGTGGGATGGTCTCCAGTGACACAAGGATGTGGATACCCTGAGGCTAAGAAGGTCCAAGACTGAGCAGATTGGGAATGGGACAATTATCAGGCTGGTAAAGCAGGAGCAACCCCTGGTATACCTGGTGCAGGCCCTGTAGACATACGCAGCAGTCTGCCCAACCAGAGGCAGCTCACTCTTCAAGCATGGGGAGGGGTCCAGGGTCACCAGCTACCAGGTGGCAGCAGTCTTAAAGAAGGGTTTGACATTTTTGGGTGAGGACCCAGCTGGTTACTTAGATACATAGATACATAGATACATAGACAGTGTCGGCAGATAAGGGCCTATGGCCCACCCAGTCTGCCCATTTGAGCTTGTAAGTTCAGTTTATGTTTTCCTAGAAGTCTGTTGCCCCTTACCCCTGACCTCCAGAATTCCTTTATGTCTATCTCATGCATTCTTAAATCCCGTGATTGTTTCAGCCCCCACCACTTCCTCTGGCAGGGTGTTCCACTTGTCCACCACCCGTTCTGTGAAGAAATTCTTCCTCACATTTCCTCTGAATCGTCCTCCTCAACTTCATCCCATGCCCTCTAGTCCTGGAACATCTTTTTCCCTTAAAAAATAGTGTATTCTTGCACCCTGTTCCTCCCTGTAAGATACTTGTATGTCTCTATCATATCCCTCTCCCTCCTCTCCTCCAGGAGTACATGTTCAGTTCCTTCAACCTGTCTTCATAGGACTTGTGATGCAATCCATGCACCATCTTTGTTGCCCTCCTTTGAACCTTCTACCCTGTCTATGTCCTTACGTAGGTAAGGTCTCCAGAACTGTACACTGTACTCCAGGTGCGGCCTCATTAGTGTCTTGTATAGTGGAATTATGACCTCCTTTTCCTGCTGGTGATGCCCTGCCTATGCATCCCAGCATCCTATTCTTTACCTGCTGCCTTGTCCACTGTTTCCCTACCTTGAGGTCATCAGAGATGATAATCCCAAGATCCCTTTCCTGCTTGGTGTATGCTGTATCCTCACCCCCCAACTGATATATTGTGCCAGGGTTTTTGTGCCCCATATGCATTATCTTGCACTTCTTTGCATTGAATTTCAACTACCAAACCCCTGAACATTCTTCAAGTTTCTGCAGGTCCCTTCTCATTCTGTCTACACCCTCTGGTGTGTCTAGTCTGTTACAGAGCTTTGTGTCATCAGCGAACAGTGAAATTCTGCCTTCTAAGTCCCGTGAATGTCACTGATGAAGATGTTGAATAGGACCAGTCCCAGCACTGATCCCTGTGGTACCCCACTGGTCACTCTTCCCTCTGTGGAGTGACAGCCATTTACCACCACCCTCTGTGTCCTGCCACCCAGCCAGTTACCTACCCACCACACTACTGTCCTGCCCACACCCATATTCCCCAGTTTGTGTAATAGTCTTCTATGTGCACAGTGTCAAAGGCCTTGCTGAAGTCCAGATAGGCCATGTCCACTGCCCTCCCATGATCCACCTCCCTAGTCACCCAGTCAAAAAATTCAATGAGGTTGGTCTGACATGACCTCCCCCTGGTGAAACCATGCTGCCTTGGGTCCTGTAGTCCATTGACAACCAGATGCTCCACCAATCTCTCCTTCAGTAGTGCTTCCATGATCTTCCCCACTACTGAGGTGAGGCTGACTGGTCTGTAGTTCCCCACTTCCTCTTTGTTCCCACTTTTGTATAAGGGGACTACTTCTGCTGTCCTCCAGTCTTTGGGTACCTCCCCTGTTTCCAGTGATCGGCTAAACAGGATAGCCAGAGGTTCAGCCACCACCTCTCTTAGTTCTTTAAGGACCCTGGGGTGCACCCCATCTGGCCCCATTGCTTTATCAACTGATTACTTCCAGTTCCTTCAGGACCATTTCTTGTGTAAAGGGACTTGTGTCCATTTCTGCACCATTCTCACCCCTTGTACTCACTTCAGACCCATTACCCTCCTCTTCCTCAGTAAAGACTGAGCAGAAATACCTGTTCAATATGTCAGCTTTACTGTTGTCATCCTCCACGCGGCCCCCATCCTCCCCCTTCAGTCTCACTATCCCTCTCTTTCCTTCAGGATAGGGGTGGCATCCCAAGCTTTTGCATGCAGGGATCCAGGAGAGGAAATTAGGCATTTGGGTAGATGGAAATCTGGATGTTATAAGATGTACATCAGGAAATTGACTGGCTGACATTAACGATTGTTTGTTGTTTCCCTGCAGGTGGTGGATTGGTTCCCTGATGGCTGGAAAGAAAAAAAGGGGTAAGGTGGGCATTAAAGAGGGAAAAAGGAGGATGGGGGGCCTGTATGCACCAGTGTCTTATGTTCTGTCTTCTCTCCTTTCATTCAGGTAAGGACCGCAGGTTGCAGGTATGGATTTGTGGCCACTCATTCATTTATTAGGCAGAAAGGAGAGCGGCGGTATGAGCAGGGGGTCATCAGTTATTCCATGATTGGAATAAGGTGCAGCTCAGATGGAATGGCCCAAGAGGGGTGAGGTGGGCACAGCTTCTGCCATTACTAGAAGACATGTGGAAGACATTGCCCACACTGGATCTTCTAATCATTCACCTGGGGGCAATGACCTGTGGTCCTGCCCTTGGTTGGACGTTTATTTTCAAATCAAGAGGGATGTTGTTACAGTAAAAGAGTGGTGGCCAGAGATCACAATACTATGGTCCAAGATGTTACCAAGGAGGGAGTAGAGACATGCCCAAGATCATAGGGCTCTGGACAGGGAGTGGAGGAGGATGAACTACAGGGTATCAGGCCTGTTTGTTTCGATGGGGGAAGCATAAAGCATGACAGTATCGGGGAACCAGACATGGAGTACTATAGGTAAGATGAGGTACACTTCTCCAACATGGGTCTGAACCTTTTTAACATGGAAATAGGGCTGGCTATAGATGTGCGGAGGCAGGTGGTTGGGGTCAGGAGAAGCAGGGATAGGTTGTGGGATTAGGACACAGGGGGAGACCATCATCCAACACAAGCTGGAGGTGGTCTAGTGGCAAAAGGGGAAAGGGAGGATCCAGGCCTGTGTTTACACCAGAGCTAGGAGAGGATAGGGACCTGGGGTACACCCTGATTCCTAGAAAGAGGGCACATGTTTACACGCAGGCTCTGACTGAGGCCAAGCAAAGAAGAGGGGCCCTGGATGTACATCCGGGCCATAACTTGTGTTAAGTGATATGGAGGACCCAGACATATGCCTGGGCCTGGAAAAGTAAACCTTTGTTAACTACACATAAATAAAATGCATGATAATGGATCTTTATTGATGTTTTAAATGGAATTGATTTATTGAGATGCAATATCTGAAATTGTACAATAAATACATTGCTGACTTAGCACCCAAGTAAGGTTATGTGATGTGGTTTCTGGGATGGGGTGGTCACAGGACAAGTGGGCTTGCCTATTTAAGAGGCAAGACTGTTTGTCCCTGGCAGCCCTCCCAGGATACCTTGGAGTCAGCTGGCCATGGGGCAGGGAGAGCTAGGCAAGCTGGCTAAGGGAGAGATTAGGTGAGTGGCAGATAAAGGGGTGGGTCCACAAGGGGAGGGACCTCTCTGATTGGCCACTGGGTGGAAAGAGAGAGAGGCAAGCAAAAGAGGTATATTAGGTAATCCCCTACAGTAGAAACCCTTTTGTTTGCTGGTTTCTAGTGAGCTACCCACCCACCCAGTTTTCAGGGCAGGAAGATATGGGGGGGGGGAGAAGGTTGAGATGAAGGGTCCTGTGGTGATCTGGGAGGACCTGCTGAAGGTAGATGGCTGGGGGAGGATCTGCCAGTGGTGGATGGTGGGGGGAAGGGCCAAAAGGGGGAAAGGAGGATCCTGGCCTGGGGTTTACATCAGATTTGAGAGATGATAAGGACCCAGGGGGTACACCTTGAAGCCCAGGAAGAGGGCACATGTTTACACGTGGGCTCTGACCTAGGCCAAGCAAAGAAGGGGTGCTCTGGATGTACACCCAGGCTGTAATTTGTGTGAAGTGGTATGGGGGACCCAGGCATATGCCTGGACCTGGAAAAGTAAACCTTTGTTAACTACATGTAAATAAAATGGATGGTTATGGATCTTTGTCGATGGTTTAAATGGAATTGATGTATTGAGATGTGATATCTGAAATTGTGCAATGAATACATTGCTGACTAAACACCCAAGAAAGGTTGTGTGGTGTGGTTTCTGGGATGGAGTGGTCACGGGACAATGATTGAGTATGAAACACATTTAACGAGGCTGGGGATGGAAGCTATCAAATTTGTATTGTGTTTTTGTCAGTAGGTTTCCTGTATAGTGCTTTTGTTTAGGTGTTTGCTTCCTTTCTGATTAGCAGGTCCAAGATGGGGATCTCAATGTTTGAATAGCTTACAGTAAATTTATGACAATCTATACAACCATTGAGGCATATAAGGAAGTTTTATAAATGGTTTTCTAGTCCCTTTCATAACAAGAATAAGTCATCTATAAATCTTCTCCATGTGATGAGTTTCTTTCCAAATGGATTGTTGTTGAGTACAAATTTGATCTTAATGTCTGCAATGCCCATATTGGCATATGAAGGGGCCATTAAGTACACCATTGCTGTCCCCTTGATTTACTGATATGAAGTATTACCAAACCTGAAATAGTTTCTGAAAAGTACTATTTCAGTAAGTCATATGGGGGGGGGGGGTTGAGTGGTTTCTGAGTAGTAAGTTGTCAACAGTGTGTAAAGTCCCTTTCCGTGGGGTATTGAGTTATAAGGTCCTTGGTATCAAATGTTGCAATGATTCAGCCTTCAATTTAATTTCCCTCTTGTGTGTTAAGATTTTTAATCATTTGTAACATGTCTGTAGAGTCCTTAATGTATGATGGAATGGCTTGATGTATAATGGAATGGTTGGAATTGAGTCTCTAATATGATAGTTAATACATTTGTAAAAGGGGTCAAGCTTAAGCTATTTATGAAAATATTGGTCTTCCAGGTGGATTTGTTACTGACGTATGGATCATGGGTAGTCCACAAAACACTGGTGTACATGCTGTGTAAATAGGTATTTTATGTTCTCAGTCCTTCATCTACTTCTTTTCTTCCCCAAAGGCAACTAGATTTAAAATTTTTCTTTAATTCCATTTCCAGGTTTTCCTTTTTCCTTAAATGAACTTCAGTTATTTTTGTCTTTAATTACATGTGCTGTAGGCATACATTTTCATCTTTGGGCCTATCTATGACCACAATACCACCTGTTTATCTACATGTTTGATACTATAGAGTCATCTTTCCCTAAGTCGTTTAATGCTTTAAACTCTTCTTTACTGAGACTTTTTTTTATTTTCAGGATTTTATGTAGCTTTTTAGTTTCCTTCATAAAGTTTCCATTTTCAAAGGTCCTAGTCATAAACATTTTGGGAGGTACAGTATGTGGTTGGCTTCAATTAAACAGTCCCTAAGTGTTCTGACATACATTTTTTAGACAATAAATGTGGGTTCCATAGAGGTATTTTTTTTATTTTCTTGTATTTTATTCCACTTCACTGTAATAACAGACTGTATCATATCTGTAAGATTAGAATATGGTGTTGAGGAGACAGTTCATTCACCTTTTTCTATTACTGTTTATGGATCTTTAAACACTAAACTCTTATGTAACTCTGTAGGCCCTTTATTTTGATATCTTTAGTACTTATTCCTTGTACCCTGTCTTCCAAAATCTCACAATATAGTACCTGTCTGGCTCTCATTTTCATTTTCTTGGCTGAAAATTATTTTTTTTTATTTTTACTAACTGTGAGTATGGAATACATTTAAGAAAAGCTTGGGGTGTCAGTTATCAAATTGCAGCATGGTGTTACAGTGTGTAGGTTTCCTGTAGCGTGTTTCTGTTAAGGGTTTTCCTTCTTTTCAGATTAGTAGGGTCAAGAAGGGGATCTCAATGTTTGAATAGCTTAGAGTGAATGTTATAAACCTGTACAACCATTAAAGTATATCAGGAAGTTATTTGATTGTTCCCTGTTCCCTGCCTTAACAAGAATGTGTCATCTATAAATCTTCTCCACATGACGAATTTCTCTTCAAACGGAGTGTTGATGAGTACAAATTTAATCTTAATACCTGCAATGTATATATTACCATATGTTGGGGCCATTCAGGACTCCATTGCTGTACCCTTGATCTGGTGATATGAAGTATTGCCAAACCTGAAATAGTTGCTGAAAAGAACTATTTCAGCAAGTCATGTAAGAAGGGTGGGGAAGAGTGTTGTGTTGTTTGTGAGTAGCAAGAGTATTCAACAGTGTGACAAATTCCTTTCAATGAGGTAAGGATGTATAAAGATCCTTGACATCAAATATTTAAATGACACGGGCTTCAGTTTCATTTCTCTTTTGTATGTTAAGATTTTTAATCATGTGAAACACATCTGTAGAGTCATTAATGTATGATGGATTGGTTGTAATTAAATCTCTACTATGGCAGTTAATGAATCTGGAAAAGGGGTCAAGCTTAATCTATTCCTCAAATTATTGTTCTTCCAGGTGGGTTGGTTACTGATTTAGGGATCTTGGGAAGTCCACATGAAAACTGACGTACATTGGTACATGTTAATAAGTTTTCTATGTTCTGAATCCTTCATCTGTCCCCTTTCCTTTCCAAGATTAAATATATTTCCAATCTCTCATTAATCTCTTTTTTCTAGGTCCTCTTTCAATGCCCTGTAGTTACTTTTGTCTTTAACTATGTGTACTGTAATCATATGTTTTCATGTTTGGGCCTATATATGACCACAATACCACTTCCTTTATCTGCTTATTTGTGGACTACAGAGTCATCTTTTCCGAAGCTGTTTAGTGCTTAAAGTTCCTGTTTGCTGAGATTATTATTATTATTGTTTTTGTGGATTTTCTTTTGGTTTTTTAGTTTCCTTCATGATTTCCATTTTAATAACCTTGCAAATGTTGAATAGTATCTGATTGACCCCCAGGTGGGTTAAAACTAACTCAATTTAAGTTCCATAATTTTATTTCTGTTTTCTTCTAGGAGTGTCACTACACTATCTGTAAAAAGTTTTATATTTGTAACTCCTTATGCATTTTCATAGGTAATTTTTAACCTGTAATTTCTTCTGTTGGGGAATACGACAGATCCTTGCTTAAGACGATGATCTCTGTATGGCTTAGTATCATCTCTGAGAACTTGAATATGTTTGTAATCTTGGTTGTGGTTAAAACCCTTTCCCTGTTTCCCCCTTCTCCTATTATTCCTTGGCCGGTGCCTCTTCATCCAATTATCTCTGTTTCCTCTGAATCTATATTGTACCCTCTGCTACTGATTGTGCACCTCTCCTCTGCCATGTGTGCGTGTGTGTGTGCATTCCTCTGATCTGTCCTGGTGTTGTCCTTAAGTCTAAAAATGATGACCTCAGTCCTGTGCCTTCATAAGATTTGTTGCTCTCTATGCTGTCTGGTTTCCTGGTTTCTGCTTCTGTATATTTAAACCTCTTGGTTCTTCATGTACTTGTTAGTTACCAGTTGTAACCCTTATTTTTGCTGTAATCTGATATATCCCATCTTAGTTTTTGCATCTTGTGTTTCATGAAACCTTTCTCATAATTTTCAGTTTGTTGTAATCATTGGTGTCATTTTTACTTGTTTCAAATCTTGCTATACTTTGTTAATATTTCTCATTATATTATTTCTTTCTATTAAGATAGTTTTTATTAATGAAAGAACAAGATACATGGATCATCTATTTTGTATGCATTCCCTCTTTTTTCATTAAATCCTGTGTTGTGAATCCAAAAGCAGGTTCAATTAGGACTCTTAAACCTCTTGAATTTGTTTGATTTGAACATATTCTTCTAATACATATGCATATTCTGCTTCTCCCCCCGAAGGAAAACCTCACTAGGCCAAGCTGGCTTTTCCTACAGATTTGCCAAACTCTGGAATTAGCTGCCTCCCTCCTTAAAAGCTGACTGCTCCCTGAACCATTTTAAATCACTACTGTTCTCCTCCCTTTCCCTATCTGGACCTGCTGAAGCTAGATGAGGCAAAACTGTTAGGAGTTGTTTTACTGATGTCCACATCTTGCTCATGGTAGCACTAAAACATAAAATTATTTAGTTTGTGAATATTATTGCATTTACTCTGTCTGGGTAAACATTCATTGTACAAATGTCATTTACTGCCATACCTGCTATAATATGTCTATTCACTGAAGGATTGTAAGTACTGCCCTGTCTCAGTGCTGTATTGAGTTGTACTGTATTCATGCTACTCTGCAATTTTCCCTGGCTTGTTATTGTTTCTGTAGTTGTTGACTCTAAGCCATTTGTAAATAGGCCTTGCCTAAAAAGTTTTATGTGGAATCAATCAATCAATAAATAAATAAATACATAAATAATGCCTCCTCATGGCATTTTAATTTTCTGTCCCATTTCCTAACACTTTCCAATCTAATCAAAATACTTTTGGAACCATAAATGTTTTGTCCATTTTCTTTATATCATATTTCTTCTAAATGTGATTTCCTTCTAAATCTGAGGAGGTGCACAATACTTCCTTGTTGTCTGATTCAAAACCTGCCAGTCTGTTCATGCCCTGCATGCACCTTACTTGTAGTATAATTCTGTTCCTTCTGGTTCTTTATAAACAGTGTTACTGCATTTTGATGTAATCTCCAAGTGTCCATGTTCCAGTATGGTTGGTTGAAACGAATACGTAGTTATCATAAACTTCATAAGTTTTCAATGGCTCAAAACAGCCTTCATTTTTGTTATCCTTGTCTTTGACTGCAAAACAGTGCAGTTCTTGCAGTCTTAAAATTCAACTGTAAAACAGAGAGGGAGCAGGGGTGCAGGGACTTGTTGGATAATCAACAGAAAAATAATTTAAGTGGTGGTCCAGTCCATATGGGCAGATCATCAATTGGTAAAATAAAGAATGGTCACACATTCAAGCATAAATGTTTCTAAAAAATGTTAGACTGTATTTAATGTCAAGTATCTGGCTGCCAAAATCAACAGCCTAACATTTTATGGCTGCCACATTTTCAAGCTGATAGTTCTATGTAATATCAAGCATGTGATATAATTTACATGTGCTTTCAATAATTAAAGTATTAGGACCAAGACAATTCTGAACACGAACATGTTCACAGTATGTGCAAGACATTATTTCTCATGTTTTTGGTATGTACCAATCATCTCCTAAGGTCACTTGACACCTATAGCATTCACATACTGTATGTGCTGATTATACCATATTTTATTTCTTTGGGCTTGCTTCACCCCTCATCAAATGGGACCCTCAGTATTACTACACAAATATCCAATACTGTTTCACACTAATCAGCTAGTGGCTATCAAAAGAAAATGATCTCCACCCTATTCAGTTCTAAACAATGGCTTCCTAAACCCCCTTCATTTTTGAACAGTTTATTTATTTATTTATTGCTTACTAGGATTACAAAATACCTTTGAACCAATGGTTCATTTACAATGGTTCCACATCACAATACAGTCAGTAGAACAAACAATGGTAGAGGAACAGAAACAAACATAATCAAATAATTAATGAGTAACAGTGTCATAGTACAGATATCAGAAGACATTATAAGAATAAAGTGAATAATAGTGTCATGGTACAAAATTCAGGAGGGGATAAGAATAGACCAGGAAGGGGTAAAGGTGGGGTGAGAGGAGGCAGTCACTAAGGTGATGTTGTCAAGGATTAAGCTTATAAATAATTTGCTCCATCTAAAAAACAAATTTGTGTATTTACTTTTTTTTGTTTTTGTACTACATGAGCATTATTTCAATGATTGAGAACCAAAATTCATGTTTGTTAAATCAGACACCAGAACAAATTTGTTAAATCAGACACCAAAAGGGAGCTTTTTACAGTCCTGTCTCTATCTGCCAAACACAGTATGGCATAAGGACTGTTCCAGCAGGTTTATATTTTAATAGAAATGCATTTCATGATAAGCAAGTGCCTGTTTACCCTGTGTCCTGATTCCCTTCCATAGAAGTCAGTGCTAACATTTACTGTTAACTGCATTGTGATTTTGCTTATATGCTTGTCTCCTTGTACCTTTACTGAGTCAAACTAGTGCCTAAGTAGCCTTTTTCTTTGTTTGCCCTGTGAACTGAGTGAGCATAAAAGCTCTAACAAGGTACTGATTAGTAGCCTCATAACTGCTTAGGATGTAGTACATGTTTTAATTTTTTTTACATGACATGGTAAAACATTATTTATAATACAATAATGATGTATCAAGCATTGTTTTTTTAAACTTCTTTATTGAACTTTATCAGGCACATATAGAGACATACATACAAACATACCCAGGAATATCCCAGGCCCGCATCCCAAAACTGGATGTGGTTACTATATACAACCCTAGAACTATGTACATACACAGTTGCCATACAATAATCTTGCCATTATACCATTAACTTACTGGGGTATACTCAGAGCTGTCCAACTGAAGTTGGATAACATCTTACTCACTCACTCTCCTATTATGACTACCCCTTGATAAAATTATGATTGAGTTCTATTCAGTTATGAGTTAGTTAAACCAAACTTTGGCAACCATGTCCCCGGGAAAGAGAGGGAATCCACCCTACACCCACTATTTTGGCAGATCAGACAAAAGTTTACTGCAAGCTAACTAGGGTATCGAAATACATCTAATAGAAGAGTACAAAGAAAAAAAGGTTAAGTTCTTAAATATAGATCATAATTACTCTACCTTTTCCTTAACAATATATTGCTTAGCTAATCACAATCAGACAGACAGATCTGAGTCGGAGTACTCTTGACCTGTATTGAGTACACTTATTCCAATGGACTCCATCTTTTCTCATGGATTTTTCTTTTGCCCTCTGCTACCATTTGTGTCTTGAGTCTATCTAGCATATGTAACAAGTCTTTCACCCATTGATCGTACTTGTAAGTAAGGTCACTTTTCCAGTTTCTTAGGACAAATGCCTTAACTAGGGCAGACATCAAAGCTATATGATACTTGGCAGATGCCCTCGAAACCGAGTTCATATCCCCCCAAACACAGATCTCTGGCCTAATATATTCCGCATAGTTTAATAAGGGATCCATGTTCTGCCCAATATGAACCCATAATGAATGTACTTTGGAACAGTCCCACATCACATGTAACAAATCCCCTGTATTCGTTTCACATCTAAATCACAGGTCTGTCTGTCTGAGTCTCCTAGAACATAGCTTAGCGGGGGTATAGTAAATATTTGAAGAAGTAAAAAATTGCATAATCTTATACATAGGAACAGGTAAAAATTTACCACTCTTCCAAATCTCTTTCCAGTCAGGCCTCAGGGGGGTTATGCATTTTTCCCAGTATAAAATCTGAGTTAAGGAACCAGAGCTCACAAATTCTAGGAGCACCCTATAAACATTGGAGAGAGGATGTTGGGAGTAGTTAATTTCCCTCAGATTATCAAAGGTAAATGATTTCTGTCCAGCATCTCTACTATCTCTTAAAAAGTGCTGTACCATGTTGGTGATTTGAATTTTTCTAAAAAAATTTCAGTCCCTAGTCTGTGGTGGTAGGACCCTCATATTGTCTACATCAAAATCTGCCGAAGTTAGATCAGTTAAGTGTGGAGCCCAATGGTTATTTATTATTTGTCCCCCAATATGAAGATTAGGGTTTCCCTGGATAGGTTGATCCAGAGCTCTCAACTGATCTCTCCTCTGTGTGGAATTTAAAAAATTCCACCATGTTGACATGGATTTGAAAATTGGTGTCTGCTTCCCCTTTTTGGGTAATCTGTCTGGATGTATCAAGCATTGTTAATTGTCTCACAGAATCAGATTGTTTGCAGGTTTATTTTATTTTATTCTTTGTTAACTGGAAGATGAACATTTGGATATTGTGGCAGTCACAGAAACATGGTACATGGGGAACCATGACTGGGATGTCAACATACTGGGGTACACAGTCTACAGAAGGGACAGGGAGGGGAAAAGAGGAGTTGGAGTAGCTCTATACATAAGGGAAGGGATCAAAGCTACAGAACTAAAAAGTAAAGGGGGAGGACAAGAGGCACTCTGGGTCACCTTGGAGACAGGGAATGGCATCACAATCCACACAGGGGTTGTATACAGACCCCCATCTCTAGGAGAGGAAAGGGACAAGAAAATGATAAAGGACATTCTCAAAATGGCTGAAAATGGGGAGATACTGTTAATGGGGGACCTGAATATGCCAGATGTTAACTGGATGACATGTACTGCAGCCACATCCAAGAACAGGGTCATTCTCAATGCCCTGCAGGGGGCAGGCCTTAGACAGCTAGTGTTGGAACCCATTCGGGAGGAAGAAATACTAGACTGGTACTCTCAAATGGAGAGAGGTTCACAAATTTAGAAGTCGGTAGACATCTGGGAACAAGTGACCACTGCACAGTGCGCTTCACAATAAGCACAACCATGGAGACAAGCCATACAAAAACAAGCATACTGGACTTTAGAAGGGCTGACTTTGGCAAAATGGGTGAATACCTGAGGAATACACTTGCAAATGGGCAAAAAGGAGGGGTGGAAGAACAATGGAGAAAAATCAAAACTGCCATCACAGAGGCAACAAGCCTTTGTGTGAAACAGAAAAAGAAAACAAAGTGGAGTAAAAAACCACTATGGTTCTCAAAAGAGGTGGCAGGGAAGGTTAAGGAGTAAAAGGCTGCATTCAAAAAGTATAAGGCATCACAGAAGGAGCACAACAGGGAACTGTATAAATTAAAGCAGAAAGAAGAAGTGGGGAAGGCAGTCAGAACAGCAAAAGCCCAAACTGAGGAAAAAATAGCCAAGTCAGTTAAGGGGGATAAAACCTTTTATAGGTACATTAGGGAGCATAGAAAGGTTAAGGGAGGAATAGTGAAGATTAATAAGGGAGAGGGGAGGTGGGCAGAGAGAAACAATAAAAAGGCAGAGATACTAAATGAATACTTTTGCTCAGTATTCACAAAAGAAGATGAGGAGGAGTTACCTAAACCAGACAATAGAAGCACTCTGGGTAGGGGGGTTGATACCAGTCCATTTACAGAAGAAAGAGTCCTGAAAGAACTCCTAAAACTTAAGGTGGACAAAGCAATGGGGCCTGATGGGTTCACCCCAGAATCCTAAAAGAACTAAGGGAGGACCTAGTGACACCACTGACCACACTTTTTAACAAATCATGGGAGGATGGGGTGGTACCTGAGGACTGGAGGAGGGCAGATGTGATTCCCCTTCACAAAAGTGGGAGCAAGGCAGAAGCAGGAAACTACAGACCTGTAAGTTTGACCTCAGTGGTAGGGAAAATGATGGAATCACTTCTGAAAGAAAGAATTGTTGAGTACAGAGGCCAGCGGGGCACAGGACCCAAAGCAGCATGGATTCAGCAGGAAGGTCATGTCAGATGAATCTAATGGATTTCTTTGACTGAGTGACCAAAGCAATAGACCAGGGAGGGGCTGTGGATATGGCCTACCTAGACTTTAGCAAGGCATTTGACACAGTCCCACACAAAAGATTAATAATCAAGCTAGCCAGCTTGGGAGTAGGTCCAGTGGTAGCCTGGGTTGCAAACTGGCTGCACAACAGGACACAGAAGGTAATAGTGAGTGGCACACATTCCGAAGAAAGGGGGGTCACTAGTGGAGTACCTCAGGGCTCAGTACTGGGTCCAGTCCTCTTTAACATCTTTATAGGTGACATTGCAGAGGGTCTGGAGGGAAATGTATGCCTCTTTGCAGATGATACAAAGATCTGTAACAGAGTTGATACACAAGGGGGGGTAGAAAGGATGAGAAGGGACTTGGCAAGGTTGGAGGAATGGTCAGACATATGGCAACTTAGATTCAATGCAAAGAAGTGCAAAGTAATGCACCTGGGAAACAAAAACCCAGGAGAAGAGTACACAATAGCAGGGGAGGTACTAACAACAATAAAAATGGAACAGGACTTGGGGGTAGTCATATCGGATGATCTAAAGGTGGGTAAGCAATGTGAGAAGTCAGTGAGGAGACCCAGGGGGATACTGGGATGCATAGGAAGGGGCATCACAAGTAGAAAAAGGGAAGTGGTTATCCCTCTATACAGACAGTTGGTGAGACCCCATCTGGAGTACTGTGTGCAGTTTTGAAGACCTCATTTATGCAAGGACATAGACAGGATGGAAGCAGTCCAGAGGAGGGCAACTAAAATGGTGTAGGGTCTGCATCAGAAATCATATGAAGAGAGACTGAGAGAGCTTAATATGTATAATCCTGATGAAAGGAGGGACAGAGGGGACATGATAGAAATGTTCAAGTACCTCAAGGGAATCAACAAAGTCCAGGAGGGTAGCATCTTTCAGAAAAAGAGATGTGTAAGAACAAGGGGACACAATTTAAAGATGGAGGGGGGACGGCTCAGGGGTAATGTGAGGAAATATTTTTTCATGGAGAGAGTGGTGGATGCGTGGAACTGCCTTCCTGGGGAGGTTGTTGGGGCTAAAACAGTGGGGGAATTCAAACATGCATGGGACAAACACAAGGCAATTGTAGTGGGGGGTGGCAGGAAGTAGGCTGTTGGTTAACTGGAATCTGAAGCTTATCCAGTAGGTAGGGAAATGGGCAGACTGGGTGGGCCAAGTGGTCCTTATCTGCCATCAAAGTCTATGTTTCTATGTTTCTAACCAGGTAAGGCCCACTAGGCACACGTGCCTGTTTTCAGAGGCCACCCAGGAGCACTGAGGAGGTTAAGTGACTTGCTCAGAGTCACACAGTATGCAAGTGGAGGTTGTGGGAATCAAACCCAGATGTGTCTGCTGGATGCATCAAGATCATTCACAGCTTGTTACTCTAATCTCTAGACTATACTACCAGCCCCAGTTTGTCTTGCAGTAGATGAATTCAGTCATGCAGATGGCTAAGTGACTCAGGTTTCTAATGAAATCTGTGAGTACTCAGAGATAGTTCCTCTCACATTTTCAGTAAACGAATTTAAGATCATTATGTTGGTAATACATGCATAATTACAGGTATACTTTTTTAAATATGTAATACACTGAAATTGGTACTGTTCTGATGCAGTTTGCCTTCTCTATCTTGACTGAAAGAAACTTTGGATGGCTATAAAATGGCCATGATAATCATGAGAACACATTTTAGACAGGATTAAGTTCATAATGAAATAGTAATGCTGTTATATGAGTGTTGTTGAGATTGAAATATTTATTTGATTCTTTTTGGAGTGGGGGAGAGCTCCAAAAACTGCTCTACGATATTACTGTTTAAAGTTGAGTAGTATGCTAAATTGTCTGTCTTCCTAGCCAATGTACTGAACCAATTTATGTCAGTTATTCTAGGAGTGAATTTTGTTTAATTTTCTTTATGTTTAAAGTGTTGGGATTAGCTGCACCATGTATAGGCACCCAGCCCATTGCACAATTAGTGTGGTCAATCTGTTTGCTGTTGTCATCAATGGCATGTGTCTCCCAGTTTGACTCGGTTTGGGTTGAAAGGGTCATAGCAGGGAAAGAATGATCCTTCCTCCACTGCCAGGCAACTAGAGAATGTAGGAAAAGGTAGTGAGCCCGACTCAAGGACAGCATTGTGAAGCAGGTTTCTGTATGGTGCAGCTGGGTGCCGTAGGATGCATGCAGCAGGGTGCTTTAGATTGTTTTAGGTGATTGAGGGTGCTGTAAGGTTTAACAATGCACTGGCGGGAGCAGCAGACAAGCAGTAAATGTCAAAGATATATATGAATAACTTGATTTTTAAATGATGCTTAGAATGTGACAATACGCTGCTTTCATTCATAGCATGTAGAATCGAGCTATGATGCACTGCCTTTGAATCCTCCCTACACACACTCACACACACACACAATGAATCAAAATACTTAGCAATATCAAATTAATAACAAGTTAATTATCACACTGTGTATTATAAAACAGTCCAAACCAACTGAGCTCCAACTGTTTAGAAAAAAAAAGATACTGAAATCGATGGCTGTCAGTGAGGAAAACAGTAGCTGTAACCAACTCATGCTACAGTGTGAAAAAAAGTGCCACTGCACAAACCACAACATCAGATAAATCTTGGTCATCCTTTAATCAACCAGTGCTCACAGGAAATTGCCACTTGCATAATCATCAGCTGCCATACCTATCTAAAGATCTAAAGTATTGAAAAACAAATTAAAAAATCACTTTAAACATACATGTTATTAAATAAATAAATAAATAAATAAATAAAACAGAAACCACCAAGAGGCATGTGTCAGTTTCACAGCTAGTCAAAATCTGGCAATGGAGGGCTCTCGGCTATTTTCCTGTCCTTTTTAAAATGTGGTTAACAATTAGCGCTACTGGTGGCTCTCAATTTAATTTCATACAGTTAGTTATTCATGACTAAGAAACATAGAAATTAGGTAGCTATAATGTAAAGGTGGCATATGTGATAGGTGCGAGGAGCAGTCAGTCTTAGTACAAGCCTGCTATGATGCCAAACCACAAAACTGCTGATTGTGACTTTCATTTTCTCAAGCCCCATACAGTCCTCTGCACATACGGTACTTTCAATCAATCAATCAATCAAAATCTTTATTTATCCAGGCGGGCACCATTGAGCAAGGCTCATTTGCAAGGTGGACCTGGTCATGAATACATCAAAGTACAGTACAGAGGCAGGTATACAAAAAGCAATAATATACAAGGAAGAAAAAGTATATACAGTGTATACAGTACAGTACAAGGTTGAAATAAATAAAAAAAAAGCATTATTTTACATTTGAAGAAGTCAACAGATGTACAATCAACTATAGGCATACAGGGGTTATAAGCAGAGATCTTTTGAGTGAGGCAGCCAGCAACTACACATATAGGGGAAAGAGGCCATGAATGGCATGGCATGTTAGAGAGGTAAAGAAGAGGAGGGATATATTACTGACAACTGGGGGAAAAATTGAGCTAAAACCACAGAAAGTGACAATGGCTGTCGCGTACTTGTTTATTATGATAATGACGGAGGAAGGGTAGATAATTGGGACACTGCTATGGATGGAGTGGGACTTTAGCCAGGCTGGAGTGGACAGGGAAGCGTGGGTGCAGCAGGACGAGTTAATAGGGAAAGAGTGAGAGTCAGGGGTAGAAAAATGGTGAGCATCAGGATGGAAAGGGGGAGTTGTGGAATTAGTGGGTTAGCGGTGAGGAAAACATTTGCAAGCTGCTTTCATGTAACGATCGCAGAGTGCCTTGAAGATATTCAGGCTAGCAGGACATCACAGCTTCAAGTTCCTTTGTAAACCACTCCACAATGTGGGTAAAGAGAAGCTTAGAGCAGCTTAGCTGAAATGAGTTTTGACCCTTGGAACTTGGAGGACAATTAGAGAATAGTTCCTTAGAGCGTAGGTGCATAACACACTCCGGGGAATGCAATCTGAGACATATGAGGGGAGCTTGTTGGTCACCACTCTGAAGGCCCATAGGGCGGCATTTCTAACTTTCTAACTTTAACTGGAGCCTGACTCCCTTCATTTTCAATCTCCATTCAAAAGCATTAAAACTGTTCTGCGCATGTGTTACGTCATCTCTAAGCCCAATTGCAGAGTCAACTCTGAAATGAGAAAACCCTGATTTTTCGAATGTAAATGTCTTAAAAATTACAAAACACCCAAGCATCAACCTCCTCCAGGAAATCCTTTCCCACCTACCTATACAACCCTACAAAATCTCACAGTTTAAGGATTTTCAGTTTTTTATGTACAGTAGATGAGAGCAAAAATTCAAGAAAAAAACACCATTGAAGTTAATGGCAAAAACATATATTTTTCACAGTTTAATATCTCTATGAATGCTATGCTGATTTACTTGAGGCATTCAGGGAGTGTGGATTCTGTCATATACAACCAATTCTGAAAGTTTTCATATAATTCTGTAAAACCATCTTTCTGCAAGAAGCAAACATAAAATTGAGTTTAACATAGAACTCACCAGCCACCCTAACTATAGGGGTGCTACCACACTCCTATAATGTATTTTTCTACCCGGGACTATGGTGAAGAAGGCCATACTGACCCTATTTGTAAGAGGGTCAGATATTGGTTTTAAATATTCACATTTTGAACTTTATGAGGAATACTGTCACTTTAAACTCAGGAACACTGTCACTTTAAACTTTCATGTCAAAAGAGTACAGTGGGCTTGCCCATCGGCGCAGGGGCAGGGCGCCTGACTGTGACACCAGTGGCCTGGGTTCAGAAATGGACCTGAGGATGTCGGAGGGCCAACCAGGGGAGAAGGACTGAGTGTCCTAGGGACTGCTTCTCCTTCTCTGGAAGGGAGGGGGTGGAGTGTCCTGCACAATGTGGACCCCTGATAGAAGCTGGGGGGTGCCTCTGTGTTGGTGCCTTTATTTGTGGGGGATGGGGTGGATGCGGGACATCATTGCACATCCCCAACCCGGGGGGGAAACTAGAATATATCAGCTGCCACCTATGTCGCCCACTCATCCTGACCCTGATTGCATGCTGTGGCACTTCCAGTGATCCCTACCTATCCCATCACCCACTATGGCCAGTAGGATTTTGTTCCCACCTTGTGGAGCAAGCCATGGAACCAATGCCAGTGGGCTCTTCTGCCGGCTCCCTTGGCCCATCATCATGGGAGTCAAACTGGTGCGGTGGCCCCACCCTGGGGGGCAATCCAGGGGGTATTGGGGGTACGGGAAAGTAAGTTCCGGGGTGCGAGGAGGGGGCCAATGGCTGGCGGGGGCTGAGCCACAAAGACGGCTTGTACAAAAAAAAAGAGTACAGCTTCAGTATTTCCAGAGTTCTTGAGAAAACCAGACAAGCCACAAAACAGCTTAACTGCTGAAGAGTGTGCCAGGTGACAAATCCAGAAGGAGTGAAAAGACAAATATCCATACCACTCTGCAAGCACTATAAAACAGCTTTGTTAACAAAATTCAGACATACCTTCATATATAATCTCATAGAACCATCACAAACACTCCAACCCTGACCTGTTTCACATGTAGTGTGTCATCAGGAGGCTGAACTGGTGATCAAACAAGGGTTTTAAATAGTAACAATATTAGAGTGGCAGTGCTCAGTAGTGCAAAAAATCACATCAGTGCAAAGTGCCAAGTGCTATATAAATATGAGAAAGCCCATGGAGAAACCAGTCAGGTCCTCAGTTCAGACAGCCAGGGTTATTGTTTCTATGCTTGCCACCACCTGATAAGATTTATCATATTGCCTTTGTATAAAAGCTTTTTAATATACTGCACTATAGCACTTTAATAAAGTAAGTGCACAGATCTTTTCTGCTGTCTTGTGCAAGTTTCATTTGTTTGTTTCTATTCCTGTTCTAAGCATTTTCGGTGGATGGAAGAGGGCCACTACATTCCCTGAAGGGTGTTAGATGTGTAATCTTGGTCCATGTCCACTGTGACTGGCAAAGGGTCCCTATATCTCCTTGAGAGGCGGTGGGAGTGTGTTGCTGGTCAATGACAGTTTAGGATGGCCTTTGTTTTGGGTCAGTTATACCAGTGGCCAATGGGGGGGCAGCTGTACAGTGTAAGGGTGTCTATTAGAACTTGCAGGTGGAGTGAAAAGTGGAAGGATTGGTTCTTTCAGGTTTGTGTGATAGTGGCTATAGTTCTCATCTCATTCAATTGAGGTGAGGATGGTTGTGGGCCTGGGGGTTGTTTGCATACCTCTACAAACAAGTGGAGGATGGTTGTTACTAAGCTTTCTTGCTTTTTTTTTTTGGTTTGTTTTTTTTTTGGTTAGCGATTAGATAAAATCAGATAGCATAAAGAGCAACTCTATTGTATTAAAAAGCTGAAAAACATTACATTTACACCAATTATGTTTTAAGTTTATTGTTTTCTAGTTCTTTGCTATTTCTTTTTACTTTCCCCTGGTATTGATCTACTAAATATAGCAGATAATGCAGCAGTTATTTCACTAAGTATTTCAAAATATATCTAACTCTCCTCTGCTTACCTCACTATTGCTGTTTGTGACATCACAGTATGTTGTCATGGTGAGAACTATGATGTCATAAACAAAGACACTGCGAGGTTAAGGCATGTTTTCAAATGTTTTCTATATAACCATTTTAGATGGACTACCGAATGTGCTGTAAATTTTGGAAATGAACATTGAAAATGAAAAAGATGTATTCTCTAGTAAATTGTAACAGCTGAAACATCTTATTTATGAAAACACATGCTGAAATACAGAGTTGGTCTTTAAAGATTTGTGTGAGAAGTCTGTTGCAGGATGGGAGGAGTTTTAGCTGAGAATATAAGGCATGATTAGCACTAGTATGATGGCAGACTGTGGGAGTTTAGATGTCTATCAGTTATGAGCTGTAGACTCAGCAGAGACAGGGTGATTTTTCCCCGGTGTTCCCCAATGCCAAATCACAGGCACCTAGGGTCTTTTTTGTGGGGCTCCAGGGATTCAGTACTCTAAATGTGAAAGGACAAAGAAGCTGGCCCACCAACCTACCATATGGCTCAGTTGTACAGGAGAAAAGGCAGAAAGTGATAGGAACTGTTTTTTACACCTCCAGACATCCTCCTTTTAGTTTCTTTTCAATATACTAATATGCTTTCACCTTTTTTCTTAAAATAATTTTTTAACTTTGTTACTGCATTGAACCCATCTCTCCTCAGCAGTTGCTGTTATCTCTTTCCTTTTTATACTACCTGAACATTCAATGACATCAATACCATCATTCCTGCCCATTCAGACCAACAGCATAGACTGGCGTAACTGATGTCACTGAATGCCTTCAAATGTGAAAAGAAAGAGCAGTAGCTGCTGAGGAGAGTGGAACTCTATGTAGATCTGAGGACACCCCAAAACTAGATTATTCATTTATCAAAAAATGGTGAGTGCATATCAGAATAGATAACTGCCATGGAATAAAATGGGAGGGCAGTTAATTATGGGAAAGTAATTTCCTATCACCTTTAAAATACTAAGCTGAACACCATAGTCCCATAGACATTCAGGATGGGGTTCCAGTGTAGCCATCCCTTTTGGATTCACTGGAGCAGGGGATGGGCCATGCACCTGTTGCCCAGTCAGAGGGCCACAGTTAGGAAACTGGAGAGTTTAATACATCTAAAAGAACTGTACTGCCTATGCATTTGTCATTATTCTGCTTTTGAGAATGGTAAAGAACAGAATTTATACGGCAAACTTGATGTTTCCTCATTGTATGTCCAACGTCAGTGAAGAAGAGAGTGGATTGCATGGACAAGACCTTGGTAAGTCCCTGGTACACCCCCAGGTCCAGAATAAAGATATTTTTTTATGTAGGCCCTTCCCTATGAGCCAGTTCTTGCTAGCAAAACCAAAAGTGGAGATCAGGAGGGCAACACTGGTGTGAAGAGCTCAGAAAGGAGGTGAAAGGACAGCTAGGAAGAGAATGAGTACCAGAGGACTTTGAGATTAAAGTAGGAAAGGGTGAGGAGGCTGGTGAGTGTAGGAAGGGAAGGGGAGATATAGAAGAGGACAGAGTAATGGGGTGGTGGGAGAATAAGATGAAAATAAAGGGGGAACTGACTGGAGAAAAGGAAAATGATGTACAGAAGGGGCAGGGAATAGCAGGAGGTAGGAGGGAAGACATTTAAGCAGTTTATTGATTTACAGATTGGTGACCAGGAAAGAAAAACTGCACTAAAGATTATTTCCAGGTGTAGCCTGTGGGACAGGTCTGGATTAACAGAAGGGCAAATAAGGCAATGTCACAGAGCCCTGAGCTCTGGGGGGCCCCCTCACCCTCCCTTAAACATTTATTTTTAATTTTTTCCACTGTGTCCTAGTAAACAGGCACCTTGGTTTCATGGTAGAATCCCCCACCACCACATATGCACTCATCACTGACAACTTAAAAAAGATGTTCTTCTTTTCTTAGCTACTGTCCTTAACCATCCATTGCTAGGAGATGGTGGAGATTGAATTGTGACTGTGCACAGGAGTGATGCAGGCTGCCATTATTGATTGAAAATCATGAGGGAGAGGTGACAGGTCAAATTGTTCTTCTTTTTTTAGCTACTGTCCAAGACCATCCATTGCTAGGAGATGGTAGAGACTGAATTGTGATTGGGCACAGGCATTATGCAGGCTACCTTTATTGGTTGAAAATCATGAAGGAGAGGTCAGGTTGTGGCCTTGGAGTCTTGCAAAGTTACAACAGTGTTATCAGGAAGGGAATTAAATTATTGAGTCAGACCGACTGTCGTGGACATCAGTGGACAATAACTACTGAGAGAGTAGACCCACTACAGATGAGTCCCTGCCTGCATGAGAGTCTCACAGTCAAGACCAACTAGAGAGGCCAGCAGTGTTGGTGTCTATGTGAGGAGGTGGGAACAGTGTGTGGAACAAGCAGCAGCTTGGCTGTGGGCCGAGCTACAGAGAGAGAGAGACTGGGCAGCACTGGAGATTCAAGTCAGGGCTGCTGGGCTGGGCAGTGTGTCATCCATGGCCACTGGTGATGCCACAGTGCAGCAGAGGAAGACCAGCATGGAGCACTGAGACTGGCAGCAGGAGGAAAGAGTAAAAAGCTATGGTGTGCCAGTGCATGCAGGTGACTGTGAGGCACTCTACAAGTCTGTCATCTGTCAGGTCAGCCCGTCATATCTGGAATCTGACTGGTAGGCACAAATAAATATCATATTCCTCCCAGTGTGTTTACTGATGTTATCTGAGCACTAGCTAGCACTTAATAAAAATATATGTAAGTGAGAAGAGTTTACAATTACAGATCTATACAATGTCATGTCACTCGTGGAAAAACATAAGAGTAAAATCTTTATTTTTAGTAGTAGTAGTAAAATCTTTATTTTTATACAGGAATTGGAATACACACCATTAGGTCCCGAAGGTCCTGTTTTCAAGGTAGTCCTGCTTAGGCACAGCGAAGGAATACAGGCTAAAACAAAAATAATACAAAATCCTTCTAAAATACATATAGTTATAACAAAAACCCAAGCACATATCCACAGCATAAACACAAATACAACACATTTCATGAACTGTCAGCATATTTCCAGGGCTCAGTTTGATGGATATTTTAAAAAAACTAAGTTATTTGGCACATTGGCAACAGGTATTTATTCTTGTTTTATAACCAATTAAAAATTCCTTGGGAGGTTTACCCATTTGTAATTCCTGGGTGTCCAAAGTGCACCAGTGTTTATTTGCCAAGTAAGAAAACGTCATTTCCCCAAATCTAGTTATCATTTTGTTAGGTGTAAACTTATATTTATTGCTATTCCTCAACCCATATTTATGTTCTTTCACATGAAGTTTCTTCACCAAATAACAGTGGGTAGTTGTATACTGTAGATGGTTTTATATATCTGTCCTATCCACTTTATTTCCCCTTTTTTCTCCAAAGTATTCCAGCCCAACATTTTATACATATCACAGTGATGTGTATCATAATCACATCTCAGCACAAACCTAGCCAACCTGTTGTTTAGTTTGTTTACTTTAGTTAATGTTTTTTTTATTTGCCAAACCAGAAACATGATGTATGTAATGATAATGAATATAAGGAGGGTATAACAGAATCCTCTGTACTGTAGTAGGATGCCATGGAAGCTATCACGGATGCATACCACCAGGAGTCAGGTGCACAACCTACTATAGACTGGGGGTGGGGACTCAAGCTCAGTGTTGCTGGTGCTGGTGTCTGTAATGGGAGCAGGACACAATTTGACTAGGAAGACAGCAGCAGGTCACACTAGACAGTACTTCAGAGTCACTCAAAGACTCACCCACCTACACTGTTTGGAAAAATCACATTATTTAAATACCACCACCATGGCAGTCAGTAGCAGGGCTTGGAGGCCATATGCTCATCAGGATTCATACTTACCCTTAGATTTACCCAGAGAGTCAAACCCCTCAATCCAGCCGCAGCACTGCCAACTGCCAAGTGAGTCCTGGTCTCCTTATTTTGTCACATTGACTTGACTTGTCACAGACTAAGACTTGTGTGGGGGACTTCAGTATACTTTATCTCTGCGTGTTATCTACATGAGCTTCAACAACCTTGTATGTCTTTATATGGTTTCTTATTTTCTTAAACCTGCTTACTCACTCCTATGTTTCATTTCTATAACACAATTTCTGTAATAAGAAGGAATATCATATGTTCACTTTGGGAGGGACCTTCAGCTTGAAACTGCCCATGAGCCTTTTCAGTCTTAATCTGGCCCTGCTGAGGGAGGGTAAGTGGGGAGACTGAAACACAATAAAGTACACTGGTGAAAGAAAAATTATATACAGAAACACAAAGGGCCAAAAAGTATCATGCCCCCAAAAGAAGAAGAAATAAAATACTGTTGCACAAAAATGAATACAGAAGTGTAACGGTGCAAAAGAGTAAAATGTACAAAATAGCAGAATAGTGTCAGCCCACCGGTGCAGCGGTTGGATTTCCGCTTGCAACGCCGGTGACCCAGGTTAAGAAGAGAAGGATAGAGCATCCCAAGAACTGCTCTCCTTCTCCGGGGGGAGGGCGAGGAGTGTGTCTGGCACTTGACAAAACCCTGGCAGAGGCCAGGGGTTGTGTAGCTACCGAAGCCTAGTACGTTCATTGGGTGGGGCAGATACAGGATGTCATTGCACATCCCCACCTCCCAGGAAAAAGGAGGAAAAAGAGCAGCTGATGGCCATCCTCAATGAAGCCAACCACGGCTTCAATTAGCTCCAAGACCTGCCCTCCAACCTACCTGATTGTCTGCGGCACTGGGGAAGTCTGGCACCACAACCCCACCCTGGGGGGGGGCAATTCAAGGGGTATCGGAGGATCATGGCCATTGTGGGAGTGGAAGCCTGTGGACCATGACTGGGGCTAAAAGTACTGGGTGGCTGGCTGCAGGATGAGTTAGAAAGAATGAAAAAATAGCAGAAGGCAAACTTTCTACAGCACCAGCTTGAAGAATTAAATAGCAGGAGCATGACGAGGGTGCTAACTGATCTTTAAGGAGGTGCATAAGATCAAGGTGGGAGGGAGAGAGACAGAGAAGAGTAGGGAGATTGTTTTAGAGTGAGAGGGGGTAGAAAGAGAAAGAAATCTGCTTAATGGAGGTTTTACAGTGGGAAATGGGCTGGTAGTATAGCCTAGAGGTTAGAGTAATAAGCTGTGAATGAGTTTGTTACATCCAGCAGATCTGGGTTTGATTCCCACAACCTCCACTTGCATACTGTGTGACTCTGAGCAAGTCACTTAAACACCCTAGTACTCCTGGGTTGCCTATGAAAACAGGCACTTATGCCTAGTGGGCCTTACCCAGTTAACAAAAAAATAATAATAAGAAAAAATACTAAAGGTGCAAGAAACTGAGAAAGTGAGCAAGTAGCATGAAGATTCAGAGAGGGAGAGGATTTTGGAGAGGTTAAAGAGGTAGGAAGAAAACCAGTGCATGGAGAAAAATTGAGGATCAGGAAGTGAGATACCATAACTCCAGTGAGAGGAGGGAAACATTTAGGTAGCGATAACAGTGATAGCCAAACTGAATTGAGCTACTGTAGTGGCAAAATGATGGAGGGGGTAATGAGAAGGTCCAGAATGACTATGGTGGACTATGGAGAAGTGCTGTAAACCACATCCCATAGTCAAACACCTGTAAGATCATTTTGACAAGGATCTCATGGCAGACTGAGAGGAAAAGGAAAGATTTTTTCTGATAATGGGTGCTGAGTCTATGGCACATGTTTTTGTGGATGGCAATAATGTGCAAGGAGAAATGCAGGTTTCTATCCAGCAACATTCTGAAGTACTTAAATTGGGAGACCTCTTCAAGTGGGCATCATCCCGGGTTTTGAAAACAAGGAGAAAACAAAGGGGTTCCCAGTGCTACTTCACCGAAATGGGAAGTGGTTCAAAAACACATTAACAATAGGCTAAAAAAAAACATGCTCCTAAAGGTAGCACCATAAAGTTTGTGTCTGTTGCATTTTTCCATGCTTCCAGTATACCCAAGCCACTTTTTAACTGCACTCTGCAGTTGGCTCATGTCTTAGGAGCATAGTTATTTTGTTCCTGTTGAAAACAAGGGTTGGACTGTGCCTAGCAAGCTTTTGTCCAGTACCAAAGGACATTATGGGAATTGCTTGCAGAAGAAGTGCTGAACATCATCAAAATCACACTGTGATGACAATGCCAACTCTGCAACCTAGGGACTAGTGGAGTAAAAAAAATGTGTTGTTGGTGTATATAATGTACAGTACGTATGCTTGACATGACACAAGCTAAAGGGAGTCCATAAAAGGAGATGAAGAAAAGGACTGGACAAAAGACTGAGCCTTGGGGACTTCAGAATGGATAGGGAGGGGGACTGAATACAAATAAACAGTACCAAATAAAATACAATAGTAATTTTAATGCAGATTAAAAAGAATGGTAACATGTCAGTAATTGCACTGTAACTATGATATAAGTACACTACATGGTAACTACTACTCTATAGTTATGGACATTCACATTTGAACATTGCATACTTACATAATTTGTATGATAAAGATAGTGGCATGTCCAACCACTAGTGTATCCCCTCTACATTACTTAATTCCTTTTGACAAGTGTAACAACTACACATTTTAAAGTTCTTACAGTGTGCAACTGCAGTTTTATTGTGCAACTAATACTGTATCTCTTTAGGCATTACTAAATTTGTTCTTGCAGTCATAACTACTCATACGACTGATATTGCAAAGTGTATCAGCACATATTGCAAATTGTATGGACACATAGCTCTTAGAAATGTATGGCAATCCCTAGGCTTCATTAATCTCTAAGACAATTCTTATTTTTATCTCCTCTCTGCCTAGCACTTTTCTTCATCAGTACAGCAGCATGATGCACATCTATTGAACTTGATTTCCTCTACCCTTCTCACAGTAGTTGCCTGCGTGCATTGAGACTCTGAGCTACCAGGCTTCAGTACAGAAGTGCAACATAAAGACCATCCTCCCCAGAAGAGAGCATCCTGTCAGACTTTGCACCATCCTCTTCTGCTCTAACATGACAGGCAGTGTCAGGTTATACTCTTAAAACACTGGCTTGACAATTGGCACCCTCTATCCATATACTTGTAATGCATGCTGTTAACACTCTGCTGTACCTATGTCATGTGTAGTTACACTTGTAAGAACACATTTAGTAATCCCAAGCAGATACAGTTGCAATTGCACAATAGATTTTGCTGTTACACTTTTCAGTAACTTATAAATGTGTAGTTACCCTTGCCAAACTGAATTGAGACGTGCCAAAAAAGGATACACTATTAAATGCGCATTTAAGTATCTTGTTAGACAAGTTGTGTAACTGTGCAATTCACAAATGTGAAAACATGTAATAACTACTAAGTAGTTACACATTTGAAAACGAAAACTGCATAGTAGTTACCATGCAGTTACATTGTAATTGTACCATTTTTACAGTGTAGTTAGTGACTCTTAATGTAAATTGTTACCAAAAGAACAATTGAATGGAAGTGTCAGGAATGCAGTCTTGGTATGAGACTATGTAAGTGCAATGCAGTAACACAGAGCAGTGTGAAATGGATAAATGAGCAATGGGATATGGTGGGTCATTGGATGTGCTGCTTTACCACATGCCCATGGGCACATTACAGCATAAGACCACAGGTCTACAGTACATTCTTAGGGTATCAGAAATGGTCACCTTTGGTTCACAGTTATCAAACCCTAAGACTGTGCACAAGACCACTCTTTCAACTGTAAAACTGGTCTCAGTAATGGTATTAACACATAGGTTAGGTAAGTTATGCCATCCCTAGCAGATCAGCTTCCAGTAGGAGCTTGTCCTCCTGATTGATACTACCTCCTGGAGCTACTCTTGGGCCTGGAAACATCCTCTTGCAGTGCCTGTGTGTTTGGGGAGAGCCATCCACAGCACAGCTACCTCTCAATAAAGTAGTCCCAATGGTTCCTGCCTTAGATTTGGGGAGTAGATGGTATGCACAGGTTTCAAGCATATGCAGGGAACAGGGTTTTGTTTGAATGCCGCCTCCCTTTCAGATCAGCTCCCACTTGGAGCTTTTCTTGGTCAGTAGCATCTCCTCTTGTTACTTTCAGGTGAGAGAACATCCTCCAATGTTGACTGTGTGTTTGGGGGTAGCTTTTAGTGGCTCAGTGATTCCCCAAAAAAAGAGTATCTCCAATACTCCTGTCTTGGCGCTGGAGACTAGAGGGCCTGTGGAGGTATAAAGGACATACTGGGGTCAGGGCTTTGTTTGAATGTTTCACCCTTTTTCATGGATCAGCTCTCAAGTGGAGCTTGTTCTTTTAATTGGTAGTCCATCTTGGTGCCACCTATGGGCTAGGAAATGTCCTCCAGTGGTGATTATGTGTTGATGGAGCCATCTATGTCTCAGCAACCACTCCAACAAGTAGTCCCAATGGCTCTTGCCTTTGCTTCCTTTAATATGATCGTAGATCCTGTGGTTGACAAATTTTCTGTACAATTTTATTATTACAGAAATAGATTTCAAGGTTATCATGTTATTACAGCACTGCAAATATAGTGAGTACAATTGGGTGACTATTTTAGCACTTATACAAGTACAGCGAATAGGTCTGTGGAGTGCATCACAAAAGGGGGCTACAAGTGAAATACAGCACCTGTGCCATAAAGGTGATGGTTCAACTAGAGCGCAAGAGGGAAGCAGGTTAATACAGTACATGATCCATAGGGGTGAATATTATACTGGAATGCTATGGAGAATGAAATCCACTTACCTGCTGTGTAAATAGCCTACCCCAATGATCCAGGTGTGACTTGGTGTGGTAATCCTTAAGATGGGGGGTTCCAGGGGCACAGCCCCCTATGGGGGGCTCTGGGGGCATAGCCCCCCCACGTGACATGGGAGATGATGGGTGGGGTTGTGTGAATAAAGGTGCGACTCAGGTATGGGCACCTCAGAACAATGCCCCCTGCTGGTTTATGGTGGATTTGTATTTCAGAGAGACAAGGAGGTGCAACAGAAGGTTTACTGGAGGTGAGGATATTGGTGGTGAGGATGGAACAGGTCATTTCGGGTGCAGCTGATGGGCAAGCCATAGAAGGTACCACAACCTCACCAAGAGAATGGTGCAGGTTGTGGGTGAGTATTCCTCACATCCCCACCTGGAGTACCTTCATGGAGTGGCTTATAACATCCAGATACATGTCTAAAATGGTAGACAATCGCTAAATGGAATCATGAGCTGATAATGCAATTACCGAATTGAGCATTTGCCAAGATGTGCGTTCGCCATATATACCAGCACTCTGTAATATTCATTCAAATTGCATGCATGCAATAATATGCACTGTAATGACATGGAACCAATTTCAAGGATATAAGACAAAATCCCCTGACATAATCATAAACCTGTGAACCTCTGGCACTTAGTACAGCGGCTGTCTGTCTCTGTGCCTGTGACAGTTGCTTGTGGAGGGTATAGGTACTATAGAACAGTTCAAAGTGGAAAACTCCTTAGTGCAGTGCCTAATAAGCCATCCAAGTATCTGATCTGGTGCAGAAACATTATTATCTTTCACAGCTTTTGCAGGTGAAGCCTCTTAAAGCAAAAATATATCGGTGTCACATAACATAAAATCAAGATTTATGCAATTTTTATGACACAGTCATAGTTCTTTGGCAATGGACTACAATTGCAATGATTAGTAGAATCTTATTTATTTGATCTGAAAGTGTAACACAAATCCTAACATTTTGAAAAAAGTCATATATAAAATATTTTTAAATAACATTATTGATAATTTAAATGATTACTAATGACAACTCCATATTACTATTGTTACTATTGTGGCCCTGATACTAGTAAGTAAGTATTTATTTCTTAAGTGCTCGATTCTTGTGGCTCTGGGTGCTTTACGGAAGTGGAGATGCAGTGAACAAACATAAAAGTTATTAAGCCTTTGTTAAAAAAATGAAATGTATAGCACTAACAGTTCAAAAGTTAATCTTGACTAAAGATATTTTACGTAAATAGCTAACTTTGGAATTATAAGGGATAAAACTATATATATAGATACAATTATACAATTACCAATTATTTTAATAATCAATAAGTGAAGCTATATAGGTATTCTTTGCAAAAAAACTGCATTAATGCAGCATTTAGAGTTGAGGCCACAGGGAAAAAGTCAGGAAAGGTGGTTCTAGGGTTTCCAACCTTAAAGCCCAACCCCCACCCCTAGAGCAACTCAGGGGTGTAGTCTTCATTTACATTGTCAACCCTAAAGCTCATCCCATTAGGTATGTATGTTTCTGGATTGTATAGAATGGGGTGAGCTTTAGAGTTGACAATGCCAAGGAAGACTGCACCACTGATTTGTTTTAGGGATGAGAATTTAGGGTTGGAAACCATAAAACCACATTTACCTACTTTTTTTCACTGTAGCCTCAACCCTAAATGTTGCATTAACACAGTTTTTTGCAAAAAAATTTCCTTACTTTTTGAGATAGTATAATTCTATCCCTATTTGCCTGTGGAAGTGCTGGACCCTCTGGATCCTACGTTCCCATCCATCCATACTTTTCCAGGTAGTGTACATCTCTCCATAGATGCATATATGTATGTTGATGTGGAAGCACAGGGCCCAGAGGGCCCTCCACTTCCATTTGTAGGACAACAGCAACCCCACTGTCAGCATAGTCTTCTTATAACCCCACCTCATGAGCCTGGTATGGCAAATTTTCAAATCCCCTCCAAAATGTCATTCTGTGCCACCGCGACATCATTCCACGCCAGAGGCATGAAAAAACATTTTGACCAAGATTTCAAAAATGACAACTATCACATTCATGAGGTGGTGTAACAAAATGGATATGCTGAAGATTTGGGGTGAATATGACCCCATCTCATAAACAAGGGTTGGAAAATTTCCAAATCCTGACTAAAGGGTGATTTCACTAGTTGACTGCAAAATTGCTTTTCAGGCCATATTTACATAATTTTACCAACACTGTTCATGAGGTGGGGTCTCAAAAAGGCTGTGTTGAAAATGTGGTGTCAAAATGTGCAAAAATGGCAAAGTTATGCAACAAAATTGAAAACTCTATTGAAACACATTGAACTGTGCTTATCTTACTTTCTCATATAGCAGTCAGCATTTCCAGTAGCAAGATATGTCTTTGACTGGAGCCTGGATCTCCACCCTGCAATCTGCTCAGGTAAGTGAGGGTGTGTGAGGGATGTGGGGAGTGCACAGTGGGAGGTGGGGTGGGGCAACGGATCAGTGAGGGATCGTTCTATTTTTTGCAGGTTAAACAAAAAGACAATATATTTTCAGGCAAGAAAGGAAAGGGAAGGTGGGGGTGACACTAGACACCAGGGAAAACCATTTTAAGATTAGGAATGGTGATCAAAGGGTGGGGGTGTGACTAGACAACAGGGAAATGACTGTAACAATGGTGACAGTGATCAGATGGTGGGGGGGTGCCACTAGACACATGGGAACAGTATTACAAGAAAGTGGATGGTGATCAGAGGGTGGGGGGTGCCACAACACACAAAACAAAATATGAAGAATGTGGACAGTGATCCGAGGGTGGGGACTGCCACTAGACACAAGGTAAGATTATAGAGAGAAGGATGATGATTGGGGGGCACTAGCCACCAGGGAAAGCATGAAATAATTATATAGGGACCATGATGGGAGGGTGGGAGTGCCACTAGACACCAGAGAAAACATTAAATAAGTATGGGGAAGGCAATCAGGGAAATGATTTTGTCTTCATGAAAAAGGATCTTTTTTTGTGACTCGTGATATAAAAAAGAATCCTTTTTCATATCATGAGTCACAAAAAAGATTTTTTCTATGAGAAAATAACAGTTGAAAGGCATTTCTACATCATTTAAGTGCAGAATACAGCTAAAGGATAGAGATGCAGTGAAATTTAACTTCATTAGCGTAGTAGAAGCCAGTGGACCACTCTGCCTCGACATATAGCTACACAAAGTGCCCATTGAAATGCAGTACTTTGCCCCTTCGTGTCCTAATGACTTCGCGTTATGATGACTCCACGTTACTTCACTTTATTTTCTTTTAAAGGCTGAGTGAGTGAGCATTGTAACAGCCCACAGATCACATGACTCACATTCTGCAGGTCATACGCCTCAGGCAGGAAGTTAATCATGAAAGAGAGTGAAAGAGTTTCACTTTTGCCTTACCTAGTGTGGGAGAAAGAGCTGTGTTTGAGAGGAGACAGACAGATAGCAAAAAATATAAACCCCACGTCTAAACCAGAACACCTTCCAGGCTAGTGGTCCCCTTCCTGAAGCAGGAGGTAGTAGTGCCATGGAAGCAATACCTCCGGTGGCACCTACCAGTGCTCCCCCACCAGTGCCACCACCTGCCATGGTCCCTGCATTAGCGGCTCAGCAGGAAATGAGGGAGGAGCTGCAGCAGTCATAGCCACAGCTGCAACAGCAGGTTTCCCCACCCCTGGCCACAGTTGAACACCAGCAGCAGCCAGCAACAACATCTGGGCCCCCCCGCCTGTGCCCAATCCTCCCCACAGCTCATTAGTGTGGGAGTTCTTCACTAAATTGCCTGCAGACACCAGTGTAGTGAAGTGCAATCTGTGTGCTGAGGTGGTGCACCGTGGCCCCAAGAGAAGTCATCTGGGCACAGGTGGTCAGCACACCCACCTATACAACCACCACTGTGAAGACTGGCAGGTCAAGACTGCCAAACAGGGAAGGAATGCACCTGCTGGCCCTGCTGGGCAACAGGTGGCAGCACGGCCTCCACCTGCACGTGGTGTCAAGTGGGTGTAGACCATGGAGCAAGTGGCTGCTCCACTACCTGCAGATGATGGTGGCAACCCTGCACAAATACCTACCACACATGCCGATTTGGGCCTGATGTGGAGTGAGCTGTACCAAGTGAACCATCAGATTGACAATGTGGAGCAGCAGTTGGAGCGCATGGAGGTGCACCAACTCCAAATAATGGGCATGCTTCAGCTGCTGCTCTCACACCATAACATTGATAATTAGTTTTTGTTTGTCCTTGCACCCAACCACCCTCTCCATAAAATAGTTCCTGATGTTGCCCCTGATCTGTTCCCCTCTTATCTTCAAATTTTTCCCCCTTCTTCATGCACATCTCTTTTTCTGAAAGATGCTACCCTCTTGTATGTTGTTGATTCCCTTTTGGTACTTGATAGTTTCTGTCATGCCCCCCCCCCTTTCCTTGTGGTTATACATATCAAGCTTTAGACTCCACAGTATTTGGGAAACGGGTTAACATGTTGTCATGGGTTGAAATTGGGGCAATACTCGTGCTATCAGCAGCTTCACTACCGCCAGCAGGAACAACAGCATCTCCAACCATGACTGAAGCTACTGATTGTACTTTGAAAAACATAGTCAGAGAAATCCTTTTACTGGCATCAACTATGCACTTCTGCTGCATACTGCCATGCCCATGGCCACTCTTGCCACTGGCAGCAGTGCCATGGCCAGAAGCATCTTTGCAGGCATTTTTGGGGATTACACAGAAAATTCACAACAAATTGAGATTTCTGAAATTTGGGGTGGATGGGAAGCTAAAAAAATAACAACTGTGGCTTATAAATGCAGACTGGGCACTAAACAGATGCAAATGTACAGATGCAGATTGCACACTATAAAGAGATGCAGCCGCATAGGCACAAAACCACCTTAACCAGTGGTCACACAAATCCAAAGCTGGAAAAATAAATTGTACTTTTTGCTGGTTGGTGGGGGCGCTGCAGTAGCAGTCCACTAGCTAGAGAGAAGGAAGCAGTAAAAAATACCACAGATGGATAACCGATTCAGCATGCGGCGATTATTGTGTGGCACAATAAAATGTGTCTGACTTGATGGTACACACACACTCACACACTACAGGTAATGCACAGAAATTTTAACAGTGCAGTACAATATATAAACAAATCTTGTAAAAAAAATGAAAATATGCACTGCACCACAACAAACAGAAAATAATTATCAAAAATTACTTCAACTATTACTGTGTGTACATAAACACACAAATACTAACACACACTACCAGTACAAAACAGTTAGAAAGACTGCCTTTCGCATGTGACTCTCACTCAACCACAGATGCGCCCTTCCCCCGAAGCATACTTCAGCAGGGTCTGTCAGTACACAGGCTGAATATTCTAACTTAACATTCAAAACGTACACAAAAATAATCAGCACTCGATGATCTAAGCACAGGAGGGTTTCCTACAGTCAATGTAGTACATTTGGAACAAAATAATTGGATCAAAAGTGATTTTTAAAGCTTTTTCAATGGCTTGATTCTCAGAGCTTTGAGAGCAAACTGTCTCCAGCTTTTCACTACACACACTGTGCAGAACTGAGGCTGTGAAAGACAATATAGAACCCATGTGACCTGACATCCCATGAATCAATGCAAAATTCACCTCAAATAGCAATAAACAGGTGATGCAAAGCAAAGTCCATCTAAATCAAAGGCACTTCAAGTTAAAATTAAAGGGAAGGCTGTAATTCAAGGTGAATTAACATGAAGTCCATTGGAAACAATGCACTTCACATTCAAATTTATAGGTGGAGTGATTCACTTCACATTGAGGAGCACTATGCAGATTTAGGGATAATACGTGAGGTGCTTCACATAGTGAAGGGGGAGCACTTCACCCACCTCTACTAAAGGGGTCGCCATAAGCAAGGTACACATGTAGGTAGGTGGCCACATAGTCATTTGTGTCTGTTTTAAATTTTTAGGGAAAAACTGAAAACAAGATGGCAGTCAAATGAAAAATGATTGTCTTGTCACAAAAAAGGATGATATTAGAAATGACAGAAGATTCTTTTTTCATTTCATACAGCTGTCTTGAGGTGCCTACTGAGCATTCTCTGAATCAATTAATGAAAATTTTAAAATTAAATAACTTATGAATGGATTAATATTTTGTCACCAAATCAGCAAAAGGCACATCTGTGGGCCAGCCATCTTCTACGCTTAAAAAGTCAAGCCAAAATTCCAAACCTTCTGGTTGCTAGAAGTGTCAGATGATTGATAACCCATTATAACCAATGGGAAAAAAACTGGTCAAAACTTCGTTTTTGCACTATCCAGTTCTCGGAATCTGCACATCAGACCGGAACAAAATTTGGCACATCCAGGGATCTACCCTAAAAGACATTGCATGCAACTTTTTGTGCAAATCCATTGGACGGTTGTGAAGTTATTACAATGAAAACATTTAGTTTTAACGATATACTGACTACCTAACTCTAAATATAATGGTGTGACCAAGTCACTGTAATACCACTGCTGTGATGTTGCACTGACTAAGATTTCATTTAAAAGTATATTCTGGCCCCACAGTTTCAAAGTTAGAACATTGAAAAGATAGTTTTATTTTTTTGAAAAGGATAACTTTGAAACCATTAGGGCTAGAAATGTGACTGTTTTAAATAAAAACTTGCAGTCATCTCGACATGCATAAGTTATATTGACACAGTTTACAGTGACTGATTTTTGTTCGTCAATGGTACACAGAAGGGCACTCACCAATCACAAGTAGGACACACAGCTCAGTGCCTAAAGGCAAACTTATTTTCATAAATGACATATCTGCATCGTTGACATGTTTCAGACATAGACTTTCATCAAAAGCTTTGATAAAGGACTATTGTCCGAAACACTTCAAGCATGCAGATTGTATGTTTATGGAATAAATTTGCCTTTGGAACTTAAAGAGCCTGTGTGTCCTACTTGTTATTGGTGAGTGCCCTTCTGTTTACAATTGATAGTGCCTTTCTGTGTCTTCTACTTGATTTTTGTTTACTAATCCCATCCTGCCCATGTCTCTCTCATGCAGGTGAACAGCTGCTCTAGTTACCTGTTGCGTACACTTGCTAAACAGAAAACTATCAGACCGTGCTATCCTCCCAGTGCTTCCATGGTCTGCTTCCAATGGTGGGACCCCAAAGACCAATCTGTAGACAACCTGTCTCTGAGGAGCAGTCAACATCAGAAGAGGCAGGATAAAGTCACAATGGTGTTCAGCTATATCAATGTGGGTGGAAAGTGGTGCAACCATTCACATGGGGATGACATTTCTGCTCCCCGCAAAGTTTTCCTACCATGTCAGCATTGACTTATGGGTACGTACAGGATGACACCATCTTATAGGAGTGGAGCTAAAGAAACATAACACCCACAACATCAATACCACCACTGATCCCACTGTAGGAGATTCCCAAGCACCAGACTGCCCAGCTCACACCATATGGGGCCTGTGCATTTTTTTATTTTACTTTTTGTTGACCAGGAAATGAGGGCTAGACAGTTCTGCCTATTTTCAGCCTTGTCCTTGGAGGAAAAGAGATACAAATGCAAACTGACATATGGAATCAGGTTACGTTGGTTGTGGTATTTTTAGTAAATGATGTCTCTGCATCATATTCTGAACACCTCCCACCCACAGCAGGGTACTTGAGTCTGGTACTCAGTCCTGCGTCTCTCATGCAGCACCACAATGCATCATCATTATTATTATTATAGTATTTTTCAGTATTATTTAAACCTTTTTTTGCTATAGAGCTTTTTGGTCCCCCTTTGCCACCTCTGCCTTACTTCATGACACTTGTCCAGCCATCCCAAGTCCCATCTGCCACTTCATTATTCAACTGGTGGGGATCCACATGGCATAGGACCCAAGAGCGCTGGGGGCCATCATGATTGGTGGCAGGGAGACATGGGTTTTCTGAGTTTTTTCTCCCTCTCCTCTGGAATCTGGTGCAGGCTGTGCATCCCCATGCATGGACCCTCAAATGCACATAACCACACCCTGTGGAGACACATGCTCCCTCAGCTCACTGCAGGGGTTGCTACAGCAGCAGAATGAGGATGCCACCTTTCCCTTATTGAAAGCACTGCCTTGCAGCAGCACTTTCCATACCCCAGGGCTGCCCAACCCAACTCCCGAGTTCACTCCCGAACCTGGTTCATTGGCACATGAGCTCATAACCATTCCATTGGACTATTTGGCAGACTATTTAAAAATTGTTTAAGCATGTTTGTAATTATTAGTAACATTTTAAAATAACATTAAATTAAAACTGCTTCAGTATAACTTATCTATATTGCCCAGACACCATGTTTTCATTAAAAAAGTTTCTTGCTTTAGCACTTTAAAAGTTACCTCAGTCTAATGATAATTTATTTAAAGAAGACTAAAATTTGAACAGTTAGGGCTAGTAAACAGTTAGGGCTAGAAACATAATTGTTATGTTTGTTACATTGTTTGTATGTTTGTTTGTAGTTGAAAAATAACATTGGAACTTTGTCCTCATTGGTTTCTCTTGCAAATATAGTTTGATCTATTTCGAAATATATCAATAAAATTAACCCTTAGGCTGCCAAAAGAATTAGAATGTATAGGAAGTCTGGACTGATATATCAGTCCATGGCACAGCAAAGGTTAAAACCTTTAAATTATGATCACATGTGTATCAAGTAAGCAGTAAGACATGACATGATGTGAATTGTGCTTGATATAATGGCATGCCTCAGTTGAGCTGCAGCATGAGACTGAAGGTTGAGTGCATCCACCTCCTGAGATATGTTGTTATTCAAGCACAATTAACACCCTGGCATGCCTTATTGTATTTATTTTAGTTTTTGTTGACCACCAGGAAAGGAGGGCTCAGCAATTCTGTCTATTTTCAGTCCTGTCCTGGGGGAGGGGGAGATACAGATGGCAATCAACTGGAATTGAACTGGATTAAGCTGTTGGTGGTACTTTTAGTGAATCAGGGAAATTTAGCCAGGACACCAAGAAAATTCCACTACTCACCTGTGGGGGAGTTTTTGGCCATCTGGGAGATGGCCACTTTGTCTTCTGAGCTGGCAGAGATGGACATGCAGGAGGTTGGGGAGCAGGCCTTCTCCCCTGCCTCATCTGCTATAGAGGCTGAAGAATTCCATGATGGGAAGGGTATCTTGGATGCAGAAAATAGAGATGAAACCTCGAAGGATATACATTTGGATACCACCATACCTACAATTGCTACTGAAGGAACAGCCAATGGAGAAATGCTACCCAGACAGGCTAAAAAGGCTGAGGACTACATGGATACTGAAAACCTGCAAGCGTTGTTGGATATGGAGGAAAAATGCTACCAGAAAAAGAGAGATGAACTCACAGTTGCTATGAGCAAGCTACAGGACAATGAAATAGAACTGGCAGCTCTGGGTCCTCTTAGTAACCCAACGGCGTTCCATAGCAACCCTGCATTAACAAAGAAAACCTCCAATACAGAGGTGACTACGGCAGACAACGGTACTGTACTTTTTCAAACAAATCCCTTTGACCAAAGAAATGTAACTGTTTTTACCTTCTTGGCTAGGGCTAAGGGTGGCAAATGGATCAGGTCTCTCAGCTAAGAAAAATCCAGTTGCGTCTCCGTGGGGGCCTATTGTACAGCTGGGTCCTATCGCCCCAAATGATAATGTCAGCACAAAAACCGGCACTAAACAACTTTCAGCGGGCATTGTACCGACAAGCTTTTCTACTTTGCACACAAATCATTATCAGCAAACTCTGTTAGTATTACCAAGCACAATAGAAACACAGCTGTCACAGCTACTGCGCTAAACCCTGCCGCTGACACACAGCTTAACTGTAAACTGGAGGAAAATAATGACATTACTTAAACTGATAAAAGAAGAAGACTTGGTTCAACAAAAGAAAAAAGAGGACTTAAGAAATAAAAGAGACTGCCATATGCAGTCCAAACGTAACAAAAGTATCACTAATTTTACATCTGACTTAACAACTGCTTCTGCTACTTCTCCCCCCATCCAGTGCACAGTACAACAGTTGCACAATGTGAGAGAAAAAGGGAATAATTCTATACAAAACAAATCTGAGGACACAGTGTCTGGATCTGACCCTATAGCCCTCTGGTCTTCAGACACTGCTATTGTGCCAGCAGGATGGAAAAAGGACACAGAGGGCAAATGAATGCCAGACCCTAATTAGGAACCCACACCCCTGTCCCAGGATATCCCAAAATGGTGTCCATCACATCAAAATCAAAGTACTGGGAAGACCCAGATTATTAGCCTACAGATACAGAGGGTGGACATGCAGACAGGCAGTGTTCTGCCAGAACAACTAAAAGACAAAGAAATTTCATCCATAAATTTAAAAAACAACTGTTACAGAAGAGAAAAAGAACACAGAAAAGACAACAAATACTCAAAGGACAGGAACCGCCTTGGACAATACCCACAGTAAAACGGAACATGAGCAGTCTCACGACCAAAAACAGAGACACTACCTCCAACGAAAAACTGCAGAAATACTTGGACTTTTTCAACAAAACAGAAGAAATGCAGTTTGCGTTCTTTATAAGGGAGGGCTGGAAACAAGACCGGACAGATATTAAGTGGGAAGAACATTACTTTAAGAATCCCTCCACTTCTCCCTGGCAGATGTATTTAGTTTTATCAACATCTAAGGGGAAGACAACTACGATGTTAGTTTCCGATCCGCTCATACTCTACAACTGTTTTGGACAAGGTATAACCAGGTTAAATTTTTACCACTCTGGACACCCTTCATGTCCATTCTCCTTATAAAATAACTCATCAAATACATCACAAAAATGTTCTGAGATGAAGGCGTACATGTCGAAGACATCATACACTGACTACTTCAATGGTGCACAGTTCTTAGTGCACAAGAAGCAATTCTGGATGCGGAGCAGTTCTGGATGGGGGATGGAAGTACAAGGTTAAATTGCATCAAACCAAAGAAGGTATAAGCCATGTACCAAACTGTTTTTTCTTAGTGCAGAACCATGGGGTTTGTTTTTACACCGGTCAACCTAAGGCATGTTATGAATGTGGATCACGGACCCACCTCTCGTATGTGTGCAACAAACCAAGGTGCGGCATATGCGAGGAGGTGGGCCACATCAGCATGCAATGCATGAATCACACTAAATGTACCTTGTGTAACAAAACCGGCCATCTGTTCCAAGAATGCCCATGGGCTTCTTGTAATTGGGCTGATAAAATAGGCTTGGATGACCTAATACAAAAAGAGCAGCAAGCTGCCCTAAGACCAGAACCTTCAGAAGATATTGACCCTGAAGTAGAAAAAGAAGACCAGAAACAATCGGAACCTCAAGAACCAACTGAAGCCCAAAAGGAACAATGCGTGGATCAATTCCCCGAAATGATCAAAACATCAGCAATTAAAGCATCACCCTGAAAATTAGCACTACAGTCCACTGAGCTCATGACACTGGTCTGTTATTCAGACCCAAAAAAATACATCACTGTTACACCACTCACACAAACATGGGTAACACCTTTTCCTAGGAGACATTCCTTAAGGAAAAGTGTTGCTAATTTGGAGACCCCTACTGTGGAGATGGAGATTCCCTTTTCCATTCTCTTATGCCAGGACTGGGAGGACACAGAAATGAAAAGGGATGAGGTTGGTGGGAGTTCTGTCACTTCTGAGTCTGGAAAAACAGATGATTATAAGCATTCTGGGAAAAAAAAGAAGAAGAAGAAAAATAATGAAGACATTATAACTAACCTGTGTCATGCATTGTCTCTCATTAGTGAATGCTTGTAGTTTATTAAATCATAAGAAGAGACAAGCAGTTTTTCAAATACTACATGTCTATGCCTTTGATGTAATATTATTACAAGAGACATGGATGTGGTCAACAGCACAAGTAAATTTATTCAAAACCGAATGGTACTGGGGTCCATCGTATTGGTCCTTCGGCCTAGACAGGGCAGACAGAATAGGGACATTATTTCAAGGTTATGATTTCACATTAACAAAGCTAGTGGATTTAATCTCTGGTACTGATAACAGATGGTATATGTACAACACAACCAAGTAGGTTTATTAATGCATATTCCCCTAAGTCAAAAGCAGATAGAGTAAAATTAATAGAATCCATACAACCCTTTCTGGTTACTACATAGATTTTATATCTTGGTGGGGATTTTAACTGTAGCCTAAGAACCCAGACGTCACAAAACATTACCAAAAAAAATCTATTGTGACTCGATAATGTTACAAAAATGTGTTCAGACTGCTGATTTAGTCAATTGTGCAGACTTTCAGGAAGCAGGGCCTGCTTTCACATACCAGACAGGTAAACTCACATCCACCATTGATTATCTATTTACTAACAAACAACACCAAAAAATCACTTTAGAAATAATTTCAGTAGACTTCTCGGATCATCTGCTATTAAAAGGTTCTTTTCATAAATCAATCACAACACAAGCAAAAAACAACAAATAGAAACTAAATAATGTTGTCCATTCTGATAACTATGTACACACTAGCATAAAAAATGTATCAAGTGACAGGGCCTCTATATTTGTTCTTTATGAAGACAAGGGGGAATGGTGGAGTGATATTGTATTTATTTTGGTTGTGGGAAAAGAGCATGATCTTCATTTTTTTCAGGTTAAGCACAAGTCCCTGGTCTATGAACCAGCCTTCAGCCTTTCAGTATTAATCTGATTGTGTAAAGTGATGTTTTGATTCTGTACCATTTATAATGATATTTTTTCTTAATAAAAATTCCCCTACTCCTTTTCAAGAAGTGCCATGGGATCTTTGACATCCACCTGAAAAAACACCAGAAAAGACAGACAGGATCTTGATTGATCGTCTCATCTGAAAGACGGCACATGAGGAGTGCAGCATCCACCTCATGATGCACTACAGTGTCAGTAGTGGGATTTTACTGCAAGTACCTGGTGCAGGGATTGAACCCACAACCTTCTGATTTGCTGGGCTCAGAGGTGAGTGCGCAACCCGCTGAGCCACTGACACTAATAATTATGAAATAGGTCAATTGACAAAAGTAAAAAAATATATTTTTTTTAAATAGCAATCTTATTCATTTAAATTAGTAAATGAAAGAAAACAAATTAAAGTAATGTGTAAGAAGAAAAAAGTTATATTTAGAGGTTGCAGTGTTAATAGCTGGCCAGTATCTGGTAAACAAATACATACATACATACATAAATAAATAAACACTGCATGAATGTGACCAGGAGAAAGTATAAGCAACAGAGCCAAGTACAAAAAGAGCAGCAAGTATGTGTGATGGCTTCAAGGGGAAGTCACAACAGTGGGCAAAACCAGAGGGGTGAAGTAAGAGGGACCAGAGAACCACAAGGGACAGCATACAGCAGTTCATATGGCAATTTTCATTGAGAGGTCACAAGTGCAGTTTTGGTTACACTTTTTTTATGGATCCAAAATCAGTTCTGTCATTGCCTTTGATTTTTGCCACATAATCATCTGCACTTCATGGACCAACCTAAGCCTTTTATTGATGGCACTGACTGCTTTTTCAGATTTGCAGTTGAAGTGACAATTTTCTAGAGTTATGCTTGGGGTATGATTCTGTGACTGGTATTGGTAGTCTGGATCAGCAGGTGCAGGATAATCAAGAGAATAGTTTTTTTCAAGGTGGGAGACTGGAGTTAGCAGTGAAGTTGCAAAGCAGGTTGGAGCCTATAAGGAAGGGAGAGCTTGAAATTCTTTTATTTCTTTTAAAATGGAACTGCATCTAACGTGACACCAAGGCATCAATGGGAACCTGTTTTTCCAGAATAACCATGTCTGGTGTGGGTGTTGTCTGCTATGTTGATAATGTGTTGATTATATGGGTAAAGAGGTCTTGGATCTTGTTCCCATGCAATTGTGCTTGTATATCGGACTTTGGTTCCACAGTCCTCAGTTAATCATGTTTCTAGGTTTTACTGCCCATGTCATAATGTATACTGATATACTGTATACTGATGTATGTATTTTCATGAAGGTGCTCCTATAACTACTGTATTCTTCCTTAAACTATTGAACTTATTTGCAAAAACGGGGAAAATGAGAATTCCCTATGTAGCTATGATCAAGTGTAGGGAACCTGTAGGCTCACTCTGTCCAAAACCCATAAGACCAGCATAGGGCAGCTAGTTTATTTCCCCTGGGGTGTCATACAGATGAGGCACACTGATGAGTCCTGGGTAGGATGAAACAAGTGTCTGTTTCTTCTGTTTGCACCCTTTGCAGATTGTGTGAGAGGCCCGTTGGCATCATCCATTCCTGATTAAAGCTGAACCAGCCTAAAAGTTAATGGTGATTTGCATGTACAGCCCATGATGGTTTTCATTGTGGGGGTATGTATGTTTTGTATTTCTTTGAAACTTGGCTTTGTGACCAGTGCCCTTTGGGGTAACTCCTGCCTCAGTGCTTTTGCACTGAGGTTCTTTGTCTTTTAGCTGATTTTTTGTTTTTTTGGGCTCACCATGACCGAAACCCCTAAGACCAACTTAGGGCAGCTGGTTCAATTCCCCAGGGGTGCCATACAGATGAGGCACACTGATGAGTCCTTGGTAGGATGAAATGCGTGTCTGTGTCTTCTGTTTGTACTCTTTGCAAATTGTGTGAGAGGCCTGTTGGCACCATGCATTCCTGCTTAATGCTGAACCAGCCTGAAATTTCATGGTGATTTGCATGTACGGCACATGATGCTTTGCTTTATAGGGGTATGTGTAATTTTATATTCCTTTGAAACTCTGCTTTGTGGCCAACACCCTTTGGGGTAACCCTTGCCTCAATGCTTTTGCACTGGTGTTGTCTGTCTATTAGTGGTATACTGTGAAGGCAAATCATAGCCTTTATCTGAATTTAGGTTTAACACCGATGAGTTCTTGGCCGACCATAATCCCTGATACTAGGTATTGGGAGAGCAGTTCTGCTAAACAAGTGTCAGTTTCTCTAGCTTATTTAGGTTTGCTGTAATTGTGCAAAATGACTTACTGATGTCATTTCACATTTGCACCATGTTTTTGGAGTTGCTATGCATTTTACTGGAAAGATGATCACACATTGGCTATCCATAGACTAAAAATCTTTTACTGTCTTCCACCATTTCATAGACTCACTCATAAGCAGTTATTTAACCTTACAATTCCAAACTGTTCCATAATACTTTACTGAGCATGTTGATATTACTATGGCACCATTTATACTGCTGAAATACCCATTGTAAAAGGCTTGCTGTGTTTTTGAGGGTAACCTTTAAACTGAGTTATAATCCTGGGATTATCTGAAAGAACTCTTTATCTAGCTACTACTGTAAAATGTGCCTCAGTTGTCTGTGTTTTGTTCCTTGAAATTTTGTCCACAACTGCTCTGTGGTGCCCAAACAATCTCTAGGATTGAGATGGAAAAATAATTTCTAGTCTTTTCAATAAAAGCTGATTTATCTACTTTAAAAAGAATGAGTTTTTGTAATTTCTGTCTCCTGTCAACAGTATGCATGGAGCAGTTCATAGTCCCTACCATCTTGGTCAGGAAGATCTATTGTGGGAAGTCTCCATAACTTCCTGATAATATACATATTATACTGGCACTGTAGCACCAGTATAGTTAGGGTTGATAGGGATTTAAATGTTAAACCTCAAACTTTGCACTTTAATAATTTTTGAACCATTTAAGGAGTTTGAACAACATTTGGCACACTTTGTGGGTATGGGAAGGTCTCTTGATGTGCTAAATTTCATGTCAATCCCTTGTGTAGTGTTTGAGATACAGGGTGTTGAAAAAACAGAGGGTTTTGCTCTTTTGGCTGTTTTTTTTTTTCGCTAACCTGTATCTCAAAAACAGGTTAAAATTATTGGCTAACATTTTCAGGGCAGAAAGCCTTTGCCTCACAGATGTGCCTTTTGAAGATTTGGTGTAAAAATATTAATCTGTTCCAGAGTTATTAAATTGGGTATTTCCTATTAATTCTTATGGGAAAAAATATATGTCAGGCACGATGCAGGATTCCAGGCTTTTTTGATGCAGAATCCTGCATCGAACTGTCATGTTAGATGCAGAATCCTGCATCAAAGTGCCATTTTTTGATGCAGAATCCTGCATCTAGCTGCCATGTTAGATGCAGAATCCTGCATTGAAGTGCCACATATGGCATCATTTAAGTGGAAACAAATGGGCCAAATGCCGCCCCCATAGAAAGCCCCCCCCACCGCAGTGTGGCTGTCATTTAAAAAAAAATTCCCACTCCCTCCCTCAGAGCAGTCCCACCTGCCACCCTCGTACTCTGTCCCCCTGTCATTTAACAAAAAACCCTCCCGCTCCCTCCCTCTGACCAGTCCCACCCACCACCCTCATTCACTGGTCCCCAGTCCGTGCAAAAAAATGACCCTCCCTCGTCCTCTCTCTATGCAGTCCCACCCACCACTCTCTTTCCCCAGTACACCTTTCTTATAAATAAATCCCTTCTGTTCACTCCCTCTGTGCAATCCCACCTGCCACCCTTGTTCCCCAGTCCCCAGTCCATGTAAAAAAAATACTCTCCCTCTGTGCATTCCCACCCAACACCTTCATTCCCCGGTCCATGTAAAACAATTACCCTCCCTTTCCCTCCCTCTGTGCAGTTCCACCCACCACCCTTGTAGCCCAGTTCCCCCATTCTTATACATATATAAATCCCCTCCGCTACCTCCCTCTGTGCAGTACCACTTGCCACTCTCATTCCCTGATCCCAGGTCCATGTAAAACAATTACCCTCCCTCTCCCTCCCTCTGTGCAGTCCCACCTGCCACCCTTGTAGCCCAGTCCCCCTTTCTTATATATGTGTATATATATATATATATATATATATAAATCCCTCCCGCTGCCTCCCTCTGTGCAGTACCACCCACCACCCTCGTTCCCCGGTCCCCTTTAATGAAAAAGAAAGCAGTCCTTGATGCCTTTTTCTTTTTATAACCTGTAAATAAGAAAAGGTCCATCGTCATTTCTCTGTCTCTTCCTCATCCCCACCCTCCCACTAGGGAGGGTGGGGATGAGGGAGGGGGGACTGAGGAAACGAAATCCTGCCCAAAACATGTTTTTGCATCTGTGGCACAGAATGGCGTGGTCGCTGTGTGAAATCAACTTTTGGGATGGATTAGCAAAATCATAGTGCCACTGTTCATGAGGAGATGTCCCAAAAAGCCCATGTTGAAAATACGGTGAAAAAATTCAAAACATGACCGAGTTACAAGCGTGCATTGCGCAGTTTCTACTCATGCTCATAACTTCACCAATTTGTGATATTTTCAATCCTGATTTTCAACACTGGCATTTTTGCATACCTTCTCATGAACAATACAACTGTCATTCTTTACATCCCTCTCAAAATATGTTTCTGTACCCATGCTGCAGATTGGTGCAGTCCCTGTGCAAAACCTACTTTTGGCATGGATGCGCCAGCCCACCGGTGCAGTGGAAAGATTTACCATTGCACAGCGGGTGACCTGGGTTCGGGAACATACCCAGAATGCTTGAGGGCCAGCAGGAGGTCAGGGATGAATTGAACCACCATTGCACACTCTTCACTGCCACAGGAGGGGAGGAGGGTGTATGTCTGTGGTCCGGGCTCCCGGGTGTTCACGGTACACACCATTACTGGAGCACCTGAGCACTACTCCTTGGGAGGAAGTATTACAATGGATGACATGTCTGCATCAAAGAGCTCAATGTGACACATCTCCCACTTTACAAAGCAAGAAAAACATCTCTGCTGTGCAGCATGATGCCTTCCTGGCTGCGGCAGATGCAAGGGGGTCCCTGGCACATCCATGACAGAGCACCATTGGGGTTGCAGGGGGAGGCTCCAATGGCTCCACACTGGGAGGCAATCCAGGGGGCACTGCATGCGGGTGACTCCTGGCTTGACTGTGGCAGCAAAAGGGTGACTGAAGAAGGTTGGCTACCAGAAGAATAAAGGCATAGTAAGCACAAAAATTTAATTTGGGGCTTGATTAACAAATTCACAGTGAGACTGTTCATGAGGGGAGGTCCAAAAAAAACCCATGTTGGTAATCTGGTGAAGAAATTCCAAAAAATTATTGAGTTACAAATGTGTGTTACGCAGTTTCTATACACGACCGTAACTTCGACAATTTATCATGTTTTCACTTCAGATTTTCAAGATTACCATTTTTCACACCACCTCATAAATATTACAGCTGTAATGTTTCAAATCCTGTCACAAATGTTTTTCTGCACCTGTGTCGCACAACGGTGTTATAGTTGCACAGAATTATATTTCAACAGGGATTTGTAAGTTTTCTGTATTGGGTACATGTGGTGAGGTGATGATAAGAAGGTTATGTTGAACAGTTATGACTATTTGTTGAGATTTTGCTGTCTGTTCTTAACTTTATATGTGGAAGTGCAGGGGCCAGAGACCCCTGTGTTTCCACAGCTAGATACATATGTGCACCTGTGGAGGGATGGGAGTGCAGCTCCCACGTGACATATGGATATTTATATAATTGTATGTTTCTCCATTAAAAAAGTATGCAAATTAAATGCAAAAAACTTTGTTATCGCATCAGTTAGGGTTTCTGTCATGCCCTTGATAGTATGGAAATATCAAGTTAGGGTGTAGAATCATAATAGCACATGGTCCAGACTCACAACACAGATACACACATGGCTAACATATAGAACTTTAGCTGCAACACTTACAACAGCTTATGTTACACACAATCATAAGGGTCAGCACTTTTAAGCCAACTCATGTCCTTAATGCTCAGTAGAACACATTAGTCAGTTATATGAAATCACAACAGTACTGCAGACTTCCTATTCTTACTTATTCTACTGAGTGTTAAGGACATGAGTTGGCTTAGAAGTGCTGACCCTTATCAGTGTGTGTTAAAGTTCTGTATGTTAGCCATGTGTGTAACTGTGTTGTGAGTCTGGGTGGGCTATTAGGATCCCACACCCTAACTTGATATTTCCATACTATCAAGGGCATGACAGAAACCCTAACTGGTGTGTTAACAACGTTCTTTGCATTTAATATATACAGATATATATATATATACAGAGAGAGAGTGAGACTGCAAAATACTTTTGTTGAACTTTAACATCGCAATTTTATACAAGACAGTAAAAAATACATTGCATGTCACTTCAGATGATTATGTACAAAAGAATTCATAATGCTTAAACATACAGAATTGTGCAGTGAGGCCTACAATAGATACTTTTAAGTATAACCTACCAAATGGGATGGATCCTCCATAGTTGGATTTACAATGAATTTGTCACCTGCCCACATATCTTACCACTAAGTCTTTAGGACATCTAGCTAGAAGGAAGTCATGGTGCCCAATTTTCAAAGGCTGATGCAAGGCTTGCATCAACCCTGTTGTTTGGTGCAACTGTGCCAAATGTTACTACATTGGGCACAGTTGTGACAGTTTCCACAATTTATGAGAGTTTGTGCCAAATATTTGGCTCAAACCCCATAAAATGAGTCCCCCAAATAGTACAAGTTAGACCAGGGGGAGCTGATCTAACTTGCGGCATTTGGCACACAAGACAGAAAATCATGATCGACTCCTAGTGAATGCCTCAAGCCTGAGTGAATGCTGCAAGCCCCCTGTGCTATATGTTCAGCACACTAGGGGCTTTCAGCATTTGTAAGTCCTTTGAAAACTGGGTGCATGATGTTATTTGACCTCAAAGTCTCACTTGGAGAATGAACCCACTTCCACTGGTGTCACAATAGGATGCACATTGCCTGAATGACTTCCATTCATTATTGACTGCAAACTGGGTCCTCTCAATTCTAAGGCAATCTATCATATTGTTCACCCATTTTGCAATTTTGGGGACAGTTGTGCCAATCCAGTTTTGGGCTTTTGTCTTCTCAGGGTTTATAAGGGCCAGACCCCATACTGGTGTTTATTTAGGGAGCCTCATTGGTGATTATGCCCTTTATATCAGCTCCAGTAGGGTGAATGGAAGTGATAAATTAGCAATTTGCTCCATAATTCAAGGTACTTCTTACCAGAACCCCTTGATCTTATCATATGTTAGGGCCATGTGCATGAAGGTACCCTCTTCTGCCCTGCATTTGTGGCAGGAAAGGTACAGGTCTTATTTCATTTTATAGAGCCTGATAGTGGTGAAATAGGCCCTGTACATAACATTATACTGGATTTGACAAAGTTTGTTATTCTTCATCCCATACAATGCATGGTTGATAGTCTTGTGCCAGGCATTGTCCGGTACCTCCTGATTGAAGTCAGATGTTCACTTCTGTTTGATATGAGCCAAGGTTCAGTTCTGCTCCCCTGGTGAAACTTGTAGTGTGCAGATAATGGTCTGGATGTGGGGTGTCAGTTAAAAAATTTGTTCTATGGGTGACAGTTCTGGGGTTTCAAACAATTTGGGGATGGCTTTGTCCAACAGATTTCTTACTCTAAGAAAAATGAAGAAGCCATGTGGGTCAAGGTTACATTATCCTGAGTGGAATAAAGGCTATAATGATCCCCCATTCAACTTTTTGACTGTAGTGAGCCCCAGTTTTGACCATGTCAGGAGTTCTTGACAGATGAAGACATCATAGCCTCTTACGCCTTTAATGGCTTGTAGCAACAGTGCTTTGGGAGAAACATCAGCCCCATGGCCAATTAGGCTGTGGGCAGTGATCCATGCCCCAACCATGGTTCTTGTGAGAGGGTTCCTCACTTTCCTCATCTTTAAAGTCTTGCATTTAGGGCTTAACATTCCCTCCAGCAAGGGTTGGCCTTCCTCCCACTCTTCCATCTTCTGCCAGACAGGGTGATCCTACTGTTCTCTTCCTACCAGATAGACCAGCTGAGCAGCTAGGTAGCAGTGATATATATGCAGTAGGGAGAGGCCACCCCCCCCCCCGCCAGACTGAGGTCTTGACATAGCTGAGCTTATTTCTCCTGATAAAACTGTTGAGACTGCTTTTGAACTGTGTGAAGAACTTCCCAGGGACATGAAAGGGTACTCACTGAAACAGATAGAGGATTCTGCTGAAAATACTAGAGTTCCAGAATGTAAAATTCTGCCTACAGAATGTCCATAGAATTACCATTCTGATTCTATGGTACTGTGCAGAATTTACATTAAAATTCAATGGACGTTTGCCAGATATTAAATTTTAGTTATGTTGGCCTAGTTTTCCAAAGTATGTATCCACATAATATCAGATTTGGGAGGTGAACAGGTACTAATTGCTATCATAGTTGTGCTGAATTTCAGAGTCCTAGATTAAAAAGGAGCTGAGTTATAGGTGACCAAACATTTAATAAGAATTTAATTTTCAGTTATTTCCATCAAATTTTAAAATTACTTATCCAAATTTCTGAACAGTTTCATGTTTTAGCAAAACGTGCAACATGGGCATTTGCAACAACTTTTAAGTCTCCAACTTTAAAGGGGGCTTTGGTATAGGTAGCCAAACATTTTGCCAAAATTTTGATTTTCATTATTTTAGTTTAATTTGAAAGCATTCATTGAAATACTATAAAATGTTACAGGCACATGGGCTATTACTGCTTTTATAGCTGTACATAGTTTCAGATTTCCAGCTCCAAAGGTGCTTGAGGTCTAGGCAAATAAAAGTTTTTATTAAATGTCCCAAAAAATAAAATGACAAACTGAGCACCTATCATTTTTAGATGATCCATCCTAATGTCCTGATGTTTGGTACCATTAGAACTGCTATCAAAGAGTAATCATATCAAATTCCAGATCTATATCTCAATAGACAGCTGTGATATGATCAAATTAATAGATTTCAAGAATTCCACAGAATTTCACTAAATTGTAAATTTCAGTTATTTTGGTCCAGTTGTCAAAGTATTTATGCAAATGATATCACATTCAGCAGGAAAACAGGTACCAATGGCTTTCATAAGAAAGAGGTCTCAGTACTGGGTGGCCAAACATGCACACAGAATTTAATTTTCAGATATTTCCATCTAATTTTTTAATTTCTTTTTCAAATTTGGAAGATTTAGAGAAATGTGCAGCAGGTTTTAAGTCTCAAGCTTTAAAGGTGGCTGTACTATAGGTAGCCAAATATTTGCAACAAGTTAGATTTTATTTTACAATAATTTTGAATGTATTCATTGAACCACTATAAAGTGTTGCAGACACACAGCTGATTACTACATTTATTAATGTAGCTGTTTTTAGATTTCTAGCTCCAAGGATGCCTGGGTTATATTCAGAAAGAAAATTCATGAAATTTCTCACAAAAATTCAATTACAGACTTTGAGAACCTATTATTTTGAGATGAGGCCTTCTAATGTCATGGTATTTGACACACTGTTAGCACATCTGTCAGCAAGCAAACCTGCCACATTTCACATCTCTAGCTGAATATACAGCTGAGTCATGACCAGATTACTACATTTCAAAATCTCCACAAAATTCTAATGAAATTCCACAAAATTCTGTGGAATTTTATGGAATTCCATCAGATCATGAATTCAGAAATTTCTCATTCTGCACTGCTCTAGAGAATGCACTTTTTAATGTTGTTCATTCACCCTAGAGTAAACCGTGGGAGGGACATCCAGTTCTTTAAGGTAGACTTGATTCTTCACAGGAGGGGAGGGGAGTTCTTGTTGCAGAGGAGCCCAATAGAGCTGGGGCAAAAGACAGACAAATAGTTAAGTACCTGCACTACCTTTAACTGTGAGACCACAGGCAGGTTGTGTGCTATGGTGCACCCGAAGTAGTATTAGCATATTTTTCCCCAGTTAATTTTGTGACCCACTAGAAGACTATACCGCTACTATCCTAGGCATGGCTTGTCCTAAAATTTGATCAGGTGTGTATGCATATATCTCTCAAGATAGGCTTTGCTTTACTCAGTTTTATATTTTGAATAATCTCTACTTCACACCTGCTAAGCTATTTAAAATGGGACAGTTGCAACGAGTGTACAGGTGTTGTGGTCAAACAGAAGGCACTTTATATCATATCCTTTGGGAGTGTCTCAATGTGGCTGCATTGCATGAATCAATTAAATCTAAGATAGATCCATTACTTGGAGCCGAAGAGCATTTTACACCAGAGATTTGCTTAGTAGGTGATTATAGTCAAATCTAAGTTACAGAATGGAGGTATGCTATGGCTATGATCTCAATGTCGGTTAAGAGACTGATTCTGCATCATTGGTTGAATCAGTCTTTACTTTCCTACAACGACTAGCTGCAGGAGTTTCTCGACAACCAACATATTGAAAAACTGATAGCTAGTATCCATAATAGGTTACCCAGCTACAATAAGAAGTGGAGCAAGTTGCATGTCCTATACATAGCCTAGGCTCTTTGAATGGGTCCCTTTCCATCTTATTACTACCGTGTTATCTTTATTATTATAATTATATCAGTTATTCTTAGTTTATGTAGCCTATTCAGAATATTCCTCACCCACTTCTGTTTGTTGTTGTGTATATTAATGTCATCACTGCCGCAGGGTTGGTGGGAGGTTGGGAGGGTTGGGGGTGATAGGTTTGTTATGCATGTTTGTGGGGTGTTTTGTTAGTGGCTTTAATGTATTGTTGCTGAATTGTTTGTTGTTATAAAAACTAATAAAGTATTTTTAGTTTAAAAATAAAGGGGGGATGGCTTGTGCCAGGTATTTTATATATAGCAGGATATCATCCACAAAGAAGCTTAGCTTGTGGTGGCACTCTCCTGCAAAAATACCTCTATATTGCATCTTGCCTGTAATGCAACTGCCAGTGGCTCCAGAATGAGCACATACAACATGGGGGGCAAAGGGCAGCCCTGCTGCATGCCCCTAGTAAGCACAAAAGGCTGAGATAGCCTGTCATTGGTCATCACTTGAGCTTTGGGGTTGTTGTACAGAATTTAGCCCCAGCTCCTAAATCTGGGTCCCAATCCAAATCTCTCCAGGGTATGGTGCATGAACCCCCACTTCACGCACTTACATGCCTTTTCAGCATCAAAGACAATGACTCCAGCTCCTCCCGCTCCCAGCTTCCTACTCTCCCCCCCAGGTTCAATGCCACACCATGTTCAGGGTCCTTCTGAGATTAGTTTCCCTGCCAGCTTTTAATGAAGCCAGATTGATCCAGGTGGATTATTAATGAGAGGAATGTCTACAAACCAGTTGCCATAACTTTGACCATAATTCTGTAATTTGCTGTAAGAAGTGAGATCATGTTGTAGGAGTGGCAGAGTTTTGGGTCCTTACCCGGCTTGGGAAGCACAATTGATGTGGCCAGCTGCATGGAGGATGGGGGCCAGCACCCCAGCTTTGGTGCATTCATTAAGCATTTTCCAGTGGGGCTCTTGTAGCTGGGTGAGAAGATTTTATAAAAATCTATTTGGAGAAAATCTGGGCCTAGAGCCTTCCCACCCTGCAAAATACTGTATGCATCATTGTTCCTATCTGCTCCAAAGTGAGGGAGAACTCAACAGAGGAATACACATCCTGTGGTACCCTGGGGATCAGGGCTGTCTCTCATCAAACTGTGCCAATTGCTGTTCAGGGGGACCCACTTTGGAAGTGTATAGGGTTTGGTAACAATCCATAAAGCAGTCTCCTATTTTTGGACAGGTCAGAAGTTTCAGACCACTCAGCTGTAGTTATGTAGGCATTGTGAGTGGCCTGAGATTTTCCCTTGAGCTGCCAGGCCAGCCATTTATCACTGCGGTCCATGTCAAAGTACTGACCAGTCCAAGACAGCAGGATCTGTCTTTCTAGTTGTTAGCTTGTGCGGGTGCTCAGCTGGGTTTTTACATTTTTGTAGTACTTGGTAGACCTGTGGGTGGGATTCACCATATGTGTTTGCTCACAAGCCATTACTTTAATAGTTAGGGCCTGGATTTGGGATTTTACTTGCTTGTGGTACTGACTGATGTAAGAAATGGTGCAGTGCCTTACATAGGCATTGTCTGCTTTGGTTGCTATGATAGGCAGTAACTAAGCAGGAACAGGAAGCGGTAGGGTGTGTTCTTATATGCTGCACCATGGAAACCACTTAACTGGTTGCTAAAAGGTTACTGTGCTCAGATGTCAGAGGTCCATGGTTGGTCAGGAAGAATCCAAGCAAGCTACAGTCTGCCGTCAGTCTGACTGGGCTTCACGGGGTAGATTTCTGTACCTGTGAGCATGCCTTCATTATGCTTTTTATAGCCTTATGGTGTAAAATGAAATACTCTAGGTTTCTTTCTTCTTGCTTAATGTACAGATGTATGATTAAGTACAGTGCAGAACTGTCTAGTAAGCAGAAATCCTTAGCCCACCTACCAATGCTAAAGAGGCACAGAATATAGTGGTTGTTACCAGGCCGAGAGAGTGACTGGGATGTAAGTCCATCTGTTGTCTGTCTCCTCCATGCTTGCCCCTACACCACAGCATGATCACTATTATTATACTGGTGCTGAACTGCATGGCGCTATAGAAACCGGGAGCTATTATAACTCTCGTTATTATGTCCTCGCTGTTATGGCGATCATGATTTGTTTTTTATGATTTTAACATAGAACCCTTCAGGGTCTTCCATCTCATGGAGTGTGACGTATCACCAGGGTAGTTGCAGTCCAAGAATTTTTGGATTTTGGAGGACATGCAGTCCTTTTTTCCCTTGCTTCTTACAGACCAGCATCTAGTTTCTAAGCCCCTGGGGACAGAGACTCTACCGCCCCCCCTTCAGAGTCAGTAAAGTAGGGGCACAATCTGGAACAAGTATGGGACCATTCCCCCATGTGTCAATAGGTATATATGGACAAAAACATAACTCTCTCCTGGCATATGAGGAGTGCACATCGGAGCAGAAAGTGTATTCTCTTTTGGCCTGGGCTACATAGTGCCATATATCCACCGGGCCATTGTCTGCAGCTAGGGCCCCTCAGGGCTTTAGAATTCTTATCATGGGTCAGGGAGTCCAACAGTATCTATCCAGCACCCCATCCCAGACACAGTTCATGTCCTCTCCCCAGAATCAATCTACTCTGCCAATCCATTAGATCCACTGACAGCTTTTGAAAAATGTCCAAAGAGTCACTGTTTGGGGCATATATGGAATGCACTGTTGGGATTCACCCAGTCCCATTTGCAACTTGTTAGCCTTAATAATTTCCACAAGGATCCTGGTTGGAGCCAAACTGCAGTGCCCCTGGCCTTTGAGTCAAAAATGGCAGTCTGAAATTCACATTCCTAATTTCTTTTGATGTAGGAAAACTCCCCCTCTGTTATGTGTCTTCTAAAGAAGGACTATGTCTGTTTTCTGTTTTTTGATATAATCTAGGACCTTCCTTCTTTTTTGGTGGGTCTTAAGGCCACTTACATTCTATGACAAGATTTTAATGTTATCCTCCATTATCAAAGAGTAATATGTGGGTTCCTAGTAGATAGTGGTAATCTGCACTCTTGGATGTACTTTCACATTCCAGTAATAATGAACACGTGTGATGTATATCAATGCAAAAACTATTGCCAAATAAATCCCTTACCCCACCCCCTCCCATTTTAGACAAACCACATACACCTCAGTAATACCCCCCCCCCGGCACTCCCCAAACGAGGTTTGTGACTCCCATGCAACCCTGGCAGATGTGCAAAATTGTTGTGGTATCCCACAGTCACCATCTTCAATATACCAACTCATTTGTACTTTAGTCTCCCTGAGCAAACCTGAGAAGCAACATGCTTAACTGCATAACATGAATAGTGTGCATACTACATGGCTATATACAAAACACATAGTCTGATCATTATAGTGAGTAACCAGTCTAATTCAGTACATTATGCATAAATTCATGAATTTAGGTCCTGTTGTCCCACATGACAACCCAAGAGCCTAGGTCCCTGGTTGTTTGGATTCCTGGGCCCTAGATGAAGAGGTCCCTCTTGTCCTGCACTGGTGACTCCCCTTGGGATACAAATCTAGGTTGCCCTCTGGAGGACTCCCCCGTACAGTGCCTGCAGGTTAGCTTTGATCCAACTTAGGGAACCCCCCATCCACAATCCTCCACCTCCCACCCACTGCCTCCAACCGGCTCAATGACTGAGATGATAAAATGGCTTTATTTGCAGGCAGAGTCACCCAGCAATGGGATACTGTAGCATCTGCAGTCCACAACTCGAGGTCCTTGCTTGGATATCCTTGGCTGTCTGGGAGTTGACCCGAGCCACAGTAAGCTGCTTCCAATTTCCTCTCTCCTACAGATTGTTTGCAGGACTGCTCGCAAAGTGAGGGAGCTTGTGTGGATGTTTGCTGGCCCCCAGAGGCTGAACAGCTACTGGCATTGGCCTGCCTCCAGGCTTCTACATTTGCAGTACCCCCTGCCTCTCCCCATACTTCAACTACAGCATAATGCAGCTTCTTACTTGTGTCTAGGGTAGATGGAGGCCAAGAGGAAAAGCCCCAGTGGCACTCATCTGCAGGAAGATCCCCTTGGGTAATAATCTCGTTGTGTGGGTGCAAGGTTGAGCTAACTGGATGCAGTCCCTGGAGGTGTCCAGTAGGAGTGCCCAAAACTGAGTTCAGTCATCACTGGGTTGAGTAATACCTGAAGTCATGTGGGAACAAGGTCTGTTGGCAGGAACAGTGGGCACACATACGCATTACCACTGCACAAGTCCTCCCAACTTCACGATTGTGCAACCCCATGACAGTGCAAGTTATGCCTGTTCTCATCTTTGTTTTTCAACTGTGCACACATCAGGTGCTCTGAGTAGCCATGTAATATGGTCCATTGCCTTACTATAATGCAACCTCCATGGCCAATGCAGTCTCACACCAAGCCCCATATTAAACTCCCTCCTCCCTGCATTAAAGTCCAAAATAATAAAACCCATTCAGCACGGCAATTACACCCCAGTAGTTAATTAATGACAGTGAGGGTGAGGATCTGGTCTCCCTTATTAAGTATCTACCCCCTGAGAAATGGATTCCCTCTGCCAGCGTACATTTCAAAGGATACCAGAGTTGCCGACCCAGTAGCGCAGAAGGCTGAGGCACTGAGTGCCTTACCTCACACCACGCTGGCGACCTGAGTTCGGGAATGAGCTTGGGACATCAGAGGCTGGCGGGGGAGGGTATGGAGCTGGATAGAGTGGCCAGAAGGCGGCTCTCCTCTCTGGGAAGGTTCCAGTGCATCCCTTGGTACAGGTCTGCCTCCTGGTGGAGGCCAGGAGTGGAACAGCCAGAGAGGACAGAGGCATTAGGCCATGGGGTGGGCTGAAGGGGCTGTCACCGGGGCTGTAGTACACATGCGTGCCTCCACACGCATGCATCTCTATTCCTGGGGCCCCAGGTTAAGGGATAAAAAGGAGGAGAAAATTCCCTGGTGGCAGGATGAAGCCCGACCCCCTACAGGCACCGCTACTGGGTCAGCATAAGGTAAGTCCCGGTAATTCCGGATGTTGAAGCTGAGGGAACTGGTCGGGCTAATGGGGGCTCCTGGGGACAGAAGATAAATCAATCACAAAAAAAAAGTCCAGAGCGAGAAGAGCATCATTGCAGGAGCAAATGCCTCATCCCCAAGTCCATTTAGAGCAAGGCCCCGATTTTTCCGTGATTCCATGGCTGTGGAGATTGCCATGGACTTTAATGTAAAACTTGGGAAAAATGCAGAATATTATTCCGCAGTTTACATGAACTGTGGAATATTATTTCGCAGTTTATACTGAACAGTCAGTATTTAGTGGGCCCACTGGCACAGTGGTAGCGCTGCCTCTTACGATGCCCTAAGTTCAGGAATGAGCCTGGGAGGTTGGTGGCTGGGCCGGGGGGAGGAGGATCGAGCTGTCTATGGACTGGTTTCCTCCTCTGGGGGATGGGTGGGGAAGTTGCCAGTGTTTGGATAACTCCTCATGGTAGCCTGGAGTACAACAGTCAGGACTGATTATGGCAGGTGTGTCAGACATTTGGCATGCTACCTTAATGTTATTGCACAGCATACCTCCTGGCTAGAAAATGGGAAAATGGAGGTTCTGCCACTGCACAATGACATCTGCCCCCACGTTGCAGATCTCATGCCACCAACCAGGCTCTAGCTCCCGTTATACTGTTCAGTCTCCAGGCGGAAGGGGGCTCCCTGGCAGCCCCCGCCCCTGGGGGGGTAAGCAGGGCTTCAAGAGTGAGGTAAGTCCTGGGATGTATGGCAGGACTGAGCATGTGTAGATCAGACTGATGGTGCCAGTGGATGAGGAGAGAAAACACAATAAATTTAAAAATAAATGAAGAGTCAGTATAAATTGTGAGTAAAACAAATCTGCAGTTTACTTTGACTCTGACCAAGGAAACGTATTCCATGGATCATATAAACTGCAGTTATTCCATGGATCATAGAAACCCCAGAAAACTATTCCACAGTTAATATTAATTCTACAGAATGCTTTTTGGAATTCTGTGGAATTTAAAAACAAAAATCTGAAAAGCATTTTGGAACAGCCCCTGACCATTAGTTTGTCTGATAGGGCTTTACCTTAAAATCAAAACAAGTAAATTCACCCCCATCCAGCTCAGCCGCACCACTCTGAGAACCTTCTTGAGTCCCTTTATTTGAAGCAGAAATATTTTTATCAGGTCCCATACAGTGGAGCAATCCTCATCCTTCTAATTTCACTGACAGGCATGAATTTTGGTTTCTTGTGCCAGAAGTGCTTTGAGCACAGTTGCACAAAGCACTACTGGAATGATAAACTGGCATTCTGGCCTAGTGGTAAAACTAGAAGGATAAGGATCACTGTGCAGTGTAGTAGCCTATAAAAATATTATTCATTTAAATGTGAGTCCCTCGGGACTCTCAGGCTGGGGTGGGGAGGGTGATGGATCTGAGATGGATAGGGTTGATTTTTTACTTTCTAATACTAAGAATTCAGTAGTTAATTGACAATCTGCTGTGGTTTGTAGGTTCTAGCCCAAAAACTAAAATTATTCCCCTACCCGGGTGCTTGGGTGTGGGTGCTGACCACTGCCAAAGCCCCCAACTGCTGCCACAGAATTTCCGTAAAACTAGGAAACTAGTGCTGCAGAGGTTCTGTGGCAACAGGAGCACTTGCCACAGAAATTAGACCCAAATTGCAGCAGAAAAATTGGCTCCTTGATGTAGAGTTTCACCAAGAGGAAAATCTGGAAACTGAGCGCTGTAGGGCACCCTCCATGACCAGCTCAGCTCAGTAAAATGAAATTGTCAGTGGCAGCATTATGTGTAGGTCTCTAACAGGTTGAGGGTGCATCCTCTCCCCCCTCCTGCTTCCCAGATCTGCTCTCCCATTAACAAAAACTAAGCAAGGAGTCCAGTGAAATAATATCTCTTTCCCAAGCACACCAAGTACTCATGCCAGCAGAAGCTGCCAGTTCCATACAATTATTTACGCTGAATGGGGGAAGTTAAATATGGTCCCAGGACAGAGTGCTTGTTAACAGGCTGGGAAGAAGGGTCCAAGGGCCAGACTGAGTGGGGCTTCGGAGCACACAGAGCAGAATTCTAGGATGGAAATAAACATGGTATGTAACTTTTTATGGAGTGGGTGCTGCTGTTCAGTGACTCGATCTGATCTCTGGAAGGCCATGCATGTGAATGCTAGAAGTCTATGAGATAAGATTCTGGACCTAGAAAATATCATGACAGAGGCCAGCCTGGATATTGTGGCCATTATCAAGTCATGGTGCACTGAAAACCATGAAGAGGACATGGCCATTCCAGGCTATATACTGTTCAGGAAGGACTGGGTGGGAAGGAAAGGAGGGTGGGTGTTTCTTTATGTGAGAAAAAGCATAAAAGCAACAAAGATACAGGGAATACAGGGGGAGGCAGAGGTGCTATGGGACACCCTGGAGATTGGGAACAGAGCCACAGTTCACACTGGAGTGATCTACAGACCTCCAGCACAGGGGGAGGAATTATACAAAGTACTGATGGAAGCCATTGGTAAGATGGTAGAAAAGGAGGAGGTGCTGCAGATGGGAGACCTCAACCTGTTGCATGTAGATTGGTACCTCCAAACAGCAGCTTCAGCTAAAAGCAGGGATGTATTGGACTCTCTTGAGGGAGCATTTCTCAAGCAACTAGTCAGTGAACCCACTTGTGATGGGGCAATGGACCTGCTACTCATTAACAGGGACAATATTGCAGACATCAAGGTGGGAGACCACCTGGGGAAGAGTGATCACTGTACAGTGTGGTTCAATATAAGTTATGCTGCAGAACTGAACCACACAAGGGCAAGGGTCCTGGAATTCAGGAGGGCAGATTTTATAAAGATGGGTGAATGCCTCAGGGATGACCTGCTAGGGGTGGATGACCTGGGTGGGGTGGAGGATCAGTGGGTGAAGCTAAAAGGGAGAAAAATAAAGGCAACAAACCTCTGAATCAAACAAGTGAGCAAAAGCAAGAGGGAAAAAGACCTCTATGGTTCTCAAAAGAGATGGCTGAAAAGGTGAAGTCTAAAAGGGTAGGATTCAGAAAGTATAAGGAAAAGCAGAGAGAGGAGGAAAATGAGATGTATCAGGGAAACAGAGGGTAGCAGGGAAAGCAGTAAGGAGTTAAAAGGTGCAAAATGAAGAGAGAATAGCCCAGGACCGAATGAAAGGGGTCAAGGCATTTTTTAGGTATGTAACTGAAAGGAGGAAGACCAGTGGTGGAATTAAAAGGGGAAGGTGGAACTGTGCACAGGGGGAGCAGGAAAAGGCAGACATCCTGAACAAATATTTCTTTTCAATGCTCACAGAGGAAGGAGAAGAGGAGGGGCCACAAAAAAGTAGTAGAAGCTTTGGAAGGAGAGAGGTAGACACTAGTCCTTTTTTGGAGGCGAGAGACCTGAAGAGACTCACTAATCTGAAGACAAGGAAAGCAATGGGGCCAGATAGGGTGCATCCAAGGGTACTGAGGAAGCTCAGGAAGACACTGGCTATACCTGAGACAGTTCTATTTAACAGCTCACTGAAAACAGTAGTGGTTCCAGAGGACTAGGAAAGTGGATGTAGTCCCACTACACAAAAGTGGTAGCAGGGAGGAGGCTGCCAATTATAGGCCAGTCAGCCTGACATTGGTGGTTGTAAAGTTAATGGAATCACTGCTGAATGAAAGGATTGTGGAATATCTTGAATCCCACGGGCTACAAGATCCAAAGCAGCATGGATTCATTGGGGGAGGTCATGTCAAAGGAATCTAATACATTTCTTTAACTGAGAAAGGATTTAGATCAGGGTGGAGTAGTAGATGTGGCCTACCTAGATTTCAGTAAGACTTTCAACACTGTTCCACATAGGAGACTAGTAAGCAAGCTGGGTAGCTTAGGAGTGGTTCCAAAGGTGGTAAAGTGGATAAGAAATTGCTAAGGGGATAGGTGACAGAGGGTGGTAGTAAATGGATTTCACTCCACGAAATGGAGGGTGACCGGTGGGGTTCCTCAAGAGTCAGTGCTGGGACTGGTGCTTTTTAAAGTCTTTATAAGTGACATTGCAGAGGAGCTGAAAAGAAAGGTCTATATCTTTGTGGATGACACCAAAATATGCAATAGGTTGAACACTCTAGGTGATGTGGAAAGGATGAGCAGAGATCTGAGAAAAGTAGAGCAGTGATCAAGGGTATAGCATCTGGGTTTCAATGTGAAAAAGTGCAAAATAATACACTTAGGGCACAGAAACCCAGGGATGTAGTACAAAATGGGTGGGGTTGTATTGATGACTACCAAGCAGGAAAGAGACCTGGGGTAATCATATCGTATGACCTTAAAATGGCCAGCAGTGCAACAAGGCACTCTAAAGGACTAGTGTGATGCTTGGTGCATAGAGAGGGGTGTCACCAGAAGAAAGAGAGCAGTGGTGCTGCCTATGTGCAGATCACTGGTAAGACTCCACCTGGTGTACTGTGTCCAGTTCTGGAGAACACATTTTCAGAAGGACATAGACAGAGTGGAGGCAGTCCAGAGAAGGGCAGCTAAAATGGTACATGATCTGCATCAAAAGCCCAATGAGTAGAGACTAAAGGACCTCAATATATACACTCTGGAAGAGATGAGGGAGGGGGGGATATGATAGAGACCTTTAAATACCTCATGCAGGTAAATACAGTACAGGAGGGAAGTGTTTTTCAGAAGAAAAGGTGCTCAAGAAAAAGGGGACAGGTTATGAAGCTGGGGGGTAGATTCACGAGAGATGTGATGAAGTACTTCACAGAAAGGGTGGTGGATTCATGGAACAGCTTTCTAGCAGAGATGGTGGGGGCAAAAATAGTGATGGGGTTCAAGAATGAATAGAATAGGTGCAAGGGAATCATACTGGAAAGGAAGGAGGGAGATAGAAAGAGCTGTAGATCAAGTATGGTCTGTGGGAAGTAATTTAGGTAGAACAAATGGGCAGACTGGTTGACTCAAGCAGTCCTTATCCTAATTCAAATTCTGTGCTTCTATGTTTCTATGTTTCTGCCTGCTGACACCTCTTCCTCACAGTTGGCATGCTCCTCTGCCTCAGTTACAGAAGTGAAAGTTCTCAGTGGGAAGCCAGGTTTTTGGATCTGCAGGAGAGGAGGGTGCTGATGCACAAACTGTCAGTCACTCCAATACAGGCTGGCTTTGAGGTCAGTGAATTTCTGTCTCTCTCTCCCTCTCTCTCTCTCTCTCTGCAGAAGCTGACTATAGTCCGGGAAGATGTTAACTCACTTCCCTTGAATGAGAAGGTGCCTTTGCTGTGAGCTGCTTTTAAGACTGCCTCCTGATCTTGGAAGCAGGAGAACATAATGAGATAATACATAGATACATAGACAGTGTCAGCAGATAAGGGCCTATGGCCCACCCAGTCTGCCTTGTTTTCCCCCAGCTTGAGTCATTTGCTGGGGGCCTGAAGTGCATGTTCTACTTCAAAAGACCGGCCTGTGGATATCAGATCTAAGTGCTTTATCAGCCAGTCCTTGATTTAGTCATTTGGGTCTTCTCCCTCCTTTTCCTCCAGTAGGCACACCACTCTCACATTGTTCCTCCAGGCCCAATTCTCCTTACAATCAACTTTAGCCTTCAGGTACTTCACATCTTCCAGTAGCTAGGTTATCTCTCTATACCAGTCCAAGGGCTGGTCCTCCACCACAACCACATATTCTTTGAGCTCCGTAACGCAGGCCCTGTGAACCACTGCCGTTTCTGTCAAGCCCTCCAATACACCTTGTATATCGATTATTTGTGTGGACAGGTTCATAGAAATCCCTCACATTTCAGTTTGCAGACCAGTTTTGGAGGTGAGCAGTCCACTGTCTTTGTTAGGGGATACCAAGGACATTGCTGCAGCTTGCGGCCCACTCCCCACCATGGCTCTGGCGTGGGCCCTCATCTTGGAAGGCTGGCTGGTGATTAGCATTCCTTCTGACCCTAGAATGCTGAAATGGGTTTGCTCTTTTTTTTGGCTTTTAGTGTTGCTCACAGATCTCTGAAGTGATGCAGCTCAGTCTGAAGTATTGGTCATGCAGAATGCCTCAGCATTTTGCTAAATATTGTTTGTGGATCAGAGCCTAGCAATCAAGCGACTGCCAGCTTCGGTGGGCAGGCCACACCCCCAGTTCCTGAAAATATTGATACATTATGGAAAGTACTAAATCTAGGCACAGCACTAGACACTGCCTCCCTCCAGTAGAGTAAACAGGTATGTGATGTCGATTTGTTTATCAAAATGATAGCAATCATTTTCATCCAGTTTAACATCAAAGATAATACTAATTACCTAATCTCCAGTAAACATAATTTTATTCAAACTTAATAATTTGCAATCTGAATAATAAATTTTATGTCAAATGTGTAAGCAAACCTAAATGTTCAAATACTTAAATAGGTACGTTAATTAAAAAAAAAAGTGTCTCTCTGTGAAAAGTGCCCTTGTCAGGGCATACAACAGAGAAAAAATTATAAATGACAAGAAAGCTAAATAGTTTTGGAGCCTACAGTTAGGCTAACACATTTTTCATAGTCTGGATGCAAATGATTTAGTTTCAACAAAATGTTGTTTGCAAGAAAAAAGAAATTGGTTATAGTGGTGTGTTAAGGTATAATATCAGACATACGTATTTGGTCAAAGTTTACCACAGATAAATGAGATGTAAAATGGTCTCTATTTCAGTTTGAGCTAAGGATTTTAGGACTTGCTGATTTCTTAAGGGAGTTTCAAAACCATTACTTTCCTTAGCCTAGGTTTTCTTTTAGCTATATAAAATACCATAAATTTCAGTACAGGTTGACTCTTGACAGGAAAACTTTAATCATGACCATCTTGTACTTATAACCACTAATGACTATTACATATATGTGAAACATTAACACTTCTTTAAAGGTTACTCTCTGTGACATTGTTATTCTATCTCTCAGCTTGGTTAAAAATTCCAATATTTAACAGAGCCAAGCTGGTGGTATGTGAAGACTATATCTGGCCTGTATTAGCACACATTTTATTAATCCCTTAAAGCACAGTCTTTTATCTGTCATTGACAGAGATTTTGCAGACATAGTGGTTGAGGAGTTCTTCACTTTGTTAGAGATTTGGTGAACAAGTGAGGCAGCACTGGCCTTTTACATCTGGAGAACTGGGTTGAAATCTGAGACAGCCTATGCCTAACCCGATTTAATTTTTTTTTATTTGATTTCAACTGTTTGCTTAAAGCAACAGTTCATAATAAAAGTGAAAATTCTGACCTATACTTTTTATTTTAACTCAGATGGCTCCTTATCTCCTGTCTTGTAAAATAGAGAGGCTACAAAAATATTGCAGCAGCTGGCCATTTGTGTGGGGCACCCTTCCCCTGACCTGAGGGGGTTAGTAAGATCATCCTCCAGGGGTAAAGAACAGAGCCTAGCTACACCTCATGAGGAGGAATCACAAGGGCCACCCACAGGGCAGTGGCTGAAAGTGGTGGAGAGAGAGATTCGTTAAAAGGAACTGAGGGCCAGAATCTCCCCCTCTTTCTCCTTCCTCTCTTCAGATCCCCACCCAACCCACCCTTGTAAAAGCAGGAGGGACAGCCAGGTCAAATCGAAACCCATTGACCCACTAGGAGTGACCACATTAGGGGTTTGGGAGCACGTTTCCAGTAAGGACAGTTTTCCAGGTTTTCACCTCCTCCATGGGGATTAAAACTTAGGCAGTATAAAGCAATTAAAAAAAACTGTTACAGTCATGTACTGGTGGCCTGGGAGAATTACAGACTGATGGTACAGGGGAAAAGGGGGGGGGTGAGTTGAATTCTTCTGTGGCTTGGGGGTATTACAGACTGATGGTACAGGGAAAAAGGGGGGATGAGTCAAATTCTTTTGAAGGGCTGGTCACCTCCAGTCAGCATGAGGCTAAGGAACCATATGACCTGGATCTAACTGGGGGAAGGGTGTCGCAGTCCAACTTCACCATGCTTAGTCTGCAAGGGCAGTGGCCTGGATGAGAGGTGGCCAAATGCTACTTGGCTACATGATCTCCCTAATCTTGGGATTGGGTTCTAACCCAGGAGATACATCCAATATTCAGGCATAAGCAAGTGCTGGCACATCCAACCATGGCCAGGTGTGGGGCCTGAGGAGTCTACATCCCCTCCCAGTTGCACATGCTACTCCAATTTTGCAAGCTCAGCATGGTGAGAACTCTGAAGAGACATTGAAGAAACTCTAAGACATGCCAGTACCCAGATAAGTTACAGAGAGAATGAAATGTAAATGGGGTCCCAAGTTGTAGTAAATCTAGGTAGTTGGTTGTAGAGACTGGCAATCATCTTTTCAGTTCTAAGATTGGCCAAGAACTCTTGCAGCCATTTGGTATAAGTGATGGAGTCCAAGTCTTTCCAATGCCTTAAAACAATTTTTTTGACTGACATTGAGATGAGGGCCATATGGAATTTATGGTTATGGACACCAACCTCTGCAAAGCCCGCTAGAAGACAAATCTTAGGCATAAATAGATCTCCCAACCCTAACTGTGGGTCCACCTTCTACTTAATGTAGGCCCATAATGGGGCTACTTCCGAACAGGTCCAAAAAATGTGAAACAACGTACCATCTGCCTTTTGACTGCATGTACATGGGGGGAAATGTTTTATTAAATCTGGCTAATCTCTCTGGAGAATAATAAAGGTTATGGAGAATATTTAACCGCATAAGGCGAAGTCTGTCTTGTGTGACAAACTTATGACACCTTTCCATAACACCACCCAGTTTATGGTTGACCCCGGGAAATGAGGTGCCCAGTATGCTGTCAGGCCTGTATGCTCTGAATAGGCCTAATCAAACATAAGTGCAGATATCTTAGAGTTAGCATGCAGGGATTTAGCAAGGGGGCCCAATTCCGAGGGAACTTTGAAACTTGGGAGCAGTGGGGAAGTAGTCCCAAAGACTTGTACTGGAAGATGCCTTAAATGGTATACTTAAAAATATTAACATTGGGGATACCAGACTTAGATATAATCTCAGGAGTGGTGAGCCATTTACTGGCTTCATTCACAAAAAATACCAGGGACTCTGAGGTTAGTTGAGGTAGCCAGGAAGAGGATAACATCTTGCCCTCAATTTTTAAGTTAGGATTACCTGTGAGAGGTTGAGCGATATCTAGAACGTGATTGTACTTCAGAAAAGTACAAAACTGGGAGTGGACTTTGACTGAAATACCTATTGGTGAGGTGCATAATTGGGAGGAGAGAGACTTGAACTTAACATGCATAAGGGCAGCTGGGGTGAGTCCTAGAGGCTGAATTTGTGCCTGTTCAATCCAAAGCCAAGTGGGTGTGTACGAGGATGGCACACGAGCCATTTCTGGGATTACCCATCTGAGGTATTTACTGGCGTGGCTGGCCCAATAATAAAAGCTTAAATGCAGAAGGCGAAGGCCTCCTCTGGATTTAGGGGCAGCCAATTTATAGTAAGCCAGACATGGTTTCTTATTTGCCCATATAAAATCTGTCATAAGACTATGTAGCTTTCTAAACCAGGAGAGAGGGAACCACAAATGAAGGAGATTGAGGGGTTAGAGAAGCCGAGGGAAGACATTCACTTTTATTAAATTAATCCTGCCCCAAAGGGAGAGGGGGAGGAGAGACCATCTTTTGAAGTCCTGGGTCAATGTCTGGAAAAGAGTGTCCATGTTTGCCTTTCTAATGCAAGACTCATTCCAGGAAAGGACAATCCCCAGATATTTAAGGGAATTGGGCTCCCAAGAGAGGCCAAGGGCAGCTATCGCAGGCTTTTGAACCCTGTGATTTAGAGGGAAATCTAGTGTCTTGTCAACATTTAATTTGTATTTAGACAGGGCACTGAATTCCTGAATAGTTTCCAGTGTAGTGTGGAAAAAGGTGACTGGGTGTGCTAAGTGCAGAAGAAGGTCATCAGAAAATGCGGACACCTTGACTTAATGGTTTTGTATACTAAGGCCTTGTACTTGTTGGGATTCCACTAGTCTACAGATCAAGGGTTCTAAATATAAATTAAAAAGGAGAGGGGATAGGGGCAACCTTGTCTAGTGCCCGACTTGAGCTGGAATAGGTCTGAAAGCTTCCCACTGCAGTAAATACAGGCTGTGGAGGTGCTATAAACACTTGGATCCATTGTATAAATTGAGAGGGGAAACCAAAAGCATGCAGGGATCTAAAAGGAAAACTCCAGTTGACTCTGTCAAAAGCCTTCTCGACGTTCAGGGAGACCAAGGCTGCTGGATATTCAGCATCCCTGGACACTGCGAAGACATGGAACAGGGTACAGAGATGGCCTACCAAGGACCTACCCTTCATGAAGCCAACCTGTTCTGGGCCAATGAGGTCAGGAAGAATTGGAGTAATGTGATCAGCGAGTATTTCTGCCAGAATTTTAATATCTTGGTTAAGAAGGGATATTGGCTTGTAACTGGTGACTAGATCAGTATGCTTGCCAGGTTTATGCAGTGAGATAATTACACAGAAACATTGAAGTTGACGGCAGATAAGGACCACAAGACCCATCCAGTCTGCTCATTTCTTTTTCTACCTTATGAATGTGCCATCGGCCTTTGCTCTGTCAAAGGCCTATCTATTCATACTTATCTGTATTGCTCCCATATGCCTATCCCATGCCTGTTTGAAGCCCTGCACTGTATTCATATCCACCACTTCCTGAGGTAGGCTGTTCCATGCATCCACCACCCTTTCTGTGAAAAACAACTTCCTCACATTACCCCTTAATCAGCCTCCCTCTAATCTCATACTGTGTCCTCTTGTCCTGCTATTTTCTTAAATTGAAACATGTTAGACTCTTTCACCTTGTTAATGCCCTTATGGTGTTTGAATGTTTTGCTCATATCACCTCTCTCCCTCCTTTGCTCCAGGGTATACATATTGAGCTCCATTAATCTGTCCTCATATGTTTTCTGATGCAGTCCCTGCACCATTTTGGTTGACCTTCTCTGGACTGCCTCAATTTTGTTAATGTCCTTGTGAAGGTGTGGCCTCCAGTACTGCACGCAGTACTCCAGATGGGGCCTAACCTGTGTCTTGTAAAGAGGGATTATTACGTCCCTCTTACGACTTATGATACCCTACTAGTACACCCCAACATACCCCTAGCCTTACCTACTGCTTTAGTGGTCTGCTTGGATGATTTCAGGCCATCTGTGATGATGATGCCCAAGTTTCCTTCCCTTGTGACTGCCAGCAACTCCCCTCCCAGCCTATAGGTGGCTTCAAGGTTTCTCTTCCCTATGTGCATGATCTTGCACTTCTTTGCATTAAATCCCAGTTGCCACTCTTCTGATCATTTTGCCAGTTTATCCAGATCTCTTCTCATTCTGCCCACCCCATCTGGATCATCTCCTCTGTTGTAGATCTTGGTGTCATCTGCAAACAGACAAACCTTACCCTCCAGTCCATCTGCAACGTCACTGATGAAGATATTGAAGAGGGCTGGCCCCCGGACTGATCCCTCAGGTAGCCCACTTGTGTCTTGCATCTCTTCTGACTGTATACCATTTACCACCACTCTCTGTTTTCTGCCCGTCAACCAGTTTGCCACCCAGTTGACCAACGTCTGACCCACCCCGAGTCTACCAAGCTTATTAATCAATCTTCTATGTGGAACACTATCGAAAGCTTTGCTGAAGTCAAGGTAGGTGACATCAACTGTTCCCCCTTGGTCCACCACTCTGTTTACCCAGTCAAAGAAATCTATGAGATTAGTTTGACAGGACCTTCCTGTTGTAAACCCATGCTGTCTTGGATCCTGTGCTCCTATGGATTTCAGGTGTTGCACTATCCTTTCCTTAAGGAGTGCCTTCATAATCTTGCTCACTACTGAGGTAAGACTGACTGGTCTGTAGTTCCCTGTCTCCTCCCTGCTACCACTCTCGTGGAGCGGGATCACATGAGCCCTTCTCCAGTCTTCTGGGACCTCTCTTTTGCTCAGAGACTCACTAAACAGTTCTGGTAATGGCTCTGCTAGTTCCACCCTTAGCTCCTTTAGTACCCTGGGATGTATGCCATCAGGTCCCATTGCCTTGTCCACCCTGAGCTTATCAAGCTCTTGTAGTACCCTTTCTTTTGTGAAGGGACTAGTTCACATCTCCCTCCCCGTTTCCATGGTGTGCGCGCAGGCCTTCCTTACCTTCTCTTCAGTAAATACTGAGCAGAAGTATCTATTTTGGATAGATGCTTTTACAAGGTCCTCCTCCTCACACACACCCTTATCTCATTTGGTCTTAGCAATACCCCCTCTGGACTTTCTCCTTTCACTAACGTATCTATAGAAAGTCTTGTCACCTTCTTTTACTGTTCGTGCTTGTGTTTCCTCGGTTTGGGCCTTTGCTTGCCTTACTGCCTTTCCCTGCTTCCCTTAGGGCAATTTGGTATGCCTCCCTATCTTCATTCCGCTGCATTCCCTTATATTTCCTGAAGGCCAGCCTTTTGGCTCTGATCTTTTCTGCTACTGTTTTTGAGAACCAAGTATTGTATCCTTAATGCTTGCCCACTTTACCTGTACCCCCTCACCTGTATTTCTATTTGCCAGGGCTAGCTTAACTCTGTTGACCATCTTATCAAAGTCATATCCTCTGAAGTCCCATATTTTTGCATTGCAATGGGATGATTTAGTAGTGGCCAAACTGAACCATACCATGTGATGGTCACTGGCCCTCAGGTGACCTTCTACCTGGAGATCTGTGATCCTTTCTCTGTTAGTCAGTACTAGATGGAGGATAGTCCTGTCTCCTGTGGGTTGTTGTACCAGTTGTTTGATGCCCTCACCCTGCAGGGAATCCACTATGTGTCTAGTTCTGGCAGATATTCCTGCTGGTACTGCCTCAAAAAGGGCCCCCTCAGAGACTGGACTGGAGAGAATGTGTTGGTAAAGTGGCAAGAGAAGTGGTGGAGATTGTTTGGCAAAGGCTTTATAAAAATTAGATGTAAAGCCATCCGGCCCAGGGCTTTATCATTAGGGAGGTCTTTAATTATGTTTAAGATCTCAGCTTCTGTAATGGGAAACAGAAGCTTCTGAGATTGTGCTTCTGTGAGAGGAGGAAGATGGGAATTTCTGGGATAGTGGTCTAAAAGTTGAGAAGGGGGTGGGTTTGGCATGGACCATACAGTTGCCGATAATATTTTTTCAAATTCAGCTACAATGTCTTTGGGAGAGGTCTTGAGGGAGCTGTTCATAGAAGAGGAGATGGTCACAATGAATCTGGCTGATTCTTGCTGCTTAATTCTCAAAGCAAGTAACCTACCAGCTTTTTCTCCATTATCAGTGTAGCAGGCTTTAGATTTCAAGATAGCGTATTCTGCCTTCTATCATAGAAGCTCCAAATAAGCCTCCTTTACTTTTATGAGATCCTGTCTAAACTGGTCTGGGGATTGAGGTGAGAGTTGTGCTTCCAGGGTTCTGAGTCGTGAGAGTGTACTCAGCAAATGCTGCTCTCTTTTCTTTTTTCAGGGTCCCTGTTAGTCAAGCGGTCACTTTGATTTGTTAAAATCTCAATTATAAATGTTATTAAAATGCATAGAAAAAAATGCCCCCATTGAAATCAATGGAGCGCACACACGCAGCCTTCATTTTCTTACATTACAAAACAGGGTTGCATGTGCCTGCATGGGGGCGTATTGGTGAGTTCAGGAAATGGCTCCTTTTTTATCGGGGAGCTATTTACAAGTAAAATAACTTTCTAACAGGGCTGAGATATGTGGATTTAATAATACCCATCAGTTCTGCCAAGGGTGAGGTATAATTTATGTTTGGGGGATCCAACACTAGCAAGCTGTTCTTTAATAAGGCTATCCCCAGGTTTCCATCAGTATTCTCATCAATTTTTTAATACTCGTTGTTTAATGTTATTTTTCTTGTGACTAAAATTAACTAACATTAAACAAACGTTGCTCCCAGACCTTATGGGATAACGTGTTCAAAAGCAGCTGAGACAAATGACATGAAAGAAAGTGCTAAAGCAGACATAAAATGGGTAAATAAAGACAGCAGATAAGGGGCAATCTAAAACTGAATAACAAAGTACAGGTAAAATTACCACAACATGAACTGCTACTTTACTAGCCCTTGATTATTTGTGCCTAAGTCTGTGAAGCATTTAATTTAGTTTGTGTCAGAAACTGTCACTGCTACAGTATCTTTTTCAGTCAGACAGTCAGTCAGTCAGTACTGTATTACCGCATGCAGTTTCTTCCATCTTTGCAGACAGGAAAACACAAAATAATCACAATAAACCTTTATATAACAAGTATGTTTTGTAAAACAGATTTAATGTGAAATAGCGCAGCTCATGTATTTGTTATTGCCAATTATAACATGGACATTGGACAACAACCAATCAGAACGGCTGGCTGGCACATTACCACCATTGTAAATCTACTGATAATCACTGCAAAAGGTGCCAGCCAGCTGCATGTGTAAAAAAAACAAAACAATTCAACCCCGAAATCGCAGAATCCTGACCGCCATCTTGTTTCCCTGCTAAGTGGGCATCACGAAAGAACAGTTCCACACATAAAAAAAAAAAATCCTATTGTATGAATGGCACCAGAAAAAAACAAACCATTAACAAAATTCCCCAAACGGAAAAAAAATTCCCGACTAAAGACGCAAATAGAAACCCGGCAGCTGTACCATGGCAACAAGTAACAACTCGCAACATGCCACAAAGTGAACAGGATACTAGTTGTTTAGCGGTATAACAAATACAGAGAAATCAAATGGAAAATGTAAAAAAAAACAACACTTTTTTTATTTTTTATATGAAAAAAAAAAAGGTATAATCGGAATAATCCACTCGGGGAATCTGGGTCATCAGGAGATTTGCCATGGCTGGCTCAGATTTACCCACTCGGCTGCACCTCATGGACAAACCACTCCAGCAGTGGTAAATCCCCCAATAACCCACACCCACTCATGGCTTATTGCTTAAGTAACAGCAAGGAAAAGGATATGATTTCAAACTAGTGCCATTTATGTTAAAATAAAACTATCTTAGGTGACTATTGCAAAGCATCCCATAGGACTATACAGCATACAGTAGATATCGATCAGTTTCCCCAAGGTAAAGGGAGGCGCATTAGCAAATAGCAAATAAATGTAAATGGTTTCACAATGGAATCAATGGTTCAGGTCTGGATACCTAAACTCCACCTGAAGAGCCAAATTCAACAGTAGTCATCAAATTACTCTGTAATAATGCCAAAGTCCATACAATGAATCATCCCTCTACTTTTAGGATACCAGAATCATATAACACAGTAGCATAGAAATTTAAGATTAAAATGGACCCTATGTCCATCAAGTGCCCTTCTGCCCACTTTATAAACTGGAATTAATATAAGTATGCTGTGCAAACATATAGTAATTCATAGGAATTTCCCCCAAAACTTCCCATGGTACCCTGTGATTCCCTTGGTAAACAGAAATGTGACCAGGTTTACCTTCAGTCAGTCAGCACTGTCTCCATATCTACACATCTAGGGTCATTAATATTAATGAAGAAAATAACACGTCCCTTGTCATCACTTGTCATTGTGTATTTGTGCTAATCTGTATACACCCTAAGTCCTTTGAAAATAGATTATTGCCTAAAGGATTTTGCGTAAAAAGATAAATGAAATTACTGAAAATAAACACGTCCAATTCTTAGGTCACTAAATCAATAAAACTGCACAGAATACATGGAAAGTAATATTTTATTGAACTTCTGTAAGAATACAATTCCTAATAAATATGATAAACAGCAGTTTATTTCTGCACCCAGGTTGTCATGGAATTATGAACTACTAGCAAAAATAAAACAAAAAATACAACAACAAAAAAAAAACAAGTTTTTAAATGTCCTCCTAGATTCTGCTTTATGAGCAAAGTTTCTAATGAGTTAGGTACAATCAAGCTTTCCCTGTAATTTTGGATAATTTCCATGTTGTCTAAATAAAGCCACAGAAAGCTCTGCAGCATAGAGAAGTTATTTGTTAGCTTTGTATGAAAACCTGAATGGCTTGTTACGACTATAGCACTACATAACTATAGCTGAAAGGGAGAATGACTTCAATTGATGGCTAATTATCAGGGCCACTGGAAAATTGCGGAAAAGTTTACCCAAAAATGTGGGGATTTTCTTGCAAAAATTGCAGGAAAATTGCGGGGGTTCACTATACATCCCCACTGCCCCCTAATAAATATTTTATTGTTTGCTGCAGCATGTATTGATCACATAAATTGTTAGATAAATGTATTGCCACTTGTAAATGCTTTTAATATGAAGAAAGATGTGTGTTTTAGAAATGCACTGTAAACTAATCATTATGTAGCATATCTTCTAAAAATCAAGACATCTAAGTCATGCAGTGCTAACTAGATTTTATTCAGTAATTTACAGTTAGTCTGTACTGAATACATCCTGAAACAACATATTTTGCCAGTTTCTAGATGTTAAAGAATGAAGCCTGTTTAAACTACTTGCTTTGGTGCAAGAAAAAAATAAACAGATAACCAGGGTGCCTAATAAAGGTCTAGTAAGAAAAATATTTATTTTGTTAAAATGATTACTGTTCTTAATCAACGCTGTAAGTACATTTTAAGATCACATGATAAAAGTATCAAATCACACCAATGGCTTTTCATTACATCATACAATAGTTTCTAGTACATTGTACTTTTGTTCTACTTGGTTTGCAGTGATTTTACTTGGGTTGCAATTATTTTGTCTATTTGAAGGTAACTGTTTAACTATACTTAACCTGTTCAGCATGTTTTCAGAAATGTTTGCTTTTTGTAGGCTTAGTATGCGAGTATACAGTTGTGGCAGACTGACATGTCAGGAATCACTGTCACCAACCCCCTCAGAGCACATTCAGGTTTATAATCAGCAGGGTCATCCAAACTCCTGACAGATTTGAATCAAAATCCTTTCAGATTGAAAGTATTTATACAAGGAAAATCTACCCTACCATTCAAAAACAAGCACTGTGGTCAATGCTTCATTTAGGTGAATGAGGCATTTTGCACCTCTTCTCACACCTATTGTTTCAGTCTCTGTGTCAGCAAAAAGTTCTCTGATAGTCTGCTTTAACACAGATTTTAAGTGCTCAAGTCTACATATGCATGACAAAGTTCTGAAACCAAAGCAGGGAAGTGAATCACATGAAAGCAGAGTCACATTTTACCCCTTCTCACCTCACACTGTTCTGTTTTGGTCAAATCCAAGTCTGTGTACCATATCTGAGTAGATTTCCTTGAGAATGTAAATATTTTTATACAATTTCAGTCAAAAATTTCATAAATGTAAGAAATTGCAAGAATTTGCGGATTTTGTGTGGAGAAGGGTGAAAATTGTGGAAATTGCTGAAAAATTGCACCAGCAATTTTCCAGTGGCCCTGCTAATTATGTTCATACTGCGGCACAAGAGTAGTTCTCAGAAAAAAGGAGTCCCCAATAGTTGTAAAAGGTCCCATTCTCCATTACTTGCTAATTTAGAAATCAAGTAAACATTAACTTCAATGAACCAAAGAACATGAATTTCAATTTATCAGAATTTATTTTAATTCTTATTTTAGGGCCATCCTAGAAAATGAAACCTGCTTCCTTTGAAATGTAATAGGGAAGAAAAAGAGGAGAATCAAGTTATCTACACACAGAGTAGCTGGGATTATTTTCCTTTCCACAACAGGGGAGTGAACATAGAAACATAGAAGTTGATGGCAGATAAGGACCTCAAGACCCATCCAGTCTGCTCATTTCTTTTTCTACCTTATAAATGTGCCATCGTCCTTTGCTGTCAGTGGCCTATCTATTCATACTCATCTGTATTGCTCCATTATGCCTATCCCAAGCCTGTTTGAAGCCCTGCACTGTATTCATAGCCACCACTTCCTGAGGTAGGCCGTTCCATGCATCCACCACCCTTTCTGTGAAAAATAACTTCCTCACATTACCCCTTAATCGGCCTCCCTCTAATCTCATGCTGTTTCCTCTTGTCCTGCTATTTTTCTTAAATTGAAACATGTTAGACTCTTTCACCTTGTTAATGCCCTTAAGGTGTTTGAATGTTTTGATCATATCACCTCTCTTCCTCCTTTGCTCTAGGGCAGGGGTTCTCAAATGGTGAGGCCAGCCTCCCTGGGGAGGCCCCAACCTGTTCAAGGGGAGGCTCAAGCAAGTCTGAAAAAGTACTGTATTTAAATTTTGAGTTTTATATATTTTGTGTGAAGAGATGAAGCAAACTAAAGAGGAAAATAATAGGTGAATTTTATTTATTTACTAATACTGTAGGTGGCGTGGGAGGTGAATGAGCCAAGGCTCATTTCAGGAGAAACAGAAAGTAATCGACTCATGAAGGCACTGCAACAAAGGGGTAACAATGGTTCAAGAATGAAAATAGTGGACCAAGTAGGCTGCCTGTTGGAGGGTACAATAAGCTGAATAATAATATTTGTTTATTTTATTTGTTTGTCATTCAGATAACACCTTTGAGCACATGAGCTCTTTTCAAAGGTTCCATATCAGTATAAGACACAGAACTGAATGTGAGCCAAGTAATCAAAGGGTTTCAATTTATTCATGGTGTACTCGCAAAGTACAGTATGTTATTTTTCTTTGGGAGGCCCAAGATTATTTCAGTTTTGGGGAGGCTCAAACTCTTTTCCATGGATTTGGGGAGGCTCACTGTGACAAAGTCTGAGAACTATTGCTCTAGGGTATACATATTGAGCTCCGTTAATCTGTTCTCATATGTCTTCTGCTGCAGTCCCTGCACCATTTTGGTTGCCCTTCTCTGGACTGCCTCAATTTGGTTAATGTCCTTGTGAAGGTGTGGCCTCCAGTGCTGCATGCAGTACTCCAGATGGGGCCTAACCAGTGTCTTGTAAAGAAGGATTATTATATCCCTCTTACAACTTGTGATACCCCACCTAATACACCCTAACATCCCCTAGCCTTACCTATTGCTTTAGAGGTCTGCTTGGATGATTTCAGGTCATCAGTGATGATGATGCCCAAGTCTCTTTCTTCCTTTGTGACTGCCAGCAACTCCCCTTCCAGTCTATAGGTGGCTTCAGGGTTTCTCTTCCCTATGTGCATAATCTTGCACTTTTTTGCATTAAATCCCAGTTGCCACTCTTCTAACCATTTTGCCAGTTTATCCAGATCTCTTCTCATTCTTTCCACCCCATCTGGATCATCTACTCTGTTGCAGATCTTGGGGTCATCTGCAACCAGACAAGCCTTATCCTCTCATCCATCTGCAATGTCACTGATGAAGATATTGAAGAGCACTGGCCCCAGGACTGATCCCTGAGGTACTCCAGTTGTGACTTGCATCTCTTCTGACTGCATACCATTTACCACCACTCTCTGTTTTCTGTCTGTCAACCTGTTTGCCACCCAGTTGACCAACTTCTGATCCACCCCGAGCCTACCCAGCTTGTTTATTAATCTTCTATGTGGAACAGTGTCAAAAGCTTTGCTGAAGTCAAGGTAGGTGACATCAACTACTCCCCCTTGGTCCACTACTCTGGTTACCCAGTCAAAGAAATCTATGAGATTAGTTTCACAGGACCTTCCTTTTGTAAACTCATGCTGTCTTGGATCCTGTGCCCCTATGGATTCCAGATGTTGCACTATCCTTTCCTTAAGGAGTGCCTCCATAATCTTGCCCACTACTGAGGTAAGACTGACTGGTCTGTAGTTCTCTGCCTCCTCCCTGCTACCACTCTTATGGAGCAGGATCACAAAACCCTTCTCCAGTCTTCTGGGACCTCTCCTGTGCTCAGAGACTCACTAAACAGTTCTGCTAATGGCTCTGCTAATTCCACCCTTAGCTCCTTTAATACCCTGGGATTGTATGCCATCAGGTCCCATTGCCTTGTCCACCTGAGCTTGTAGCTCTTGTGAACCTTTCTTTTTAAGAAGAGGTAGTGCTCACCTCCCTCCCCCGTGTCCATGGTGTTGAGCTGTGGGCCCTGCCCTACCTTCTTTTCAGTAAATACTGAGCAAAAGTATCTATTTAGGATAGGTGCTTTTATAGGGTCCTCCTCCTCACACACACTCTTTTCTCCTTTGAGCTAAGCAATACCCCCCTGGACTTTCCCCTTTCACTAATGTATCTATAGAAAGTCTTATCACCTTCTTTTACTGTTTGTGCTAGTGTTTCCTCAGTTTGGGACTTTGCCTGCCTTACTGCCTTCCCTGCTTCCCTTAGGGCAGTTTGGTACACCTCCCTATCTTCATCCTGCTATGTTTCCTTATATTTCCTGAAGGTGAGCCTTTTGGCTCTGACCTTTTCTGCTACTGTGTTTGAGAACCAAAGTGGTTTCATTCTTCTTTTGCACTTCCTTTTCTGTCTAACACAATGGGATGTTGCTTCAAGTATTGCATCCTTATGCTTGCCCTCTTAGCCTGTACCCCATCACCTGTCTTTCTTTTTGCCAGGGCTAGCTTAACCCTGTTGGCCATCTTATCAAAGTTAGCTCCTCTGAAGTCCCACATTTTTACCTTGTAATGGGATGATTTAGTTGTAGTGGCCAAATTGAACCATACCATTAGGCAGCTCAATCCTGTTTCCCCTTCCCCCCCGTGCCAGCTCCCCGGTGACCCGAGGCCATTCCCGAACCCAGGTCACTGGCTTAGCGCAAGGTAAGGCATCCAGCAGATCAGCCCTCAGTGCCACCAGCCTAGTCCTTTTTCCTTTTTCTAACTGTATCCTCCTCAGGAGGGAAAATAATGGAAGTGAAGCCTGGTCTGACCTGGCTAGATTAGCACATGGATCCTCATGAGAGGGTTTAAAATTCTCAAGGCACCATCTAATCTAGCTCCATTTAAGGCAATATATTCTCTGAGTGTTTCTATTTCATTTAGAATAAACACGAGTTGTTCCGTCAAAATTAAGTTGGCTGCATACTGATTTTTCATAATCTTAATTATATCTTCGCTTAAACATGATGGAAGATAAGTTAAGGAATTGTTGAAAATATTACCTTCATAGTATTAGCTAATACCAAATTGAATATCATTCTTTGCATCAGGTGTTGTTTCTAAAGGAGGTACTTTGACCAGCTCTTCTAACCTCAGTTCAGCTATCTTATCTTTATTATGTTTTTCTAGTTCCTTTAAAGTTCAGATATAGTAGCATTGTGCAGGCCTGTGAAGACCTTCTTTATTGTTGACATTTGATTGGAATCTGCAACAGGTTCCTTACCTAGTAGCATAGTCTGAGACTCCTCATACTGTTAGTTGACCAGTGGAAGAAAAATATAACTTTGCAGCAGGGCTTTTTCATTGGTCTCATGTAGGCCTATATAGTCATTCTCAAGCACCTCTGCCAACTACATATTCGAGGTTTTGATCCATGACTCTTGTGTATTTGTTCCTGATTTTGGAGCAAATTGCTGATGGTCTCTAATGTTAAACATAGAAACATAGAATCTGATGGCAGATAAGGACCGCTTGGCCCACCTAGTCTGCCCATTTCCCTACCTAATGGATAAGCTGCAGATACTAGTTAACCAACAGCCTACTTCCTCCTACCCCCCACTAGAATTGCTTTATGTCTGTCCCATGCATTCTTGAATTCCCCCACTGTTTTTGACTCTATGACCTCCTCAGAAAGGCTGTTCCATGCATCTACAACCCTCTCTGCGAAGAAATTCTTCCTCACTTTACCTCTGAGCTGTCCCCCTCTATCTTCAAATTGTGCCCCCTTGTTCTTGCACATCTCTTTTTCTGAAAGATGCTACCCTCTTGGACTTTGTTGATTCCCTTGAGGTATTTGAAAGTTTCTTTCATGTCCCCCCTCTCCCTCCTTTCCTTGAGGCTATACTTCTTAAGCTCCTTTAGTCTTTCTTCATATGTCTTCTGGTGCAGACCCTGCACTATTTTGGTTGCACTCCTCTGGTCAGCCTCCACCCTGTCTATGCCTTTGCGGAGATGGGGTCTCCAGAACTGTACACAGTACTCCAGATGTGGTCTTACCAACTGTCTGTACAGAGGGACAACAACTTCCTGTTTTCCACTGGTGATGCCTTTCCCTATGCAACCCAATATCCCCCAGCCCTCCTTACTGCCTCTCACATTGCTTGCCCACCTTTAGGTCATCTGATATGACCCCAGGTCCCTTTCCATTTTGTTGTTGTCAGTATCTCACCCCCATTGCGTACTCTTCCCTGGGGTTTTGTTCCTAGGTGCATTACTTTGCACTTCTTTTACGATGAATCTAAGCTGCCATACATTTGACCATTCCTCCAACCTTGCCAAGTCCTTTTTCATCCTTTCAACCCCACCTTGCATATCAACCCTGTTGCAGATCTTTGTGTCATCTGCAAAGAGACATACTTCTCCTTCCAGTCCCTCTGCTATGTCACTTATATAGACATTAAAAAGGATCAGCCCCAGTACTGAACCCTGTGGTACCCCACTAGTAACCCCTCTTTTTTCACTGTGGACTCCATTTACTATTACCCTCTGTGTCCTGTTGTCCAGCCAGTGTTTTACCCAGATTACCACCCTGGGACCCACTCCCAGGCTGGCTAATTTGTTTATTAATCTTTAGTGCGGGATTGTATCAAATGCATTGCTAAAGTTTAGGTAGACCATGTCCACAGCCCCTCCCTGGTCTACTACTTTGGTCACCCAGTCAAAGAAATCATTTAGATTTGTCTGACATAAACTTCCTGCTGTGAATCCATGCTGCCTTGGGTCCTGTGCCCCACTGGCTTCTAGGTACTCAACAATTTTTTTCCTTCAGAAGTGATTTCATCATTTTCCCTACCACTGAGGTCAAACTGACAGGTCTGTTGTTTCCTGCCTCTGTCTTGCTCCAACTTTTGTGAAGGGGAATCACATCTGCCCTCCTTCAGTCCTCAGGTACCACACCATCCCCCCATGATTTATTAAAAAGGGTAGTCAGTGGTGTTACTAGTTCTTCCCTTAGTTCTTTTAGAATTCTGGGGTGAATCCCATCAGGCCCCATCGCTTTATCCACCTTCAGTTTTAGGAGTTCTTTCAGAACCCTTTCTTCTGTGAAAGGACTCATATCCATAGTGCTTCTATGACTGGATTAGGTATCTCCTCCTGCTCTTCCTTTGTGAATACTGAGCAGAAGTATTCATTCAGTATCCCTGCTTTTTCACTGTTGCTGTCTGCCCAACCACCCTCCTCTTTACTCAGCCTCAGTATCCCTGCCTTAGTCTTTCTTTGCTCCCTAATGTACCTATAAAAGGTTTTATCCACCTTCTTAACCAAGTTGGCTATCTTTTCCTTGGTTTGGGCCTTTGCTATTCTGACTGTCTTCTCAACTTCTTTCTGCTTTAACTTGTTTAATTCTCTGTCCTGCTCCTTCTATGTTTCCTTATACTTCCTGAATGCTATCTTTTTCTCCCTAACCTTCCCCACCACTTCTTTTGAGAACCATAGTGGTTTTTTCTTTTGTTTTGATTTATTTTGCTTCACACAAAGGCTTGTTGCCTCTGTGATGTTGATGTTTCCCCATTGTTGCTCCACCCCACCTTCTCGCCTGTTTGCTAGTGCTTTTCTGAGGCACTCTCCCATTTTGACAAAATCAGCCCTCTTGAAGTCTAGTACCTTCACTTTTGTATGGCTTGACTCTACAGCTAAGTTTATTGTGAACCATACTGTTTGGCGGTCACTTGTTCCCAGGTGGGTACCCACTTCTAGATCTGAGATCCTCTTTCTGTCCCCATTTGAGAGTTCCAGGTCTAAGATTGCTCCCTCGTGAGTGGGTTCCAAAACTAGCTGTCTGAGGCATGCTCCTTGTAGGGCATCGAGAATGGCCCTGCTCTTGGATGTGGCTGCAGCAAAGGTGCTCCAGTTAACATCTGGCATATTCAGGTCCCCCATCAGCAATATCTTCCCTTTCTCTGCCATTCTAAGGGTGCCTTCTATCATTTCCTTGTCCAGTTCCTCCCCCTGAGATGGGGGTCTGTATATAACCCCTGTGTGGATTGTGGTGCCATTTCCAGTCTCCAGGGCGACCCACATTGCCTCCTATCCTCTCTTCCCTGTCTACCCTTTAATTATGTTGCTTTGATCCCTTCCCTTACATAGAGAGCTACTTCTCCTTCTCCTCCTCCTCTTCTACCCTCTCTGTCCCTCCTGTAGACTGTGTACCCTGGTATAATGACATCCCAGTCATGGTTCTCTGTGTACCATGTTTCTGTGACTGCCACGATATCCAGGCATAGCTCTTCCATCAAGGCCACCATTTTGGGGAGCTTTTTACCTAGACTACAGGCATTGGTACTCATTACCCTCCATTTTGTATGGCCTTATTTCTTTTTGCCCCATACCTGTCCTTACTGCCTTTGTCTTTTTATCCATTTACCCCTGCCCTTCTACCTATCAACTGCTTTGTCTTGGTGTTTACCTCACTAACTACCCTGATTTTTTGGAGGGGGGCTATGATTTCCCTTCTCCTTTTCAGTGCCTGCCCTGTTGGCTAGTTTAAATGCTTGCCAATGAAGCATTTAAACCTGTCACCCAGGATCCCGGTTCCCCTCCTGGACAGATGCAGACCATCGCACCAGTATAGGCCTGTATTCTTCCAGGTGGAGCTCCAGTCCCCAGTGAAGCCAAATCCCTGAGCGCTGCACCAGTTTTTCAACCAGTCATTGAATCCCATGGTGTGGAGTACCCTAGCCTCATCCATGCCATAGACAGGTATCACTTCTGAGAAAGTTACTGTGTGTGCTACTTATCTAAGTCCCCTTCCCAACTCCACAAACTCCTGTTGCACTGCTCTGATCCCATTCTTAGCCAGGTCATTTGTCCCTAGGTGGATAATGACACCTAGTTCACTCCCCCTTGCAGCTGCTCCCATATCCTGAAGATTAATTTCCTGTTCCTCCAAGCCATGGCACTTGGCAGGCACCTTACCTCCCTTTCCCCTCCCTCCCCTAGTTATACCCCCTAACAACTGAGTCCCCCACCAGTAGATGTTTCTTTCCCCATGGGGTCCTGGGCCACCCTCCCGTGGGTCTCCATTGCTGCTGTTTCCAGCATCCTCCTTGGTCTCCACTGCAGGTGCCTCCATAGAGGAACCATGCTCTGCCAGAGTGGTGAATGAATTGTGGAGAGGCACAACTGGAGGGATGTGCCTTTGTTCCACCATCCACACTCTCCCTGAGCCCACCATGGTCCAACTACTTCTCTTTCTTTGCAACCTCTGAGGTAGTGGTGGTGGCCTGGGTGGTCCCTGGGTGGGGGAGCAGCTTGAATCCTTGTCAGGTCAGCATGAAGACAAGCAACCTCCTCCCTCAGACCAGAGAGGTGCCTACAAATAGGGCAGCAACTCAGTCTCCAGAATGTCTCCTGGAAGACTGCTGCTCCACAGCCAGTGCATTGCACCACTCCCCACATGTCTGTCTCCCTTCCTGTTTCAGATGTTTTTCTTTTTTCTTTTGTTCTTGTTTTAGTGTGTGCAAGCTTGTGAGGGTCTCTACCCATATTCAGTGTGTTGTGCTTTTAAGTATATGAACAGGTGTATGTTGTTAGCAATTTTGGGGAAGAGATATCAGAACCCTGATATAAAGGAAGTTATGTGTTTGGGGTGTGTGGGGTGAGGGGCAAGGTGGGTGGGAGTAAATCTGTGCCTTCCATAAACAATCAACTACAACTCTGACCTTTCACCCCAGGGAGTGCCTTCCTTCCTTCCTTTCAGACACCTATTTCACAGAGGTTAAGTAACAGGTCTAGTCACAAATGACTGCAAATATCTCCCAGTTAGAGGTCCTTCTTGGCAAATAAAAGTTAAACTAAGAAAAGACAACCCCAAAAACAGAGAATCAAAACTACTTACATACACAGGCCCAAACATTAATAATTCAATTCTGTGTAGTCTATTAAATTACCTCCTTGATTTAAGGAAGCTTTTGGCTGCTTTCTCTCTCTCTCTCTCTCTCAGCTGTTAGGTGAGGTGTTTGAATCATTGGAATTGCCCTTACCTCTATGTTTCCCAATGAGCAGCGGCCATGTGTTCTGAAGTTTGGGAGTAGAAGTCATGATTTGCGCTTCTGGAACTATACCCATCAGACCGCCTAATCTGCCTTTCTCAACATCTCCCTTTTTCAGCTGGTGCTTTAACATGCTAGTAATCTTTTGCTGATTCTTATCAGTTACACTTATTCTATTATTATTGTTATTATTTCTTTTCTTGTTGCTAGCATCCTTGCTAAAGGTACTTGCAGCTCCCTTACTTCACTTACTTCCTTTAATAATCTCAAAATTCCTTTTATTTTTATTATTTTGCTATTCTTTCATCATAGCCAGTTCTTTTCCTCTCATCATGACCATTTTGACAATATTGTTATAACTCCCTTCCCCTGTTGTACTAGAGAAGTTAATCTATAAGAAATGAGGGAATTGCCTTTAAGGAAAGGTTAGGCAAGGAAAGACTTTGAAAACAATAGTATCTACCAGATTCTACCAATCATACAAACACAATGGTCAGTGTCTAAAATAGTCAGTATCAGAAATACTTATCACATTAAATCACTTCACTCTTCGCTTTCTAATATGTCCAATAAAAACTGCTTTAAGCTTTTGTGAACAGGCAAGTTCTCAAGAACAGAAGCCCAGCAATTAACAGGGGTTTCACAAACAGATTCATGTATCTAATGGAACTGAAAAAAATAAAAATGTCACCAAGGCAGTTGTTATTCACTGCTTGCTCATTTGGAATTAGACTTACCCTTATCCACTGCAGGATTAAGTAGGGTCTATTAGTTCAAAGAAACCTCAGTAGCCTTTGCGTGTGGGTTTACCTGGGTGTGTGGAAATGGAGTAACTAGTGCCCATCTGTGCTGCTTTGGGTAACTTGATAAGTCCACCTCACTACAGTGAATATTATTGGTCGGCAGCTGTCAGGTGACCCTATAACCAATGAAAATTTGAAATGGGCAAAATTAATAAAACGATTATAGAAGGGAATCCCCTGTATCAACCAAACTTGTCCCCCAGACAGAAATTGCCCTGGTATCTGAAATTACCACTGTGAACTATAAAGGAGTATGGTCAAAAAGAATAAGTGCTACAGCCTGCCATGTGCTTCAGCCTAAGCCATAAATAATACTAAATCACTCAAGCCTCTATAGGAGTACAAATGAAATAAGCCAAAATAGCCAAAATGGGTTGGTGAGACCTCAATAATAAAAGAAACACAATCAGTTGTAAAAGAACACAGATTTCATACTGCTCAGGGTCAGTAGGTAAAATTTCATATAACAGTTCTGCATAAAAGTGAACTGTGACTGTGAGTAAAATACTTCCTTCTTATATCCAACTTAAGGATTGGAGAAGTGAGGAGCTTTGTTAAAGTGATTTTGGAGTGGGTTGTCTTCTATTTGTTTCAGCAATTGTCCATTCACTCCAGTTCTGTTCAGCACTGCTTCTTTCTCAGTGTGACCAATGCTCCGCAGGACTCCCTACACTCACAGCATTGGTAGTGGGTTACTCCACCATTAGGGCTCCAGGCTAGATATGACTGAGCAGCAGAATACAGAAAACAAAGCAGAATAAGACTGGCAACACAAGTTGGTCTGGAAAGGGCTTGAATATCCAAAACTAATGCACAGGCAATGGTGGCATGCCTGTTATAAATTAAAAAAAGCATTTCCAAGCCCCTGCTTCTACTGCTCCTCCTCAACAGTATAGCGTGCAGCCACTCTCAACCTGAAGCTCCTCTGGGTCCAAGTTTCTTTATGCTTTAGGTACCTTCAGAAACTGTTTTAATCTTAAACAGTGGTTTGGGAGAAGCCTTGCTGTGATAGTGCTGTTTTCATAATTACTCGCCTCTCCATGCCCTTGGTTGTTAAGAAGACAGGGGCAGGACCTACTCTGTCACAGGTAATAAGGTCATTAACAAAAAAATTGAAATGGATAGGGACCAGGATGTACCCTTGCCTAGAGTTAATGATTTCAGAACATTCTTCATGGGAACTGTTGTACACTTTCACCCAAGTATTTGTGTGATATTCTTTAATAAGGGTATTTAGGTGTTAATAGCTGGACACTGTTATTATCTTCATAAAGCTTGTTGTGCTGCCTACTACCTGACTATTGCTCCAATTAAATTGTATGGGTTTTCTTCTTATCATTTTCCCCTACTATCATACATTTGGTTGCTCATCCTTCTCCTGTACTCTCCTGCCTCTCTCACCCACTAGTTGGTCTAATTTCCTTTGCCATACACATGTCCCATGGGTTATATGAAAGACATGACTCCTCAATCCTCCCAAAACACTTGCATTATTCACCACTACCAATGTCAGTCTATGTCTTGCCCTTTTCTGGACTTCACCATACTTGTTTAGTATGGCATTTCAGTGACTTAGCTATGTACTCCAAACAGATATTAACATGCATTCACAGTGTACCTTTATGAAGCACACAAATCTTTCAACCATTGCATCATAGAAAGCATCCTCTGTAGCCCTAATCTGACTTGTCAGGGATGTGGAAAGAAACTTAATTGTTTCTACAAGTATCCACTGCAACACCTAGTATCCATGGTGGTCCACACATACTGGTCTTAGGACTCAATATCAGAAGCCTATTACCAAAACAAGATCTTCTCAGAACCAGGGTAATACTACAGACTGAACACACTGACAGTCATTGAGATCTGTCTATATCTGAAGATAACCATCAGAAATCACCTATTCAATTGGTATACCATTGTCAAGAAACAGAAAGGTAAGATAGATGATAAAGTTTACTACATACAAGCAATCTAAAAGTTCTCAGTACATAGTATAACAAACTGAGGAATCTTCTTAATTACTCTCACAATAACCTTTGGTGACACCTGTCTCCACTTATATTATGTATATAACCGCCTACCATCTTCCAGTCCTTTGTACAGCACATTACCAATACTCCATAATCTGTCACCCCAAACATGGACACATGGACATCATCTTGGTGGGCAATTACACCACTGATTGGATTAAGCTACCTTAGGGTGCCATGAAAGACTGGGCAATTGAGAACAGTCTGACACTGTTGACCACAATGGTGACAATACTCAATAGCAAACTAACAATAGAAACGTGCATTGACTGTATGCTGACAAATAGACCAGACATAAGTAAATGTAGGGATATATTTGGACTCAATTTTATTTATCTATTTATTCATTTAAAATGTAGTGACTAGAATAGGGACACAGCGGGAGCTCTGCTCTTGGTGTGTTCTAGGGAGGGGATTCAGAAGGGTGTGAATCAACAGTACTGTATCAGAGTGACAGTGCATACATGTACATGAATAATAAAATTAAAGTAGAATTATTATATATTTGTTACAGATTTTCTGACTTTTGAACTTGGTGCAAAGCATCAGGTGAGTGTAGTCTGCACTCACTCACTGCAGAGCCACCTTACACTCCTGTTTGGTCCATGTGGGCTTCAGAGAGATCAAGACCCCTGCCCCGCATCAGATGCCTTCAGTTTGCCTCCATTACCACCAGACTACCCAACCTTCTAATTGTTCTTTTTTCTGGCCAATTGGGAGAATCCTGGGCAGATTAAGAAACATATGCCATCCAATCCAATGTCTTGGTGCCGGCTTTTGAACTTTGAACTTGCCTCAAAGCACCAGCTGAGCACAATTGGCAGTCACACCATGGAACCACATCCCCTCCTGTTTGGTCTGTGAGAGGCTTCAGAGAAAATCAAGACCCCCCTTGCCTCGGATACCTTAAGCTTGCCTCCATTGCCACTGAACTACCTGATCTCCTGCCTGCTCTTTTCCCAGACAATCAGGCGATGCATAGGCCAAGAAACAAGCATGTGGCAGAAACACTGACTGGAGCCCCCTTGACACAGCGGAGGATATGGACACTGCACTCGAGTACTTCATCAAACAATTCAATGTGCTTGTGACTGCCATACCCCAGTACAGAGGACAAAGATCCATGGAAGAAACAGCCCCTGGATCACGCCAGACTTAATAGGCCATATGAAAAACAGGGACAACTGGTGGCAGAGGGCAAAGAGCTCTGGCAAGCAATCAGACATCCAGGAATACAGAAGACTGCGGAATGACTGCACCCAGGTGATCCGTTCTGCAAAAAGTAACCATTTTAGGTAAGCATTAAAAAAATGATGGGGCAACAGCAAGTCTTTTTGGAAAAACTTAAAAGATATAACAAGTGAAATCAAGAAAGAGGCTCCACAAATGCTCAACATCGATGGTGTTCCTACTCTTGACTCTCTGACAATTGCCAATACGTTTAACAAAGCATTTACTGACCTTAGCAGTGTACTTCCAACAAATGTTTTCGAAGAATCAAACCCAAGCTCAAGCCAAAACCTTGGGCCCACTCAAACATTCCCCCCCCTTTCTATTTCAAAACTGTCAATGACAACCAAGCAAGAAAGTACATTCGTAAGGTACTTGGAAAATACAGGAAAAGCGGCGACACACTTGACCTCAAATTTATTTCCCTTGCACTTGATGAAATCCTAGCTCCCATTAATAAGCTGCCAAACTTATCCCTGAAGCTGGCTCAATTCTCCTAAGCTTGGAAGTCAGCCCTGGTAACTCCGGTACACAAGAGCAGTGACCGGACACTGCATGCCAATTACAGGCCTATTTCTATCCTTCCACCACTGTCAAAAGTGCTGGAGCGCATAGTATCAGACCAGCTGTTTGAATACCTTAATAAACACAACATCCAGTGCCCGAAACAACACGGATTTTGGAAAGGGCACAGTTCCACCACATCTCTTCTGGAATTCACCAGCTGCATACATAGTTCACTGGACCAGGGTAACCTAGTTGGCACAGCCTTTATTGATCTAACAAAGGCCTTTGACATGGTCAGTCACTCCCTACTACTTCAACAACTCACCTCGATAGGCCTCTCTAACCCCAGCTACTAACTGGTTCAAAAGCTACCTAGCTGATCGATACTAGCAGGTAAAGATTGGAAACACCACATCTGGGCATCTTCCGGTTCACTGCGGGTTTCTCCAGGGGTCAATCCTAGGACCCCTACTTTTCAGCATCTTCCTAAATAACCTACCTCAATGATGTGACCAATGAATACTACTCTATGCAGATGATGCTGCTATTTTTACTTCTCATCAGGACCCTCACACCCTAAAATATCAGCTACAACATGCTTTTAAACAAACTGAAGACTGGTTCAGAGTCCACAAGATGGTTCTGAACTATAAAAAGACAAAAGTAATTATTTTTAGCGGTGCAAGAAGCAAACACAAAGCAACATCCCTTAACATCACTAAATGTGCAGGAGCTACACTTGAACAAGTGGAGCAATTCAAATACCTGGGGGTTACTCTTGACTGCTCCCTCTCCTAGGCCAAAACAGTCAACATAAGAATTGGGTTCCTGCACAGGCACAAGAAATGCCTGACACCTGAAACCCTACAAACCACAATCCATAGCTCAGTTGTCTCTGTTATCGACTATGGATTGGTCATTTACAGCCCAGCCACTCCGACCTCACAACGTAGAACAGCAGTACCCCTCAACAAAGTATGCAGATTGCTCACCAGTTCCGCCTGACTAACGCACACATGCGACCTTTATGAGCAAGCTGGGTGGCTACAAATTAAAAACAGCATGCAATTCCAAACCTGCCTATTAGCTAAAAAAGCACTACTTGGATTTGAACCTCCTGGAGTCACAAACCTACTAAGCTTATTCACAGGCCCACACCGTACCAGGAGCTCTGACCATCAGGTACTCACCGTCACACGCTGCAGAACCTTCCAAGGGCAGAGGTCATATGCCTACCGGGCACCACTTTGGCTCAATAACCTCAGCACTGATCATGATGCCATGCAGAGATTGGGATCTTTCAAGACCAGGCTAAGACAACACCTACTGAAGAAAAGCTCCTGTGACTGCACTTTTTAGTTACTCCCCACCCCCTATCTCCTGACCCTGGTCTTACTCACCCTCAGGTTATTACCCTCTCCTCGCTACTCCTACCTTGTCCTTCTATGCCTAGTTTCCCTGTGGCCCTGCAATACCTTGCATTCTCCTCTCCCATCTCCCCCTGACTAGTCATCATGCCCCTTCCCCACTCAGAGCCCCCTACTCTCCTTCTGGATGTCTGATTACCGTCTTTTACCTGACAATGCCATTTAGGCTGCTACTTTTACCTGAATTATCCGTGTGTTAAAATCATCTCTTTTACCAATTTACAATGTATTTTGTCTATGTTTAATTCACCTAGCTAGATACTCCTAACCCACAATGTATGTATACCCACCCTTTACAATGTGGAACCTTTGTAAAAGAGCGGTCTCCTGCTCAAAGGTATTATAATCCAAGATTGAATAAATAAAATAAATAAAAAAAATCCAGTGGCTTGGCACCGACCATTAAATTTTAAACTTGCCCCAAAGCATCTGCTGAGCACAGTCAGTGTTCGCTCACCACTGGACCACCTTCCATTCCTGTTTGGTTAGCAAGGATTTTTGGAGAAGATCAAGACCCCCCTCCTTGCCTCAAATGCTTTCAGCTTTCCTCTGTTGCCAATGGAGTACCCAACCTTCTGCTTGTTCTTTTTCCTGGCCAATCAAGAGGAGCATAGATAGAATAATAACACCTTTAACCCTGTCTGCCTCCCTAGCAGTAGTCCACGCTGCAGTCCTTCATGCTAAGGGTTATAGTGCAAAGGGCATTGAATAGTCTCTTAGAATCAGCCATGAGTCAGCCATCAGACAGGCACACTGCTCTCCAGGCTGTCCTATCTATTAAGCTCCTTCTATTCTTGTGCCCTAAGGAAGTCTTGCACAAACTTCAGAACCTCTACTCCAACAAAGGTGATTGAGTCTGCTCCTGTTCTATTTTACTGAAACTCCAGCTACACCCATTCTGAGTATAGCCCCTTTACTAGTTTTACATCTATTATATTTTGTTTGTCTGTATAATTACATATTAGGTGACTGTTTTATTACTGGCCTACTTACTGACTCCCTAGCTACACCCTATCTGGCTATAGTCCCACTGTTAGTTTTTTGTCCTTGATATTTCGTTTGCCGGCATAATTCTAACTCACGCTATCTGGGTCAACTATGTTACTAGTATTCTACTGAAATTTCTGTTTGCATAGTTTTATTCAGCTTGTTCAAAATACTGGATGCCTGTTTGCCTTTAACTTATCCTTACATTAAGGTATTCTAATATTATCCTATCTGGGTACACCTTGCTTTCCACCACCCCACATTCTGTTTCAGTGATCCAGTTTGTTTATTTGTTGTACCACTGATTGACTATTGTGCCTCATTTACTGCTATCTTCAGGGTCCTTACAGTAAATACAATTCTTCTGGGCTCTACCTTATTGCCAATTTCCATTAAGTTTACACAGTATAGTTTTAATACCTTACGCCTGCTGGTTTTTTTTTTTGTTTTTTACTGTTCACTAAGTCTCAGGTACCCTTGGTAAACTCTACTCAGGTATTGCCATATTGCTAGTGTCTGTACAAGTTTGATCAGTACAGTTTTCAGCTACCTGCCAGTCATGCTCTTCGCCCTCTTCCTCTGCCTTCTCCTACTCCCCATTCTAGCCAAATCCCCATCCACTCTCATCCCCTCTTTACTCTCCTCTGTCCTTCCATCTCCCCATCTCCACTCACATTTCCTCCCATTCTTCTCTATCCATCTTAGTTTCTTTTCCTTCCCCTCCTTAAACCTTGCGTTCCCTTACCATTCTATCCTGTACCTTCCCCATCACTTAGCCCCTCCCCAGCCAAGGTGATGTAAGTCTTAATCCATTCTATGCCTCCTTACCCAGCTTCTCTTTCTTGTTGGCAATGTGGAACCCAACCCTGGTTCCTCTCCCCCTTTCCTTCTCTACTTCTAGAGGCCTTAGTGTTTTCCACCTCAGTGACAGGAAACTCCTCCTTACAATAGATCTCCTTACTGTTTGGGTCTCTCAGTACGCTTCAAATCTCCTCTGTGTCATGGAATTCTGGCTTTCTTTCAGAATTCCTAATTCTAACCTGGTTATTCCTGACTACCACCTATTCAAGCAGGACAGGTGTAAACATGGGGTTGGCATTGCCCTATATGTCCTCCAGAGCCTCTCCTGCACCATCACTCTTATGAAGGCTGCACCCTTTTCCCATGAGCCTCCTGTCACCAAACATTTCTTTTCCTCCTCCTCCTCCTCACTCATTTTCGTTGGGGTTTTCTATGTCTCTCTGAAAATCATCCCCTCTTCTTAGGTGGACTCACTCTCTATCCTCACCCCAAAGTCCTTTGCTGGTGTACCCATCCTCCTTGGAATGTTAACATCAATGGGATTTCCCCAGCCTCCAGGTCATTCCTGCTCAGGACTGAGTCCCTTAACCCCTCACAAATCATCACTGAACTCACCCGGCTCAATCCCCTTTCATCAAACCATATTTCCTGTACTGGATTCTCTCCTCACACTCCCGAATCATTGCAGTGGGTATTTTTCCAGATGCCTTCAGCAACCACTGCAGGAAATTTTGTCTCAGGAAAATCCAGTGCCCTCCTTCCTTCCACCAAGTACATCTTGTCCAGATCCCTCCAGTCACTGAAGAAAGAAGCTCTACTGAGTGACCTGTTTGCAACCAACTGGTCCCCCATGCTCCTTGCTCCAGACATTGATATGACACTCTCAATCTTCCACTCAAAATTTACATCTGTCTGGGACAAACAAGGTTCCATGAGGAACAGTAGGGTTAAATCCTCTCACCACCCTTGGATCATCTATGATCTCATAGACATTAGCAAGACTCATGATCAAGCCTGGATCAGGTACAAATTATGCCACACCCTGTCGGACCCTTTCTGTCTTACAGGGCACTTTGGAACACTTGCACAAAGGCTATTTGTACTGCTAAATCCCTTTATTTTAAGGCCAACCTCCAGAATAATCTTACCTCCCGAGTCAAATTCTGGAAGGTAATTCACTCACTTTTGACCCACCAGCCCAGTCTGCACCCTTGATCCTCATGGATGGTTATTGGCTCACCAGTATCTGACCCTCCCTCTGTTGCCACTCACTTTAATTAGTTTTTCACCACTTGTGCTCTTCCCTCCCCTTCCTGGCTTTTCTCGTCTTACCCCATCTCCTTCTTCCCCCTACCCCACTAACTCATGGATTTGATTTCCCTCTAATTACTATCCAGAAACCTTGTTTGCACTTCCTCACTCAACCTATCCACATCTAGCCTGGATGGTCTGAACCCAAAACTACCGCATCATTCAGCTTCTATCAACACTACCCTCTTACTCACTTTTTAAACCTCTCCTTCACCCTTTGCACTGTCCCCAGTCTTGGAAGACTGCTGAAGTTCTCCCCCTCCACAGAAGGGGTATCTCTCCACCACTGGCAACATCCACCCTATCTCCCTCCTTTCCTCTCTTGCAAAGCTGCAAGAGAAACTATCCTATGCACGGCTTCCCAGTTTCTTCCACTCATCCATTTTACTCTCCCCCTTCTAGTATGGTTTTCAGAAGCACCATTACACCATCTCCTACCAACTTTGGGTCACTGACAATATCACACCTGGGATAGATCAGGAGCACATCACAGCAGCCATTTTCATTGATCTGGCCAAAGTCTTTGATTCAGTGACCCATTCACTCTTCTTGGACAAGTTGAACTCTGCTGGCTCCTCAGATACCCCTGTTGAGTGGTTCCTTTCCTATCTCTTGGGCTGTTAGCAATCAGTACAGGTAGGAAGCACCCTGTCCTCTTCCCTCCCTGTCCAGGCCAGTGTCCCACAGGGCTCCATCCTGGGGCCAATCCTCTTCTGCATTTTCTACATGACCTCCCATCTGCCTCTGCCAACATGCATATTCACATGTATGCAAATTAAACATCTCTCCACATGTCAGATCCCTTTACTGCATTTGTGGAAGTCTTGTTCCAGTACGACTTTCACAATATCCTGCATTGTTTCCAGTCCAATCAACTCTAGGTCAACACTAAAAATCAGTGTCCATGACCAATGGTACCAGTAAGAAGCTAGAAAACTAATCTTTCCCACTCCCTGTCTTCTCCACATTGGATGTCACCCCTCTGGAAATAGTTCTAACCTTCAAATATGTCGGTATGTGGTTAGACAGATGGCTTGACTTCTGTTCCCACATTGATGACATCCATGCCAAACTCAACCCCAAACTTGGTGACTTGTACTGCAACAAGAACTACCTTTCTCCCAAGGTCTGCCAAGAGCTGGTCACTAAAATGGTTCTGCTGTTTTTTGACTATGCAGATCAGGTCTATGGCACTGTCCCCTCCTCTTTCCTCACCAGACTGGACACCCTCTGCAATGCCACTTTGCTACCTATTCACCCTCTCATACCCACCACTGTTCCCTTTATTCCTCTCAATACATCCTCCCTCTCTCTTCACATTGCCACTCCCACTCTGCTTCCTTCATGTCCAAATACTGATTTGGGTCTGTTCCTTCATACCTATCCTCACTCTTCTCCCCATGCCCTCCTTCTCCTCCTCTCTCATCAATCTGTACTCTCCTATTGTCTCTCCTCTCTTTGGAACCAGCTACCCTCTTCCCTCCATCTCTCCACCTCACTGCCATCCATTAGGTGCCAACTAAAACTTCTACCCTCACCTCCTGCTTCTCCTGCTAAACCTCTACCTGAACCCTTACTTAACTCCCCCACTATTTGAGCACCCTTTACCTTCCCCTACCACCAAACCAAATGATTTTGTATCTTACATGGGTTATTTGTAACTGCCTGTTTGACTCATCCTCGCAGCACAAATTCAGTCACCTTTCCTATAGGCACAAAGCACTTTATTTTTTATCATGTCCAATTGCACAGCTGATTTATATATTAATTTATTGTCCTACTCTATATGTCAGGATTTAATATTTTTTTGTTCTGAATTCAATTGTTGCATTGTATGTCACTGTCATTGAAACTGTATAATCTGATTTGCAGCAAATTTGTAATGTTGTTCTCCCCTTCTCATCATCTCCTGTCCCTTGAGTCGCACCTGGAAATGAGCCCTGGCTCAGTGTGCCTTTCCCGGTAATCAGTTTTCAGCTAAATAAATAAATAGAAGTAATACAATCCAGAAGGAAAAAAAATTAAAAAGTGTACAAAGTACATTGGTTATGGGGGTAGTGAAGGTAAGAGCTACAGAATAGTGTAGCCAATATAGGGCAAGATATTTGTAACAGAATTGTGGTCGTGGAAAATTTAAATGACAGAGTACACTGAGTTTTAAGCTATTTAGTAGCATAATAGTCAAAATTGGTGTATAGTGGTGAGGTAGAGCATGGGTTGTTATTATATGGAGAGAAGAGTATGAAGCCTAGCTATAGGTGTATACTTTTGAGAAATATGCTAATAGGAGTGGTTTGAGATAGTGCAGGGAACAAGAGAGATGTATGGGGAGAGCGAGGTTATTCCACAGTGTTAGAAGGTAGATAGAAAAAGCAGACTGTCTTGTTACAGATTTACTGCTAGGTGTATGAAAAGAACAAGCATAACATGATCAGAGGGAGTATGTGGATGGGATGGCAGGATTCAGGAGAGAGGAGCAGTAAGTGGGAACAGTAGCAATCCAGCATTTAGCTAGAGAGGAGGAAGAGTGTGAGAGATGTCAACTTCATTGCAGGGGAAAGAGAGATTAGCATAGAGAAAGTAGTGATGAGTGAGAGACAGATCTCTTAGCATAAAATGACAAACATAATGATGAAAGGAGGTACAGCCTGGCATAGTCATTCTGAGTCATACTCAATCATTGTCAAGATCATCTTAAGGATGATCATAAGGTAGATCAGTAGAAAAAGGAAGGTTTTGTTTCAGTTCATCGTAACACACTAAGGGCAAAGTTTCTTATGCATGGCATCAATGTGGCTGGAAAAGCTGAGATCTTATCCAGCCACACCAAAGTACTGGAAGTGGAGCACCACTTCAAGCAAGTTAACATCCAGAGTTTTGGAAATGGGGAGTGTTGGAGCCTTGCTAGTCCCTGTCTTGTGCCAAAAGCCAAGGAGACAGTTTTTGGGGCATTTGGGTGAGAGCTGGTTTGAGCAGAACCAGTGTTGGACATTGTCAACATCGTCCTGAAGTGACAATTGGAGCTTAGGGACTGAAACACCTGAAGCAAATAGAATTGTGTCATCTGCATACATGTGTATGGGCGAGGAGACACAGGTATGACTGGCAGGACTTTTATTTGGCACCAACAGTGGATATTGCATATGACCAATTCCATAATATAGTGCTCAGGGCCTTAGATAAACATGCTCCCCTAGTAAAAATCAGGACAACAGGAAAACATGCCCATGGTTCACAGGTGGATTGAAAGGTGCACTACTGCACAGGGACTCCTTATGGAATAAGGCAAGAAAAACTAAACTTACAACTGATTGGACAACCTTCAGAGCAACTAGAAACTGGTGCACCAAACTCACTAGATCCGAGAAAGCAAGGTATTTCCAAGCAGAAATTGATACTGCTTCAAATAACACAAAAACATTCTGGAGAATGCTAAAGGACCTCGAAGGCTACTCTCCAGTACACTCTCTTCCTCAAAAAATCACTGTGGTGACTCATGTGATGCAGAGCACCAGCTAGAAGCTTCCTCTGATTGCTCCAGCCATCCGACCATCTATTTTACATTTAAATTATATTTCTGTGCTGTGTTGGAGATCTAAACTGAGACAGCATACTTTTAAAACCTGTTCCTACCTTCTGTCAGAGTTAATGGAGGTCAAAATGAAGAAGGCAATGTCAAAGCACACTCTGCCTGCTACTCCTGAGAAGGTCCTTAAAAAGCCTAAGGTCTCCTCTACTGCAGACACCCAGGGTGCAACCTTTCCAAGCCCGGATCACAAACCCCTTATAGTGGCCTGATTCCTCAAAGAATTTAAGCCCTTCAAGGAAGAACTGATGCAGATCACTGGGGAGCTCAAATCCTTTACCCAAGCCCTGGAGGACATTGCTACCCGATCCTCAGATAATGAGACTCGCATTCACTCTGTAAAGCGCAAGCCAGCTAAAATGGAACCCGACCTGGTGGCGGCCCATCAGCGGATCACCAAACTTGAAAACAAGGCTAAAGACTTGGAGGGCCACAGCCACCAAAATAATGCAGTATTGATTGGCTTACCAGAAAAAGAGGAGGGTCTCGATCCAATCAGCTTTACCCAGAAGTTTGTTAAGAAAGTGGCAGGACTATCTCCTTTTGGCTACAAATACATAATTGAGAGAGTCTACCATGCCCTGCACCCAACTCCAGCACAAGGTGCCCCACCACGCACCTTTATCTTCAGATTCTTAAACTATCTAGAGTGGCAACACTTTTTTGTCTAAGGTGTGAGACATCCAAGAGCTCAAATGGGAAGGAGCAAAAATAAGAGTTGCTCAAGACCTTCTGCTCTCTGTTCAGCAATGGAGGGCCTCCTTCCACCAGTTGGTTACCAAGCTAATTGCAGCCGTGCTCAAGTTTAAGATGGGGTACCCGGCCTGACTCCAGGTTCTCCCTTCTGACTCCTGGGTAAACTTTGAGGAGGTGGATGCAGTGACAGCCAGCCTTAAAGCAGTGCTTCAAGATCTTTTCCATGATCCCTGAAAGCCACAATATCGAGATCAGGATATCAATCATCAGTGCACAGTGTTAAAATGTGATGGTTTGTTTGCAGTAGTTTTCTGCCTTTCTATGAAAGTGAGTGCTGTATGCCTGAGTTATTATGCCCATAGACTGTAGCGGCTGAGAAATCTGTGCTAGATTTACCTGGGTGGAAGTTTGATTGCTGTGGTTATTGCTCCAGATTGCCTCTCCCGGTGGAGTGCCAGGCCTTCAGATTGTTTCCCTGTCACTATACAGGGCCCTAGGGTTCACCTTCACTTCTTCATCTCAGCAAAGCAATGCCAGGCTGACTTGCATCCACATGTTCGTGTAGTCACTACACTTACCTAGAATGTTGTGCATAGTGCTCTCAGCCACAAGAGGGAGCAAAAGACAGATTCTTGGGCAGCAACTCGGTACATTATCCCTATCCCTTGTTAAGGAGGTTTCTATGGGACAATCACCTTAATTTTGTTCTTTGACTGCCCCTTTGTTAATTGTCCATTTCCTTTTATAGGGACAGTTTGAAACTTTCTCTTAGAAAAGTTTGCCAGCTCAATAAGGAACATTATCCTGGACTTTTATGCACTGTGTGGCCACTAACTGTATTCTTTTTAGGGATGGCATTTCTTCACAATCACTAATAAGCTACGGTCCAGATCTCCATTATTGCCTTTCAGAGCTGAATTGGCTAGATCTGATTTTCAGACTTTTCTTTGGCATTACAATATCTATAGAAGATTGAACATACCTGATACACTGTGATGCATCTATTTAGATTTATTAGTACTTTAGGATATAACTTTCTTGCTAAGGGTTCACATGTGTGTTGTCATTTGTAGTTTACTATTGAATCATACTGGTTTTATTAAGGTTTGGGTGGCTGGGGAGGAGATGTCTGGGATTGGTGGACTGTTTATCATGGGCCATAGCAGATAGGGTGGGGTTGGGGGTTGGGAGAGGGGAGGCATGGGAATTTTTTGCTATGTTAGACTTTAGGTATTGTAATGGTAGGTATAGGGGTTTGGTTGTATGGCCTAGACTAGCAGGGGGAGGATGGGTAGCACAGAGACAACAAATGTAGAAGTACAAAGGCCATGTCAGTACCTTGATGAGGTAGAGGCCACATCTCTTGATACAATAGGGCTGAATGGTTAGGGATCTAAAGATGGTTACATGGAACATGAAAGGGGCTAGACACAAGATTAAACAGTACAAAATCTTAAAGCATTTGAACCTTACGAAAGCTGATATTATGTTTATACAGGAATCACACTTGCTTAAGCCAGAGATGGTTAAACTAAGGAGGCAGCAGATAGGACAAGTCTTCTCTGCTGACGGGAACACTCAGAGCTGTGGGTTAATAATTTTAATAAATTGGTCTGTCCCGTTTTCCCCACTTCAAACCATATGTGACCCACAGGGCAGGTTCCTCCTTATCCAAGGCATACCGCACACATCAGAAATCCTGTTGGGTAGTGTGTATGGTCCAAATGTTGTTACCCCAGGATTCTTTATACAATTACTCAACGCGTTAGTCCCCTTCATGTCTATCCCGATAGTCATTGGTGGGGACCTGAACATAACCTTTCATCCAGCTATGGATCGATCAGGAACCTCTCATAGGGGTCTTTCTCCTGCTCAAAGAGCACTATGGGACCTGATAGACCAGATAGGTCTTTGTGACATTTGGAGAGTCTTCCATCCTTCTGATAGGGAATATACATTTACCTCCCAAGTGCATGGGACTTCCTCACATATCGATTACTTACTAATGTCCCAATCCCTTATACTGTGGGTATTGGACTCTTCCATTCACCCAGGTCCCCCCTCGGACCATTCTCTGGTCATATGCCAGATCTCATTTTCATTTCTTCCCAAAAAAGGGGGATGATGGAAACTTAATAACCAACTATTAAAGGACGAGGAGATGGTTTCATATATCTCATACCAAATCTCACACTTTGTTTCAGTTAATAGCAACTCCACAGGTAAACCAGATGTGGAATGGCGGGCTCTGAAAGCCTATTTAAGAGGGATATTGATTGGCTTGGCTTCCCAGTGGAGGAAAAAGCCTGATAACTAACTATTGACTCTCCTCTCTCAAATACGGGACTGGGAATCTAAGCTTACACCTCAGTCCTCTGAACAGTATAGACAGGACTTAGTGAAATTGAAGGATTCCTACCTAAATCTTTTGAGAGAAAAGGCAGACTTTGCAATTATGAAAACTAAAGCTTCGTATACAGATCAAGGGAGAAAGCAGGCCTTTTGCTTGCTGTAAGAGTCAAATAACAGGACTCCACTAGATTGATTGCTTCTATCCATTCTCCGGAGGATGACTCTTTAAAGACTCCTCCAACTGAAATTGTTGCAGAGTTCAGTCACTATTACATGCAATTATATGGTCCCATGGTGAATCCCCTGTCAGAACAATATCTGGATACTTATCTATCTCGTCCCACCTGCCTTCATTTATAGAACTGCAACAAATCTCTTTGATGGCTCTTATTTCTCAGGCTAAGTTATAGAGAGTTATCAAGGATCTTCCCACAGAGAAGACCCCCGGGCCAGATGTTTTTTCCCCCCAATTTTTAAAAAGCATTTGCAAAGCAATTAATCCCCGCCCTTTTGCCACTCTTTCAGCATATCCTTTCTGGTGCTGACTCAGATAAATCCCTGTTTGAAGCTCTGATTGTTCTCCTTCCTAAACCTGATAAACGCCCAGGGTTAGTGTCACGCTACTGACCAACCTCACTTCTCAGTCAGGATATTAAAATTCTGTCTAAACTCCTGGCTGATCGTGTGAGTAAAGTTCTACCAGATCTCATAGACCAGAACAAGTGGGCTTTGTGAAGGGAAGGTCCTCAGTAGATCATTTACGTACTCTGGCTCATGTCTTCTTGGTCTCCAGGGATGCCAAATGTCTATCGGCTCTGGCCTCCCTGGATGCCGAGAAGGCTTTTGACTGGGTTATGGGGGCTACTCATTGCATACTCTAAAAGCATTTAGTTTCCCTCCACAGTTTTAGTAGTGAATAAGTTCCCTTTACAAATCCCTGACTACCCGGATAACTAGTAATGGCATAATTTCCTAGTTGTTTCCTCTCTATTCAGGCATGAGGCAGGGCTGCCCCCCATCTCCGCTTCTCTTTAACTTATATTTAGAACCCCTTATATGCAGGATGACAGATTCCCAAGAGGTCCAAGGTATCATTCTTCAAGATCAAGTAGTTAAAGTCTCGGCCTATGCCGATGATTTTCATCTTCAACTATCCCAGCCAGCGGAGTCCATCCCGCCTATGTTGAAGATTATTGAGAAATTCAGTAAGGTATCTAATTACAAGTTAAATATTGAAAAAACAGTGGTTTTCCCTCTTAATCATAAAGTTCAAAAATATACAATTTCTACATTGTGATTGTCCTGGAAACCTGCCTCTCTGAGATACCTAGGAACTGAACTTATGAGAAACTCAGCCCACCTCTGACAATTAAATTTAGATTCCCTTGTTCACACGATCAGTCAAGACTTGAAATGATGGTCCCTCCACCCGATATCCCTTTGGGGAAAAATTAATCTGATTAAAATGAACATTTTTCCTCATCTCTTTTACCCTCTCAACCTCCTGAATATTTGGCTTTCTCTGGCATGGTTTAGAAAGGTCCACACTCTCTTCACAGACTTTATTTGGTCTGGTAAAAAGCCAAGAATGGCATTTCATAAGCCTTTTATTCACTTGGTACAAAAGTTGTTTATCCCATGTATGTTATGGCTCTATTCTCCATAGTGTAAAACTCTTAATAAAGTTTGAATTGCAAAAATGAAAAATAATCACTGTGGGTGGTGATTCCACCACCAATAAACAATCAGTTCTAGAACTTCTTAACAACCATTTCGCCACAGCAGGATTAGCTTTCAATTCCTCACTGGCCAATAATCTCCAAGCGCAGCTATGCGGTCAGAAATCTAAATGCCTCAACCCTAGCTTAATAAATCTTAAACTAGCTTTCACCTTCCACCCAGTCACTGTGAAGCAAGTTGAAGATCTCCTTTTGGCCCATGACACAAGGAAAAGCCCTGGTGCGGATCACATAGAGCCTTACTATCTAAAGTTAGGATATTATACTTTAGCTGCCCCAATTACTCATCTATTTAGTTTGTCCCTTACTCAAGGTTCTCTCCCTGCAATATGGAAAACAGCACAAGTCATCCCACTCTTTAAGTCTGGTGATACCAGTGACCTAAACAATTATCACCCAATTTCCTTACTTCCTATCTTGTCCAAACTATTGGAAAAAGTAGTGAACTCACAACTCTGGCAACACCTTAAGAATCACAATCTTTTTAACACTGTACAGTCTTGGTTTAGACCTCACCACAGTACAATCTCCATGCTTGCTAAGGTCTCCAATGACTAACAGATGGCATTAGATGACAAAAAGTACATATGCTCCCTATACCTTGATCTTAGCAAAGCCTTCGATATGGTGGACCATGACCTGATCCTGACCACCCTACGTATCATTGGAGAAGACCCTCTGGCTACTAAGTGGTTTTCTAACTATCTTACCGATTGCTGTCAACAAGTCAAACCGGAGGGCAATCTCTCCACGCTAAAAAAACTGTGCAAATAGGAGTACCTCAACAGTCCATTTTAGGATCACTGCTGTTTGCCGTCTATATTAGCAATTTAGACGATGGAAACAAGTACACTAGGATTCATCTATTTGCTGATGATACTGTGCTGTACCTAGACAGGTCTACACTGATAACTGGTTTACAAAGACCTCCAGCTTGAATTTAACCATTTGCAGGAAAATCTACTGCATTTGAAGCTGTTATTAAATGCTAAAAAAAACTAAAGCTATGCTCTTTGTTCCCTCTGCAAACACTAACAAAAGCAAGGGCACATCTACAATCCCTCTTATTTGGATGCTTTTAGGTGAGCCCTTAGAATTTGTGTCAAACTTTAAATACTTGGGGTATAGGTTAACAATATACTACCATTTTCAGAACATATTAAGAACCTAACTAAAAAATTAAGACAGAAGCTAGGTATCTTCTTCTGGATAAAGCATCTACTTAGACAGGAGGCCAAAATCTGACTAGTGCAAACTACCTCTTACCACTCTTGGACTATGCTGATATTCTATATGGACATGGACCAAGTACGGCCTTAGGGAACATTGACATCCTTTACCATTGGGCTATCAGATTCATTACTGATGCACCATACTCCACTCATTACTGCACCCTTTATTCTATGGTAGGATGGAGCTCTCTTAGTTACAGATGCCAAAAAATGCAATCCTCTGGACACTTAGAGCTATCTCCAATAAGCTTCCTAAATACATCTCTGACTACCTTCCTCTCTGCCGGGTAGGGACCTACCCATGAAGAAGACTTTCTTATATCTCCCTCATTATTCCTAAAGCTAAAACGCATTTTGGCAAAGCAGCCATAAGTCACTCTATCCCTGTCCTCTGGAATAACATGCAAAAAAACCCTAAAAATGATACTACAGGTGAAAATGCCCCTCTTTAAAAATCTTTTTGCAAGGGCCTTTAAGGAATCTTGCAACTGTTTCCACTAATTAATCACTTATGGTACTCCTTCCATCAATTAAACTACCATTTCTGTATGATCTTATCCGGATCACTGTCAAAATCGTGCATGCAATATCGCGTGTGCAACTATAACGCGTACTAAATAGCGTCTAACAATAATAGTGCGGTGCAATAACTGCGTCTCTGCTATAGCGCAACAACTATCAGCAAACTGTCAGCAAACTAGTTGTCCTACCTTTCACGCTTCTGATTCATGTCGAATCCTGTCTTGTATTAGGGGAAGTGCATTACTAACGCAATAGCTGGTGAACATGTGTTACACACTGCTACTCCCCCAGCACACATAAACTTCCTGTTCAGAGCTAGCGTAGCAACAAACTAGTGACAACTCATCTCAGGTACAGCAAAAAATATCTTTATTAATCAACTCAAAATAAAACATTCATTAGTAGCATTAGTAGCATTATTAGCATTGCATTTGAACTTCTAATGGGACATCATTGTTTAAGCCTGAAGCTGAAAGTTGTATGCAATTCCTCTAAGGTATTCATTTCTTGCACGATCTGTATATTCAGCCACAATACCAGCTATTCATTTTGCAGTGTCCTTGTACTTTTTCTTTGTATTTGACACCATACTCCCTGCAACAAGTTGCTCAATGACAGTGTGGTTGTAATGTTGCTCTGATTTTAGGAACTCAATGAATCACCAGATTGAAGGATGGTAAGCACCAATGAAATGATTAAATTTATGGTGCCATGCTTCAACAGAATTAATAGTGCGAGGGAGGTCATAATGTACAGCGTCATAGCAATTGACGGAAATGTCAAACATTGGCGTCTTCTACCACCTCGGGCTAGGGCCTGCCTAGCCATGTATCTTCAAAATAATCAAGCAGAGCAGTTAATGACTCTGCATTGCTTGTAAAATCAGTTTTCATTAGCTCCTCAAAAGCTGGCAGTACATCTGGCACTGGTACATAAGACAGTGATGGTAATAGACGAATATGTAATGCATAGTTTGGGTCAGATGTGTATTACTGCACACTTCTGGTATTTCTTGTATTTTCTCCAAACTGCTTGGCATAGGTGGAAAAGCACCCTCGAAGTGTTGCATTTGGGAAAGCTTGTTTGAATGATTTTAATGCAGCAGCTTCAAAATCAATTAGTATTGTCTCTGGGTGCAGGTCACCACCTAAGTTTTTCAGTGCTGAAAAAACTTTCGAGTATGTAGCAGCAGTCCGGTTTGCCATTAATATGTACACAAGTGGAATTACAGTGCCATATTTCACCACATGTGTAGTGTATAGCTGGTGAAAAATAGAGGGGCAACATTTAAAGGTCCCGTCTGCAAACCAATGATTACTTGCCTGCAGGAATGCCATGTCCTGATGTGTGGAAAATATTAAAATTCTGTCACTGCTGGGACCAGAGTCAAACAGTAAAAACTGTTTATTTCGAATTGAGGCAGTAAACTCCACCGGTATAACAAGTGTGGCAGTGTCCTCTGGGCCAGGGGGTGGACGTGCAGTGGCCATTCTGTTTCGTCGAACAAAGTCGCTTTATAAGAGACATTGATGGTAGTTGTGATGACACAGAAGGGATAATTCAGAACACCAGATGCCACAATCTGATGCGTGCTCTCACAAGTAGTTCTGCTCTTCTTCATACTGGCCACTGCCTCCTTCACAACAACCTCAGCTGGGTCCGGTACATGATTATGCTCACCCAGTTTCTTTAGCAAAGTACTACCCAGCAAATGTAGACGTGCACCGCAGCATCCTTTGTCATACTGCAGGCATTTGTAGTATGCTTTTCTTGGGTTACACGTTCTCTACGGTATAGGAACCCATCCAGCACAGCAAGCTCCTTGTCTTTTTGGCTAACAATGAAGCGCACATCAGACATGATGTCAAAGTGTAACACATCTGAATTTTTACACTAAGGGTCACTTGTTTTATGTCATCCTTAATTAGGCAATTAGGCATTGTGGAACCCCTGACCCAATCGGAAACCTGGGTTTGAATCCCACAGACTGAACGCAGTGTTTATCAGGTTTAGCAAGAGGGCTTTGTTTTTAAAAGTTAAAAAATGTGGAATCTGGAGAGGACAAGTTGTGCTTTTAAAAATGCAATGCTATTTTGACTCGCGCTATACTGTCACAAGCACTAATGTCATTACGCTATTTTGACCGCGCGCAATTGACTCGCGCGATTTTGCACACGCTATTTTGACCGGATCCCATCTTATCCACTGTAGAAATTGTATATTTTTTATTGTGTATTATTTATATATTGTAGATATGTATTCTCTTATGTTCTAATGTATAGCATGTGTATTCTATAACCTAATTGCAGCTCTGCAACTCTTGTCTTGTGTGCCTTGTATCATATTTCCTATTCTTGCCTTGTATTTGTACCAGCACCTGACCCTGTCCACCTTGTAAATGAGTTGTCTCAATGGTGTTTCACCTGGATAAATAAAGATTGATTGATTGATTGATTGATTGGAGGTCATTTAAGAAGAAGGAGAAAATGATTTGGCCAATGATGGAGCCCTGGGGGACACTTGACTCAATGGGCAAGGAGGGGGTAGGTAGGGCATCACCAACTTGTATCACCTGGAGCCCACTCAAGAGGTCAGAGAGAAGTTAGCAGGTTATACAGACCTGTATCACCTACCTTATCTAAGATAAGAAGGTGGACCACAGTATCAAAGGCCTTTGCTCAGTCTATGAAAAAAATGTGATGAACAGGCTCTGGTCCATGCCTTTCAGCATGGAATCAGTGATTCTGAGGAGGGGGATAGTGGAATGTTGTTTGTGAAAGCTAGACTGAAAAATGGAGTGGAAAGAAGAAGATTCAAAGTAGTTTGATGTCTGGAAGGGAACATGTTTTTCCTGCACCCTAGACAGGGCAAGGAGGAGTGAGATTGGACAGTAATTAAGTATTCACACTATGTGAGAAGGGAAAGTATGTTAGCTTACTTCCAGGACTAAGGAATGGACCCAAGTTGAATAGAAATATTGAAAAGAGAGGACAGAGACACAGTGATTGCTGGCACAAGAAGATTCATATCTAGCCCATCTGTGCTATGCCCCTTAGAGGAATAAAGAGAGAGTAATGCAATGAGGGTGGTCTCTGAGGTGACTGTGGAGATTGAAAAAGATGCTCTAGTTGAAGATGGGAGGACGAGGGTATTGGGACAGAGAAAGCAGTCAACTTCTTATTTGGAAGGGGAGGAGGAGGCAGAAGGGAGAAGGTGCAGGATATGAAGAAATTGCTAAATGTGTTAGTGATCTCATTTGAGTCAGAGATAGGTGAATTTCCTAGTTTGTGGTTGGGGGGAGGCATAAACATAGAAATGTAGCAAATTATCAGCAGAAAAGGCTCACTAGGCCCACCCAGTTGTGCCCTGGACTTTTGGCTAAGATCAAGTATAATGTAGGTAGAGGGGATAGATTGGGTAGAAGGAAGTGAATAACCTTTCAGACTCTATCAGGGGATTTCATGTTCTTCTAAAGATTGTAAGAGAAGTAAATTGATGTGGTCACCTTGGTGGCCTTAGTTCTAGCTCCTTTAGGAGAGTTTGAGCCTTGTGGAAATATCAGGCAAAATCATGAGCTTTAACCAATTCAGTGACCTCTGTAGAGATCCATGCCTCTTGAGTGCAGCATGTATATTCAATCTTGCAACAAATTGGGAAATGAAAGAGGTTAGAACAACATCTGTACTAGTGAATAACATGAGTGTTGACTAGTAAGTGTCCTGAAGATTGTCTAGCAGGGAAAGGAGTTCAAGAGGCTTGAATGACCTACACCAGATAACCTTTGATGGGTCTTTAGTGTAGCAGATTATATGGATGCAGCAGACCACAGGATGGTCACTGAAAACATGTGGTTGGGTGCCAGTAGAAGCAAAGTCTGTCATAAAGCCCATAGTCCAACCGACATTATCTGAACAGAGAACCCACAAAACCTCCACCATGCAATGTCAAGGTGCAACCTGCAACAAACTTGACCTGAACAGACTCTATCTACAATTCAGTGTAATCAATTAGCACTATGTAAGCATAATTTCTGGAGTTGATTCTGCCTGATCCTATTTCACTGCAGAATTACAATCTATTAATGATAGGCTACTACCAAGTAGACATATGAGTCAGGGGCACACATAACAAGTGGATTGCCCTTGAATTATTGGAATGCTACCAGCTGTGGGATAGAGCTTGTCCAGCTACAAGGCTTCACATCAGGATCGCTACTGGGATTTCTACAAGATGAAGAGGAACATGGCAGTTGCCCATAAAAGAGAAATTAAAGTGGACTTTTAGGGGCGTGGCTTAGCACTCAATTAAAATGGATGACTAGACCCTTAGCTCCATCTTGGCCAGGAACCAGTATGCTGCTGCTTTCAAAGAAGCTGCATTGAAACAACACAAAAACACCTCATGCAGAGGTCAGAAGGTAGCGGCAGTAAAATGAGCAATAAATAAACTCACTGTGACTCAAAAGCCCTGAACAATCCATCAACACAGGATCTGGCCTGACCATGAGGGAGCATCTCTAAACCATGTGCTGGAGAATCCTGGAGGAGCTCACATGGACCACTAACCCACTGAAGGGCACACAATATGGGAGTTCCCAGCACAGATCTTAAAAGCCCCTTAAGTACTGTCCGATCAATGAGCCCACCAACCAGAGTGCCATATCATACAGTGCAGGACAATATATTTGGAAACTGGACTAATTTTCATCAAAAGACACCATTACCCAATTCCCAATGGCCGAGGCTGAAACCGGAGTGAAGGAGGGACAATGGTCTGACCAGCTGGGCTGCATTACACATATGTTAGAATCCGTCATGTCAGACATGGCTGTGGTAAAGCCTGTGGTGGCAGGTATTACACAGGAAAGCAGACAAATACAGGGGATAGGATGAACATCTCAGAGCAGTGGATGGATTAGCTTGAGACCCAACAACATGCTATTCATGTTTTTTTTCCAATTCAAAATTTTATTAACAGATTTTTCACAATAAGAGGCAGTTAACATGAGAATAAAACAAGAATACAGCTGCTTGTTGTGTTAAAACTGCCCCTTCCCCCCATACAGCAGTAACATGTCATTGTGTAACGTAAGTTCAACGCCATTTTACAAAAATATACAAGGCTATTTACTCTGAAACTCTACTGAGTCTAGGCAACTAGGACTAAAGAGTGAAAGGGATCCCATATTTGAGTATAAGCAGATAGTCTGTTGTGAAGGCTGGCAATAGCTTTTTCCGTATGCGGGTTAGCAAGGATTTCATTCACTCACTCCTGCAATGTCAGAGTAGACTTGTCTTTCCAGTGACATAAAATAAGTTTCTTGACAGATAGAGCTATGACAGAAATATGAAACCTCCTCACTTTGACTCTAATAGAGGACATGTCCCCTAGGAGACAAATGTCAGGCATGAAGTACTCCTACAAACCCAGTATAGGATCCAGGAATGCTTTAATAGAGTCCCACAGAGGGGAAATTTTGGGACAGGACCTGAATATGTGAAGGAGTGCTCCCTCTCCCCGGGAACATCTAACATATATGTTTGAGTCCAACAGACCCCATTTCTTTAACTTGACCGGAGTGTAATACATGTTGTGCAAAATGTGATATTGCATGAGACGCAACCTATCTTGGGAGACAAATTTATAACAGGACTTCCACAAGGCCTGCCAATTAAGGGAATATTGGGGAAATATGGAACTCCAGAACCTCGTCGGTCCAAAAGAGTCCCCGTATCTTTTGTGAAACAAAACCTGATATAATTTAGATACAATACCTGAAGATCCAAGTAGAGAAGAGAGTTCTGGGATTAGATCCTCGACCATCTGATTGGGAGGGGTATTGCCTATCACTGTTATGAGTAGGTGCTTTATCTGTACTGCTTAAAGGTGTGAGGATGAACAACATGCTATTCTGAGGAGACTGGAGGAACAAGACATGTGGATGCAAAGGCTGTGGGGGAGATCAGAGGTTAAAAAAAAATCAGTGATGGCAGAATAACATCAGGCTGCTAGGGGATGGAAAGTGGGAGTGTGGAGCGGTTCTTAAATGATTTTAGTCCCCGCATATTAGGCCCTAGATGCAGGGGGCCAGTGGACATAGAGAGAGCTCACAGGATCGAGAGGCAAGCTATGGCCCATGGGGCCCTCCTGCCCAATAATTGTCAGTGTCAGTGGCTCAGTAGGTAGCACACTCACCTCTGAGGCTGGGAGATCAGAAGGCTGTGGCTTCTGTCCCCACACCAGGTACTTTGGTTAATTCCCAATACTAACACTGTAGTGCAGCATGGGGGGGGGTGCTGCACTCCTGAGGTTCCATCTTTTGGATGAGATGTTAAACTGAGGTCCCATCTGCCTATTCTGGTGGTAGTTCAGGTGGATGTTAAAGATCCCATGGCACTTCTCGAAAAGAGTTGGGGAATTTTTATTTAGAAAATATGTCACAACATGTATGTTACAGAATAGAATATTTCGCAATAATAATAAGCTTAAAAAGAAATAAACATTAAATCAAGTATATACACAATACTAAAAATGATAAGTAATACTTACTGAAATTTCTGAGAAGGGGGGTGGAAGGGGTATAATTTTATACAAAAAAGTTACAAAGAAGTAAAAAAAACAGAAACATAACATGTATATAATGATGTTTGCTCTCATACCTTGAATAAATATACTAGTTAATTTAAACTTTATCAGAAAGGAAAGCCCCTTCCACCATCTTGCAAATTTTGCTGAAGTATGGATGTCCCTGTCTTTCATGTAGACTGCAGTCATGGCTTTCTCCATGAGTATAACCACAGTTTCATATGGCATTAATTTTTGGTACAGAACCCGTTGGCATCTAGCATGCCAGGTATAACATTTTAAACAACGAAAGAAGATCATTAGTGTTCCCTGATCATATTTGCTCAGGTTATGTCTAACCAAACTTAAATGAAAATGTCATAATTTAGTTCAGAGATCCATGGTAGCTTTTATCTTTCTTTCAGATGTAGCCACAACCCTTTAACATATGAACAATCAAAAAAAAAGAAGTGTGATATGGATTCCTCTACCACTTGACAAGCATCATAAGGGCAGTTTTGCTCATCTTGGGCCTTATGCTTGTTGTTCCCTCTAATATTAAGTCTGCTATATGTTGTAAGCCATAATATCTCCCACAAGTGGTGAGGTATTCTGGGGTTATTCACTGTAGTTGGGACAAAATAAATTTGTTATTATTTTTAGGGTAATTTTTGAACTCCGGGGTTTCAGGATATATTTTAGAAATGATAAATGGATAAAGGAGCTTTCCTGTTCTGGAAAAGATGTGTTGTAAAGTGAGCCCCCATTTGTATAATTTGCTTTCAGCCAGTCTAAAAAATTCAGGGAAGCTAGGTCTGCTAGATATTTTAGGGGGAGTTGTTGTCCATTGGGACATGTATGAGCCTAGAAAGTTTATTTTCCATTTAGCCCAAAGAGAGTCAGGGCCTTGGGACCCATTTTTAAAGTTCAAAGTAATAAACAGGGAGTTAAAGAAGGTCAGCAGGTCAATTTCCCAGGCCTCCTAGTTTCTTTGGGAGGTAAATATAACATCTTTCAACTAGGTTTAATCTATTCCCCCATAGCATTTGGAAAAAGATGCATAAAGCCTTATTTCTAATACTGTTGGTAAGGGAAAAGTCATGGCCACATAAAACAAACAGGGTATTATAAAATGTTTGAGAACCTGAGTCCTTTTAATTTTAGAAAGTTTCCAACTTTTTCATCTGGAGACCTTGGTCTCCAAGCCTTGTAGGGCTGCTTCCTAATTGTCTAGGGGTAAATTCTGTGGTTCAAAGGTAACTCCTAAAATTTTAAGGGGGGATGTAGAAATGTTGATTCCATTCAAAATTATCTCAGATTGGGAGCCTGGGACGAGAAACAGGCTTTTACATTTACCTACATTTAGATAAGAATTTGATATTTTTGAATAATTCTTAATTACCTGAAGAAGTAAGGGGGTATCTGTGTGATCTTTCATAAAAGCAACAATATCATCTGCATAAGCTTTGGCAAGTAAAATATCTCCAGAAGTTGGTCCTTTGATGCCTTGCCACTGAATATTATCATGGATGGTCCTTAATAAGAGGTTTAATGTAAAACTATAAAGTAAAGGGCTAAGGGCAGCACCCTTGTCGAACTCCAGTAATGATGTTTATATATTTAGTTATGTTTTGTTTTATCACTGGATTAACCAAGACTGAAGAACAAAGGAGTTTAATCCACTCAATGAATTCTTGTGGAATTCCATATTTGCGCAAAGTGGTGAATAAAAATGGGTGGTAGATCCGGTCAAATACCTTGCATTGGTCTAGAGAGAGGATACCTCCCCTTTGCTGATGGGAATTGGTGAATTCAATGAGATCTCTTATAATCATAAGAGGGTATTGTATTTTCCTGTCAAGGAGCCCACAATACTGAGAAGGGTGTATTAGAGTCTCTGCTACCTTTTTAAGTCTATTATTTAGAATTTGGGTGAGAATTTTATAATCAGAATTTAAAATAGATATAGGTGTCCAATTCTGGATGCAGGTTCTGTCTCCAGTTTTAAACAGAAATATCATTAAACCTAAAGTAAACTTGGGATGTATGGTTTTATTAGAGATAAAATAAGACAGAAACCCTATTTAAGCTGTCCACAAATAAGGAGGGGAAAGCTTTATATACTGTAGCTCATATGATAGACCACGAGGGATTGTATTGTTTATAGGATTTCAGGAACTGTGATAGGGGATGCCAGGTCTAATGGTTCATTGGGGTCATGGGGTACATTAATACCTGTAAAAAAGGTGTCTAAATCATTCTCTGAGGGAACTTCACTCATATTATGTGAGTGCAAGTGCTCCAAGATTATTTTGTACATCCCATTATCATTATCTATCAACTTCCCTTCACTGTCTTTCAGCATGTGAAAAGACATGTACTTATTCCTGTTTTTAAAACACTCAAATGGGTCTCCTACTGGAGTTTGTTGGGTGAAGTATTGCATTTCGCTCTCAAGGATTTAGCTCTGTCGTATTGAAAATCTTTCATGTCAGATTTTACTTTTTCAATTTGAGGACTATAGTCATGTTTGGAGCAAGATGATAAAGAGACTAGGTATTGTAACTGGTTGCAAAGTTTTAGATACTTTAAGAATTTATCTCTCTCTAGGTTTCTTCCATAATTCTGGAACCAGATTTTTAGGTCCTCCTTGGTGTGTAGATGCCTAAGTTCTCATATAAAAATTGTACAGAAATTCTAGCTTTCAAGATCTGAGAAATCCTTTTTTGGACTTCATTACCCCGTAAGATGGATGTATTCAATTTCCACCTTTTATGGTGGGTAATGTTCTTAGGTTGTTGGGAGAATGTGATTTTTAAAAAGAGGTGGTCAGAAAATTCTATGGGGTATATCTACAAGTCAGAGACAGGCAGATTTTTGGAAATAAAAAAGTGGTCTATATAGGTGGTGAATTTCCCTCTACAGTATGTGAATTGGGGTCCCCTTTATTGATTTTTTTCTGCAGTTCCATTATTCTGCTATATGTACCAGATTATGCAGGGCATTAGAATCACAGCATGATTTTTTTCCATCTAGATTTGAGCCTGATTTTGGCAGATCACAATTAAAATCTCCTCCCAAAATTACATGTAAATTGGTGGCAAGTTATGGCTGAATAAGGTGAAATAAAGCCACTCTTTCAGATTTGACTTGAGGCCTATAAATGTTTATAAAGCAGTAGGTAGTGTTTTCCCAGCTGCCATCACTAATAATCTGCCTGGGACAACCTCAGCTAATTTTTTAAGAGAAAAAGAAGAGGAATTGAACAATATCCCTAGGCCATTGACTTTTTCTGTGCCAAAAGACCAGTAGGACAATCTCCATAACCATTCTGTAGAAAAAATATATGCCTGATCCAAGGTATACATCCAGGATCCCTGGATAAACCAAATATAGAGATTGGATTCTTGCAGATGTTGGAATAATGCTTGCCTTTTTTAGCTATTAATAAGACTGCATGTATTCAAAGTTCCTATTGTCAAATTTGCATGAGAAATGAATTACTTTTATCTTCCCTATTTTTTCCGTTTTTAGTCTGGGGTTTCAGGCTGGGGTTGAGGCAGCCCAGTATTATCAGGCTCACCCAGGTCCATGTCAGAATCTCCCCAAGTCATGCCTAAGGCAGCATAGGGATTTGAAATTTCAATTTGAGACTCTTCTGGTGCCTTTGGGGGGCAGTTTAGAGTTCCTTGTAACTTTTCTCCTGGGGGTTGCAGTTGGTATCTGAGTCTTGGGTGGGGCATTTGCATTTCCCATAACTATCTCTGGGGGGTCTTGGTAGCAGACTGGGGTAAGTAACTCAGTGGGGGTGTGTGATTGTAGTTATGGGGGTTCAGCAACTATATCCTCCTGATAATCAGCTTCCTTCCTTCTCTCTTCAGGTGGTGGTGGTGGGGGGGGTGCTGGATCATGATTTCTGTGGAGGCTTCATCTTGAGCTTTTTGAATTAAAAGCTCAGGGCTAATCACTGAGGCCTTGATCTTGGCTGCCCATGGGTATTCAGAGAAGACATGACCAGTTTCCTCGCATAGGTCACATTTTGTCAAGTTGGCACATTGGAGCCTAATGTGCCCTATCTCCCCACAGTTGTCACACCTGGGTCTGTCACATGCACTGGAAAGGTGGGTTCTTGCCCCACACTTATAGCATGCTTGTGGCTGCCCCACATAGAAACAGACACCTCTGTCTCTACCTAACAAAAAGGAGTTGGGGACATGTTCAACCCCACTGTCAGTCTGTCATAGCTTCATCTTGTACTTCCATCCTCCAGTCCAGAACAGTTCTGAATCTAGAATGGCTTCAGGAGGACTGAGTACTTCACACTTCTGATTTAACCAGTAGGTTATGTCCTCCACATAGACTCCCTCATTCCTAAACAAAATTGTGACATGTTTAATCAGAGGTTTAGTTAGTGGGATCACAAGGAAGGGAGTCCATAGGGGGGAGAATTTACCTGATTATACCATTGCCAGAAAGTTTCAAGGGCATATGATGAACAGAAACTAATATCAAAATTGTCCTCTCCTCATATATTGATAAAAGCAAATACATCCCTGGGAGAAAATTGTAGTGAATCTTTAAGTAATTTCCTCCCTACATAGAACCTGTCAGGCTTGTCCTCTAACCCTCCCTTGTATCTTATCCTTACAGCGTTTTGCCTAAGAACAGGTTATTTTTTTAACTTGGAGAAAAGTTCTGACAATAGTTGTTTATAAGGCTGACCTTCCCCTGTGGAAGTTTATTCTGCCTGTGAAGAGTTTTTGCCAGTGAGGTGCACCCTTTCAGGTTCTTCAATGTTTGATGTCGATGGTGGTAGATTTGTTTCAGTTTGTTTTTGGTGAAGGCCTTCTGTTGGTGGTTGTGTGTCTAGGCATGCATGACCCAAATTCAATGGGGGGGGGAGCTCATTTGTTCCATCAAAATATTTGTGTTGTTCTCCTGTATTGCCATATTCCAAGAGGCTGGAATCCATGCTGGGGAAGATTGGATAATGGGATCTTTGTCCCATTCTGGATCTGGTAACCAAGTGCCATTCGAGAACTGTTTCCAGCCAGCTGCTTTTAAGGCCTTTGCAGGAGATCACTGTGCAAAGGGGTCTCATATCTGTGGTTGTATTGAGAAAGCTGTTTGAATTGTTGAGGCAGCTGACTGTACCTCCGGTTTAACTGGGAATCATCTGCCAAGTCTTCACTGCACGCATTAGTCATGTTAGGGAGGTTCCGGTTATAAAGAGTTAGGGCACCACGTTTGTTTTTTAGTTCTTTCTTTTTTTGCAGTTTTTTTGGCTAGCTCCTCTAGCCGAAAAGGAAAAGATTGTGGCTCCCGTTTGGCTCTCGTCACTCTTTTGATACACAGTAGCAGACTCTACTTTTTGTTTCAGCGGATGATCCGTAACTGTGATTTTATTTGGAAGTCGAGATGGATCCAGATTATAAGGTTTAGTTTGAAAACATTTGGTGGAGACTCCTGGGACCGTTTTAACATGTATGCAAGTATTAGGAGCCTTTTTTGATCCTTTATTGTGAAAATTACCATTCTCGTTATCACACCCCCAATCCAAATCTTTTTTCCCCTTCCCACGGCTCTTGGCACCCGCTACTAGTAGCAGTTTCACTGCCAGCTGCTTGTACAGAATTATCAGAGAATGGAAATTTTACCTGGGGGAGAGCTTGCTCATCATTCTGGGTGTCGGCTCATGGCTTTGTTGTTCCTGTGTCACAGAAGCCCACAACTTTGATGACAGTGCTGCCACTTTTACTGACAGGAGTGGTTCTCATCTGTAGTAGCAACAAGTCATTTTGGATCTGGCATCTTCTGTCATTTAATTTAAGTTCCTCATCTCTGAGAGCCTGTATTTTATCCAGTTGAAGGTTATTTCCAGATGATACTGTTTTCACCTCTATTTCCACAGGTTTTGTTAGGTCCTCAGCAGAAACAAAGATTTCAGTTGATTCTTCATCCATTTGGAAAGATTCCAAATTAGTAGGTTCAACAAGATTCTGAGCCTCTTGCAAAGGGATAACAGTAGAGGAGGCCCACTCCACTGCCTCAGGTACATCCACCACTTCCAGCAGCTCCTCCCAAGCGGCTATCTTGGAAAATATGGCCATGGGTTCCCCCTACAGTCCAGTAGGGGAATTTTCCTGGTGCCCTGGCCAACTTTCCCCCCATTCACTAAAAATATCACCAACAGTTTAATCTGGCTCAAGGTCAGTTGGCATTCATCTGCATCCCTCTCCCCCCTAGGTAGTGCCTAAAAATAGGCAGAATTTGTTTAGTACACTTACCCAGTCAACAAAAACAAAATAAATAAATACATAGCCTACATAATATGATACTCTATCAAAGAAAAAATACTGAGGGCTGCAAGAGACTTGGGGGACATAACATGGAGGGGGCCTGAATTTCACTGTACCAGGACTTTTCACAGAAAGTGGCAGCTAAGCGTAAAGCTTATAGTCCAATAAAAGCATTATTGAAAGAACTGGGCTTCTTATATAGATTCAAAGGACTCACAAGTTTACTGGTGACTGTCGATAGAAAATGTTTTGTAGGGGACTCACCTCAGGACACTGAAAGATGGCTAAGTGTTAACAGGCCAAAGAGAGGGCAAACAACTTCAATGCCCAGAAGGCTCTAGGAACCTCACAAGAACAATTCAGCACACAGGATTGGGCATGTGGGCAAAAAGGAAATGGTGGACCCAGACCACAACAAAGCCGCTACTCCCAAAATGGCAGTAAGTGCATCAGTCCAGCCAGCATCCCAGGATTCTTCCAAGCCCTCAACACAGAACCAGGGAAGGATAACTTGAAAAGGTTCCAGGACAGGCAGAAAAAAGACAGGAGCCCTCATCCACAAAAAAATTCCTCACTGAGCCAGAAGAAGAGGCAGCCAGAGCATGTTGGAAAACCGGCAACAGGTATCCGCCCCCCCAGCTAAACTTCTCAAGGAAGATACTAGCAGCTCTAGAGAGGAAGAAATGATGAACAAGCAGCCTACTACTCCCACAGAATCCTCACAGTCACCCGTGGCTAAACGATGGGCTGACCAACAAGAAATACACGCAGACGAACAGGATTTCCAGCCAAAAGAAGACGATCACCTGGGACACAGAACTTTTGCAGAACTGATGTCGACTTGATACAACATGGCGAACATACCATACACTGTCACAAACCAGATATACTGTGACAAATCATCATTTGAAAAGTTGGAGTAATGTAAAAAGGGCATGGAGACCGTTAGGTGAGGTAATGTCTATTCTTTCTGTTTTAGACTGTGCCTATCTTCCAATGGATGCTAGAACTTACTATATGGGGTAGAGATTACTGTATGACTTAAAGTCATCAGGAGGGTCGGGGAGGGAAAATGGGAGGCTAAGAGAAAGGTAGCATTTGCTCCCAAACAAGGGAATGTGCAAGATAAGGTGACCAATGGGGACCTTGGGGCACACTCCCCTCCTAAAGGTGGATCCCCACCGGGGTGTAGTAGTAATATGTGTGTGCATGGATTGAAGGCATTATAGGTATAGCAAAGGAAGCCTCCACCCCTTTGTTGTATAGTTAAAATCCAAAGGAAGGATAAAATTAAGAGGGGAACTCAAGGTGACAGATATTTTCCCCACCCCCTTAGGCCCTCCCTTGCAAGAGAAGGGGCTCCGTATAGAAGTATATTATAATAGGGATACAGTGGTGGGGATGACTCGATGCCTTCCTCACCTATTAATCTCTGACAAATAAGTTACCCTTAAAAGTGGAATCCTCTCCATGAAATGCACACTAACTCTATGGGGGTACAGGTGGGACTACCAGAGAGGGGAGTATCTACTGAGTGGATTTGTGCCTCCCCCAGTCTAACCCCATGTGGGCTCTGAAAGGGCTAAAGGCTCCAAAAGGTACAGAACTCCTTCTTTTATGGCTGAGATATGCTAGGGAAATGACACAGGCCAGACTTATATGGGGAGGTAAAGTAGATATTGTAAAGGGCATTACACAGGCATGTGCTCAGTGCCCATCACCCCGAGAAGATAATGGGAGGTGAGATAGATGGAAATAGCTTATGTGGCGATGTCTGATTCATCAGCAGAGTTCAGGCTGGAATGTAGTACCTATCTACATACCAGCTAATCTCCCCATGTAGACTCCTAGAAGGCGAGGCAGGAATCAGGTAACCATCCTATCTGAAACTCCAGAGGGGCACTCTCACAACTTCTGAGGTGCTTTAGTGGGTTCACCCGCTCTGCCATTAGGGTGCTAGTTTCTCTCTAATTTGTTGAAAGTTTGGTTTTTTCAGGTAATCCAGAGCACACAAGGGTCTATAACATAGAGCAATTACACAGTGTTTTACCTTCTGCATCAGCAAAGGTATTAGGGTCTCTAAGGGTGCTGAGCCAAACAAGGGTAGGAACACAGAAAGGGAGGAAGGGCAGAGGGACACTGTTGTGGAGTGTGAAATGACTGAATCATTTGTGTGTTTTTTTGTCTCTCTCTTTTTTCTACATCCTCAAGTATTGTAGTACAGAGAAACCCACCACTCAGGGTAAATTGGGCACACCTCCCATTACTGTCCGAAGCCTCTTTCTATAACTGGATAGAGGAAGCACCAGAGAGAGTGACTTGCAACTGACAAAAGGAAGAAGAGGTAAGTGGCATTGGCGTGTCTAAGGCTGAGGAATGGCCACCAACATGGAGAAGGGAATAAGGTGTTTCCTGGAATGTGAAGGGGCTAAATTACCCAATAAAATGTACTAAAGTTTTGCAGCATTTAAAAACAATGAAAGTAGACATTGCCCTCCTCCAGGAGACACACCTTACTGCCAGGATGTTGAAATGGATTAAAAAGATGAGGGTAGGCACAATAATCTATAGTGCTGCAATGATGAAAACTAAGGGGGTAGCCATTCTAGTGCACAAAGCTTGTGCATGGAAGAAGGAATGCCAAAAGCTGGACAAGCTAGGAAGATGAGTGGTAGGGAGAGTCACATATCCTGAGTGAAGGATAATCCTGATAAATGTCTATGCACCAAATCAGGACACACAGGACTTCTTCCCACAGGTTATTTCAGCAATCACAGAGGCAAAAGGGGGGAAAATAGAAGATGCCCCAATACTTTTGGTGGACGATTTCAATCTGGTCCATGACATTTTCCTAGATAAACCAATGCTCATGCCAAATTCTCATCCAAGAGAAAAGGAAACCCTGGTAGGGTTGATGAATAAGTAGGGACTCATTGACCCCTAGAGAAGGGATAACCCTACAGGTAGGGATTATTCATTTTACTCCCAGGTGCATAAAATCCACAGCAGGATAGACATTTGGCTTGCGGATGGTACTGCGGCTCTGGGAGTACAGTATGTCACAATTGACACAATCTTAATCTTCGACCACGCACCTATCAGTTTGATGTACTACTCACCTGGAACACAATCGCCCTCCACTAGATGACATTTTAACTTAATGCTGCTTAAAGATCCCAATTTTGGCCCTTGGATATAGCAACAGACCAAAAGATACTTTGAGATTAACTCAAATGGGGAGGTTGGTCCAGGCACAGTTTAGGAGGCATACAAAGCTTACCTGAGGAGATGCATTATCTCCTATACTGCCTCCAGCAATAAGAGGCAGAGGGCAGAATCAGATGGGATGAATAAGAGTCTTGGAGAGCTACAGCAGCAATTCTGACAGACGAGCACCCCCTCCCTCAAACTTATTGTACAAACAACAGGGCTAAAATATAAAATTAACACCTTAGCCCAAATGGCATTTACTGCTCAAGTTCTGGGATACAGAAGACAAAGGGGGTAAGCTACTAGTGTACCACCTCAGAAAGCAGAAGTCTCACTCCCAGATAATGGCCTTGAGATTGGCCACTGGGCAAGTGGTACATAAACCAACACCGATCAATGAGGTGATGCAGATGTACTACCAAAAGCTACATGCTTCCAGTCAGGCTCAGGGTGAGCCCCTAGATTATTAGGGAGCACCCTCCTTTCTGGACCAGGTAGCCTTCTCCAGGCTAAGCCCGGGAAGTGGTGAAGACTCTGGATAGCCAGGTTACAATCGAGGAAGTCAGAAACGTGGTTATGGGCCTAGCCAAAGGAAAAGCTCCAGGCCATGACGGTATACCGGTGGAGCTATACCAGCTGCTAAAAGAGATCTCCACACTGTTATTACTGGCCCTCCTGGTGGCCCACACCCAAGAATGTCTACCACTCACCATGAGAGAGGCTATAATTACCCTCCTGCCAAAAAAATCCTTCAACCCATTAGACTGTTCCAATTTCCACTCGATATTCCTGATCTTGGTCGACAATAAAAAAAGCGGCTAAGATACTGGCCACTCGGTTGGATGGGGTCCTAGCCAAAGTGATTCATACCTCCCTGGTGAGCTTCAGCAAAGGGAGGACGGGGGCTGACAACATTCTGACTGTCTTGGATATCAAATGGCTAGCCCGGCAGTCCCATATCCTGATAGCGGCCTTGGCAGTGGATTTCAGCAAAGCCTTTGATTCTGTTGAATGGGGCTATTTACACTCGGTCCTAACTTCATACGGATTTGGGCCATGTGTACAGGGTTGAATCTGTACATTATACAACACCCCCCATGCTAGGGTTCTGACCAATAGAAACATTTCAGACTCATTTGAGCTGCAGAGAGGGACTAGACAGGGGTGCCCCTTGTCAGCATGGCTCAGTTGGTAGCACATCCACTTCTAGACCAGAAGGTCGTGGGTTCTCATCCCACACCGGGATGGACTTGCACCTAAAAATCGCTGGCATCCAAGTGCAGTATTGGGGGGTGCTGTACTGCTGGGGTGTGCCGTCCTTCGGATGAGATGTTAAACTGAGGTCCTTTCTGCCCATCCTGGTGTTGTCCTGGTGGGTGTCCAGGTGGATGTAAAAGAACCCAGGGTACTCTTTGTAAAAAGCAGGGAACACTCCTGGTATCCTGGCCAACATTCCCCTTCCCATAAACTGGTTCATGCAATTATCCAGGCTGTGTGTGGGTAATGATGTGCGATATGGCCGCCTCCACACATTCAGTCACTTCACTACCAGTCTAGAATTGCTTGTAAAGCGCTTTGGGATACTGTGTATGAAAAGCACTATATAAATGCTGATTCTTCATCTTCTTGTCCCCCCCTGCTTTTTCTGCTGGCACTAGACCCTCTCACCAGTCAGATCCTGCAATCCCCACAGATACAGGGGATCAAAGTTCAAGGCAGACAATATACAGCATGTATATATGCAGATGATCTGCTGTTGATGCTGTCCAACCCAAGATAGTCCCTACACCCCCTACTGGAGATAATGGATGAGTTTGCTACAGTGTCGGGCTTACAAGTAAACTTAAAAAAAAAACACTACCTTATCCCCCTTGAATCTTGCCTATACCATGGTATCCATACAGGGAATCATGGTGGTATGGACAAATGGTAGTTTCACTTATTTAGGAATAAGGGTGCCAACCGCTTGGAAGAACTTAACAGAGGAAAACTACTCCCCAGTCATATCATCCCTATGTGTGGAGATGCAGAGATGGCTCACCCTCCAACTCTCCCTAAAAGGAAAGATAGAGGCATTGCGTATGTTTGCGCTTCCCAAACTGGCATACCTTCTCTGCAATCTCCCATTGGCCCTGCCACCAAAAATGTCTATAGTGCTGGACAAATTAATAGCAAGCTTCATCTGGGAAGGTAAGACTCCTAGACTGCACAAGGCAAAACTAAGGGCACACTGGATAGCAGGGGGACTTGGGCCTACCATGGATACAGGTATATTGGCTGGCATGCAGGGTAGTGCAGGTGACTAAATGGTTTCTATCCCCTTCCCATCTCACCCCAGTAGGGGTGAGCCTAGAAGAAGACCTGACTAGGGCTAGATGGCTGGGATCTTTACTCCGACAAACGGGGAAGCTGGTACACACCAACTCCCCCATCGTAAGGAATACGTGGAGAGCTTGGCAGCAAACTATGACTCTCACCCACACACCCACAGAACATAGAATTCCCCATGTAGCTGTACCAGATTATGTAAAAACATGGCTATTACAGTGGGGGAACAAGCCAATCTCCTGGCCTTTGTGCTTCAAGAAGGGAATCCTCACCATAGGAGACATCTTGGTACAGGGTACAAGACACATGATGCCCTTTCCACAATTACAGGCAAGATTCCTTTTGCCCACAACTGATTTTTGGAGATTTCTCCAGCTGACAGGAGCAGTTCAGGGATGAATGATAAAGGGATGAGAATGGGAGCTGGATATGACTGGGGTCCTTACACAGGCCCAGCAACAAAAAAGGGTTGGCAGGAAGGATATACAAGCAAATCCAAGATGGCCAATCAACAAAAATTGATAAGTGCAGAGCTCAGTAGGCCACAGAACTGCACATGGAAATCATGCCAAAAGTGTAGGAAGGATGTGTCAAATGGGTGCACTGGGCCTATGAAGATGTCAAAGAGCAGCTTATATAGCTTAAAATATTATTAAGATGGTACCGTACCTCAGCTGCACTTCACAATATGGGAGTATTACCACACTCCAAATGCTGGAGATGCCAAACACCACTAGCTGACCTGAAACATATCCTGTGGGAGTGCCCCACAATCAGGCATTTTTGGAAGGGAGTGTTAGGGGATTGTGCCAAATTCATAGCATGCATGATGCCCCTGGACCCAGTACTGACAATACTGGGAGATATGTCCAAAATGGCCACTTACTCAACGTATCAGGCAAACTGGTTGGCCGTTGCATTCTTGGAAGTGAAAAGGGCCATTTTAATGAAATGGCATCAGCCAATCCCCCCTTCTCTCATTACTTGGCATTTGGCGATGGCAAAGTTAGCAGTTTTCTAGCTACTTTCCTTCTCAGAAGCCAATAAATTCCCTCTCTACCATAAAAAAATGGGGCCCATATCTTCACTCCCACCTCTGCTCAGTACCCACACCACCTCCTGGCAACCCTCCAGTATGATGTTTAAACACCTCTTTACAACATTATACTCCTAAAGGTGTGTACATACCAAAAATAAGCACCAGACTCAGAAATGTTAAAAGTTTTTCCTTCTACTTTAGGATGCTGGATGCTGTAAAGACTAGTTTTATGTTTGAGAGAGTAAAATCTTCAGAAGTTACATGTATCATAGTTTTTCTTTAGGTCTTAGAGGTTATAACCACACTTGACGGAGTAATGTCTAGATAGTTTATTTATCTGGTCATTAGCTCGTTGGTTTCAGCCTCTTCCTTTTCTGTTCTTTCCAAAATGGAAGAAGAAATGTATGTAAAAAATTATGTTATACCTTTACCATCCCTATATGATATCACATCAAAACAGCGAGTAAATAATAGCTAACCAATATGAGCTGGTCAATATCAGCGAGGCACATAATAGCGAACAGCACACAAGAGTAACTTACACATACGAGCGATTGGATGTTGCTGATACCCCCACCATCAATGAGTGGCATGTAGTAGTAATCTAAAGGATGGGGGGTAGGAAGGCACAGCCCCCAGCGTAAGCTACATTGCACAACACCTGTCATTTGGGGTTAAATGTGGGCATCCAGGAGGAGTAACGCTTGGGTGAAGTATGGATGGAGCAGCTTTTGTCTGCCTCTGAGACCACCAGTGTTGTGCGCCACAGGTACCATGATTTAACAGAGCGATTACAGCATATCACCTTGCATACAACCTCCAATTGCAAGTTTGAGCTACGGTTTACCTGTTTTCTGCCATGCTATAATTGGCAGTCATTTATATTGTGTTCACTATTGTAACTTCGCTGTTTTGATGCTCGCTATTGTTGATGCGCTAGAATGACATGGAACCTTTCTATCTACTTATGTATGAAAAAAATCTCTAATAAAATCTTTCATGGTAAAAAATAAAAGCGGACTTCTACACCTGCCATTGGGGAGTATAATATCTAATAAATCTTCTAGCACCCTCTGGTCAAGCATGAACACCCTCCTGGGCAATGACCAGCCCCCACAAATCTCTCATCTGCTGTATAATGATAATTTTGCCACCAGCAACACTGATATAATAAATACTTTGAAATTCCCCCTTTTGAACCATAAACCAAGCATGCAACATCACATCTGCCTATGATACCCCTTTCAGCATTATCAGTTCTCTTTGTCTCCTTCATGGATATCTACCAAAATGAACCACTGGAGCTACTCATGGAACTGGATGCTACAAAAAGCCAGTGAGTCATTGGCATTGATCCAAAACAAATGAGAATTACAGTAATCATCTAAGCTCTGTACTATTTAATCTTACTCTTCATACAGGACACATTCCACTTACCTGGAAAATACAATAGTAATGCCACTCCTCATGGCTAACATTCCCACTGAACCCGCCAGCTACTTCCCAGTTTTATTTAGCTACTGTTAATCCTTGTATTGTTAAAGAGACAAGCTAAACAAATGATAAATTAAGATACATCAAAAGAAAACTGTGAGCAAGATGTGGATGCATTAAATTACATTTCAAACATATGGACAATCAGTCTAACAGGCTCATAGGTCATGTTACTAAACATTGTATAACAAAAACTATTAAGAAAGTGTAAGGTACATATTGGTGATCCTATATACAACAATGTGGATTGGGGGCTACCAGACGAGTGGGATAGTGTAGCCAAGGATGGAAGCCTGTCCTCGTAGGTGTCATTGCGGATTTTTTCCATATCTTTTACAGAGGAGAGGATTTGTCTGACACAGGTGTGAGGTTAAATATGGTTCCCATACCATATAGTAAACATGATGCCCCCACCCTTCCATTCTCAGAGACTGGAGAGCCAGAGCTGAAAGGGTACAGGGCACATTCCGGGGAACACAGAGGTTGGAGGAGGAGAATGGTTAAGCATTGAGGCACTAGGTGTGGTTTAAGCAGAGCAGGAAGCTGAGGGTAAATATGGAGGTTGGGAGTGCAGTCCTTGCATGTTGACAGTTTGAAGGGAGACAGAACCAAAAAATTCCCAGCCCCCGCTGTGCAGTAAAGTACAAGGTACTATAGGGTTGCTGTGATCAGATGGGCCGGGGGCGGCCGAGATATGAGCATTAATACTGATTGCTCATGCAGTAAGGGTCCCTGTGCTGTAGCATGCACTAGAAGGGGGAGCTAAGGCAATTAAATAGCAAAGATAGTACAGCTTTACAACCCAGATAGCTAAAATGTAGGGGTGTTTAGTTAAATGTCCAGTGTCCAGTATAACAAACAATGTTAGGCTAAGTTGGGCCACTGTGCAGCAGATAAGACCTCTAGCTAGGAGTTCCTGGGCCATTGATGGAAAGGAGCCCTCCCCAGAAGGTTTCTAAAGGCCCCAGTAGGCCACCATGAACATACTGGAAAATCATAGCCTTATGCAAAAATTGAAACAGTATTTACAGTGATCTTCATCAACTGGGATCGAGGAGAGGTGGTGAGAGCTTGTTACAAAAAAAAAAGAAAAATGTGATAAATAAATAGAAATTACAAAATCAGTACACACTATATATACAGACATGCTAAAATTACTTTTTTAACACTCCATCAATATACACTGTGTAGCATTTTATTAAAATACTGTACTTTTTCATTTCATTAGGGTACTATAATGAAAATTCATAGCATGTATAAAGTTTAAATATAGGAAGTTGGGGCCGGCCCACCAGCGCAGCAGTAGCACTACCACTTGTGACGCTGGCAACCTGGGTTTGGGAAGAAGCCTGGCTCACTGGAGGGCCAACCGGGAGAAGGAGGATTGAGCTTCCTAGGGATGGCCTCCTCCTCCTGGGAGATAGGGTTGCCACTCCCCCTGCAACACCGCCACCTGGGTGCACATGGGTGGAGGTGCAGCTGGGGGTGCCATGTGGGAGGGGAGGATGTAAGCAGGAGTCCGGTGTGGTGTCCCGTCTCACTGTGCACCATCTCCTTGGACCCCATTGCATGCTGCCATCCTCAGGGAGGGGAGAAAAACAAAGAAATAATGGCCTTGCTACCTTGCCCGGTGCCGGTGCTTGAAATGGAGTGGCCTGACACCAAGGATGATTGGTGGGGAGGCATGAGACCCCCCTTCTCTGCCCGGGGTGCTAAACTGTAGTAGGATGGGGGTAGCTCCTTCCAGGACACCAGTGGCAAAAAGGGTAAGGATTATGCACATTCAACACCATACAAGAGTTAATCCGCATTGTGAGGGAGACCCTCAAGTTCCAGGATTCCAATCCACAAGAGGAGATGCTAGACCTGCTGGTCAGGGAAAGGAAACATTTAGAAAAAGTATTTCCAGTATACAAAGTACTGCAGAGCATCCTAGCAGAAGAGTGGGGGGTCTCTGACCCATGATAAACAAGGGAGAAGGCAGTCTTTTCTAGAAGGTAACCACTGCAACAGAATGCACAGTGCGGCAGATCTGGACATCCTAGGACAGGCTCCAAGGTCGCCTTCCTCTCCAATAAGACTGTTTTGCCCTCAGAGAGTGCGCCAGCACTGAATGACCCCACAGAAAAGAAATTGGAAGACCTTGCCAAAAAATTCATGCAATATTAATGATGTCCATGAGATCCTCAACTGCAACCATGAATACCTTCAGAGTCATCTTGAGATGGCTGCAGGCCATTCAAGCAGACATGTCCAAGGATAGTGCCCAGAGGCCAATCATGCAGTAGGCAATTCAGGCAATCAAGTACATGGCAGACACAGCTATAGATGCCTTCAAAATGTCCTCCAGAGCCACAGCTAGTGCCAACAGAGCCAGAAGACATGTCTGGCTGAAAATATGGAACACAGATCAAGAATCCAAGAATAAGGTACTAAAGCTCCAGTTCCAAGGGGACATGGTATTTGGTATCAGAAACGAGGAGTTCGCCACCAAGCCAGGCAACAACAAGGATCAATCACCCTACCCTCCTTTCAGCCCAACCACTTTTGCTCACACAACAACAGAGGCAGTCATAACCAGTTTTTTTTTTCAAGGAAATGACAAGAGCAGTTACGGATTCAGTTTCAGATAGAACTACTTCAACTGGAGAGGCAGCTTCAATAACCGAAGAGGTAACAATTGCTCCAGATCCAGAGGAGGTTTCAAGCAAGGTGACAGGTTCAGAAATATTTCTGCATGAGGTGAGGCAGCACCAGGAGGGCAAGAAGGTGGTAGGTGGCAGGCTGCAAAGATTCTAGGCCACTTGGATAAACTCAATAATGGACAAGTGGCTTCTGGAGATAAAAACACAGGGTTATGCCATAGAGTTTTCAAAAATCCCAACAAAACCTCAGTTCCTGTCCTCAAAGATCTCCCTAATCAGAACACCCATACAAAAGGTACAAGCACTCCTAAATTGCCTGTTGGCAAAAGGCACCATAACACCAGTGCCAGCTACACAGAGAAGTTTAGATGTATACTCGGTATTCTTTTTTGTCCCAAAGAAGACAGGAGACCTCAGGCCAGTGTTGGATCTAAAATTCCTGAACAAGTTTGTAAAATACTGCAAGTTCAAGATGGAAGCCTTGTGCTTGACAACAGCAGCAGTCCAACTGGGTGACTGACTCACCTCAATAGACCTCAAGAACACGTACTCACACATCCCAATCAGATCAGCCCACCACAAATTCCTGAGGTTTTATGTTTTGGGTCAACACTTCCAGTATCAGCGTCTACCATTCGGACTCACTTCGGCACCAAGGGTGTTCACCAAAGTAATGGCCACTCTAGCAGCAAAGTTGTGTGTGGAAGGCATTCATATCATCCCCTACTTGGATGGCTGGCTAATAAGGGCAAGATCAAGTGAGGACTCCCAAGGGCAACAGACAGGTCAAAGGACATACTCACACAGCACAGTTGAGTAGTAAACATGGAAAGGAGCCACACGACTCCTGCAAAGACACTGGAGCACCTGGGAGTGGTGTTCAACACAGAACAAGGGACAGTAAGGCCCACGGAGGCATGGATCTAGCACATACAAGATCAATGCCAACAAATACTATCATGCCCAAGGGCCACACTTTGGAAATTGATGCAAATCCTGGGCCTCACAGCCACATGCCTGGATCTACACAATTGGGCATGCCTCCACATGAGATCAGTACGATGTCTGCTCCTAGACCACTGGAACTACACAACGCAGAATTACGATCAAGCAGTGGTCATTCTGGACACAGTCAGACAGGCCATACAGTGTTGTATAGACCTGACAAACCTGAATCAGGGCACATCACTAGACAAAGAAGTAACAGCGGTCATGTGCACAGATGTCAGCCTGGCAGGCTGGGGGACAATAAAGGGAACATGCACCATACAGGGACAATGGTTACTAGAAGAGGCAAGCCTCCTCATCAACATACTCAAAATGCAGACTATAAGACTAGCACTGCAGTACTTTCTCCTTCAAATCAGACAACACCATGTCAAAATAAGAACAGCCAATGCCACAGCCATGGCCTACTTCAACAAATGGGGGAGCAAAAAAACAGACAATGGCAGCCGAGCCTCAATCAACCTGGATTGGGCAGAAAAACACCTCAAACTATCACAGTGGTGCATCTGGCAGGGGAACTAAACACCAGTGCAGAGTGGCTTAGTCACCAGACTACATCTAGGAGAAAGACAACTTCACCCACAGGTTTTTCAAATGATAAACAGCCATTGGAGGCCACTCCAGATAGACTTGATGGCTTCCACCAGCAACAAGCAACTACATACATTGTACTCTTGTTTCAAGGATTCAGCAGGACTGGATGCTCTCTGACTGCCATGGAACTTCATCAGAGTGTATGTGTTCCCTCCCCTGTCAATGATTCCAACAATACTCTGATGGATACAAGCTACAAAGACCACAGTACTAATAGTTGCACCAAACTGGCTGAGATGAACATGGTATGTGTCCATCAGGGGGATGATGACAGACACGCCAATGACATTACCGCACAGAGCAGACCTCCCAATACAAGGACCGATTCTTCATCAGAATCCTTGTGCGCTACAGCTGACAGCATGGCTACTCAAAGTGATAGACTGCTAGCTCTTGGCATCTCCCCATAGATTATGGAAACATTGCTGCAAGCCCAAAGACACTCAACCAACATGGCTTACCAGAGACACTGGGCACGATTCCACCATTGGTGTGCCATAAACAAACTGAACCTGCAGCTCTGTTGTATTGTAAACATTTTAGATTTTTTACAACATGGGTTCGATAAAGGACTGTCTCCCACATCCCTAAGAGTACATGCCACAGCCATAGAGGCAGTACGAGGGAAAATGGATGGTCACTCCCCAGAGGCCAACTCTCTAGTCCAGTCATTCTTAAAAGCAGTAGGTATCATTAGATCCACACAGAAGGTGACAGTAGCCTCTTGGCAACTAAATCTGATGCTGGACACCTTCACAAGAGACCTATTTGACCCCATACATGCTATTCCCTTATACCTCCTTTCTTGGAAGGTGGTGTTCTTGGTGGCAATTTGTTCTGCATGAAGAACTAGCGAATTACAGATACTAGCCTGTGTGGCGCAATTCCACTCCATCCAGCCACACAGGATGGCACTGAGGATGGTGCCTTCATTCCTACCAAAGGTAGCATCCCCTTTTCATATGGCCCAGGAAATTTCCTTGCTAACATTCCAACCTTGGGCAGAGGATACACAGCAAAGTGCTCTTGCAATTGTTAGATCCCACTAGGGCAGTAAGTACATACTTGGAATGAACAGCCTCTATCCAGAAGATGGCTAGGCTGTTTATTCACACAGTGGGGCAAAAGACAGACCTGCCAGCCTCAAGGTCCAATATAGCTCAGTGGTTGAAAATGGCCATAGACGAGGCATACAGGGCATTGGGTCACCCACATTCCAATCACTTCAAGGCCCATTCCACAAGGGTGGTGGCCACTTCTTGGGTAGAGCACAACTCTGCATCAGTGGCCGATATCTGTGCAGTGGTCACATGGTTGTCACTTCATACATTTATGAGATTTTATCGGTTGGACACTTGGGGCCAGAACAAGTCCATTTTGGAAGGTTAGTCCTACAGTAAGTAGTTTCAGAAGTCTCTTCTCACCCCACCCAAATTGACAAGGGCACTGCTTCTTATTCACCCAGTCATAAGGATTTGGAGTGCTGTAAAAAGATGCTGAAGATAATCAAAGTTTACTCACCTGGTAATGGTGATTATGGAAGCACCTTTTTTTACAGCACTCCATATCTCACCCAATGAGGAGAAAAACCTTATTCCAAATAGTTACCTTTCAATTCATGTTTATGTATGCATGAGCATGGGATTATCAATGTATCTTAGAAATGACAATCTGTGGATTACTGTGCATGTGTACAGTATATGGATGTGTTTACATGTCTGAATAAATTGGAATCTGAACTCATTTCACCCTAGGATGTGCATTTTCATATAACAACTGTGTTTGTCCATGGTGCTACTGTTTTTGCTGTTGAATTAATTGTCTACATTTCAGGATCACAGCTTAGGAAGTTATTACACTGGCTATCCAGGGGTGGACAAGGGGTGGCATGGGATTGGATTGCAATATCAAAATCTTTGTGCATCAGCCTACAGGAAGACATCACTTTGAGCCCAGTCATAAGGACTTAGAGTGCTGTAAAAAGATGCTTCCATAATCACCTTTACCAGGTTAGTAAACTTCTATTTTTGATTTTTCTATTTCCTTAGTTTTCTTATTCATCACATACTGTTACATCTTTGAGATTAACTTTGTTCTAAATGTTGCCATTTAAGTAATGTAAGAAAATTAATTACCTTTCAGACAGCATTCATTCTAGGGTAGTAATTTTGTGAGAACAATTCTGATTTGCAAATAATTAAACAAAAGTTTCATCTGTAAATTAAACTGCTCATCTAGTTGCTGAAAGTATTTGATATTCTCACCTTAGTATAAATCATACTTTAATCCTTTATCTTATCCATAATTTGATAAAGTTCTCATTAAATACCAGGTGAAAGTTATTCTTCTAAATTGGTGCAAGCTTAATAATATTCCTTTTCATGCCCATTCTTTTTTGAACTTCAGCCTATATTCCCAAACTGCTTTTTAGGAAAATATTTTATTTTCCCTTTAGCTTTATACTAATAATATTCTGGAATTAGAAATGAACTAGTCTGCAGTAAGTGATACGTTGAGTTCCAAAGTAAGTCCAAGGAGGAGAGTCCTTGCAGAAAGGTTCTTTTAAGGGTTCCAGGATTGCAATCAAGTGATAGACTTCAAAATCTGGTAGCTTCAGTCCAGCTTTATTATGACGGACTCTTATTTTTTTTTTCTTTTTTATCCTAGCCTTGACAACTTTTCTTAAGATTTGTTATCTATATTTATCTATGTCAGGAAAATGCTGCTTTAGGTATACATAGTGCTATAGCTTGAAATAAATGTAGTAATCTGGGTAGTATGTTTACTTTAACTACTTGAGTTTTACACAATAGCATGAGCAAAAGCCCTTTCCAATGGTTGAGGTCTTTGACAATGGCACTGATTAATAGGTCTAAATTAAGGATTATCAAATTATGAATATTATTTGTTAACTGGATTGCAGTATAAGCTATATTGTGTTTTTTGATTAAGACCATAAAGTTTGATTGGCTTAGTGTACATTTGATTGGTTGTATGTGGAGTGCCTCAGATTTTTTCCAGTTTACCAAATAGTCTGATTGTTCTCCATACTTTTGGACTTATTGTTAAATAAGTTAAAGTTCATTTTCTGGATCTTTTAAATATAATAAAACATCACTGGCGAATAATGAAATTCTCAAATTCTTATTAGCATAATACAATCCTTTAATATCATGAAAATGTGTAATGGAGTTGGCCAAATACTCTGTTACCAAGGTGAATAAAAGTCATGAAAGATGGTAGCCCTGTCTTGCTCCTCTGTGGAATTGAAATGAAGAGGACACAGTGCCATTGTTCAGGACCTGAGCCCTTGAGATGTTACGGTATATGTTGTTTTGATACAGAAGAAATTTTCACCCATATTAGTTGTTTGCAAAATATGAACAGGTTATGCCACCTTGCCCTACTGAAGGCATTTTATGTGTCCAGGGACACCACCATGACATTATGATCTTTTGGATTGTAAATCATTTTAAATGCATTTTGGTATTATAGTGGCACCTCCCTTGATGAAGACTGTCTGATCTGGATGTACCAAAGGTGGCATTAACTGTTTCAGTCTTGCTGCCAATACTCTTGCAAGATGTTATAGTCAGCATTGAAAAGTGAGAGTGGTTGGTAGAAATACAATGAGTTGGGTCCTTCCCTTTCTTAGGAATTACCAGTATAAAGGTTTTGACAAAGGAAGGAGGGAGCACACCATGAGATGAATTGATCAGAATTTGAAGCTGTAGTATCATTAGATTCCTGAGGAACTTAAACAAGTCAGCAGTAAAACCATTGGTACCTGGAGTAGTGATGCAGTGAAACTTGATTTCATTGGCAAAATCTTGAATTTCTCCCGGTGAAATATTTTGTGAAATTTGCACATTTCACTGAATATTTCACATGTGCGAAATGTGGAATTTTGAATACACATATATTTAAAAACATTTTAAAAAAGTGTTTTTCTCCCTCCTGTTCAGGTCAACATTCAAATAAATCTTTATCCCCATATCGCTGGTGTCTAGTGGTCCCACCCCCCTGGCCGATTGCTGGCCCAATATGAACATTCCCCTCCATTGAGATTCACTCCATCCCCCATCCAGAATTTTAAATAAAAATACATTTCCCTGATGTCTAGTCATCCCACCCCTCTGGCCAATCATCATCCAAATGAAGAATGACCCTCCTCCCCAAGATTCACATGTGGATGCCATTGTCCATTAGTGACACCGCCAACATCAGTCATGTAATTAAAAAAAAACATTAAAACTTTCCCTGGTGTCTAGTGGACCTCCCACCCCCACACCCTGTCTGGTAGTGGCCCCACCCCATCCAACACCCCCCATCTAGTACCCCAGTGGGCCACTGGCACAGCCCTCCACTCACCTCCATGGCCAGCAGCCAGACTGAGCACTTTACAAATGAGCCTGACTGAGGCCTTTCAATGAATGAGGTGCATGCACACTCATTCATTGAAAAGACTCAATAAAAGCTCTCAGATAGGCTGCTGTATGGAAATAGTGAAGTCTGTGCCAGTGGTCCACTGAGGTCACTAGATGAGGAGGTTGGAGTGGGATGGGATCACTACCAGACAGAGATGAGGATGAGTCCACTAGACTCAGAAAAGATTTTTTTTAATTACATGACTAATAATGGCAGAGGCACTAATGGACATAAGGTGGACGGGTGAATTTCGGAGGAGGGAAGTTCATATTGGGTCGGCAATTGGCCGGGGGGGTGGGACCACTAGACACCAGGGATGTGAAGATAAAGATTTATTTTAATGTTGGCCTGGACAGGAGGGGGGAAAACACTTTTTTTTAATATTATCATCCCCTGGCTTTCAAATGGTGAATTTTGGCTGCGGGTGGTGAAATTCCGCATTTCACCGGCAAAATTACACATTTTATGGGTGAAATTCTGCATTTTGAAGGGGGAATTTTGAATTTTGCACCCACAAAATATTTTCACGAAATGTATGGATTACGTGAAATATTTAGTGGGGAGACATTTTTTAATTTCGCACATGCCAAACCTGGAGTCATTCCTGTCCTTAGTTGTTTTATGGCTCTGTCTATTTCTAGGTATGTCATTGGATTGCCCAGTATCATCTGTTGTCTCTTGTCTAGTTTTGTAAAACCTGAAAATGTTTCCATTGTCATTTTTACCTTGAGATTGGTAAAGATTTTTGTATGCCACACTATCAGTGATATTTTGACAGTGTGGTCCCCTACAGCAATAACAGTGCCCCATCACTGTAGGGAACCTGCTGGAACCCGGCACTGTCTGTCAGGTGTTCTGCACCCTCCCCCGAATCAGCTCTGACTCAGAGTTGAGAATCCTAAGTGGGGGGGTGCGGGAGGCGGAGGCCCCTGCGTGGGGGGATCCAAAAGTTTTGTAATAGTTTAAAAATTCAGCATTAATACATTCTTGATTGGTTGAAAGTTGCCCTTTCTGGGACTATAATTTAATCTCTTCTGTCACATTCTCTGACTTCTCTTTATGTAAGAGATAAGCTAAAGATTTTTTACTTCCGTAAGACTGAGTGTAGTATTTGTTTTTTGATAAAAAAATAGCTCTTTCTATTTTTTCATTATGAATTACATTGTATTCGTGTTTTGGATTTTCTAGTAGTTCTATGTGGATATCTGAGTTAGTCTGTGCATGATGAGTTTATACCCTTTTTATTTCCTGTTCTAGTGGGCTAAGTTGTTCAGCTTGTATTTTTTTCCATTTTGTTAGCTGAGAAGGATACAATTATCCACTGCAGATATGATTTGTACGAGCTCCAAATTAGATTTTCCAGTACTTCACTACTTCTATTCTGAAAAAAAAAGATTTGATAACTTTATCTTGGAAGCTTTGATCCTTAAGAAGTAAAGATCCAATTTCCATGATCTATGCCTTGTGTGAGTGAACCTGTTCACAATGACCAGGCTCGGAGGGGGGGAGGGAGTGGTTTGAAATTATTATAGGTTCATGTTTAACATCAATAACATCGTGCAAAAGTGTTTTGGATACTAGAAGCATCTCAATATGTGAATAAGATTTAAACCTAGGTGAGAAAAAGGAAAAACATGTTAACATTTGGATTTTCACTTCTCCATATGCCTCGAAGTGCTAAGTCCTATATTCTATTTTGTATTAATAGGGTAGTTTTACTAGTTACCCTCCTGACCGCAGTAGAATCCATAACTGGGTCTAATATTAAATTATAATTACTGCTGTAAGGTTAGTAGAATGCAGCAGGTTTTAAAAACAAATCACTGTAAAATTATATTGGTGGGTTGTTTGGCACATATAAAGATACTATTGTCTATTTATTATCCATATATATAATAGAAAACCATGCATGTTGTGATATTTTGTTTTCTGTTTTAACTCCTACAGTAGGCTTATTTTTAAACATGATTGAAGTTCCACAGGATTTTAAATAAAATATTGAACAGTACCCTTTCATACCCCACAACTTTTCTACATTTTCAGTCTTCTTCATTGTTTAATGTGTTTCTAAAGAAAGAACATACTGCCATTATTTTTCATGGTATATTCAATAAACTTCTTTCTTTTTTTTTTTTTTAATTTTCTTTTTACCCCCGAGCTACCTGCTGCCTAGTATCAGCCCAGTCACGGGCCGCCGACTTCTGCACCCCAAATCAGCCATGGCCCCTCCGATACCCTGTGGCTTACCCCCACGGTGGGCTGGCGGCACTCCCTCGCATGCCGCGAGAACCGGATAGGTCGGAGGGCTGGCCTGGGGGAGCATATCGGGTTGCCGCAAGCTTCATCTGTGGTGGCAGGCAGCTTCCTCATTTTCCATTTTTATGGGGAGGCGGGTCATGCAATGATCGCCAGCGCTCTGCCCGCCTCCAATCGTTGCCAAGTGCCAGCTGTGGCTCTGGCTCAGCGAAAGTCAGCAAAACTCCGGATACTTCCCCTCACCCCGGGAAGGAGGCAGTCCATGGGGCGCTCAATCCTTCTCCCCTGCCCGACCCTCCAGCGACCCTGGTCCGTTCCGAACCCGGGTCGCTGGCGTCGCATGTGGAAATCCAACCGCTGCGCCGATGGGCCAGCCAAACTTCTTTCTTTTTATTTGGTTACTGAAGCCATTTGTACTCCATGCTAAATGTTTAAGCACCAAAGTTGATCCCCTCTTAAGAAATTCAGCAGAAACAGACTCTCCCCTTAATTCCACCATAAACATAATGGAGTATTTGAAAATCAATTTGATATTGTTGCCTGTATATATCTAGAACAAGTACTGATTTATTTTCTATTTTCCCTACCCATGCCTTAATTTCCAAATCCTCTCCCCATTCCAACCTAACTACTGAACCCTTAAAAACATTATGGTTTCAGAAAATAACCTCATACTTCTAGATCAAGATAGAGAACGTTCCTCCAGCTGGAGATACTGCCCCACCTTCTCCCCTCCAACAATACTTAAAAAAAAAGTATGTAATATACATACAGAAATACATTATATCACTTCTGGTAATGTCCCCTCTTGCACAATTACATAACTTCCCTTAACTACAGGGCAACAATCCTTTTCAAAATTATTAATAATTTCTCTAACCAAATTCACACACAGTAATAATACAGTTTAAGGTTTGCTCTCCCTAGGTAACAATGAAATATTCAAATAATCAGTGATAGTTACTGCCAGCAAAGTAGTATCCCACATTTATTTTATGGAAATTAAAAAAGTCATACTCACTTTGCAAGTAATATGAGTGACCCTTTCATTTTCATTTTTTTTTAATTTATAGGGCTGTGGGTGGAGCCTTCAGGCCTTCTGTCATCAATCAGATTGTAGCTCTAAAACAACTTACTGTGGAACTTCCTTTTCAGACATTTGGATGTATTCCTCCATAGCTGCAAACTAGTGCGTTCCCCCTCTGATTTTTAGCATTTGCTGCTCTATGTTAAAGGCATCTGAGGGGGAGGTGCTATGTATTGTACCTTGGAAATTATCAGGATACAGTCCAACCCTGTTTATCCGACCCCTGAAAATCTGAACCTCCTTTTCTAATGAACTGCCAGTGTTTCCCCCAACTGTAATGATGACAAGTGTTTACGAGTGGTTAAGTTCCTTTGTTCCCCTCAACTGCCACTGTCAAAACCACCATTTACAAACAATTTAAATGTAATTTAGCTTACCTACAGGTACTTGCATGCTTAACTGAATTCACAGCTGCCAGCAATTAGTGCAGATATAACAGCTCAGCTTACAGCTTAAACTGCTCAGCTTAAAAAATTGCAGATGAAAACAAACTTAGCTACACCCTGCTTTGGATTCCTGTGAAACCCCTATTTTCACTTTTTTTTGTTGCTGGTGAAAATGGACTTAGCTGCACCCTGCTTCTGATTGCTGTGAGTCCTCTATTCTCACTTTTTTTGTTGCAGGTGAAAACGGACTTAGCTGTGCATTGCTTCGGATCGCTGTGAATCTCCTATTCTAACTTTTTTTGTTCTTTTTATGGCAATAGTGGACAAAGCGCTCAGAAGCAGGGTACAAAAAACATTTTGGAGCTACAGTACTGTAAGTTAAATTCTTCTGCTGGAAGGTGTGGCATATTGGATGAAACACACCGACAGATTTAAGTATGTAGCCTGGCTAATGTCCTGTTTTTTCTGCCACCTCCTGGTAAGCTCCTGTCATTGTGCTGTATTAACTGTATTATACTGTAGTTAGAGAAGCCAGTGCTGCCTGGTTGTCTGATGCTTATCAGCATATGAGCTCCCACTTATCTGACCTCCCGTTTATCCGAACTGATTGAATATCCCCCAAGCAGTTCAGATAAACAGGGTTAGACTGTATTAACAAAAAAAACTTTTTAAACTGCCGTTTCTATCATCTGTCCAGCTCAATCTAACAAATGTGTTCTATTTCTTTCAGCAACCTAGGGGTTAACTCTCATTTTCTCTGGCTTTTGTGAAAATGAAAGTCAGACTCGGTGTCAGATTACGGACAGTGCAATTGCAGTTTGTTAGCTGTCATTCCCTGGGCAGGATAGGTTGCAGGCAAGCACACGCACACACACACACACACACACACACACACACACACACACACACGTGCAGCATTTACTAAGGAAAACTGTATTTATTTATTTATTTATACAGGGAACTGCTGCCTAAGATTTAAAGACAAGATGCAGTAAATTTAAAACAAACACTTATTCATATTAGATAAAAAGTCTCAGGCTGAGTATGTTGGAGTTTTCCTCAAAAGCCATCAATTACTTTCACAGCTAGGGCAATGCCTGTTTTACAAAGATAGCAGATAAAGAGCCCATTAAGAAAGAGAGGTGTCTGGATTTATTTGGACACCGGAGAGGTGTCAGGATTTATTTGGACACCGGGTCAAGGCCTTGAAGAAAATAATAACATTTATGTAACTCATTCAAGATTCCATCAGGTGGTCAGAAAAAAAAGTCTGAGAGAATTTGGGTAAAAACTAGCAAATGAAAGATGCAAAAAATAGCATCTGTGTATGTGTGTGTATGTACATATATATATATATATATATATAGAGAGAGAGAGAGAGAGATACATCTCTCTCTCTCTCTCTCTCTCTCTCTTATATATATATATATATATATACAGTATATATATATATACCTCTAATTTATTTGCAATGCATTTGTTTACTCTTATCTTTTGAAGGATAGGCTGACTTGTGATTATTAATTTTGAGTATAATTTAGGAAATAATGAGTGTGATGTTTTGTTATTTCATATATTCATACCATATCATATTTCATCTGTCAGTGACTTAGCAGGTTGCACACTGGCCTCTGAGACTGGAAGATCAGAAGGCTGTGGGTTCTATCCCCACACCTGGCATGCGGGTTAAAGAGATAGTGTACTGCCTAAAACTAATATTAGATTTTAAAGGCAGTCAACCATTATCTTTTATATTTGAGGTACTTTTTCTTTTCCCTTTGTTTAATTAGAAGATTGTTTACCTGATGGTAATATGTGTGATGTGTGGAATGGCACTCTGTGTGGCAGCTGACATAGCTAGTTATACTGCCCCCACTACATCACCATCATTGTGACCTCACTGACTGTGACATCACTGCTACTTAGGAAAAGGAATTCAGTGACTGCCAGATCATTCATCTGTGATTTCACTGTCAGTAAAATCACAATGCTGATGATGTAGTGGGGGGCAGTAGAGTTAGATATGTCAGCTGCTATGCTAAGAGCTGTTCCACACATCCACCACAACATTATGACATAGAAGACTATCTTATGGGCAAAAGGAATAAGAAAGGTACTTCAGAAATAAAATGTAATAACTGACTACTTCTTAAAATGTATATTATTTTCCTGTCTACCTCGTTGGGCTACACTAGCTCTTTAAATCCCAATACTGACACTGTAGTTCAGCATCGGGAAGGGGGGACTCCTGAGGTGCTGTCTTTTCTGTCTGCCTGTTCAGGTGGATGTTAAAGATCCTAGGGCACTTCTGAAAAAGAGTAGGGGAATTTTTTATTCAAAACTTAAAACAAAATATACAAAACTGTATTATGTCATACAAAATCATAATGCAAGAAATCAAAAAAACATAAATAAGTATTACCGCATACTTGAAATTCAAACAGAAATAATTTGTGTGTGTACATAACCACCGTAAGACATAATACTACAACCTCCATAAATACAAAAAATAAGAGAGTCATACTATAACTGCAAAGATTAAGAAATACAAAACAGTGAAAACTCATACATAAGTGATATAACTCAGAAAAAATCAAAATAAGTATTTCAGTCATACTGGTGCTAGTGAAACTACAAAATAGCAGACAGAATCAAGTTCAAGTTCAAGTTTATTGCAGGAAAAAAAACTCCATTGATCAAGCTTATTCACAAGGAGGTCCTGATACATACATACAAACAAGACTGATACTACATACAGTAAGTACTTATTGCATAATTAAGTGCTAAACATATACTTGTGTACAATAGTGCTCCATATCACCTACCACAAGTCACCATAGTCTTTTCTAACATGCTGGTGCAGACAGTTTAGACCAGTGGAATTAAGTAAATCCTAACAACACGGGTTTTAGTGACTGCTACACACATCTTTTATTTTTGCATTAGATAGCATTTTGAAGATGCTGGGAGAGACTAACTTGGGAAGTTTCAGGGATGTTTGTAGCTGATTCCAGATGGTGGGGAAGGAGACGGAGAAGGCACGTTTGCCAAGAGTAGTGTGAGTGTTTGGGACCTTCAACGTTATAAAGTCTAAGTTCCTGAGTGAGTAGGTACTGTGAGTGGTCTGAATAAGGGAAGTTAGATAGCTAGGGAGTTTGTTAAGTAGGAGTTTTAGGGTCCATGTGCCAGCATGGAGAATACGTCTGGTAGTGAGTGACGTCCAGCCTATGGCTGAATACAAGTCGCAGTGATGCATCTGTATCGGGGAGTTTGTGATGAAGTGCAGGGCACGGTGATAGAGGATGTCCAGTTTCCTTAGGTTTGAAGTTGAAGACGAGGTGTAAATTGGATCCCCATAGTCAAGAAGTGGGAGGAACATGGCCTGCACAAGTCTGGTTCCGATATCAAGTGGAAAAAGTGACCTGTTGCGGAACAGGAAGCCTAAGCATATTTTTAGCCTTTTTGCAAGGTCATCCAGATGTTCTGAGAAGGTGAGCTTACTGTCAATCCAGAACCCGAGGTATTTAAATTTAGAAGTGACTTCCAGGGGCTAGCCTAAGGATGTAACTATAAACTCCTTCGGCAGGGCGGAAGTTAATGAGGGCACAATTTTAGAAGAGAAGATCATAGCTTTGGTTTTCTTAGCATTTAAGAGAAGTCTGGCATTAATGAGATTGGTCTCAAGTTGGGCAAAGTCAGCTTGAAGGATCTCCCTAACTTCTGATAGGGATGCTTGAGAAGTATAAAGAATGGTGTCATCTGCAAAGAAGTGGAGTTTCGATTTGGATATGTGAAGGTCAAGTTCATTAACATATAGAGAAGAGGATTGGACCTAATATAGAGCCTTGTGGGACTCCTTCAGTGATTGGTAGAGGTGAGGAGAATGTGCCACCGGCTTTGATTTTTTGCGTCCTCCCTTAAAGGTAACTGCAAAACCACTGTACAGTCGTTGGAGTAGCACCTATATTGGTAAGGCTGTATTTGATTATGGAGTGATCTACTGTATCGAATGCTTTGCTAAGATCTAGGAAGACAGCACCCGTGATCTTCTTGGAGTCCATGGCGAAGATCCAGTCATTGGTTACTTTAGCGAGAGCAGTGACAGTACTATGGTTGGAGCAGAAACCGGATTGAGCTGGGTTCAGAAGTGAGAAGGTTTCCATGTGCTGATTTAGTTGAGCATAAATCGGTTTTTCTAAAACTTTGGAAAGGACCGGAAGAATCGAGATAGGTCTGTAGTTATTTAGATCACATGGGTCGCCTGATTTAAATAGCAGAAGGATGTAGGCTAGCTTCCAGCATGATGGGACAGTGGAGGATGAAATAGAAAGGTTGAAGATGTGGAGGATAGGGGCAGTAAGATGGGGGAACCTGAGTTTTTAGAAGAGTGGTTCGATTCTGTCATTTCCTGCACTTTTTTTGGTATCTAGAGTCATAAAGGCATCTTCCACTTCTTTAAAGCTGATAGGGTGAAGCCAAAATGGACAAGTTGTTGCTGGCATGGTGGGGTTCAAGTCAACCTGTCTATTTACTTGTGCCACATAAGGGGATGAGTCAAATGCTAACCCAGTGGTGATGAAGTGAGAGTTAAATTCTTCGAGGATTTGGCTACTATTTTCAATGGTCACATTGCTTTTGATGATTTTAGTGGTTAAGGGTGACACCACCCTTTGATTGACTTCAGGGTCTTTCAGATTTTCTGGGTATCCCCTTTGGCCAGTTCAAGTGTGGTAACATAGAAATTGGCTTTGGTGAAGTGGATGTACTTGACACAGGCATTCCTCGCATTTCTAAAGGCCTGCCAATCTACAGGACTCCTGGTGTGCCTAGCCTTTGCCCATAGCTTGTCACGCTCAGAGAGAGCAGACTTGAGCTCTAGTGAGAACCAAGGATGAGAGATTTTTTGCATCCTGACTTTGATGAACAGTGCATGTTTATTTGCTAGGTGGTTAAGGTTATCATTTAAGACTGTGACTGCCTCATCTGGTGTTGTAGCGAGGTGTAAGTTCTGCCACCTAATCTTACTAAGGTCACTTAGGAAATTAGATATTTGGAATTTTCTGATTGACCATTTGGTTATGAACTTAGTTTGGTTCCGGGTTTTTTCTTGTGACCTAGTACATACTACGATTCCATGGTCACTCATATCATTGTGAAATACTGCTGTATGGAGGAATTTATGGGGATGGGTAGTAAGAATTAGGTCTAGAACGAAACTACTCACAGTGTTTACCTTGTTAGATCCAATGGGTTGGGACACTAGTTAGGTGAGGCCCAATTCATCACAGACAGATTTGAGGGCATGTGATTTATGTACGAGCCAACTGAGGTTAAGATCATCCAAGATTAAAACTTTGGTATTAGCAGAGGTAGTTAGAGATTTCAGGATCCTAAAGATGTCGGTTCTGCTGTTAGGGGGCCTACAGCCACCTATGATAGTAATGCATTCCGTAGAGGGGAGGTGTAGTTTTAGGGAAACTATTTTGTATTCCTTGTGTTTAGTGTTGCAGTAGATGTCACTAATTGAGAATTTGGTTTTTGTATAGATAGCTACTCCCCTCCTCTGGATACCCTATCCGCTCTATAGAGATTGTATCCCAGAAGGGAAACTTGTTGATCCAGATTTTATTTTTTAACCAAGATTCCGTAATAATAATGAGATCAGGCTTTGTGTGTAGGGCCCAAGCTTGTAATTGGTCAATTTTTTTTGCAAGGCTTAGGATGTTAACTAGTATTATTTTAAGACCTGAAGCCGACTCGAACTCTGTTTGGCGAGCTAAACAGGGAGTGAGGGCCTGGATTTACCGCAACATTGCCTGAGCAAAATCATAAAAAAGAAAAGTATAAAAATAAACAGTACATCATACTGTAGAAAGCAACACACATGATATAATAAAGATACACAAATCTGTCCAGTAGGAAGCAAAAATTCACCCTGTATCCAACCAATGCATATGTTTCCAATAAATATGAAACTTAGCAGCAGGACTCTATGTTGGTCTTTACCCTTGAGCTGATGGATAAGGGCCGAAATGTTCCAAAACAATTGTTCAGGGTCACAAAGTGCTGTCTGAGGGACCAAGCACAATGTGACTGCCATATCTGAAATTTTATACAAGCCAAAATCACATGCATAGTGTCAGCATGATTCCTGTCCCAAGTCTGTGGTTAAATGCCAAGGAGAAGAATCTCTGCTGTCAGGGACCTGAGTGGGGAGTCTGGCCACCTAGAAAGAGCACAGGTCCAAAACTGACAGGTATAAGGACATTCAAAGAACAAATGAGCTACAGTTTCCACAGGGGCATAACACAAATTCTGTCATGGACACCCTCTTTCTTGCAAATCTTCATGTTTAAGATTACCTTTAACATTAAGTCTATCATGTGCACCTAACCATAAAACATCCCACATGTAGGCCGGTATCCTCTTAGTAGTCAACATATTGCCAATCTGCTGAAAGTGGTGTGGTGGATGTACAGCAAAAACTGATAACAACAAAAAGTGCTGAACCACAATAGCCCTATATAGTTTTTTCCTAGAATATGTTTCAATATGTTGCCGAAAAGGTCCCCAGAGTTTCACTTTAGCAAAACAGAATTTAAAATAATCTGGCATACCAGTTAAAGATTTCTGTTTTGGAATCAGTTCAAACGGGTGCCAGGAGCTAATCCAAGGACAGATAGAATCCCAAACCCAAGGGCGCCACACCTTGTCAACTGTTTTGAAAAGGGGACTAATGTTTGCAGAGACAAAATGGGAAAAGAAAAAAATAATCGGATTCGTCATCCTAATACCTCCACAGTTAAAATCCTGATACAAAACACCTCGTTTTAATGGGGTTCAGTCTGCTGCCCCATATTGTCTGAAAAAAATACTATAAATGCTAGTATCCAATAGTGCTGGAGGAGGGAAAACAGCTCCCAGATGGAGAAATAAACTAAGTAAAAAGGTTTTAACCATGTAAACCCTTTTTTCTTTGACATTCTCCATGCATTCCATTTCCGTACCTTAAGCTGTGCAGCTTTAATTAGTAAAACCCAATTATAGGTGGAGGAGTCTTCCATCCCAAAATAAATTCCTAAAATCTTACAATAACCAATGCAAGCTGGAATCCTCATATTAGAAATAGCAGCAATACTGGTTTGATCTATGGAGGGATATTTACTTTTAGAAAGATTCACATGTGAATCTGAGCCCTCCTCATATGCCAACAGCAAGGCCTCTGCAGCAGGGCACAATGGGAGATCTGCTAAAAAAAGACAGAGATCATCAGCATAGGCTATTTTTTTCACTTCAGGGCACGTGCTATGTAAGGAAAGACCCCTAATAACATCTGAAGCATTAATCTGTGCCAATAAAGGTTCCAGGGTGAAGATATAAAGAAGAGGACTCAAAGGACATCCCTGCCGAACACCTCTAGTCACTTTCACTGGCTTCCCTAACCAGCCATTCACAAAGGGGATTGCTAGGGCTGCAGTGTAACAAGTCCGAAGCCAAGATATAAAAGGATGAGGAAACTTCATTTTGGGCAAACAGGCCCAGATATAATCATGAGGCACCCTATCAAATGCCTTTTGTTGATCTAAGCTAAAACAAAAACCCAGAAGTTCACCCGAAAACCCTCTGGAAAAGATTTCCCATACTAAAATAAGACCATCCATGATGGTTCTACCAGGGACAGAACAAAACTGAGTTGGGTGGATAACATCTGCTAGACAAGCAGAAAGACGGTTACCCAAAATGTTTGTTAATAACTTATAATCACTATTAAGGAGAGTAATCAGTCTCCAGTTGTGCAGGTCCATTCTAGCACCTTATTTATAAAGTAAAACCACAATACCATCATACACACTGGGAGGCAACCTATTGTCCCGTAAACTGTCAGAAAGAAGTAGAGAAAATTCTTCTGCCAGTAAAGGACTAATCAATTTATAGAACTTGTATGGGAGCCCATCGAGTCCCAGTGCTTTACCCCTGGGCAAATGTGAAAGGACTTCCATAACTTCTTTTGGGGAAACAGGATGGAGAAGACCAGGAAAAAAATATTCAGGCACAGTGTTCAATGTACAAGAATCCAACCATTTCATAATGTGGGATCCTGAGAGATGAGGGTCAGCAGAGAACAAGCCCTCCAGATGCCCACCCACTTCATACAAAATATCAGTTTTATGAGAAATTACTTCTCCTGTAGGAGAAGTAAGTGTCCTAATATCTTTATGGTGATTATGGTGATGTGCAGCTTGTCAAAAATCAAAAGGATTTGTGTGAGCCTTCGTACCATGCATCCCAAACCGTTGTTCCTTTCTCAGAGAGGACATAAGGTCATACTGCAATTTAGTCAGGGTAGCTTTCAAAGACCGAAATACCTGCATATCAATCTCAAGACCCTGTTGAAGACATTCATAAAAAACTAGCAATTTTTGTCTAAGCACTGAATACTCCTGTCTCCTATGTCTACTCAAAAGCCTACCTATTTGCTGAAAATACAACCTAAATTCCAACATTGTGTCCTCCCACCCATCTTCTCTATTATCATAGTGACAAAGTACAGACTTCTTAGCTTCAGTAGTGGCTAGGAAAGCTTTCTTCACCTCAGGAATGTCTAACAATGATAAATTTAGCTTCCAATAACCCAAACCCCGGGATGTACCAACATAGTTAGAAATGGTAACACACAGTAAATCATGATCCGAGGTAGCCACCAAGTGTACCAAAGGAGTCCTGGTTTGGAGAGAGGAAGACAAAAACCAATAATCAATCCAAGATGATTTCCTACCTTGAAAAACAATATGGGGTGCTGGATCGTGGGAGAGGAGAAAAACATCTAGCAGGCCACACTGGGCCAATAAAGAATGGAGAAAGGCAGTATCACAATCCAATTTGGTGGTACTAAAATGTCTGTCCTGAGTAATGTGGTTAATGTTAAAATATCTGCCAAACAACACATTTTTACTAATAAATAAATGTGGACGGATAAGCTGCAACAGGGAAATCCTAGCCGACTTGATTTGGGAAGCATATATATTAATAAGATGAAAATCAACATTAAATAATGTAACATCCAAAAGATATTCTCGGCCTGGAAAAATATCAACCATATGTGTGACTAAAATGTGAGAAGTAGTGAAACAAATCCCCAGACCACAACATCTATCTTCACCTCCTGACCAATAGCTAGGACCCCAAATCCAGGCATCGGAAGCCGTTTGAAAATCACAGTTAGAGTATAATCTGATATCCTGGAAGAACACAATATCAAATTTGAAAAGGGAAAAAAGCTCAAAAGTAGCTAACATCCTGACCTCAGACCTAATACTGTTGGTGTTAAGACTGGCTATGTGTAACTCATAACCTGGTTGTATGGCAGCAAACGCAGTGATTTAGGTACCGAAGGGAGGTTTCCTTGAACTTTTTCTGGTACCAACACGGGGCTCTAAACTGCATCTCTTTTTACCTTTACCAGGTGGAACAGCCCAAGAGTCGGACTCAGAAACAATCTCCATTTGGGAAGAGGCTAGTGAGGCAACATCAGAGTCTAGGTCCTCCATTCCAGTATCAGAAGGTAAAACCAAGTACCTATTTTCAGACAGAGGCAGTCCCATAAGGGAAAAAGGCTCAGGAGTTTGAGACAGTAGATGGTGAGACATTATCACCCCGTGGGGTTCTAAGGGAACAACAGAGACTGGAGGTGGGGGAGGGGCATAGCATCTCCACTATCTTGAGGTAAGGAGACCTCCTCAGTGCCAATCATGGAAGATATAATAGGAGCTATCTCCAGTAATACTGGGACCTCTGACCTGGATTCCGGAGCTCGAGAGGGGGAATCCATTCTGGGTGTTGGATGAGGCTGGTGAGGAGACTGTCTTCTTTGGGGTTGAGGGTCAAAAGGAAAATGGTGTCTCATATTGTCAGTAGCCAATCTAGTAGCCTTATGAACATAAAAATCCTGGACACCATAATCTGCATTCCCAGTATTATGCGCTGCCCATGGGCAGGACATAAAATCATGACCCCCTTCCTCACACAGTTTGCATTTAGGTGTATTGACACAATGTACAGAAGAATGACCCATTTCTCCACAAAAGGTACATTGGATAATTTGACAATTGGTACTAAGATGCTGTACTGACCCACATTTAAAGCAACATTTGATTTGGCCCAGGTAAAAAATGAAACAGTTTGGAAGGTGTTCTAACCCTTCATCAGTTTGAAAGAGCTTAATCTTAATCTTCCACCCCCCATTCCAAAAACCTTCCTAGTCCAACATGGGGTCTGGAGTACCCTGTACATCACAGTGCTTTTCCAGCCAATATAAAATATCAGAAATGTTGACACCTTCATTACGAAGCAAGACAGTAATCACCCGAAAAGGCTGTTTAGTCAATGGAATCACCTGAAAAGGCATCCATAATGGGTTTGTTTTAACAGTCATATGTTTAACTCAAAACCTTTCCAAAATGACTGGCGTCCGAAAACGAATGTCAAATGTCTGTTCCGCGGGAGCATGAATCAGGGCATACACCTCAGATGGTGTAAAACCCAAAGATTGTTTAAGTAAAATGCACCCCACAAAAAATTTATCCGGGAACTGTTACACACCCCCCAGATATCGCAATCTGATGGCATTTCTACATTTGGCTAGGTCCACAGGTTTTCGGAACAAATCCATATCCGACAGGCGTGGAGTTGCATCAGGCCGATGCATTTCAGGAGCTCCTTTTTCAGTAGAGATATTGAGGAGCAGTGGAAAAACCGGGTTAGACATGGCAGGTATAGTAGCAGAAATGGCTGTGGGCAAAGATGATTGTGGGGGAAAAAGAAATGCTACCTGAGATAGACTCCTTCCGAAGTTGGTCCTCCTCTGCAATAATGGAAAATAGGCAGTCCCCCAAGGGTAGCACAGGAGAAGTAGCCTGGGCATCTTGATTGAAAACTGAAGATTCCAAATTTGAAGCCAAAGGACTATTAAGATCAACTTCTGCACTCCAGGAGCCGGAAGGCAGTTGCTGCCAACCAGCCTCTTGTAGAGCCCAATCCAGGGACCATCCAGGACCTCCAGGAATAGTGTGCAGCTCTGAAGGTGTCCAGCCCTCTACATCCTGCAACTGAGTTCCAGTCCCGAAAAGAAAAACTTTGGCAGAATGCAGTGGAGTAGTATCCAAACTTCACTTCCTCTTCTTCTCCTCCTCAAGATGGCGTTGTTACTCAGACAGTTCCGATTTCCAAAAGTAAAAGCTGCTGCTGTAGGTAAGCCTTTTTTCAGTGAGACTCTGGATAGAGCACGATGCAGAAACAGAGAAAGCTTCTGTTTGCAAAAGTGAAATAGCCATAGTGGTTTGTGATATTTCCACTCCAGTATTCTCTGGAGCCTCAGTAGGTGGAGAGGTGATATGCTGGCCACGAGCATCATGCATTCCAGCCACCTCCAATACACCATTCACTGCACAACTTCCTCCTTCAAGCACAAGATTCACACTGGGCTCCTCCATGCTCAGCTGACAGATGGACAGTGCCCCCTGCCTACAGAGTAGGGGAATTTCCATGGTGTCCTGGCCAAATTTCCCCCATTCACTAAAAATACCACCAACAGTTTAATCTGGTTCAAGTAAGGATTTATGCCATGTTACAATTTCAGTTGGTTACTATCTGTAACCCCCCCGTCACCCCTGAAAAAGGGACTTCTATTCTTAGTGGCCCTACCCGGTCAACAAAATTCAGCAAATAAATTCTCCCATTATGCCTTATGGATTCCATATAAATCCAGATCATTCCAATGCCATCTTGATGTATAATTTTAATACCTAACAGCCAATCAGAGCCCTTTTCCTGATAAAAGGCTGCCAACATATTACATTTAAATAAACAACAAAATCACAAATAAGGAACCAGTAGCTTATGGAAACATCTATAGGGTTTTGTAAATAGATCTGATGCTGCCTTTACAGGGAAAATACAGGAAAAATGAGGGTTTGTTACAGAAAAATGATTATTTGGATCTGGGAGCACTGTGATGATTGTGACTAAACAGCACTATATGGCACCAACAAGAAAATAACTTTGCTTATTTGGTAGCTCTTCATATCCCTATTGGCTCTGGCTAGAGTTTATTATTGAATAGTTGGATCATTGAGTAAAACTTTATTTAAAACGGTGACCCATGGCATCACATCGTAAATACAATTACAAGACAACACTCATCTACATAAAAAACAATAACAACAGCAACAACCTTACATCAATTGTTTATCAATACTATACCATACTAAAATATTAATGAACACAGCAAGACTTGATTTGTGCAGTTGTAGTATTCATAAACCATTGCTTGATTACTTTTAAAGAAGAAGGTTTGCCATTAACCAAACAAAACTGGGAAGGAAGATTATTCCAAATCAAAGGAATCATACAACTGAAAAAATACTCATAATGTTGGGTTCTAAATTTTGGAACACTAAGCTCTCTATATGCTCCTTCCTAAGAGTCGGATTTATATCCCTAATCATTATTCTTACAGTTAAATAGTTTAGGATACTACCTATTACACTTTTACAAGCAACTATTACTTTGTGGAGTTGCCTCCTTTTGGGTAATGAAACCCAACCTAGTTCAGAGTATATCAAACAGTGGTGGGTATGCCTGGGACAGTAAAGGATTAGTCTTGCCAGTCTATTGTATAACACATCCAACTTCTGTAATTTTGCTTTACTAGAGCAATTATGCAGTACATCACAATAGCTAAACAGTGGGTTTCAACTATCTTCTTAATCACACATTTCCCCAAACAATTTTTGTTTCAGTATAACATCCCCATTTTTTTTCCCTATTGAACCTATAAGCATGTCCACGTGCCTGTTGCTGAGGAATCAACCCAGAAGCTGAGGTACTTGTATGATGGCACCTGCTCTAACATTGTCCTATCTTTATCAACAATGAGCAGGTCTTTACAATTTTTCAGCTTTTTTGCTGACCCTAACACCATGCATTTGGTTTTACTAATATTCATTTTTAGCTTTGATATTATAAAAAAAAATTGAATACCATTGAAACTCTGTTGTAAATTCATCTGAAACTCCCTTAAAGTACTAGCCAAGGAACAAATTATTGTATCACCAGCATATAAATGATATGCTGCATTATTTACTGTTTTCCCAAATCCTCTCAAATATATTAAAAATAATAAGGGACTGATTACTGAGCCCTTGGGGGACACCATGAACAACAGGTGAAGGGACTGAGTTTGCCTTGTTTACAGTTGTAACCTGCATTCTCCCTCCTAAATAAGAGGCAAACCACTTTAAAGCAGTGGGAAACAATCCCATATCCCTCAGTCTTTTGAGTACAGTTTGGTGGTCTACCGTGTTGAAGGCCTTGGAGAGGTCAACAAAGACGGCACCTGTCAAATGACCTAAATCCATTGCTTTGTTGACGTCATCCAAGGCCTTCAACATGAAGACCACTGTGCCATGAGATTTACGGAACCATGATTGATACTTTCCATACAGATCATTATGGCTTAAATAGTCAGTCAACTGCTTGGCTAAAAGCTATTCAAATAGTTTTGTGACCTGGGGCAATAAGAAAATAGGACGATAATTCATCAGCAAGCCAGGGATACCCCACTTGTAAATGGGGACAACCATGGCCAGTTTCCAACTCTGTGGGATCACTCCCTCCAAAATAGACCAGGTAACTAGCTGTGTCACCGGAACTGCAATCTGTAATGCAGAAACGTTTAATAATGATGGAGATAACCCATTGAGACCACTACCTTTGTTCATGTTTAAACCCAGCAATAGATCAAGCATCTCATATTCCTTAAGTTCCCAAAAGGAAAACATGTTATGACTATCTTTATTTGGTGAGGTACTGCAACTTTAAAATTGTCAGCAGAATCAGAGTTACCAAAACAATTTACAGAGTTTACAACATAATTATTGAAGACATCAGCCAGTGACACAGGTCCAACATGACCAGCGATCTCAGTTTTATGTATAGTATCTCTTTTGGCATTATATCCATTTAAATCTTTTACAGTTTTCTAGAATGCCTTAGGGTCTCTGGCTGAGGCCTCCAGTTTAGTATTAAAATACACTTTCTGGGATTCCCTCACTGTTGACACATAGGTATTGCTTAGTTTCATGTAGTGATACCAGTCTACTTTCTGTTTAGATCTATGGGCCCTCTCCCAGGCCTACTTTTTTTGCTGCTTTGACTTTCTAAGAGCTGATGAATACCAAGGGGCAGAGTGTTGTTTTATTTTCTTAGTTTTAAGTGGCAAGCGAAAATTTATTACATGCATTAATTCAGTAAAGAAATAATTCCAAGCTAGGTACATATCTGGTATCAGTGAGAGTCTGTCTCAATTTATATTGGGTAGAATCAGATCTGAGGGTCAGCTTGTAGTGTTTCCAAGTGTTGCTGCAATAGATAATACTTCTTATTAAACTATACAGTTAAATCTTTTAGCCTGGGGAAATACATCTTTTTTGTGTTCCTGGTTCTTTGTGGCCACAATAAATACACAGTAAAAAGATGAGATAGCACTCACCCCCAAAGATAAGAGTGTGACACTCACCACTTGAAGTGCAAAAAAGCCTCTTTATTCATAATTCAAAAAGGAGTGGTAAATGCAAACTTTAAAATGCTTACTAGCATGGCTGCCAGTACCCCATGGGATGACCCAATGTTTTACAATTTGGCTTCATCTGGGGTTATATAAACTAAAGCTGTCCCTGCATAAATCCAAAATTATTAGTCCATGTAGTATATCATGAGGACAGCCGGTGGTGAGGAACTTGCAAAAAAAAGGAGGGGGGTGCAGATAAACTTAAACATTCAGTAGTCAGTTCTGGTGCTATCTGTTCGAATGTTATTTTCAGCCCCTTCCCCTTTCTTTGCAAGTTCCTCATGACCGGCTGTCTCTATGATGTACTACATGGACTAATAATTTTGTCTTTTTTAACAAGGTTGGCCATGGTTGACATCACCCTCCCCTTCCTTTGCAAGTTCCTCATTTACTCTGCATCTGGGTGGCAGTTTCAACTTATCTGTATATAATTTCCCATGGACTTTCCGTGGGATGCAGGGACTCCCCTACTAGTGACAGCTGCTGCTGCCAAAGATTTTTCAGCAAACTATAGAGCACAAACATGAAAATCACAGTACAAAAAGATGTGCTGAGTGATTCCATCAATCCAAGCAGGAAAACAAAAAAAGTGCACACCACATATATCTGAAAAACAAAATAATTGATACAAATAGTTACACATATGTACATAGTATATTATATTTAAAAAGTACACATACTTAATGTTGAAAGCTGATGTGCTAAGAAAAGGGACAACAGACTTGTAAATTAAAGTCTAGTCAACCACTACCCATATTAATGTAAACAGCAAACTGCAGCGGGCAAATTAATAGTCTACAATATTATAAGTTCTTTTAACTGTGACAATAAATAAGATGTCCAAAAAAAGGAACAAATCAATACACATCCCCGGCAGCCATATGTATTAGAGGTCAAATTTATTGACCTACATTATAATACTTATGTGATGTGTGTAAATATGGAGCTATAGCATTTTAATAGGTGTTAGATAAAATGACCCAAAATACTAATGTGGCACTAGAACAAATTACTCATTCTTAGGCAAGCAAAGAAGGGGTTACATGGTGAGAAAAAAATTTCATATTTTAATGTACAAGAAGGCCATTTCAAACAACGAGGGGACCAGCATCACACAAAGACCAAACCAGCATATGCTGATAAACCAGGGCTGTAACTGCAGAACCAATATTCGCAAACACTCACCAAAAATTGAAATAGGGCATAACCGAAGATTCTCATTTTCAAGGATTGCAAGCATTTCACCAAATATCAAATTCTAGATCCTTTATTCACAGTAATCCATAAAATCCTGCATTAAATATGGTGCAAAAATCAGTGCAAAACAGTGCAAAATGCATAGAAAAGACCAAGTCTGTTCCTACTGCTTCAAGCAATCAGCAACCAGCAAGGTTCACATTGTACATGCTCAGTCACCTGACATGTTTAGCTCCGAAGAGCTTTCTCAAAGGTGAATGAGTATCTTACTACTACCCTTATATACAAGGCCATATTAAAGTGACAGTGCAATATAAAAAGATACAAACATACTGTAATGGAAATCCATAGTCATTTCTAGTACCACTATGTGGCTACAAAGCATTTACTCATTTCTCAAATGGGAACTAATAGTCCTCCTTATTTTAATAATGAGCCCATCATCTTCATTCAGTGCTGCCAATATAAAATCCTAGGCACCTAACCTATAGAAATAAAAGATGGTTACAGCCAGTAACATATTAAATAGCAACAGAAACAGCTTCCAATTACATGAAACATAAACAACAAAAAATTCTAAAAATGTATTAAAATAATAAGAAAGCAAACATTAAACTCATACTGAAAAAATTCCAAATCATTTAAAAAGTCTGCACAAAAATGCCAGAAAAGGCATAATCATTTGGATTTAAGAAAGAGTTTTATATATAATTTTCCATTTAAACCATTACCTTTCATGCCTTTAAAGGAGAAAATCCAATACTGTTCATGTCTGAGGAGAAGGTTGTTGTAATCACCACCTCTCCGTGACAGTATTGGTTTCTCCAATCCTTGAAATTTAAAGCAATGTTTTTGTGTTTCTTTATTTCTAATGACGTGCTGCAAGAGCAATTTTAACATCCAAATTTTCTATTGCCATCAAATATTCACCAATGTAGGTCTTAAAGGCTCTTTTGGTTTTTCCAACATAAAAGGATCCACAATTGCATATAGCTAAGTATACTAAACCAGTCATGGCACACGTCATGAAACCTCTTACCAGAAATGTCCTCTCTAAAAGTGGATGCTGAAATGTTTTTGTGTCAATAACATAGCAGCAACATTTACAGTTACCACATCTGTGGCTACCATTCTCCCTCCATGGCAGCCACATATGTGGTTTCTTTGCAACCGGTTCAACAGAATGTACCAGGGTGTCTTTTAAGGTAGTCCCCCTCCTATATACCATCTTTGGACCATCTCCAGGAAGTTTCTTTAGCCCTGCATCCTGCAGAGCTATGTACCAATTCCTCTTGATAATGCTAGCTACTTTATGGGATTGTGCATTATAGGTGCTAACAAAAAAAGTCTGAGTATCTCGTGGCTGTACAAATTCTTCTTTTTTCTTTTCTTCCAGTAAACTCTCCCTATTTACATTGTTAATATTTTGTCTTGCTTCAGCTATGATATTTCCATTATATCCTCTCTTCCTAAATCTACCTTCTAACTCATCAGTTCTCTTCTCATAAGTGACTTCAGAGCCACAACTCCATTTAGTACGAATGAACTGACCTTTAGGAATTGCTCTAATCTCATGCGATGGGTGACTACTACTCACTAATAACAAAGTGTTACGATCTGTAGATTTGCAAAACAAATCTGTCATCAGTCCCCTAAGTCATCCTTTGCTATTACTAGGTCCAAAAAATGAATCTGTTCTTTACAATACATAAGGCTAAATTTTAAATTCAGATTACTAGACTCCAAGTATTCAACAAAATCTTGCAATTATCTAACAGTACTTCTCCAAATAAGCAGTACATCATCAATGTACCGTCTCCAAAGATCAATGTGTTGTCTATATGGGTTTGAGGTAGATTTATCAACCTCCTTCTTCCATTTAGCTATGTACAAAGGAATATAGAAAGGAATGGATTAAATGAGATGATGGGCTTTAAGCCCCAGTCCACTTTTTGTCCCCCCTGGTCCCCTGCCCTGCACACATTTATTAAATGCTGTGAAACTGAAATTGAGGCTTTAGGGAGACAAAGTAATGAGATTCTTTCATAACCTCAGCAAATTAGAAACAGAAGCACTTGAGAAATTGAGCCATAATATAGATATTACAATAAAATCTGCAGATAAGGGAGGGGTGGTGGTTGTACTCAATAGTTTGGATTATGATAAAGAAGTTATGAGACAGTTGAATGATACCAACTTCTATAAGAGATTACATAGAGACCCATTGATCAATTTAAAAGAGAAACAGATATATATCTGGAAGAATTGAAACAGAGAAATAGATTACCTGAACATGTGACTGAATATTTGTGTGTTGACTGCCCTCAGAGAGCCACTTTTTATTGCCTGCTTAAGGTTCATAAAAGTTTAATAATTCCCCCTGGGAGACCAACAACTCTCTTATAGAGCCTTTGGAAAAGTTTGTGGATGCTTACATTATAGAGTTAGTCCAAAAAATTCCAACATATCTTAAAGATACAGGAGAAGTATTATGTATTGTTCAGGAGGTAGAAATTGCAGATGACAGTTTACTTATTACCTTGGATGTAACTGCTTTAAACACAAATATCCCTCATTATGATGGACTACAGTCCCTGGAGTATTTCTTGAATACTAGAGAAAAAAATGATCCTAGCATGGAAGTACTGGTACAGTTAGCATCTTTTGTTTTAACACATAATTATTTCTTTTATAAGAATGAATGGTTTTTACAAGTGAAAGAAAATGTGATGGGGCAAGTTTCACCCCTAATTTTGCTAATTTGTACATGGACAAATGGGAGGAGGTTGTTAGATCTACCTTGAACCCATATAGACAACACAATGATCTTTGGAGATGGTACATTGATGATGTACTGCTTATTTGGACACGTACTGTTAGTGAATTGCAAGATTTTGTTGAATACTTAGAGTCTAGTAATCCGAATTTAAAATTTAGCCTTATGTACTGTAAAGAACAAATTCATTTTCTGGACCTAGTAATAGCAAAGGATGGCTTAGAGGGACTGACGACAGATTTGTTTTGCAAATCTACAGATCGTAACACTTTGTTATTAGCGAGTAGTAGTCACCCATCGCATGTGATTAGAGCAATTCCTAAAGGTCAGTTCATTCGTACTTAATGGAATTGTGGCTCTGAAGTCACTTATGAGAAGAGAGTTGATGAGTTAGCAGGCAGACTTAGGGAGAGAGAATATGCTGCAAATATCATAGCTGAAGCAAGACAAAATTGTTAACAATATAAATAGGGAGAGTTTGCTGGAAGAAAAGAAAAAAGAAGAATTTGTACAGCCACAAGATACTCAGACTTTTTTTGTTAGCACCTATAATGCGCAATTCCATGAAGTAGTTAACATTATCAAGAGGAATTGGCACATAGCTCTACAAGATGCAGGGCATCTTGAAACTTCTAAAGAAACTTCCTGGAGATGGTCCAAAGATGATATATAGGAGGGGGGCTACCTTAAAAGACACCCTGGTGGGTGTGGCTTGAGCACCGAGGAAGATGGCTGCTTAAGCCTTCTGCTTGGTCCCCAGCTATCACAATCCGCTTAAATAAGCTGACATCCAGGGACACCTGACCCCCCTAAGGCAAGAATATGCCATCTTAGCCCTATCTCATTTGCTCCTCATGGGTTTATTGTGGCAAGTGATCTGGTACATTGTCCTGTGGCGCCGGTTCCTATGCGACCCTCACCAGATCTGAGCAGGCCCTAAATCACCGGTTTTGCCTGGCGGGCTCCCTGTAGCACCTTTGTAGTGGTGGTCTCTCCAGTATTTCTAGTCACAACCAGCTAAACATCCATGGCACTACTTTACATAATATAAATCTCTGCCTCTATTCAGATACCGGGAAGTACTACTGACATAGTCAAGGTATGGCCTCTTCCAAACATCCTCCAGATGGCCTGGGCACAACCCTTAAAAAACCTCCTCCCCTTCAATGGATGTAAGTGCCTCATTGCAACACATTACAGCTATGCTGGAGACTTTATTAATGAGGGTAGACACCATCTTGCAACATTATCTGGCATGGTCACCGAGGTGCGGGTACTAAGTTACAAACTGAATGTCTCTGAGCAAAGTACGGAAGACTAAGAATCTGGCCAAGCCAAAATATTGCAGTGGCTACAAGAGCAGGATGAAAAGCTGGCTATCCTGTGGTGATGGGCAGAGGACCAAGAAAACCATGGGCAGCACAACAATATCAGAATCCTCGGTATCCCCGAGGGCTCTGAAGGCCAGAACATGGAGTGGTTCCTAAATGGAGAGATCCCCAAAATGCTAGGGGATAGATGGCATGGGCCAATCGAGGTGGAAAGGGCACACCGAATCCCTAGTGGCTTCCGATCTTCAAACGTCTCTCCAAGGCCCATCATTGCTTACATATTATGCTACTCCACCAAAGAAAAAGTATTGAGGGCAGCCCGAAACAGGGGCGAAATCATGTGGCATGGGGCTAAAGTGTCCTTTTTCAGAGACTTTTCTACAGAAGTAGCTGCCCGTAGGAAAGCTTTTGTTCCTATTAAAAAACTGCTTGCATCACAGGGGTTCAAATATAGCTTTAGAAATCTAGCCTACCTGTACATATCCTGCGATGGTAGGGACATAGTAGCTGAGACACCTCGGGAGATCAAAGCTTGGGCCTTCAAGTACTGGCCTCAGATTTCCCTCAGAACTGCAACTCCCAAAAGGTTGTGGGCCCCAGGACAATGAGTGCATGAAAGGGGGAACCACCCCTCTGGCAGCAGTTGCAGGGAGGAGCACAATAGTGCCCGGACAATGTCACCATCGAATGCTTCCCCCAGGTCCCCTCATCTCCTGATGGCATTGGGACAGGAAAACAATAATACAATTGTTCAGCATCGACCAGCAGGTAACACCTTTTCTTCTCTACCGCAGTGGGGTCCAGGCCAAACGACCCAGGTATGCCAATGCTCCTCTAGTGATCAGGAATCCCCATCCAAGGGTCCAGGAACAGCACCACCTGCAAAACAAACTAAAGATGAACACCTTATTCTGGACCAACCAGAAGTGCACGACATCCATGATGACCTTATTATGGAGGTGGCTGATGCATCATCCTGGGCAGACTTCCCCTCGGACCTGGAGGACTGTCAAAACCTTACAAACATCCCAGTTAAACCTGGGTTACTGACTTTCACAAAAGCGCTGTCCCAGGAATCGATGCACTCTACAACTTGATGTGCTGCCACTGGGGAGCAGGCTTCTAAAGACTGAATGTACTATGTCTGTATTGTGTTTTCTTGTTCCTTGCCCAGCATCTCCCCAACTACAACAATGCTACCTAGAGATACCAAGAATGGTGTCTGGTGAGGAGGGGACCCCTCACCCACTGTTAACACACTGGAACCATCTGGCTAAGCCCCCCGTGTATGAACTTGGAGGGTATACACCCCTTAGTTTTGGAGTAACCTAACTGATCCTGTGCAATGTATGACAGTTTCATTTTACACAGGGGATGGCCCCTTGGTCACATATGGCATCCCTCCCCCTTTAGCGAGCAACTTGACCCTGCCTGGATCAGTTTCCCATACTAACTTGGCCCTACAGTCCAGTTAGAACCTTTTGTCCCCTTTAACAGTCAATGCTTAGCCCCAGGGGACCATAGAGGGTACTGTGCCTGGCCTCAGACCATTACCATGAGGAGGAAGGTCAGTATCACTGGCCAGGTCTTTGAGCCTTTTCCAGGATTAAAAGCAACAAGACCCTATCCTCTCTCCCTTGGCTTTCCCTCTCCCTGTCACCTTGGGTCATCCCCCCTTCCTCTCTTCTCCTTTATCCCCCCTAGTTGTCTCACCTTCTTTATTTTTAGGTGAGGAATTTAGTAGTAAACTTAGAGGTAATAGCTGGGGACAGAGTTATTTGTTACTGGTTGGTTAATCTCCATATCTCCCTACATAGGTGATAGATCAGCACGGCTGAGTACTCCTCCTCTTCTGTAGCATAGAGGCTTGCACATTCATGCATACACCAATTCACCTTTAGCTTTTTGCTTATCTAATCATTCACAGCTCTGAATTATCTAGTGGATAATAGTTTCATTAACCTACCCCTTAGTGGGCAATTTTTTGTACCTAAGCTCTAGTATTAACACAGTGTTACTTTTTTCTTTTATTTGGTACATCTAATTCAACTGTTCTTATTTCTATATTAGGTCACTCTCGCCATTGATCCTACTGACCAGGCTACTTTGTCTTTTCACACAGCTGACCCTTCTTCCCCTATCTCAGGTAACCTGTCTGCTCCCTCTTCTCTGCCCCTACCAGATCTGGGTGGTGAGTACCTACATGTTAATTGACCTTTGGGATCATGAGGCAGAATTCGAGGACAAGGGTAAAACTTATATCATGCAATGTAAAGGGCTTGAACCACCCAATCAAGCACTCTATGGTCCTTAAACACTTACATTCCTTGCAAGCGGATATTGTACTTATCCAAGAGATGCATCTCACTGCAAAAACTGTATTGTGGCTCAAGAAGTCATAGGTGGGTAATGTTATAGCGAGCTCAGCATTGACTAAATCTAAAGGCATGGCTATCCTGATCTGGAAATCATGCCCCTGGATACAGGAGCAGGTGGCCTCTGATACCCAAGACCGCTGGATAGCGGCTTGGTTCGCTTTCCCTGGGGGGCATGCTGTGCTAGCTAATGTGTATGGCCCCAACACGGACAGTCCAGAATTCTTTCTGGATCTCAATCAGGCCATAGAGTCCCTTGCTGCTGGACACCCACACATCCCTATCATGGTTGGAGGTGATTTTAACCCCACTTTAGATATCTTTCTGGACAAGTCCCAACCCACCCCCCAAAGACACCCCAAAGCAGTGTTGGCCTTACAAGTAGTAATGAAGGAGTGGGGAATGACCGATGTGTGGCAGAGAGATCATCCCTCGGGGCAGGACTATTCCTTTTTCTCTTCAGTACACACTACATACAGCCAGATCGATTTCTGGCTAGCCAACTCCCCTGTGGCACAAGACAGCATTTCTTCTAGGATAGACAATATTTTTGTCTCAGACCATGCTCCAGTCTCATGTACCTACATACCCTCAGGGCAGAGTGGTTCAGGTACCAGATGGTGTCGTAATCCTCTACTCCTTCAGAATCCCAAATTTCAGCCTATGGTATGGGAGACAGCCAAAGATTACTTCTCCAACAACTCTGCCACTGACACATTCGCCACCACAGTCTGAGAGGCCTTTATGGCTGTCTTACAGGGACATACAGTATTATTGCCTACGCTGCTCACCAAAATAAAGCTAGAAGGGCAGACCGGAACCTCCTGCAGTCTGAATTATCAACCCTGGAGGCCAGATTTAAGGTCTCCACTGTTCATAAGCTTGACCTGTTGCTTCTACGGGAGATAGCTGGATTAAAATACCGCATAAACACAATGCTGCAACAAAAGGCAGAATGGATGCTGGCCAGGTCTAAGCACGCTTACTGGGAAGGGGGAGATAAAGGGGACAAACTCCTGGCCTTCCAATTAAGGAAACAGCAGGCTGCCTCCCGCATCCACGCACTCAAGAATTCGGGGGATGTAGTGGTTACTGGCCCTAAATAGATCAATGAATGCATGCAACAGTTCTATCAGCGGCTGTATCAGTCACATGTATCCCTAGACCAAAGCCAACTAGAGCACCAGCTGGAGGAATTCTGCTCTACTTCCAATACCCCACGAGTATCCGAAAATATGAGGAATGCCCTAGATAAGCCCTTCACAGAGACAGAGCGATTGGATGCCCTAAATCAACTTGCCAAAGGCAAATCACCTGGATCTGATGGCATGACCACAGAGCTGTACCAGCTCATGAGTATGGAAATTAGTGCTCCCCTTCTATCCATTCTACAAGTGGCTCATGTGACTGGCATCCTCCCCCTACTATGCATGAAGCTCTGATCACCCTCTGTCCTAAGAAATCAGATGACCCTCTAAATTGTGCCAATTACCGCCCTATCTCCCTGCATGCCACTTGGTTGATGGAGGCCATACCTTCTATTATACACCCATCTCATGTCGGATTCACTAAAGGTATGGAAGCAGCCTATAATATTAGATTGGTCCTCAATCTTAAGTGGCTTGCAATGCACTCCCCCACCCCATGGCAGTGATGGTGGTAGATTTCTCTAAAGCTTTCGACTGTGTAGAGTGGCCCTACCTACATGAAGTACTCTGCTTCTATGGACTTGGCCCATACTTTAGGCAATGGATTCAAGTGCTATATAATGCTCCTCTTGCAGAATCTTAACCAATAAGGATATCTCCCCCTCCTTTTCTCTACAGCAGGGTACATGGCAAGGGTGCCTGTTGTCCCCACTCTTATTCCTGGTGGCTCTGGACCCGCTTACACGGAAGCTGCAGGCCACCAAACAAATTAAGGGCATACAGGTAAGAAAACACACATATCTGACTGCCTCATATGTGGACGACTTACTCCTAACACTAACCCATCCAAAGGAATCTCTTTATAGTGTCCTTGAGACCCTGAGAGTGTTTGCCCACTTGTCTGGTTTGCAAATTAACCAGAAAAAAAACAATATCACCACCCTTGACGTGGCCTGTACTAAAGCATGCCTGCAAGGATTAGACTTAGCATGGGCCCCATACAGATTCTCCTATCTGGGCATTAATATCCCCTTCAACTAGAAGCAACTAGAGCACAGGAATTTTGGCCCCCTAATATCCCTTTTAACAGTAGCGGTGAACCACTGGCACCGACGTAACTTCTCCCTTCCAGGCAAGGTAGCCGCGATCCGAATGCTCCTCCTACCTAGAGTAGCATACCTTCTCAGCAACCTTCCCATTACCCTATCAGGTAAAGTTTTCCACCCCCTAGACAAACTAATGTCATTCTTCCTGTGGGAGGGCAAGACACCAAGATGGAGCCGCAATAAAATGCGGGCTCACTGGTCTAAGGGGGGCATGGGACTCTCTTGCATGCAGGGTTACCATTGGTCCTACCTTTCCTCTCAGGCCACAAAATGGTTTGTCCCTTCTTCTTCTCCACCTATGTTATGGATACAGCTTGAATCTCAACTTTTGCAGGGCACCACCCATGCCTACTGCTAACAGGACTGGCAGTATAGCCTAGAGGTTAGAGGAACGAGGTGTGAATGAACTTGGTACATCCAGCAGACCAGACCTGAGCTTGATTCTCACAACCTCCACTTGCATACTGTGTGACTCTGAGCAAATCACTTAACCACCCAGTGCTCCCAGGTCACCCCTGAAAACAGTCACTTGTGCCTAGTGGGCCTTACCCAGTTACCAAAGACTTAAATAAAAATAAAATAAATAAAAACAAACATCCCTATACCTCTCAACAAGCTCAACCCGGTCATGGCAGAAACCCAGAAAGAGTGGTTCAGACTCATGCCGGCATCCAACACTTTGAAGGAAGAGCGCTCTCTGCCATTCCAGTATCTGAACCTATGGAAGAACCAACTCATAACGGTTGACAACAAACCACTTAATTGGCTGACATGGTAAAACAAGGGGATTCGAACTGTCCAAGATTTATATATGCCCAACTCTTCCACACTCATGTCATACAAGCAGCTTAAAACTCATTATTCTTTCCAGTATAATGACTTCTGGAGATACCTGCAGCTCCGCAGTGTGGTACAATCCCTTAACTGGTCACACCTCTCTGACCCCAAATGGCACTGGTTAGTCACCCTGCACTTAAAATCCTCCCTTGGGGACTAGCAGGGCAATTCTACAGCACCTGGCATGAGGCACAACCTGACCACATGGAACCCTGCAGAGCTGCATGGAGTTTAGACCTTAATCTTCCTATTACACCAGGAACATGGTCCCGATGCCCGTGCCAGGCTCATTCAACTTATAAAGATGTTAAGAGTCAACTAATCCAACTCAAAATTCTCCTTAGGTTGTATTGCACTCCTGCTGCTCTTCACTCATGGGGCATTCTCTCTCATGCAGAGCGCTGGAGATGCCAGCACAGCCTTGCAAATATTTTGCACCTCCTGTGGCACTGCCCGGCCTTGATCCCCTTTTGGTCGGCTGTAGCAATGGACTGCTCTGGGGTATTGGGGCAACCTATCCAACCCCCCTGCACCAGCTGGCACCACTGCACAAGAACTGTATTTTAGTAGCTCTCATGGAGGCTAAAAGGCTCCTACTACTTACTTGGAGGCAAGCCTCAACCCCCTCCACCTCCCAATGGCACTTTGCTTTATCCAAACTTGCCACCTTTGAAAGACTCACCTATGCTAATAGAGGACAGCTCCCTTCATACTATAGTAATTGGGAATCTTACCTCAATGCCTGTCTCTGAAGGGCTCCACTCCTTTCCCTGGATGACCCTCCCAACTAATGAGGTCAACTGACATGGAAGTCTTTCAGATAATTATGCCCTAAGGACAAAAATAAGGACCACTGCTGATCCACCCTGAACTCTCCTGTTTACTCACACCACTCTCTAGCTCTAACTCTCTTTCTTTACTCCACTGTCAATCCGTCTCTCTGGGTATCTCTAAATGCTGTCAATTGAGTGATCCTGGATACTTAGATATACTGACCATCAAGATATAGTCCTTAATAGTCGTTTCATGATATGGGCTTCTATGCCTACTCCATACCTTCATTTAAACCTGTTTCTATTAGAATCTATTTTCTATTAGAAATCTAGTTTCTATTAGAATGCATGAATGTATGTTGCTATGGACAGCAGTATATGTAACACCTTGCATTCTGGTAAGTTGTCTATAATCTGGTTTGCTTACCCTGAGAATATTGTACTGTATCTCAAGTGTATGTACTTTCTTCTGCTCATGGAATAATGAATAAATAAAAAGTTTTCTATGATAAAACCAAAAAAAAAGATACCCTGGTATATTCTGTTGAACCGGTGGCAAAGAAACCACATATGTGTCTGCCAAGGAGGAAGAATGGTAGCCACAGATGTGGTAACTGTAAATTTTTCTGCTATGTTATTGACACAAAAACATTTCAGCATCCACTTTTAGAGAGGAGATTTGGGGTAAGGGGTTTCATGATGTGTGCCACGACTGGTTTAGTATACTTAGCTGCATGTAATTGTTGATCCTTTTATGTTGGAAAAACAAAAAGGGCCTTTAAGACCCGCATTGGTGAACATTTGAGGGGAATAGAAAATTTGAATGTTAAAAATGCTCTTGCAGCACATGTCATCAGAAATAAAGAAACATGAAAACATTGCTTTAAATTTCACGGATTAGAGAAACCAATATTGTCACGGAAAGGTGGTGATTACAACAACCTTCTCCTCAGACGTGAACAGTATTGGATTTTCTCCTTTAAAGGCATAGAGGGTAAGGGTGTAAATGTAAAATTAGAGATAAAACCCTTCTTTAAATCCAAATGAATGTGCCTTTTCTGGCATTTGTGTGCAGAAATTTGAAATTATTTGGAATTTTTTTCAGTATGAGTTTAATGTTTGCTTTTTGACTATTTTAAGAAGTTTTTTAGAATTTTTTGTTGTTTATGTTTCATGTAATTGGAAGTTGTTTCTGTTGCTATTTAATATGTTGCTGGCTGTAACCATCTTTCTTTCTATAGGTTAGGTGCCCAGGATTTTATATCGGCAGCACTGAATGAAGATGATGTTCTCATTATTAAAATAAGGAGGACAATTAGTTCCCATTTGAGAAATGAGTAAATGCTTTGTAGCCACACAGTAGTATGAGAAATGACTATGGATTTCCATTACAATATGTTTGTATTTTGTTATATTGCACTGTCACTTTAATATGGCCTTGTATATAAGGGGTAGTAGTAGTAAGATGCTCATTCATCTTTGGTAAAGCTCTTCAGAGTGAAACATGTCAGGGACTGAGCATGTACAATGTGAACCTTGCTGGTTGCTGATTGCTTGAAGCAGGAGGAATGGGCTTGTTTTTTTTAAGGATTTTGCACTGTTTTGCACTGATTTTTCAGCATATTTAACGCTGGATTTTATGGATTACTGTGAATAAAGGATCTAGTATTTGATATTTGGTGAAGTGCTTGCAATCCTTGAAAACGAGAACCATCGCTTGTGCACTATTTCAATTTTTGGTGAGTGTTTGCGAATATTGGTTCTGCAGTTACAGCCCTGGCTTATCAGCATATGTTGGTTTGGTCTTTGTGAGGTGCCAGTCCCCTCATTGTTTGAAATGGCCTTCTTGTGTATTATTTAACTGACTTGGCATGCCTTATCCCTGGTGCAACAGTTCAACTTTGTGACTTTCATATTGTAATGTACCTGCCTTTTTTGTATTTCAAGTGAGGAGTACAGATGTGTCAAGCCAGGATGAAGCACAGAAATGCTGCCGGGTTGCACCTGAAAATAGGCACTTGGCTGTCTAGTGTGACTTACCCGGTCAACAAAAACAAATAAATAAATAAATAAATACTGCAGAGGCCATTGTAAGTCAATGGCAATTAAGCCCTTTTGCCATGCAGGATTTTGTGACTTGTCATTACTGCAAGTTATTGTGCTTCATTGTGGCTGACACATATGTACCTAGTTTTCATCTTTGGGGTGAGTGTTATCTCCTATTTTTACTACATAAATCTTTCTGAGTATTCTCAACATTTACTGAAACTAAAATCAGATGTCAGTATTCAAATGCTCAATATTACCAGCCACAAGTAATGGGGTGTCTCCCCATTTACTTTTTGAAGCTTCAGAAATAAATTGTGGTATATGCTCAAAAATATGTTGTTCTGTGTAGACTTGAACCTGAAGAGCTTCTTGATGGTCTTCCAAGTGTTCCTGCTGTAAGTTATTAGATGCTTGGGCCTCATCTTTTGTTTTGATCTTGTGAATGTCCATTTTGAGAATTTTGTGGGAAGAACTCAGTTTCTAATCTCCTCATGTATGTTCTTCTGGAAATTTGAGTCCTATCTCTTTCACATATTCTTTAGCCTCTGGTAAATTATCAAACACCATCTGTTTTCCTTTGTAGAAGATTTTGAGGATGTTAGGCACAAGATGCTGGAATATGATTTTATTATTTCATAGCACTGACTTTGAAGGGTTAAAGATATGTCTTTTTTGTAGATGTTAGGGTCCAGGTCTGGAAAAAAGAACACTGGTTGTAAATAAAATATGTTGTTTCTTGCCAATTTGAATACCTTCTCCCAGGATTGGAAGCTCATACATTTTAAATATATTATTCTAGGATTTTTTTGTCTGTTTTGTAGCATTCTGCCAGGTGTTCTGTGTGCACTCTCAATTCAGTTTTGTTAGCAACAAAGTCCTTTCCAAGGTTTTGCATTAACCACTTTTCCACGAACATCTTGATATTATTGCGCTCTGTGTATGATATTATTGTGTTGTTCACTATTAAGTACATTGAAAAACTTCAAATTGTTCCTGTGGGCCCACTAATCCATATAATGTAGTTAACCTTCTCCTGTAGTTCTTTAAGTTCGTTGAAGGTTGTATATCTTTTGGTTTCTAACTGTGATATAAAGTCCTCTGCATCTGATACTCTTGATTCAGGTTCGAAGAGCCTGTTGTTTATAGCTTTATTTCAGATCTTCTCATTGGTTACCACTTGAGAAATTTGGTCAGTACTGAAATTCAGGCCCTGAAAGCCCGTTGTCATTTCATTCAGTATTATATTTAATTCTGGTTCTCAACCTGAGGTTCTCCTTCTATAACTTGTTTCTTTTTTTATTATTATCATAAATGCTGTTTATTGACCTTATGGTCACTGCCAGGGAGGACCCCGTGATCAGCTAGTTCCCAGTGCTTATTGGGATCTAACTTCATGGAGCTCATGCCAAGGGATTTTTTGACCCTAAGCATCACCCCTCCCAAGCCAGCCACGTCACGGCTGGTCATGCAATGACCTCTACACATGTGACTTTTCTTGCACATGGGTTATTTCTATAATTTTAACACTAGTGCTTGGTTCTGGTTGTGAGCTTTGTGCCCAGTTACAGAAGCTGTTTGTGCCCCCCAAGGCATCTTCCATTTCAACATGTATATTCTTGTCTTTTTCATTTAGCTTAGACATGTTTTCATAAGTGTTCAGAAGGGGCATGTTACTTGTATTGCCCTTTAATGTGAATTGCTTGGAAGTCACTAAGCAAATATTTTCATTATTTTTTTCTTTTGCAAACAAGACATCAAAAGTATTTTTTCCCTTGGTTTACATGGCATTTGTTTCTTTATCTGGAGTGAATGGAATTATAAGTTTGTCATTTGCAGCAAAGATAAATGTAAAATTATCAGGTACCTGCAGTGTCTCTGGTGTGTTCTGGCACTGAGATTCCATTACTGATTTTCCTTCTGTAGCATTGTTAGTTTTCACAACATGCTGAATCACGTATAGAGAAACTATTTTTAAACCTGTATTAGGCTGCTTTGTCAGGTCCTCCAGCAAGCAGTGCCATGTGTCTTTTACTTCTGCAGCTGTGCCTCCAATATAAATGCATATATGCAGTTTGCATGTTTGTATATTTTTTTTTATTTTCAGCCTTCGAGTTTGTAGACAACAGCTTTTTTTGTATCAGACTAAGGAAGTCTCAATAGCTCTTTCTCTTCATTTATTTCTATCATAGCCTTCCTTTCATCACGTTGCCCTAATTGTATTGAGTTGTCCTTTGACTACTGCCATTCTCTTTTATCTGTAGGGGAATCTCAGGCTCATCTTCAGTAGCTGCTTCAGCAGTACTTACAGCACTTACAGTTAATAATATTTAGCCTGTACAGCTGTGTACATGTCCATATCCAGGAGCTTTCTTTTAGCATTAGAACAGTTGACTTCTCATCCATACCAGTGGACTGGGCCAAAGCTCAGCCTGTAGCCCTCTTAGTTTTGTATTTCCCAGCAGCTGGAAGGATTTCTGGTAAGTTATCTCTCTTAGCATTCTGGTTATTCTTGCTTTATGGAATCAGTCTGTTATTTATTTGAGTTTTTGTTTTGGGATTCATTTCCCATGCAGGTTGCAGGCACAAAAAAGTTTGCTGAGCATAGCTAGTGTCAGAGAAGTGCCCTGTCTGAAATCAATTTTCTGGGACCAGGTTAGAATTCTGACTACACATGGATGCAAACTCCATGTCTGAGGTTTTACTCAGGCAGAAAGATGTAGCCACAACTTTGCTTCCCTGTCAACATACACAGTAGGTAGGAAAGACATTTAGCAAGAGGTCATTAGGGTTCAGTTAACAGTACTCTATTTTAAAGTCTAAACTGAAGATTTGGAGGAGATTTAGAAGCAGAGAGAGAGAGAGAGAGCTCCAGGGTTTCTCTTACTCCTTCCCTAGGTATCCAGTGAAAAAGGCAACTGAGATTGAGTGACTAGGATTTGAGTGACTCAGTCTCAGCACCTGAAGTGTCAGCGACCCTGAAAGTGTAGTTATAGGGAAGGACAGGGTGAAGGGAAAAATGAAAGGCATACCAGAAGAAGAGGGAAGGTATGTGAGGGGTGATGAGGTGGGAAGCCACCAAGCTGGCTGCATGGCATGGTGGTGAGGGTGGCTGGCTACAGTGGGGAGGGTGCAGTGTTTGGGGTTGGGGAAGAGCACAATATTTTGTGCTTTTTTGGAAAGGGTGTTAATTTTATTTTTGGTGGTTCTCCCCTCCCGACGTGCACCACCTCCCTGGAGTTTTATTATTAGTGAGTGGGGGCTTAAAGTGAGTTGCTGCTCTATGAATGTACATCACCATTTTCATTTTATGTACACTTGCTCTAATGACATCGTGGTTTTGCGATCCCGTTATCACATAGAACCCCTTCTCTATGGCACCATCTTGTTTTGCCCCCACAGTACAAAAATTTCACCCCTACTTTCCAGGATCCACTCAGAGGTTGGTAGTCCCAGATGTCATTAATAGGCAGCACAGAGCTAAATGTACTCACATGCTGCCTTCTAGATCCCTCAATGACTATAGTTTTGGGTTACATTAAGCAAGAGTGGGGCTGTGGTACCCAGTATCACAGCAACCTCTTACTTCTGTACTCACCATACAACTGGGAGAACACTCAGTGCCAAAGTAGCCAGACAGTACTCAGAAAATTGGCACTCAGAGATCACTTCTGACTAAAATAATAAACAAACAGAAGTGACACCCAAAAAGTACTCACAGTTAGAGACAAAGTGAATGTAGACTTTGTTAGCAAAGTTGGTGTGATTTTATAGAAACATAGACTTTGATGGCAGATAAGGACCGCTTGGCTCACCTAGTCTGCCCATTTTCCTACCTACAGGATAAGCTGCAGATCCTAGTTAACCAACAGCTTATTTCTTCCTACCCCCCCACAAGAATTAAGAATTAACTTATGCCTGTCCCATGCATTCTTTAATTCTCCCACAGTTTTAGACCCCACAACCTCCTCAGGAAGGCTGTTCCATGCATCCACCACCCTCTCTGTGAAAAAAATACTTCCTCACATTGCCCCTGAGCAGTCTCCCCTCTATCTTCAAATTGCGTCCCCTTGTTCTTGCACATCTCTTTTTCTAAAAGATGCTACCCTCTTGGACTTTGTTGATTCCACTGAGGTGCTTAAAAGTTTCTATCATGTCCCCCCTCTCCCTCCTTTCCTCAAGGGTATACATATTAAGCTCCTTTAGTATCTCCTCATATGGCTTCTCTTGCAGACCCTGCACCATTTTATTTGCCCTCCTCTGGACTGCCTCCATCCTGTTTATGTCCTTGCGGAGATGGGGTCTCCAGAACTGGACACAGTACTCGAGATGGGGTCTCACCAACTGTCTGTACAGAGGAATAACAACTTCCTGTTTTCTGCTGGTGATGCCTCTCTCTCTATATCCCAGTATCCTCCCAGCCCTCCCTATTGCCTTCTCACATTGCTTGCCAACCTTAAGGTCATCTGATATGATCACCCCCAGGTCCCTTTCCATTTTTGTTGTTGTTACTATCTGTCCGCCCCATTGTGTACTCTCCCCCTGTGTTTTTGTTTCCCAGGTGCATTATTTTACGCTACTTTGCATTGAATCCAAGCTGCCATACTTCTGACCATTCCTCCAACCTTGCCAAGTCCCTTTTCATCTTTTCCACATCTCCTTGTGTATCAACCCTGTTGCAGATCTTTGTGTTATCTGCAAAGAGGCATACTTTTCCTTACAGTCCCTCTGCAATGTCACTTATAAAGACATTAAAAAGGACTGGACCCAGTACTGAACCCTGCGGTACCCCACTAGTAACCCCCCTTTCTTCAGAGTGGACTCCGTTTACAATTACCTTCTGTGTCCTGTTGTGCAGCCAATGTTTTACCAGGCTACCACCCTGGGACCCACTCCCAGGCTGGTTAATTGTTTATTAATCTTTGTGTGGGACTGTGTCAAATGCCTTTCTAATGTCTAGGTAGGCCATGTCCATACCCCCTCCCTGATCTACTACTTTGGTCACCCAGTCAAAGAAATCAATTAGATTTGTCTGACATGACCTTCCCACTGTGAACCCATGCTGCCTTGGGTTCTGTGCCCCTCTGGCCTCTAGGTACTCAACAATTCTTTCCTTCAGAAGCGATTCCATCACTTTCCATACCATAGAGGTCAAACTGACAGGTCTGTAGTTTCCTGCCTCTATCTTGCTCCCACTTTTGTGAAGGGGAATCACATATGTCTTCCTCCAGTCCTCAGGTACCACCCCATCCTCCCATAATTTGTTAAAAAGGGTAGTCAGTGGTGTCACTAGTTCTCACCTTAACTCTTAGAATTCTGGGGCGAATCCCATCAGGCCCCATTGCTTTGTCCACCTTCAGTTTTAGGAGTTCTTTCAGAACCCTTTTTTCTGTGAATGGACTCGGATCTACCCCACCTATCCAGAATGCTTCTTTTAACTGGATTAGGTACCTCCCCCTCCTCCTCTCTTGTGAATACTGAGCAGAAGCATTTGTTCAGTATCCCTTCTTTTTCACTGTCCCTCTCTTCCCAACACCATCCATTCTATTCAGCCTATCCCTCCCTTTGTCTTTCTATGCTCCCTGATATACCTATAAAAGGTTTTATCCCCTTTCTTTACTGAGTTGGCTATCTTTTCTTCAATTTGGGCCTTTGCTATTCTGGCTTCCTTCCCTGCTTCCTTCTGTCTTAACTGGTACAGTTCTCTGTCCTGCTCCTTCTGTGTTTCCTTATACTTCCTAAACACTCCCTAACCTTCTCCGCCACCTCTTTTTGAGAACCATAGTGGATTTTTCTTTCATTTTGATTTATTTGCTTCACACAAAGGCTTGAGGAACTTTGCACTTCAGGAAGCTTCAGGAAGTCCCTGACTTACTTCAACATTGCATGGGAATGTTTTAAAGATTTTTAAATCCCCCCACCCCTCAATTAAGCTCTATTCATCCCCACAGCCAATCAAATTTTACTATAGGAATAAATGTCATTCATACACTACATAGAGGATGTCTGTGCAACACAGTATGGTCAGGAGGGGGATTTATCTGAATTATTATGTTCGAGTGGGGTGAAGGAAGCAAGGAAGTTGGATTTGGCATGAGGGTGGAGGAAGGCTTTTACAGTTACTGGGATTTGGCACTGGCAGTGAACTTCACTGGGAGGGGGAGGGCATTTTAACAGCAAATGTTGGTGTTGGGAGGGGGACTATATTTATAAGACACAGAGTGGGAAGGGGTTTGGTACATCAAAACTGGGTTGAGGTAGGATTAAAAAACTACAAAGCATGTTTGTGTAGTTTTCATGAATGAAGTGTCACTTCACCTGGCAGGGGACTATGCGAAGTGTCATTTCTCTGCACGTTGCTAATTTTGCTAGGTGGAGTTTGACACTTTGGGTGGTGAACACTATGCAAAGTGCCACTTAGCATATCCCTGTTTGCAGTTTCTAAAGAGGAAGATGTAGCAAAGTCAGCCAGCTAACACCTACATGGCATCCACAATGCTGCCGCAAAAAGGAAGCCACAAACCTAACTAGCACTGTAAACATCAAGTACCATGCAAGCAGCTGCTATCTCTCTCCCCAAGTACTGTAGCAGTTAGTCATCTGATATTCCAATTAATGGCACCTGTGAAAGGAAGCCATGGGGCATATTTTTAGGTAAGGGTCAGCTGGGGAAAAAACAAATTGCCTGCTCTCCCAAAAATATTTAAAGTATGTTTGGGAGGCTGCCCAGCAAAAGTGATAGTGAAAGAATAAAAAGGAAATGAATATGATGAATTAGGCTGAATTAATTGTCAGGTATTTTGTATTTTGCTCTATTTTCTTTCTAATTTTATTTATTGTTAGTATTGTAGTAAAGTGTCATTACAAATCCTCTTGCAGTAAGTCCTCATTAAACTCCCATGTAAGTTGCTTGTGCATGTTTTTTGCCAAGTTGACAATACAGTGGCAACTCGGATTGTGTTGTTTTGGAAACCACAGCCAGCCATTCTACTGATGGGGATTTCAATATGCCAGACGTGGATTGGAACACCAGTGTAGTTGCTTCAGCCAGAAGCAGAGGTATCCTTGATTCACTCCAGAAGGCTGGACTCAGGCAGCTTGCACTTGATCCCACCAGTGACAGGGAAATTCTAGATCTAGTAATGACAAACAGGGATCGACTCACAGATATCCAGGTAGAAGGGCAACTGAGATCCAGTGATTACAACATTGTGTGGTTCAGCACAGAGACAGAGACTCACTCAAGCCGTACTAGGACAATGGTTTTATATTTCAAAAATGCTGACTTCAGTGAAATGGGAAGGAGTATCAAAAGAGCCCTGGGGAGAATGGGGGCAGGAAGGGGAGTGGAAAAACAGTGGAAACATCTAAATGAAGCATTGTTGGAAGTAACAAATGAATGCATCAGACTGGTATCCAAAGGCAAGAGAAGGAGAAAGCCACTGTGGTTCCTAAGAGAGGTGATGGTAACGGTCTGGGCAAAAAGGAAAGGGCTCAGGAAATATAAGGAGAGCCAAAGGGAAGAGGATGGGGTAAAGTACCTAGAGTGTCTAAGGGAAGCAGGAAAGGCAGTAAGGAGAGCAAAGGCATGGACTAAGGAAGGTTTAGCACAGTCAGTTAAAAAAGGGGACAAAACATGCTTCAGGTACATCAGCAAAAGGAGGAAAAACAAGGTGGGGTTGCAAGACTCAAGGGAGAGGGAGGGGTATGCAAGGAGGGTGACATGGAAAAGGCAGAAATACTGAATAAATATTTCTGTTCAGTATTCACAGAAGAGTGGAAGGGGCAGGGGCCACAGCAGTACAGCAGTTGTCAAGGGGTGAAGAGGTGGACAATAGTCAGTTCACAGGGAAAAGAGACCTACAGAAGCTCACTAAATTGAAGGCAGACAATGAAATGGAACCAGATGGCATACACCCAAGGATATTAAGAGAACAGTGAAGGGAGATAGCAAAACCTCTTGCAGCCATGCTCACCGAGTCATTCAACACAGGACTGGTACCAGAGAATTGGAGTAGGGCATATGTGGTCCCTCTACACAAATCCTGCAGCAGGGAGGAGGCTGGCAACTATAGGCCGGTCAGCCTCACCTCAGTAGTGGGGAAGATCATGGAGACATTGCTTAAAGAAAGAACAGTGAGACATCTAGAAGCCATTGGAGCCCAGGACCATAGGCAACACAGATTCACAGTGGGGAGGTCATGTCAGACAAATCTGGTTGATTTCTTTGACTGGGTGTCAAAGGAAGTAAATCAGGGTGGGGCAGTGGACGTCACTTACCTTGATTTCAGCAAAGCCTTTGACACCATCCCACATAGCAGTCTGATAAACAAGCTATGTAGGCTGAGCATGGGGGACAGGGTGGTAAACTGGGTTAGAAACTGGCTAACAGACAGGAGGCAGAGGATGGTAGTAAATGGGGTGCAGTCTGGGGAGTTGGGGGTGACCAGTGGGGTGCCTCAGGGATTGGTCCTGGGGCCAGTCCTGTTCAGTGCTTTCATTAGTGACATTGCAGAAGGGCTGGAGTGAAAGGTCTGCCTGTTTGCAGATGACACCAAGATCTGCAACACAGTGGATACCCCAGAGGGGGTGGAGAAAATAAGGAGGGACCTGGGGAAGCTTGAAAAATGGTCTGAGGACTGGCAACTGAAGTTTAATTCAAAAAAGTTAAAAATAATGCACCTGGGACACAGAAGCCCTGGGGAAAGCTACAAGATGGGGTGGGGCATTGCTGACAGTCACAAAGGAGGAAAGGGACCTGGGGAGTTATCATTTCAGATTACCTGAAAATGTCAAAGCAGAGTGCTAAGGCAGCTGGGAGGGCCAGTGGAATGCTGGAGTGCATAGTCAGGGGTATCACCAGCAGAAGGAGGAAGGTAGTAATTCCATTATATAAAACCATGGTCAGGCCCCACACAGAGTACTATTTGCAGTTCTGGAGGCTGCACCTTTATAAGGATATTAACAGGCTGGAGGTGGTCCAGAGAAGGGCAACTAAGATGGTACAGGGTTTGCAAAAAAAGACTTACGAGGAGAGTTTAAGGGACCTCAATAAGTACTCCCTGGATGAGAGGAGGGAAAGAGGGGACATTACAGAAACATTCAAGTACCTCAAGGATATAAACAAGGTGCAGGGGGGAGACATTTTCCAATACAGGAGGAGCACAAGAACAAGGGGGCATGACATGAAATTGGAAGGTGGGAGGTTAAGAGGGAATGTGAGGAAGTTTTTCTTCACAGACAGGGTGGTGGACACATGGAATGGTCTGCCTCAGGAGGTGGTAGAAGTGAGCACTGTGAATGGATAAAGCATACTTGGGACAGGCATAGGGGAACCACAGAGGTATAGCAGTGGGTGGGTCGGAAGCAGTAATCCAGTACAAGGGCTTATTACAGGCAGACTAGATGAGCCAGGTGGTTCTTATCCACTGACAGTTTCTATGTTTCTATGTTTCTCAAGAGCAATTTTTTTATAAAATATTTTTTCAACTTAAATGGAATGCATCTGCAGTTTTGTTAGAGTGAAATGCAAAACTAAGTTGCAGCCCTTAGACAATGGCTTTTGCAAAGCATTGTGCTGTATCCAGCAATGCTTACTATATCCAGCATATTGAGTAAAGCAAAGAGCAACTTACTGGAACAAGAATTTGATGAGGACTGTATGCTAGGTTTACAAATGATGGGTCAGGATTATGCATCCCCCACATTGCTCCACAAAGTTTTTTTCCATCAGAAGATACAGCAGGTGATAGTTTATTTATGATTTATTTACTCTGAGTAAATAGAGATGTAGCATCTTTTTTTCAATAAGGTTCTGCTTCTGCTGATTATTTTTTGTAAGAGGAACTACAGACATGTAAACAAGGATGTTGACTGCAGAAAAACGCCAAATGGCCCATTGAGTTTGTCTACCTGCCCGCATCTGACCCCCAGACTACTACTGAGCCAGAGCTAGTCTATGGATATATCTGACTGTATTTTCCTCACCCAGCCCACAAATCTCTTTTCTCAACAGTCCACCCTCACTCCTTCCACTGATTTGGACTATTCTGCTGTGCCTATCCCATCTGATTAAAGCTGGTAACTGCCCCTGTACTTATCAGTCCTGGCAATTAATTCCGCCTCTCCACCACCCCTTTTGTAAAGAAGAATTTCCTTACAATTTACTTGAATTTTCCCCCACCAGCTTCCATCCAGGGTCTTTTATTACCCACCGTCACTCCTTGAGAACAGGACACTGCTGTCCCCTTTATGAATAACCCTTAGGAATTTAAGTGTCTCTATTTGTACCTTTCTTCTTCCTGGCGTATAAAGTGTACATATTGAGTCTCTTCAGCTTCTCCTCATACATCTTCCTTGCTGACCCTGAATCATCTTTGTGGCCCTCCTCTGAACAGACTCCAAGAGGTCCCTATCCTTCTTCAGATGTGGGCTCCAAATCTATGCACAGTATTCCAGGTGAGGTTCTGAGATCTGAACAAGAGCAGTATCTCCTCCAACATTCTGAAAGAAAACCATCTCCCTCTATACCTCAACATCTTGTGTATTCTTTGCAACCTTCTGGCATTAGGCATGGGACATTAAAATGCCATTAATAACAAGTGCTCCATTTTTAGATGTCACTTGTCAATATGAATGACTTTATCCACTTTGTGACATTAAATTGTTGCTATATTACATCTTGCACCACTGTTGCAGTTTATCCAAGTCCATCTTCATTCTCCATACTCTCTCTGATATTTCTACACTTCCAGTGATTGTAGTTCATCAGCAAAGAGACCAGTCTTTACCCTAATTCACAGATGAATGTGTTAAAAAGGGCTTGCTCCAGGAATGACCTCTGTGGCACCACACTAGTAACTTCTCTAACCCCTGAATATTCCCTCCTGTCAACTACTCTATAAATTCTTCCCTTAACCAGTTGGTAATCCACCTAATTAATTTGCCTCCCACCCCTAGAGCCTCCAGACTTTTTTCATTGTTTATATCTGTGACTCTTACAGCTAGTCCAGCAGCACCCCACCCCTTGCCCCATCAGTGACATTCTTATGGACTTACCAGTTATCCATCACTTACTCTGGACTGCTTGTGGTGGTGGGTAGTCTGTCATGTCAGTCTTGCATGGGCCTTCGGGGGTCCTGGATTGAACCAGGGTGTTTTCTTCCAATTTCCTCCCTAGGGTGCCAGTGTGCACATGCATGCATGTTTCCAGTGGCAAACCCTTTCTTCCATTAGGTAGCAGTTAAAAAGCAAGGTGCGGTGTTCCACCTCCCCGGACAGTGGATAAATAAAAAGGCATCATAGCACTCAGCAGTAAATAGGGAAGGGGGTAGTTACTCTAAAATGGGTAGACTAGATGGATCATAAGGTCCTCTTCTGCCATCACTTTTCTATGTTTCTATGTTTCTATAGCTGTCTCTGGGATGCTCAGTCCTCCATTCCCAAGCCAGCCTTAGATGACCTGAGTTTGGTCATCGGTATTGCAAGCATTAGCCCTACCACTGCATCAGTGGAAAAGCCCCCTCAGCATTTTCACAAGTTGTTAATGGTGCATGATGCCTGGGCCTTGCTAGAGGTCAAAATATAGTATGTTTACTGATTCGCTCTTATTGACTGTCATCTTTACCCAATCAAAGAAGTGTATCAGGTTTGAGTGGCATAATCTGCCAGACACAAACCCATGCTGCCTATTTTTTATTTAAAGATTTTTTGTTTTTCTGTGTGTGAATTAAGTGCTCATGAACGGTTCTGGACTGACAGCACTGGAATCTGAAGTCTTCCATTTATCCACATGACAGGTACAGCACAGGCGATCACAATGCAAGCTTCTGCACACTATCCCAACAATGTGCATCAACCCTGTCACGGAAGGACTACCACGTAGATGAGAAGGTAGATCAGACTTCATGCCCATTCAGTCCTTGGCCTTTTCATGTGAGACTGCCAAAAAGAGTTCCAATTAGTTACAATTGTCTTAGTGTTCTTGGGATGTGGACAACTCCTACTGAGAACTGGAATGAGATCACCACAACTCCTTTCACACAGATCACTGAACAGCCCCCTGGTGACATACCTGTGCTGTATGTTATCCTTGAGCAAGTTATCCTCTAGCCACTCCATTACATGATCTTTTACAGTGGCTTATAGCTGTTTTCTTAGGCTTCATGTCAGGCTGATATGTCTGTAGTTCCCTGGGTCCTCTCTACACCCATTTTTTCAGGTGTGAGAACACATTGGCACTCTCCAATCAACCAGAACCAATCCTGTTTCTACGAAGCAGTTAAAGAAATCAGTCAGTGGTTCTGCCATGAACTGGGCAATCTCCCTTAGCACCCTAGGATGCAGTCCATGCGGACCCAGAGTCTTGTGCACCTTCAGGGTCCCAAGCCCCTTGAGTAGCCTCTACACTACTATCCTGTATCTGTAATCCATGCACTTTCACCCCAACTAGAATGGTACAATCTGGGAGCCATCCCACCTCATTTTTTGAGAAGACTGAGCAAACATATTCATTTAGAATATTTATTTATTTATTTTTATTTAATATTTGGTCACCGGGTAAAGAACCCAAGTGCATCAAATGCCCATTTTCATGGGCAACCCGGATATAACAATAATAATACAACACAAACAAATAAGTTAATTACAACAACAACAAATAGAATGAAAGACAAAGCTGCTTCAAACATTTTTTTAAATATTTAATGAATGACATGTTAAAATGTTATTAGGAAAGACATTCCACAATTTTACAACCCAAAAAAGCCAAGATCTCTGACCTAAGAAAGATCTATAACAGGAACAGTTCAATTTCTCAGTATTTACTGATCTAATACAATAAGAATGAAGACGAACTGATATATTAGACATAAATGAAACAGGTATTTGAGTAAACAGTACCCATTTAAATATTTGCTCAAATGAAAAACAACCTAAAATATTATACAAAGTACAATGAGAAGTGGAATGAGAAGCAGGACTAGCAAATCTGCAAACTGAATGACACAATGTTTTCACACAAAGCAATTTAGTAATAGTAGCAGAGGAAAAAATTGAAAGACCATAATCAATATTAGATAACAATATGGATTGAGCAAATACCTTAAATAGTAATAGTAGCAGAGGAATAAATTAAAAGACCATAATCAGAATATCTGCCTTTTTCTTATCATCTTCCTCCACCCACCCTCCTTTGTCTAATCTAAAGAGTATCCAATTTGTCTTTCACTTTTCCTTGAAATACTGTAGCAGAAGAACATTTTCAGCTCAACCTCTGCTTTCAGTTTTCGTACCACTCTGCTAGCCTTCCTTGTTTTTCTCCATGCAAAGTTCATATTTCTTATTTTCTTGGCCCCTGTGTACAGTACTTCCTAAAAGATGCCCTCTTTATCCCCCCCCCACACTTCTCTTGAGGACATAAGGGGTCTTTTGGATCCTATTTATTTTCCATCTGCCTCAAGCAGGAGCTTGTTGCTTCCAGAATTCCCTGTTTTAAAGTGTTCCACTAGTCCACAACCTCATCTGCTTCCTTCACCTATTCAAGTTTATTTTTTTAATTAACTCCCCCATTTCCCTGAAATCTTCTCTTCTTACAGTTAAAAATGTTATTCATTTTAAACATATATAAACAGCACATTGAATGAGATAAACAATAGTCAGGTGTACAAAAGAGCAAAAATAAACATATGAGCAGCAAATAACAGGGCATATGGAGTGAAGAAAAAAGATCAGTTCCCTAATACACAGATACAGTAAACATATAATGCCAAAGAAGGGGTCTAGAAGAACGAGATAAAAAAGCCCTGCAAAAGAGACCTGGCAAACAGTTCATGCATTGAACTTTTGTAAATATGTATAGCTCTTCGTAAATTTGTTTATCTCACTGTATATAATATATCAATTTATGTGTATTACTGTATTGTAATTTGCTACCGTTACATTGCCTACCACAGACTTTAGAGTATACTCATTGCTATTTGCATATCTGCTGTTCATAACATATGCTGCTCATTATATGTATTCCTGTTCTTTGTATCATACTTGACAGTATTGTATTGTCTTGTCTGCCTGGGTCGCCCCTGAAAAAGGGACTGCATGGTCTCAGTGGGCTCACCCGGTTACCAAAATTCAAATAAATACAATAAATAAAAGAGTACCAATGTCAAAAAACAAGAAAAAAGAATGTCAAAAATATGAAACAACAACAGAAAAACCACAACAACTTGAACTATGAAACAAACAGCATAAGAGCACCAATAATAGTTGAAAGGATGGTGCAAAGCTAACAATAAAAACAGCATAACTGATGGATGAACAAAAAGAGGTGGGCAGGGAGAGCCACAGAAATAAACAAAAAGTAGAGTGACTTCCTGGAACACAAGGGACCAAGAAATATTAGGTAAGCTAGGCATTCAGTTTACAGAGGTAGTGGCCCCAACCATGGTCGAAGTTGGAAAGATGACCAATCGCTATATGACTAAAGCTTTTGTTGTGAGCCAACGTGGCCAATTAAGTTTTCCAGGCATCAACAGAAGGGACTACAGCCAAGCACCACCTTTGAATCAGCAGCCACTTTGCCTCAGTTGCAGCCACAGTGAGCCACTTCAACTGACTGATAGGAAGGTGTCATCTATGTTAATAATATTGATGAAAGCATTAATAAGGCAAACATACACCTGTTCACTGATGACGCGGTGGTATATATAGGTCGCCCGACCTCCAAAGCTGCCTGTGCTAACCTACAGGAAGAATTCAACCAGCTTCAGAACCAGCTCCTTCATAAAGGTCCCAGGAGCTGGCCATTACTTTGTTCTTTCTCTTTTTCTCTGGGGAACACCAGGGAAGGGGGAGGTAGGCAGAAAAAGTTGGGAATCAGTTGGAAGGGTGCCCAGTTGAATAGCCCTGGCCACCTGGGGAGGGCAGAAGCCTTTTTGTTCCCGTATACCATGATGAATACAAATAACAAATATCAAATATTTGGGCCCCAGCATATGATAGTCATAACAAATATTCTGAATAAAGTATTCACACACACTTTCCCTCTATGCTAACCTCCCCCATACTATCCCCACTCGAAAGCATTAAGTCCAACATAGCCATTCCCCTGCTAGACTGATTCCCTAATCCTCTTGGTTGATATCCACTCCTACATTACTTGTACCAGCTCCTGGCACCATCCAGTTTTGGCTGATAGGATATGCTAGTCCACATTTGGAAGGTTGAAGTCTCCTGTTAGTACAAAATCGCCTACTGTGACTGTTCCATGTCATAATACCGATCACAAAACAGCGATCACTATTATGGCGAGTGCATATCACTGAAAAGCAAATCAGTGATATGCACTTCTCGGGGACCACACTTCCAGAAAAACTTAGTGCTTTTGCCGGGTGGCTGAGCCCCCCCACCCTGATTTTGGATTACCAACTCTAGTGGGGTGCATGTTGAGGAGGGAGCGACACTCCAGCGCAGGAATAGAAAAAACAAAACAGCCATAAGCAGCAGCAAAATTCTTTTCCCTGCTGTGTCCCAAACCCAGTGCCTACTGCACCGGAGCCAGCCACCCTCACCACCACACCACAGGGCTGGCTCAGCTGCAGTAGGCACACCCCCCCTACCTAATCCCTCTTCCGTATCCCTCCCCTCCTCCTCCCTATCCCTCCCCTTCCAGTCACCATCCTCACTATTGCATCGCTGCCCTAGCAGGGTAGCCCAAAATGATAGTACTGAAAATGAGTTGCTATTTTTGTAGTCGCTCATTTTCAGTCGCTATCATCACTGGATACTCACTGTGACTACCCTCCTCATTTCCTCCACAAGCGCCCTCTTCATGTTGTCTGTTTGATGTAGTGGCATGTACACCCTATATGCTGACTTTCATGTACAGTGCCATTACCTCTTCTGCCATGTATCTATTTCTGAAAAGGAAGTACCCAGGAATAGCTAGATGTCAAATGTGGTATTGCATCACCCATGTTTCTGTTATTGGTAACAAATCAATTTGTGCCTCTCTTGCTATGGTCTTGGGCATCCGTATTTTATTTCCCAGGCTCCATGGATTCAGACAGGCTGCCTTTTAAGTTTCTACTTTTTGTCCAGCCCCTGTCTTCCTTCAGTCTGGCCCATACCTCCTTGGCTGACTTACCCTTCACTGTGCAAACACCCTTGCTTCCTCTGTTCTAGATCCCTCTTCTAGTTGCCTTTCAATTTCTTTCTTCTGAGACCTTCCTCTTCTGCTTCTTGATCCAGTACCTGCCTGCCACTTATGCTGCTGTTGCCATTCTGCCCAGTTCTCCTTCAATTACTGTGTAGGGGGAGCCCTCAATGTGTTCCATGTATGTGTCAGTGCTGTGTACCCCAGAATCACCCTCCAACTTCCAAGTTAAAAGTCTTGCTAATTCCTGCAGTACACAGAATTTCTGATGTAATGCACTGTTGCCTCCATGCTCAGGTGCAGGCCATCCCCAGCAAACAGTTAATGCTCTTCCCAAAATGTTTCTCACTCCCCAGAAAGAAAATCCTTCTGCCCCACACCTGCCCTTTAGACATGTGTTGAATTTACTTATTTTATTCCGTCTGTCCTTAACATCACACTGCACCTGTAGACCTCAGAGAAGTTTACAATATGTGCAGCTACCCTCAGCCTCCTGCCTAATTCTCTAATGCACAGGAGGACAATTACTTTGCACATGGACACATTGAGTCATTGGCTATATAGGAACTGGAACATGAGATCTACTGGGGATTGATTTTCAAAGAGCTTAGAAGGTTCGAGGACTAAGTCCCTGTATGCAACTCACCAGTGTGGAGAAAAAGCCCTGCATTGGCAAAAATGTTATTTTCAGTAGTCATCACTGCATAGGTGGCAAATTCCAGTATTTGCACAGGTTCTATACCTGGTGATACTGTACCAGGTATAACATTTGCACAAAATAGTCCACTATGTGCCATATTTCATGAAACTAGACTGAAAGTAGCAAGACCCACATGACTTCAGCAATACAGAAAAGTAATGTCCTTACAGTGGTGAGTGAGTAAAACCCAGCTATACAAGTAATTCAGTTTGTGGGGCAGACATTATATTACAAATATAGTAATACAGACCAAAACATAGGTCTGCTGAAACCAGCTTGCTGTTGTTTTCTGTGAAGACAGTAGTTCAGTAAGGTAATGGCTGAATAGGGGTACACCATCCAAAGGGAGGTATTCTAGGATGAAAGTAATAGAAGCAAGACTGAAGAACATTTTCACAAATGAGATATTAGGATTTTTGAAATTGCAAGGAGCATTCTTCCGTGAACAGGTAAGTGTTTATATATTGCCACATATTAAAGTATACATAAATCCTTATTGGTCATGGTATTTAAACCATCAGTAGCACAGCATACATAAATAATTACTGGCCATGGTATTAAAGCTATCAGCAGCACAACATTGTCATGAATAAATGGGTAAAAAAGTTAAAACATTCAAAGTGCCCTTTGTCCCATGAAATTATTGCTTGGTCAACTTGCATATTTCTGTTAATGCTCTTAGTCACTGACGAAATGTTTATTACAGACCATAAAATCCTACATGTGCTTTTGCTCAAGAAACTGTGTGTGTGTGTGTGTGTGTGATGCTTGAGAAACTGTGTGTGTGTGTGTGTGTGTGTGTGTGTGTGTGTGTGTGTGTGTATAGAGGGATGGGTACAGCACTTATAAACACCAACACTTGCACAATGAAAGACCAAAAGCTTTAGAAATCCCAGATGTACTGCACATTATATGTAGACTTTCTCATGCAGAGTATTTTCAGAGTTTATGTGCATTTTTTAATAACTTTATAACAGCTGTCTTCCCAGACTGTTATAAATAGCAGTGATGATCTGTTCCTCCTTTTTTAATTCAATTTAATTAGATAGCAACGCATTTCTTTTGCTTTTCACAGTTTTTCTTAATAGGTCACATGTGACCTATATCAATGCATACCAGTAGCTCAGAATATGTTAGTAAAGCCCTCAGTGAATTGGTTGTAATGATTTATATAAAAAAACAGTGTTCACTTTTTAAAGTTAAGAATTATGTAATATATGACAGTTCACACACTTGTTTGGCGGAAAAAAAATAATGCCTTCCTAATCTTGTGACTAAGACATGGCTAGTCAGTTTTGACAGGGGATGAATGAAACAGCTGTTATCTGGTTCAGATTTCAGCCTGTATCTCTGGGAATTTGACCCAGCTGATCCAAACCAATGTGAGACTGCCTACGTCTAGTGGAAGTGGGTCAGGTCTGGATTAAAGCCAGGGCAGATGATAGGCAACAGAAAATTAAGGGTGAGTATACCTGGAAGTCAGCAACTTCAGTTCAGCTTCAATTTGGATCCACGTTCCTTGCTTTGACTTCAAAAGGTTTCTCAAAGATATTGTGCCTCAGGGCCTTGGTATTATAGTTTAACAGGCTACAAATAGAAGTAAGTGGTACTCTTTAACTATTCCTTACCCAGTTCAGTCAGTCCCAACCTCTTCCACCTCCCCTGGTCCTCCTGTTGGATTCATGGAAAAAAACTCAGTCAGCATCTAGTGCAGAGCCAAGAGCTGGAACTTTTTATTTTATGAAAACAAATGTCTGGGGAGGAAGAAGGAGGATGGAAAATGACTGCAAGAGCTGAAGGGGTGGGTATGGTACTATTTCTGGCCACCTCAGAAGGCTAATATGTTTTTTTGTTAATTAACGAGACAAAGATAAAAGTGAGTCTGTAGTGGCCACAAAGTTCAGCTTTTCCAGTTTGAAAATAAATGTTGATTTTTGGAACATTTACTGATCACACATTCAGCACTGACTCATCCTTTCTGGAAACCCCTCAGTGGCCTGTCTTGGATTCCAGCTTGGATCTCTAGGAATCTGACCAGGATGATTAGAGCAGATCTGAGGAAATTCATATCTGGGGTGTTTGAGGGTCTGGTTTGAAATCAGAACCATTTCAGCCATTTCTAGTGTTGATTCCAGCTTTATTTACATTAAAGTACCTGGATTTACACACATAAAACCAATCTGACTTGATAATTTTCTATTTACAAGTAACTTAACATAGAGCTATGGGCTCCCATGATGGATATTGCATTTTCAAATTCTTGCCCCAATGTTCTGACAAAAGTTTTGGAGGTGAAAATAAAATAAGTAAATGGCGAGTGTGTATATTGTTTTTGAATAATAGAGTATAAATCTTCATATCAGAGATAGAAAATCTCACAGATTGCATTCGGGAGAAGAAATTTCACTAGTAGCTATCTGGAAGACATTAAAAACTGTAATCAGAGGAAAGTGTCTTAATTTGAAGAAATGGAATGGGAACTTCAAGTTATGTACAACATGAGGAAGAACAAAAGTGAATTGAAATGTGCCCACTATGTGGACCTTGGGAGGTGCTAATGCCCTGCTGAAGAATTTGCTCACAGATAAAATTGAGCTTTATCCAGTTGTAGTGGGAATTGTATGCTATATTTCTATGTGGGAGACATGGGTTCATGTCCCATGTCTAACCTACACGCCACAGGCTGGGGGGTCTGTGGCATGCTACAGAGGTAACACAGTGCAGTACAGGGCATACTGTAGAGGTAGTACACTCACACACTGGACAGAAAGTAATGCTCATCCCACTGCTTGAGCACCTTCTATGCCAGGTAGTGGAGCATTCCTGATGCCATGGGCGACCACATTGTGCCAGCCTGTTCTTTCTCAGCCCAAGTGTGATGACTTAAACATTTGCTGGTGGGAGGGACATAATAAATGAGAAAAATCCTAGCACAACCAAAAATAGTAGTTCCTGAAGTACAGATCCATGAGCTCATATCTTCCCTAACCAGGCACCTGAACAGTTACTTTGTTCAACTCTGCGCCAAGCATCTGAGTTGGGCCCCATAGTGAGGGGTATCTTCCAGGGAGTGCACTGCTTGGGGGATATCAGGACTGGAAACTCAGTGAAGGAGAACCATTCATCTGAGAGTAGACAATGGAAGGGCCATCCAAATGTTGAAGGAAGCTGGAAGTAATGTCCCCAGTAGGCAAATAAACTGAATTAAAAAAGAGATAAAGTAGAAACTTATGTATATATGACCATATGTATTTAGGAAAGAAAACAAACCACTGGCCATTGCACCCCTTCCCCCCAACCCACACAATTCAAGGGAATTATAGTGTTGCCACTTTTTCTTTATAGTTCTTATGAAATTTACGCTTGAAGGTAGAAACAGTGTCAACTTACATTTCTTGTTCTGGAAGTCTGTTCAAGTGTCCACCCTTTTTTCTGTGAAGTAGTTTTTTTCTGATATTTCTGTTTGAATCTACCCCCTTTCAATTACATTGCATGTCCCACTCTTCTCCCATCCTTGTACTTCCTGAAGATCTGCATTTGGTCTGATGGTTGTATCCTTTTTATATTTATGAATACTGTATTCACATCATTACACACAAGTCGGCTATTTTCTGTGCAGAACAGTTCCAGTTCTAAACCATGACTTTGCCTCATGAGCAGTACAACTACTGGCCACAGGCTGATAAAGCCATACTCAGGGTCAGAAGTTATAAAGGTGAGAGCCATCTCCATACTCTAGATTTTATGGCAGATCCTATAGAAATAATTGGAATTTCTTAAGTAGATTTACTAAATGATTCTCTACAGAAAACATGAGGAAACTGATGCAGAGAACAAACAGTATCTGGTTATGTTATCTTTTCCAAAGATTCATTAAAGAGACACTGTCAACCCTTTTACATCATATTATTTCCAGTTAAAATCCCACATTTTATTGTTGCTTACCTTCTCAAAAATCTATTAATGTTGTTGGTTATTTTACCTGCATCTTATCTTAGTAGAACTGAAATGCATGCTAATGGTGTAATTAAAGCATACCCTACCTTGTTTTCTTTCAAATCCTTTTTTATTTGTATAGAAACATTTTATTGATTATTCAAAATATATACAGACATAGGCAATGACAAAACCAAAGAAAAAAAAAACACAGCCAAAATGAAGATGGCGGGTTATCAAACCATCATACAAACAAATACATAACACCTAAAAGAACAAATTATTGCTGTGCTATTTAGAAATAACAGGTAATGACACCAAAATGTATCTTCTAAAATTAGGAAATATTAAAGACAAGAGAGACTTAAACAATTAATGGCAAAAGTAAATATAAAAGCAAAAGTAAAGGATAAAAGGGAAAAAGACAATAGTAAATAGAAAAAGGTAAATAACAGCTAACAATTAACAATGTACTAACTACTAACAAGGCACCACCTTTCAACAAGCATTCCAGAGTAATTCTCTAAAAATGGAGAATAGACCTCCCTGCTCACACAATATGGTATCAAATATGGGCATACTGTACAGATTTAACTAGTATCTAATCCATCACCCCAATATGTCTCAACCACAAATTACAAGACTGATGGAATTTTGAAGAAGACCTTCTTCTCCAATAAATCACCTGCAAATAAAAGGTGGTTCTACATACTGCTTATAGCCACTGGGGAAACAAAGGGAGGGAACAGAGTGCCAATGAAAAAGAAGAAGTCACTTGGCTGCTAAAGCAGCCACAAAAATAAATTAACTTGCCAGGTGTCCTATACCACTGAACCAATATCTTCTTCTGTATGAGTTGTGCCTTTGGATCTGCAAAGGCTCTATGAGCATCAGTCCAACACCTACTCCATAGATATGCATCCAGAGGCTCCTGACATTCATCTACCCTTTGCATCCTATGTGGTTCCCAGTCTGGAGAATATCTCTTCTGTAAGAGTTTATAAATTAGACTTGTCTGTCCCTCAGCTATAACAAGCCATTTTCACAGCATAAGGGTTAAGTCTGTCTGCATCAAAGTGCATCCTTTCATAAATCCAGTTGGAAGAATATGTTGCAGTTGTAAAAATCTCCAAAAATCATGATTAGGGAGACCGTATTTACATTGCAACTGGGAGAAGGATTTGATTATACCATTATTTGGGTCAAACAAGTCCCCCACCAATAGTAGCCTCTTAGTGACCCACGGTGACCAAGAAATGATGAAACCCTGTATTTGGATTTGCGGGTTGTTCTACAATGGCTTATAAGGGCACAGAAAGGAATAATTCAATCCCAGAAGTTTAGCCACAGTCTGCCAAGCTTGCCTTGCTTACCTCACAGAGGCAGTACTATACTGAGCAGCCAAAAAATAATTCCTTATAAAGGTAATCAGGGGAGGTCTTTCCACAATGGACTGGTCAGTTTCTACCCATAATGGAGTAGCGTTCTTATCTTGATGAATCCACTGGAGGCATTGCTTAAAACCATTCACTACATGATATGTCCATAGACAGGTCATGTTCCATCCACCCTTCGTAACTGGCATCCTTAAAACCTTCCTACTAAACTGAGGAATCTTACCCCCTCCATATAAAATTGAAAAATAACATCTATTTTAAACCACATTTTGGTGGAAATGGGCATTGCTAAGTTACTTAAACAATAAAATAATTTAGGGAAAGCCATTAATTTTATAGCTGCAACCTTCCCAGGAAGAGCCAAAAAGAATTTTGCCCAGCGATTCATATCTAAAGTTAGGTCTTCCAATAATTCATTAATATTCTTTTCACCCACATCTTGTATATCAGGTGAAATATACATTCCTAAATATCTAATCCTGTGAGGCCCATTTTAAAACTGGCTGGTACATGATAGCCCAGGTAGGGTCTGCTTTATAAAGGGAAGGGATCTCAGTTTTTGTCCAATTTATCCTCAGTCCTGATATGGCACTAACTCCCCCCCCCCCAAACCGTAGGGAGAGACACCTCCAACATAGACAGTGTTGAAAGCAAATTGTCAGCATATAAAAGGGTAGAAAAGGACCAAGCTCCCACATTTATCCCAAATATCTCTGGATGCTGCCTCAAAGCAGCATTAAGAGGCTTCATAGCAAGCAAAAATAACAATGAGCTCAGGGGGCAGCCCTGTCTTGCATCCCGAAACAATGAAAAGGATTCCAAAAGGACACCATTAACCAGTACTCTGGCCTTGGGAGAAGAATATAAACACCAAACCCAATTTAAAAATACAGGGCCCTTCTTTCTAATCCTTGATATACTCTTATTGCACATTTCCTGAACATTAGAAGCACTCAAAAATAGTGCAGCCACTCATGATGCAGCAATATTTTGTCCTCCCACTGCATCATGAGTATTTATGTTGTGTTGGGGATGTTCCCAAGTCCAGGAAAGATGTAGAGGAAATTGATTACACACTATAAACAAACATGTTTTTGTGTGGTACCACCAGTATGGTGGGAAGTCTTTTTTTCACTTTAAAAAGGAAAAAAAAGTAATCCATATCAAACTATCAGCTACATTAGCCATCTCTACAGATTGTGACCAATCAAAAACTGTGTTTTTTTTAAAACTAGAGACACGTCTAGGCCAAATGGGGTTGATAGTGTCCCTTTAAGGAAAAGCAATATTTGCCAGTTACAAATGAGAGTCTGCATTGCTGCACCACAAAAAAAAGAAAGAAAGAAATAAAAATGAAAGACAAGGAGTAGTTGACTTCATTAGTGAGTTTTGGAAGATTTTTGCTTGGAGCATGCTAACACAAATATGAGACATTTACCACCCCTTATTTGCTACGAGATTGGAACCAAAGTAATAAAAACATTATATCATATCACTGTGATGGAAAATTCTCAGCCCAGATTTTAATTATACAAATCAACATCTCTCTTAAACATCTGAAGGTCTTACTATTCTGGCTAAAGGAAAAGAAACATCAGAAGAGTTTGTTCATCCAGATCAAATAGGTTTCATTATGGGTCAATAGACAATCTCATAAGGACATAATACTTCATTCAACAGAAGGTAAAAGATGAGAATCTATTTATACAGTATGTTTTGTTATTAAAACATAGAAACATAGAATTTGACAGCAGATAAGGACTGCTTGGCTCATCTAGTCTGCCCATTTTCCCTACTTACTGCATATACCGCAGTCTCTAGTTGACCAACGTCTTACCCATTGTTCCCTTTTGCTTGCATTTTCTTATGCCTATCCCATGCATTTTTTAATCCTCCCACCATTGTTGCTCCCACCACCCCATACAGGGAGGTCATTCCATGCATTCACCACTCTTTCCATGAAGAAATACTTCCTGATATTACCCCAGGGTCTACCCCACCATCTCATATCATGACCCCTTGTTCTAGAATATCTTCTTTTCTGAAAGATACTACCCTCCTGCACCTTATTTATACCATTGAGATATTTAAATGTCAGTATCATATCCCCCATCTTCCTTTTTTCTTCCAGAGAATACATACTGAGGTCCTCTAGTCTCTCCTCATATGTCTTCTGGTGCAACATGTGCACTATTTTTGTTGCACTTCTCTGAACCGCCTTCATTGTGTCTCTGTCCTTCCAGACACAGCCTCCAGAACTGGACACAGTACTCCAAATGAGGTGTCTCCAATGATCTATACAGTGGCATCACTACTTCATTTTTTCTGCTGGTGATCCTGCTCCCTACGCACCCTAGCATTTCACTGGCTCTCCCTACAGCCTTCTCACACTGCTTTGTCACCTTCAGGTCATCAGATATGATTACCCCCTGGTATGTCTCCTATTTGGTAGTCGCTATTACCTCCAACCCTTTATGTACTCCTGCTCAGGATTTCTGTGCCCCAAATGCATGATCTTGCACTTCTTTGCATTAAATCTCAGCTGCCACACTCTTGACCATTCCTCAAGCTTACCTAGGTCCCTTCTCATTTTCTCCATGTCCTCTCCCCCCCGAGTGCGAACACTGTTGCAGATCTTAGTGTCATCTGCAAAGAGGCATACCTTCCCTTCCAGGCTCTCTGCTATGTCACTTATGAAGACATTAAAGAGGACTGGCCCCAGCTCCAATCCCTGTGGCACCCTACTGGTCACCCCCCCCCCCGGTTGAACTCTATTTTCCACCACCCTCTGTGTCCAACAACTTAACCAATTTCTGACCCATTTTACCACCCTGGGACCCACACCCAGGCTGCCCAACTTGTTTATGAGCCTCCTATGTGGGACCATGTCGAAGACCTTGCTGAAATCCAGATAGACCATATCCACTGCCCTTCCCTGGTCTACTTCCCTGGTCACTCAGTCAAAGAACTCTATCAGATTTGTTTGGCATGACTTTCTTCCTGTGAATCTATGCTGCCTCAGATCCTGTACTCTGCTGAATTCAATATATACCAGAGTCCTTTCCTTTAGCAGTGATTCCATTAATTTCCCCCACCACAGAGGTCAGGCTGACTGGCCTGTAATGTACAGCCTCTTACCTGCTCCCACTTATCTAGAGAGGGACTACATCCACCTTCTCCAGTCTTCTGGAACCACAGCTGTTTATAGTGATTTGTTGAATAGGGCCATCAGTGGTGCTGCCAGTACCATTCAAAGTTCTTTTAGTATTCTGGTATGTCTCCCATCTGGCCCCAGTGCTTTGTCCACTTTCAGATTTGCAAGTTCTTTCAGGATTCTGAAGTCCATCCCTCTTCAATTGGTGCGTCTATTGCCTAACTGTGGTCCCTCCCATCCCCCTTCTTCTGTGAATACCGAACAAAAATATTTCTTTAGGATTTCTGCTTTCTCTAGGCCACCCTCCGCATACACCCCTTCTTCCCTTTTTCTCCTCACAACCCCTCCTCTGGTCTTTTTTCTTTCACTAACATACCCGAAGAAGGTTTGTCCTCTTTCTTTATTGCCTCGGCTATTTTTTCCTCCATTTGCACCTTTGCAATTCTGATTGCTTTTCCTACCTTCATCTGTTTTTCCAGATTTAGTCCCCTTTCTTCCTCCCTCTGTGTTTCCTTATACCTCCTGAATGCCAATCTTTTCGCCCTAACTTTCCTGGCCACTTCCTTTGTGAACCAAAGTGTTTTTTTCTTTCTCTTTAATTTTCTTAATTGCCTAATGCAAAGGTTTTTTGCATCTTCTATTGTTCCCTTAAAATTCTCCCACTGTTCCGGTACATCCTCCCCTTGCCCCCTCCCCAGGCAGGATTTTTTTAAGACACTCCCCCATCTTTGCAAAGTCTGCCTGTCTGAAATGCAGCACTCTTGTTGCAGTGCAGCTTGACTCCTCCATTGCTCTTACATTGAACCACACTGTAGGGTTATCACTGGAACCCAGGTGGCTTCCTACCTTTACATCTGTAACTCTATCTCCGTTGGTGAGCACTAACTCTAAAATTGCTCCCATCACGGGTGGGCTTTACCACCAGTTGTTTGAGGCATGCCCCCTGTAGGGCATCCAGCATGTCTCTGCTCCTTACTGTGGCTGAAATATGGGTGCTCCAATCATCATCCGGCAGATAGAAGTCCCCAACTAGTAGTATTTCCCCTTTAGCTGACATTTTGTGGATGGCTTCCACTATTATCTGGTCCAGCTCTTCCCCTTGTGTTGGTGGTCTGTAGATCATGCCTGTGCGGATGGAGGTGCCATTTCTCGTCTCCAGGATGACCCACAGTGCCTCCTCCTCCTCCTCCTCCTGCATTCCATGAACCTCAGTAGCTTTAACTCCTTCCCTGACATAGATGACCACTCCTCCTCCATTTTTACCCATGCTGTCCTTCCTAAATATAGAATACCCTGGTATGGCTGTGTCCCAGTTGTGGTTCCCCATGTACCATGTCTCAGTAACAGAGACAATGTCCAGGTCTGCTTCTGCCATCAAGGCCACCAGGCCTAGTATATTATGTCCCAGGCTGCGGGCATTCAAGCACATGGCCCTCCAAGTTTTGCTACCTGCCCCCTTAATATCTCCCCTCCTGTTCTCCTGTCTTCCCTCTATCTCCCTCCTTGTTTCACTCACAGCAGGTGTATTGTTTTTCTCTCCCTCTGCTTTCCTTTTCTGGTTTACCCTTGTCCTGCCCCTTTTGTGTTCTCTTCCAATCCCTGTGTTTATTTCCTATTTGTGGGAGAGTGTGGGGGTATTATTTTATTTATTTTGATTTTTTGCACACTGGGATACCCAAGTTTAGGTAAATCATCTTGTTTTTTAATGGGTCCTGGAAGAACCCAACTGCAGCAGAATTGTCATATATTAAATGAAAATAGTTATAGTCTATAGCAATACATTAATTCACATACACACACCCACACATCATACAGGCACACACACACTACAGTCACTGGCTACATACAAGATGGTATATACTGTAGGTGGTTATAAACATATTAACATATTTGAAAGGGGTACCATAAAAGGAAAGAAAGGTAGGTAAAATAGAAAGTAGGGAAAGAGTAATTACTTTTATGAGCTTATATATGAATTGGGCATTCAACAGGGTATCCTGGATGCTCCTATTTGGAAAACAATTTTTTTTCTTCAAACATTATAGGTCATATCATTTTATTTCAACCCTAAAACAATGGTAAGACTTAAAGCAGTATACTGCATTTATTTGGGTTACTCCAACTCATCCACTGAGCTCTATAGATAAAATTGTATTAGTCATTCTTCTGCAAACCTCAGAACTGTGAGAGAGCATACCATTATAGTCCTGCATCTGTGTAGTACTCTCCTTCTGCATATTAAGATGGTTTGCAAGAATATTTAGACAATCTATTTACAGTAATGTTGTTTACTTAGTTTGCTTATGCTTACCTATGTTTCATCTTTTAGACATGCCTTCTGGAATCACATTGTGTCAGCCTTACCCAAAAAGATACAGATACATATAGTGCAATTATGAATAATTGCATTTACTTCCTAGAATATATATATGGTCTATGTCCACATGAATCTATTTTGCCCAAGTAAATTGGCCATTTTCTTAACTTGGATACAGTGTCTGCTCTGCTCAGTTAGTTGGCTACTGCATAGCTGTTTAATTAATTTCACTGCTTAGAATTCCTAAACTGAATATGTTTTAAAACTTTTATGCCTTTTTTTAAAAAGAGTTTTTCTAAGATTTCTTTGGAGACACTGGGCAGAAAAAGCTCCTGTCTCCAGTAAATCTCCTATTATGCTAGCTCTCTGTTCTCACCCCCCTCCCACAGAATATTTATCTTACATGCCCTACCTTTTGTATTTCCCTTGCAACTTCAAGTTAAATTGGCTGCATATACCACTCGCTGTACCAGAGTCGGCCACTCTCCCCCTCTGACCGAAACTGCAGGTACTGCTGAGACACAGAGCAGAGACATCTCCTGAGAGGTCTTATAGTCAGTAAAGCTCTGTCTGCTTTTTAAACTTTTTTTTCTCCCCACTTTTCCATTTGCAAGTTATACATCTCTACCACTTGAGGACACTGTTCTGAAGCCAGCACTACTCAAAGGACAAGAATCTTTCTATCTTTCTGACACATCACTTGACTTTAAATCTTACAGGCTGTCAATAAGAAATTGTTCTGCCCTTGCCTACTTCAATTTTACTACCTCAGCTCCACCCTAACTAGGTTCTACTTACGGCCTCTACTCTACCTTATCTAGACCTGTCACTTAACTAGGCATTACCGAATACTTCCTTCCTGAGGTGTCTGCTATTAAAAAAGCTGCAATGTTTTTTTATTTATTTTTATTTATTTAAATCTCAGATTACAAATACCTTTGAGCTAGGGTCATCTCATTTACAAAGGTTCCACGTTAAAGGAAAGGGTTACAATAAGGTTTGGAGTTATAGACAACATCCATGGTATCAACAGAGGTACAGACAACATTCATGGAATCATCGGAGCACAGCAAGTCAACTGGTAATTAAGTGAGAACAGTGCTACACACTCAAGATTACAAGCAAGCATAGAAAACCATAAGGTACATTTGAAGCAACATTGCTAATCAGAGGTGGTGGGGAAAGGGAAGAGTAAGGAAGGGGTAGGGGAGATGAGAGGGCAGAGTCCAGATAGAGAAGGAAAAGAAAATATGGCAGCCAGAGGCCTTGTTGTAAGGTGAGAGGGAGAGGGAGAGGGAGAGGAGGCTAAGGTGGGAGAAGGGGTAAAAGAGGGGAAAAGGAGGGTGGAAGGGAAAGAAGATAAGGAAGAGTGGGGACCAGAGGGCCTGGACAGGTCCAGGAAGGGGGGGGTCAGTGGGATAAGAGCAAGGAGGGGGTGAGGTAAGGGAGGAGGTGGCAGGGGGAAAGGGGAAATTGTTCTGTCAGGAGAGGTGAAACAAAACAGGAAGCCAAGTAAGAGCCTCAGAGAGTGAAAAAAGTGATATAAGGGTGTCTGCAGAAGTGGGAAACTAGGTGTAACAATCACAAGTGCTTTTGGTTAGGAGATGCTGATGAAGCATAAGTTTAAATTGGGACAGACTAGAAAGACTGCTCAGTTGGTTACTTAGATTATTAAACCACAGGGGGGTCTCTGTATTGAAATGATCGCTGGTATTGAGCAGTCCAACAGTGGGGTACTAGAAGGAGGCCAGAAACTGAGGCACGTGTGTGTTGGGTCTTAGGGGATTTGATTAGCAGGCAACCAATGCTCAGTGGTAGTAATCCAAGTAGAGCTTTTTGGGACAGGAGGCAGGTTTGATATTTGATCCTGTTATTTAGTTGGAGCCAGCCAGATTAAGCATATAACTCACAGGTATGAGTGAGGTGCACAGCACCCGTAACTAACCTACAGGCTTTGTTCAGGGCCACCGTGAGTCATTTAAGAGATGTGGAGGTTGCAGCACAGTATATGATTAGACCATAATCAATGATCCAGAGGACTGAGCTGTGAACTGCAACCTTCAGAGCTTCTTGGGTAAGACTTCGTCTGTGTCTGAAGAGGAGCCCAATTCTGGTATGAACATCTCTGGCAACATTTTCAATGTGAGGAACAAAGGTAAGGTGACTATCCAGAGTTAGACCTAGGTATTTGAACAGCTGAATTTGTTCAAGAGCATCTTCGTGGTCGCTGGTGACAGTGAGTTGAAGGGCCTTAAACTTATTCCAAGAAGACGAAAACAGCTGAACTTTAGTTTTATTGTAATTTAGCACTAGTTTGTGACTGTTAAACTATCTCTCTGCTTCTGTAAAGCCTTGTTGAAGACTGTTTTCAAGAGTGTTGGGATCCAGGTGGCTAGTAAAGATGACCGCATCATCTGCGTAGAGGAGAGTATGCTGGTTGCAGACAGCTGGAAGGTCGTTCAGGAAAATACTGAACAATAAGGAACCCAGGATTGAGCCTTGAGGTACTGCTGATCGGACAGCCCTCTGTTCTGAAACTACATTTGATATCCTCATCCTCTGCAGTCTATCACTGAGGTAGCTTCCAAACCATTTCAGGGTGTTTGGGGCAACACCAGTTTTAAAGAGTTGGCCAAGCAACAGTGTGTGATTCACTGTGTCAAAGGCTTTTGTTAGGCCAACAAAGGCTGCACCTACAATCTTGCCTTGATCAATTGAATGTTGTATGAAGCTTGTGAATTCTAATAATGCTGTGGTAGTACTATGCCCCTTTCTAAAGCCATGTTGTTGTGGGCACTGGATGGAGTATGTGTCCAGATAAGCACCAAGCTGGTTGGTAACAATTCACTCGAGCACCTTGGAGAGTGGAGGGAGAAAGGATATAGGTCTATAGTTACCCTGTAATGAGCAATCACCAGTTTTATGCACCGGAGTTACAATGGCCATTTTCCAGGCATCAGGAAATTGTCCCAGTGTAAGAGAAAGGATTAGAATCTTAGTTATAGGTAGGAGAACTTCATCTAGGGTTAGGGTGACAAGCTTAAGGTCTAGTCCATCACTACTGTGCCTTGCATTTCTTAGGACCTTAGCTAGTAGTTTTCTGACCAGGTTGCATGATACCCTTTTAAACTAAAAAGTGGGGTGCTCAGGACTATTTTCATCACCATGGCTTGTGGAGCGGGCAGCATCATCATCAAAAAAGTCAGGTGGGAGAACACAGCTCAAATTGGTAAAAGCATTGTTAAAGGCATTAGCAATTTCTAGAGGGTCAGTGGTAGGGGTCCCATTTATGTTTAGCATTGTTGGCAATACTTTGGGTTTTTTGCCAGTGACGTCATTTATATTAGACCAGAACCTTCTGCTATCACCCGAGGAGTTGGTAAGCATCTCCCTATGGTTCTTGTCTTTTGCCTGGCAAGTCTTCCTCGTGCAGTTGTTTCTAGCAGCTTTATAGGCTTGTATGTCCTGTTGCTTACCAGTAGTTTTTTGCACAGTGCCAGAAATGGTCCCAAAACTTCATGCGGGAAAGGAGCTCAGGAGTGATCCAGGAGTTAACCATGCCAGAGACCTTAATCTTTTTGAGAGAGGCATGCGTATCACAAGCAGTGTTAAAAACCCTTATAAAGTGACAGAGGACTACATTAACATCATTGGTTGAGTCCAAGATGTTCCAATTTTGGGCACGGAGCTGTTGTTTTAGGAGGTCCAAGTGGCCCCTTCTGAGAAACCTGCTGTAGATAGTTTGGGAAGGGGGGATAAGGAATTTATTAGTCCAACTGCATGTGATTGGGGAATGGTCACTGATGGAGTCAGGTTGCACAGTTACATTGGAAAGGCGGTTAGGTTGGTTAGAAATTATCCAGTCGAGGGTGGTGCTAGTCCTCATTTTATAGTTTATCCTAGTGGGTGTATTAATAAGTTGAGTTAGGTGAGGGGCTGTTATTGCATCCTTTAGTGAGTTGGTCACAGGTGACAGCCAGTTTATGTTAAAATCTCCCATGATAATTGTCTCTGTGAGGTGATTTTGTAAGTGGAGATGGTCAAGAAGACTGAGGAGACCAGTGGCCAGGTCTTTGGGAGGTATGTAGACTGAGAGTACTGATATTGTTTTATGGTGAGCCCCCAACAGCACTTTTATTGCCAGTGCCCGGGTATTGCCACTGAGATCAATTTGTGGCAAAGCATACCCCTTTAGGGAAATTTTTAGAAATATAGAGCATCCACCCCTACGTTTGGTCAGCCTGTCCAACCTGAATATAATATATCCAGGTATAGTTACTGCAGAGTCCGATATTTGGGGGGTCATCCATGTCTCAACGACAGATAGTATGTCAGGGTTGTGCTGAGTTACCCAGACTTTCAGGACATCAATTTTGCTTAAAAGGCTACAGATATTAATTGTGGCCAGTTTAATGGTACCTTGTTTAGGGCGCGCATTGTAGGTGGGAGGTGCTTCAGGACCGGGATTAGGATGAATGTTTCCAGATAGCAGAAGTAGCCTAAGAGCTATCCTGAGTAGGAGTTCTCTTCAAGCCTTGGAGAAACATTTAACCTTCATGTGAACACAGCAAAGTTTTTCCTTTTTCCTGCATAAAACGAGGATGGTGTGGTCCTTAAGGACACTTTGGCGGGGATGTGATCCACCTGGGAGTCAAATATTTATAGGGGGCAGGATCATTGAGGTAGACCAAGGTCCTTTATTAATAGTGAAAAAGTTCCCAGATGAGCAACCTATGTTGACGTGAAGGTTTTTCAAGATTTAAAAATTGGGTTAGTAAACCAAATTATGGCTTGTCTTGCTTGTGGAAGTGGGCAAAGACAGAAATATGAGAATGGGAAAGGCACTCAGTAAGAGTTTAAAATTTGGGGCCATGGTTACTTAGAGAGTGAGCAGGGAGTGGTAGCTGTGTACCTTTAAGATGAGACAGCCTAGGGTACAGAAAAAAAAAAATAGTCCATGTTACTCAGTATGCAGCCGATGGTGGAGGAGGACTTGAGAAATGGGTGGGGAACTATACGTATTTAATAGTGGCTGGGGTTGGTGTGGTAGTTTCTATGGCACAGCGGTAGGGTGACGGACTATGGTTTGTTGGGGCGTAATAATCTGCTTTAGGGAAGAAGGATCCTGGACAAGAATCGCTTAGGGGATAACAGTGGGAAGAGGAATGCAACTTCCAAGAGTTGTTGCCCTCTAGTGGCTTTGCAGTATACTTTGCAAATGGAAAAGTAGACACTTAAAAAAATAAATAAATAAAAATAAAAAGCTAGAAAAATTAACAATCCTGTTCCACTAACAGTTGGTACTGGTAAACTCAGCATTAGCAGTTCTTGTATTAAAAAAGAGGTCTCAGGAAGGGTAGAGTCAGGAGCCAACAAGAGAAGGGGAAATGGCATTATGCCTAATCAGAGCTCAGCAGCAGTAGTAGCGCAGCCAAATGGCCTGAAAAGCAAAAAGTGCCAAGTTCAATCCTGTTGGTAGCTGTGGGCTGCTCTTCAAAATGTGTACCTGGTTGTAGGCCGAGAGGCATGCAGGTCAGTGCAGAACAGCCGCTGGGTTCCGAGCAGCTCCTGTGCTTGCAGGAGGAGACAGTTCTTCCTAGCCTGCCTATTCTGTTCCCTGTGGTCCCTGTACTTCACTACTATCTCCCACCATACGTAGGCCTTCTGGAGATGCACCACACTGATGACTATTCTTACTCCAGTCTTATAGTCTCCATGCAAGCAAATGTGCATCCCCACTGGTGCATCCCACCAAATTCTATGAGAATGTGTTTAGACTGCTCAAATACTCATGATACCTTCCTCATAAAATTCCTTACAGGAGGACCTGGCTGCTCCACCTCCTCTGATTCTCCACTCTCCTTATCCTCCTTGCTGGAGATGATGAACTGAACCCCGGACCTACCTTACAACAAACCTTTAACACCCCCTCCTGGTCCTCTCTTAAGGGTCTTAAGATTGCACATCTCAGTGTTCATAGTCTCATCCACAATCATACTGAACTGACTGCCTGGGTTAACCACTATAACCTTGATATTCTGTGTCTCACGGAAACGTGGTTGAAACCTGTCACCCCTGACTCAGCCCTCATGCCTCCCAATTTTAGCCTCCTGCACCTCGATCGCTTGGTTAAAAAACGTGGGGGTAGTCTTTTGATATATTACAAAAGTCACCTTAACATATCCATAATCTAGCACGACTTGGCTCCCACTCTGCCACCTGTGAATTCCTTCATGTGCTCCTCCTACTAGGGAATGCCAAAAAAATTCACATCATCTGTGCATTCAACCCTCCAAAGCAGGGTATCAAGGGGCTCTCCTATCTGCTTGATAGCATTAGCCCTAAAATCACCTCAAATTAGGTACTTATATGTGGTGACTTCAATATAAACTGGTCTGTGACAGTGTCAAGCAGTATGAGCCATGGCTGGTGGCCCTCAGCCTTACTCAGCTCATCAGTGAGCCCACACGAAACCACCCCAATGGGAGTTGAGGAACACTCCTCAATTGGATTCTGACAAACAGGCCTGATAGGATCTCAGCATCTGGAGTCATTCCTGACTCCATTGCTGACCATTCCCCCATCTACTGCATTTAGAGTCTCCTCTCCCAAAGTGCCCTATAAAATTATACAAGTGAGAGACTTCTCCCACTTTAACTGTGCTCTCTTTCTTCAAGATCTTGCAACCACATATTGGGCCACAGTACTCTCTGCCATGGATGTCACAACTGCTCTTGACAAGCTTCTAAACATCCTTCCTTCTCTGCAGGATAAGCATGCACCTCGCATCAGAAAGAGAGTTAGAGGAACTATCACTAAATGGTTGCATGGGACTTGCTCTCCCTCATGAAAGCCCACGATGAGCACTGGAGTAAATTTAAAGACTCTAAGGAATTGTCTGTGGATTTTCACTTTAAAAACTTATCGTAGTAGATATGGATTAAATGAAAATCTTGTATGGACAACATTTAACTAAGGTGTATAAGCATTTATGCTGTTCTACAGTTCCTTTTTTTAGTTTTTTCTAAGAAATATTTTTGTATGATCCTGTGATTCTGGGCTGACCTCCAGCCTATCCCTCCCTCCTTTACACACATAATAAATTCCTCTCCCGTCTTCTTTTCTCTCTCTCTTTCTCTCCCCTCCCAACCTTTATGTTTTCCATCCCCTTGGTCCTTTTCCTCCTTTGTTCCACCTTTCTAGCTGCTTTTAGAGCATGGTTTCATTATGCCTCCCTTTAGATTCTATTATTTGTAGAGTGAATGCAACATTATTTCATTTAGATTCACTGTAAATCATTTCCTGGTTGTAATTTTGATGGAGAGGATCAATTGCAACAATGTTTCCATTTGCTTGATATGCACATTTATATGTATGTATTAGCAGTTGCTCTGCATTTTGTATATTTGGTCTCAAGGTGTATTAATTTGTTGTAAATAAAGTCTGCACTATTGAAGGGGGATCTCCCAACCTGCTTCAGACACATTTGGAGGTTTCGTATGACTGGGCCGCCCAGGGTGACGTCATTTGTGACGGATACACACCATTGCGCGTTCACCCTTTGGCCCGGTCCCTTCTTTATCTTTAGAGACAATGGGCCAGATATTCAAAAGGGTTGTGCCATGCACAATAGGGTTGCACCTGCGCAAGTCCAAACTTGCTCCATTCTGCGATATTCAGCAGGAGGCAGTTGAGCCACTGAAAACAGGCTGAGCAACAGCGCAATGCAAATGAATGCATGTTGAACTGAAGGGGGAGGAACCATGCATAAACTGCACAGCCCGATATTCTGCCGGGCTGTGCAGAGTTGGCGCAACCCCCAACCTGCGCCTGCACAACTTTGAGCCCAAAAAAAAAGGCTTAAGTCGAGGGCCACCCACAGGTGAGCTGCTGCAATGCAGGGCGCAACACAGCAGCTGCCACCTGTGGCTGGCCCTCAACCCACTCCTGTGCCCCCTGCAGCCCGATCGCGGGCAAGAGAGTAAAATCCCACCACCACCCCCACTGGCCGGTCAGCGGGCAACTACTTCCCCCACCAGCCCGATTGCGGGTAGCAAAGTGTCTCCCCAACATATCCCTGGTGGTCAGTGGACCATAATCCCGATCGCGGGATGGATAAAAACACCCCACCCCTGGAGGTCAGTGGACCATAAATCGATCGCAAGATTAAGTATTAACCCCCCACCTCCCGATTATATCCCTGGTGGTCCAGTGGACGAAGATCCTGATTGCGGGGATGGAGTGCAAACAACCCCCAAAACATCCCTGATGACCTAGTGTCCCCACCCCACCCACTCACGAAGCCCCACCACCCCGCCTCCCCGCAGCTGGCGGGTGGCAGCATCCCACCCGCTTCAGTCACCCGCGCCGCTAACTGATTACTGGGAGTAGCACGCTGAGTGTGCAGAGCAAGAGCTATGGCAGTCGATACAGATAGATAGACGAGATTTGTGGGAATGAGTTCATTCACAAATTCGGACTGTCTTTGTACGGTATGGGCTGCATGCCCATTGGCTCTGCTCTGCACCAATGGCAGTGCCCCATTGGGCAGCAGTCGGCGGGCGGCAGGTGGTGGATGCTGCCGCCCACCGCCGCGGGGAGCGGGGTGGTGGGGCTTCGTGAGGAGTGGGTGGGGACACTAGGTCACCAGGGATGTTTTGGGGAGGTTGTTTGCACACCCATCCCGCGATCGGATCTTCGGTCCACTGGACCACCAGGGATATAATCGAGGTGGGGGTTAATACTCAACTCCCGATCAGGGATCTTCGGTCCACTGGACCACCAGGGATATAATCGAGGTGGGGTTGATACTCAATCCTGCGATCAGGATTTTCGGTCCACTGACCACCAGGGGTGGGGTGTTTCTTTATACCATCCCGCGATCGGGATTTATGGTCCACTGACCACCAGGGACACATTCAGGAGGAAGACACATTGCTGCCCGCAATCAGGCTGGTGGGGGGGAATTACACTATGCCCGCGATCGGCCAGTGGGGTGGTGGGGATTCTACACCGTTTTGCCCATGATCGGGCTGTAGGGGGCTTCGGTCCCCATCGGCTGCTGCCTGGCAGGGTGCCAGGCGCAAGTCCTCGGGGATCGGTGCACCTGCATGCTAATGCCATGCAAATGGAGCCATAATCAGATGCAAATGGCTCCCCATGCACCTTGCATGAATTATGGCCCCATTTGCATGTCACCTTTTGAATATCAGGATTTTGCGCATGGCGCAATGGTACTTGTGCCACCGCAAGTTGAATGCTCCACTCTGACAACTTGCGCGTGGCAAAGTTCCGCTCGGTGCCATGCACATGGCTGGCTGGTTGGTGATATTCAAAGGAGTTGCTCAAGGCTAACTCCTTTGAATATCGCCTGATTGACACCCCTGCTCAACTATTTTGTGCAGCGCAAGGGCTTGCTCCACAAAATAGCGCAGTTTGAATATCTGGCCCAGTTTGTACAAGTCAGAGTGGCATTCTGTGTAATGGTGGTGGATTCAAAGGGAAGTGTGCTGCCGTTTATTAATTTGGAAGTTTCTGAAGTCCTTCTGAGTGGAAATTTTGCTGTGACAGGCTTACAACCATATCGGGTTTGAATTGAAGGTAAAAATATTTAAAATACTTCATTTTGGCACATAAATGAATTTTTATAGTGGATACCTCAGCATTCTGTTTGGCTACCTTTTGGGAGAGCTGTTACACTTATTCCAGTTCTTGGTTTGCTGCAGGTTCACTTGTTATTACTGGCACATGGAAATGAAAGGGTTTATGAATAAGAAGTTACTTTTTGGACCTTCTGAGGTATTTGAAAGTTGAAATCATTTGGCTTTTATATAATAGGCTCTAACATCATTTTTATGATAAATTAACAAGAACTTAAAGGCAATTTCATTATTTTTTTAGAGCCTCTTTGATGTTTCTTCAGCAGCACATGTACCCCCACCCCCATTTTTTCTTGACATAAGAAAAAGCTTATATTTATACGTTAGTTCCACCTTATGCATCAAATTAACTCAGGAGTTTTTGTTTAACATTAATGTATCTATATTATGGGATAGAATACTTGATATTTATTTTATTTTATTTTTCTTCCATTTTAGCATGGAGATCTTTATGGATACTAAGCAAGCTCATAGTCTGAGGAAGGAATGATTGAAGTTCTGAAATGTTACATAAAATATTCTTATAGAGCAACAGTGAAACAAATTTGGATGTGGAAAATAAAGAAACATAGAAACAAAGTGATTGGAGTTGCTTCAGTCTATTGTTTGGGTTGAGTGAGAAGCTGTTTTGACTTGCTATAATAATATTTGCCACTTTGCCCTTACTGTCCCTCGACTTACCCATCACTGTGATTTATACAGTCAATTACACTGGTTGTCCCTGAATAATTATCGTTCATTTGTCTTGAGCTGCTTCACAGACAAAATCGTCCACAATGCCACCCCACCGGCCCTGTCCAAACTCCTTTGGCAGGCTCTACCATCATACCGGCTATGATCAGCTGACTTGCAACCCCTCCTTGTCCCAAAATCTCGTACACCATTAGGTGATCATGCCTTTGCTGTTTATGCCCCTAGATTCTGGAATATCCTGCAACCATCAGATGTACCCCCACCCATCCCATCTTTGAGAGCTCCCTCTGGTAGCACCTGAAGTCTGCCTCAGCCTGTAACTGTTCCAGGGCTGCTTGATATCTCCTACACCTGCTTGGACCGTGTAGTGCACCCTCCAATTCCCTAGTTCCCCTTCCCCCTCTGAGCTCTAATAAGCGGAATTATATACCCTGCATGCCCTTCACCTCAGCACTTACCATCCTCAAAATTGAACAAATTGGACAAATTGCACTTGTATTATTTCCATGAAATGTAACTATTGTTTGCTTGTTCTTACCCTTGATGTATATGCTTATCTGTTCATCCTGTACCTGTTTATTTGTATCACCCTGCTCATTGCTTGTATTTCACATTGTTGTAATTCTCTTGCACTGTTCTGTAAACCATGCTTTTGCAGTCTCCCGGGTCGTACCTGAAAATAAGCATTCCTTGTCAAGTGTGCTTATCTGGTAAACAAAAGCTAATAATTAAATTTATACTGTGGGCCAGACAAAGAAAACATTTTTAGACAGGAAATGTGTACTAAGTTGCAACCATTTGTAATGTTCCCATGTCATGAAGTGACATTCATACTGTACCTACACATAACGTTCAGTTAGCTGCACATGAACAAAAGTGGATATGAAAAACTGTATTTTATATGATTTTCTTTCTGTGGACAACTTTATGTTTAATTCTCTTAATGCCACCAGGAACCTGGAATTCAGTCATCACATATGGAACTTTGAAACATAGAAACAGAATTTGAAGGCAGATAAGGACTGCTTGGCCCACCTAGTCTGCCCATTTCCCTACCTGATGGATAAGCTGCAGATTCTAGTTAATCAACAGCTTACTTCCTCCTACCCCCCTACTAGACTTGTGTCAACCCCCCCCCCCCATTCAGAGTGTTTCTCTTGTTTGGTTTAGGTACCTCCCCCTCCTCTTCCGTTGTGAATACTGAGCAGAAATATTCGTTCAGTATCCCTGCTTTTTCACTGTCACCCTCTGCCCACATTCCCTCCCCTTAATTAAGTCTCTGTACTCCTCCCTTGGTCCTTCTTTGCTCCCTAATGTACCTAAAAAAGAGTTTATCCCCCTTCTTGAAAGAGTTGGCTATCTTTTCCTCAGTTTGTGCCTTTGCCATTCTGACTGCTTTCCCTGCCTCCTTCTGCTTTAAGTGATAAAGTTCTCTGTTCTGCTTCTTCTGTATTTCCTTGTATTTCCTGAATGCTATCCTTTTCTCCTTAACCTTCCCTTCCACCTCTTTTGAGAACCATAGTGTTTTTTTCCTTTGTTTTTTTGATTTGCTTCACACAAAGGCTTGTTGCCTCTGTGATGGCTGTTTGGATTATTCCCCATTGTTCCTCCACCCCTCCTTCTTGCCCATTTGCTAGGGCTTTTCTGAGGCACTCTGTCATTTTCCCAAAGTCAGCACTCCTAAAGTCCAATACTTTTGTTTTTGTATGGCTTGACTCTATGGCTCTGTTTATTGTGAACCACACTGTTTGGTGGTCACTTGTTCCCAGATGGCTACCCACTTCTAAATCTGAGATCCTTTCTCCATCCCCATTTGAGAGTACCAGGTCTAAGACTGATCCCTCCTGAGTGGGTTCCAACACTAGCTGTCTGAGGCATGCCCCCTGTAGGGCATCAAGAATGACCCTGCTCTTGGATGTGCCTGCAGCAAAGGTACTCCAGTTAACATCTGGCATATTCAGGTCCCCCATCAACAATAACTCCCCTTTTTCTGCCATTTTAAGGATGCCTTATATCATTTCCTTGTCCATTTCCTCCCCCTAAGATGTGGATCTGTACACAACCCCCATGCAGATTGTGGTGCCATTTTCTGTCTCCAGGGTGACCGATAGTGACTCATCAACTTCCTGCTTACTCTTTAGTTCTCTTGCTTTAATCCCTTCCCTGATATAGAGAACTACTCCTCCTCCTTCTCTTTTACCCACCCTGTCCCCCCTGTAGCTTGTGTGTCCTGGTATGTTGACATCCAAGTCATGGTTCTCTGATTACCATATTTCAGTGACTGCCACAATATCCAGGCATCCCTCTTCCATCAAGGTCACTAGTTCAGGGAGCTTGTTACACAGACTGCAGTCATTGGTACTCATCACCCTCCATTTTTTGATGGCCTTACCCCTTTTATCCCCATCCCTTTCCTTACTGTTTTTTTTCTGTATTTACCCCTGTCCTGCTCCCTACTGACTTCTCTACCTTGGTGTTTACCTCTCTAACTACTGTGTTTTATTGGGGGAGGCTGGGATTTCCCTGCTCCTTTTCAGTGCCTACCCCCTTGGCTAGTTTAAATACTTGCCATTGAAGCACTTAAACCTATCACCTAGGATCCTGGTTCTCCCTACACAGATGCAGATAATTGAGCCAGTATAGGCCTGCATCCCTCCAAGTGGCTCCTCAGTCCCCAATGAAGCCAAAACCTTGAGCTCCACACCAGTTTTTCAACCATTCATTGAATTCCATGGTGTGGAGCAACCTAGCATCACCCTTGCCATAGACAGGAAGCACCTCTAAGAAGGTTACCATACATGCTACTTGTCTAAGGCCCCTCCCCAACTCTACAAACTCCTCTTGCACCACTCTGATCCCATTTACAGCCAGTTCATTTGTCCCTAGGTGGACAATGACATCCAGCTCCCTCTCTTGTGCAGCTGCTCCCGTGATCCTGAGGTTTGCTTCCTGTTCCTCTGAGCCGTGGTGCCAGTCAGGCACCTTAAATCCCTATCCCCTTCCTCCCTCACTTCTACCCCCCAATGATTAATTCCCCCACCAGGAGTTGTTTCCTTCCCTTGTTGAGTCTTGTGCCACTCTCCTGTGGGTCTCCTTTGTGGAGGTTCCCCTTATCCTCCTTGGTCTCCACTGCAGGTGCCTCCATAGAGGAACCACTCTTCACCAGAACAGCATATGAATTGTGGAGCGGTACAACTGGAGGAATGCACCTCTGTTCCACCACCCTCTGATTCCCTGAGCCCACCTTGATCCAACTGCTCCTCTTTCTTGCCAACCTCTGAGGTAGTGGTGGTGGCCCTGGTGGTCCCTGGGTGGGGGAAGAGGTTTCATGAATCCTAGCCAGGTCAGCCTGGAGTTGGGCAACCTCCTCCCTCAGATCAGAGAGGTGCCTGCAAATAGGGCAGCACTGCAGACTCCAGAATGTGTCCTGGAACACTGCTGCCCCACAGCCATTGCACTGCAGCACTCCCATCTTGACTTATTTTGTGTCCTCTTTCCTGTTGCTTTGTATGCTTACCGCCTCCTCCCCCCATGTATTTTTACAACTACTTTCCTACTGCCTATGTGCCCTAACAACTCTCGCACTTCCTGTTCTAGGACAGGCACTTCCTGTAGTCTTCAGTAGTCTCTTTCTTCCTTGCTTGGCTTCAGACCTCCAGCAGCTGGGGAGGAGAAAGAGCTATTGTTTTAGGTTCCTTCAAGGTTGATGAAACTAATGCATCTCAGTGATCCTTCCCTTCCTACTGCCAAAGATGAAAGAAAGATTCTCCTCTGTCAAAAACTAACAGTAGGAAGCTGTAATTAGAGCCACCTGCTTTTGTACTCCTAAGCCACACCCCAATTACAGTCTCCCCTCTGCCCTGACTCAGCAAATTAAGTTGATACAGTCCCCTTCCTCAAACAGAGAAACACACAGTGACTTTCATCTTTTTTTACTCAAATGAGACCCCCTGCTTCTAATAAAGTATCTGTTTGCTTAATCTAAACAGTCACTGACTCCTGCTGAGATAGAAGAGATTTATCAGTAAGAAAGCTGTAGTTCTAGTCAGCTGTTACTTGCTGTGAAAGCAAGATTCTCCTCTGTCAAAAACTAACAGCAGGAAGCTGCAACTGGAGACACCTGCTTTTGTACTCCTAAGCTCCTAAGCCACACTCCCAATTAGCTTCTCCCCTCTGCTCCTGACTCAGCAAATTAAGTTGATACAGCTTCCTTCCTCAAACAGAGAAACACACAGTGATATTCTTTTTTTTACTTAAATGAGACCCCCTGCTTCTATAATACTATCTGTTTGCTTAATCTAAACATGCACTGACTTCTGCTGAGATAGAAGTGATTTATCAGTAAGAAAGCTGTAGTTCTAGTCAGCTGTTACGTGCTCTGAAAGCAAGATTCTCTTCTTTCAAAAACTAACAGCAGAAAGCTGTAACTGGAGACACCTGCTTTTGTACTCCTATGCTCTTAAGCCACACCCCAAATAGCTTCCCCACTATGATCCCGCCTCAGCAAATTAATTTGATATAGCCCTCTTCCTCAAACAGAGAAACACACAGTGACTTTCTTACTTTTTTTACTTAAATGAGAACCCCTTCATCTAATAAAGTATATGTTTGCTTATTCCAAACAGGCACTGACTCCTGCTGAGATAGAAGTGATTTATCATTAAGAAAGCTGTTGTTCTAGTTAGCTCTTATTTGCTCTGAAAGCAAGATTCTTCTCTGTCAAAAACTAACAGCAGGAAGCTCCAAATTGGAGACACCTGCTTTTGTAGTCCTAAGCCACACCCCCAATTAGCTTCTCCCCTCTGCTTCTGACACAGCAAATTAAGTTGATACAGCCCCCTTCCTCACACAGAGAAACAAACATTGACTTTCTTCTTTTTTACTTAAGTGAGACCCCTGCGTTTAATAAAGTATCTGTTTGTTAATCCAAACAGGCGCTGAGTACTGCTGAGATAGAAGTGATTTATCAGTAAGAAAACTGTAGTTCTAGTCAGCTATTACTTGCTCTGAGAGCAAGATTCTCCTCTGTCAAAAACCAACAGCAGAAAGCTGTAACTGAAGAAACCTGCTTTTGTACTCCTAAGCTCAGAAGCCACACTCCCAATTAGCTTCTCCCCTCTGCTCTTGAATCAGAAAATTCAGTTGATACAGCCCCCTTCCGCAGAGAAGCACACAGTGACTTTCATCTTTTTCTTTACTCAAATGAGGCCCCCTGCTTCTAATAAAGTATCTGTTTGCTTTATCTAAACAGGCACTACCTCCTGCTGAGATAGAAGAGATTTATCAGTAAGAAAGCTGTAGTTCTAGTCAGCTGTTACTTGCTCTGAAAGCAAGATTCTCTTGTTTCAAAAACTAACAGCAGAAAGCTGTAACTGGAGACACCTGCTTTTGTACTCCTATGCTCTTAAGCCACACCCCAATTAGCTTCCCCCCTCTGCTCTTTCCCCAGCAAATTAAGTTGATACAGTCCCCTTCCTCAAACAGTGAAACACACAGTGACTTTCTTCTTTTTTTACTTAAATGAGACCCCCTGCTTCTAATAAAGTATCTGTTTGCTTAATCCAAAAAGGCACTGACTCCTGCTGAGACAGGAGTGATTTATCAGTAAGAAAGCAGTAGTTCTAGTCAGCTGTTACTTTCTCTGAAAGCAAGATTCTCCTCTGTCAAAAACCAACAGCAGAAAGCTGTAACTGAAGAAACCTGCTTTTGTACTCCTAAGCTCAGAAGACACACTCCCAATTAGCTTCTCCCCTCTGCTCTTGAATCAGCAAATTCAGTTGATACAGCCCCCTTCCTCAGAGAAGCACACAGTGACTTTCATCTTTTTCTTTACTCAGATGAGGCCCCCTGCTTCTAATAAAGTATCTGTTTGCTTTATCTAAACAGGCACTGCCTCCTGCTGAGATAGAAGAGATTTATCAGTAAGAAAGCTGTAGTTCTAGTCAGCTGTTTCTTGCTCTGAAAGCAAGATTCTCTTGTTTCAAAAACTAACAGCAGAAAGCTGTAACTGGAGACACCTGCTTTTGTACTCCTATGCTCTTAAGCCACACCCCAATTAGCTTTCCCCCTCTGCTCTTGCCCCAGCAAATTAAGTTGATACAGTCCCCTTCCTCAAACAGTAAAACACACAGTGACTTTCTTCTTTTTTTACTTAAATGAGACCCCCTGCTTCTAATAAAGTATCTGTTTGCTTAATCCAAAAAGGCACTGACTCCTGCTGAGACAGGAGTGATTTATTAGTAAGAAAGCAGTAGTTCTAGTCAGCTGTTACTATCTCTGAAAGCAAGATTCTCGTCTGTCAGAAACTAACAGCAGGAAGCTGTAATTGGAGACACCTGCTTTTTTGCTCCTAAGCTCCAATGCCAAACCCTCAATTCACTTCTCCCCTCTGCTCCTGACTCAGCAAACTAGGATCATACAGCCCCTTCCTCAAACAGTGAAACACACAGTGACTTTCATCTTTTTCTTTACTCAAATGAGACCCCCTGCTTCTAATAAAGTATCTGTTTGCTTTATCTAAACAGGCACTGCCTCCTGCTGAGATAGAAGAGATTTATCAGTAAGAAAACTGTAGTTCTAGGCAGCTGTTACTTGTTCTTAAAGCAAAATTCTCCTCTGTCAAAAATTAACTGCAGGAAACTGTAATTGGAGACGCCTGCTTTTGTACTCCTAAGCCACATCCCCAATTAGCTTCTGCCCTCTGCTCCTGACTCAGCAAATTAAGTTGATATAGCCCCCATCCTCAAACAGAGAAACACTCAGTGACTTTCTTCTTTTTTATTACTTAAATGAGACCCCCTGCTTCTAATAAAGTATCTGCTTGCTTAATCCAAAGAGGCACCGAACCCTCCTGAGATAGAAGTGATTTATCAGTAAGAAAGCTGTAGTTCTAGTAAGCTGTTACTTGCACTGAAAGCAAGATTCTCCTCTGTCAAAAACTAACAACAGGGAGCTGTAATTGGAGCCACCTGCTTTTGTACTCCTTAGCTCCTAAGCCACACACCCAAATTAGCTTCTGCCCTCTGCTCCTGACTTAGCCAATTAAGTTGATACGGCCACCTTCCTCAAACAGAGAAAAACACAGCGACTTTCTTCTTTTTTCACTTAAATGAGACCCCCCTGCTTCTAATAAAGTATCTGTTTGCTTAATCCAAATAGGCACTGACTCCTGCTGAGATAGAAGTGATTTATCAGTAAGAAAGCTGTAGTTCTAGTTAGCTGTAACTTGCTCTGAAAGGAAGATTCTCCTCTGTCTTAAACTAACAGCAGGAAGCTGTAATTGGAGATGCCTGCTTGTGTACTCCTAAGGCACACCCCCAATTAGCTTCTCCCCTCCGCACCTGACTCAGCAAATTAAGTTGATACAACCCTCTTCCTTAAACAGAGAAACACTCAGTGACTTTCTTCATTTTTTTTACTTAAATGAGGCCCCCTGCTTCTAATAAAGTATCTGTTTGCTTAATCCAATGGGCACTGACTCCTGCTGAGATAGAAGTGCTTTATCAGTAAGAAAGCTGTAGTTCTAGTCAGCTGTTACTTGATCTGAAAGCAGGATTGTCCTCTGTCAAAAACTAACAGCAGGAAGCTGTAACTGGAGACACCTGCTTTTGTACTACATAGCTCCTCAGCCACACTCCCAATAAGCTTCTCTCCTCTGCTCCTGACTCAGCAAATTAAGTTGATACAGCCCTCTTCCTCAAACAGAGAAACACACAGTGACTTTCTTCTTCTGTTTTTACTTAAATGAGACCCCCTGCTTCTATAATACTATCTGTTTGCTTAATCCAAACAGGCACTGACTCTGGCTGAGATAGAAGTGATTTATCAGTAAGAAAGCTGTAGTTCTAGTCAGCTGTTACTTGCTCTGAAAGCAAGATTCTTTTGTTTCAAAAACTAACAGCAGAAAGCTGTAACTGGAGACACCTGCTTTTGTACTCCTATGCTCTTAAGCCAAACCCCAATTAGCATTCCCCTCTGCTCTTGCCTCAACAAATTAAGTTGATATAGTCCCCTTCTTCAAACAGTGAAACACACAGTGAGTTTCTTCTTTTTCTACTTAAATGAGACCCCCTGCTTCTAATAAAGTATCTGTTTGCTTAATCCAAGCAGCCACTGAGTACTGCTGAGATAGAAGTGATTTATCAGTAAGAAAACAGTACTTCTAGTCAGCTGTTACATGCTCTGAAATAAAGATTCTCCTCTGTCAAAAACTAACAGCAGGAAGCTGTAATTGGAGAAACCTACTTTTGTACTCCTAAGCTCAGAAGCCACACTACCAATTAGCTTCCCCACTCTGATCCCGCCTCAGCAAATTAAGTTGATACAGCCCTCTTCCTCAAACAGAGAAACACACAGTGACTTACTTCTTTTTTTACTTAAATGAGAACCCCTGCATCTAATAAAGTATATGTTTGTTTAATCCAAACAGGCACTGACTCCTGCCAAGATAGAAGTGATTTATCATTAAGAAAGCTGTTGTTCTAGTTAGCTCTTATTTGCTCTGAAAGCAAGATTCTTCTCTGTCAAAAACTAACAGCAGGAAGCTCTAATTGGAGACACCTGCTTTTGTAGTCCTAAGCCACACCCCCAATTAGCTTCTCCCCTCTGCTCTGACACAGCAAATTAAGTTGATACAGCCCCCTTCCTCACACAGAGAAACAAACATTGACTTTCCTCTTTTTTTTACTTAAGTGAGACCCCCTGCTTCTAATAAAGTATCTGTTTGCCTAATCCAAACAGGCGCTGAGTACTGCTGAGATAAGTGATTTATCAGTAGAAAAACTGTAGTTCTAGTCAGCTGTTACTTGCTCTGAAAGCAAGATTCTCCTCTGTCAAAAACCAGCAGCAGGAAGCTGTAACTGGAGAAACCTGCTTTTGTACTCCTAAGCTCAGAAGCCACACTCTCAATTAGCTTCACCCCTCTGCTCTTGACTCAGCAAATTAAGTTGATACAGTCCCCTTCCTCAAACAGTGAAACACACAGTGACTTTCTTCTTTTTTTTACTTAAATGAGACCCCCTGCTTCTAATAAAGTATCTGTTTGCTTAATCAAAACAGCCACTGAGTACTGCTGAGATAGTGATTTATCAGTAAAAGCTGTAGTTCTAGTCAGCTGTTACTTGCTCTGAAAGAAATATTCTCCTCTGTCAAAAACTAGCAGCAGGAAGCTGTAATTGGAGAAACCTGCTTTTGTATTCCTAAGCTCAGAAGCCACACTCCCAGTTAGCTTCTCCCCTATGCTCTTGACTCAGCAAATTAAGTTGATACAGCCCCATTCCTCAGAGAAGCACACAGTGACTTTCTTCTCTTTTTTTACTTAAATGAGACCCCCTGCTTCTAATAAAGTATCTGTTTGCTTAATCCAAACAGGCACTGACTCCTGCTGAGACAGAAGTGATTTATCAGTACGAAAGCTGTAGTTCTAGTCAGCTGTTACTTTCTCTGAAATCAATATTCTCCTCTGTCAGAAACTAACTGCAGGAAGCTGTAATTGGAGACACCTGCATTTGTGCTCCTAAGCTCCAATGCCAAACTCCCAATTTGGTTTTCCCCTCTGCTCCTAACTCAGCAAATTAAGTTGATACAGCCTCCTTTCTCAAACAGAGAAACACACAGTGACTTTCATCTTTTTCTTTACTCAAATGAGACCACATGCTTCTAATAAAGTATCTGTTTGCTTTATCTAAACAGGCACTGATTCCAGCAGAGATAGAACAGATTTATCAGTAAGAAAGCTGTAGTTCTAGTCAGCTGTTCTTTGCTCGGAAAGCAAAATTCTCCTCTGTCAAAAACTAACAGCAGGAAGCTGTAATTGGAGACACCTGCTTGTGTACTCCTAAACCACACCCTCAATTAGCTTCTCCCCTCTGCTTCTGACTCAGCAAATTAAGTTGATACAGCCCTCTTCCTCAAACAGAGAAACACTCAGTGACTTTCTTCTTTGTTTTTACGTAAATGAGACCCACTGCTTCCAATAAAGTATCTGTTTGCTTAATCCAACGGGGACTGACTCCTGCTGAGATAGAAGTGCTTTATCAATAAGAAAGCTGTAATTCTTGTCTGCTGTTACTTGCTGTGAAAGCAAGATTGTCCTCTGTCAAAAACTAACAGCAGGAAGCTGTAATTGGAGGCACCTGCTATTGTACTCCTAAGCTCCTATGCCACACCCCAAATTAGTTTCTCCTCTCTGCTCCTGACTCAGCAAATTACGTTGGTATAGCCCCATTCCTCAAACAGAGAAACACACAGTGACTTTCTTCTCCTTTTTTTTACTTAAATGAGACCTCCTGCTTCTAATATAGTATCTGTTTGCTTAATCCATACAGGCACTCACTCCTGCTGAGATAGAAGTGATTCCTCAGTAAGAAAGCTGTATTTCTTGTCAGCTATTACTTCCTCTCTGAATGCAATTCTCCTTTGTCAAAACTAACAGCAAGAAGCTGTAATTGGAACACCAGCTTGTGTACTCTCAAGCCACACCCAATTAGCTTCTCCTCTGCTCTGACTCAGCAAATTAAGTTGATATAGTCCCTGTCCTCAAAAACAGAAACCCACAGTGACTTTTCTTCTTTTTATTTTCACGAATTGTGAGACCCCTGGCTCTAATAGAAGAATGTTTGTTGAACCAAATGTCAAACTTAGTACTGTTTGAGAGAAGAGATTGATCTGTAAAGCTATAGTTCTTGTCTGGTGTTACTTGCCGTGAAAGCAAGATTGTCCTCTGTCAAAAACCAACAGCAGAGAGAAAGCGTAATTGGGAGCACACCTGCTATTGTCTGCTAAGCTCCTGTGCCACACCCCAATTAGCACCTCCCTCTGCTCCTGACCCAGCAAATTACGCTGGTATAGCTCCTCCCAAACAGAGAAACACATGGTGACTTTCTTCTCCTTTTTACTCTAAATGAGACCTCCTGCTTCTAATATAGTATATGTTTGCTTAATCCATACAGGCACTCACTCCTGCTTGAGATACAGAAGTGATTCCTGGGTAAGAAAGTTTAGTTCATGTCAGCTATTACTCTCTGAATGCAAAATTCTCTGTCAAAACTAACAACAGGAAGCTAGTAATTGAAACCTGCTTTTGTACTCCCAAGCTCATAGCCGAGACCCCAATTGTTTCCTAATTTGATCCCCTCAGCAAAATTAAGTTGATACAAAGTCTCCTCAAAACAGAAAGAAACACACAGTGACTTTCTTCTTTTTTTCACTTAAATGAGAACCCCTGCATCTAATAAAGTATATGTTTGTTTAATCCAAACAGGCACTGACTCCTGAAGAGATAGAAGTGATTTATCATTAAGAAAGCTATTGTTCTAGTTAGATCTTATTTGCTCTGAAAGCAAGATTCTTCTCTGTCAAACACTAACAGCAGGAAGCTCTAATTGGAGACACCAGCTTTTGTAGTCCTAAGCCACACCCCCAATAAGCTTCTCCCCTCTGTTTCTGACACAGCAAATAAGTTGATACAGCCTCCTTCCTCACAGAGAAACAAACGTGACTTTCTTCTTTTTTATAGTGAGACCCCAACTTCTAATAAAGTATCTGTTGCTTAGTATCCAAACGAGGCGCTAGTACTGCTGAGATAGAAGTGACTTATCAGTAAGAAAACTGTAGTTCCAGTCAGCTGTTACTTGCTCTGAGCAAGATTCTCCCTGTCAAAAACCAACAGCAGGAAGCTGTAACTGGAGAAACCTACTTTTTGTACCCTAAGCTCAGAAGCCTCACCTCACCAGCTTTCCCCTGCTCTTGACTCAGCAAATTGGCTGATAGCCCCTCCTCAGAGAAGCGCAACACAGTGACTTTCTTCTTTTTTTTAATTAAATGAGTCTCTGCTCTATGCAAAAGTATCTGTTAGCTTAATCCTAACAGGCACTGACCCTGCTGTATGTGAAGTGATTTATCAGTGCAGAAGGTAGCTCAGTCAGCTGTTACTTCTGAAAGCAAGATTCTCCCTGTCAGAAACTAACTGCAGGAAGCTGTAAATGGAGACACCTGCTTTTGTGCTCCTAAGCTCCAATGCCAAACTCCCAATAGTTTCCCTCTGCTCCTGACTCAGAGTAAATTCCTATATAAACTCTTCCAAAAAAGAAAAACACAGTGACTTTCATCTTTTCTTTACTCAAATGAGACCACATGCTTCTAATAAAGTATCCCGTTTGCTTTATCTAAACAGGCACTGATTCCAGTAGAGATAGAAGAGATTTATCAGTAAGAAAGCTGTAGTTTTAGTCAGCTGTTACTTGCTCGGAAAGCAAAATTCTCCTCTGTCAAAAACTAACAGCAGGAAGCTGTAATTGGAGACACGTGCTTGTGTACTCCTAAACCACACCCCCAATTAGCTTCTCCCCTCTGCTTCTGACTCATCAAATTAAGTTGATACAGCCCTCTTCCTCAAACAGAGAAACACTCGGTGACTTTCTTCTTTTTTTTTACTTAAATGAGACCCGCTGCTTCCAATAAAGTATCTGTTTGCTTAATCCAATGGGCACTGACTCCTGCTGAGATAGAAGTGCTTTATCAGTAAGAAAGCTGTAGTTCTTGTCTGCTGTTACTTGCTCTGAAAGCAAGATTGTCCTCTGTCAAAAACTAACAGCAGGAAGCTGTAATTGGAGACACCTGCTTTTGTACTCCTAAGCTCCTATGTCACACCCCAAATTAGCTTCTCCCCTCTGCTCCTGACTGAGCAAATTATGTTGGTGTAGCCCCCTTCCTCAATCAGAGAAACACACGGTGACTTTCTTCTCCTTTTTTTTACTTAAATGAGACCTCCTGCTTCTAATATAGTATATGTTTGCTTAATCCATACAGGCACTCACTCCTACTGAGATAGAAGTGATTCCTCAGTAAGAAAGCTGTAGTTCTTGTCAGCTATTACTCACTGAATGCAAATTCTCCTCTGTCAAAACCAACAGCAGGAAGCTGAACTGAGAAACCTGCTTTTGTACTCCAAACTCAGAGCCACACTCCCAATTAACTCCCCACTCTGATCCCGCCTCAGCAAATTAAGTTGATACAGCCCTCTTCCTCAAACCGAGAAACACACAGTGACTGTCTTCTTTTTTTCACTTAAATGAGAACCCCTGCATCTAATAAAGTATATGTTTGTTTAATCCAAACTAGCACTGACTCCTGAAGAGATAGAAGTGATTTATCATTAAGAAAGCTATTGTTCTAGTTAGCCCTTATTTGCTCTGAAAGCAAGATTCTTCTCTGTCAAAAACTAACAGCAGGAAGCTCCAATTGGAGACACCAGCTTTTGTAGTCCTAAGCCACACCCCCAATAAGCTTCTCCCTCTGCTTCTGACACAGCAAATTAGTTGATACAGCCCCTTCCTCACAGAGAAACAAACATTGACTTTCTTCTTTTTTTACTTATGAGACCCCTGCTTCTAATAAAGTATCTGTTTGCTTAATCCAAACAGGCTTGAGTACTGTTGAGATAGAAGTGATTTATCAGGTAAGAAAAACTGTAGTCTAGTCAGTTGTTACTTGCTCTAGAGCAAGATTCCCTGTCAAAAACCAACAAAAGCAGGAAGCTGTAACTGGAGAAACCTGCTTTCCTACCCTAAGCTCACAGACTCACTCTCAATTAGCTTTCCCTCTATTTGACTCAGCAAATTAAGTTGATAAAGTTCTCTCAGAGAAGCTATTACAAAGACTTCTTCTTTTTTTAATTGAATGAGACCCCTGTTTCTAATAAAGCATTCGTTTGCTTAATCCTTAACAGGCACCGACTCCTGCTGAGACAGAAGTGATTTATCAGCACGAAAGCTGTAGTTCGTCAGCTGTTACTTTCTGAAAGCAAGATTCTCCTCTGTCGAAACTAACTGCAGGAAGCTGTAATTGAGACACCTGCTTTTGTGCTCTAAGCTCCAATGCCAAACTCCCAATTTGGATTTCCTCTGCTCCTTAACTCAGCAATTGGTTGATATAGCCTTCCTCAAAAAGAAACACACAGTGACTTTACCTTTTTCACTCAAATGAGACCACATGCTTCTAATAAAGTATCTGTTTGCTTATTATCTAAACAGGCACTGATTCCAGTAGAGATAGAAGAGATTTAAAATAAGAAAGCTGTAGTTTTAGTCAGCTGTTACTTGCTCGAAAGCAAGATTGTCCTGTCAAAATCCAACAGTAAGCTGTAATTGAGACACCTGTTTTGTACTCCTAAGCCTTGCTGCCACACCCCAAATTAGCTTCTCCCCTCTGCTCCTGACTGAGCAAATTACGTTGGTATAGCCCCCCTCCTCAAACAGAGAAACACACAGTGACTTTCTTCTCCTTTTTTTTACTTAAATGAGACCTCCTGCTTCTAATGTAGTATCTGTTTGCTTAATCCATACAGGCACTCACTCCTGCTGACATAGAAGTGATTCCTCAGTATGAAAGCTGTAGTTCTTGTCAGCTAGTACTTCCTCTGAATGCAAAATTCTCCTCTGTCAAAAACTAACACCAGGAAGCTGTAATTGGAGACACCTGCTTGTGTACACCTAAACCACACCCCCAATAAGCTTCTCACCTCTGCTCCTGACTCAGCAAAGAAATTGCTGGATACAGCCGGCCCTCAAACAGAGAAACCTCAGTGACTTTCTTTTTATTTTACTTAAATGAGACCCCCTCAATTTAATAAAGCATTCGTTTGCTTAATCCAAGTAGGCACTGACTCCTGCTGGAGATAGAAGTGATTTATCAGTAAGAAAGTTATAGTTCCAGTCATCTGTTACTTGCACTGAAAGAAGATTCTACTCTCAAAACTAACAACAGGAAGCTGTAGTGGAGATGCCTGCTTGCTCCTAAAGCCACACCCCAATTAGCTTCTCCTCCGCACCTGACTCAGTAAATTGTTGATATAACCTTCCTCAAACAGAGAAACACTCAGTGACTTTCTACATTTTATTTACTGAATGAGACCCTGCTTCTAATAAAAGTATGTTTGTTTAATCCAATGGCACTGACTCCTGCTGAGATAGAGTGTTTTATCAGTAAGAAAGCTGTAGTTCTAGTCAGCTGTTACTTGATCTGAAAGCAAGATTAACCTCTGTCAAAACCAACAGCAGGAAGCTGTAATTGGAGACAACCTGCTGTTGTACTCCTAAGCTCCTATGCCACACCCAACAAATTCTCCCCACTGCTCCTGACTCAGCAACACGTTGGTATAGCCCCTTCCTCAAACAGAGAAACTCAAGGTGACTTTTCTCCTTTTTTTTACTTAAATGAGACCTCCTGCTTCAATAGATATCGGATTGATTAATCCATACAGGCACTCAGTCCTGCTGAGATAGAAGTGATTCTCAGTAAGAAAGCTGTAGTTCTTGACAGCTATTACAACCCCCTGAATGCAAAATTCTCCTCTGTCAAAAACTAACAGCAGAAGCTCTATTTGGAGACACCTGTATGTACCCCCCAAACCACACCCCAATTAGCTTCTCCCCTGCTCTGACTCAGCAAAATAAGTTGATATAGTCCCCGGCCCTCAAACAGAGAAACCCCAGTGATTCTTGCTTCTTTTATTTTACTTAAATGAGACCCTGGTTTCAATAAAGTATCTGCTCTGTTTAATCCAAACAGCACTGATCCTGCTGAGATAGAAGTGATTTATCAGTAAAAGCTGTAGTTCTAGTCAGCTGTTACTTGCACTGAAAGCAAGATTCTCCTCTGTCAAAACCAACAACAAGCTGTAAATTGAGCTTTCTGCTTGTGTACTCCTAAGCCACACTTCAATTAGCTTCTCCTCCGCACCTGATCGCGCAAATTGTTGACAACCCTTCCTCAAACAGAAAAACTCCAGTGACTTTATTCATTTTTACTTAAATGAGACCCCTGCTTCTGATAAAGTATTCGCTTGCTTAATCCAACGGTACTGACCCTGCTGAGATAGAAGTGTTTATCAGTAGAATGCTGTAGTTCTAGTCAGCTGTTACTTGATCTGAAAGCAAGATTGTCCTCTGTCAAAACTAACAGCAGGAAGCTGTAACTGGAGACACCCCGCTTGTACTCCAAAGCTCCTCAGCCACACTCCCAATTAGTTTCCCTCTGCTCCCTGACTCCAGCAAATTAAGATACAGCCTCTTCCTCAAACAGAGAAACACACAGTGACTTTCTTCTTTTTTTACTTAAATGAGACCCCATGCCTATATACTATCTGTTTGCTTAATCCAAACAGGCACTGACTCCAGCTGCTGAGATAGAAGTGATTTATCAGTAAGAAAGCTGTAGTTCAAGTCAGCTGTTACTTGCTCTGAAAGCAAGATTCTCCTGTTTCAAAACTAACAGCAGAAAGCTGTAACTGGAGACACCTGCCTTTGTACCCTATGCCTAATCCACTCCCAATTCAGCTTCCCCCTCTGCCTTTCCTCAGCAAATTAAGTTGATAGGAGTCCCCTTCCTCAAACAGTGAAACCCACAGTGACTTTCTTCTTTTTTTTTACTTAAATGAGACCCCTGCTTCTAATAAAGTATCTGTTTGCATAATCCAACGGGCACTGACTCCTGCTGAGTTAGAAGTGCTTTAATCAGCAAGAAAGCTGTGTTCTAGTCATTGCTTAATCTGAAAGCAAGATTTGTCCTTCTGTCCAAAACTAACAGTGGGAAGCTGTAATTGGAGACACTCGCTTTTGTACCTGAGCTCATCAGCCACACTCCCAATTAGCTTCTCTCCTCTGCTCCTGACTCTGCAAATTAAGTTGATACGGCCCTCTTCCTCAAACAGAGAAACACACAGTGACTTACTTCTTTTGTTTTTACTGAAATGAGTCCCCCTGCTTCTATAATACTGTCTGTTTGCTTAATCCAATCGGGCACTGACTCCGGCTGAGATAGAAGTGATTTATCAGTAAGAAAGCTGTAGTTCTAGTCAGCTGTTACTTGCTCTGAAAGCAAGATTCTCCTCTGTCAAAACTAACTGCAGGAAGCTGTAATTGGAGAAACCTGCTTTGTACTCCTATACTCTAGCCACCCAATCTACTTTCCTTCTGCTATTGCCTCAGCACAAATTAAGTTTATATATTCCTTCCTCAAACAGTGAAACACTCCAGTGACTTTCTTATTTTTACTTAAGTGGACCCCCTGTTCCTAATAAAGTATCTGTTTGTTTAATCCAAACAGCCACCGAATACTGCTGAGATAGTAGATTTGTCACAAAAAGCTGTAGTTCTAGTCTGCTTGTTACTGCTCTGAAAGAAAGATTCTCCTCTGTCAAAAACTAACAGCAGGAAGCTGTAATTGGAGAAACCTGCTTTTGTACTCCTAAGCTCAGAAGCCACACTCCCAATTAGCTTCCACACTCTCATCCCACCTCAGCAGATTAAGTTGATACAGCCCTCTTCCTCAAACAGAGAAACACTCAGTGACTTTCTTCTTTTTTTTTACTTAAATGAGAACCCCAGCATCTAATAAAGTATATGTTTGTTTAATCCTATGGGCACTGACTCCTGCTGAGATAGAAGTGCTTTATCTGTAAGAAAGCTGTTGTTCTAGTTAGCTCTTATTTTCTCTGAAAGCAAGAGTCTTCTCTGTCAAAAACTAACAGCAGGAAGCTCTAATTGGAGACACCTGCTTTTGTAGTCCTAAGCCACACCCCCAATTAACTTCTCCCCTCTGCTTCTGACACAGCAAATTAAGTTGATACAGCCCCCTTCCTCACACAGAGAAACAAACATTGACTTTCTTCTTTTTTTTACTTAAGTGAGACCCCCTGCTTCTAATAAAGTATCTGTTTGCTTAATCCAAACAGGCGCTGAGTACTGCTGAGATAAAAGTGATTTATCAGTAACAAAACTGTAGTTCTAGTCAGCGGTTACTTGCTCTGAAAGCAAGATTCTCCTCTGTCAAAAACCAACAGCAGGAAGCTGTAATTGGAGACACCTGCTTGTGTACTCAAACCACACCCCAATTAGCTTCTCTCCTCAACATGACTCAGTAAACTGTTGATACAGCCCTCTCCTCAAACAGAGAAACACTCGTGACTTTCTTCTTTTTTTGTAAATGAGACCCCCTGTTGGCAATAAAGTATCTGTTTGCTTAATCCAATGGGCACTGACTCCTGCTGAGATAGAAGTGATTTATCAGTAAGAAAGCTGTAGTTCTAGTCATCTGTTACTTGCACTGAAAACAAGATTCTACTCTGTCAAAAACTAACAACAGGAAGCTGTAATTGGAGATGCCTGCTTGTGTACTCCTAAGCCACACCCCCAATTAGCTTCTCCCCTCCGCACCTGACTCAGCAAATTAAGTTGATATAACCCTCTTCCTCAAACAGAGAAACACTCAGTGACTTTCTACATTTTATTTACTTAAATGAGACCCCTGCTTCTAATAAAGTATATGTTTGCTTAATCCAATGGGCACTGACTCCTGCTGAGATAGAAGTGCTTTATCAGTAAGAAAGCTGTAGTTCTAGTCAGCTGTTACTTGATCTGAAAGCAAGATTGTCCTCTGTCAAAAACTAACAGCAGGAAGCTGTAATTGGAGACACCTGCTGTTGTACTCCTAAGCTCCTATGCCGCACCCCAAATTATCTTCTCCCCACTGCTCCTGACTCATTAAATTACATTGGTATAGCCCACTTCCTCAAACAGAGAAACTCAAGGTGACTATCTTCTCCTTTTTTTTTACTTAAATGAGACCTCCTGCTTCTAATATAGTATCTGTTTGCTTAATCCATACAGGCACTCAGTCCTGCTGAGATAGAAGTGATTCCTTGTAGTAAGAAAGCTGTAGTTCTTGCCAGCTATTGCTAACCCTGAATGCAAATTCTCCTCTGTCAAAAAACTAACAGCAGGAAGCTCTATTTGAGACACCTGCTTGTGTACACCTAAACCACACCCCCAATTAGCTTCTCCCCTGCTCCTGACTCAGCAAAATAAGTTGATATAGTCCCCGTCCTCAAACAGAGAAACCCTCAGTGACTTGTTTCTTTTATTTTACTTAAATGAGACCCCTGGCTCTAATAAAGTATCTGTTTGCTTAATCCAAACAGGCACTGACTCCTGCTGAGATAGAAGTGATTTATCAGTAAGAAAGCTGTAGTTCTAGTCAGCTGTTACTTGCACTGAAAGCAAGATTCTCCTCTGTCAAAAACTAACAACAGGAAGCTGTAATTGGAGACGCCTGCTTGTGTACTCCTAAGCCACACCCCCAATTAGCTTCTCCCCTCCACACCTGACTCAGCAAATTAAGTTGATACAACCCTCTTCCTCAAACAGAGAAACACTCAGTGACTTTATTCATTTTTTTTACTTAAATGAGACCCCTGCTTCTAATAAAGTATTCGTTTGCTTAATCCAACGGGCACTGACTCCTGCTGAGATAGAAGTGCTTTATCAGTAAGAATGCTGTAGTTCTAGTCAGCTGTTACTTGATCTGAAAGCAAGATTGTCCTCTGTCAAAAACTAACAGCAGGAAGCTGTAACTGGAGACACCTGCTTTTGTACTCCAAAGCTCCCTCACACACTCCCAATTAGTTCTCTCCCTGCTCCTGACTCAGCAAAATTAAGTTGATACAGCCCCTTCCTCAAACAAGAAACACACAGTGACTGTCTTCTTTTTCATAATGAGAACCCATCTAATAAAGTATATGTGTTTTAATCCAAATAGCATGACTCCTGAAGAGAGAAGTGATTATCATTAAGCTATTGTTCTAGTTAGCTCTTATTTGCTCTGAAAGCAGATTTTCTCTGTCAAAACTAACAGCAGAGCTCAGACTCAGCAAATTACGTTGGTATAGCCCCTATCAAACAGAAACTCAGTGACTTTCTTCTCCTTTTTACTTAAATGGACCTCCTGCTTCTAATATAGTATAGGTTTGCTTAATCCATACAGACACTCAGTCCTGCTGAATAAGTGATTCCTCAATAAAGCTGTAGTTCTTATCGCTATTACAACCCTAATAAAATTCTCCTCTGTCAAAAAATAAAGCAGAGCTCTATTTGGAACACAGCATGTACCACTAAACCACCCCAATTAGCTTCTCCCCTGCCTGACTCAGCAAAATAAGAGAAGTTGAGTATGGTCAGTCTCAAACAGAAACCTCAGTGACTTGCTTCTTTTATTTACTTAAACTGGACTTAACCAATAGTATCTGTTTGTAATCCAAACAGGCACTGACTCCTGCTGAGATAAGTGATTTATCAATGAAGCTGTAGTTCTAGTCATGTTACTTTTTAAAGCAAGATTCTCCTCTGTAAAACTAACAACAGAAGCTGTAATTGGAGCGCCTGCTTGTGTACTCCTAACCCACCCCAATTATTCTCCCTCTCCAGCTCAACAAATTAGTTGATACACCCTCTTCATCAAACAGAAGCCTCAGTGACTTTATTCATTTTACTTAAATGAGACCTACTTCTAATAAAGTAATCGTTGTAATCAACGGGTACCTTCCAGCTCCTGCTGTAGAAATTAACTTTATCAGTAAGAATGCTGTAGTTCTAGTCAGCTGTTACTTGATCACAAGCAGATTGTCCTCTGTCAAACTAACAGGAAGCTGTAACTGGAACACTCTTTGTACTCAGCTCCTCAGCCACCTCCCAATTGTTTCTCTCTCTGCTCCTGACTCAACAAATTAATTGATACAGCCTCTTCCTCAAACAGAGAAACACAGTGACTTTCTTCTTTTTTACTTAAATGAGACCCCTGCTTCTATAATACTATCTGTTTGTATCCAAAGGCTTTGACTCAACTGAGATAGAAGTGATTTATCAGTAAGAAAAGCTGCCGTCAGTGTGTGCATAAACAAGATTCTCTTGTTCAAAACTAACGGAAAGCTGTAACTGGAACACCTTTAACCTCCTAATATACTTAATCCACTCCCCAATTAGCTTCCCCTGCTCTTTCTCAACAAATTAAGTTGATATAGTCCTTCTCAAACAGTGAAACCCACAGGCTTTCTTCTTTTTTTTATAAATAGGCCCATACTTCAATAAAGTATCTGTTTGCAATCAACGAACACTGACTCCCACTGAGTTAAGTGCTTTATCAGTAAGCTGTAGTTCTAGTCAGCTGTTCTTAATCTAAAGCAAGATTGTCCTCTGTCCAAAACTAACAGCAGGAAGCTGTAGTGGAACACCTGCTTTTGTATAAACTCATCAAAACACTCCCAATTAACTTCCTCTGCTCTGACTCTGCAAATTAAGTTGATCAGCCTCTTCCTCAAACAGAGAAACACGATGACTTACTTCTTTTGTTTTACTGAGAAAAAGTCCACTCTTCTATAATACTGTCTGTTGCTTAATCAATGGGCACGACTCGGCTGAGATGATGATTTATCAGTAAGAAGTAGTTCTAGTCAGCTGTTACTTGCTCTAAAGCAAGATTCTCCTCTCAAAAACTAACACGGAAGCTAATTGGAGAAACCTGCTTTTGTACTCCTATTAACCACACCCAATTAACACCCTTCTACTATGCCTCACCAAATTAAGTTATATATTCCCCTTCCTCAAACAGTGAAACACTCAGTGACTTTCTTATTTTTTTACATAGTGGACCCCTGCTTCTAATAAAAGTATCTGTTGTTGTCAAACAGCCCTGAATACTACTGAGATAGTAGTGATTTATCAGTAAAAAGCTGCAGTTCTAGTCTGCTGTTTGCTCTGAAGAAAGATTCTCCTCATCAAAAACTAACAGCGAGGCTGTAATTGGAGAAACCCGCCAACTTTTACATGCTCCTAAGCTCAGAAGCCACACTCCCCAATTAACACCACACTCTCATCCCACCTCAGCAGATTAAGGTTGATAGCCTCTTCCTCAAACAGAAACATAATGACTTTCTTCTTTTTTTTACTTAAATGAGAACAGCATCTAATAAAGTATATGTTTGTTAATCCATGGACCTGACTCCTGCTGAGATGAAGTATCTAACAGAAAGCTGTTGTTCTAGTTAACTCTTATTTTCTCTGAAAAAGAGTCTTCTCTGTCAAAAACCATGACAGGAAACTCTAATTGGGCACCTCTTTTGTAATCCTCACACACCCCAATTAACTTCCTCTACTTCCATACAGCAAATTAAGTTGATACTTATTCTCTTAAAAAATGACTTCTACTTTTTTACCAGTGGACCCCTACCTTCTAATAAAGTATCTGTTGCTTAATCCAAACAGGCTGGTACTGCTGAGATAAGTGATTTATCAGTAACAAAACTGTAGTTCTGATAATGAGTTACGCTCTGAAGCAAGATTCTCTCTGTCAAAACCAACAACGGAAGCTGGTGGAACACCTGCTTGTACTCTAAACCACACCCCAATTAGCTTCTCTCCTCCAGCTTTTGACTCAGTAAATTAAATTGATACACCCCTCTTCCTCAAACGAAAACCTGGTGACTTTCTTCTGACGTAGGACCCCTACTTTCAACAAAGTATCTTTGTAATCCAATAAGCACTGACTCCTGCTGAGATAGAAGTGATTTATCAAAGAAAGCTGGATTCTAGTCATCTGTTACTTGCAAAGCAAATTCTCTGTCAAAAACTAACAACAGGAAGCTGTAATGGAGATACCTTGTACTCCTAAACCACACCCCAATTAGCTTCTCCCCTCAGCACCTGACTCAACCAAGTTAAGTTGATATAACCCTCTTCCTCAAACAAAACTCACTGACTTTCATTTTATTTACTTAAATAGGACCTAACTTCTAATAAAGTATATGTTTGCTTAATCCAGCCATTTTCGCTCCTGCTAGGATAAATGCTTTATCAGTAAAGCTGTAGTTCTAGTCAGCTGTAACGATCTGAAAACAAGATTGTCCTGTCAAAACTAACAGCAGGAAGCTGTAATTGGAACACCTGTATTGTACTCCTAAACTCCTAGCTTACTTCAAATTATCTTCTCCCCACTGATCCTGACTCATTAAATTACATTGGTATAGCCCACTTCCTCAAACAGAGAAACTCAAGGTGACTATCTTCTCCTTTTTTTTACTTAAATGAGACCTCCTGCTTCTAATATAGTATCTGTTTGCTTAATCCATACAGGCACTCAGTCCTGCTGAGATAGAAGTGATTCCTCAGTAAAGCTGTAGTTCTTGTCAGCTATTACAACCCCTGAATGCAAAATTCTCCTCTGTCAAAACTAACAGCAGGAGCTCTATTTGGGGCACATAACCTATACCTCATACCACCAATTGCAACTCTCCCCTGCTCCTGACTCCAGCAAAATAAGTTGATGGTCCCGATCCTCCAAACAGAAGGAAACCCTCATTGTTTGCTTCTTTGTGCTAAGAGCCCTGGCTCTAATAAAGTATCATTTGCTTAATCAAACAGGCATGACTCCTGCTGAGATAAGTGATTTATCAGCAAAAAAGCTGTAGTTCTAGTCAGCTGTTACTTGCACACAACAACAAGATTCTCCTCTGTCAAAAACTAACAACAGGAAGCTATAATTGGAGCGCTACAGCTTGTGTACTCTAAGCCACACACCCAATTACCTCTCCCTCCACACCTGACTCAACAAATTGATTGGTACAACCCTCTTCCTCAAACAGAAAACACTCAGTGACTTTATTCATTTTTTCTTAATGAGACCCCTCGCCTGTCAAGTATTCGTTTGGCAAATCCACGCTGGATTTCAGCTCCTGCTGGATAGGAAAGTACTTTATCAGTAGATCTGTAGTTCTAGTCAGCTGTTGCATGATCTGAAGCAAGATTGTCCTCTCTGTCAAAACCCTTAACAGCGGAAGCTGTAACTGGAACCTGCTTTTGTGCTCAAAGCTCCTCAGCCACACACTCCCAATTAATTTCTCTCCTCTGCTCCTGACTCAACCAATTAAAAGTTGATACAGCCCTCTTCCTCAAACAGAAACACACAGTGACTGTCTTCTTTTTCACTTAAATGACAACATCTAATAAAGTATATGTTGTGTTAATCCAAACTAGCACTGACTCCTGAAGAGATAAAGTGATTTATCATTAAAGCTATTATTCTAGTTAGCTCTTATTTGCTCTGAAAGCAGATTCTTCTCTGTCAAAAACTAACAACAGGAAGCTCTAATTGGAGACACCAGCTTTTATGTAATCCCTAAAGCCACACCTCAATAAACTTCTCCCTCTGCTTCTGACACAGCAAATTAAGTTGATACACACCTTCCCACACAGAGAAACAAACATTGACTTTCTTCTTTTTTTTACTTAAGTAGGACCCCTGCTTCTAATAAGTATGTTTGTAATCCAAACAAGTAGCTGAGTACTACTTTGGATAAAGTGATTTATCATTAAGAAAACTACATAGTTCTAGTCGTTCTTCCTTGCTCTAAACAGATTCCCTGTCAATCAAAACCAACAGCAGGAAGCTAACTGACAACCTGCTTTTGTACTCCTAAGCTCAAGCCTCCTCACAGTGCTTCTCCCCTCTGCTCTTGACTCAGCAAATTAAGTTGATAAATACTTTATCAGAGAAGCACACAGTGACTTTCTATTCTCTTTTTAATTAAATGAGACCCCCTGCTTCTAATAAAATATCCTTTGTATTCTTGAGCACTGACTCCTGCTGAGACAAAGTGATTTATCAACCTGACTGTCCAAGTTCTAGTCAACTGTTACTTTCTCTGAAAGCAAGATTCTCCTCTGTCAGAAACTAACTGCAGGAAGCTGTAATTGGAACACCTGCTGACACTCCTAAACCAATGCCAAACTCCCAATTTGAGTTCCCCTCTGCTCCTAACTCAGCAAATTAAGTTGATAACCTCCTTCCTCAAAGAAAACGCACAGTGACTTTCATCTTTTCTTTACTCAAAATGAGACCACATGCTTCTAATAAAGTATCTGCTTGCTATCTAAACAGCACTGATTCCAGTAGAGATAGAAGAGATTTATCATTGAAAACTGTAGTTTTAGTCAGCTTTGTTACACTAGGAAAGACAAAAATCTCTCTGTCCAAAAACTAACAGCAGGAAGCTGTAATTAGAACACCTGATAACGCTGTACTCCTAAGCCACACCCCAATTAGCTTCTCCCTCTGCTTCTGACTCCAGCAAATTAAGTTGATACAGCCTCTTCCTCAAACAGAGAAACCTGGGTGACTCTTCTTTTTTTTTTACTTACATGGGACCGCTGCTTCCAATAAAGTATCTGTTTGCTTAATCCAATAGGCACACAATGACTCCTGCTGAGATAGAAGTGCTTTATCAGTAAAAGCTGTAGTCCTTGTCTGTTACTTGCTCTGAAAGCAAGATTGTCCTCTGTCAAAAACTAACAGCAGAGAAGCAATGACAGAGACACCTGCTTTTTGCTACTCTAAGCTCCTATACCACACCCAAATTAACTACTCCCTCTACTCCTGACTGAGCAAATTACGAACAGTATAGCCCCCTTCTCAAACAGAGAAACACACAGTGACTTTCTTCTCCTTTTTTACTTAAATGGACCTCCTGCTTCTAATGTGTATCTGTTTGCTTAATCCATACAGGCACTCCTCCTGCTGACATAAAGTGATTCCTCAGTATGAAAGCTGTAGTTCTTGTCAGCTAGTACTTCCTCTGAATACAAAATTCTCCTCTGTCAAAAACTAACACCAGGGAGCTGTAATTTGGGCGCACCAACATGCTACACTAAACCACACCTCCAATAAGCTTCTCACCTCTGCTCCTGACTCAGCAAATGCGTTGATATAGCCCTGCCCTCAAAACAGAAAACCTCAGTGACTTTCTTCTTTATTGTTACTTAAATGAGACCCTGGCTCTAATAAGTATCTGTTTGCTTAATCCAAATAGGCACTGACTCCTGCTGAGATAAGTGATTTATCAGTAAGAAAGCTATAGTTCTAGTCATCTATTACTTACTGAAAGCAGATTCTACTCTGTCAAAACTAACAACAGGAAAGCTGGTGGAGATGCCCTGCTTATTGCTCCTAAACCCACACCCCAATTAGCTTCTCCCTCCGCACCTGACTCCAGCAAATTAAGTTGATATAACCCTCTTCCTCAAACAGAGAAACACTCAGTGACTTTCTACATTTATTTGCAAGTAAGAGACCCCTGCTTCTAATAAAGTATATGTTTCTAATCCAATAGGCACTGACTCCTGCTGAGATAGAAGTGCTTTATCAGTAAGAAAGCCTTAGTTCTAGTCAGCTGTTACTTGATCTGAAAGCAAGATTGTCCTCTGTCAAAACTAACAGCAGGAAGCTGTAATTGGAGACACCTGCTGTTGTACTCCTAAGCTCCTATGCCACACCCAAATTAGCTTCTCACTGCTCCCGACTCAGCAAATTACGTTGGTATCACACTTTACTCAAACAGAGAAACTCAAGGTGACTTTCTTCTCCTTTTTTACTTAAATGGGACCTCCTGCTTCTAATATAGTATCGGTTTGCTTAATCCATACAGGCACTCAGTCCTGCTGAGATAGAAGTGATTCCTCAGTAAAGAAACTGTAGTTCTTGTCAGCTATTACAACCCCTGAATGCAAAATTCTCCTCGTCAAAAACTAACAGCAGGAGCTCTATTTGGGGAGACACTGTAGCTTGCCCCTAAACCACCCCCAATTAGCTTCTCCCTGCTCCTGACTCAGCAAATAAGTTGATATAGTCCTGTCCTCAAACAGAGAAAACCCTCAGTGACTTGCTTTTTTTATTTTACTTAAATAAGACCTGGCTCTAATAAAGTATCTGTTTGCTTAATCCAAACAGGCACTCACTCTACTGAGATAAGTGATTTATCAGTAAAAGCTGTAGTTCTAGTCAGCTATTACTTGCACTGAAAAGCAAAATTCTCCTCTGTCAAAACTAACAACAGGAAGCTGTAATTGGAGGCATACCTTGTGTACTCCTAACCCACCCCAATTAGCTTCTCCTCCTCACCTGACTCCAGCAAATTAAGTTGATACAACCCTCTTCCTCAAAACAGAGAAACACCTCAGTGACTTTATTCATTTTTTTACTTAAATGAGACCCTGCTTCTAATAAAGTGTACATTTGCTTAATCCAAGTACTGACTCCTGCTGAATAAAGTGCTTTATCAGTAAGAATGCTGTAGTTCTAGTCAACTGTTACTTGATCTGAAAAGCAAGATTGTCCTCTGTCAAAAACTAACAGCAGGGAAGCTGTAACTGGAGACACCTGCTTTTGTACTCCAAAGCTCCTCAGCCACACTCCCAATTAGTTTCTCTCCTCTGCTCCTGACTCAGCAAATTAAGTTGATACAGCCTCTTCCTCAAACAGAGAAACACACAGTGACTTTTCTTTTTTACTTAGAGACCCTGCTTCTATAATACTATCTGTTTGCTTAATCCAAACAGGCACTGACTCCAGCTGAGATAGAAGGGATTTATCAGTAAAGCTGTAGTTCAAGTCAGCTGTTACTTGCTCTAAGCAAGATTCTCTTGTTTCAAAACTAACAGCAGAAAGCTGTAACTGGAGACACCTGCCTTTGTGCTCCTATGCTCTTAATCCTCCCCAATTAGCTTCCCCTCTGCTCTTTCCTCAGCAAATTAAGTTGATATAGTCCCTTCCTCAAACAGTGAAACCCACAGTGACTTTCTTCTTTTTTACTTAAAAAGGGCCCTGCTTCTAATAAAGTATCTGTTTGCTTAATCCAACGACACTGACTCCTGCTGAGTTAAAGTGCTTTATCAGTAAGAAAGCTGTAGTTCTAGTCAGCTGTTTCTTAATCTGAAAGCAAAGATTCTCCTCTGTCAAAAACTAACAACAGGAAGCTGTAATTGGGCGCATGCTCATGTACTCCTAAGCCACCCCAATTAGCTTCTCCCTCGCACCTGACTCAGCAAATTAAGTTGATACAACCCTCTTCCTCAAACAGAGAAACACTCAGTGACTTTATTCATTTTTACTTAAACTGGACCCTACTTCTAATAAAGTATTCGTTTTGCTTAATCCAGCGGTACTGACTCCTACTGAGATAGAAGTGCTTTATCGAGTAAGAATGCTGTAGTTCTAGTCAGCTGTTACTTGATCTGAAAGCAAATTGTCCTCTGTCAAAACTAACAGCAAGGCTGTGTGGAGACACCTGCTTTTGTACTCAAAGCTCCTCAGCCACCCCCAATTAGTTTCTCTCCTCTGCTCCTGACTCAGCAAATTAAGTTGATACAGCCCTCTTCCTCAAACAGAGAAACACACAGTGACTTTCTTCTTTTTTGACTTAAATGAGACCCCTGCTTCTATAATACTATCTGTTTGCTTAATCCAAACAGGCACTGACTCCAGCTGAGATAGAAGTGATTTATCAGTAAGAAAGCTGTAGTTCAAGTCAGCTGTTACTTGCTCTGAAAGCAAGATTCTTTGTTTCAAAAACTAACAGCAGCTGTAACTGGAGACACCTGCCTTTGTACTCCTATATGCTCTTAATCCACTCCCCAATTAGCTTCCCCTCTGCTCTTTCCTCAGCAAATTAGTTGATATAGTCCCTTCCTCAAACAGTGAAACCCAATGACTTTCTTCTTTTTTTTACTTAAATGAGACCCCCTGCTTCTAATAAAGTATCTGTTTGTTTAATCCAACGGGCACTGACCCTGCTGAGTTAGAATGCTTTATCAGTAAGAAAGCTGAGTTCTGAGTCAGCCGTTTCTTAATCTGAAAGCAAGATTCTCCTCTGTCAAAAACTAACAACAGGGAAGCTGTAATTGAGACGCCTGCTTGTGTACTCAACCCACCCCTAATTAGCTTCTCCCCTCGCACCTGACTCAGCAAATTAAGTTGATACAACCCTCTTCCTCAAACAGAGAAACACTCAGTGACTTTATTCATTTTTTTACTTAAATGAGACCCTGCTTCTAATAAAGTATTACGTTTGCTTAATCCAATTACTGACTCCTGCTGAGATAAGTGCTTTATCAGTAAGAATGCTGTAGTTCTAGTCAGCTGTTACTTGATCTGAAAGCAAGATTGTCCTCTGTCAAAAACTAACAGCAGGAAGCTGTAACTGGAGACACCTGCTTTCAAACTCCAAAGCTCCTCAACCACACTCCCAATTAGTTTCTCTCCTCTGCTCCTGACTCAGCAAATTAAGTTGATACAGCCTCTTCCTCAAACAGAGAAACACACAGTGACTTTCTTCTTTTTACTTAAATGAGACCCCTGCTTCTATAATACTATCTGTTTGCTAATCCAAACAGGCACTGACTCAACTGAGATAGAAGTGATTTATCAGTAAAAGCTGTAGTTCAAGTCAGCTGTTACTTGCTCTGAAAGCAATTCTCTTGTTTCAAAAACTAAGCAGAAAGCTGTAACTGGAGACACCTGCCTTTGTACTCCTATGCTCTTAATCCACTCCCCAATTAGCTTCCCCTCTGCTCTTTCCTCAACAAATTAAGTTGATATAGTCCCCTTCCTCAAACAGTGAAACCCACAGTGACTTTCTTCTTTTTACTTAAATGAGACCCCCTGCTTCTAATAAAGTATCTGTTTGCTTAATCCACCTGGCACTGACTCCTGCTGAGTTAGAAGTGCTTTATCAGTAAAGAAAGCTGTAGTTCTAGTCAACTGTTTCTTAATCTGAAAGCAGATTCTACTCTGTCAAAACTAACAACAGGAAGCTGTAATTGGAGGCAGCCTGGCAATAGCCTCCTAAGCCCCACACACCCCAATTAGCTTCTCCCTCCGCACCTGAATCAACAAATTAAGTTGATACAAGCCCTCTTCCTCAAAGAGAAACACTCAGTGACTTTATTCATTTTTTTACTTCAAAGTGGGACCCCTGCTTCTAATAAAGTATTCGTTTGGCAATCCAGCAGGTACTGACTCCTGCTGAGATAGAAGTGCTTTATCAATAAGAATGCTGTAGTTCTAGTCAGCTGTTACTTGATCTGAAAGCAAGATTGTCCTCTGTCAAAAACTAACAGCAGGAAGCTGTAACTGGAGACACCTGCTTTTTGTACTCCAAAGCTCCTCAGCCACACCTCCCAATTAGTTTCTCTCTCTGCTCCTGACTCAGCAAATTAAGTTGATACAGCCCTCTTCCTCAAACAGAGAAACACACAGTGACTTTCTTCTTTTTACTTAAATGAGACCCCCTGTCTATAATACTATCTGTTTGCTTAATCCAAACAGGCACTGACTCAGCTGAGATAGAAGTGATTTATCAGTAGAAAGCTGTAGTTCAAGTCAGCTGTTACTTGCTCTGAAAGCAAGATTCTCCTCTCAAAAACTAACTGCAGGAAGCTGTAATTGGAGAAACCTGCTTTGTACTCCTATGCTCTTAAGCCACACCCCAATTAGCTTTCCCCTTCTGCTATTGCCTCAACAAATTAAGTTTATATATTCCTTCCTCAAACAGTGAAACACTCAGTGACTTTCTTATTTTTTATTAAGTGAGACCCTGCTTCTAATAAAGTATCTGTTTGTTTAATCCAAACAACCACTGAATACTGCTGAGATAGTAGTGATTTGTCAGTAAAGCTGTAGTTCTAGTCTGCTGTTACTTGCTCTGAAGAAAGATTCTCCTCTGTCAAAACTAACAGCAGGAAGCTGTAATTGGAGAAACCTGCTTTTGTACTCCTAGCTCACAAGCCACACTCCCAATTAGCTTCCACACTCTCATCCACCTCAGCAGATTAAGTTGATACAACCCTCTTCCTCAAACAGAACACTCAGTGACTTTCTTCTTTTTTTACTTAAATAGAACCCCAGCATCTAATAAAGTATATGTTTGTTTAATCCTATGGCACTGACTCCTGCTGAGATAAGTGCTTTATCAGTAAGAAAGCTAGTTATTCTAGTTAGCTCTATTTTTCTCTGAAAGCAAGAGTCTTCTCTGTCAAAAACCTAACAGCAGGAAGCTCTAGTGGAGACACCTGCTTTTGTAGTCCTAAGCCACACCCCAATTAACTTCTCCCTCTGCTTCCTGACACAGCAAATTAAGTTGATACAGCCCCTTCCTCACACAGAAACAAACATTGACTTTCTTCTTTTTTACTTAAGTGAGACCCCTGCTTCTAATAAAGTATCTGTTTGCTTAATCAAACAGGCTGAGTACTGCTGAGATAAAGTGATTTATCAGTAACAAAACTGTAGTTCTAGTCAGCGGTTACTTGCCTGAAAGCCAGATTCTCCTCTGTCAAAAACCAACAGCAGGAAGCTGTAATTAGAACACCTGCTTGTGTACTCCTAAACCACACCCCAATTAGCTTCTCTCCTCCGCTTTTGACTCAGTAAATTAAGTTGATACAGCTCTTCCTCAAACAGAGAAACACTTTCGGTGACTTTCTTCTTTTTTTACTTAATGAGACCCCTGCTTTCAATAAAGTATCTGTTTGCTAATCCAATGGGCACTGACTCCTGCTGAGATAGAAGTGATTTATCAGTAAGAAGCTGTAGTTCTAGTCATCTGTTACTTGCAAAGCAAGATTCTCTCTGTCAAAACTAACAACAGGAAGCTGTAATTGGAGATGCCTGCTTGTGTACTCCCTAAACCACACCCCAATTAGCTTCTCCCTCCACACCTGACTCAGCAAATTAAGTTGATATAACCTCTTCTCTCAAACAGAGAAACACTCAGTGACTTTCTACATTTTATTTACTTAAATGAGACCCCTTCTAATAAAGTATATGTTTGTAATCAATGGGCACTGACTCCTGCTGAGATAGAAGTGCTTTATCAGTAAGAAAGCTGTAGTTCTAGTCAGCTGTTACTTGATCTGAAAGCAAGATTGTCCTCTGTCAAAACTAACAGCAGGAAGCTGTAATTGGAACACCTGTATTGTACTCTAAGCTCTATACACGCCCAAATTAGCCTCCCCACTGCTCCTGACTCATTAAATTACATTGGTATAGCCCACTTCCTCAAACAGAGAAACTCAAGGTGACTATCTTCTCCTTTTTTTACTTAAATGAGACCTCCTGCTTCTAATATAGTATCTGTTTGCTTAATCCATACAGGCACTCAGTCCTGCTGAGATAAAGTGATTCCTCAGTAAAAAGCTGTAGTTCTTGTCAGCTATTACAACCCCTGAATGCAAAATTCTCCTCTGTCAAAAACTAACAGCAGGAAGCTCTATTTGGAGACACCTGCTTGTGCACACCTAAACCACACCCCAATTAGCTTCTCCCCTGCTCCTGACTCAGCAAAATAAGTTGATATAGTCCCGTCCTCAAACAGAGAACCCTCAGTGACTTGCTTCTTTTATTTTACTTAACTGGGACCCCTGGCTCTAATAAAGTATCTGTTTGTTAATCCAAACAGGCACTGACTCCTGCTGAGATAAGTGATTTATCAGTAAAAGCTGTAGTTCTAGTCAGCTGTTACTTGCACTAAGCAAGATTCTCCTCTGTCAAAAACTAACAACAGGAAGCTGTAATTGGAGCGCCTGCTTGTGTACTCCTAAGCCACACCCCAATTAGCTTCTCCCTCCACACCTGACTCCAGCAAATTAAGTTGATACAACCCTCTTCCTCAAAGAGAAACACTCAGTGACTTTATTCATTTTTTACTTAAATGAGACCCTGCTTCTAATAAAGTATTCGTTTGCTTAATCAGACGGACTGACTCCTGCTGAGATAGAAGTGCTTTATCAGTAAGAATGCTGTAGTTCTAGTCAGCTGTTACTTGATCTGAAAGCAAGATTGTCCTCTGTCAAAACCTAACAGCAGGAAGCTGTAACTGGAACACCTGCTTTTGTGCTCCAAAGCTCCTAAGCCACACTCCCAATTAGTTTCTCTCCTCTGCTCCTGACTCAGCAAATTAAGTTGATACAGCCCTCTTCCTCAAACAGAGAAACACCACGGTGACTTTCTTCTTTTTTACTTAAATAGGACCCTGCTTCTATAATACTATCTGTTTGCTTAATCCAAACAGGCACTGACTCAACTGAGATAAGTGATTTATCAGTAAAAGCTGTAGTTCAAGTCAGCTATTACTTGCTCTGAAAGCAAGATTCTCTTGTTTCAAAAACTAACAGCAAGCTGTAACTGGAGACACTGCCTTTTTGTACTCCTATGTCATAATCCACTCCCCAATTAGCTTCCCCTCTACTTCTTGCCTCAGCAAATTAAGTTGATATAGTCCCCCTTCCTCAAACAGTGAAACCCACAGTGACTTTCTTCTTTTTTTTTTTACTTAAATGGGACCCCCTGCTTCTAATAAAGTATCTGTTTGCTTAATCCAACGGGCACTGACTCCTGCTGAGTTAGAAGTGCTTTATCAGTAAGAAAGCTGTAGTTCTAGTCAGCTGTTTTTAATCTGAAAGCAAGATTGTCCTCTGTCCAAAACTAACAGCAGGAAGCTGTAATTGGACACACCTGCTTTTGTACTCCAAAGCTCCTCAGCCACACTCCCAATTAGCTTCTCTCCTCTGCTCCTGACTCTGCAAATTAAATTGATAAGGCCCTCTTCCTCAAACAGAGAAACACACAGTGACTTACTTTTTGTTTTACTGAAATGAGTCCCCTAGCTTCTATAATACTATCTATTTGTAATCCATTGGGAACTGACTCCGGCTGAGATAGAAGTGATTTATCGTCAAGAAAGCTGTAGTTCTAGTCAGCTGTTACTTGCTCTGAAAGCAAGATTCTCGTCTGTCAAAACCTAACTGCAAAGCTGTAATTGGAGAAACCTTGCTTTTGTACTCCTATGCTCTTAAGCCACACCCCAATTAGCTTTTCCCTCTGCTATTGCCTTCAGCAAATTAAGTTTATATATTCCCCTTCCTCAAACAGTGAAACACACAGTGACTTTCTTATTTTTACTTAAATGAGACCCCTGCTTCTAATAAAGTATCTGTTTGCTTAATCCAACGGCCACTGAATACTGCTGAGATAGTAGTGATTTATCAGTAAGAAAGCTGTAGTTCTAGTCTGCTGTTACTTGCTCTGAAAGAAAGATTCTCCTCTGTCCAAAAACTAACAGCAGGAAGCTGTAATTGGAGAAACCTGCTTTTGTACTCCTAAGCTCAGAAGCCACACTCCCAATTAGCTTCCACCTCGATCCCGCCTCAGCAGATTAAGTTGATACAGCCCTCTTCCTCAAACAGAGAAACACACAGTGACTTTCTTCTTTTTACTTAATTGAGAACCCCAGCATCTAATAAAGTATTTGTTTGTTTAATCCAAACAGCACTGGCTCCTGCGAGATAGAAGTGATTTATCATTAAGAAAGCTGTTGTTCTAGTTAGCTCTTATTTTCTCTGAAAGCAAGAGTTTTCTCTGTCAAAAACTAACAGCAGAAGCTCTAATTGGAGACACCTGCTTTTGTAGTCCTAAGCCACACCCCAATTAGCGTCTCCCTCTGCTTCAGACACAGCAAATTAAGTTGATACAGCCCCTTCCTCACACAGAGAAACAAACATTGACTTTCTTCTTTTTTTTTTTTAAGTGAGACCCCTGCTTCTAATAAAGTATCTGTTTGCTTAATCCAAACAGGCGCTGAATGTCTCTACTGAGGTAAAAGTGATTTATCAGTAACAAAACTGTAGTTCTAGTCAGCGGTTACTTGCTCTGAAAGAATTCTCCTCTGTCAAAACCAACAGCAGGAAGCTGTAATTGGAACACCTGCTTGTGTACTCTAAACCACACCCCAATTAGCTTCTCTCCTCCGCTTTTGACTCAGTAAATTAAGTTGGATACAGCCCTCTTCCTCAAACAGAGAAACACTCGGTGACTTTCTTCTTGTTTTTTACTTAAATGAGACCCCTGCTTCCAATAAAGTATCTGTTTGCTTAATCCAATGGGCACTGACTCCTGCTGAGATAAGTGCTTTATCAGTAAGAAAGCTGTAGTTCTTGTCTGTTGTTACTTGCTCGGAAAGCAAGATTGTCCTCTGTCAAAAACTTACAGCAGGAAGCTGTAATTGAAGACACCTGCTTTTGTACTCCTAAGCTCTATGCCACACCCAAATTAGCTTCTCTCCTCTGCACCTGACTCAGCAAATTAAGTTGATGCAACCCTCTTCCTCAAACAGAGAAACACTAAGTGACTTTCTTCATTTTTTACTTAAATGAGACCCCTGCTTCTAATAAAGTATCTGTTTGCTTAATCCAATGGGCACTGACTCCTGCTGAGATAAAGTGATGCCTCAATAAGAAGCTGTAGTTCTTGTCAGCTATTACTTGATCTGAAGCAAGATTGTCCTCTGTCAAAACTAACAGCAGAAAGCTGTAATTTGAGACACCTGCTTTTGTACTCCAAAGCTCCTCAGCCACACTCCCAATTAGCTTCTCTCCTCTGCTCTGACTCAGCAAATTAAGTTGATACAGCCCTCTTCCTCAAACAGAGAAACACACAGTGACTTTCTTCTTTTGTTTTATTAAATGAGACCCCTGCTTCTATAATACTATCTGTTTGCTTAATCCAAACAGGCACTGACTCAGCTGAGATAGAAGTGATTTATCAGTAAGAATGCTGTAGTTCTAGTCAGCTGTTACTTGCTCTTAAAGCAAGATTCTCTTCTTTCAAAAACTAACAGCAGAAAGCTGTAACTGGAACACCTGCTTTTGTACTCCTATGCTCTTAAGCCACACCTGAATTGGCTTCCCCCTGCTCTTGCCTCAGCAAAATTAAGTTTTATATTCCCTTCCTCAAACAGTGAAACACACAGTGACTTTCTTATTTTTTACTTAAATGAGACCCCTGCTTCTAATAAAGTATCTGTTAGCTTAATCCAAACCACACTGAATACTGCTGAGATAGTAGTGATTTATCAGTAAGAAAGCTGTAGTTCTTGTCAGCTGTTACTTGCTCTGAAAGAAAGATTCTCCTCTGTCAAAAACTTACAGCAGGAAGCTGTAATTTTAGAAACCTGCTTTTGTACTCCTAAGCTCAGAAGCCACGCTCCCAATTAAGCTTCCCACTCTGATCCGCCTCAGCAAATTAAGTTGATAGAGCCCTCTTCCTCAAACAGAGAAACACACAGTGACTTTCTTCTTTTTACTTAAATGAGAACCCTGCATCTAATAAAGTATATGTTTGTTTAATCAAGCAAGCACTGACTCCTGCTGAGATAGAAGTGATTTATCATTAGAAAGCTGTTCTTCTAGTTAGCTCTTATTTGCTCTGAAAGCAAGATTCTTCTCTGTCAAAACTAACAGCAGGAAGCTCTAATTGGAGACACCTGCTTTTAGTAGTCCTAAGCACACCCCAATAAGCTTCTCCCCTCTGCTTCTGACACAGCAAATTAAGTTGATACAGCCCCTTCCTCACACAGAGAAACAAACATTGACTTTCTTCTTTTTTTACTTAAGTGAGACCCCTGCTTCTAATAAAGTATCTGTTTGCTTAATCCAAACAGGCGCTGAGTACTGCTGAGATAGAAGTGATTTATCAGTAAGAAAACTGTAGTTCTAGTCAGCTTTTACTTGCTCTGAAAGCAAGATTCTCCTCTGTCAAAACCAACAGCAGGAAGCTGCAACTGGAGAAACCTGCTTTTGTACTCCCTAGCTCAAAGCACACTCTCAATTAGCTTCTCCTCTGCTCTTGACTCAGCAAATTAAGTTGATACAGTCCCCTTTCTCAAACAGTGAAAACACACACAGACTTTCTTCTTTTTACTTAAATGAGACCCCTGCTTCTAATAAAGTATCTGTTTGCTTAATCCAAACAGCCACTGAGTACTGCTGAGATAGAAGTGATTTATCAGTAAGAAGCTGTTGTTCTAGTCAGCTGTTACTTGCTCTGAAAGAAATATTCTCCTCTGTCAAAAACTAACAGCAGGAAGCTGTAATTGGAGAAACCTGCTTTGGTACTCCTAAGCTCAAAGCCACACTCCCAATTAGATTCTCCCTCTGCTCCTGACTCAGCAAATTAAGTTGATACAGCCCCTTCCTCAGAGAAGCACAGTGACTTTCTTCTCTTTTTACTTAAATGAGACCCCTGCTTCTAATAAAGTATCTGTTTGCTTAATCCTAACAGGCACTGACTCCTGCTGAGACAGAAGTGATTTATCAATCACAGACTGTAGTTCTAGTCAGCTGTTACTTTCTCTGAAAGCAGATTCTCCTCTGTCAGAAACTAACTGCACGAGCTGTAATTGGAGACACCTGCTTTTGTGCTCCTAAGCTCCAATGCCAAACTCCCAATTTGGTTTCCCTCTGCTCCTGACTCAGCAAATTAAGTTGATACAGCCTCCTTCCTCAAACAGAAACACACAGTGACTTTCATCTTTTCTTTACTCAAATGAGACCACGTGCTTCTAATAAAGTATCTGTTTGCTTTATCTAAACAGGCACTGATTCCAGCAGAGATAGAAGAGATTTATCAGTAAAAGCTGTAGTTCTAGTCAGATGTTACTTGCTTGGAAAGCAAAATTCTCCTCTGTCAAAAACTAACAGCAGGAAGCTGTAATTGAGACACCTGCTTGTGTACTCCTCAACCACATCCCCAATTAGCTTCTCCCTCTGCTCCTGACTCAGCAAATTACATTGGTATAGCCCCTTCCTCAAACAGAGAGAAACACACGGTGACTTTCTTCTCCTTTTTTACTTAAATGAGACCTCCTGCTTCTAATATAGTATCTGTTTGCTTAATCCATACAGACACTCACTCCTGCTGAGATAGAGTGATTCCTCAGTAAGAAAGCTGTAGTTCTTGTCAGCTATTACTTCCTCTGAATGCAAAATTCTCCTCTGTCAAAACTAACAGCAGGAAGCTGTAATTGGAGACACCTGCTTGTGTACTCCTAAACCACACCCCAATTAGCTTCTCCCTCTGCTCCTGACTCAGCAAATTAAGTTGATATAGCCCCCGTCTCAAACAGAGAAACCCTCAGTGACTTTCTTCTTTTCATTTTACTTAAATGAGACCCTAGCTCTAATAAAGTATCTGTTTGCTTCATCCAAACAGGCACTGTCTCCTGCTGAGATAGAAGTGATTTATCAGTAAGAAAGCTGTAGTTCTAGTCATCTGTTACTTGCACTGAAAGCAAGATTCTCCTCTGTCAAAAACTAACAACAGGAAGCTGTAATGGAGACACCTGCTTTTGTACTCCTAAGCTCCTAACCCACAAACCCGATTAGCTTCTCCCTCTGCTCCTGACATAGCAAATTAAGTTGATACAGCCCCTTCCTCAAACAGAGAAACACACAGTGACTTTCTTCTTTTTCAATTAAATGAGACCCCTGCTTCTAATAAAGTATCTGTTTGCTTAATCCAAATAGGCATGACTCCTGCTGATATAGAAGTGATTTATCAGTAAGAACGCTGTACTTCTAGTTAGCTGTTACTTGCTCTGAAAGGAAGATTCTCCTCTGTCTTAAACTAACAGCAGGAAGCTGTAATTGGAGGCACCTGCTTGTGTTCTCCTAAACACACCCCAATTAGCTTCTTCCCTCTGCTCCTGACTCAGCAAATTAAGTTGATACAGCCCTCTTCCTCAAACAGAGAAACACTCAGTGAGTTTCTTCTTTTTACTTAAATGAGACCCCTGCTTCTAATAAAGTATCTGTTTGCTTAATCAATGGGCACTGACTCTACTGAGATAGAAGTGCTTTATCAGTAAAAAGCTGTAGTTCTTGTCAGCTGTTACTTGCTCTGAAAGCAAGATTCTCCTCTGTCAAAACTAACAACAGGAAGCTGTAATTGGAGACACCTGCTTTTGTACTCCTAAGCTCCTATGCACACCCAAATTAGCTTCTCCCTCTTCTCCTGACTCAGCAAATTACGTTGATATAGCCCCTTCCTCAAACAGAGAAACACACAGTGACTTTCTTCTCCTTTTTACTTAAATGAGACCTCCTGCTTCTAATATAGTATCTGTTTGCTTAATCCATGCAGTCACTCACTCCTGCTGAGATAGAAGTTATTCATCAGTAAGAAAGCTGTAGTTCTAGTCAGCTATTGCTTCCTCTGAATGCAAAATTCTCCTCTGTCAAAAACGACAGCAGGAAGTTGTAGTTGGAGACACCTGCTTTGTATGCTCCTAGCTCTATCACACCCCAGTTAGCTTCTCCCCTCTGCTCCTGACTCAGCAAATTAAGTTGATACAGCCCCTTCCTCAGAGAAGCACACGGTGACTTCTTCTCTTTTTACTTAAATGAGACCCCTGCTTCTAATAAAGTATCTGTTTGCTTAATCCTATCAGGCACTGACTCCTGCTGAGACAGAAGTGATTTATCAATAGAAAGCTGTAGTTCTAGTCAGCTGTTACTTTCTCTGAAAGCAAGATTCTCCTCTGTCAGAAACTAACTGCACGAAGCTGTAATTGGAGACACCTGCTTTTGTGCTCCTAAGCTCCAATGCCAAACTCCCAATTTGGTTTTCCCTCTGCTCCTGACTCAGCAAATTAAGTTGATACAGCCTCCTTCCTCAAACAGAGAAACACACAGTGACTTTCATCTTTTCTTTACTCAAATGAGACCACGTGCTTCTAATAAAGTATCTGTTTGCGTTTTTCTAAACAGGCACTGATTCCAGCAGAGATAGAAGAGATTTATCAGTAAGAAAGCTGTAGTTCTAGTCAGATGTTACTTGCTTGAAAGCAAAATTCTCCTCTGTCAAAACTAACAGCAGGAAGCTGTAATTGGAGACACCTGCTTGTGTACTCCTCAACCACATCCCCAATTAGCTTCTCCCTCTGCTCCTGACTCAGCAAATTACATTGGTATAGCCCCTTCCTCAAACAGAGAAACACACGGTGACTTTCTTCTCCTTTTTTACTTAAATGAGACCTCCTGCTTCTAATATAGTATCTGTTTGCTTAATCCATACAGACACTCACTCCTGCTGAGATAGAAGTGATTCCTCAGTAAGAAAGCTGTAGTTCTTGTCAGCTATTACTTCCTCTGAATGCAAAATTCTCCTCTGTCAAAACTAACAGCAGGAAGCTGTAATTGGAGACACCTGCTTGTGTACTCCTAAACCACACCCCAATTAGCTTCTCCCCTCTGCTCCTGACTCAGCAAATTAAGTTGATATAGCCCCGTCTCAAACAGAGAAACCCTCAGTGACTTTCTTCTTTTCATTTTACTTAAATGAGACCCCCTAGCTCTAATAAAGTATCTGTTTGCTTCATCCAAACAGGCACTGTCTCCTGCTGAGATAAGTGATTTATCAGTAAGAAAGCTGTAGTTCTAGTCATCTGTTACTTGCACTGAAAGCAAGATTCTCCTCTGTCAAAAACTAACAACAGGAAGCTGTAATTGGAGACACCTGCTTTTGTACTCCTAAGCTCCTAACCCACAAACCCGATTAGCTTCTTCCCTCTGCTCCTGACATAGCAAATTAAGTTGATACAGCCCCTTCCTCAAACAGAAAACACACAGTGACTTTCTTCTTTTTCAATTAAATGAGACCCCTGCTTCTAATAAAGTATCTGTTTGCTTAATCCAAATAGGCATGACTCCTGCTGATATAGAAGTGATTTATCAGTAGAGCAGCTGTACTTCTAGTTAGCTGTTACTTGCTCTGAAAGGAAGATTCTCCTCTGTCTTAAACTAACAGCAGGAAGCTGTAATTGGAGGCACCTGCTTGTGTTCTCCTAAACACACCCCAATTAGCTTCTTCCTCTGCTCCTGACTCAGCAAATTAAGTTGATACAGCCCTCTTCCTCAAACAGAGAAACACTCAGTGAGTTTCTTCTTTTTTTACTTAAATGAGACCCCCTGCTTCTAATAAAGTATCTGTTTGCTTAATCCAATGGGCACTGACTCCTACTGAGATAGAAGTGCTTTATCAGTAAGAAAGCTGTAGTTCTTGTCAGCTGTTACTTGCTCTGAAAGCAAGATTCTCATCTGTCAAAACTAACAACAGGAAGCTGTAATTGGAGACACCTGCTTTTGTACTCCTAAGCTCCTATGCCACACCCCAAATTAGCTTCTCCCTCTTCTCCTGACTCAGCAAATTACGTTGATATAGCCCCTTCCTCAAACAGAGAAACACACAGTGACTTTCTTCTCCTTTTTACTTAAATGAGACCTCCTGCTTCTAATATAGTATCTGTTTGCTTAATCCATGCAGTCACTCACTCCTGCTGAGATAGAAGTTATTCATCAGTAAGAAAGCTGTAGTTCTAGTCAGCTATTGCTTCCTCTGAATGCAAAATTCTCCTCTTTCAAAACGAACAGCAGGAAGTTGTAGTTGGAGACACCTGCTTTTGTACTCCTAAGCTCCTATACCACACCCCCAAGTTAGCTTCTCCCTCTGCTCCTGACTCAGCAAATTAAGTTGATACAGCCCCTTCCTCAAACAGAGAAACACACAGTGACTTTCTTCTTTTTTTACTTAAATGAGACTCCTTGCTTCTAATAAAGTATCTGTTTGCTTAATCCAAACAGGCACTGACTCCTGCTGGGATAGAAGTGATTTATCAGTAAGAAGCTGTAGTTCTAGTCAGCTGTTACTTACTCTGAAAGCAAGATTCTCCTCTGTCAAAACTAACAGCCGCTTTGAATGGACATGCAGTTCAGCTCAAGACATGGTGATGTATTCAAAACTCTAAGTTGCTACTGCCTTGCAAAGAACAGTATAGACACTTGTCCATTTAAAGGGAAACAATGCAAAACTTAGTTTTCACATTAACATTGATTTAGGTACAGTTAAATGTTGATCATTTGAAGGCGTGAATATAATGTCTAAAACTAGGAACATTACAAGCAGATACAATTTAGCAACCATTTCCTTACCCATTGAATGGCATAAACTGCAAGTAAATAAAACATATAGAATAGTGTATGGTTGTCCATACAAAATAAAAGCAGTGTTGTCATTGTGGGGATGTAATGACATCATACAAACCTTGAGAGCGAGGCTAGGAGATCAGTATGATGGCATCACATCCTAACATGACAACATCATATCCCTGAGATGGCAACATGTCTTGTCATATATGGGCAACTGTACACTGTTTTATACAGTATATGGTTCCCCAAAATGTAGAAACTTTAATTTCACAAGGTGTCATACTTTGAGTTTATGCTGTTGCTCCTCGGTGCAGTCCGCTCCACTCCCAACTCTGGTCCTCGCTGCAGTCCCACTCTGCTGATGACCTTGATGATTTACTGTGCCAGTGATTTATAAAAAAAAAAAAATTGCCAAACTAGTAGTTTGGACACACGGAACCAACTATGGCAATCTGTGTCCAACCTATCTTAGCGACCACTTCCCTGTCCACTCACTAACTGTGGCTACCATTTTAATCTGTTTGTTATGGGGACCAGCACATTTCTTCTAATCAGGTAACAGCGTAGGGAGAAAAGTAGTATTATTAATGTGACATCAGAATGATACTACAACAACTTTTAGAACTTTGAACTGTCCTACAACAAAGTGTTAAAAGCCACCATTACCTATTCATAATAAGCTCTAAACATATACTATAATACTGCTATAATTACTGGTGACCCCTTTATCAAACTGTTTCCAAGGCTCTTCAAAATGCCGTAATAACTCAACAGTTATTATGGCATTCTGGCTCGCCTATCTCCTTTGTGTCACTCATCTGTATTCTGCCTTTCATTGGCTTTGTGCTCTGTGTGTGGGCGGGCTGAATAGCTTGAAAAAATGGCGGCTCATTTTCCGCTGCCGATGAGCTGCTTTTATTTACCACCCTCCCCATCTTTATTTGATTTTGTATTGTTTTGTCTGGTTGATCCCACCTTCCAAATACAAATGACTATCTGGTTGATCCATGCCATGTCTCCAGATCGGAGATGCAGTCGCCAACTCCAAGCTGAATGCTGGATGGACACCAGTACCAGTCCACAGCTGACAGTTTAAAAAAAAAGGTTAGTCTGACAGAGCAAGGGAGAGAGAAAGTGTGTGAGGTGTGTGTGTGTGTGAAAGACACTGTATGTGAGTAAGACAGTGTGTGTGTGAGAGACAGACAGTGTCTGTGAGACAGTGTGTGTGTGTGTGTGTGTGTGTGTGTGTGTGTGTTTGTAAATAGCAGATATACTGAGACACTAAGCAAACTCTGCACCAGTGATTATAAAAAATAAAAAATAAGCAACTGTGTGTATATGGATTTTTTTCACACACCCTCGGTGTGTGATGACCTCATAAACCTCTTGAGCTTCACTCTTGAGGTTTATGGGTCATCACACACCGGTGTAAAAAAATCCATAACACACAGTTGCCTATCTATTATTCTCTATTTAGTGCATGAAGTCCTTGCATATGAGAAAATCCTTAAACACCATTCTAAAAATTTTGAAATAGAATGAATATACTGTATACAGGATGGCCTCAAGTAATAAGGTGATCATATCAAAAATGACTGGCCTACAGTATGGTTCAGAAAATGAAAACTCTGTTGGAACAGTTTTATGACTAAAATGATTTTTTCAGTGTAATACATTTGAGAATTTAGATAACCAAAAATCCCAAAGAATGACAAGGAAAAACTACTGCAATTTGTTTGAGACTGTACCACTTTATTTAAAGATGGAGTTTTTGCCACGTAACATAGTAATTTAAGTGCAACGGGACTCTTATGTCCATCATGTCGACAGAAACATAGAAACATAGAAGTTGATGGCAAATAAGGACTGCAGAGCCCATCCAGTCTGCCCATTTCTTTTCTACCTTATGAATGTGTCATAGCCTTTGCTCTGTCGATGGTCTATCTATTCATACTCATCTGTATTGCTCTCTTATGCCTATCCATGCCTGTTTTAAGCCCTGCACTGTATTCACAGCCACCACTTCCTGAGCTAGGCCATTCCATGCATCCACCACCATTTCTGTGAAAAGAACTTCACATTAGCCTTAATTGGCCTCCCTCTAATCTCATGCTGTGTCCTCTTGTCCTGCTATTTTTCTTATACTGAAACATGTTAGACTCTTTCACCTTGTTAATGCCCTTAAGGTGTTTGAATATTTCAATCACATCACCTCTCTCCCTCCTTTGCTCTAGGGTATACACATTGAGTTTAGTTAATCTGTCCTCATATGTTTTCTGATGCAGTCCCTGCACCATTTTGGTTGCCCTTCTCTGGACTGCCTCAATTTGATTAATGTCCTTGTGAAGGTGTGGCCTCAGTACTGCACACAGTACTCAGATGGGGCCTAACCAGTGTCTTGTAAAAGGGATTATTACTTTCCTCTTCTGACTATGATACCCCTACTAATTCACCTCAACATCCCTCTAGCCTTACCTACTGCTTTAGAGGTCTGCTTGGATGATTTCAGGTCATTGGTGATGATGGCCTTAAGTCTTGTTCTTCCCTTGTGACTGCCAGCATCTCCTCCCAGCCTATAGGTGGCTTCAGGGTTCTCTTCCCTATGTGCATGATCTTGCACTCTTGCATTAAACCCCAGTTGCCACTCTTCCAGCCATTTTGCTAGTTTATCCACATTTCTTCTCATTCTGCCCACACCATCTGAACTTCTACTCTGTTGCAGATCTTGGTGTCATCTGCAAACAGACAAACCTTACCATCCAGTCCACCCTCCCTACACTCATTTCATAAGGAAGGGTAATATGTATGCTGTATAAACATGTATTCATTTATAGGACGTTCACTACCCAATCTATTACATAATGGTACCCTCTGATTCTCTTGGTGATCAAAATGTCTCCATGCTTACCTTGGTGTACCAAACAAACATTGAAACCCCTATGAGAAATCCCCATAGCGACAATTTGTCAAGGTTTGAAACTGTCACTGTGGGGCTCTGCAGATGAAATTTCACCCTTTGACAGTGTGCCCCCCCTTCAAATCAACTTCAACTCAGAGTTGATAATCATTTAGAAGTGGGGTGCAGGGGCACAGCCCTGCATGGGGAGTTCAGGGCACAGCCCCCCGAGAGAAACATCTCACGTCAGACAGGTGAAATTTCACCTGTCAGCATTGGGATCTCACTATGCTGAATGTCAACAATGATGTTGTTGCATCAGCATAGGTAAACTGCTTGCCTTGAGGGCCTATACTGTGTTCATGACTACTGTCTCTACCAATCTCACAACTGTCCCACATTGCTGATCATGTGGGGCACTCTTTCAACAAGGGGCACTCTTTGGAGGAGAGGGCATTGCCATATCTGCAAAGTTGTCACAGAGCTCCAAGCTCAGTTAAATGTAGCCAGGTAGAAATATCTTGACTACGTCTTCAGCTCAGCAGAAGCTCCCCCCACCATTCACCTTCCTCCACAGAGCCCACTTGCCCAGGAGGTGGAGAGTGGTGAGGAAGTGGGGGTTGGCAGGGTAAGCCACAAGGAGGTTATCCAGCCCAGTGCCACTCAGAAAGCAAATCAATTTTACCCCTTGCAGAGGTCCAGGAACCCAACTCCACCAGGTCGGACTCCAAGTCAATTGGAGGCTATGGCAGGACATCATGGTGGCACCCAAAAAGACAAGAATGGGAGTACATTTGAAGAGAGTCAAGAGAGTTCTAGTGGTAGGGGACTCAATGGGCAGGGGGTGTGAAACAGCAATGTGTAGGGAATTGCAAAGAAAGGGGTAGTTAGGTGCTTCATGGTGCTTCAGCCAACTGGGATTTAGAACGAACAGAGAAGTTGGTGGAGAGGCAGAGTGGAGAGTTGGGGATTCTGGTACACCTGGGTACCAATGATCTGGTGAACCAGTGGGTGGAAATAGTGAATCAAAACTTTCAAAGACTGGGAGAACTGATTGGCAGTGCACTCAACCTCACTGGCCTTCTCTGAGGTCCTCTCTGTGTGGGGAGGGAGAAAAAATTATGAAGAAATAAATTGATGAGTTTAACAGGTGGCTAAAGGGGTGGTGTTAGGAAAAATGATATCACTTTGCAGAGGACTGGGGAGAATTCTGGGAAATGAGGCTATTCAGGAGTGATGGACTCCACCTGACAAAAGGGGTCAGTGCCCAAGGGCAGAAGTTTGACATCTATATCAAACATTTAAACTGACTTTGAGTGAGTCTGAGCTAGGGAACTGACATGGCTGATATGGGGAAGGGACTTGCTAATACTCCTACACATCTTGGAGCTGGACAGGGCCTCCAGACAATGGAGAAACAACAGTTCAGACCCAAATAGGAGTAGGGGAAGAAATAACAGAAAGGTGGTACAAAAGGGTGCTTCAGGTAGAATGAGACAGAAGAGGCCATGGATGAGGAGAGAGAAAATCCATTTGGTAACAAAAAATTCAGAGGGCATCTGGAAATGGAGCTGCCTCAGCACAAGGAGCCTGGGCAATAAAATCAGTGAACTACAGGCAGTGATAACAGATATTAAGATGAACCTTGTTGCCATCACTGAAACATGGGCCATGGATAACAAAAATGGGACCTCACAATGCCAGGGTATTCACTATTCAGGAGGAATAAAAGGAAGGTGGGAGCAGAGTGTAGTCCAATATGTCAGGGGTATTGAAGTAGTGGAAGATGGGAACATTAAGCCTGGTATAGGGAGGCTGAGTCACTGTGGTGCTGCTCACAGCAATCACGAACAAGGAAACTATGCCTGGGGTACTGTACATATCATCAGTTCAAGGGAGGAGATAAGTGACAAAGAGCTTGTAAAGAAATTCAAAGAGGGGTTAGAAAGGGGAAGTGGTGGTGGTCAGGGATTTAAACCTTCCAGCTATAGACTGGGATGTCCAGGAGCAAGAACTGCTAGACACCAGGCTATGTTGGACATACTTCAGGACTGCTTGCTGGTTTACCTGGTAAAGGAACCCACCAGATGGGAGCCATTCTGGATGTGGTACTCACCAATTCAGAAGCAGTAGGAGTGGTGAGAGTAAGCGAACCACTAGCAAACAGTGAGCACAGTTCTGTTTGGTTTGATTTGTCCCTCAGGGCTGAAAAGTCCACTCAAGAATGGAGGTCCTGGACCTTAGAGTGGCAGAGTTAAAAAAACTGAGAATGCTGGGCAGGACAAACCAATCAATGTGGATGAAATGGTAGGTGTTGAAGAGAGGAGGGAAATAAAATGGGCCATCCTTGAAGCAATGCAATTGTGTTTAAAGCCAGTAGTAAAGATGAATAAGTTCAAAATACCTATGTGGTTCTTGGCAAGGGTAAGGGAAGCAGTTGGAGCCAAACAAAAGGCCTTCTGTAGGTTTAAGGAGAACCAGGGAGAGGAAGAATGGGAGGAATACAGTACAAGTCGCATTAAACTGTTCCATCAACTCACTGATGTAACATTTTTTGTGATGCTACTGCAGTGGCAACTCAAACTGTTGAAGCTTTCAACTATTTTCCAACCATCCTTCACTGCCTATTCAACTCACTTGTAACTGTTTAGTGAAATGGCAGTAGCTACATTTTTTGGCTTTGTTTATAAATATCACAGCATTCCATAAGAGCATTGTTTATAAATATCACATCATTCCTTAAGAGCATTGTTTATACATATCACAGCATTCCTTAAGAGTTGTTTAGTCTGCCTTCTGAAATGAAACTCATAAGCACTCAGCTGAAAATAAAGCTTATAGTACATAACAGCTAGATGCAAACCAATACTAACCTTTACTAATTCACTGAATTAAACACTGCACGGATTAGGAAACTCATTGAACAATGCTACAGCAGTGAGTTGAGGGAACAGTTTAATGTGACTTGCACTGTATGTTCAGAAAAATAGGGAGGCAGAGAGGGCAGTTAGGGAGGCAAAAGCAGATAAGGAGCTGTGGATTGCTGAGTAATTCAAATAAAAAACATTTCTTCCACTATATCAGAGAAATGGAAAAGGGAGGGGATTCATGAGGTTGTCAGATGGGGTAGGGTAATTGAGGAAAATGAGCAAAAAGCTGCCATCCTAAATGACTACTTTGCTTTTTGTCACCAGGAGAACACTGTCCCCTACAATAAAGTGACATCCCAGCATCCACTAGAGGGTTCTGGAGATGGAAACACCAGTTTCCACTAGTGATATGGTCTGGAAAGTGCTAGCAGCCCTAAAGATAGACAAGGCCCAGGTCTGGGTGGGATGCATCCAAGAGTGGTAAGGGAATTGGCAGGGAATTGGCAGAAGAACTGGCTGATCCTGCTGATCCTGCATAAAACCTATTCAACAGCTCATTGCAGATGGGGTGGTTTCTAGGGATTGGAGGTGGCAGATGTGGTTCTGCTCCATAAAGAGGGGATAAGGAACAGGCAGGAAACCACAGGCTGGTCAGTCTTACCCATATTGTAGTGAAGCTGATGTAATCACTGATCAAGCAGGATCCCATTGACTGCCAGGAGAAAATGGTCTTCAGAATAGTATGCAACATGGATCTATGACAGAGAAGTCCTCTAAGACCAACCTAATTGTCTTCTTTAACTCATTGCCTCCATGGGAGCTCTCTGAAGTTGCATCACTTGTCTCCTGTCTACTGTTAATAGTAAATTCTGGGCCTTTCTAAGCAAAATCAAGCTGTAGTCAGCATGCCACAAACAAATCCTAATAGTTCAAGAACCGTAAGTGCTAGACACAAAGTATGAGTGGCAAAGTTATTCAGCACAAAATTACTTTTCCAGTGGTGGTATTCAAAGAATAATATGTAATTTAATTTTTTCTATGCTGGTTGAAACAGCAAAAACATTTTTCACTAAAACAGGCAACATAAGCCATACACACATACCATAAACAAATATGAATAACTCCTAAAGTATACATGATGTACACAGAATATCAGTGGCAAAGTTGTTCAGCACAAAATTACCTTTCCAGCAGTGCTATGCAGTCAAATATATATTATATTCTGTTACATTATATATTAAAATATAAGTGACTTCTCCAGACGTTGCCAGGGCATACAAAGAAGTCAGTAGCTGACTGTAGGCATCCTCAGGACACACCAGTGAATTTTTACTGACATCTACAGGTGTCAGCTAGGAGACAATGAGTTAACCGAGTAATGAAGGAGATGGATAGGAGCCATGCAGTGGACCTACTGTATTTCAACTTCAGCAACGCTTTCAACTTCATGCCACATAGATGCTTGCTGAGGAAGATGGAGGATCTGAGGCAGCAAGGGATATAGTCAGATGGGTGAGAAACTGGCTCAAGAGTAGGAAAAGAAGTGGGTTATTGTGAACAGGGCTAAATTGGTTCAGTGGGAGGTCACAAGGGGGTGCCACAGGTATCGGGTCTTAGGCCCATCCTTTTAATATGTTCATTAGCAACACTGGTGAAGGAATCCAGGGCAGGACTACCCTCTTCATAGATGATGCTGAACTCTGCAGAAGGGTGGATAGTGTCAAGGAGTTAGAGAATTACAAAATGACCTTCAAAGGCTGAAGAGATGGTTAAAAGTTTGGCAACTGATATTCATTGCCAAGAAGTGCAAGGTAATGTACCTAGGGAAAAGGAGCCCAGGACAGAGTACTGTGCTGCATGGGGTTAAACTTAACACTACAGCAGAGGAGCAAGACCTGGGAGTCATTATCAGTGACACTCCAAAGCAGTCACGCCAGTGCAACAAAGCCTACAGCAAGGCAAACAGGATGCTAGAGTGTATAGCGAGGGCATACACAGTAGATGGAAAGAAGTAAATCTACCCCTTTATCCTGTAGATCCTTGGTGAGGCCACATTTAGAGCACTGTGTCCTGTTCTGGAGCCCTCACCTCAGAAAGGATAAAGATAGGATGAAGGCGATACAGTGTAGGGTGACAAAGATGATTCAGTCCTACAGATGAAGTCCCATGGGAACGCTTGGGGCATTAAACATCTACTTGCTGGAGGCCAGAAGGAGAAGGGAGATATGATAGAGACCTTCAAGTTTCTTAAAGGGATTAATAAAGTGAACCACTTGGAATTATTTAGCAGGAACACCAGCTCAGTGACATGACAGCATGACTGGAAACTGAAAGGTGGGACCTTCAGGAAGGACTTGAGAAAGTATTATTTTACTGAAAGAGTGGTGGCACCATGGAACAGTCTGCCTGCTGAAGTGGTGGGTGCTGGAACCATGGCAGGCTTCAAGCATGGATGGGACAAAATAAAAGAAATACTAATAAGTTCTACACCATGTTCAAGGAGGGAAAGGATGGGTTTGAGGGGAATGACACCCTGCATAGATGTTAGGTCATTAGGGTTGTGGGAAACCATGGGCAGACTAGAAGGACCATTGATCTTTCCTGCCGTCATTGTCTAAGTTTCAGTGTTTTTACAATTCAGAAAATTTGATGCATTGTGTGATCTAAGCTGACAGACCTGGAGGAAAATCAGGTCATTGTTGCTTGAATGACATCAGCACTCACCCAAGATTCCACTGAGCAATTTGAAAAAGTCTGAGGGATTTTTTTGTAAAACCACCAAATAAGAGATAACCAAAATAGCATATACACATAAGTAACTGCAATTTCCAAACTTTATTTGTAACAAATGAGGCCTACTTGTCCTTGTGGTGGGCAATAGTAATTTTTTCTAGCATTGCATTTGATCTTTAAGGGCCACAACAAGCCACAGAGGTTAAAGTGGAATATAGATTAAATCACAAAAGAGCAAGTCATTTTTGATTACTTTGTCAGTCCCAGTCCTTGGAAAACAAACAGAAAAGTATGGTTATATCAATAGGATCAATACTGAAGGACCTGCAGTAGTTTTTGAAAAGGTATACTAACAAAGCCATTTATGAAGGAAGACTTTTAAGACTTCTTTTAAGTCTTAACATATATACTGTAGCATTTGTCAAACAGCAATATTTTTTCAGGAATGAAGCAAGTTCAAAATGGTCAATCTGACTGGGATAAAGGGAGGCTAGGTCTATATCCAGAAAAATCATGGTGGCACAGTAAGCGAATCCAAATCATCTCACCTTGCTCCCAGCTAAACATTTTCTATTGCTGTAAATGAAATGTCATGTTCAGTGGATCCTTGTGTCTGCAAATGTGAAGAGACAGCTTATATTCCTGGCTACTGTGAGCAAATGGCATTAATTGTTCAAGTCACACAAATGTTAAAGTGCCTTTGCATTTTCTCAATGTTAAAAGTCCACACATAAATTAAATTAAGTAATCAACACCAGACGTACTTAATTTGGTAAATTTAAACATTTTAAACTTGAGGATTCTCTCTTTCAGAGAATGAGCCTGATACCCTTCACAGGGACATCACACCCCAGGCCTTGGGTACCCGTTCCTCCACCTGGTACTCCAAAACTCTAGCCTTGAAGCCTTCCTCCCAACTCTTGCTACTTTCTGGAACCCGGTTCTAATTTTAAATCAAGTAAAAGGGAAATATATATGGCAGTATTTATTCGGGAGGACCACAATTAGTAACATTATGAGCAAGGGCTATGCAGGGTAAAACTAGGGTGAGAATTTTTTTTAACTTAGTGAAGAGCTAGAAGAAAACTTTACAACAATTATTACACAGTAGACACAGAATCAAGATGAGGGTCAGAGGAGCAGTAGTATTGGCAATCAGGCAGCAGTAGTGAAACAATTATTTAATAGAAGCCCAGCAGAAAACAATCAGTTGGCAGGCAAGTGAAGCAATTCCAAAATACAATGAACTTTGTAGAAGGACAAACATCAGTCATGGGGACTAGCACTTACAATCTGACAGCTAGTAGTTGATTAAATATGCATTAAAACCTGATTTCATTCCCTGACATTAATTTGAACTCTGTAATGTGCATCAGCAGCATCCACTATAGCCTGAAGGAGGCTGGAAAGTGAGCTGGGCATCATACGAAATACATTCAGTGTAACGTGTACTCCACCTATGGGCAGTAGATTGCACCATTGGTCCATCTTTAGTCTGTGCTTTCAATCTGCTGTGCAAGCCAGTTTTCAGCTCCACTCCTCAGAACAAACTTGTCCAAGAAAACTAACTGGCTTTCAGGACCATAGAACCAATTATAACTGAGTCTGCTATACCCAGTGTTCTCTGGAACCTCCACAGCAGAGTGGCATAGTAAAACCAGAAGTGCTGTCTTAGCCAGTTGTTCTCCGGTTGGTTGTTAATACTGAAGTGGTGTCATGCCAGGAAAATATACTGAGTAACTGACTTTGCTGTGGAGTTGTCATATGCCACACCTTCATCTAAAGAACCATCCACTATGTGATTAAGCAGAAACATTGCTTTTTCCATCACATCAACAATCAGTTGCTTCCAAACTATAGTCTGCTGATTATTGTGTAGTATACCCCAGTTACCAGTGCCCTCAGTCAGCAGTGCCATAATATTAAACACCAATAGATGTTTTTAGTATGTTGTGTTACTCACCACCAGTGTTGACTTTTTCCTTGCTCGCCTCCATTCTGCCTGCTCTCTACTACTGTGACTGGTCAGTGTGGGTGGGCCGCTGACTGCAAATTCAGCAGTCTGCCGGTCTGTGCAGCTGTGCTGCTGCCGTGCCCACTGGGCCTGGGTGCCTTGGGTCTACCGGTTGGTTCCATAGTCCGATCCACACACGGTCAGGAACCCACTTGGAGTCTGCTGGGTGATGTCATGGGGTGGGTGGCTACAGTGAGGAGGTTGGACTGTGGAGATGGAGTAAGGAGGAATAGATTATGTTACTTAAATTTTTTAAACTGCCTTGCACTTCTATCCCTATGCTCATCAAGACGACAACAACATGAGTTGGCAGGCATCTCCCCTTAGACTGTGGTGATGTTCTGTTCAGGATGATGTTGCCTTGGCCATTCACATTAGCCAATAGCCGTGTCCAGCTCAGCGCCTCGTACAGGTGCAGTGCTAGCCCCAGCCCCAATGGCACTAGGGAGACAGCAGACTGCTGGGAGTTTGAGGTTTTTGAGCCAGAGGTCTCAGGATTTTAAAAAAGCTAGTCATCCAGGATGGCTCCCCAACACTCATGACCCACCGTGCCGCATGGAGGGAAGCCAGAGGAAATAATCATGGAACAGGCATCAAACTGGTGGGTACGGTCATTAAAACAACCATAATGGCCTGCATGTTGGGGGCAAGTGCTCCCACTGTCCATCCTAAATGGTGCCCCTGTAAACTCCTTAACCAAACTGACACTACAAAAATTACTAGTGTTATCCCAATGAAAAGGCGACTGTGACTGAGCGCTTTCAAATAGGGTGACTCAATCATGGCACCTGTGCACAGGGCTACCTGGCGGGGAAGCGACGGATAGGGGGTTTGGTGAATATAGTGCCAGGATGTCGCTATATATACATACATAGGGGGTGGGAGGACCATGCCGTGTGATAGGCGGAAGGGAAAGGAGGGTTTGTGAGGTGTAGTGCAGTGGTGGGCTGCCGAGGCTGGCCAGTGGCCTGGTGGGTTGGTTGCAGGCTGGGGTTGGGGTATTGCTGCGTTCAGTTCTGGATGCACTTGTGGTTTTGTGCACCGGTCTTTTTTTTTCACTTTTGCACCCCCTGAACATGCACCCCCCAAGTTGAGAATCCTTGCTGGGGGTACGGGTGTGTGGGCAGCATAGCCCCCAGCATAAATGCAAGAAACTCAAATCTCAGGTGCCCTCTTGCTGTTTGCCGTGAATCTACATCGCTGAAATTCATTTTGGCAATGCAGACTCACCCAAACAGGCGATCGCTATTCTGCGATTGCTGTTATCACATGGAACCATATTATTAACCAGATGGCAATATTTGTAATGGAAGCATTTGTGACAACCAGATGGAGGTTGGGCAGATAAGTAGTTTGGTGTTCAGCAGTTTGCAAACAGTTTTTCTAGGATATCAGCTAGATTCTGATCCATTTCTACACCATTTAGGGTGATCCAATGCAAAGTCAGGTTCAGCTCTCAGAATGTGCCAATTCTTAAAGAAACTCCTGATGTAACCAGCCTCTCTCTTCATTCAGCTCAAGGCCAGTTACTAGGAGGAACTCCAAGGGTTAAGCCTGAACCTGAGAGTTGTCTTGGGGGAGACCTGCTTGAAGACAGGATATCTGAGTGTTTGTGCTGTGTGTGGCCCAATGCAGATAACAGTGGGAAGGAGCATGAATACTCATGGTCCTACTGTTCCCCATCTGACTATAACAGGGAAGGCAAGCAAGGAAGGAGAGATTGTGGCCCTAGATGGAGGGTAGGAAGAACAGCAGAGGAAGCCTAGCTCTCTTGCTACAACTCAGTCAGGGTGTCTGCAGGTCATGGGATGGTGGCAGGGTCCCTGGGTCCAGGTGGTACCAGTCCCTTTGGCAAGGTAGTTAAAGAAACATCAGGTAGCAGCCAGGAGGATGATTGTGCCAGATGTCTGCCTCAAGACCTAGATGTTTCAGACCAGTATGGCACAACAGGGAGTTGAGGAGGACCACCCTCAAGAAAGATTGCCAGGATCTGTGAGAATCCCTTCCACCATAAAACAGCTTGAAAGAGAGCATATCTTAAAAGAAAGCACATTTGTAAGACGGTTCTTGCAATAAAGATTCTTTTGTGGATGAATAATCCCAGGTATAGTAATATAGAATCCCTGGGTATGGTAGCTGAACAAAATGAGTCATCAGGAGGAGGGCCTGGCAAGAGTTAGGGTCAGCAAGTCATCAGGATGGAGCAAGGCAAGGGAGTCTGTTCTGGGGCCACTAGGGCTATCAGTGTAGTTGCTAGAGGAGGCATGCATGGCCAGACCAACTAGCTAGATCAAATTTAGAGTCTGCCATTGTCTGACTTGCTATATATAATGTTGTCCCTTATGGGCACAATAAGACAAGTGCTGGTACTGCTTGCCCCTGGTAGTTCTCACCTGCTTAGGAGAGGCCTGCTACATGAATTATATTACGAGCACCAAAGGTTCCAGGGACCCTGAAAGGAAGGTTAGGAACAGTATTAGTGATGGGACATGGACATGGATCTAGTGAATTTGAAGCAGCAGGAAGTCCCTTTAGAGCCAAAGGAGGGAAACTAATGTTTAACTGTGGATACAGTGCAGGTATACCAAATGTAGGAAGTTTATGTCTATTTCTAACTATGGGTGAAGTTAGATTGTACTAACTGTGGAAATGGCAGTACCAGCTGAGAGAAGTCTCCTCTGAAAATCAACTGAAGAAATAAGGATGAGTTACAGAAATGTGGTTGTCAAGGGAAATGTTCTTCATTTGCTGTTTAACATTGAAGCACAACATAATAAATGCATCCTGCTTGATCCCAGCTGCAGTCTAGATCTCCATTTGTGCATGGTTTCATGTTAATTGTGCCCGGAGTGTGGTGTTGGATAAGTTCTCTGTCACCACTGCCCCAAGCCTCAGGCAGCAAAGGTGTAGGTGAGAGGTACATAGGCTGGTGCTCCTCTGAAAAGAGATGCAACCATATGCCCCTAGACACAGGGTGAGGTCCTTACACATGAGGGCTCATCCTCCAGGATTTAGTGGCTAATGGAATAAGGAGCACCTTGCATTGGATACACCAAGACTTCCTGCATTGTTTCAGAGTTATTTTGTGCAAATTGGTTATGAAACCACTGAGAAATGGGCCTTGAAAGCTTTGTAGCTTTAGAAAAACAAGTAACACTGTGTCTGCAGTTTAGTTTCACAGCTAATCAGACTGCACATGGATCATTTGGGACTCGAGTAAGTTTTTGCCCTGAATGCAGACCTTGAGGTAGCATTGCCCCCAGTGCAACACTCTGTAGCTCCTCCTTCCGCCAATGCCTACTGGTGCATTTCATCCCTTGCTCCCCCAGGCGCACCCTGTAGCTCCTCCTACCCACAAATCCTATTGGTACAAGTCCACGCAGTGTTATGCGTTATGGCACTGCCCAAGGGAAGTGCCAGTAACCAACCATCATGGCACTGCCCGGGGCAGACAACTGGGAACCAACTTCCCAAGCACTGCCCCAGGGCACCCACAGGCACCAACTACCCAGGCAGTACCCCAGGGGCAGCCAACAGGAATCAACTACCAAGCACTGCCCCAGAGGCAGCCAATGAAACAAACCATCCAGGCACTGCTCCAGGGACAGCTCCAGGGACCAACTACCCAGGTAGTGCCCCAGGGCAGTGCCAGGAACCGACCATCACACAGGAACCAACTACTCAATCACTGCCCCAGCGGCAGCCAATGGGAACAACTACCCAAGCAGTACCACAGGAGCAGCCCACAGGAACCAAATACACAGACACTGTCCCAGGGCAGACAACAGGAATAACTACAGGGTGATGAGGGTATACCAGTTGAAACAGGAAATCACATTGTGAATGCTATAATAATGCCATTTATTGACTATGGGGCTGTGGTCTATGGGGAGGGGCCAGGATGGAACTGTGGACAGGCATTGAACAGGTTTGTCCACTTCTTCCTGGACGTCCTACGATTGACGCACCATTGTTTACTATACAAAACTTCGGTTGGATAAATCTTGTAGAATGAAGACAACTGCATATTTTACATTTTACTCACTAGAACTTGCTGCAAAAGACGATTATGTATTAAAATTATTTTAGCATACTTGAGGTGGAGTCCCAAAAAGCCATGTTGAAAGTTTAGTGGAAAATGAGAAAAAAGCAAAGTTTTGAGTGAGCATTGAAGTATTTCAAATGTTCACTCATAACTTAGTCATTTAACATATTTGTGCATCAGATTTTCAGTATAGCCTTCTTATGACTCCATCTCATGACCTCTGTTGGGGAACATTTTCAAATTCCTCCTGAAGGTGATTTAGCACAGTGACTGCAACATAACCTTTCTGGATGGATTTGAAAAATTCCACCTCCACATTAATGAGGTAGGGTCACAAAAGGCCTTGTTGAAAATTTGCTGTAAAAATATTTAAAATTGCAAACTTCTGAGTAAAGTTCAGACACCACTGAAATACATGAAACCAAACTTCGCTTGTTTTCTCATATTGCAGTCACCAGTTCCCTCAGCAAGATGTGTCTTTGATTGGAGAGTGGATCTATGTCATGGGACATGTCCAGTTGAGTGAGGGTATGTGGGGTGTGTGGGGTGGCAGGTGCTGAGTGGGGGTAGGTGGGATGAGGTGGGTAGGTCAGATAGGCAATGGACCATTTTATTTTTACGGGTCATTTAAAAAAAAAACACTGAAGGACTGGTTTCTATTTTGCAGGTTTACTACAGTTCTGGATCCAAAACTGGGGATTAGGCACCCCAGTGTTATCTTAACTTATGTTGTCACCAGTGTTGGGCACTCTGGTGTCAACACCTAAGGATTTGAGGGGCTGGTGACCTGGAGGGAGGGGTTTGGGCAAGTGGTACTGGGGTGAACAGCCTGCTGTGCTTATGAAATACTATCGGGGATAATGAGGGAAGACTGACTGAGCTGTGAGGGGAAATGAATTTAAAAATGAAGAGAAGAGATACAGGCAGACAGACAGGCAAAGATTGCTAGCTTACTGCTGGCACAAAGCTGGCAGCATGTCTCCATCTGCAGCTGCAGATGTGCAAAAGAATCTCAGCGTTATCATACTGAGAATGATGATGAATGGTTCCTCTCCCTAAGCTGGGCACTGTGGATCATGGATTGCCCAGAAAATGTATTTCTAGATGCTTTTCAAAACAAACACCAGAATCTAACAAAACAGGTCCAGTTTAGGTAGGCTTAGGTGTTTTTTTAAATAAATCATTTTGTGCATTTTCTGTGTTCTTTAGTTCAGGAGAAAAAAACAAAATGGCAGCTGTGATGAACCAATGATTTTTGGTGGTTGTGAGTAGTGGTAAGAAAGTAAAAGCTCTCACAACCCGAATTGTTCATGTTATATCAGAGTTATGCAAAACCATACTGAGAATGCTCAGAAAAATTTAAATCCTTATAACTCTGGAACAATTTAATATTTTTCACTAAAGCTTTGAAAGGCACTACCTTGGCACAGACTGCTTCTACCCTGAAATATTTGGGAAAAATTAATTTCCAGCTAGGCTGTTGGTGGGAGCAAAAAATGTGCTAAGTATTGGAAAAAATTTAGACATTAATGTAAAAATGATAGCAGATCTCAGAAACTTCACAAGCTGCCATCATTGAACTTTCCACATATTGAGATACTGCCACCTAGACAATACATGCCAACTTTGGGTGACTTTGTTCAATGCAGTCAAGGCTATTAAGGTACAAAGTGAAGGGTTTAACATATAAACTCTCAGTCAACCCTAACTATAGTGGTGCTACAGTACCAGTTTAACAAAAGGCAGCAGCATGTCATAAGGAAAGTAGAATCCAATGAAAACACATTATATAAAATTACAAAATAATGCTTTCTAATCTGACTGTAACTAAATAATGCCTAACCTACTGTGAATAAATGAAAATGGCCTAGTGGACTAGAATGTCAAAGGCTATGTAATGGCTAAACAAACTGTTCCTCAGCCTATTATAAATGTCTAGCCTTATAACACACAACAAAAGGCACATGGGGCCCCATATTCAAACATGGACAAAAACAGAATGCAAAGTTTTGTGCTGCTCTGCTTTCCCTTGCCCATGACCCTGAGGTTGCCATATTCAGTTGGATAGCACACCAGTGCTATCCAATTCAAGTATAGGCATGTTGGTATAGTGCGAATTTGAATACCACTGCCCCGATATGGATTTGGGACATGCATGAATAGTTCCCAGACTGGATAGTGCCATGAGCCCCAGGTAGGATATTCAGCCAGCACATGCAAATGAGCCAATTTGGCATGCAAGGTGCAAAGGCCATAATGCATGCCTATTATGGGCTCATTTGCATGGGAAGTGGCTACAGGTTTTGCCCCTGTGACTGGCCCCACCCCCACCCAATCGCCTGTCTCCTGAAAGTCTAAACATTCCCTGGTGTTTAATGATACCTCCTCATCCTCCCATCTCCACAAAATGAGATTTTTCTCTGTTGTCCACAGATCCACCCTCCAATCACCATTCTCTTTTTGAATTCAGTATGTCCCTGGTGTACAGTGGTCACCCTCTGATGGCCATCCCATATACAGTGACAGAGCCCTGGCATCTAGTGTTTCCCACCCCTGATCACTGTCCCCGCATGCAGTGACATAATCCCGTGTGCAGTGGTACCTCCCGCTTTCTGATCCTTACCTCTGGCAATGATGTAGTATACCCTGCATCTAATACCCCACCAACTGCCTGCACTGAGCAAACCATCCTGCCACATCCCATACCTCCATCCCTGCTGGTGCTGCAGAGAACCGAGATGACTACTGGCACAGCTGTCCTCTTACAGCTGTGGCTGGCTGTTGTCTAACCTAAGTCCTGACAGAGCACACATCCTCTGTACAGTAAAGGGAGCACATGCCACTTCCAAATGTAGAACCCACAAAGCAGCCATAGCTACTTAAAAGCATACACATTGCACATGTACATCTGACACAATAAACTTTTGCTACTAGCAAAAGTTACTTGTATCAGACATGCACTTGCAATGTGTATGCTTTTCAGAAGCTAAGGCTTCCTTGTTAGTTCTGCATTTTGAAATGTCACATGCTCCACTTGCTGTACAGAGGATGCATGCCCTGTCAAGCCAGATGTCAGCTGACTGCTGTGGGAGGAGGGCTGTGCTGGTCATCATTTCAGATCTCTGCGTACCAGCAGGGATGACAGCACAGGAGGAGGGCAGGGTGATTTGCTTGGTGAGAGCAATGGGGGACACTAGACACCAGGGTATACCACATCATTACTGGAGATGGGAATCAGAGGATAGGAGGTAACACTGGACACCAGGAACTATGTCACTGTATTTGACTCAGGACAGCAATCAGAGAGTGGGGAGGGCCACTAGACACCAGGACTGTGTCACTATAAATGGGGACAGCAATCAAAGGGTGGAAGGACTGCTAGACAACAGGGCATATTGAATACATACTGGGATGGTGATCAGAAGGTGGGGGGACCACTGGACAGCAGGGACATATTGAATACATATGGGGACAGTGATCAGAGGTGGGAGAACCAGTAGATAGAAGGGATTTGTCACTGTATTGGGGACAGTGATCAGAGGATGGGGACCACTTGACACAAGGTGCAGGTGTGCTCCCCAACCACCTATGTGGTTGTTGGCTGCATGGGTCTGCTGACTGCTAGGGTTGCCCAGAGTAAGTCAGTCTTCTTCTGGGTGGTAACTGTGCAGCACAAAGTGGCCTGCACTATTGCTTTTGTGCAGCACTAATGGGCTGAATATTGTGCTACACCCAGGATTCATGTCCCCACCCTTCCCTTTGCCCATTGCATACATTATTTTTTATGTGTGCACTAACCCTTTTAGTGCACACCACAGCCTCCTTTGAATATTGTGCTGAGGTGCAAACCCCGGGCAAATAGGGTGCAATCACTTTGCCCACTGGGCAAAATTCTTGAATATCGGCCCATGTTATCCAAATATCACCCAAAGTACACTGCCAAATATAGGTATAGATGAAAGGGTAGATGCTGTTGTTGTAAATGCTGACCCTATATGCAGCAGGGCAGGAAAAAGACTGTTGTAAATGAAAGAGTTCTGTAAATTTAAATATAAGTTTGCCTAGTATGGAACACTTGTCACAGATGTTCTGAATCCACATCGGTATACCTAGGAAAGAAAAAGGTAATAAAGTCACTTCCCCAAAGGAATAGAGCAGCCCATGGAAACTAAATCCTCCTTCCCCAGCCAGCCCCGAGCAACCCTGGTCCATTCTGAAGCTGGGTCATCGTGTGGTAGGAGGTAAGGTGCCCAGTACCTTAGCCTCCATGCCACTGGGCAGTCTGATAGTGATTATTGTTTAGTGTATACCTGTGTTACCATGTTGTTAATGCATTACATCAGCCTGCCACTTTCCCGCTGCAGTGATGGCAGGTCACATCTCTGTGTGCCCTACAGGACTCAGGTTCAGGTGCAGATGCAGGACACCCTTGCCTGGCTCGGAAGCACTGTTATCAGCTGCACTCCTGACAACATGACTGCAAAGCCATAAACTACACCTGAACCCAGATCGCATTTATGGAAGTGTAAGTGCTATCACTGGTAAAATGTTCATACTCCTGACATACTGTGTGTAGTTTTGGTTTGATTGGGGTGTTGGTGTGAGTTTAAACACTAATAGCTGTAGTCTGTAAACTGCCTAGAAGCTTGGCTTTTGCCATTTTAATAGCAAATTTCAGCAGAGTGTGTTCGGTCAACAACTATTTAATGTTCAGTTTCTGTGCACAATATAAGTCAGTGGCAGCAATGTATTTTATTGGCATTCCATACCACTCTTCATTTAGTAAAATAAATTAATCTCCCTATATTTTATTTTTATGGATACATAATTCCCCAACTTCAAAAGGGTATACTCTTTTGGTAAGAGATATTTTAAGAGGGTGCCCTCCCCAAATGCAAGGCCCAACTATCGGGTCTCAAATTAATGCTGTCTTGTGCACTTGCCTAATTGTCTTGGAAGCATGACTAATCAATGGCTGCTCTAAAAGTGGCTAATCAGCCACCAGGGTAAAACCATCCCTAGAACCTCTCAGTTCAGAAAGCTCAGGCAGTCTGCAGTAACCTCTGGAGCAGTAACAGCTCCAGAAAATTGAAACATCTGGAATGCCACTGTCAGGTGAGCTACAACTGGAAGCTGGGTGAGTATTGGGCAGGGTTGTTGAACCTGTCTGTAAGCAGTGTAGGATGAGGAGTACCAAAAGTGTGCCTAAAGAGTGGGAGGCAAGGTTTAACCTGTATGTGCAGTACTCGAGGGTTTTAAATGAGTCTGGCTCCTGTAGCCATAATTGTTTGCTGTCAGGGGAGTTGAACTACTGTGTATGGTATAGGGAGAATTAATGAACAGCAGTGCCACTATATCAAAGTCCTCCTGTGGGCACTGTATAAAAGCAAAAAGCTGTAAAACTGAGGATGGATGTGGTCTTCATAGAAATACAACTGTAGCAGTGACGCTGTTGAAACAGTAATGACTGCTTAACAAAAAAGCAAATACAACAGCATTAAAAATAATACCAGCCTTGTTGGCAGTAGCCACATTTTGTTAGTCTATATAGAAGCCCTAGAGTTTGTTTAATTTCCTGGTGATGACATTGCAGTATTGATCAAAGGAGAGGAAGAGTTCGGGAAACCCACAGGTATTTAAAACTTTCCAGCAGTTGCAGTACAGTTTTATCTGAGGTGAACTAGTTGAAGTTATTTTTGTGCTTGTCACAAGTTTCATGCCAAACAAAATTGCTTTTCTTTGTTTTCATTTGGCAAGAGGCTGTTTGTGTGGACCCAGTGTGGAATTAAGTGATAACATTCAGTTAACGGAGTATACAAAGGAATAATTAACTGACGTTGGTGATTGAACACTGATGCCAAGGGTTATGGTTTTAATCAACCACAGAAGCTAGTTACAATGAGAATACTGTGGATAACTGAATGTTAACATAAGACTAGGAATCTGAGCCCAAGATTTTAAAAGTTCTGTGGTAGTAAAATGCAATATGTTTTTTATCCCCTTTTATTTCTGTGGGCTAAATGGATAAACTGCAGTGGGCATGTCCAAAATGTGAATAACCTACTTAAGGTGTGTCTAAAATGTGGATAACCTACTGTGGGTGCGTCCAAAATGTAGTGGTTGTATTTTCTGGGGTTATAAATGACAGTTTTCTTGTGTTCTTATTGGCTTACAAGATATACCTGTCATATAGTTTCCTGAAATCAGGGCCCAGGTTGTTGTTTATTTCCCCAGTGACTTTTGACTTGTAGTAAATCACAGAATCATATGTGTACAGGAGTTTGAGTGTTTATAGTAAAGTTGAAGGCATGGCATTTATAATTAGAAAGAGAATAACAGGGCCAAGAATTGATCCTTACGGTACCCCGCTGTGGCCTTTTCATCCAGTTCATTCCTGAACAGCTCTACTGTTTTTATTTTATTTGACATTTTGGCCAGAAAAGCAGACAGAGCTAAAGCTTATTTCCAGTTGCAACCCAGGAGAAAATTAAGTATAGGGAGGTTAAGTGAGTTGCTCAGGGTCATACAGTATGCAAGTGATGGCTTTGGGATTCAAACTTGGGTTTTCCCAATCTCCAGGTTCACAGTTCTGTGCTGTAACCACTAACCTATTCTGCCTCCTATGAATGAAATCATTTGTATTTTTTGAATCCTAAGGCACACATGAAAGAATGAGATTTTAGATTTATTATTTTTAAATATATGCTACAATTTGGCATAGAATTTCAGCTGGAAGCACAGCTTATAAATTCATGTAATTTGCACAGTAACTGATTTAAGGGAGGAATTGATGAACTGTGTTGTTCATTTTCTAACTTATAGTCACTTGATTACATTCTTATGTCTAGTGATGTAACCAGGATACGTTTTATTTCTTAACTACTGGTTATGTTTGCTTTAATTTTCTAAGCAATTATTGGCTTAGTCTTGATGATTTAATGAATGATGGCTGTTTTACTGAACATAAGTAGAATCACTTCTATATATAAGAGAAATGGTTGAGAACAGTGTGGTAGAAATAAGTCCATTTCATGTCTCACTCTGTCCTGTCTATGAATAATATAAAAATGTGATCTGTCTTTTGTGGTATGTGGGTTTTGAACTTTGTTCTCATTTTGGAGTGTAAGTTTGCTCCCACAGGGTAAGCAGGTTAATTTCAGTTCAGCATGGACTGGTTTGTGAGTTCTAAGGTTACATTTATTATTTTTTAAGCAGCATGTAGTTAACAAATATTTCATTTAGTTCAAATTACTCCAACAGGGATGAAACAAATTTGGGGTTGTTAAGTTGGCTGTAAAGACTGGACTCGAACACTTGCAAGGTGAGCGCATTCCTCAGAGTGGGAGGAAGCTGGTTCCAGGTGCCTCATGCTGCAAATATAAAGGCATTTCTACCAAATTAGAAACATAGAAACATAGACTTTGATGGCAGATAAGGACCACTCAGCCCACGTAGTCTGCCCATTTCCTACTACAGGATAAGTTGCAGATCCTATTTAACCAACACCCTATTTCTTCCTACCCCCTACAGAAATTGCCTTATGTCGGTCCCATGTATTCTTGAATTCTCCCACAGTTTTAGACCCCACAACCTCCTCAGGAAGGCTGTTCCATGTGTCCACCACCCTCTGTGAAAAATACTTCTCACATTGCCCCTGAGCAGTCCCCTCTATCTTCAAATTTTGTCCCTTGTTCTTACATGCCTTTTCTGAAAGATGCTACCCTCTTGGACTTTGTTGATTCCACTGAGATACTTAAACATTTCTATCATGTGCCCCTCTCCCTCCTTTCCTCAAGGGTATACATATTAAGCTCCTTTAGCCTCTCCTCGTATGGCTTCTCTTTCAGACCCTGCACCATTTTAGTTGCCCTCCTCTGAACTGCCTCCATCCTGCCTATGTCCTTGCGGAGATGAGGTCTCCAGAACTGGACGCAGTACTTCAGATGGGGTCTCACCAACTGTCTGTACAGATGGATAACAACTTCCTGTTTTCTGCTAGCGATACCTCTCCCTATACATCCCAGTATCCCAGCCTCCCTACTGCCTTCTCACATTGCTTGCTAACCTTAAGGTCATCTGATATGATCAGCCCCAGGTCTCTTTCCATTTTTGTTGTTGTTACCTCCACCCCCATTGTGTAATCTTCCCCAGGGTTTTGTTTCCCAGGTGCATTATGTTGCACTTCTTTGCATTGAAACCAAGCTGCCATACTTCTGACCATTCCCCAACCTTGCCTAGTCCCTTCTCGTCCTTTCCATGCCTCCTTGTGTATCAACCCTATTGCAGATCTTTGTGTCTTCTGGAAAAGGCATACTTTTCCTTCCAGTCCCTCTGCAAGGTCAATTATAAAGACATTAAAAGGACTGGACCCAGTGACTGAAACTTACGGTACCCCACTAGTAACCCTTCTTTCATCAGAGTGGACTTCATTTACAATTACCATCTGTGTCCTGTTGTCCAGTCAATGTTTTACCCAGGCTACCACCCTGAGACCCACTCCCAGGCTGGTTAATTTGACTATTAATCTTTGTGTGAGACTGTGTCAAATGCCTTGCTAAAGTCTAGGTAGGCCATGTTCACAGCCCCTCCTTGGTCTACAACTTTGGTCACCCAGTCAAAGAAATCAATTAGATTCATCTGACACTGACCTTCCGCTGTGAACCCATGCTGCCTTGTGTTTTGTGACCCACTGGCCTCTAGGTACTCCACAATTCTTTCCTTCAGAAGTGATTCCATCACTTTCCCTACCACAGAGGTCAAACTGACAGGTCTGTAGTTTCCTGCCTCTATCTTGCTCCCACTTTTGAGAACAGGAATCACATCCACCTTCCTCCAGTCCTCAGGTACACAACATCCTCCCATGATTTGTTAAAAGGTTGTCAGTGGTGTCACTAGTTCTCTCCTTAATTCTTTTAGAATTATGGGGTGAATTCAGCAGGCCCCATTGTTTTGTCCACCTTCAGTTTTAGGAGTTCTTTCAGAACCCTTTCTTCTGTGAAAGGACTGGGATCGAACCCCCATCCAGAGTGCTTCTGTTAATTGGATTAGGCACCTCCCCTCCTCCTGTTTTGTGAATACTGAGCAGACGTATTCATTCAGTATCCCTGCTTTTTCACTGTCCCTCTCTGCCCACCACTGTTCATTCTATTCAGCCTCACTATCCCTCCCTTTGTCTTTCTGTGCTCCTGATATACCTATAAAAGGTTTTATCCCCTTCTTAACCGTTGGCTATCTTTTCCTCAGTTTGGGCCTTTGCTATTCTGACTACCCTCCTGCTTCCTTCTGCCTTAACTGGTACAGTTCTCTGTCCTGCTCCTTCTGTGTTTCCTTATACTTCCTAAATGCTATATTTCTCCCTAACCTTCAACGCCACCTCTTTGAGAACCATAGTGCTTTTTCTTTCATTTTGATTTGTTTGTTTGCTTCACACAAAGGCTTGTTGCCTCTGTGATGGCAGTTTTAAGTTTCCTCATTGTTGCTCCACCCCTCTTTCTAGCCTGTTTGCTAGTGCTTTTCTAAGGCACTCTCCCATCTTGCCAAAGTCAGCCCTCCTGAAGTCCAGAACCCTCACTTTTGTATGGCTTGACTCTGTAGCTGAGTTTATCATGAGCCACACTGTTTGGTGGTCACTTGTTCCCAGATCGCTACCCACTTCTAGATCTGAGATCCTCTCACTGTCCCCATTTGAGAGTATGAGGTCTAAGATTGCTTCCTCATGAGTGGGTTCCAAAACTAGCTGTCTGAGGCATGCCACCTGAGGGGCATCGAGAATGGCCCTGCTTTTGGATGTGGTTGCAGCAGAGTGCTCCAGTTAACATCTGGCATATTAAGGTCCCCAACAACAATATCTCCCCTTCCTCTGCCATCCTAAGATTCCTTCTATCATATCCTTGTCCATTCCCTCCCCTGACATGGGGTCTGTATACAATCCCTGTGTGGATTGTGGTGCCATTCCAGTCTCTAAGGTGACCCACAGTGCCTCCTCTCCTCCCTGTTTACTCTTTTGTTCAGTTGCTTTATCCCTTCACTTACATGAGAGATTTCTCCCCCCTCTTCTCCCTCCCTGTCTCTCCTGTAGGTTATGTACCCTGGTGTTAACATCCCAGTCATGGTTCTCTGTGTACCATGTTTCTGTGACTGCTATGATATCCAGGCATCCCTTTTCCATCAAGACCACCAGTTCAGGGAGCTTGTTGTTCAGACTATGGGTGTTTGTACTCATTACCCTCCATTTCTTGATGGTCTTACCCTTTTCCCCATCCCTGTCCTTATTGAATTTGTCATTTTCTCCATTTACCCTGCCCTTCTTCCTATTGACATCTCTATCTTGGTGTTTACCTCACTTACTACCTGATTTTTTGGGGCTATTTCCTGCTCCTCTCAGTGCTGCCCCCTCCTTGGCTGGTTTAAGTGCTTGCCAATGAAGCATTTAAACTTGTCACCTAGGATCCTGGTCCCCTCCTGGACAGATGCAGACCATTGCACCAGTATAGACCACTCCAGGTGGAACCCCAGTCCCCAATGAAGCCAAATCCTGAGCTCTGCACTAGTTTTCAACCATGATTGAATCTCATGGTGTGGAGCACCCCAGCCTCACCCATGCCATAGACAGGCAGTACCTCCTAGAAGGTTACTGTGTGCTACTTGTCTAAGGCCCTCCCTACTCCACAAACACTTCCTACTGCTCTGATATCTTTCTTAGCCAGGTCATTTGTCCCTAGGTGGACAATGACATCCAGCTCCCTCCCTGTGCAGCTGCTTGGGTGATCCTGAGGGATATGCTCCTGTCCCTCAAGCCGTGGCACCAGGCAGGTATCTTACCTCCCTCCCCTTCCTCCCCAGTTCTACCATCCCAACAATGGAGTCCCCCACCAGGAGTTGTTTCTTTCCTGTGAGGTCCATGCCACCCTCCTGTGGGTCTCCTTTGTAGAAGTTCCCAGCATCCTCCTTGGTCTCCATTGTGGGTGCCTCCATGGAGGAACCACACTTTGCCAAGAACAAGCATATGAGTTGTGGAGGTGCAAGCTGGAGGATGCACCTCTGTTCCACCACCCTCACCCTCCCTGGGCCACTGTGGTCCAACTACTCCTCTTTCTTGGCAACCTCTGAGGCAACTGCAGTGGGCCTGGTGGTCCCTGGGTGGGAGTGGAGGTCCCACAAGTCATGGCCAGCTCAGCCGGGAGATGAGCAACCTCCTCCCTCAGCCCAGAAAGGTTCCAGCAGATGGGACAACACAGCATCCTCCAGAACATCTCCCAGAAGACTGCTGCTCCACAGTCACTGCACTGCACCACCCATCTTGTCTTATTTCTGGCCCCTTAACTGTTGTTTGGAATACCTTCTCTTTCTCTGTTTTTTTCTCCCTACTTTCTTACTGCCTCTGTGCCCTTTAAGCTTCTGATCTTCCTGTTCTCAGACAACAACTTCCTATATTTCTCAGTTGTCTCCTTACTTGCTCAGTCAGACCTCCAGCAGCTGGAGGGGACGAAGCTGCTCATCCTTCTAGGATGGTGAGTCTTTGGTGGCTCTGTGACCACTCACTTCCTGCTGCCAAACAGGAAATTCCTTTTGTCAGTCAAATCCTGTGCCAATAAAAGTAGAACTGGTTTAGGGTGGGGGTGGACAGGAGGGAAGGAGGGCAATATAGTCCCAGTAAAGAAGTTTAGTTATACCAGCAGCTCCTTCCTCCTGGTGTTCACACTGAATGTTGGGAAATAAGAAGATAAATGCTGCCACTGAATGGGGTGAATAGAAACTGCCTGACTGCATGAGGCAGGGTAGGAGATAATATAGGACTTATCCTTGTGTACATTTGTACAATTAAAAAGTGGTAGTCATGCCTGTTTTAGGCACCGTCCTTCAAGTGAGCACTAAGACAACATTTAGACCTGTAGAAAATGTTGAGCTTGGGCCCTATGGTTGTTAAGAAGTTATTGATGTGTCTAGTATATGCAGTATGGCTCCAGCTTCTGTTGGCTACCAGGGCATGTGTTAGGACAATAGCTGACAACCATGGCACCAGTACAAACTGTACACACATTGTTCCTATAGGGTAGCTCTGCATCACATGGGCACTAACTAGGCACAAGTTCCAACCAGGCATATGCCATGACATAGAGTCAACACTAGCTGTTTGTAACTCATACATCAAGCCAGATTCCTAGATATTTGAATATATTGACTTGTTCGTTAGCATTGCCATCTGATATGATTACAAGTAGATCAATTAATGATGTCACCAAGTTCTGGGATACAAACATCAGGGCACTGTTTTGCTTGTATTAAGGATCAGGTGGTTATTGATTAAAATAGAAGGGAATGTGTTGAAATCAGTTTAGAGTACTGAATTAACTTCAGACATTGTATTTGCACTGTAGTAAAGTATTGTGTCATTTGCATGCATGTGCAGAAGGCATCCTCTGCTGTGCTTCAGGCGGATGCTAGCAAAAATGGAGAACATCAGAGGGCCAAGGATGGAGGCTTCAGGAACCCCAAGATCTAAGGCACCAAGGTCTGAACTAGTGCCTTGTGTGTACACTAACTGGATTTAGTTACTCAGGTAATTTTCAAACAATTTGATGGCAGGTTGACTAAGACTAAGACTCTTTTGCTTGAGCTAGAGTATTGCATGATCCACCAAGTCAATTGCCTTGGACAGTGTCACAATGGCAGCCCCATGAAGATGAAATTATGCAAGGCTATTTAGAGTTTATTTGTGACTTTAAGTAATGCAGATATGGTGGCATGCATCTTTCTGAATCTTGATTGATTTGGAAGTTTTATTTATTTAAATATTGGATTAATACCTTTAACCTATTAGCTTTTACATAGGTTCCACATTATGGGACAAAGACAGACACTACAGGTAGACAAGATTTAAAAGAATGATGTACTGCACTTAATACATTACAAAGGTGGGTTGAGTAACACTAACAAAGAAGAACCCAAATTATAATATAGGATGAGCTATGATTTGTTGACATTGCAAGTGTACAAGTTGGGCAAGGAGCAGGAAGCAGAACAAACAGGAGTGTTGTGAGCAGCTCAGGGCTTTGTCAAATAGGTAGATAGGAAAACAAATGTAGACAGAAAGAAAAGGGGGTAGGGGTCAGCCCATGAAGCCTTGCTGAGGTTGGAAAGGTGAATGAGAGGTACAGTGAGGTAGATGGAGGAGAATCCAGAGGTTGGGAGAGAAAAGGGTTAGTAGAGGACAAAGGGTGGGGAGCATAGAGGGTTGACAGTAGTTAGTGGGCAGAGGGTGAAGAGGGTGGGTAGTGCACAGTGGGCAGAAGGACAGGGGAGGCGGGAGGACAGAAGGTAAAAGTGCAATGAACACCAAGTTAGTGGAGGCAGTCACAGCTAGAGGCAATGACAAGGTGTTGTCTGACCTTTCATTTAAAAGAATCCAATGTGGGAGCGAGGATATGTTGACCAGTAAGGTGTTAAACCAGAGTGGAGCTCAGTAAGTGAAAGACCTTTGACCTTGAGAAGTGCAACAGCAGGGCATCTTGAAGAACAGGCCATCAGAGCTTCTGGTATGAAGTTAGTTGATGTAGGGGATGACAAGCTTCTGGACCCTAGTGGGGACTAGGCCTACGATGATTTTTAGCTAACAAACATATTTGGAAGGAGAATCTGTTCTTGAACTGGAACCAGTTGGCCTGGGCATAAAGGTCACAGGTGTGAGTTAGTCTCGAGGATCCAGTCAGCATGCCTTGTTTGGGCTACTTTGATGTGATGAAGAGCAGTGTCAGAGGCTGACCTATAGATAGCTAGCCCATAATCAAGCCAATAGAGCCAATTGTGCAGATTAAGGTACTCAGTTGTGAGTGAGCTCACTTTTGAGAACATTGAGAGGACAGAAAGAACTGAAATAGGTCTGTATGGATTCACTGTTTTGCCCATCCTTTGAGGAGGGTATAACTCTGGAACATTTGGAGGCAGTAGGCATCTCAACAGAGGAGAGAAAGTTTAGCATGATAACTTGGGTATAGATATGATACAATACAAAGTGAAGAAGCTTCGGGTCAAGGGTGTCTTCACCAGCACTCTTGTTTGGGCTGAGACCCTTAGTACTTTGAGGACCTCTGCTGTGGCAATTTGTCAGAAGTTAAAGTTTGGAAGATTATGAGGGTAAGGCTCCAGGTTGCTTGATGAGACCAACCATGGATGGCACCAGTATGTTCTGGAGCTTGGTGGTGATGCTAGCTTAGTCAGGTGGACAATGAAGGCATTAACAATGTCTTTAAGAGAGGTGATACAGAATTTGCTCTTGAAGATCTGCAGTATTTCAAATAGGTTTTCAGCTCCTGACCAAAAGTTTCATACTAAGAGTCATACTAAGAGATGTAAGGAGCAAGAAGGCAAGTGTCCATGTGTGCTCCTGTAAAATAATCATGGAAATATCTTAAGAAACCACCAGACTGGATATATTGATCCAACTTGTTCTTAAATTCTGTTTTAGTTCCACTTATAATGACTTCTACTGGAAGGAGTTCCAGTGATTCACCAGTTGTGATGTGTAAAATACTTCCTTTATATTATTTGAATCATGTACCCCTAATTTGCAAAGGGTCCCTCTAGTGTCTCTTTCTCCGTGTTTAAAGAAAATCACTAATTTGGCTAAGAGAAATGGATCTTACATGTCATCATATGTGAAAATAGATCATCTTGTGTGTGTCTGGTCTCTAAGGGCATTAGATCAAGTGAGAGCAATCATTCATGGTATCCTTTACCCTCAAGTCCGCTATATTTTTGCTATATTTTCTCTTAACCTTTCAAATTTATCCCTTTCACCTCTTTGAATGGGCACCATAATTGTGAAGCATATTCTAAATGTGGATGTACATAGGATCTGTAAATTGGGACCAATACATTTTTCTCTCTCAATACAATATTCCTTTTATGGCCCATGTTATTCTTTTTGATTTTGCTATTTCTTTGTTTGTTTGATTAGTGGTTCCAAAATCACTGGATACTTATATCACCAAGTCTCCATGTCATTAGAATGATGTTTGTTTTATATCCCAGTAATTATGACAGTAGTCCACTTTTGATTTAGCTACTGCAATTAACTTAGATTTTGACATTTTCAATAGTACTACCTTTCATCGAAGGATCTGATCTTTCAAAATCTGGCCCATGCAGCATCCCTTTGAGAGAACAATTCAGTAACCTCCTTTGAGATCCAGGGGTAATGGTGTCCTTTAGCCATATATGTTCTGATGTGATTTCTGTAGTTTTTCAGCACTTGTGAAATTATTAACGGTTTCTTTTGTGTGTGGTGACAAGTGGATTTCCACAACAGTACAGCCTGTACCCATCTGATTAAACATTCTTTATGGGATCCCTTTATGAAAGGAACCATAGGTAATTAAAGTAATGTTGTCTAAACCACAGCCCAGCAATCTGTTCATATACAGTAACTGCTGATAACATCCACTGCACAAAATAATGTGCTATTTTAAGAATACATTTCAAAAGATTTATTTTATTTACATATAATGAACACTGCAGAATGGTGCTGAAAGAGTGCCCCACCCCATGAAACACTTAAGACTTAGATTTGTGTAGTGATTCACACTGAAATTCCAAACCTGTTTATGGTATGTACAGTGCAAACAGTCTTGGTCACTTCCTAACCTGATGAGTAGCCTCATATCATTCCTTGATCTCATAGGTTGGTTTCACATGCATAAAGCAAATTGTATTCTCCCAGTTCTGCAGTGAACATGGGCAGACTAGTAGGTCCCTTACTGAAAACAGCAGTACTGGGAGGTCCAGCCATATCCCACAATTCCCCACTCCACACAGAGTGCAGGTTCCAGTTTGTTGGTGGGCAGTCCATCTGATTGGATGGCAGCTGTTATTCACCAGGCTTGGGTATTCACATTTGACACATTCCCTGCACCTATGTGAATAGGGTCTGATATTAGATTGCATATTTAATAAGCAGCAAGTTCATGAGGGACTGATTTCTTAATGAGAACTTACATCACAGCTGCAGTACTGACATTTGGTAAATGTAAGAGTGTGCACTTGCAAATACATGTTACCTAGGCATTAACTGTGAAAACAATGCAATTATTTCTTAGCCACAGTATTGTTACAGCACCAATTAGTAATTATGCAAATGAAATATTTTGTGTACAGTTATATATCAATTCACAGTATTAGACTGCATGTTTATTAACCTAGTAGTAGCCACAGACATTGCTAGTTATTTCCAGAAATTTCAGTAAAATTTCTAAAGAGTTTCTCTCTGCTGCCCCTAATGTGGAAATGCAGAAAACAGGAGATTTATCTGGAAATTTCACAGACATTTTGGGAAATAGCTGGCAGTGTCCGTGGCTGCTACTGTATAAGTTCAATAAAACTGGAATTCAGACATGGAACATCATCTAAAGAGTTGCCAGTCAGTACATTTAAGTGTAGCAGACTGAAGTTAAATTGCAATCATATTTCATTTACCATTCTGATTATGCTTTTAAGTTTTTCTGTGTGATTACTTCTTAATTAAATGTCAGATAGACATACTGTAGACTGTTGAAACACTGCACAAGACCTGCATTCATATGTAGTTACACTTGTAAGAACAAATTTAATAATGCCAAACTTAGAAACATAGTAGTTACACAATAGATGTGCTGTTACAATTTGAAATAACAATTACATGTGTAGTTTCCTTGTAAGAACAAATTACATAATGCCATAAGAGATACAGTGGTAGTGCCCAACAGATTTTCTTTACACTTTGCAACAGCTATTAAACGTGTAGCTACACTTGTCAAAATGAATTGATTTATACTGAAAGGGAGACAGCAGTAGTTACGTGTGTAACTATTTCTTCGTGCAGATTGTGTAACTGCACAACACACAGTTGTGAAACTATTTAACAACTACATAGTAGTTACAGTACAGTGGCGTGTAGTTACTTCATACAAATTGTGTGTAACTACACAACACACAAATGTGAAACTAGTTAACAACTACATAGTACTGTAGTTACATGTAACTACACTGTAATTACAGTGCAGTTACAGTGTAGTTATACAGTAGTTACAGTGTAATTAAGGACACTTAAATAAAGTGTTACCTGTATAACTTAATTTACAACATATCCCAAAAGTTATACAGAATAAATACTAATGCTTAAAAAAAGGCATGATCTCCAGGTCCTTATTAGGTTCTGTCCATTCACTTACATAAGTACTAATAATCCAAAAGTGTTCATGTTGCAGGGCTTTGTCATCATACTTACCTACCAACATCATTGTCCTGTCTATGATTTGAAAATGTGTCCTACCACTTTTAAGGAAATTGTACAGAAGGGCAGAAGGTGCCCTTTGGTCAGTACCCTGAAAAGTATGCATCATAACATGCAAATTCTTGGTTAAAAGGCCGTGCTCACATTCTACAATGAGATTGCCAGCTGCTTCTGAAATAAAAATAAGGACATATGTTTTGAAATTTTCATGTCCTTTATTATGGACATATTTTATCTAAATTTGTCAAATCCTATATTACAGCAACAATGCAAATAGCAGAATGTTATGTGCACAGTTTTTCCTGCAAATTGTACTGTTCCTACTGGTGCCCCCTATAGCTCTTACGTGCCAGGTTTTTGTCTCTTGTTTGCTGGACCAGAGAATTTAATACAGATACCAGCAGAGTGACTGGGGTGGGAGACCACTGGACTGTTGGGAAGTTTAATACAATGCCAGTGGGAGATCAGGGGCAGAGGGCCACTGGACACCAATGAACTTTACTACAGATACCAGCAGGGTGATGGAGTGGTGAAGTACACAGCACAAGCCATAAGATCAGGTTTAGGGAGGTAGTAATTAGCACTGCACTAAGGGCTAGTTACTGCCTCCCCACCACATGCCTGTGTGCCCATATGCAAGGCTGTATCAGCTGCTTTGCATAGGCATGCCAGCATGTTCTAGGCCGTTCACAATGGGTTGGCGTCTCACTAACCATGCCATCCAAATATGGCATTTGCAATCATCATATGATTTGGGGGCACAAAGGGATGATATTGAGTCTCTGACCTTGTCACGAATTACTAATGTTCTTTGAATATCCTAGATATTATGTTCCCCATCTGACTTGGAATATTTCTATGTTTTATTTAGACTGTATGACGGTTCCATGTCATACAGGCGATCGCTGTTAGGGTGATGTACATCACCAAAAATAAAAGGTGATGTACACTCGCTGTGAAGAAACTGCACTGACAGGCATCTCTATGAATGTGGGGCTGTGCCCCACCCCTGCATCCCCTAACTACAGATTCTCAACTCCAAGGGTGCATGTTGGGAAGGGGTGAAACCTGCAAAATAAAATTACCGCCACCGCAAAATTACTCACGCTCCCCAGACCCAAACCCTCTACCTTCCCAACAGGAGCCAGCCACCCTCACCACCAGTCCACATGGTCAGCTCGGCAGCCTTCCATTGCATTGCCTCCCACATGCCTTCCTCCTTTTCATTCCTGTGGTTGTTCCAGTCACCTTCCCTTTCACCTGTCGCTACCTTTTCAGGGTAGTTCAAAACACGGGACTGAGACTGAGTCACCATATTTGAGTTGCTCAATCTCAGTCGCCATATGATGGTATAACCTGTGTGACACCTTATCTAGTCATTATTTATTAAAGCAGCAGTGCAACACTTTTTTCCCTAAAAACAAATTTTAGCTACAGTTAATAACATGTTTAGCACACCTGGAAATTCTACTTTTCTAGGGTACCTCCTATGCTGTGCAGTATGAGTTTTTTAATTTTCTCAGTCCTAACTTACCAGGTTTACAATGTTTTTCTAGGACAGATGTGACAACCATCTTTTTCTTTGAGGAAAAACTACATAAAACATTCATAAAATACTCACATATTTGTGGAACTAGAAAATCTTTACCACCAAATAAAACTGGAAGATGCCCAGAATCTTTTATAGTGAAAAGGGTAAGGTAATTTATTTGCCCAATTTTGTTGCACTGCTGCTTTAAGAATGGACATGTGCAACTCATTAGATGTGATAAGCTGCTGTATAACCAGTGCTTTAAAGTCCGTTGTTAACAGTCATTGCAAACATAAAGGTGAGGGCCTGGATATTTAAAGCTTTCAAAACAGGGCTTACAGAAGGTGTTCTGCCCCAGTTTTGTTGCAAATGGGCCAAACTGTTTGTGTGCAAATTTCAAAAATGTTGATGCATTTGTGACACTTGTTCAGTTTATGGCCTTATTTACTTTATTACAGACCAGGAAACCAGTACACAGACTGGGTGTGCATCGAGCTGTGTCCTGCCCTTGTGGGTTTGCACCCCAGAGGGACGAATGATCTGCTTATCCCTCCCTACCTTAACTTTTCTCTTTGCAGTCCAGGAAAACAAGATATGAACTGGGTGTTTATTCATTCTCGCCTGGCACTTGTTGAGTGTGCATCCTGGAAAGATGAAGGTTTGCCTCAGCATCTCTATCTACCCCACCCTCCTATTCCTCCTCCCTTCACTCTCTCTTCAGTCTTCTCCTAGCTATTTCTTATCTTCAGAACTCTTTCCTCCTATAGACTGCTCCATCTTTTTAACACTCTCTCTACTATATCTCCAGATTTCAGTCTCGCCTCTCACTGCTCCATAATTCCTATGGCCCACAGATGCTCCTATGTTGCTCTGGTGGTAGTTCAGGTGGATGTTAAAGATACCATGGCACTTCTCAAAAAGAGTAGGTAATTTCCTGGTGTCCTGGCCAAATTTCCCCATTCACTAAAATACGACTAACAGCTTAATCTGGTTCAATGTCAGTTGGCCTCCATCTGTATCCCCTCCTGGGATGAGGCTGAAAATAAGCAGAATTGTTTAGTCCTCCTTTCCTGGTCAACAAAAACAAAAGAAATGTTCATTTTGTAATACCTGGTTATTGTAAATAGTGTATATATGTAGTGAATGTATGTATATTAGTTTGAGTCCTTGTGTAAAATAAATTGTACTCCTTTCCCTCCCCCAAGGACACATGTGGAAATGAGCTAACTCAGCTCAGTATGCCTTTCCTGGTAAAACTTTTAAATAAATAAATAATAAATAAATGGTAAATGCATCATTTTATGATACATGCATCATGTTCAATATGCGGCATACCACAAGCAGCACAACTGCTTCAAAATCATGCCCTAATTCATTGAAAATTCTGGCCCACATTTTTTTCATTATTTTGAAGATTAGTTTGGAAAAGACACAATAAACAGACTTCTTGAGTAAAGTCTGCATCTGGCCAGGATTCTTCAATTGGCTCTTTATCAAATCCCATATAGGCTTCACTCTGTCAAACTCCTAAAATATATGTAGTAAGTAGTCTTTCACATCTACAACACTTATAGTGTTCAGCATCTCTATGAAGATATTGTTTTCCTGGCATATAGCAGGTATTTTGAGTATTCAAAAGATACATTTCAGTATTCTGAATTGTGTGAATCTGTGACTGTCTAATTTATGATATTTATATCCTGTCTCTCACATTTTCCTCAAGAAATCCCAATAATCTGCAGGCTAAGTTCCTTTTCCCAGGACACATTGTGGTAATACCTTTCATTAGACTAACTGAATCATTTTACACTTTTGAGATGCCTCAGGTTCCTTCTTCAAGTGCAGAGAAACTAACCAGCATTTCAGAATGTATGCATGAATTTGTGGTAATAATCAAACATGATGATTTGTTGGTAATTATAACCACTGAATCCAACTTTTCAAAGCAAAACATGAGCCTAGCAAATTTAAGGAGTGGATTATAACATTTGCAATTCAAAGGCATTCAGTTTACTTCAGAATGTTCAGTAGAGATTGAAAGGCTGTGACAGTCATCTCAAAGGGAGCATTATTCATACTGGGCACTATGCACTATTGGGGTGGAGTGGCTATGCACGTGTATCTGGGTGAGTAGCCACTCTGCTACACTGCACCCTCCTGTGTGGCATTCAGGAAGGAAGGGCACACAGACCCACACCAATCCCCTCATCCATGGACAGCTCCATGCAGGGGCATTCTGGGGGCATGCCAGCACCACCCAAGATTCACAAACCCACTAGTGCTGGCTGCATGGGTGTGGTGGTGGTGCAGGGCACACCAGGGCTGACATTGCCATAACCTACTGTGTGCCCACACATGCACAGCCAAGGAGTCTCTAGGGGACGCGAGAGGGTGCACTGTGATGGCCCTGACCGCTGGGCTGCAGGAGGTGGCCAGGAGTAGCTGGACAGGCGAGCACCCATATATTCCACGGCGGTGGCAACAGTACCAACAGGTGCCATGCTGGTCTGGGTGAATGCAGGTGGCTTGCACAGCCGTGGACCCTTGCCACCCAATGCAAGTGATCCACTGTGCCCCATGGGGGCATCCCATTGGATGCCCACCCAGGATGACTCCTCCCGGCTGCCCTACTGAATTCTGTGCACTGGGGAGGGCTGCAGACAGGTGGCCAGCATTAGTGAATGCCAGCATGTGCGCACCTGTCCATGCAAGCGCAGGCGGGGTCCATGATTGTTCTATGTTCCCCACCAGCTTAGAGAATTGTGCCCATTATTTGGTAGATGCCATAAAGATACAGCTAAGTAAAATCTCAACTACTATTGACATTGCATAGTTCTTTTTAATAAAATGCCATAGTGGCATTTATCTGTTCTTTGTACCTGTCCTATCCTGCCCCTCCATCCCCGCTGCCCTCCTGCTCCCCTTCACCTCACTCCTCTGACTTCTTCCCGTAACATATGGGGCATTAAAGACCACCTTCATAGACTTGACACTAAGAAGGGTGGTGGTTCCAATGGGCTAGAGCCCTTTTTCTTAAACTTGGCTATTACTATCTCACTGACCCCATTCTCCACAATTTTAATATGTCTACCTCAATGGCCACTGTTCCCTCCTGCTGGAAGTCAGCACACATTCTGCTCCTCTTCAAATCCAGTGACCCTCCAACTTAAACAACTATAGACCAATCATGATACTACCAGTGTTCTCCAAAATCCTAGAAAACTTATATACTCTCAGCTGAAAAACCACATAGAAGCCCACTTCTCCTCAACCCTGCTCAATCAGGCTTCAGGCGCAACCATAGTACTATCTGTGCCCTAGGTAAAGTCACCAATGACTGGTTCCCACCTGGGACTCCAAGCAAGTAACAATGGCAGTATTTCTTGATCTGAGCAAAGTGTTTACACTGTGGACTATAATATATCCTGCATAGCCTTTTCCAACCTAGGTGCCTATGCCTTCACAAGCCATTGGTTCTCCGACTATCTCACAGGGCACGTTCAGTAAGTAAAAGAAGATGGTCTCCTTTGAACCCCTTCCTGCCCCCAAGGGTCCATACTCAGCCCCATCCTCTTCTCCATCTACATCAACAACCTTAATTCCAATATCTCTAACTCAAAACTTCTTTGTGGATGATATTGCACTTATACCTTCAAGACCTCACTTCTTAATGTCTGTGAAGTGCTCCAAACTGACTTCCTTCAGCTTGAACATAATCTTACCTGTGCCAAGTTTTTGCTCAATGCTAAGAAAACTATGTATTGTACTTCCACCACAACAACAACCCCTACTCCACCCCCATCATGACCAAGTCCAATCTCACAGTTGTCAAAACATCCCTAGGGGAACTGCTTGAAGTTGTTGATAAGTTCAGATACCTATGAGTCTGGATCAACAACAAACTATCCTTCAACGCCTACACTGATAATCTCTCCACCAGGCTTAAAGCCAGATAGGCTTCATTTTTAGACATAGAACCCTCTTCTCACCCAAGGTCAGACTCAGACTCATCCAGGAAACATTCCTCCACTCTTACACTATGGTGATATAATATACAACTGCACTTTGACTACCAACCTCCACAGGCTCGATATCCTCTTCCACCATGCCCTTTGTTTTATTACTAGCGCATCCCCAGGACCCATCACTGTAGCCTTTATTCTACTGCTGGGTTGATGTCCCTAGCCACTAGAAGACTGCTCCACCTTGGTACATGGATACTCAAAGAATTGCATAATAAACTTCCAGACTATATTTCCTCTCTCATCCACATCTCTCACTGCGCTTATTCCCTTATGAAGTCTTCCTTCCTCCTCCTGGATATCCCCAGAACTAGAACCTCTCTAGGCAAGGGAGCTATATTGCATTCTTTCCTGTGGCTTGGAACAGCATTCAAACAGTACTCAAGTTCACCAGCCTGGTCACTATTAGTTTGTTCAAGTTGCTCGCCTCATGATTCTTCAGAGATCCTTGCAAATGCCCGAGGGCTTAGCTCTCTGAATCCCTTTTCTTCTCCCCCATTTTCCTCTAACATTCCTCTCTGGCCCTGTCTCATGTGTTATCCTGTCACTGCCTAAGTCCCTGACCCTCCTGTAGCACTCCCTCCCTTTTATCTGACTATTTCTCATCCTTTCTCATTCCTGTCCTGTCCTTTCCTCTGCTGCATTCTTGCCTTCTCTATATGCTATTGCAGATTGATGCATTGTGTCATCATGTAATTTGACTCATTATTGCACTATCTTGTTGCCCAGACCTGTTTTTACTGTGATAGTATGTTGTTATTTACTACACCCATTGTCTTATGCATCCTATTGCAGACTGCTGCATTGTTGCATCATGTAAGTTGCCTATTGCTGCTCTATCTTATTGCCAGGACCTGTTTTTACTGTGTACGTTGTGATATATGAAACCCAGTGTCTTATACAAAATATGTTCATTTTATTTTGTAAACCTGTTGTTCTACACTTGTCTTGCACTAGGATCTCCTTGTGAATGAGCTTGCTCAGTGGAGTTTTCTTATAATAAACTTGAATTGAATTGAATAAAAGTACTGTGTTGTTCTAAGGGCATCAAATTAGAAAAGGAAAGGACAATTCAGTCCTTCAAGTGATCTGGAAGCAGAAATGCTGGAATAAGAAGCCTTAGGTGTTTTTGGTACCATGTCAAAGCATACAACAAAAAAATGGTGTGGACAAAAATGGCACTGCATGGTTTGTGTAATCTAGCACAGTCCAAAACCACACTAAATTATATATACAATCTCAGAGACTGTGCATGTTTTATGCCCATGTGGTTTTGACAGCGTGTATGAGCGGTTGGGTTTTGACAAGATACTGGTATCTTTCATCACCCTCCCACCCTAATAATTACAGTCTTCCCATGTAGTGCTTTTCAAAACAGTTTTGTAATGTTTATTGGCATTATATTAAGGACAAAATTAACTATTTTAATAACATTCATTTTCATTACTTTATTCCTTCCTACAAGTTAGTGGCAGCTTAATCCATCTTTGTGAGTCACTTTTGATTTCTTTCCATATTCTATCAAGCTTGGACTTACATGTATCTAATAGATGTGTGCCAATTGGCAGGCTTAGATACAGTATGTTATTGAACTTTTTCCCATGTAAAAGGCCAATTTGTAAAATTATTAATGCGTAAAATGTTAAGTGGCAAAATGGAAGATTTAACAATATTTAGTTTGCAACCAGAAGAGTGCAGTAATAGACACATTAGAATTTGTTAAATGGAAAAGAATGTCATTTTCACACAGCATAATGTGATGCTCTTTCTTGCCTGTCTTACTACCAGAGATAATCTGAGCATTGTTTAAGAGACTTACCAATGGTTCCAGAGAAAGACTGAAGAGGAGGGGTGAGAGCCGATAGTCTTGTCTTCTACCACATCTCAGTAGAAAGCCATTCAATAACAATTCAGTTTAAGTTACTGTCTCTAATAGGTTATGTTTTTTTTATATTTAAATGCTTTATTCATTTTTGTTACAGATTCACAAAAAGACTGAGTACAGTACAATACATCAAGGCACATTACTTAACAATACAATACACTACCCATACCTCCCCTTCCCCCACCCCCACCATGACATTGGCTTAGTTTGGTTCTGAAACTATCAATCCTATCCATCTTCTAAGATGTTCATAAAGCATACAAAGTCTGTAATTTACTCCACCTTCTGTCAAATCTAGGCATACAGTTATTTACACTAGCTATAATTTTCTCTGCTGATAAGTTAAACAGTAGTTCTTGTAACCATTTGTTATAAGATATTACTTCATTGTCCAGCCAATGTCTGAGGACTAATTTCTTGACGGACATCACAATCAAGTTTATGTGGAGCCTTCTTTCTGTGACAGCTACGGAAGGTAATCTCCACCAGGCAGGTTAAAGGTTCTATGTATTCCAATATACCTAGTAAAGGATCTGACCTTTGTTTTATTAGGGATGGGGAGTCTATTTTTGACGGTCCCAAAAGATATGAAATAATGAACCCACCCTATTCTGCATCGATTGCATATCGCATTAGGCTCTTTGCCCATTTTAGCCAATCTTTCTGGTGTATAATACATATTATGCATAAGCTGGTACTGCTTTAGCCTCAGCCTGTCTTGAGATGTGTACCTGTGCATATCTTGCCAAATTTTTGACCAGTTTAGTGTCCTCTCTGGAAATTGCTTATCCCAGTATTTAGGGGTTCCTACATTATTTGGGAAGACGTTATCCAAAGATTGGAGTAAATCCCTGCTATGGCATGCCTTCCTGCAGTGAGTTGGGTAAATGGCTTAACATTTCCCTTTTATTCCGGACTTATTATTCAGCTGGGAATTGACTATCATGTGCCTGAGTTGAGATACTTTAAAACTAATTTTGCGGTCTAGTTTGTTATTATTTATAATTTCAGCCATGGCGTGAACTCTTCCTTCTCCCATAAATCTGTGATCCTTTTCCCAGATAGTTGTGGAATCCAGTTATTTGTAATCATTTGGCCTCCAATTTTAAAGTTTGGATTTCCCACTAGTGGCTGATTCGGATCTTGTGAGTGTTTATAAGCTAAGGCAGTAGACATCTGTGTGTGAATTCTTACCGATGTTCCAGTTGGGTTGTTCCTAAGTTTCTGAGGAAGTAATTTAGGCATATGTATAGGAGAGCTTCAGTGTTAGTTTTAAGGCTGCCATCATGCCTTTTCTAATAGAAGCCAAATGGGGTTGTAGTGAGACATGTCTGGTCAGTGTTCAGATTTGTCCATCTCATATACTTTGCTGCCTGACTTGCCCAGTAATATAGTCTGAAATGTGGGAGTCTCAGGCCTCCTTTATTCTTGGGAGCTGTTAGTTTGTTGTAGGCCATGCAAGACTTTTGTTTTTCCAAATAAATTCTGTTAACAGGGACTGGATCTTAGCGAACCATGCTTGAGGTAACCATAGGTTTAACATGTTAATGGGGTCAAAATACGTGGTAATATGATCATTTTTACTAGTTAATCCTTCCCAAAGGGATATCGGTAGCTTATTCCATCTACCCAGGTCTTGCTTAATAACCTGTATTAATTTATCCAAATTGCATTCTCTGGAAGCTGTTGTGCTCCTTTTCAGGATAATATCTAGGTATTTCAACCGTTTCCCTTCCCATTGTACACCTAGATCCACCAGTTCACTTTTATGGGATACAATATTTAGAGGGAATATTTTAGTTTTCTGCAGGTTTAACTTGTAATTAGATAGTGCCCCAAATTCTCTAATCACTTGTAAGGTTTAATTATTGATTCTCTTGGGCTCATCAAGTGCAGTAGTATATCGTTAGCATATGTTAATAGTTTAAGCTCCTGGTTCCCAACTTGACTCCCTGAATCTCAGGATCTATTTTAATCTGAGTTAGGAGTGGTTCCAGATATAGGTTGAACAGTAAGGGGATAGTGGGCAGCCCTGTTTGGTACCGAGGAGAGAAGCTACACGGAAAGGTTCTATTGCATTATACACATGCACAAGGTGAGGTGTATAATGCCTTAACCCATTGACAAAGACAGGAGGAAGCTGAACCTGTTTAATACCCTAAACAAGATTTCCATTCTACAGTATCAAAAGCTTTCTGCATCAAGTGACATCAGAACCCCTGTATATTAGAGTCCCTGGAGACAAAAATATGTGATCTAATTTCCTGAGATGATCTGAGGATGATCTTCCTGCCACAAATCCCACTTGTTCTGCACAGATGAGGCAGGGCATTACCTAATTCAGTCTAATAGCAAAAATTTTGCCAGTATCTTAAGGTCATAGTTTAGCAGTGAGACTGGCCTGTAGTTTGATCATGAGTTCTAGGTCCCTCCCTCTTTGTGCAATATCACAATCAGAGCCTCATTTAAGTGGGGGTCTCTACTCTCTCCTTTAAGATGCTATTAAATAATAAAAGCAGCCATGGAAACAGCTCCTTCCCCAGTTCTTTATAGAAGTTGGGGAGAATCCATCCGGTCCCAGTGCCTTGTCTAAAGGTAATGTGTTGATTGCCCTTATCTCTAGTTCTGTGATGGGGAAATTAGTTGCATTCTTTGCTCCTCCGTTAGTTTAGGTAGAGGTAATTTAGATAAATAAGTATCAATGCTGTCTACCTGAGGGGGGTTAGCCCTAGCCCTGCATAGTTCTGTGTAGAATTCTTGGAATTCCATTGCTTTTTCTTTAGGATTCATTTTGAGAGTACCATGTACCCTAGATTTGATTGCAATGCCTCTCGATGTCTGCTTTTGCTTTACCCTCAGGGCAAGGAGTTTCCAGCCTTTTTCCTGGTCAATATATTTGGATTTAGTTTTGTTGATTGTATATTTGGCTTTTCACCCAACAAATCATTCTAGCAAGCTCGTAGGCAAGTGATTTCTGTTTTTGTATTTCACTAGTTTGGGGATTACGATTTTTCCAGTTTTCTGATGTTTTCTAGTAATGCTAGTAGTTGTTTTTCCTATTTCTCCTCCTCCTTCTAGAAGCTATTTTATTAATTCTTCCCTAAGGAAGCACTTTAATCCTCCGTATTCCATGTCTACATGATCTGTGGAGCCCTAGTTCTGGTATTGTAATGTTCAATGCTAATTTTAAACTTTCTATTATACTCTTGTCTTTCAATAACCGGTTGTTTATTTTCCATGTTGTTTCTATCTTCTGATTGGAACATAATGATACAGTGCAGAGCACCGAAGAGTGATCTGATATGACCTCTGGAGAGAGCTGACAGTCCATGAGATACGGTAGAATTTGTTTACTGAACAAGAAATAGTCAATATGGGAACATGTTCTGTGTATTGCTGATCGAAAAGTGTATTCCCTCCCTCTGGGTATAAACCCTCCATGGGTCGCATAGCCCCAGTTTGTCAATCATGTCTCTAATAGCTCTTTGAGTTGGAGACAGCCCTGCTTTGTTTTGCCTGTTCTATCTGCATCTGGGGAGAATGGTAAATTCCAGTCACCTTAGTATCAAGAGTACCATCAAAAGGTAACAGTATAGTAAGCAGTTCCATAAAGAAGGAGGTGTCCGCATTAGGACCATATATGGATCCCAGTACAATATCAGATCTCTTCAGTATGCCATGTACAAATACATATCTCCCCACTGGATCCTGGATGCATCGACTGCATTGAAACCCACATTCCTTGTCAGCAAGATTGCCACACCTTTACTTTGGGTAGATGACCCTGCTGTGTAAACTTGCCCTATCTGCATTCTGCGTAATAGAGTTGCTTCAGTATCTAACAGATGTGCTTCCTGAAGGAAAATTATCTGTCCTTTGTCACTTGCAAGTGCTTTAGGATTCTGTACTGCTTATTTTACTCGCATCCTTTCACATTCCATGTCTTAAGCTTATATCTATTAGACATTCTGAATTATGACAATGAATAATATTTGGCTGGAAATAAAACACATAATAATCCCTCCATTAGCTGATGCCATGGTGTCCTCCCTCTCCCCCACAATCCCAGTACTTGCCAAAACCTTTCTTCCTTGTCCCTCCTGCGTCCATCCTTCCCTCCCTTCCTTTCCTTCACCATCTCTTGTACATTGTTTGCTATGTGCTTTTGATCCTGGAGAAATCTGAGAGACTTTCTGTCACTTCCATCCTTTAGCCTACCTAGTACCGTTTGAACAGGTGAATAAAAGAACCCTTCTCTCGATATAGTATGTGATGCTGCCAGTCTCAACACTTCCGGTCCTCCCTTCACCCCATTCCATTTAAGATGCCGACAATGGTATCTGAGCTTTCATTATTAATTTCCCTAGAGTAATAATAATAAAAAAGGAAAATGATCTGTCCTTTTGTCATTTGCAAGTGCTTTAGGATTCTGTACTGCTTATTTTTACTGCGATCCCTTTCACATTCCATGTCTTAAGCTTATATCTGTTAGACTGGGATTGTGGGGAGAGGAGGGACACCATGGCATCGGCTAATGGAGGGATTATTATGTGTTTACATTCCAACCAAATATTATTCATTGTCATAATTTAGAATGTCTAATAGATATAACAAAAAAAGGAAAAAAGTAAAGGAAAAGGAAAATCTTTCCCTTAAAAGCAGTAATTTATCTTTCCTACTATCCTTCCCACAGAAAACTTATGTCCAGGCCAAGACTATGCCCCATACTTATTAAAAATTAATTTGGTACAGTGTCTTTACATTGTGGGTATACCTGCTCTTATAAGTATTGTAAACAGACATCTCTATTGATTACTCCTAGGAATTAGTGTTCATTCCCTAGTATTATAAACCATGTTAGTACTATTAATAAACATTCTTATTTCTGGATAAACCCCATAATTATAAGGGTAATATTTCCACATTACCATTATCTCACAAACCCTAAACTAACTAACATTAAGAAGGTCTATAATATCTTGCCCTTCTAATTTAACCTAACTTAAGTGCCTCCTTAAGCCTCCCATGCTGTGTTTGCCCTTATTTAACTTTATCAGCACAACAGGTGCCATATCCGAAGGAAAAAATATGAATAGAAAAATCACATAGCTATATTTAGTTGGACTCCACTTTAACTCAGTCTAGTCACTGAAAGGATACAGCCAGATCTTCCCTCTGCAGCTCTGCACTATCGTGTAGCGCTTGCTGCAACAGTTATGTATCTTCTGCACTTCCACAACTGTGCGCACCTTGAGAGGTTGCAGACACTGTTCTAACCAAGTGCACAAGCTGCCAGTCACGGTTCCTCAGATATTCGAGTTAAGCAGGATCTCCTCCAGATACTTTTGACCCGACTCCTTTGCTCATAGTCAATGAAATATAGATCTTGTAGGTATTAATTCCAGTTCCAATCAGCCTTACAAATCGGCAACTGTTCCTCCTGTAAAGAGCGAGCACGTTTTCAAACCCACACTAGCGCAAGGTAAAGATTCTCTTATTTTCCAAACATGGTAATATCACAGTCCGGGGTTTAAACCCTTCCATTGATCACAGTGATCCTTTCTTTTGCCCTTGGTAATTCCCTTGCTGGGATTTGGCCCTCCAACATTTCTTCCTTCCCCATTATAAAGTTCCTCCTGTAGATATTTCACTTTTGAAAAGATCTGGCAAGAGTCTCTGTAGCTCCTCTACTGCTTGTTCATTGGAATCATATGTGTGCCACTTATCCTGAATCCTGACTTGTAGTTGTGCTGGGTATATCATTTGAAATGCACTTCTGCAGGGGCGAGCCGGGAGATAGTGGTGTGGAATGAACCCCTTTTTGCCTAACTGAAGCTGGCAGATCTTGAGCTATAGGTATCTTACTTCATTCCCACATCACTGCTTGTACTTCTCTGAGTTTAGTAGTTATGTGCTGTTTATCAAAAATTAGAAGTTTCAGAAGGAAGGGACGGGGGGTGAGCTTGGATCTGGTTTGGGGTGCAGTGCCCTATGTGCTCTTTCCACCACATATGAAGGGCCGTTAGGTGATGGTCCGGCTATTTTCTCCAGTAACTTTTGAGCAAAACTATAGGAATGGAGCCTTCTTCCTCTCAGGAAGCCCAATAACTACCAGATTGTTGCGATGGCTCCGACCTTCTAAATCTTCTAGCTTGGTTCCCATTTTAGCAAGTTGTCTTTTAATTAACCCCAATCTGGTTCTGTAGTTGCTCTCTACTTCTCCAATGATATTGCTCTCACTTCAGTATCGTTTACTTGTCCAGACACATCTGATAAGTTGGATTTCGAAGAAGTTATTTCTGTAGTTAGAAGAGCAATTGCTTCTTGCAAAGGTTTCATCTCAGTTAGAGCGCTCTTCTGATAGTGGCGGAGGCGTCGTTTTGCCAAGTGAGATCAGGGCTGTCTTGGAGCTCTGCTGCTTTGGCTTCTTCGTGGCCTTGTCTGTTGAGGTGGGGAAGTATGGCGAGGCAGTTCCTGCCTCATTGTTACTTCCATTTTGCGGCTTAAGAGATTCCAAGGCCAATGGCTCTCTAGTAGTACCCTTCAGATAGAATTTTAGCTAGTTGGCTGCTGAAAACTTATATTCTGTAAGCAGAAATGAGGATCAGGTGAGCCAGAGAAATACTGTGGCGCTGCTTGCATCTAGCCAGACATCACGGACTGTAATAGGTTATTGTAAAAACTCTAATAGCATTGGACAAAATTGCTTGAAAATGATAGCTAAGAAGAAGAGAAAGAGGAATCCCAACCAGCTCTGTCAAATGCCTTTTCTGAATCATTTTTCAACTGTATTTTTGCACTCTGGATGTCCAGGGCATCCTTCCACAGGACCCACTCAACGCTGCCTCTACTCCCAGTCTGAAACCCTCCAACATTGGTCACCCCGACCCCAGCACATCCAGGCCCCTGGATCACCCCTGGGCCGCCCACCCTTGGTGGCCTGTCTGGAATTAGAAGGCCTTACTGTGTGACCAGGTCAGCTGCAGGAGGTTCCGATGTGGGCAGATCCAATAGCATGATGTGGGCAGGTCCCCAGGTCTCCTTCATCTCCATTGGCCACCAGAGAGATTTTGTTCCTGTGTTTTTTCCCAGGAGTGCAGACGTGCAATGGCTTCCATGCACAGTACCTGCTGATGCCTGCTGGCACTCCTAACCCCTATGTTTGGCACCACTGACTGCAGTGCTCTCAGTCTCCACTGGGGCCACTGGTGAATGATGCAAGCCCACTACCCACCCCAGGAGGAGTGCAGTCCTCCAGACACTCGATCCTCTCCTCCCCAGCCGACCCCAGTAGCCCAAGTCTGTTCCTGAACCGGGTCACTGGCATGGCGCAAGGTGTGGTGTGCAGCACCTCAACCCTCAGGGCCACTGGCCTGCCTTTTGAATCTTGAGAGCAAAATGTTGGGTCTTTTAGTTTCTTAGGTCTAGCTAGTAATGTATACGGAATAATTTCTTAAGGATGTCTGCAGGCAATCTTCCATGCATACAACTAACTTGATTTAGAAAGATTAGATTAGGACAATCACTGACGGATGGGGTCCTTATCATCTGTAGGGTCACTTAATTGTTGGCATACCACTGGTCAGTATGCCTTGAACAAGACAGGACTGTGTCTGCACCTGCACCACAACTGTAATGCTGCCAGGATGAGGCTCATGACTCAGGGCAGCATTGTGAGTGCTCTGTAGTGAGGGACCTCCAGCTCTATTTGCATAAACACCGTGCACCCTTGTATGAGGGAGCATGACATGCAGAAGAGGTCAGCCAGCAGTCAGGGTGGTGGTAATGGATGTCAGAAAATGTTATGTCTTACACCATGGTGGATGCACACGCCCATGCACACAGCCACCTCACTATGTGTGATGTCCAGAGGTTGCAAAACTCAGCAAGGTGCCTACCTTTGGCTACACCTGTGGTGTCCACCCAGGGATCTGCTGCCACTGCCACTGCCACTGGTATACAGAATCCCATACTGCCAACTACTACAGACATTCTCTGCTGCTGTGTGACATCATCAAATGGGAACCTGCAGGGACATAACATAGCTCATGAATATTCATGAGCGGGTTCCCAATCTCCAACATGCCTACTGCCGCCTGCTACTGCCAGGGTCCAAGCCTACTTGCCATGGTCGGTGTGTAGCACCCAGATTTGTGGCACAGGTCGAGCAATCCTGCATCCAGTTCACTGTTCTCTAACCTAGATGTCACAATTTGGCATAGATTTTAGCATCTGTTTTATCAATGACATTGGTATATAGTTTTTTTGGGGTGCAACAAATGATCCTTACCTTGCTTATTATACATGACATTTTCATTGAGTTGGACATAGAGCTGTTTATTGGGGAGGTATTATATGTGGTATTTTTAATAGTTGTTATAAAAGTAGATTTTCTAATTTCTTATAAAATGTGTTCGATGTGCTTACGTAACTGGATGACATAATATGAGATGATGCTTGTGTAACTTGATTTGCTTTCTGCCTCTCTATCCATGGGATATACTACCCTGTAGGGTACAATGCAAGGAACCCTAGAGGAGGGTCCCCCAACAGGTGCCGGGAATGAATGCGCCAGCTAAAGGTAGGTAAGGAAGAACTCCCATGGGGAAGAGAGATGAGCCACTGGAGGAGGAGGGGTGGATGGTGGAAACGAGAAAGAATCCTTGTGAGGCCCAGGATGTTGTGACCTTTTAAGCTCTATGGGGAGTGACGTTGTTGCTCCGTCATCAAACATAGAGCTTAAAACCTCCCATTCGATGTGCTTATGCAACTGGATGATAATATGAGATGATGCTTCAGTAACTTGATTTATTTTGTGGTTTTCCAATCTCCCCTATCCATGGATATACCATCCCTGCAGGGGTACGACACAAGGAACCCTAGAAGAGGGTTCCCCTACAGGTGCCAGTAATGAATGCATCAGCTAAAGGTAGGTTAGAAGAAGCCCAAAAAGAATACCCAAAGATGTCAAGCTCAAGAGGCGAGGATGATAAATTAATTCTCACGAAGAGAAGAGCCAACTCTCCAAAGAGAGAGGAAAGCTAGGGCCACCATCCCACTCCATCGAACAGCGGAACCTAACTAACTAACGTGGAAGAAAGCACTAACTCTAAATAATATTATGACCACTGGCACAGAACAGAGGAAAAACCCTTGAGGAGGAAACTTCTGGGGATCCAAGGCCTAGGTTGCCTTCCCTACAGACTGACGACGTTTGATTTGAGGAAGTATGTCGGTAAAGAGAACGGTTCATAGATGAGGGATATAAGTAAGGAGGATGATGATGGGATAGGGAAAACTCCAAAGAAGCACAGATTAAAGAAGGAACATGAGGTAGCAGGGACCCAAGGAGGGTATGCTCGAGTACTGATGAGAGATAGTAGATCAGAGGGAGCAAGGGTATCCATATGTACTCACGAGGAGATTCCAGATGTGCTGATGAGGAGACCGAGGATAATGCATACTGGCTTGATTGAGCCTGAACAATTAAACCCCTGAGGTTGTAGTTGATGAGGTAGCATAGGATACAGGATAGGAATGCTTGAGTAAGCTATGTAACTAGACAAACCTTGAGGTAAGGATGAGTGAATAATTGGAGTTATGAACTCGATACATGCGCAGGATGGTCAAGGTTGATGAGGTGGCATAGTAGTCTTGATAGGTAAGCCCAAAAGAAATATTGATCACAGGCCTCGAGTGGAGGAAGCCTTGATGGCCAGTATGGAATGGAAAGAGGAGGAGACAGGAATGAACTTGAAAATGAACTGGAACATGAAAAGGAACTTGTACGGAGGTAATATGCTTGAGAGAGCAATGTGAGGAAGGAGGCTCTGAAAGGAGGGAGGCTCAAGGCCAAGAAGGCATGTCCAGAACAGAAAGGAAGTGAACCAGAGGGTACACTCAGGATGACCAATCGAGAGGAGCAAAATCGGATGATGTACGACAGGGAATGAAGCCATGAGTGGAGAGAATCCATAACTGCTGGGATGAAAATAGGCACTAGACTGAGGAAGGTAAAATAGAAACAGATGAAGTACGATGATGGATTGAAGCCATGAAGGCTGGTACAGGAAAGTGATGTAGGGATGGACAAAGGACGGTAGGGAGGTCAATGGGAAGTGTAGGACCCAGCCGGTATGGAATGAGAAATGCAATAGGGTGAGTTGAATGAGGCCGGAAGAAGTCCACCAGAGCTTGAGGCCATGGAGGCTGGCATGCAGGCCAGACTGAGTCAGCTGAGGCATGGTAGGATAGGGGAACCCAAAAGAAATGCACAGGTGTAGCAGAGGAGGCCATGGGAAGGACACAGATGGAAGCAGTCGATGCGAAGGAGGAGACCCATGTAGAGGCTGGAGGAGCGAGTGTCTCGAGGAGGAGAAGGGAAGGATGCAAAACATGGAGGGGAGAGAAGGAGGTCAGGGATGGATAGAGGATCCCAACATGCCAGATGGAGCAAGCTAATATCACAGACTCGGCAGTGAGCCACAAGAGCATGGTTGGGGAAGGTGACACTGAATCCATGCTGAAATGATGCCATCTAGAGGCTACAATGGGACTGGATTCTGAAAGAAGACATGGAAAATACAGGAGACACCAGACATGTCAGCCACAAAGTGGGAATGGATCAGGGTCAAAAGCTTGCAATACAAACTCATTACGAACAGAGCATGCCGTTTTTCGGGGTTTTTGTTACAGTAACAAAAGCTTAGCTCAACAATGCCCATTACAAAACCATCTGGCTAATCCTAACGGACTTCAAGAATGAGGCACTAAGTGAGGGCAACACCGTGACGTGGCTGTGAAAGAAAGGAAGTTGCACCCTTGACACTGGGAAGCTATTGTCAGCAGGTAAGCGAAGATCATAGAACGGGATGGAACGCCAGTAGGCACGGTTCAGGTAACAACACAAACTGAATGGTTAGCAGTGGTCAGCATGGTCCCCGTAGCAGCATGCAGGGCAGGGTAAGGAGCATGAAATGGGAACAGAAGGAGGGGAGCATGAACAAGTGATAGTTGCAGTCAGCATTCTCCGCTCTCAGTTACCAGATCTGCACCATAGCTACAATATGCAATGGGGAGAAGAATATACAGGACAACTGATACGGGAAGGCAGAAGTAGGCATCAGAGACTCAAGAGCAGAGAAACAGAGCAGGAGCAGAGGAGAGGTAAAAAAAAAATCGACCAAGCTAGGAAGCAAACGGAGGGAAGGGGCAGGTGACAGCAAACCCGGAAGCACCAGCAAGCAATCAGAGCCAGAGCCAGAACACTGAAGCAGCCAGGGGCAGGAGAAAGAGATGAGAAGGAGCAGTCCGAGGTACAAGGAAGGAGATGAGCCCTGCAGCTCCTGCGTGGAGGTGATGAGGAGCTCCACAAGCAGCCCAAGAGGGCCATAGGAAGAAGAGGGATGTCCATGAGGAGAGCTGGACAGGTTAGGGATGTAGACAAGCAAGAGCAGCAATACAGCAGAGTGGCAAGCTAGTCCAAGCAGACAGATGAAAAATGGTAGGGAGGAGGAGCATTGCACAAACAGGCAGGGGAAAGAAATACCAGAGCAAGGCCATGGGGGGGCGGAGAACCAGCGGCTGGAGACACCCTAAAAAACAACAGCACAGTGGAGGAAAGAGGAGTGGCACCTGGCTGCAATAAAAAAGAATCCTGGTGGAGGACTAGGATGTTGTGACCTTTTAAGCTGATGGAGGAGTGACATTGTTGCTCCACCCATTGAACCTTGGGCTTAAAGCCCTCCGCTGAGAAACATCTGACCCAGGTGTTTTTTCACCTTTTAAACTTAGACATGCTTCTTGCACTTCTTCCAAGGACTTCATCCTGGCAGGACAGGACTGCTGAGATGAGGTACCTGTGGTAGTCGCAAAGGAGGATGTGTGGTCCTTCAGATCGGAATCACCAAGGTGGGAGGAAGAAGACCTCAGTGGAAGAGGAAACAAATTCTTATGGGGGCCAGTCATCAAGGGTTAGTTTGGGAACACCACTGGAGGAATGGAGGAGGTGTGGTTCCTACCTGGTGCCTCAGCATGGAGGGATGTGAAGTTGATTCTTAGGATCACTAGGCAGGGGGTAAAGGGGAGGTGGATGTCATTGTTCATCTGGGGACAAATGTCCTGGCAGAGGATGCAGCCAGGGTGTTTATTTATTTATTTATGACTTTGCTTTACCGGTAAGTGCCCTGATCCAATGGACCATTTTCAGGCATGACCTGGGCCAATGAGGCAACCTGTGATGTACAATACATTAAACAAGAGGTACATACAATAAACAGGCAGAAGTAACAAAATAATAATAGTGCAGATAAATAAAAAGGATAGGTTTAGGAGCTAGGGAGGGGCCTGAAGCAGGTAGCATGCATGGTGCCTTCACTGAGATGCTTCCTCTGCAAGGCTGGGGAGGAGAGGAAACACCGCACCGCAGTCTTCAACAACTAAATGAAGGCTTGTGCAGGAGGAGGGTTACCACATCAAGGACTGGGGTCCTACCTGAAGGGATAAAGGCCTGTACAAATGGGATGGCCTCCATCCATTCAGGAAGGGAACCAAAGTTCAAGTTCAAGTTCAAGTTTATTGCAGGAAAACTCCATTGATCAAGCTCATTCACAAGGAGGTCCTGTGACATAAACACTTAAAGTACAAACACAGATAGGTAATAACAGTATATACATGAAATGCACGTTACATGATACAGGCTGGATATACATACAAGGGTACCACATAGGTGACCGACGCAGGTGGTAAACATTGATATGAAACAGGGAGCGACTTACAGGTTGCATACTGATAAATGAAACATGATGACTGGTGTGTGCAATACATATATTTTGGCAGCTAGAACAAACAACAGACTACAACTGATATGGGGGGAGGAGTGATTTGATAGAGTAGCAGTGGAGCTAAGCATAGATAAAGCCAGGAGTAGAAGGGAAGGAAAGCAGTTAATATGACAAATCAATTATACCTTACCAGTGGATAAATATGGCACACATGGGAAGGAAGAGACTTAATGACAGTTATAGGTGTCTTTTATTTTGGCTGAGCTTAGCGATTTGTAGAAGTTTATTGAAACTGTGCTAGTTAGTTTCAGTACGGTTTGTAATTGGTTCCAAATGGAGGGAAAGGCATATGCAATATCACGCTTACCAAAGGAAGTCCGCGCCTTGGTATGTCAAGCATAATAAAGTCAGATTTTCTTAACGAGTATGCACTATGTGAGATACTAATAAGGGAAGAGAGATAGCTTGGCAATTTCTGCAGGAGCAGTTTAAGAGTCCATAGCCCAGCATGGAGCAGGCGTCTAGTAGTAATGGATGTCCAACCAACAGCTGCATATAAGTCACAGCAGCGAACAGTAAGGAGTTGTAATGAACCGTAACGCACAGTGATAAAGGATGTCAGTTTACTTAGATTTGCAAGAGTGGTGGAGGAATAGATAACATCGCCATAGTCCAGTAGGGAGAAAAGTGGCCTGTACAAGCTTGTTTCGAGTTCAAGGGGAAAAGGCTATTTCTGTAGAAGAAACCTAACCTTGCTTTTAACCTTCTAGAGACATCTTCGACGTGGTCATTGAAAGATAATTTATTGTCGATCCAGATACCCAGATATTTAAATTTGGTTACAACTTCCAGAGGCTCGTTTAGCGTGGTGACAATGAAGTCTTGGGCAAAGGGTATTGGGGGCCTGTGACAGCACTGTGGGAGAATATCATCGCTTTAGTCTTCTTAGCATTGAGCAGAAGCTTTGCCTTTATTAGATTATGCTCAGTTGTGCGAAGTCCGCTTGAAGCACTCCTTGACTTCAGATAACGATGAGCCAGAAGTATACAACACAGTATCATCTGCAAAAAGTGCAGATTGGACATAGATATGTTAGCATCTAAGTCATTAATGTACAAAGAAAACAAGATAGGGCCTAAGATGGATCCTTGGGGACTCCTCTTGCAACTGGCAAGGCAGCAGAAAAAAGCCTTCCGCCTTTACTATTTGGAATCTTCCAGTTGGGTAGCTAGAGAACCACTGGGTGGTATGTTATGTGGCACCCAACTTTGCAAGGAATTGACTAATAGTTTGTGATCAACAGTATCAAAAGCTTTGCTGAGGTCCAAAAAGACTGCACCAGTTACCTTCTTAGCATCTATAGCAGAGATCCAATCATTGGTTACTTTTGCTAGTGCAGTGATTGTGCTATGATTAGCCCGAAGTCAGATTGAGCTGGGTTAATGAGAGAGAAGGTTTCCAAGTGAGATTTTAACTGAGTATGGATCAGTGTTTCAAGAACTTTAGAAAGGATAGACAATATGGAGATAGGCCTATAGTTGTTTACATCGCATGGGTCACCAGATTTAAATAGAGGGAGGATATGTGCTGATTTCCAGCAGGACGCACAGTAGCAGATGTAATGGAAAGATTGAAGATGTGGAGAATTGGGGCAGTGAGATGGGCGAGCCTGACCTTAGAAAAAGGGTTCAAGCCATCGTCCCTGCTCTTTTTGGTGTCTAAGTTAAGAAGAGAATCTTCTACTTCTTTATAAGTTATCTCATGCAGTTGGAAGGGGCTGGGTGCAGGACTAAATGTAGGGGAGGGGTGCTGGCTCACCACAGCACCAGCATAAGGTGACGAGTCAAAGCTAATCCAGCTGTGGCAAAGTGGGAGTTAAGTTCCTCCAGGATTAGGGACTTGTTTTCCACAATCTTGCCACTTGCAACTATCTTTGTTGGGACAGAGGGGCCATGGGCGTCCTTCTATAGCTTTGATAGTCTTCCATATTTTATGAGGGTTACCTTTAGCTTGTTTGAGAGTAGAAATATAATAGTTAGCTTTAGCAGACCGAAGTTTTTCACACAGTTATTCCTGGCTGTTCTAAAGGCCTGCCAATCCGAAGATTCTTTGAATGTCTAGCTTTAGCCCAGAGCTTATCTCGAGCTATAAGGGCTGCCTTGAGATCCGAGGTGAACCAGGGGTTGGAATTGTTCCATACCTTACTCTGATGAAAGGGCATGCTTATTTATTATTGTAGTGAGTTTGTCATTATGATGTAAGCTGCCTTGTTGACATCTTTGGCTAGGTAGAGATCTTGCCATCTGATCATGCTCAGGTCAGATAGGAAGTTTACTGCACTGAATTTACGAAAGGATCTTTTGTTACAAAGATGGGCTGCGCCGGCCTTAATTTGAGATCTTATGCAAGCAGCAATTCCATGATCGCTCATGTCGCTGTGAAACACTGCCGAATGAGATATTTTGTGTGGATGGGTGGTTAGTACCACATCTAGAATGGAACTGTTGGCAGTATTTAGAGTGTTGTTCCTAGTAGGTTCACTGACTAATTGCCCAAGACCTAGTTCGTCTACAAAGGGATTTGAGGCCGTGTGATTTAGGTGACAGCCAGTCCATATTTAGATCTCCTAGAAATATTGTTTCAGTTTTTGCATTCTACGAACATGGATTTCAAAGATTAAGGACTTCATCACCACCAGACGGGGTCTATAGCTACCTAGGATAGTGATACATTCCGAGGAGGGAGATGAAGGTTCAGCGAAACTAACTCAAATTCCTTGGCTAGAGATTTGCAACTAATATTGGTGACCAAGTACTTAGATTTGGTGTAGATAACCACCCCTGCCTCTAGACTCTCTATCTGCTCTAAATAAATTGTAGCCCTGCAGTGATATTTGTTGATCAGTGTTCGTCTTTTTAACCACGACTCAGTAATTATGATAAGGTCAGGGTTAACGTGGTGCAGCCCAGGCTTGCAGTTGTGACAAGTTTTTTAGGCAGGCTTAAAATGTTGACCATCATCATTTTGAGACCTGTAGCCTCAGCAAAATCGATAGGCGAGGTAAGTTGTGGGGGCAGGGTTGAGCTCCACATTTCCTGAGCAGAGAAGAAGCAGAAGTATAACTTTCTTTAAGGAGCTTATAAGAATGAAGACTGCTTTTTATTTCTTCAGGGTAATCTATATCGTATATAAGAGGCGCTACCACTGTAATGACAGTTGATTGTGATCAATGGGTGCTTGAGTAGACATAGGGAGGACAGGCAAGGGGTGTAGGCTAACCGGGGAATAGGCTAAAAGGGAGAGGAGAATGACATAGTGTCTGCATGGTAGACCGTTATAACATTAGGTATTGATACATTGGAGAACTGAATTGCATTGAGGTACTTCAAATTGCACTGTATTATGAAAACTCTGCACCTTAGGAGCAATAAAAACACAATAAGGAGAGCCATGGTCCCAGATTGAGTGGTCTCGTGATTTGTATTAGTGCAATATTTTCTAGGCAAGTAATTTGCCCACCTAGGTACTACTTAAAACCTAGATGAGAAAATACAGCAGAAAGGGAACAAGGAGAGCAGGAGCAGCTTAGTTAGTGGCGGGCTCAAGAGATATTCACACAGGGCAGTCTTAGTGGCCACACTCAGATACCAATCATAGGCTGGCAGCAGTCAAACTAGGCCAATGAAGCAGTAATATGATATAGGAGGTGGATCATGAGTGTATTTAAAGGAGGCCTGGGAGAGGGGGGTGGGGTGGGAGAAAATTTCAGGTCAGAGCGAGAGCTGAGAAGTCAGAATTAAGAAGGAACACTGTAACAGGCTATAGAGAAGGTGCCCCAATCAGAGCAAAGCAGGCAAGCAGGCGTACCAATCACAATCCCCATAGCAGTGCAGCACTAATCAAGGGTGCCCAGGTGTGCTGGCTCTCTGCAGAGGATTCTATCAGTATCTATCGGTATGACAGCGCAGCGAGGTAATAATAGGTGCTCAGCGCCTATCTGACTTGAGTCCTGAAGGGTGGATGGCAGACACTTCGAGGGCTTCCTGTTTTCAGCTGCAGAGCGGTTTGACAGGCAGTTTAAGGAAGTTGTCAGCCTGTTGAGTGAAGCTTAGGGGAACCTCAACTACAACCACCCTTGTAGCACCGGAAAGAAGTAGAATGATAATGCAGGCCATATTGCCCACGAATGAGTACAGGAGTTATGTGAAGACCAAGAATCCTCTAGTGGCAGGTCTGTATAACCTGCTAATGGAAAACTAGCCACTTAAAAAAAAGGCCTGGGTAGAAGGTTTAAATCCTACTTTACAAGCATATAAACTAGCCATGATGGGAGGCATTGAATGCCTCCCACAGATAATGGAGTAGCAGAAGAAAAGTCCTGAGAAGTAAATCCCCACAGGTAATGGGGAATAAGGAGGACAAAGGTGGAATGAAGGCTGAGAAAAATACTAGGGAGGGTGGGAGTAGGGAGGATAAAAAGGAAGGACAGTACCAGTGAAAGGAGAAGGGTGAAGGATGGACTTGGGAATAAAGGCAAAGTAGAGGTTGAGAGGGACAAAGGTGTGGAGAGCTATGTGTGTTAATGCAAGGTGCCTAGGAAACAAAATGTCTGAAATTGAAGCTATCATTGTGGAGGCAGACCTGGATCTGGTGGCCATAAAGAATCATGGTGCACAAAATCCACAGCTGGAAGGTGGTTATACAAAGTTGACATGCTTTGAAGACGATGGCGAGGGAGGAAAAGGGGTATTGTATTATACATAAGGGAAGGATATAAAGGCCATGGAAATACAAGGATACAGCATGGAAGTTCTTTGAGTTGGATTAGAGATGAGTCCAGGGCCTTTATATGAGTGGGTGGTGTACAGGCCACCAACACAGGGGAAGAATTGGATAGGGTTTAGGGTAGGCCATAGGCAAAATGCAAACAAAGTGGAAGCAGTAATTATTGGTGACTTTAATATGCAGGATGTGGACTGGAACATCCTGGTCGCAGCTACAACTATGAGCAGGGTCACCTAGGCTCCAAAAAATAATTTCTAAGGCAGCTGGTAACAGCTCCCACTAGGAGTAGTGCAGTTCTAGATCTGGAACTTATGAACAGGAACAGCATTGCAGACATCACAGTGGATATCTGCTGTATAAGTGATCATCGTGACAGTGTGGTTTTGGCACACGATTGGGCAAGAGAAAATAAAAACACTAGAACAAGGGTCCTGGACTTCAGGAGAGCAGATTTTAAAGAAATCAGAAACTGCCTTAGGAAATACCTTGAAGGGGTGATAACCATGGGTGGAGGCACAACAGAATAGAATAGAATAGAATAGAATAGAATAGAATAGAATAGAATAGAAAAGAAAGAATAAAGGAGGGAATAACTAAGATAAAGGCAAGCTGTTTAAAGGTAAAAACAGGGGTAAGAGAAGGAAGATGTCACTGTGGTTCTCACAGGAGGAGGCTAAGGTGGTGAGGGAGAAAACATCTTTCAGGAAGTAAAGGAGACCCAAACGGAGGCAGACAGTGAGGTACATTAAGAGAAACAAAGGTGGCAGGAAGGGGTTAAAGACAGCAAAGGCTAAAACTGAGGAAAATATTGCCAAGGCAAAAGAAGGGAAAGACTTCTTCAGGCGTGTGAGGAAAAGAGTAATACAAGATGTGGTATTGAGAAGATCAATGGGCCAAGGGCAGGGTCAGTGCAGAGGAAGACCAAGAAAAAGCTATAGTTTTTAACAAATACTTCTGCAGAGTCTTCACGGAGGCTGACTTGCATTAACAGGTACCAGGGAGTGGACACAAATTCATTTACAAACAGCAGAGTCCACCAGGGTTGGAAGCCCTAAAGAAAAACAAGGATGGGAGCCAGACAGAATCCACCAAGTAAGGTGTGAAGGAACTGAGCACGATGTTGCTGTCTCTCTGGCAACACTAGTACCTTATTGTAGATGGGGAGGTCTCCAAAGGAATGGAGAATGGCTGATGTTGTCCCTCTGCAAAAAGCATCAGCATATTGGAGAGCAGCAATTACAGACTGGTCAGTTTAATATCAGTGGTGGGACATTAATGGACTCCCTGCGAAGGAGAGGCTGATGGAATACCTGGAGACATAGGGGTTGCAGGACGACTTGCAGCACAGCTTCACAGGGTATCCCATGAGTTCAGCAACTGCAGTGGGCACCTACCAAAATGACGACTCAATCGCGGAGCCCTGGCATTGCAGTGACCAGGAGGGAAGGTGACCAGATTGGGGGTGCGTGAATATGCGACATCCTGTCTTTACATGAAGCACGTGGGTGTGGGAGTGAGCACACAGCGCAGGGGTAGGATAGGAGGGAGGGATTGTGAAGGGTTGTGACACGGTGAGCTACCAAGCTGCTCCAATGACGTGGTGGCTGGGTACAGGTTGCGCTGCATAGGGTGCCAGGTTCGGGGCTTCTGCGAGGTACCTTTTATTGCGCCGGCCCCAATTTTTTTGTCTTTTGCCCCCAACATGCACCCCCTGAGTTGAGAATCTTTCAGTGGGGGGTGCGGTGGTGCAGCCCTGCATTACCATTAGTATTGTAAGTCCTCAGCACCCTTTGGTGCACCAGGGACTACATCGCCAAATTTTCTTTCGCGATGTACATTCGCCCTAACGGTGATCGCTATTCTGTGATCACCATTATCACATAGATCCACTTCACAGTGATGAGGTCATGTCAAAGAAATCTCATAGAATTCTTCGACTGGGTTGCTAGGGAGGTGGTGCAGGGAACCGTGGATATGGCCTATTTGGACTTTAACAAAGCCTTTGACACCATACATACAGGAGGCTGACAAAGAAACTTAGCAGCCTGGGGTTGGGGAAAAGGTGATGAGTTGGATATCCAGCCAGTTGAAAGACAGAGGGCAGTAGTAAATGGCTGTCACTCACAGGATGGTAGAGTAACCAGTAGAGTACTACAGGGATTGGTACTGAGCCTTGTCCTGTTCAGTGTTTTCATAAGTGACATCGCTGAGGAACTAGAGGGGATGGTGTGTCTCTTTTGCATATAACAGAAAAATCTGTAACACACACAGAAGGGCATAGAGAGAATGCAAAAGGATCTGGAGAAACTAGAGGAATGGTCTAGGGAGTGGCAGCTGTGTTTCAATGCCAAAAAGTGCAAAGTAATGCACCTAGGGAGAGGAAACCCAGTGGCTGGAGTGTAAAATGTGGATAGGTTCTTACAGTTAAAAAGCAATAGAGGATCTTGGGTGATCATATTTGATGATCTCAAGGCTGCAGGCAGTTCAATACGACAGTAGGTAAGGTGAGCTGGATGCTAGGCTGCATGGGAGGGGTCCTCTAACACGAGGAGGGAGGTGGTGTTGCCTCTGTATCACTCACTTGTAAAACCCACCTGGAATACTGAGTCCAGTTCTTGAGGCTGTATCTGTGCAAGGACATTGATGGGGGAAGTGGTCCACAGGATGGCTACTAAAATGGTGCGGGGGTTGAAAAAAGCCATATGAGAAGAAGAGGCTGCAGGAACTCAACGTGAACTCCCGGAGAAGAGAAGAGCAAAAGGGGTCATGCCTGAGACCTATAAGTACATCACAGTGGTGAACAAGGTGCAGGAGGGCTCTTTCACAGGAAGAAGAGCACCAGAACACAGAGGCATGCTATGAGCTTGCGAGGATGTTTAAGAGGGATGTGACGAGGTTATAGAGGGAAAGATAGTGGGAGTGTTAAACATTTATGTAGTTGGAACATGGGTATAATAAATAGAAGAAAGGGAAGAGGGAGAGACATTTGTGACCAAATAGAGTCCAGGATGTAATGTAGGCAAGGAAAATAGGGCAGACTAGATGGACCTTTGGGTCCTTTCTGCCAACACATTATGTGTTTATATGCTTCTGTGTTAATATACTAATATTTGAAACAGATATTTTGGATAATATAGCTTCATCCAGAAAACCATTATTCTAATGCTGTTTGATTAACCTCATCAGAGTATAGTTTAGCATAAAACTCTTCAAAATGGAAACATGTCTGTCAGTATGTAATGTCTGTCTCATAGAAGTTTCAATTAGTGTATGGTGTGTTAGGGTTCTTGTAATTTAATCCTGACAGCCAGGAACTTGTCTACCTTTCTCTTTGCTCTGTTTATAGCATAATATAGTTTACTGATTATAAAATAAGTACAAATAAGAAATGTAATACAATAGTTAAGGGTACAAGTCAAAGAACAAAATTTAATTATTTAAATTATGAACTGGATCAAAGATAACCAGCAACATGATTGGCTTGGAACTCATCTAAGCCATGACTAAATCCAACAGCATAGTCACAATTTAAAAATTCACTGCCAAAGTTTTTTTACAGTCCTCAATATTACTCTGCTCACTCTGCCCACTGGATACACATGAAAGAACGGATTTGCCCTTACATCCAGTCAACAAGCATCCCCACACACAGTGCAAAAATGGTCCATTACAAGTCCCTGATGCTGACTAAAACATTTAGGAACAGCAACCAGGTTACCCATGAGGAGACTGGAGAACATCATGGAGTGCTGCATAGGCATGTGCGAGCTCTCTTGCCTAATAGCAGTCCCCCTCTACAAGCAGAAACAGAACATCCGATTGAATGGCATGTTAAGAAAGTGTGTCTTAAAAATACCAACTGATGCTAGAATAATCATTTAAAGCCTTTTTTCTTCTTTTTGATTTGTGTATGAGCCTTACACTTTTAGTGGTGTTACTGATAGGGTGTTGGGGCACAAACAGTATCCTCTCCTTCGTAATGTGTGTGTGAAAGAATGATTTTGAATTTTAGAACCTGAACTTCGCAGGCCATAGCACTAAGCCACAGCATAAAGTCAAGAATCTCCCCTCGGTTGCTTTTCACCAGAGAAAGCAACCATCTCTTATAAAACTAAGAAAAAATTGAGCAGGAAAGTTCAAAAAGGACTGAAGCAAGTACAGGAGAGCTTATAACAAAGAACGGCCCATGCAGCCAGCACATGAGAAATAGCCTAGTAACAAGGTGTAAGTAAAAAGACTGCCTTGTTGTTCTATATACTAACAAAATGAACAAGTTTAAATATATTACTGAGCACAATATCCATTTCTATTGACTCTCTTTATCAAGCCTAATGTAACAAACTTAGAAGGAAGAGCACAAGGCACTGCACAAGTTTTCAAGCTTTCAAGTATCAATTTTAAGCATAACATTTCCAGATTTGCGGTGGAACTTATTGAAGTGCTGGTGAGACAAAGCGGTGTTTCTCTGTTTTGGGGTCATGTATTGAGGATGCAATGAGACTTGAAAATCACAGGTTGTAGCTGCATGCCAAAACTCCTCCTATCATCTCACATCACAGAAAATAGTCTCAACAGAAAACTTTGATCAATGCCACTATGACTGCTAATGCATTATTTGATAAGAGTGTTTCATTAGCTTAAATGTGAAGGTGAATTGCCATAGTCAGCTCCATGTAAATTTCATTTTGGTAAAGTTAGTTCATTTATCTGGTTGATCCTGTGTTTCCAATGTTCTAAAATGTGAGTGGCGAGTGTATCTTGTACTATATGGGGAAGAAGATGGAGCTCACACAAACGCCTTCAAGTAATAGTAGAAGGAATGATGCAGATGGAGAGGTATGGCTACATTGGGACTGTGGGCCATACCTACAAGGATAAGAGCCTATACCAAGATAATAGCTTGCTTCCATCCAGGAGGAACCATAGTCCTCATAGGACAGTATAAAGAGCAAGTATACTGCCTGGAATTAATAGTAATTGTCAGATGCTGTCAGCTATCACTTCCTATATCTGAAGTATTTTTTTTATTTTCTGTTTGCTAATTAGAAGATTTTCAGCTGCCAGTACTAGACTAATGTGTGGAGCAGTACTCTGTTTTGATGCTTAAAAAGTCAGTTCTGTTCTGCCCACTACATCATCAGAAATTAGACCAAGCACATTGAGGCACCATAATCCTTGCAGTCTGAGCAGTGACTCCAAGTTACCAATCAAAATGCGGAAATTGTGATATCACTAGTTACCAAGAAGAGCCAGTCCCTGCTGCTTCATGTGAAAGAGAATAATCTGGCAGCAAGAAATGGCTCTCCCTGGTTGCCAGTGATATCACCGTCAGTGTGGTCTCAGTGTTGATGTAGTGGGAGGAGCAGAAAATACATTTATTTAGACTCCAGACAGAGTGCTGCTCACATATTCTTAGTACTGCCAGGTGGAAAATCTTCAAATTAGCAAACAGAAAAGAAAAATACTTGAGATAAAAAGTATAACTGACTACATCTGAAAGTTACAATTAATTCCAGGCACACTAGTTTCTTTAAATGTTACTTCAATTGACATTTAAAGTAGCCAAGGGTGATGATGGAAGAAATAGGGAGGCAGAAAGTGGGCCCCCATAGGCTGAGATAGAGTAGGAAATCCTGAGGGGAGACAGTCCAAACAGGATTCAATTATTCAAGGTGGCAGGGAGTTAGCAAAGGAGGAAGGGGAAATGAGCAGTCAAAGGAGAAAGGTAAGAAAGGAGAAACAATTGGAAAAAAAGGAGAAAGTGACAAGAAAAGAGTTGAGGGCTGTCAAAATGGTACAATGTCTGCATCAGAAGCCCTATGAAGAGAGACTAAAAAGGGTTCAATACGTACATCCTGAGTCAAGGAAGGCAGTGGGATATGATGAGAGCCTTTAAATACCTCACAGGGATTAATAAGGTACAGGAGAGATATGTTTCAGAGAAAGAGGTGCTGTTGAGCAATGGATCATGATATGAAGCTGGAAGCAGGTAGATTTGGGAGATATGAGAAAGTTCTTCTTCACAGAAAGGGTGGTGGATTCTTGGAACAGCCTTCCATGGAGACAGTGAGGTGAAACCAGTGGTGGGGTTTAAAAATACCTTGGATAGGCACAAAGGAATCCTAGAAGGCAGGAAGAGGGTGGAAGAGACAGTGCTATAGATCAAGTAGGGTCTGCAGCAAAAGTGATCATAGTTAAAAATGGGCAGACTAGATGTGCCCAGCGGTCATTATCTGCCTTCAGTTTCTATGTATGACAGGTTATGTGATTCAAAAGTATACAGTGTAAAATTATTAATATGCACAATATTGATAATGTAAACTATGTGGCATACATCATTTATGTTGTACTATGTTACACAAACACAGTAATTAAATGGGTAATAATGTATGCATTGAGCAAGGGAGAAAAATCATAGAGGAACACGTGTGAAGCAATATACTATCTCATAGAGGGTGACACCATGATAAGTACATACTGTATAAAGCTACTGTATTATGATGGTACACAGCCATATACCAATGCTGAGCTAGCTACAATATTGGATTTTATTTATTATTAATACATTTATTTATTTTGTTTTATTTTAATAATCCGGACATTGTCTACACAGTAATGACAAATAGCCAAGGGTGCTCTTACAATCTAAGACCTTTTTGTTTTTACCACTTTATTCATTCTGGGGAAATAATTTGCAATGTGGCAAATAATGAATAAGCGTATAGACAACAAACTTGTAGAACAATTTGACAAACATTTTTGAGTCCCAAGAAGATACTATGGCAGGGTGGATTCTGGCCTTATTGATGACAGTATTCATATAAATTATTGAGGGGGGTCAGGTAATGTGTCCTCCAGGTGGAGCCCCTACTGGAAATTTTTATCCATGAGTGTAGCCAGAGTACCTGAGATCATCATTGTGATAACCAGAAAGCACATTTCATTCAGTCCTGAAGAGGCAATTTAATATGTCCTTTTTAAAATATAAAAAGGCATTCATTCATGTTGCAGGGCCTTGGTCAGTACCCCCAAAAAAATGCACACAATAAAGTCTGAGAGTCCCACTTGTAAATATTTTCAATTTACCAACTGCATTCTTAGACTACAATATGGTATTTATTGCATCAAATTGAAAGCCACACAGTAGAAATGATAACATTTAAAAGGCTGGGAAAAATGTAAAAATGTAAGTTGACAAAAAAGTCAACTAAGTTATTATATTTGGTCATCTTTGGTTTTCTGCATTTCCTGTATAATGCAGTTTGGTTCCTAATGGTATACAGTCAGAAGAGATGCAAGTCACAAGTGGGTACCTCAGGGATCAGTCCTGGGGCCAGTCCTCTTCAACATCTTCATTAGTGACCTTGCAGATGGACTAGAGGTAAAGGCTTGTCTGTTTGCAGATGACACCAAGATCTGCAACAGAGTAGATGATGCAGATGGGGTGGGCAGAATGAGAAGAGATCTGGATAAACTAGCAGAATGGTCAGAAGAGTGGCAACTGGGATTTAATGCAAAGAAGCAAAATCATGCACATAGGGAAGAGAAACCATGAAGCCACCTATAGGCTGGGAGGGAGTTGCTAGCAGTCACAAAGGAAGAAAGAGACTTGGGCATCATCATCACTGATGACCTAAAATCATCAAACAGACCTCTAAAGCAGTAGGTAAGGCTAGGGGTGTTAGGGTGTATTAGTAGGAGTATCACAAGTCGTAGAGGAGAGTAATAATCCCTCTGTACAAGACACTGGTTAGGCCCCATCTGAGTACTCATGCAGTATTGGAGGCCACACCTTCACAAGGACATTAACTAAATTGAGGCAGTCCGAGAAGGGCAACCAAAATGGTGCAGGGACTGCATCTGAAAACATATGAGGACAGATTAACGAGCTCAATATGTATACCCTTGAGCAAAGGAGGGAGAGGTGATATGATCGAGGCATTCAAACACCTTAAGGGCATAAACAAGGTGAAAGAGTCTAACATGTTTAAATATAGAAAATAGCAGGACAAGAGGACACAGCATGAGATTAGAGGACCGATTAAGGGGAATGTGAGGAAATTCTTTTTCACAGAAAGGGTGGTGGATGCATGGAATGGCTTACCACAGAGTGGCTATGAATACAGTGCAGGGCTTCAAACAGGCATGGGATAGGCATAAGGGGCAATACAAATGACTATGAATAGATGGGTCACTGACAGAGCAAGCGAAGCACATTTATAAGGTAGAAAAGAGAAATGGGCAGACTGGATGGGCCTTGCGGTCCTTATCTGCCGTCAACTTCTATGTTTCTAACCCATCACGTCCCCTAGAAGGACACTTGTGAATAGTTATGAGAATAATTCAAGTTTGAAACAACACAGCTGCTCAAGAAATGCAGTCAGATAAAAATTAGATTGGTCGTGAAAAGGTTAACATCCAGACAGTATCACTGTTTGAATTATAATGTTATGCAGGCATGCAGCAGTTTTAAACTCTACATAATTTGTCCATTTACAGCCTGAGTTACTAAAAAAAAGTGCATGTTTCATTTGACATCACTGGATACAGACTAGCAGCTGGAACAATGCCTCGATATGGGGATCGGGATCGAAGATGGCGCACGCTGAGCTGCCGTCTATAGAGCTATAAGTTTTGGTCTTTGGCCCAATTTTATTTTATTTAAGCGTTTAAATGTTGCCGTTTGAATTACAGTACCACCCGTTGTATAGTCGCTAGCAGTCGTTTATTATTGCGACTATTTATGCTCTGTTATTTATTTAAAGTTTGAGAGGCTTTGGAGACTGACCTGAGTAGGTAGGAGGATTCGTTTGGGTGCTGTCGGTCTGCCTGGATGTTGTTGGAGAAGTTGGTGGCCTGTAGCCTGGAAGGCTTGGTGGCGGCTCTTCCTTCTGTTGGAACTCACAAGTGAACTGCAGTTTCTGTTTGGGGACAAAATCTTTCCGGACCGTGGAAAGAGGCTGTCGCTCTCGTGTGTGTGGGACTATTCTACAAGGAAGTGTAAGGCAGAAGAACGGCAGTGAAGATTGTGTGATAGCTGTCCACATAATTTGGAGGTTTGGCTCCCTGGTCCAGACAGGGGCTGGCTTTTCCTGCCTCCGGAGGGTGGTGGGGCTTGCTTTGCTCCTGGGTGAGGCAGGGGTGCTATCGGAGGTGGTTCTGCCTGCCTCATCATAGCGAGTCGGGTGAGCTGGAGCCTCTGTAGAATTTGTGGAGGTGGAGGAGTTGTTTGTGATATCTGCTGTCTGCTCATTTGCTGCTTCCAGGATCTCGGCTACTGGGAGTTTGGAGACTTTGACTGAAGTTAGGCGGTGTGGGTTGGACTTGGTGAAGTATCCTGAACCATTTCTTGCTGTAACTGTTGTGTTTTAGCTATTGGGAGATTACGGAGACCAACAGGAAATTTAATTACAACTGAGTTCATTTTGAACTATCAGTCTCGTGAGAGAGTCTGATTAATGTTGGAGCCATACAGTGTGGTGAGAGCACAGAAGTGTGACTATACAACAAAAGACCTTGAACTTTGTTTCTTGAGTTAAATGAGGGTACTGATGGATGGGTTTTAAAGTGAAGGGCCATTTTCGGTGGTTTTAGGTGGGATGCTCCTCTCCCCGATGGTGAGAGTACTATGGGTGGGGTAGAAATATAATGTTTTGATAATCTGACAGCACTAGAATTGGTTAATAGATTTTGTATTATATTATGATTTTATTTAGTTTCTATTTTAAGTTTTATTTGAAATTCTGTTTTATATGAGTTTATATAATTTTGTTTTATATAAGTTGAGTAGGGTTTATTATATATTGTGGTGTGAACTATAGTGCTGGAATGATAATAAGGTGGTCGGGTAGTATTCCCCTCTACGCTCAGGGACCTCCGTCCTTTCTCCTGTCCCCTTTGTCACCGAGTCTACAGAAAATGTAGGGCTCTGGGGATTGTGAGGAGGAACGGAGGGTTGGTGCTGGGCTTGGGGAATGGAAAGAGTGGGATTGGGATAGTGGGGTCAAGGAGACGCCCTGGGGCAAAATGGGCACAGGAGAGGGTCTTCCCTGTCTTGTGCCCATACCAAGGGTTCTGATTTGGATCAGCCGGTAGGCGGTCATTATCGGAGGTTTATCCTACTCGGGTGTTATACAGCATGAGTCTAATAAAAACAAGATGGCTGGTGTAGCCAATCTTGTCGGGTCATCTGACCTGGCGTGCATCACTGAGACTTGGCTGGATGAAAATGATGGGCCAGTTTTAGCCTGCAATTCCAGCTGGGTACTCGGTGATACACCGCCTCGAGGCAGATAACAGTGGGGGTGTTGCCATATGTTTTAAGTCAGAACTGGGCCTGGTGGAGGTACCAGCAGAGTCACCAGATCCTTTGAGTGTATCGTGGGCAAGGGTGTGGGGTGCAGGATACTTCTTGTATACCGTCCACCAGGTGGCGAGAATGTTTTCCTGCAGAAGTCACAGACTTCATTGTCGACCTAACGTTGGGTCCCCAGATGGTTGGTTCTGGGGATTTCAATGCTGGGTCGACGATGAACTCTCATTTAGTCAAGACTTCCTCCAGTTGATGATATCATTGGGCTTCACACAGGTGGTTTCCTCCTCGACCCAAGTTGGCGGACACTCATTGGACCTGGTGTTCCTTCTGGGGATGGGGATATCCGACTTGGTGGTGGAACCGGTCGGATGGTCTGACCATCACTCCATTAGGTTCAGTTTGAGGCCACCCCTGTTAGGTCTGCCCTTTGGAGATGGTCCGATACCACCCTTTGAGGGTGTATCCCCAGATGACCTGATGGCGGTGTTGGACCTATCAAGCCTACCGATAGATTGCTTAGATCCAGGTGACCTGGTACATGCTTATAATGAGGCAGTGACAGGGGCCCTGGATTCTATTGCCGAGTTCATGTTCATCTTCTTACTCCTCACCCCAGGTCTCCCTGGTTTGATGAGACCATGAGGAGTTGAGGAGGTTGGACGAAGCTGGAGGCGTTGGCGAAGGTCGGTCTTGGCGTTGACAGGCTTAGTTTGATGGACCATTATTTGGCCTATCAATCCGCAATCTCTCATAAGAAGGCAGAGTTCCTGTCCAGAGAGATAGGCTGCACAGAATAGACTAGCTCAGCTCCTTGGGACTGTGGACAGACTGTGCAATCCAGTCTGTCTTCAGCCCAGAAGAGCTTTATCTCAAGAATGGTGTGAGGAGCTTGCTCTCTTCTTTGCAGATAAGATTGTCAAAATCAGATCGAATATTCGCTCTTCCCTCCCCAATGGAGTGACGGTGGTCGGCAGGAGATGTCGAACACCCAGTTTAGATGGTCTGACTTTAGCCTTCCACAATCGATGATGTTGTGATGATCATTCGAGCACTGCGACCGACTAGCTGTGATTCAGACCCTGGCCCCACGCCTTTTAGTGGGTTGTGTGGATAAGATCGACCTAGTCCTAGCTTTGATCATCTGGAAGTCTTTGGAGAGGGATTTCCAGATCCCTTAAAGAGGCTATAGTTAAGCCTCTATTAAAGAAATCTCCTTAGATCCAGATTGTCTAGCAAATTACAGGCCAGTCTCTAACTTACCCTTTGTGGGTAAAGTTATTGAGAAAGTGGTCAAGCGCAGTTGGAGGATCATCTGACCAACAACAATATCTGATTCTCTCCAGTCTGGATTTAGGAAAATGCATAGTACCGAGACAAGCGCTTATACGGGTACAAATGACCTCCTAATAGCGAGAGATCGTAGGACCCGATCCATCTTGGTACTACTTGATCTCTCTGCAGCGTTTGACACCGTTGACCATGGTGTGCTGTTAGAGCATCTACGGTCAGTCTGTGGACTGTCTGATGCGTCCTCAGATGGTTTCAATCTTACCTTGAGGTGGACTCCAGAGGTGGTGTCGGGAATTTTTCCTCAGCATCACTCTCCACGCCTCGCAGTACCGCAGGGTTCTATTCTAACACCTATGTTATTTTTGGTGTATACGCTGCTGTTAGGGGTGATTATTAGAGCGATACGGTTTGGGTTTTCACTGCTATGCAGATGATACCCAGCTGTATATGTCTTTGTGCCCTACCAGGACGCCTTGTTGGTATTTAATAACTGCCTTGAAGAAATCCAAGACTGGATGAATGGGAGTTGGCTGAGGTTAAACCCAGAGAAAACTGAGGTGTTGGTTGTGGACAAGGTAGCTGTGAGGCGGGTCTGCGAGAGGATGCCTCAGGCTTATGACTTGGGTGTCCAACTGGCGACCTCAGATCAGGTGCGGAATCTTGGCTGTGACATTCGACGCCTGACACTCTAAATCCCAGGTGTCAGCTGTGTCATCAAACTTCCTTTTTTCATCTGAGGAATATTGCTAGGGTGAAGCACCTGGTTCCTCAGAGGACCTTCCAGCATTGATCCATGCCTTCGTTACCTCCCGTCTTGACTACTGTAATTCCTTATACCTAGGGCTATCGGGGTTGAACCGCTGTCTGCAGCTAGTGCAGAATGCGGCAGCCAGAGTTGTTGACTGGATCTTCTAGATCCAGCCATATAATGCCTGTGTGCTTGGCGGACTGCACTGGCTGCCAGTGTTCTGCGAATCACCTTCAAGGTCGTTTTACTGACCTATAAAGCCCTACATGATCTGGGACCTACCTACCTGAAAGAGCTCCTTTGCTCCTACAATCCTCCCCTCCCTCTGATCCACTGGCGAGGATTGCTAGAATTCCAGGAGTTCGTTTGAAAACATCAGGTGCTAGATCGTTTAGTTTTATAGCACCAACCTGTGGAATTCTCTACCTCGTCAGGTGCGAGATTGTCCGACCATCCTTAGTTTTAAGGAGCTTTGAAACCCACCTTTTTAGCATAGCTTTTAAGGATTTATATTAGTTTTAATTTTATTTTTTATTGTTTTGTGAATTTGTACAGGTGCTTTGATTTTAAGAAAAGTGCCTTCTAAAAAATAAAGATGAATTGAATTGAATTGAATACAATCACTGTTTGATTTAGCGTACACTGGCTGAGACAAACAGTAAAGCATACACTAAAAACATTGTTTTCATTCAAGGAGTGAAACTGGCAGCGGCAACAGTAAGCTATAAACCCCATAAAGTAATCTGAGAAGGAACTGCACTAATCAGTTAATCTGAGAACAATGCTAACTAACTAATTAATGGTTTAAGTATACAGAAAGAGTGTGGCAGTTTCACAAACCTTTCAGAATTTGTCCATATGAAGTCTGGGCTCAGCTCTTTCCTCTTTGTGCTGGCTAAACCAGAAGTCAGCACAGAGCAAAAAAAAGTAGTGCAGGTGGGTGAGTGGAGAGGCAGAGAAATAAACAGCATTGTGGTCTACTGAATGGAGATAGCCAAGTGCTTTTCAAGTAACGGAGGATTGTGCTTCAGTTCCAAAATATGTGTGCTTCATTAGTAGTCTGATGTGACCTTTTTCCCTAAGTGATAGCAAGACAGCTTGCAGAGCTCCACCCTGTAGCTATAAAACTGGATAAAGCAAATATTGCCCCAAGTAGCCAGTTTTGAGATAACATCCTGTTGTCCAGCTCTTTAAGCTGCTAACTTTGGAAGGAAAACATGTAGTTTTAGAATAGAGTTATCTAAACTATCCAAGATATACATGTGACCGTCTAATGGCAAATATAAAGACAATAAAACATTTTTTGTACACTAATTGTTCTACTAATTGTAGATCAAGTCTTGAAAAATAAGAACAAAAGTAAACAAAATAAATATAAAAGATTCATGAAGGAAGCTAGTCCAGTGGTTTAGAGGGCTTATGCCTTGGGCACCTTACCTCTCCCATGGCGGTGACCAGGGTTCAGGAACAAGCTCAGGTCATCAGAGGTCGGATGGGGGTAGCACTGGGAGAGGATTGAGCAGTCGCTAGGCAGCTCTCCTCTCCTGTGTGGGATACAAGTCTTCTTGGCTCTTGGCTGCAACCAAATGGAGTCTTGGTGGTAGCACCAGGCAAACAGGGACTGGCATTAGGCTGGGTGAGTGGAACACAGTTGCTGGTTCCTGCATGCATGCTCACCTCCAAGCACATGCATGACAGTGTCACCAAGGCTCTGGGGAGTTCTGGGAGAAAACCGTGGAAAAACACCATGTCCCTATCAGTATGCATGATGGCCCATGAGACCCTTGGGTCCCACACTATGTAAATCCTGCAAGTGTGATGGCAGGGGAGTAGCAGATGGGACTGGGAGTCTAGAGTGTAGAGCCCAAAGTTAAGCATAAAGTAGACACAGATAGAGCATAAAGCTTAATCCAAAAAAAAAAACAGATCCATGCAGGAAGGAGAAAAGCCAGTTTGCATACAAAAACATCTCCTGCTTTTAAAACCATAAACCATAATTAATCCTAATAAAAAAACTATTAAAACTGAAAAAGCAGCAATATATATAATGCCAAAGAGTGGCATTTGAATAAAGCAGAAATAAGTACCATTCAGAAGACACCTGACAAAAACTATTAAGAGTCACAAGATCAAAAGCAACCACTACTTAGTTTCAAATTCCAAGAATAAAATCTTTATGAAAATGACCTACCCTGGCATATGATATTTAAAAAATCAGAAATGGCAGAAAAGAAAATCTATTAGTTCAAGAACACAAGAAGAGGAGGTTTAGCACACTAAGTGGACTTATGATCAAGCTGCACTAGTAAGATGGAAGAAGGTAAAAAATGCGATGGTTCAAGGAGAAAAACACACAAAAGTGAAAAAAACACTCCTCATTGAAAATGATTGAATCACAGGATCAACTCAGTATTTTTCAGGAATGAAGTAATCCTACAAAGGCAGTACAAGGACTCGGAAAATGTGAAGAAACAGCAAAAAAAAAAAAAGTGCAATATGAAAGCCACTTCATATAGTTTCATGGAACATTAATGGAATTAATTCCCAGTAAACAGTATGGAATATTGGATTATTTAAAAGAAATGGTCTGACTTAATGTTACTTCAGAAATCTTATCTACATTAAAAAAGCCCCAAAATGAAAAGAGTCTGGATGGGTAATATCTAAACATCCCCGGTACTAGAAAAAGCAAAGGGTAATTATTTTTGCATAAAAGATTTTCAAGAAAAACTTTAAGATTTTTCTCAAGGACCGAGAGGAAGAATTTGCTTAATAAAAACTGGATTAGAAGGCTTTACCATTGGAATAGGCAATGTACTGTATACTTCATTCAAAGGCTTTTCATTTTGTTTTACTTATCTTAAAAATTAGTTATAGAATAGGAATCTGATCTCATATGACTAACTAGTGATAGGAACTGAATTTCAGAACCCAGAATGAGATAAAAAAATATTACCCTTGGGATAAAAATTCAGGTCAAGGATTTTCAATAACTTTATTAAGACAAATAACTTATTGGATGAATGGAGGTATAACCACAGTCCAGCAAGATATAAAGGATCATTTTGCCTATTCTATTTTTAATGTCCAAGGACATGGAATTCAAACAAGTTGATTAAATAGTTCTAGTCTTCCCTGTTATAAGAACATATAGAACAAACGAAACTGCCAGCAGATACAGGCCAAATGGTCTGTCACGTCTGCTCAATTGAGAGCACAGAGGTTAGACTCCTGCTGCTCCTCCTTATCCCTTGCACCCTCTCTTCCCCATCTTCCCACTGACTAGTACCTTGCCCTTAACCCTATCCCACACACCCAATGCTCTACACTGTATTAAAGATACCACTTCTTCAAGTCGTTCCATCCCTACCCACCCTCTCCATGAGTAATGCTTCCTTGCCTCCCTCCTGACTCTACCCTCCACCAACTTCAGGCTGTGCCCCTAGTAATCCCTTCTCCCTTTAATCAAAACATGCCCTCCATACTAAAGCTGTTGATGCTCTTTAAGTACTTGAAGGTTTTGATCATACCACTCCTTTCCCTTCTCTCCTCAATGAGCACATGTTAAGGTCCTCAGCCTATCCTCATAAGGCTTCCCTCCATACCTCTGATCATTTTAGTCACCTTCTGCTGTACTCCTTCCAGTAACCTGATGTCTATCTTTATGTATGGGTTCCAGAACTGTTCATAGTACTGCAATGCGGCCTCACCAGTGACCTGGACAGTGGCAGAATGACTTCCTCCTCCTAGAGGTGATTCTCTAGCAATGCACCCCAGCATTCTATTAGCTTTTGCCACTACTTTCCTACGTTGAGATGAGGGTTCAAGCTCCTTGTGACCATTACCCCAAATCCTTTTTCTCCTCAGAGACGGACAGCTGAATCCTTCCCAAATGGTAACTATACCCAGATTCCTCTCTCAAGTGCATGACCTTGCACTTTAGGATTGAAACCCAGCTGCCAAGTGTCTGACCACTGCTCAAGCCTTCCCAACTCTTCTTGGAGGACTTTTCCTCCCTCTACCCCATTCTAGCTGTCCCTATCTTGATGTCATCCATGAATAGGCTGATTCTGCTCTTAACTCCAACTGCTATATCGACTATGAATATGTTAAACAGCACTGGCCCCAGCACTGAATCCTGTGGGACCCACTGGTGACTGCTTTATGACTTGAGGTCCCCCTACAACCACCCTCTGATGACTGTCCCCAACCAATTACCAACCCACTAACCAGTTTCTCCCTGCTCCCAGGTTCCTCAATTTACTAGTTAATCTGCCATGTGGTACCGAATCAAAGGCCTTGCTGAAATCCAGATACAGGACATCTATGGCCTGACCAGTGTCTAGTTCTTTTGTTACCCAGTCAAAAAGTGAACTAGGTTTATTTGATATGATCTCCCAGAGACAAACTCATGCTGTTTGTCGTCCATAAGACCATTCACCTCCAAGAAGGTCACCAACCTTTCCTTTAGGACTGTTTCCATGAGCTTACCCACAGTGGATGTGAGACTGGCTGGTTTATATTTACCAGGCTCATCCTTGGGATCGCTCTTGTGTAGGGGTACCATATGTACCATCCTCCGGTCCTGAAACATGCACCCATCTGCAGGGGATGTATTCAACAAGTCTGCCAGTGATGCCACCAAGAATCTCAGCCAACTCCTCAGGACTCCAGGGTGTAGCTATCCGACCCTGGAGCCTTGTCCATGTTCAGTGACTTAAGGCCCTCAAGCAGTCTGCTTAGGAACCTCCCATCTGTTATCCTATCTCCTGCCATGCCAGTGTTGCCCTGCCTGTGGTATTGGCCCATCTCTCTCCCTGGTAAAAGCAGGCAGAAGTACTCATTGATCATCTCTGCTTGTTCAACCCCTTCTCTACCCAACCTCCATCTTTCTTTATCCTGGTGATTTACTCTTTTGCAGTTCCTTTTCTCCTTATGTCTTGAAGAGGCCTGTACACCTCCTTAATCCTCTGCTAGCCTTAGCTCCTTTGAAGCCTTGGCAGCCCTCACAACTCTGCTAACCTCTCTGGTTTTCCTTGTATACTTCTCCTTATCCTCTTCTCTTTGGACCTCTTCCATCTTCTCAAGGCAGTCTTTTCTCCCTCACCCTTATCTGCACCTCCTTTGACCACCAACAAGGCTTCTGGTCCCTGCCTTCTTACTGCGTTTCTTTGTGCAGGTGTCTGTGGCACTGAGAGGCCTTCCTTCAGGATGGCCCATTTCTGGATGGTATCCATGTCAGGGATGATGCTAGCCAAATACCCCTGAGGATGTCAACCATACTACAGAAGTCTTCCTTTCTGAAGTCCACAGTCTTGGTTTTGTAGACGTCCCTCCCTACCCATATCCGGGAGAACCAAACTGTTTGGTGGTGCGCAACCTGCTAGGGGGCCTCAGTCCATGTGCCCTGCATATAGTCTCCATCGGTCAGCACAAGATCAAGGTGTTCCCTCCTTGTCGGCTTTTCTATCTTTTGAGACAGAATACATCCTGGAAGGCTTCCAGAATGACCTGCTCCCTAGTGCTTGTGTTAGACATGGTTTTCCAATCCACCCTGGTAGATTGAAATCCCCGACCACCACAGTGCCACCCCTTCCACAGTATTTTCATAACTGATCTGTCAGTTCTCTATCGTTGCCCTCTGACTGTGAGGTGATCAGTTCACAACCCCATTCTGACCTTTCTACCTTTATTGTTCTGTGGGTGAACCCTAAGGCTTCCGGCTCCACTCGCCTCCCTCCTCCCTACTGCTGACTATCCTTTCCTCATAAATAAAGCCACCCCTCCACCCTTCTCTTTTGTCCTTTCCCTGCGATACAGTCAGTATCCTGGTAACATAATTTCTCAGTCATTGTGCTGGTTGGCTCATGTCTCGGTGATGGCAGCTATATCCACCTCCTTCTGCCACTAATGCTTGGAGCTCAGGTATTTTGTTCCCAAGCTTCTGCATTTAGTGACACCACCCTCCAGCCGGATACCCTGCTTACCCCAGTACTCCCTCCCTCTGCCTCCTCCACTTTTCGATTGCCCTCCATTCCTCCTTGCTGGCTAGGGGAAGTGCATTACCTCCCTCTCTCCTTTTGGCTAAGGCTGCTGCCCAGTGCTAAACCCCGTCAGTTTAAATTACACTTAGCTGTAATGAACTCCCCCATGTTCTGTTTCAGGACACAGGAACCCTCCTTGCTCAGGTGAGGCCTATCTGGTGAGTAGGGGTTCTTGTTATCCCACGTTGCCCTCCAACCTGCTACTAAACCAAACCCCATAGTTCTACACCACTCTGCCAGCCATGCAACAAATTCTATGATCCTCTGTTTCCTGGCTGTGCTTGCCCTAGGTACTGGTAGGATCTCAGAGAATGTGACTGTTTGCCCCTCGATGCTGCAACCTGCCCAACTCCCTAAAACTGTCCTGCATATCCTCCACTTTGCTGCCTTCCAGATCATTAGTGCCTAAGTGCACCACTATGGGCATATCCCTGTCTTCTCACATATTTGATAACATGCTGTCCTACTGTACCTGCCATTATACCTGGCATGCATTCCACCCAGATAGAACTCTTCCTGGCTCCTTTGCCCCCACCAGATACCTTTCAATATTGAGTCTCCCAATATGATGACCCTCTGTTCTAATCCCTGCAGCCTACCAGTTCTCTCACCCATAATCTGCTACTTACCATACTGTCCCACCCCTCCAGCACTGTCATTATCCCCTTTGTCTCTACATCCTCCATTGTACTCTCTCAGAGAGACTCTTTTCTCTCACTGGCATAGTGTTTCTGCCCTCCTCCTGTCTCCCATGATCCATGTGATCCTCCTATATCCTGGTCCCCCAATCCAATGAACTTTTCCACTTCTTCACGCTTGCCTCTGGCTGGCTCCCCTTTGCAGGCCACAGTCCTCATGCAGTCCTCGTTCCCATGTCCCCATTTTCTCCTGCTCTCCTATTCCTCTCCCCCAAGACTTTTTAAATTCTGATGCCTCCTGATCCCCACCCATGCCATATCGCCAGCTGGCCACTGTCGCTCTCACTGCCCGCCTCTCTTGTCGCCTTCCCAGCCCCCAAACATCACCAATTACCACCTTCATTCAACCTCTGCCCATCATCTGCTTTCTCACCCTTCCCTAATGCCTCCTCCTTCCCATCCCCTTAGCCTCTGCTATCCTACTTGTCTCCTCTGACACCCTGACCTTGCCATCAGCCAGGCTGATGGCCTCCGTTATTTCTCCTCCCCTTGCTATGCCTCCCCTTAAATTCCTGCCCACAGCTGCTTCAGACTAGCCAGCACAGAGAACCTGTTGCTCTCCTCGCTCATCTCTCTTGGATTGTCCCTGATCTTTTGTACTGAGTGTTCCAGTTCCATTCCTCCCAGGTCCATGTCTAACCCTTTTTGGACCATTGTCACCCTTTGCCCCTTCCTCTAGTGGTTATAAGGGTATGGTGGTGCTGGCTCATTTGCTCCCCCTACCTGTTCCATTCTGTGCCTGCAGTCTGTGCCATTTGAGTATGCCTTCCTCTGGTCCCTTGTTCCCAGCTGGCTCCTGCACCCCTTCCTCTCTTCTGCACAGCCATGCAATTTCCTCCTTTAGTTGCACAAGCTGCTTGCATACCTAGCACCTCCCTGCCTCCATGCAGTCTTTAAGAAGATGGCAGTCCCACATTCATTACAGTTAACTATCCTTTCTACATTTCCTCTACCTAGGGCTTCAGGGGTTAATATCCACCACTTGCAGGTGGTGCAGAACACTACAGCCAGGCTACTGAGCGGGTGTCCCGGGCCAGTCATATCACCCCTGTGCAGTGTGAACTGCACTGGTTGCCTATACAGTGGTGTATCACCTTCAAGGTCAGTTTACTGACCTATAAGGCCGTACACAGACTGGGTCAGGCTACCTGCAAGAGCTCCTGGTTCCTTACTGCCTCTTCTATCCCCTCCGCTGAGTCAATGAGGGATTGCTGGAGGTTCCCAGGGTTGAGATAGAAACCTTCTGGTGCTCAAGCATTTATGTATGCAGCCCCAACCCTGTGGAACTCTCCTCTCTACTTCATCAGATTCGAGAGTGCCAGAATGTGGAGAGCTTTAAGACAGCTTTAAAAACTGACTTGTTTTATCATGCCTTTGGGGACTAAGTTTGAAGTATACGCTGAATGTATACTCCATTAACGTATGTTTTATTGTATTTTATCTTTTATTCTGCTTTAATTGTCTTATTGTACAGCACATTGATAAGTCTTGAATTGCATATATAAATAAACATTATTATTATTGTTATATTATCCCTCCTGCACTGTTCCTGCTCATCTCTGCACCCAGTGCCTGTCCCTTTCCCTGCCTCTACCCTTGAAGCCTGCCTGCTCAATCCTGCTACACCTGTACTCTTACTTACCTAGTTCCAATCCCCCCAATCCTAGCGCTTTATCCTAACTCAATACCATTTATTTCTCTTCCTTTTATTACTCATTATTTTCTGCACCTCTACTGTGACCTCCCTCCTTCAGGCCACCAAGGGCGTCACCTCCCCAACCCTACCAACTTCAGGGTCTGCTCCTAGAGTGCCACAGTTACATCACTTGGGGCCCTTGATGGCCCAGATTACCCCCAGGTGGGGTGAGGAAAAGCCCCCCTTACCTCCCTTTATCTCAAGAGTGAGCTGCACAGCAGGGTCTGCCCTCTTCCATCAGCGGGTGGCGAGGATGGCTCAGAGGTCGTCATCTAGGAGGACTAGAGGACATTTTCCTCAAGTTATGTCCTTGATGCTGGTGTTCAATGAGGAACAAGGAGCCAGATGCACGCTGAGACATCTCGCCCACTCCAGTTCTCTGCCAGCAACAACCCTAGTGTTGTGGCATCCCTCACCACACTGACATCCCTGGGTTCTCCAGTGTGGCAGTGTTCTGATGGGAAAACTTACCATTCCACCAGAAGAAGGAGAACAAGCAGTTGGCGCTCGATCTTTCCCTCACAGCCGACCCCGGTGGCCTGAGTTCATTCCCAAACCTGGGTCACCGGCATGGCGCAAGGTGTGGCGTCCAGCACCTCAACCCTCAGTGCCACCTGGCCAGCTATGATCCCTTCCTTGATCATTTAATTCTGTTGCACAGCTCAGACCATAATTGAAGGCTCTGCCCATAGTTTGGTGTGCAGGGATACCTCCTACAAATTACCAGCTTGCCCAGCCACTGGCATTTAGCCGTCACTTCTGGTTGCTGGGCCGGGCGTGTGGTTTCTGCTCACCACACTGGCTCCTGCCTCCTGCTTTCACTCCCACTTGTCCTCCCTTCTGTCTGTGTTCCCCACTTCTCCCTCTTACCTCCTCACTGGTTCACTGCTCATTGCTCTTGCTCATTCTTCCTGCTTGCTCCGTCTCTCCTCTCTCTCTCTCTCTCTCGGTGGCCCCCACCTGCTCTCCACCTGCCACTTGCCACTGGCATCCCCTTCTTCTGCACATTCCTTTTCTCCTCATTCTTCTTTTCTTGGGGTTCTCCTCTGCTGGCTTACTGCTGCACTTCCAGATGCTGTGTTCACCAGTTCCATTCCCTGCACTCTTCCTGCCCTGCTTAGCTCCAGTGGTATGTCTCTATGTACATCTTGCCTTCCTCTGCCATTGGACACCTGCTTCAGGATTCCTGCTCTCATTCGGACCTTCATCTGCTCATGCTTTCTGAATGGATGACTTTGCTGCATCAGCTTGGATGTTTATCCTGCTTGTTTCATTCATTGCTGCTGGACTTCTTCATCACATTTCTGTTTCAGACTCCTTCTTAGCGGTAGCCTAGCTTCGACATCCTAGCTGCTTCCTGGATTCATCAGTTTTCAGTGCCTTCATTGAGGTATTGCTTAGCTGATTGCCATTGTTACGGTGCCTTCATAGAGGCACCCATCCTCTACCGACACCTTCGTAGGGTGCTGTCTACTTCTCTTTGTTATGTGTGCCTTTATAGAGGCACCATCCGTGTTGACTCCTTCTTAGGGAGTGCTGCCTGCTCTGATTATCTATAGCTCATGCTCACACTCCAGGTCTCAGCAGCTCTGTATGGGCTTCAGCATCACCATGACATCCTTTGATCCGGCTGCAGGCCTGCCTCACTACTCCTGCCCTCGCAGGCATATCTCCACATCCAAGCACGCTTTGAAGGATTGGGCTGTTTCCTGTTTAATGGCCAAAATTACAGAAGCTTGGCATCTCCTTCAGTACTTATGCCTCAAAGCAGGACTTATACAACCTACTGCTTGAAGAACAATCTCATGGGCTGCCTGCTGCACCTCGTCCACCTACTGGCCCAGTTACTGATGCCTTTTCTGAACTAAAGAATATGCTCTCTCATTTAATTACATCATTTTGGATATTTCCACTCGTCTCTCCGTGCTCAAAATAGGCCATCTCTGCCTCCAGTACTGCCTCCACCTTCACCAGTCCCTACTGTGCCTCAACTTCTATCAGTTAATCTTCTGCCAGGTCCACCTCCACCTCCAGCTCCCTCTCTTGGCACGTACCTTTACCTCCAGTGGTTCCTCCTTCTGCTCTGAGTCTGCATGGCATAAGCACTTCCTTGCCTACGTGTCCCTGATTCATTTGCTACCCAGTCATCTCCACAAGGACATAATAGAAGGAAAGGATGTCAGTCTCATCTCATTACTTATTTCCTCTCATAACTCCACAGAAAACAGGGTCATTACATGTGGTGACATATCTATCGTTCTTCGCTCCTAGGACCCCAGACTGTCAAAGAAGTTGACCATTCCTGATTTCATCTTGGCATTCAGTCACTACAGGGACATTCTCTGCTCTGCCTTCCCTACCTGCCATGAGGAGCTGGATGCTTACCTCTATTTAGTGGTGGATTGGGGTGTCCGCTACGATAGTGCGCATTTCTTCGATTATCACAAGGCATTCTCAGCTGAGGCTGCCACTGCCCTGACCCATTTCAATATCAGACTGCATTGGAGATCACTGGACAATGAACTGTTCTGCTGCCACTTTGCTGGTCAACAAGCCCTGACCTGACAGCTGTGCAGCTCATTTTCTCATGCCAGTTCCTTGTGTCCTTTATCTGTGCCTGATGTCTCTTCCCTCATACCTTGCCCTCTTCAGGCCAACCATTACTCATACCCAGGGCCCCTACTTTTCTTCTGGCACAGTGGGACCAAGTTCTCGGCAAGACTAACATTTGCTGCAGAACTTCTATGTAAGCAGTTTGTAATTTCATGAAAGTTCTGAGGCACTAACAAACTACCAATCACAGTGTCAGCTTATCATCCTGACTTCACTTTCATGGCAGTAGTTATAGCAATCAGGATGTTGGAAAGCACAGTAACACTAGTTCAAAAATAACAGACTTATAAAATAATTTTATGCTTAAAAAGCAAAACAAATGTCTCTCCTTAAGGTCCTAGCCTGTTGCATAAATGACATATGCAGAGGGATCTTATGTGATAAATAAGGTATTTCTATATGCATGCTATCTATCCCACTAATGAGGTTTCCACTGTCTATCACATATATTTGTATGTGCTTTCTACACCACTCATGAGGTTCCCACTTTGTATCACTTATATATTTATCTGCAATCTGTAACATACGTACAAATATGCGTGTGTATGTGTGTGGTGAGAGAGACAGAGATACTGTGTGTGTGTGTGTGTATATATATATATATATGTGTGTGTGTGTGTGTTTTAATTTCCATGAACTTGCATCCTCATTCATACAGGTCCCATTGGAAATGGAATAGAGGAGTTATTGCAAAACTAATTTTTATGTCAACCTGCTTTCCCTGACACACTGTGTAACACCATCAGGCCATGACATGCATGTGAACCAATTGTGAGATAGAGCTCTCGGCCCATCACAATGTGTTCACCGTGTGACAGAACACTGCACCATACCTTCCCAGGCTCCGAGCAGTGATGTGTTCCACCAATCCTTGTGCTGCCCAGCCAACTCCCAGAGCTAATCTCTGAACCTGAGTTGCAGACGGAAACACAAGCATGCTACCCTCTGGCCCAACAGCTGTCCTGCACACATTTCTCCATAACTTTAGGTGATTCTATCAACAAATGGCAATATGTAATCAATAACCCTGGCAAAAATGCATACAGTGCAATTATTTATTTAACAGGTCTATTCTTTCAACAGGTCTACACATTATTATATTTCACTTTTCTGGGCATATTACTTATTTTTCTTAAAAATCTAGACAGTTAAATTCATTTTACCAGTTATTCATTTCAGATAAGCGTCTCCTATACCTTAAAGGCACAAATAGGTTTGTACAAAGTGAAGTATGGAATTAACAGGTCTGTGCTATTGACAAGGTTTTGTTTGTTGGCCCTAGTGCAACAATGTAAGACTGAAAATTGTATTAGGCTGTAGTGCAGGTTGAGCAAATATCACCATGCATGATGTGCTGTGCCACCGTCTCTGGCAGTGGGAGCTGTGGTAGATAAGTGACTGTTCATTTCTGTTGCAGAATGCAGCCATTTCATTAGCTAATGTGTGATGTTATAGCAATGATAACATCATATTCTGAGCATATAGGGGAGTTTAGGATATAAAAGAGTGGAAGGAACTAGATTATATGGATAAACAGAAATATTAATAAAAATCACCAAGAAGAGTGAATTCTGAAGCACCGCAGAAGTTCTCGTGATGGTGCAAGTTCTGCAGTAAAATTCTGCAGCCACAGAATTCTAGGGCCTTGCTAATACCGTGTGCAACCCAGTTACATATCCTCCTTTCTGCCATGTCAGGCATGACCGCCACTTATGTACTGGCAGTCAGGTTTGTAACAATTTCAGTGCCTTAGGATGCGATCAGTATAGCTGTTGTAACCTGCACATTTGCAGCCATTGTGGTGATGCTCATTCCAGGACTATTTGTCCTACTTCACAGTCTAAGTCCTCCTATCTCACCACTCCTTGACTCACTCTACTTCTCAGGACACATTCTGACCACTTCATCCTCCTCTGTCATCTTTTATAACAGTTAGACTTATGCCGTGTTATCACTTGTTCAATGGCCATTGCCTGATGCTGGTATTTGCTCGGCTGTAACATTATCATCAGTCAGCATCTGAGACTCTCCCACCACATCTCATCGTGAATCCATTACTACCAGAATCTCATGGACACAGTTGTCACTTTTCAGTACCTTGGCGCCATCCTTCTTCCACTCAAGACATTCCATTCACATGGATGTCGCAACAACAACCTCCAGAAACAACTATTACTTCTTCACCAATGCCTGGAAGATGGACCTCACCTTAGTCATCTGTATTCCTTCTCCTACCACTGCCTTCTGATTCTTTCACCATCTCCTCTTAGCATGCCCAGAGGAGGGCAATCTGGTGGCCATGGTTCCTCAGAGGTGTCCTCAGGTAAGGGTTTTTAACTCTCCTACATGCCACTGGGTACACTCCCGAGAGTTGGAGGAGGTGGACCTCTACTATCTTTGGGCCTTTACAGCTATTTTGGCTCTGAAAGGATGGGAATGAGTAAGGCCAAAACATAAATAAGTTACATCAAACATACAGTGGCATCAAGCATGCAGTGACATTCATATCTCAGCACAGTGAATTGAAGGGCTCCTCCCATAGTTCAGCCGGATGGGGCTACCTCCTACAAATTACCAGCAGACTAGCCACGGTGCTTAGACATCACTTCTCCTCCACCCTCCCTTCCTCCTCCTTCTCCAGCACTCTTCTCATCTTCAGGGCCTTTACACTATTTTAGCTCTGAAAGGATGAGAATGAGTAAAGTCAAAAACATAATAAGTTACATCAAGCATACAGTGGCATAAGCATGCAGTGACATTCATATCTCCGCACCAGTGAATGTTACATCGATACCTGTGATTGTTAGGGAAGTCCTTGTTAGGGAAGTCCTTTTGCCTCCAATCAGGAGGCAGCAGCCTCTCTATAAATAGAGATGAGACCAGGGAGAGAGGTATGGGAGGGTGGGTTTGGGTCTATCCCCAGTCTCCCACGAGCAGGGACCTCATGTCTGCCATGTACAGGGCAAACCTAAGGCAGCTTGTGGTTGAGCTCACCAGACAGGGGCTATACTGGACTTAATGCTAACAAATGGGGACAGAATCATGGATGTTGATGTGGGCAGTCCCTTGTTACCAGTGACCACAGAACTGTGTGATTTAGAGTCAACACATTGGCAGAAGAAAGCCATTCAAAGATTCAAAAAAGATCCCAGATTTCCAGAAGACCAACTTCATGCAGATGGGGAACAGCTCAAAATTGCCCTGGCAGCAGAAGATATTGGGGAGGGTAGAAGAACAGTGTCTTAGGCTCAAGAGATCCATAGCAGGAGTGACAAGTCAATGTGTCAGATTGCTTAGCAAATGCAAAGAAAGAAGCGGCCACTGTGGTTCTCTAAGTCAGTAGCCAAGAAAGTGCAAGAAAAAGCAAGGCATTCAGGAAATATAAAGAGACACAGAAAAAGAAGACAGAGTGAATTATCTGGAGAAGCAGAGAAGCTGGGAAAGCTGTCAGAGGGCTAAGGCAAGAATGGAGCAAGGGATAGCACAGGCTATTAAGAGGGGACAAGACTTCTTCCATTATATTAGCAAGAGGAAGAAGACCAGAAATGGTATTGTTAGGCAAAAGAAGTGAGAGGGTGGGTGGGTGGAGGATGACCTTGAAAAACTGAGATACTAAACAAGTATTGTTGCTCAGTATTTACCAAGGAAGAGGCAGGAGGGGCCAAGACTCATGAGGAAAGATGTACGGGGAGAGGTGGACACCAGCCCATTTATAGTGGATAGAGTCTTGAGGAACTTGGAAGACAGACAAGGCAATGGGTCCAGATGGGATTCACCCTAGAGTGTTGAAGCAACTCAGGAAAGTCCTAGCAAGTCTGTTGACAACCTCTTCAACCAATCACTAGAGATGGGGATGTATCTGGGACTGGAGGGCAGAGGTGTCCCCCTGCACAAGACTAAGGTAGGAAGGAAGCAGGCAATTACAGACCTGTAAGCCTGACCTCAGTGCTGGGAAGCTGATGAAGTCCCTGCTTAAGGAGAGGGTTGTGAAGTTCCTGGAGTCAAGCAGTCAAAAGACACAAGGCAGTGAATTCACTGAGGGTAGGTCCTGTCAGACTAATCTTATCAATTTAATTGACTGGGTGACCAGGGTGGTGGATCAGGGAGGGTAGGTGGATGTGGCCTACTTGGATTTCAAGTAAGGCCTTCGACACCGTTCATATAGAAGATTGCTATCATCGGGGAGGCTGGGTGTATTATGGTTATATAAATAAAGTCTAAAGCAGTAAAATGGGTTGGAAACTGGTTAAAAGACAGGACCCAGATGGTAGTAGTAAATGTCATAAAATCAGAAGAGGGGAGGTGACAAGCCGGGGTTCTACAGGGATCAGTACTGGGTCCAGTTCTATTCAATGTCTTCATAAGTGACATTGCAGAGGGACTAGAGGGAAAGAGGCCTGTTCACAGATGACACCAAGATCTTAACAGAGTCAACACACAGGAAGGGCTACATACAATGAGAAATTACCTAAGACTACTCGGGAATGGTCAAGGGTTTGGCAGTTGGGTTTCCAGCAGCTAAGTATGAAGAGGCACAACCAGTAGGAGGTGTGAAGTGGTAATGCCACTGTATAGATCACTGGTGAGGGCTCATCTGGAATACTGTGCCCAATTCTGGAGACTGCATCTCAGGAAGGATATAAACAGAATGGAAGTAGTCCACAGAAGGCAACAAAATGATACATGGACTGCACCACAAGCCTTATGAGGAAAGACTCAAGAGCTAAACATCTATTCACTGGAAGAGAGAAGGGAGAGGGATATGATAGAGACTTTCAAATACCTTGGAGGAATAAACAGGGTACAGGAGGGAGCATATTTCAGAGAAGAGAGGCACAAGGACAAGGGGCATAACATGAGGCTGGAGGGGGAGGCTTAGGGGAATGCTAAGAAGTATTTTTTCACAGAGAGGGTGGTGGATCCATGGAACAACCTACCAGCAGAGGTGGTAGAAGTGAAAACAGTACAGTTATTCAAGAGTGCATGGATAACCATAAAGGCACCATGCTGTACAGAAGAGTGGAGGAAAAGGCAGTCCAGATAAGAGTAGAGAGTGACAAACCAAGTAGGGAAATGGGCAGACTAGGTGAGCTGTATGGTCCTTATCTGCCGACAGATTCTATGTTTCTATGCTTTCTTGATTATTATGAAAAACTTGTACTGCTCAGAAATAAATGAAGATACAGAAGATATAAAATGTACGGTAACAAGAAACATTATACAAAATTTCTTCAGAAGAATGTACTGTCAGGAGATAGTTCAATGGCTGAAACTGAGTTGGTAATGGCATCAATGAAAAAAGTAAAACACCTGGACCTGACATTTATACATTTGACTTTTACACAAAATTAAAAAAATTATTACCTTGCCTGTCCCAACTATTTAACCAGATTATAACTATGGGCACACTACCTGAATCTTTTAATATGGCTGTTTGATCTCTTATTCCAAAACCTAATAAAGACACCAAAGATAGAACATTATAGATCAGTAGCACTGTTAAATTGCAATTATAAATTCTTACAAAAATATTGATTATGTGTCTGCAGGTCAAGTGATCGCTAAGGTGCGCAGTGGCTCCTTGAGGAGGTTTTCCATCTGCTTTAAAAAGGTGGTGGTCAGACCCCTCTTTAAAAAGCTTACTTGGACCCTGATGTTTTGTTGAATCACAGATCTGTTTCTAGCCTTCCTTTTGGGGAAGGTTATCGAGAAAGGTGGTGGTTGACCAACTTGTGGCCCACCTGGAAAGTTATAACATCTATGAACCTCTCCAACTGTGTTTTCAGTCCACCACAGCACTGAGACTGCACTTGTCTGGTGACCCATGATCTCCTCCTAGTGAAGGATCTTGGACTCTGTTCTATCTTGGTTCTCTCAATCTTTCACTGCCATTTGACACAGTAGACTATGGGGTGCTGTTGGATCACCTGGGAACCTAAGTGAGGTATCACCGGCATGGTTTTGGGCTGGTATGAATTCTACATAACCAGGAGAATGCAATAAGTTTCCCTACAAATTTCATCTTTAGGGTCTTCTGCACTCTCCTGTGGTGTGTCTCTCAAGGCTCAGTCCTTGCCCCTTTGTTGTTTTCCATGTACATGTTGCCTCTGGTCTAGATCATTAGATGGTATGTGGTTGAGTTCACTGTTATGCAGATGATACTTGACTCTGTTGTCTTGTCCTCTGGGAGAGGATCACGTGGCCTCAGTGTTTTGATACTACCTTGCCAAGATAAATGACTGAATGGCCTCTAACTGGTCATGTCTCAACCCAGGGAAGATGGAGGTTATGGTGACTGAGCCGAATTGACACAGTCCAACAGTGACAGGAGATGCAGTAGCCCTCCCTTTGCTGGGTGGCCAACCTCTCATCACTGTAGATGTGGTTAAGAATCATGGGGTCATTTGGACTGCAGGCTGACACTAGACCAGCAGGTGTTGGTGGTGGTCCAATCTGGCTCTTATCATCTTTGAAATATTGCCAGGATCAAACCGCATCTGGCCCCTGCTGACCTGGCAATGATCATCCATGTTTTCATTACCTCTAGGTTGGACTGCTGTAATGCTCTATACTTAGGGTTATCTAGAGGTTTAAAGCAACGCCTGCAACTGGTCCAGAATGCCTCAACTCAGCTGGTGGGAACTTCTCAAAGGGACCACATCATGCCAGTGCTGCAAGTGCTATAGTGGCTGACTTTGCAGTGGCACATCATTTTCAAGATATGCTTGTTAATATATAAGGCCCTGCATAGTTTGAGACCTAACTACTTGAAAGATCTTCTGGTTTCCATTCTCCCAACCCAACCACTCCACTCCACTGATGCTGGCCTACTTGTCTCGTCATCCCATCTGAAGCAATCGGGGACAGAAATTTCAGGTTGTGGCCCCAATGTGTTCTGAAACTCCTTCCAGGAAGTATCCACTTCTGCAGGCACAGTGGAGGCCTTTAAAAGTCTACTAAAATGTATTTATTTGAACAAGCCTTCCCCAGCTAGCAAGTCTTCTTTTAAGTAAATATACTGTATTTATGGTTATATTTTAATATGTTTTAATATGAATTATTTGTTTTATATATTAAACTTTGTAGCAACACCCTGAGCCCTAGGGAAAGGGTGCTCTATAAATAAAATTAACCTGCCTTAAATAACAGAATATTGCAAGTATTTCAAAACTTATAAATTCCAATCAATATTACAAAAGTCATTAATTCTGAACAATGTGGCTTCATTCCTGGAAGGAAATATTTACAGGTATACACAAAGTCCAACAAACTATGTTATCCCTGTCACAGATTCACTCAGCAGATCAGGCCCTCTACTCCCAAAGTCCCAACCTCTGGCGCAGTCTTGTGAACAGTATAACAGACAAGGTAACCCTCTTGTCTGTTTTGTGAGTTTGGATCAACCTTTAGTCTCAGTTCTGGAGGGCTTCAAACTGTAACCTCTTGCTAGCATACCCAATGCACGGCTCAGATATACAGTATCTGTCTTCAGGGGCCAGATATCTTCACCACAGGCACCTAACCAGGTATTCAGAAATGAACCCTTAAAACCTAATAAAGACCTCAGATTTAAAATGCTTCTGTTTCCAGTTTGGTACCACCATACAAACTTATATCTGCTAAACCATAAATATTTCTTAGCAAAAGAAAGCAATTCAAAGACAGACCAGGTTTGCTCTAAAATTAGAGTTTTACTAAAATATATAATATGTCAAATATACAATACAGAACTCTTGTATCACAAGACATACATATCTTTAAACAAAACAAGGTTTAAAAAGTGCAATTCCTACAACTATATTTAGATTTTGTCTAGCTTTCTAAATACCTGTTTTCAGTGCTCAGATGTTTCCTTAGTCAGTGTCAGATAAAAGTGTATCTCTATAGTGAAAGAGAATAATCTTTCAAGCAGTATTGGCCAACCTCTTTTGGATGAAGTCATCCAGCCCCTCCTCTGGTCAAATATCTAACAAAAATATATTTTTATACAACGCATGATGTAATTTTATTATTCTATACTGTACAGCTATACAGGATGTATTAATTCTGCAACCTTAGCATAACTCACATTTCAATGACACCTCTTTTGATCTCATGCTGTACACTCTTAACACAGGCTTCATAGGGTCATTTACAACCTTACACCTCTATGTAACATCCTAGCTTCCCTTATTTTAATGTCATAAACCTAGTTTATGATTTCTCTCTTAACAAAATTAACTTAAACAAGTCTGTAATTAGCTCAGAGAAACAGGATCCTTAATAAAAGTCTTCCAGTAACACATTGTCTCTAAAAATTGAGTGTGTGATACATACTGTCAGCAGTTCTCTTGGCTTGCATCTGTCAGCTGAAATCTGGGGGGGATGAGAGAGTCATCCCTAGAGCATTTAAATTTTCAGCAGAGACATTAATACATTTTATATAAAAATGTAATACAGCACTCAGAACTGGATGTCTACATCACACTCCTCCCCACCTAGACTGAATTTGGGATCTATCCCTACATGGGATCAGCTTCCCAAATCAGTTCACTTCTCATGGACCCTAGACAGCCCATCGGTGTTCTGATTCTTAATGCCTGCCCTATGTATAATTGTCAGATCATATCCTTGCAAGCAAGACTCCATCTTAGTAGTCTCCCATTGCTCTTTCCCATCTCGTCCAGCCAAACCAAGGGCTGTGGTCAGTCTGCACCACAAAATGCTGCCCATAAAGGTATGGCTCTAATTTCTTCAGGGCCCACACTATGGCAAGACACTCCTTTACCACCATGGAGTATCTTGCTCCCTGGGAGCAGCTTCCTGCTCAGGTACACAACTGGGTGATCTGTCCCTTGGCTAGACGTCTGGCTAAGTACTGCCCCAATACCCACATCTGAGGCATCCATCTGAACTATAAAGGTTTTGCTATAGTCCGGACTTGTCAAAGCAGGAGCACTGCACAGTGCCTCCTTCAGTCTGGTAAAGGCTTCCTCACAGGCTGGGCCCCAGGTAATTTTTCTTGGCATCTTTTTCTTTGTCAGGTCAGATAGGGGAGCAGCCAGGGCACTGTAATTAGGTACAAACTTTCTGTAGTACCCTGCTGTCCTAGAAAGCTCCTGACCTGCTTCTGGTTTTCTGGTCTGGGCCATGCCTGAATCACCTCTATCTTTATTTGGTTAGGATGGAGCTGTCCCTGGCCTACCACATGCCCTAGGTATGTCACTTCCCATGGCCACCTGACACTTCTCAGCTTTGACAGTGAGCCTGGACCTCTGTATCCTGCCCAGCACTTCCTAAGGTGTGAAAGGTGTTCCTCCCAGCTGGTACTGAAGATGGCAATGTCATCCAGGTATGCTACGTGTACTCCTCAGTGCCATTCAACACCTGGTTCACCAACCTTGGAAAATGGCCGGGCATTCTTCATTCCGAAAAGCATTACTTTAAACTCAAATAAACCTATTGGAGTGATGAAGGCCAACCTTTCCTAGCTCTGTCTGTCAATTTTACCTGCCAGTGCCCCTTGGTTAGGTCAATAGTCGTAAGGTAGGTCGCCCCTCCCAACTTGTCCAGGAGTTCATCTGTCTGGGCCATTGGGTGGATGTTGGACTCGTGACCTCATTCAGTCCATGATAGTCCACACAGAAATGAGTTGAGCCATCTGGCTTGGGTACAAGGACAACGGGTGAGGCCCAGGGCTGTGGGATCTCTGGATTACTTCTAAATCCAGCATTTCCTCCACTTCCTCCTAATGTCTTTTTGGACAGCCTCTGACACCCGATAGTTGTTCGCTGTGAGTGGGCGCTGTATCCCCGTCTCCATATCCTGTGTTGCTAAGGGTTTAGTCCAGACTTGGCACTAAACAAGGGGAAAAGTCTGCTAAAACCTCCTTACTTTCTGGACCTGGTCTGGGTTCAGCTGGGGAGACAATTTACTGCCTCCACAGAGGATTCCTGCTTACTTTCTTCCAGCAGATCCAGAAGGGGTCTCCTTCTTCCTTCCCCTCCCCATGACTACACACTGCAAACACCATGTCAGCCCTATTTGCATATGGCTTCATCATGTTGACATGGTACATCCTTTCAGTCTGTCTACGGTCAGGTAACTCCACAATGTAGTTTACATCATTTACCTTTCTAACCACTTTGTACAGTCCTGCCCACTCAGCTTGCAGCTTGTCTTTCGGACGAATAAGGACCATGACTTCCTGACTCATCATGTATGGCGAGCTCTGGCTCTGCGGTCATACCACACCTTTTGTCTCTGTTGGGCAGCTGCCAGGTTGCTCTGGGCTATCCCCATAAGCTCCTTCCAGCCTTTCATTAAACCTAAGGACATAATCCACAATGGGAGTTCCCTGGGTGGCGTGCTTGCCTTCCCAGTCCTCCCGGATTAAGTCTAGGGGCCCACGTACCGACATCCATATAAGAGTTCAAGGGGAAAATCCTGTTAACTCTTGGGGCACCTACCTGTATGAAAACAACAGGTGGGGAAGGTATTTCTCCCAGTTCCTCCCATGCTGTTCAGCAAATGCCGGACCATTAACTTTTGGGTACCATTGAAATGTTCCACAAGCCCATTGGTTTATGGGTGATATGGTGTCGTGCATCTCTGCACCACCCACTTCTCCATAAACACTTCATCAGGTCTGACATGAAGGAACCCCTCGATCGATGATTACCTCCTCATGAAACCCAACATGGGAGAAAATCCCAAATAAGGCATCTGCCACTTTGTCTGTCCTCAGTGAGGATAGGGCGACTGCCTCTGGGTACCGAGTGGCATAATCCACCACAGTCAGGATGAATCTTTTCCCTGAGGGCTGGGGATATTTAAAGGCCCCAAATATCCATTCCACCCTCTGCAATGGCTCCTCTACTATGGGTAAGAGGATCAGGGTGGCTTAGGTTTTTCTTGCCCACCTTCCTATTTCTAGGCACGGTGACAAGACCTGCAATACTCCTTCACCTGCTGGGTGAAGTTAGGCCAGTAGAAATTCTGGGCCAGCCGCTGCTTAGTTTGTGCAATTCCAAGATGACCAGACAAGGAATATCATGTGCAATTTTGAGCAACTGCTGACGATACCCTGGGGAACGACAAGCTGCCTGCCTAGCATCCCTCTCTGTCTGTACTGCCTGTGTATGCATAAATTCATTTTCCCAATAAACCTTATGTCTGCCATCACCTCCTGTGTGTCGTCAGAGTCTGCCCAAGCCCTCAGCTTCTCTAAACTAGGGTCACTCCTCTGAGCAGCTGCAAACCCTCACATAGTCCCAAGGCATGGTACAAGTCCCTGTCAGTCACTAAACTAGGGTCCCTAGCACTAGTGTCAGGGCTCTTAGGATCGCTGTCAATCCTAACCCTCTGACAATTGGTCACCCATCCCTCTTGGAAGTAACTTTCCAGAGCTGTGTGGCCACTTGCTACCAGGAAAATTTCTACCCCTTTTATCAGTCTCCCATCTGGAGACACAGGCTGAGAACCAGCCTCTCGTGTTTCCACTCTGGTTTCTGTGGGGTTCAGGGAACTACCTTTTTCCCTTGCCACTTGGCTATGGGTAACTGCACATACCGTCCCCTGTTGGAGATTGTTACCCAGGATCACATCTACTGCTAACGTTTTAGTTACAGACACCTGTTGCACAGTTCCCCTGTTTAAGCCCAGTTCAGGAGAACACTGGCCAGTGGCAATGTTTTAGCTCACCCACAAAGTCCTGAACAGTCACGTATTTGTTTGGGATAAGCTGACGAGGCTGTACTAGATCCCCTTTCACCAATGTCAGGGATGCCCTGTGTCCCTTAACCCTGTGTCTGTATGCCATTTACTATGACTGGGTGCATGTGTTATCTCATGTTCACTGGCATGCTCTCAGGAACACACAAACAACCCACTTCTTTTCTGGTAATACTTTGCGTATTATTGCTTGCCCTTCTTGGACACTGTCAGGCAATGTGCCCAGTTTCTTTACATAACCAACAAGCATTTCTTACTTCAGAGAAATATTTTCTTGGAAACCTGGGACTAACTGGTTTCAGTGGAGGCAGTGAGGGTTTTAGCTGCCCTGAAGGCACACTTTTCCCTTTCTGCACTGCCACCCACCCATTCGCTCTCAGAGCAGGTCTGCTCTTGGCATAGCGAGTCCGAGAGTTTAGCAGCCTCTGCACTGTTTTTGGATCTTGGTCCTCTAGCCAAGTTTTTAATTCTGCTGGGCATGCCCAATAAAGTGTTCTAATAAAATCACATTTTCAATTTTATCAACAGTGTTTGCCTCAATTCCTTCCCACCAATGTTTTAAAAACTGACATTGTTTTGTGGCTAGTTCCTCATAGCTCATATCAGGGCTTCTCCTGAGCTTACAGAATTTAGCTCTGTATGATTCAGCAGTTAATTCAAAATTTTTAGTGTTGCAGCTTTTAACTTGCTGTAATCATCACTGTCTTTATTATCCATGTGACCCAATGCATCCCGAAGCTCTCCGGTAAGTAGCGGGATAGCTGGAAGCTCCAGAACTCTCTAGGAATTTTAGCCTGAATAAAAACTTTTCAAAAGAATTTAAAAGGTGTCTATATCCTCCCCATCCTTAAACTCAGCTATTAATTTAGAGTTCAATTTGTAACCGAGTCCTGCAGTCCCAGTTAAACCGAACACTTACCTGCCCTGGTGCCACAGATTGAGTCATAGCTTCTCAGTTCGTGTTGCTACTGGGCTCCTCTCTCCTCTCCTCTGCAGCTCTGCATTATCGGTTTCTCTTCTCCTCTTCCTCTCACTGGTGCTCACGTTCCTCATGGTCTGCTTCCCTCTGTTGTCACTCTGCCTCCAGTTCTATCCTCCACAACTCAATTTGCAGCTTGCTTACCTCTGGATTCAGGATACTGGTGACCTTCCTCTGCTGCTGTGGCCCTTCACTGACAGTGGCCCTGCTGTCCACCTCTTTGGCTCAGGACCCCTCACTGGCTGCTAGTTCTGCCACACTCGAGGTCTGGTCCCTTTCAGTCACGGTCTGTGACTCCCTGCTCTGGGTATCTGCTACTTTCAGGGCCTCTATGAGGTTCTGCTTGCTGGCTTTCACCTCGAACAGGACTCCTCTGTCCTCACACAACTGTTTTAACTGTTCTACAGTGTGCCTGCTGTAGTAGGACGCCATCTTTCCTAACTACTGCTACTCTAACTTTGCAGTTTAGAAAAAAATTAAATAGGTAGGAACTTGACTGTACACCAAGTGATATATAGTTCTGTTTTCTTTTTAAAATAAAACTCTGTCTTTTTCTTTCTTTGCAAGATAGCTTATGGTCTCAGCTGACAGAACAATAAAGCTTGTGATACCAAAATGATGCCACTGTGCAAACCAATCTGTCACAGATTCACTCAGAAGGTCAGGCCCTCTACTCCTAAAGTGCATACCTCTGAGTGCAGTCTGGTGAACAGTGTAACAGACAAGGTAATCCTCTTGTCTGTTTTGTGAGTTCAGGTCAACCTTTGGTCTCAGTTCTGGAGGGATTTAAATTGTAACCTCTTGCTAGCATACCCAATGCACAGGCTCAGATATATCTGTCTTCAGGAGGCCAGATATCTTTGCCTATGGGCACCTAACCAGGTATTCAGAGATGAACCCTTAAAACCTAATAAAGACCTCGGATTTAAAATGCTTTTGTTTCCAGTTTGGTACCACCATACAAGCTTATGTCTGCTGAACCATAAATATTTCTTAGCAAAAGAAAGCAATTCAAAGACAGACCAGGTTTGCTCTAAAATTAGAGTTTTACTAAAATATATAATAATACATCAAACATACAATACAGAACTCTTGTATCACAAGACATACACATTTTAAACAAAAGAAGATTTAAAACAGTGCAATTCCTACAACTATATTTAGATTTTGTCTAGCTTTCTAAATACCTGGTTTCAGTACTCAGATGTTTCCTTAGTCAGTGTCAGATAAAAGTGTATCTCTATAGTGAAAGAGAATAATCTTTTCAAGCAGTATTGGCCAACCCTTTTGGATGAAGTCATCCAGCCCCTCCCTGGTCAAATATCTAACAAAATATATTTTTATAGAACCACAGGATGTAATTTTATTAATCTATACTATACAGCTATACAGGATGTATTAATTCTGCAACCTTAGCATAACTCAAGTTTCAATTACACCTCTTTTGATCTCATGCTGTACCCTCTTCACACAGGCTTCATAGGGTCATTTACAACCTTACACCTCTATGCAACATCCTAGCTTCCCTTATTTTAACATCATAAACCTAGTTTATGATTTCTCTCTTAACAAAATTAACTTAAAGAAGTCTGTAATTAGCTCAGAGAAACAGGATACTTAATAAAAGTTTTCCAGTAACACATTGGTGGGATATTCAAAAGGGTTGTGCCATGCACAATAAGGTTATGCCTGCGCAAGTCTGAAATTGTGCCATTCTTGATATTCAGCAGGAGGCAGTTGCACCACTGAAAACATGCTGAGCAACAGTGCAATGCTAATGAATGCATGCTGAACTGGAGGGAGGAACCATGCATAAACTGCACAGCCCGATATTCAGCTGGGCTGTGCAGAGTTGTGCAGGCACAACCCCAACCTGTGCCTGCACAACTTTGAGCCAAAAAAGGAAGTAAGTCGAGGGCCACCCACAGATGAGCTGCTGCATTTGCAGGGTGCAACACAGCAGTTGCCACCTGTGGCTGGCCCTCAGCTTCTCCCTGTGCCCCCTGCAGCCCGATCCACGAGCAAATGTGTAGAATCCCCCACCCCCGATTAGCCCGATCGTGGGGCAAAAGCATAAAACTCCCCTCCCCGACTGGCCTGATCGCGGGCAAAAGCTGAAATAGCCCCCAACAGCCCAATCGCGGGCAGCAAAGTGCCCCCTGAACATATCCCTGGTGGTCCAGTGGACTGCTAAGCCCGATCGTGGGCTGAATAAGTTTGAAACCCCCTCAGAACATATCCCTGGTGGTCCAGTGGACGCTAAGCCCGATCATGGGCTGAATATGTTTGAAACCCCAGAACATATCCCTGGTGGTCTGGTGGACGCTAAGCCTGATCACGGGCTGCATTATGTGCGACACCCCCAGACCATATCCCTGGTGATCTAGTGTCCCCACCCAACCACCCATGAAGCCCACCACCCCATCCCCCAGCGGCGGTGGTGGCGGCATCCACCCACCTGCGTACGGTGACTGCCGAGAAGACTGCGCTTGGCTGGTGCAGGCGAGGAGCCAATGAGTGTGCAGCCCACTACTAACAAGGCAGTCAGATAGCTTGAATAGATTCATTCATTCACATATCTGAACTGCCTTATGGCTATGGCTACATGCCCATTGGCTCTTGCTCACCAATGGCATGCAGCCTACCAGGAGTCAGTCAGGCGGCAGCGGGCGGCAGGCGGTGGGATGCTGCCACCCGCTGCAGCCGGGGAGCGGGTGGTGGGCTTCATGGGTGGGTGGGTGGGTGGGGTGGGGGACACTAGATCACCAGGGATATGGTCTCGGGGAGTCACAACATAATGCAGCCTGCGATCGGGCTTAGCGGTCCACTAGACCACCAGGGATACATTCTGGGGTTTCAAACATATTCAGCCCACGATCGGGCATAGCGGTCCACTGGACCACCAGGGATACGTTCTGGGGGCTTCAAACATACTCAGTCTGCGATCGGGCTTAGCGGTCCACTGGACCACCAGGGATACATTCTGGGGGTTTCAAACATATTCAGCCCTGCATCGGGCTTAGCGGTCCACTGCACCACCAAGGATATGTTCGGGGGACACTTTGCTGCCCGCGATCAGGCTGGTGGGGGTTATTTCAGCTTTTGCCCACGATAGGGCCAGTCGAGGGAGGGAGAGTTTTATGCTTTTTGCTACTGATTGAGCCAGTCGGGGGTGGGGGATTTCTTACACATTTGCCCGTGATCGGTTGCAGGGGGCATCGGTCCCGATGGCTGCTGCCTGGCAGGCACCAGGCTCAAGTACTCAGGGATCGGTGCACCTGTATGCTAATGGCATGCAAATGGGGCCATAAACAGATGCAATTGGCCCCCCTGTGCATTGCATGAATTATGGCCCCATTTGCATGTCACTTTTTGAATATCGGAAATGCGCATGGCACAATGGTACTTGCGCCATCGCAACTTGAATGCTCCACTCTGACCACTTGAGGTGGCACAAGTTCCACTGCGCCATGCACAATGAACTGCCCGGTGATATTCAAAGGAGTTGCTCAATAGCGCAACTCCTTTGAATATCACCCGCCACACCCCAGCGTTAACTATTTTGTGTAGCGCAAGGGCTTGCACCACAAAATAGCGCAGTTTGAATATCCGGCCCATTGTCTCTAAAAACTGAGTGTGTGATACGTACTGTCAGCAGTTATCTTGGTCTGCATCTGTCAGCTGAAATCTGGGGGATGAGAGAGTCATCCCTAGAGCATTTAATTATCAGCAGAGCGTTAATACATTTTATATAAAAAAAGTATAATCGGCACTCAGAACTGGCTGTCTACTTCACAACCCCAAAAAAAAAAACCAATAAGGAAGTCATTGCCATCTTGATTGATACTACCAAAGTTTTATATATGATTGAATGGACTTTTCTGTTTGAGGCAATGTGAACAAGGGGCTTTCCAAATTACTTTTGGAATTAATACAAACAATTTATTAAACACCGAATCTGAAATTAATATATTAATATAAATAATATACTTTCTTTAGAATGTCAGCTATACAGAGGGATTAGACAGGGATGCCCTATTTCCCCATCACTGTTTCTTATACAAATAGAACTATTCATTAATTGATTATGCAACAATAATTTTATTACTGGTATTTTAAATAGGAAATATTATGGTTACACTAAATGCATACTTTGATGATGTAGTATTAATTTTAATTAATATACAGCAAAGTTTTCAAAACTGAAAAATAGAAATAAATGCTATCTTACAACTTTCTGGTTATAAAATAAATGAGACAAAATCAGAAATATTATTGATCAGCATCTCACACAGTAATGCATTGGAAAGTTATTTAACGGTAAAATTAAAAAGACTCCATGGACTATTGGGGTGTAAAACTAGCCTAACCACAGAATCTGTATTTCTTCATAATTATAACCAGATTTAAATAAAGTAAAAGATAAAATACAAGGCTGAAACAAAATATCACTATCTTTATAGGGAAAAATCCAGCTTCTTAACATGGTTTTGATTACATGAGTAGCATACATTATACAAGCTGTACTAACTGATGTTCCTGAAACATGAATTCAATCTATCAAACTTATATTTTGCAACTTTGTTTGGAATAACATAAAATAACTAAGGTGGCATGGAATAATTTATGTTTCCTAAAACTCAGGGAGTTAACATATCCAGATATTAAAGCATATTATAAAGGGATATAGGCTAAAAACTGTTCTGAACTGGGCATGTAAAACTGAGCCATCAGATTTTGAAGAATAAATTAAAATGGAATCTAAAGCAGGATATCATTTGTGCAATATGTGGTTCTCTCCACAATCCTATAACAAATGTAAAAATTCAAAATTAAACAGTTAAGTAAGATTACAAAGACTCTCAACTATTAAACCAGTTTTGACTGGAAAAGTTACAGGTATAATTTTATTTGGGAACATCCTAGACATAAAATAGGTAATAAGTACTTTTGCTATAAATTATGGAAAAATAAGGGGATAAACAGATGGCTGGACCTAATGTGTTATACAGGTAATTTCCTATCATGGTCCAAATGCAGAAACAAATATAATCTTGAACAGACTGAATTCTACAGGTATACATAGTTGAATGATTTGTATCTAAAGAATTATGACCATTGGGAAGGAGCACCAGAAGAAAAAGAAATAAGAACAGTGGTGCAGAGACAGAAGGGCTGTTTCACCTGGACTTTGGAAAAAAATAACACCATCACAAAAGAAATGTTTACTAATCTGAAACAAACATTGATAAAAGATATGGACAATGATAGTATAAGCATACAATGGGAAAAGGTTGTGGCCACCAACCAATGTTATAAAGCCACGAGAAACAAAAGCAAACAGTATAAATTAGTTAATAGAACATATTTTACACCACAACAAATTACACAAAATGAAATTAAATCAAGACACATTATGTTGGCATTGTAGAAACCTAATGCAGATACTGAACATATGTTCCAGTCTTGCAAATTTTCCAAAGAATGGTGGAAGACAACTGCAAAAATAATTACCAACCTAATACCAGAATACAGTAACTATAATACAGGCACAGCCCTTCTGTTTCTGCAATGTGAGCATAGAAGCTTAATCAAGAAGGTGCAGGCACTGTTTATTAGCAGAGGTCCTAAAATGCTTATTTTGAAAATCTGGTGATGAAAGCCCATCAAATAACTGTGTTATGAGCGTGCACTTTTGAAGGCCAGTGTCATGGCACACTGTGCCTCCATTGATCCACCAGTGCCAAGCCCTCAAATGGAGTGCCTCCCTTGGCTGTAACAGTGCCACGCCTCCACAATCCACTTCTCTCTAAGCTGTCATATAATGTTTCTTGCGCTGTCGCATAAGCAAGCAAGCAAGCATAAAAGGAACCAGATTACAAACATACGAAATTTGCCAGCAGATAAAGGCCTAGAGGTCTATCAAGTCTGCTCAAATGTGCAGCTAGCACCCTTATTCTGCAACTGCCCCTCCTTTCACCCTTCCCCTTCTTTAACCTCCCCTTGTCCTGTCCCATCCCCTTTTGAAGCAGTACACTGTTCTACTGGATACCACTTCTGCAGTTAACGATTCCACCCAGCCACCACCCTCTCTGTAAAAAGTGTCTCCTCATCTCCTCCTGAACCTTCCTCCCTCCAGTCTTATATCATGGCCCCTGGTGTCCCTCCCTCCTTACTTTGAACAGCCCTCTGTACCTGTCTTGTTTATTCCTTTCATGTATTTAAAGGTTTCAATCATGTCCCCCATCCCTCCTCTCCTCCAGTGAGTACATGTTCAACTCCCTTAGCCTCCTCTCGTATGATAAGTCCCCAGCCCCTTGATCATCTTTGTCGCCCCTGCGCTGCACCCCTCAGTAACTTAATGTCCTTCTTCAGATACAGGTGCCAGTACTGCACACAGTACTCCAGGTGCGGTCTAACTAATGACCTATACAGTGGCAGAATCACCTCCTCCCTCTTCAAGGATATACCCTTGCAATACAACCCAGCATTTTGTTGGCCTTTGCAGCTGCCTTCCAATATTGTGCCGAGTTGTTCATTGACCCTGTAATGGCACCCCAAATCCTTCTCCTCCTCTGTCTGGGCTAGCTGCACTCCCCCAGCCGGTAACTCCTCCTTGGGTTCTTTATCCCAAAATGCAGCACCTTGCACTTTTTGGCATTAAACCCCAGTTGCCAGGTGTCTGACCAGGTTTCAAGCTTTGCCAGATCATCCTGCAACCCTTGCCATCCCCTAGGTCATCCACCACCACTCCTACCTTGGTATCATCAGCAAACAGACTGATCTTGCTCTTGATGTCCCATGATATGTCTGCAATGAATATCCCAAACAACACTGGTCCCAACACCAAGCCCTGTGGAACACCGCTCATCACTAACCTTGGGTGTGAGGCTCCCCACCACCACCACCTCTGTTGCCTTCCCTGAAGCCAGTTTCCTACCTATCTCACCAGCTTTGCACCCACCCCGTGCCTACTAACTACTTCCAGCCTTCCATGTGGCACGAGTCAAATGTCTTACTGAAGTCCAGATACAGGACATCCACTGCATGGCCCCTGTCCAGTTGCCTAGTTACCCAGTCATAGAACTCCACCAGGTTGGTTTGGCAGGATCTGCCCCATATGAAGCCATGCTGTCTGCTGTCCTTTAGTCCTTTGGCCTCTGGGAGGCCACCAGCCTCTCCATCAGGATAGTCTCCATTAACTTACCCACAATGGATATGAGGCTCATGGGTCTGTAGTTTCCTGGTTCATCCTTGGGGCCACTCTTGTGGAGGGGCACCACATGAGCCATCCTCTAGTCCTGAGGTACACACCCTGAATGTAGTGAGGCATTAAATAGGTCTGCCAAAGGTCCTGCAAAGACCTCTGCCAGCTCCTTCAGTACCCTGGGGTGGATGCCATCTGAGCCTGGCGCCTTGTCCACCCTCAGTGCCTTCAAATCCTCCTGAAACCTGCCCTCCATGATTTCCCCATCTTTCACCCCTTCCCCCCCATTTCTGCCATTTCTCCCCCCTTGGGTGTCGCCCCATCTTCTCTTTAGTAAATACTGAGCGAAGTAATCATTTTAGTGCTTCTGCCTTCCATTTCCTAACTTCCACCCAACCCTTCTCCTTCTTAATCCTTACTATGTGGTCTTACAGCTTCTTTTCTCCCTGATGTACCTAAAAAGTCCTTCTCCCCTTCTTAGTGCCTTGCACCAGCCTGAGTTCCGTAGATGCTTTGGCTCCCTTACTGCCCTTGTCACTCCTTGATTCTGTCAAGTACTCCTCCCTGTCCTCCCCTCTCCTGTTTTCTTGTACTTCCTAAAGGCAGCTCTTTTCTCAAGATTACCCCCTCAAGAGGTCACCTTGCACTGAACAGTGCTAACAATCCTTTCTGATGAAAATGTTGCAATTGAGACTATGCTTATTTTGCTGCAATCTCATTCACTCCATGCCCCACTTTCACTTTCCTTTTGCAATAGAACAGGAGCATTCGAGTGAGACTGCAATGTCACAAAAACAAAAACTGTTTCCATAACTGCTGCTGATCCCTGCCACCAAGCCTGTGATTAGGCCAGTGTAACTATCACTCACAATTGGGCCTGCACAACTTTTGCACTCACCTTTTCATTAACAAGCCCCCTATCAATCCTGACAGCAGCTTAAATGCTTCCTACATAACTGGTCCGGTGGTGCTGGAGGTTGAGGCCCTGGTCGCTACACCTCATGCCATACCAGTGACCTGGGCACAGGAATGAACCTGGACCACTGGGTTCAGCAGTGGAGAGAGAGAAAGGATTGAGCATCCAGAGAACTGCTCTCCTCTCCTCTCTTGGGGAGGGAGGGTTTGCAGTCCCACTCATCGATTGCCCTCTGGCATCAGCCAGGGGAGATATGAGCGGGGAGGCTAGTCGATGATGTACATTGTCAGAGGGGAGGGCAGCAGGAAAACTTGGATGAAAAGAAGCTGGCAGGATCCATGATTGCCACACCAGTGCCCTGTCTGGCCCCTGATGTCTGGATCTCACTTCGGGGTGGGGGAACCTGGTGCCACTTACCTTGGCCCTGCCATGGGGACCCATGGGGGATTTAGGGGTGTTGGGTGGGGAACAGTGTGGCCAGAGACCGACTCCCTCTGAGAGGAGGAATCAGGGCTGCCTGTCAGGCTCAGGAATATAAATAGATAATAGAAAAAATACTTCCTACTCTATATCAGTTTCACTTGCTCTCTTCCCATGCTCATGATTTATAGTTCAGATCCTCCATACTCCAAAGGCCTGACTCCATTTAAACATTTGTTATGAGCATGTGTGTATGTCGGGAGTTTACCTACTGGTACAGTATTACTGTAACAATTCCTCAACTACTGCAGCATCACCTATTGGCCTCCACACACACCACAAGAACTTTTAAATCATGTATAAATTCACATTAAAAGCTCACTGAAAAATATGTTTATACTTTTCTTATATTTTATTTATACCAATTTTAATTCAGTTCATAATAGCAATAATACACTCCAGGGTGAGCATATCATGGGATATCTTCACTTCTTGGGTGTATGAGACACTCAGCTTGTAGCCTCATGCCTCTCAACATGCCCGAGGCGTGATGATATCCTGTGATATACCACACCCTGTTGTGTATTATTGCTTACTTATAACATTAATAATATACAGTTACAAAGGCAATTTAAGCAATAATAAACAACAAGGTGTGCAATATGTAAACAACATCATCCAGTATATGTTACTCAAGTATTTTTGTTCCATGATGCCATAACTGAACTGCTTAATACTGTTTCATGCTGCTTCATAATTTGTTTGCTTTTTTGTTAAATTTTGTCTTGTTTGTACCCTACTGACGTGGAACCTTTGTAAAGAGCCATGGCTCAAAGGTAATAATTCCTAGATTTAACAAATAAAAAAATAAATAAATATACATGCCACAACAGTGTGGGTTACTATTTATGAACTGCACACTAGCTGCAATGTGAGGCACAAAGGTGTTTGCACAAGTACCTTCAACCACCTGGAAGTATGGTTGAGGAATAGTAACCCATACCCTGGACTGGCTTGTTGTACTTTTAAAATGGGTACATTGTAAAAAGCAGAAAAGAGGATTTTTTTTAGTTTGTTTTGTTTATGAAATTTTAAGGTAGGAATTGATTTGCATAGTGCTGTGTTCTGTTTGTCGAACAAAGTCCAAAACAGGGTGGTTACTGTTCCTGAACCATATGGCTTTAGAAACTTCTCCACCTATCAGGAAGCAGAATTTTCCCTATCCATTTTATAACATCTGAAATTGTCTTACCTCAGGTGTGTTGTAAGGCATGAGGCCATGAGCCAATTGATCTCAACCACCTGAGAAGAGATGATACCCATTTTATTACCCACCTACCCACCTTGGAGTGTATTGTTACAATTATGAAATGGATCCATTTGATTTTGTTGACTAACAGCATGACCTGCTTTCAGACCAGGATTATGTACTGAAATACCCTGGCTGAATGTGGTCTTAACCAATCAGATTTGAGGATTTTGATCTTCCATTTTTTTAATAATATTTAATATGAATTTAACTTTATATAACTGATATGTCAGTAGATGATATAAGTTTACAAGGAGCATCTATGTCTCAGCCTTCACCTCTTTCTAATTTTACTCATACTATTAGCTTCAAAGTCATATGTTTAGTAGTATTTTGTCATACATGAGGAAGCAAGTCTCAGAGAACTTAATTTTACTTTACTGCACTGATTATAATGCAGGGTAGCTGCACTGTGTTTCATTAAGCACCATGTCAGCTGCTCTCCCATATATCAAGTATGGCATTATGACATATGTTACTTATTCTTTGTTTGTCACATATCTAACATCTTTCTTCAAGCTATTTTGATACTAGGTGTGTCAGTAGCATATTATTTTGATAAGTATGTCAATAACAAAATAAAACCATTTATCTGTCAAAGGTATTGTATTCACACTGGTGTGGTATAAGCAAGAATTAGGTTTGAAGGGGTGAGGGTTGTTGTCTGATAAATGCAGGCTTTAGGTGCATAGTGAGGCATAAGGCACATGTGTTGAGTGCCTTCAGCATCTGGGAATTGCATTTATCAGACAGCAACTCACATTCCAGAAGTGTCTCATTGCACTTACAAAATGGGTTTGAGACAAAAAATATTTTTAGTGGTAAACAAATTAAACAAATTGAAAAGCAAATAAAAGATGTTTAGTAGAGTCGCTCATTTTGTTTTTATTGCCAAATACTTCATAATGTGTAATGGACATGTGAGTATCAGTAGAGGTGTTTTGTAATATTGCATACCTTAACAATCTTTTTCTGTTACCTTCCTACTAGAAGTGTGCGTAAAAAGGCTGCCTGCAGAATTTTTAGTGAAAGTCAGATTTTCGCTTCCACAAAAGTTCAGAAATCTTTTGCTAACTTTCACAGAAATTCCACTGAAAAACTGTGGAATAAATGTAAGAAATGCAGGTTAATGTATTAAACTGCAGGAAAAAACCACAGAAGTAATGCAAACTGTGGATAATTACATGATACACAGTGAAATACTAAGCAAAAGACTTTATTTCCACATGTCATGTAAAAAGTCCACGGTTCGTAATTAAATGCCACAGTACTAGGTGAAAATCCACAGTTACAGTGGCGTGAAAAGTATTTGCCCCTTCCTGATTTTCTCTATTATTGCATATTTGTCACACTGGATGTTTTCAGGTCTTTAGACAAAATGTAATATTAGATAAAGGAACCTGAGTGAACAAATAACACTTGTTTTTTTTATTTCACTTATTTAATGAAAAAGTTAACCAACACCAATTGGCACTGTGTGAAAAGTAATTGCCCCCTTACACTTAATAACTGGTTACTCCACATTTAGCTGCAATGACTGCAACCAAACACTTCCTATAATTCAATATCAGTCTTTCACATCGCTGTGGAGTAATTTTAACCCACTCTTCCTCATGAAACGTCTTTAATTCAGTAACATTTGGTAGGTTTTCGAGCATGAACTGCTCGTTTCAGGTCCTGCCACAGCATCTCTATTGGGTTTAAGTCTGGACTTTGACTAGGCCACTCCAAAACTTTAATTTTACTTCTTTTAGCCATTCTGATGTGGATTTGCTTTTGTGTTTGGATCATTGTCTTGCTGCATGACCCAACTACGCTTCAGCTTCAGCTGACGGAAGGATGACTGGACATTCTCCTTAAGAATTTTCTGGTACAGAGCAGAATTCATGGTTCCTTTAATTATGGCAAGTCATCCAGGTCCTTAGGCAGCAGTATCCCCACACACCATCACACTACCACCACCATGTTTGACTGTTGGTATGGTGTTCTTACTGTGGAATGCTGTGTTTGCTTACAGCGAGACATTATGGGATCCATGTTGTCCAAAAGTTCCACTTTGAACTCATATGTCCATAGAACATTTTCCCAAAAGGCTTGTGGATCATCCAGGTGCTTCTTGGCAAATGAGTGACGAGCATTTATGTTCTTCTTGGTTAGCAGTGGTTTCCGCCTTGCTACTTCTCACATGAAGCCCATTTTTGCCCAGTCTCTTTCTGATTGTGGAGTCATGAACACTGACCTTAGCTGAGGCAAGAGAAGCCTGCAGTTCTTTGGTTGTTGTTTTAGGATCCTTTGAGACTTCTTGGATGATTTTACACTGCGCCCTTGGAGTAATTTTGGCAGGCCGCCCCTCCTGGGAAGGTTCACTACTGTTCAAGTGTTCTCCATTTGGAGATTATGGTTCTCACTGTGGTTCGATGGAGTTCCAGAACCTTAGAAATAGCTTTGTAACCCTTTCCAGACTGATAGAGGGCAACAAAATGTTTTTCTGATCTTTTCAGGAACTTCCTTTGATCATGGCATAATGTGCTTGTTGAATCTTTGTGCTGGCAATGTGACTCTGATGGTAAGGGCCAAAATAAGTGAGGTTTATATTGAGCAGGGCTGGCTGTAATCAAGCCTGGCTGTGTTCAGTCAGCTGACTCTAATTATCCCTTTAATTGGGTTGATTTAACTAGGGGCAATTACTTTTCACACAGTGCCAGTTGGTGTTGGTTAACTTTTTCATTAAATAAATGAAATAAGTAAAAAAAAAAGTGTTATTTGTCCACTCAGGTTCCCTTTATCTAATATTATATTTTGTCTAAAGACCTGAAAACATCCAGTGTGACAAATATGCAATAATAGAGAAAATCAGGAAGGGGCAAATACTTTTTCACGCCACTGTATTTGGCAAAAGTTCAGAATTCCACCACAGGCAAAAGAGCAGAAAGGGGTGTGGCCAACCAGCGATCAAGATGGCGGCTTGATCTCGGAGCTCCACATGCCTAAGAGCTTAGAACCTGAATAAATACAAATACTCTCCTGACGGTGGAAAACTAACTCACTGGAGATCTGAAGGCACCTGTCCAAGGCTGGCAAAATTTGGGAAGATTCTGACAAGGTACGATTTAGTAAAGCGATCTCAAAGCTGTAACCATTCATACAGTAGGCCGCATGGCGACCTTCGGCACCAGAGAGGGCAGAACCCTTAGTCAGGAGATATGTTCACTTTATCATGACCAGTATAGATGCCCTAACACTAGCGGTGAACACTACAGCAGTTCTATGCAGCAAATGGATGCAAGAGTGGACCGACTGGAACAAAAACAACAGCCCAAGATGATGTACTCCAAAGTCACTGTGCTACTATGCAAGAACAGGAAGCCCAGGTTCGTCTTCTCCAAGACAAGTTAGAAGACTTGAAAACAGAAGTCGTTGTAACAACTTAAGAATCCTTGGTTTTCCTGAGGGCTGCAAAATGGGAAAGCGTTAACCTTCCTGCAGCAAAGCGATACCAGAGATTCTTCAATTACCTAAAGGCACAAAATTACAATTGAGAGGGCGCATGGTTCCTTACAACCCAGACCTACGCAGGGAGACGGGCCTCGACCATTCATTGCCAGAATCCTAAACTATGCTGAGAAAGAAGCTGTCCAAGCTAGGCCAGGGAATTGGGGCAATTATGTTGGAAAGAGCACTCGATCATGATCTTTCAAGACTATTCTAAGGATCTAGCTGCCAAGCGGAAAGCCTTTACTGAAGTGCGACACAAACTCCATACTTTGCAAGTTCCTTCACTCATGATACCCTGAAAATCTACAGATTTCTGTGAACAGTACAGCACATCAGTTTGCCTCCCCAGACACAGCTATGGACTTTATTGCAAAATGTGGCTGACTGATTCGGGTTCCTTATCTCTTACCCTGGTGAAGGCTGAGCACATGACATTCAGCGGGAGAAAATTCATCTGACACCACAGCGATGGCACCTCCTACACCTCTTCAAACTGGCCTGGACCTCGTAACTCAAAGTTAGGAAACGATCGGCGAACTCTTCTCTTTCTAAATGCAGCCACCCACAGGATAGAAAATACTCCCCAGGAAAGCAGACCCAACACTCCAAGCACAGCAAGTACAGCAGAGCCAGAATTCATCACCCATATTTTGCACACAATTGATTTGCGGCATTGAGGAATTTATCAGATACTGATCAGGGGATGAGATGGATACTAATGTGGTGGACCCTATTTGCAACAGCTCTACAGATGAGCACACCTCCTGGGCTTATGGTGCGGATGCTGCGCTTCCTTTGCAGGACCCAGAAACACGAACCCAGGATCCCAGTTCACCCCAGGCCGCAGTATAGAAAAGGACCCTGTAGTCCCATCATGAACTTCTGTGCAGACTATGTACAGGTTGGATAGTTACCTAGGGACAGATGTCTCGGGGAACTGGGAAATGGATGCGGGGGATAATTGAGGCCTTAGCGGCTTTTAGCAGCCTAGAATATAAATTTTGCTCGACTTTAAGGTCAACAGTCAGGGCCTCCTCCTGATGGGGCAAACCCATTAGCTTCAGTGTACTGGTTTGTCCAGCACAGGTTATCAGTGTTCCCAGACGCATATTTGGAGGTACTAATAACAGGGGGTATAACAAGGTTAGGAGGGCATTTATATAAAATGATGTAGCAGAACTGTATGGTGCAAGGTTAATCTTTCCAGAAAGTTAGGGAAAATGATTTCTGACTGTTTTCTGTTTGATCACTCCAGAACCTCTTCCCTTCCTGCCCCCACCCCTTCTTACTAAGTTATTGAGCAATAGTGTGGGGCCAGGTCTGTCGACTATAACAAGTGATGGATACATTGTGTATAGAATCTAATAGACCCAACTGTCTGCAAGGCCTTCCAGCTCTTAAGAGCAGATGGCGCAGTGAAGAATTCTGCTATGATGCCATATAGTACTCACATCCAGGATATGGGCTGGGCATACAGCGTTATGTATCTGCTTCTATTTGATTTAACAGACACCAATTACTGGAGGTCATTTGGAAAAATAGAGAGTTAGAGAAGAGTGGATAGTAAAAAGAGGATGTATGGCACAGAGTCTTTGAGCTTTGCTCAAGATGGTATATTTTGGTTAGCCCTCTCTTACAGTTACTTGCCCCTCCCCACATTATCCCCCAACCGATGACACACCCATGGATGGATACACCTACAGGAAGGCATAACAAAACTAAAGATACAGGCCCAGATATTCAAAAGAGTTGAGCCATGCGCAATAAGGTTGCACCTCAGCAAGTCTGAAATTGCGCCATTCTGCGATATTCAGCAGGAGGCAGTTGCACTGCCCAAATCACGCTAAGCAACAGCACAATGATAATGAAGGCATACGCAACTGAAGGGAGAAACCATGCATAAATGGCACAGTGCAATATTCAACAACTTGCGCCATGCGCAATAAAGCAGCGGAGGTTGCGCCATAGTGGAAATGATCCAAAATAAAAGGAACAAGGGAGAGGTGCAAGAATGCTACAGGAAGGCACATGAGGCTGAACTCTAGCCACACAAACAGGGCAGGAGGGACACACAGGGCAGGCCAGGAAAGGGCACCCTGAACACAGAGGCACAGGAAGGTGTGGGAGCCACAGCCAGTGCAGAAGGGAAGTGCCACACAGCACAGAGGCCACCACAGGCAGGTGTTCCGGTGCAGGGGAAGTAGCAGTGAGAACAGCAGGGGAATACAGTAACAGCTGCGGGGGTGAACACAAGCCTGGGACATGGCCAGTGCCACCTTCCAGATGGAGGCCGTTATGAGGGGTGAGAAGGTGGGCAGCAGGGGGCATGGCTGTGGAAGGGCCCGTCAGCGGTATGCCCCCAACAGGCAGTACCGAGCCCACACCAGCTTTGAGCTGTACAGTAATACCGAGATTGTGGGCTGGTACCACCTGAATCAGGCAATTCTGGGCGGCTCTGTGAGCTGTGCAGTGATGTGATGCAGGCACCCACCACGGCGGAGCCATGCCCTGTCAGTGGAGACAAAAGTGACAGCCTGCATGTGCTTGCTCGCCACGGGTACCTTCCAGAGACCAACAGGGGACACCACAGGCATAACACAGTTGGCCACGTCACGCATCCTCACCCAATTCCTCAGCACACTGCTGCCACATGCTGTGGAGTACATCCATTTCCCCAGCACTGCGTGGGCGCACAGCAAACATACAGAGTTCCACAGGGTAGCACGTATGCCTGGCATGCTAGGGGCAATAGACTGCACCCATGTGGCCATCGCACACCATTTGGCCCGAGGGCCGGCGCCCATCAATCACAAGGGCTATGCCAGCATCAACTGCCAGGTGGGTGTGCTATGCCAGGGGTGCATAATCAATGTCTGTGCCACGCACCCTGGGGAGCACACATGCCTTCAGCTGGCACCAGTCGGCACTGTGCCACAGATTTGAGAGTGGGATATCCCACTGGACACCTAGTGGGTGAGTATGCAAACCACATGGACAATCATAGGGCCTGGGGGGGCATGGTCAGAGGTGACATGGGTAGTGGCCTACATGGCCCGGGGCAGGCGATGTTGATCACAAACTAGCCTCCACCCTCTACACATAGGTGACAGTGGATACCTACTCCGTCCTGGCTGCTCACACCCTACCAGTGGCCCAACCCCATCGCAGCAACACTACAATGAGGCACACGCCACCACCACGTAATGTCATCGGCGGGTGTTCGGGATGCTGAAGGCATGTTTCCATTGCCTGGACACCTCGGTGGTGCCCTACAGTACAGCCCCTCAAAGGCCTGTGGGCTATTCCTGGCCTGTTGCATCCTGCACAACATGGCCAATAGATGTGGGATAGCCGTACAGGTCGAAGGGGGACAGTGATGGGGACGATGGAGGACGGTGGTGATGGTGAGTGGGCAGCCCCTTGGGCGACAGGACCCCCTGACTGCTCCAGCTGGCACAGCTGCACCGGGACACCATCATGGAGGAGCACTTCAGCCAACCCAGGTAAGTCATGGGGCCATGTGCAGCCAACAGTGGCTAAGGCACAACCCACAAACATGCATGGACATACACCAGGGTGCATGCTGTCAAGGGAAGTAGCAGGGCATGGAACCACACACACAACCAGGGATGGGTGAGGACTAACATGCCCAGCGGATGGACACACACACATGCACACACACACACAATACCAAACTTGCATAAAGAGCAGGAGGCACACCAACCCAGAATGCCACCCTAGCCACACACATGTCCACAGACCACCACACCCACTGCCTGTCCATGTGTGTGTGTCAGGATGCCGAGCACCATTGCACATTGGTACACAGCGCACGGCATCATCATGCACACGCAACTGCAGACAGCAGCTGGGAGGGTGTGCAGATGGACTGTGTGTCTGCATGGGCCGAGGTACCCACCTGTGCACTGCCCACTGAAAGACACAATGCACACAGGGCAGCACCAGACAGTAACCGCGTTGGGAGACAGGTCCAGTCGTGACACAGTGCCCGGCCACCACAGATGAGTGGGTGACCCCGCCAAGACCCGCCAGCACTGACCAGGCCCAGCCACTGGCCTCATGGGGTGGCACTGATGGTCCCCAGGGGTTCCACTGCGTGAACATGACCGTGCTCATGCAGGGGTCTGCAGCACATCGAACATGCCTGTGCCAGGCATGCTCGGGATGCCCACAGCTGAACCCGTGTCGACAGGGAGGGTGTCGATGATGCTGGGAATGGGGGTGGACAGTGCACTGCGTGGTGTCCACGACACATGGGCACATGACTGTGTGCCCATTGTGGCCATGACTGCAGTGAATGCCTGTGCATGCCTGTCAATGGCAGTGGTCACATCCTCAAGAACCGGGTCCATCCCTGCCAGGATCAGGCGGTTTCTCTGCGACGCTCATCTGCCCGCCTCCAGAGCCACATGCAGTGCATCCACTGATGCTCTAAGCTGCATCTGCTGCTGGACTGTTGCTTACGGTAGGCAGGTGTGCTCGTCAGAGGTCATCTGCCTCCTTGCATCCTGTCCCTCAGGGTGTGTCGGCGCTGATGCTCAGCACCCCTTGAGGTGGGCGCTACACAGCAGGACCAGGTCTGAGCATGTCCACAGGTGGTGCACAGATGCCGCCGCTGGACCCTGTACCCCCCAAGCCCATTGGCCGACTGCTGATGCTGCCCCTCCAGCTGCTGCTTCCCAGGGCTCAGTGGTGCCACCACAGTGGGCCAACAGTCCCACTGTCCTGAACAAACACCAGTGCTGCCCCACTGGTGCGACGAACAGGCTGGGACTGTGCTAACCATGAGCCTCCATGGCAGCACCACCCACAGCCATGGCCACGATGTGTCCTGCTGTGTGGCCATCCGTGGCACCACACGTGTCACTGCCCATGCCGTTAGTGACATCATCATCGGTGACAGACTCGGCACTGGCCCCAGTCACAGCATGCTGGCATCCATGGATGCCGGCATGCTGGGACAGGCAGGCTTCCTCCGCACCTGTTACAACAACATCAGTGTGGACAGCCAGGCGGCCCCACTGTCGTACTGAGCCACGTATACCTGTGGAAGTGGATGGGCCCTCCTCCATCTCCAGCTGACTGTCCTCAGTGGATATACCCACCACCGCTGACCCATGCAGATGTTCAGGATCTGTAAGGGAAAACAAAGTCGGCGTTACTGCATGTGACCTACCCTGCCCCCCATAGACAGACCATGACTTACCATGCAGTGATGGGCCACACCGTCTGGAAGCCACCACCCAGAACACCCTCAATGGCACTATGCTGCATGCTTAGCAATTCTTTCCTCCTGTGGGGTCAGGTGTACCACCTCCAGCTGTCCCCACCTGTTGCAGTTTGTGCTGCCTGATGGCAGCCACCTTCCCCTTATCCTCCCTCCTGTCCATGCCCATCTTTTTCTTGCACTCCTGCATGGAGCACTGGTGGCTGCCATGCAGGTTAACAGCACGTGCCACCTCCTCCCATGCAGCTGCATGGGGCTTGAGTGTTCCTGCACGTCTGCTGAGAAGCTAGCTCCTGATCAGGTAGGCGGCAAACAGGGTTTCGGTCTCGGCCTTGGTAAAATTAGGCCCTCCTCCTTCTCCCACCACTGTGTTCTCCCTCTCCCACAACTTGCTCAGTCATTATTTAGCCTGTAAGAATGGCAGTTGTTACCTGTGACTGTGCAGTCCTATGCATGTCCCTAAATCCACAGTCTACACTCCCAAACAGCATGCAACTCACCAATAGACTGCAGTAACCGACTATGGCCACTGCAGCACAATGTCACACTTTCATAGTGCAACCCATACAAATGAGGTGAGGAGCAACTTTAAGTGGATGCAAATTGCAGTGCTGCACCATTGCATGGCTGATTAGCTGTTTTGCATATGACAGCTGAATATCGCACTGTTGCGCTGCGCAATTGTGTAAAGCGTGCTGAGCCAATGGCAAAGTTCTGTGACATGCGTGGTACACACCTCACTGCGCATGCCTGGGTTGCTGGCGCGGGCATCTGCCATGCTGCTGGCGTGCTGTGCACGGGAAGCAATACGGGACATAGCCACCATTGTGCCAGTGGCGCTGCGCGATGGTCACCACCACATGGCGCTGTAGCACTGGGCCATCATAGAGCGCACTGGGCAACAGCACAGTAGGCTGCTACTGGTGGTAGCACACAGGCAGCCAATCACGCTACACACATTGGGTTCCAATGAAGCTGTGAGTGTCCGATGCGCCAGAGACCCTGTGACCCTGTGCCCGACCTTTTTGCCCACTAGGCGCCATGCGTCGGCATGGGTACCACTATCGTGCTGTTTGGTGACAGCGCAGTAGGGGAATGGCAGCGCTGTACTGCGCACAGCATCTGCGTGAGGACGCACTGCAGAGTGCTATAGTTGCAGACTGAGCAGAGGCATGGCATGCAGGAGGGCTGCTCAGTGAACTCAGATAGAGCTGGCCAACCTAGTGGCCATAGGTGGAACACACCATGGGCCACTGTTCGGGAGGCAACCCTGGACAGGTCCAGGAGCCAGGTGTGGGAGGAGGTGGCCACTGCACTCGAGGAGGCCACTGGATGGGGAGAAGCACAGATCCAGTGCCACCACAGGTAGCAGGGGACCTGTGCGGAGGGCGGGCTGCTAGCCAGCCTGGGATGTTGCCAGGAAGGCGGCGGTGCCATGGCCAGGTAGGTGTTATGTCAACACACTTTTATTCTTCCATATGGGTATCACAGTTGTATGTGTCCAGCACATGGGAGAGGGACCGTCCGGGGTTGGCTGTGGTGGTGTTATCAGGGTGTGGGGTGGGTGGGTCTGGCTGGGTGGGAGGGAACACACCTGTGAGCACGGGGCTTTGCTATGGGATTGTACTGATGTTCCTCTCTCATGTTTGCACCACAGGCCAGGAGGAAGGCGCCTGGCCCGTGAGCTGCGGTGAAATGAAGAAGAGGGAAGCCAAGTGGGGTGAGGGTCCACAGCGCCCAAGGGACTGGCCCGATGATGGTGAGTGCCATACCTCCATAATTACTATTGCATGCTGTGTAACAGGGTGGGCAGTGGGGCATGGCCACCATCCATCGACACCACTGCCATGCCGCGCCTTTGTTACAATCAACACTGTCCAGTGGCAATGCATGTCTGGGAATTGCATCGATGGTGGTCAATACATGCACCGGGTACATGTGTGCCACTGCCTTTGCACCACATAGCCATGTCACTAAATGGCCACAGTGGTGCTGTGCATAACAGCCGGTGGGTGTGTGCAGCATTCTGCATGGCTGTAGTGTGCCTGGGTGGGCAGGTCATGTGGACATGATCACTGTGGGTGGTCACATACCATCACAAAGGTATGTCCACGGCCGTATGCCATGCACAGTGGGTGGGCTGTATGGGGCTGTGCATTCACACACCTATTGACTGTGCTCCCTTGTCCTAGGTACATGCCAGCTCTGAGAGACATAGGGAGGCACTGCAGGAGATCCTGCAGGTGGCGAGGTGTCACTCGACATCCTTAGCAGGATCGATGAGACCGGGGGTCCTGTGGGGCACAGACAGCGGCAGACCAGGCGGGGAGTGGCACTCCTGTTAGAAGTCCCTCTGCCCCTGATATCCCTACTCCCCTGGACCCACCCTCACATCCCTCCTTTTCTGTCCCATTTGTCCACCCTGTCCCTTACCCACCCCCACCTTGTTTGTGGCCCTCCCTCCCACCTTGTATATATTTTGTAAATAGTTAACTTTTATATGTTGTTTCAATACAGTTATTTTGATATGAAAACTGTGGTGGTCTCTGATTTGCAGTGGGCTATAGGTGCTCAGCTGCAGTGGTGTGCATGGCATCAGGGGTGGTGCAGTCTGGGTATGTGTGTGTGTCCGTGTGGAGGTGACTATGGTGTGGGGTAGCTATCAGTCAGTGTCTGTGGTGTGTGTGTTGTGCCCTGTGCACTGGATGACTGTGTGCAGTGGTCCACGGTGCGTGCTCTGTGTCCATGGTGCCCCTATCAGCCCATTCATGGCCTGTGCAGCTGACACCCATGCATGTCTGTGACCTGCACTGTCTGCTGGCATGTCAGTGGTGGCAGTCCATGCAGGCAGCCACTGTACCCATCACACTGCTGGGTTGCCTCCTGTCACTGGTGTGGTGCATGTCTGCCTCGGGTGACACTGTGGCCTCCACATTTGTTGTCCCACCTCCACGCTGTGCCTTGTGTGTGTTGCAGGGGATGTGCACCACTGTCTGTGACTTGTGCTCTGGGAAAATGCTGGTGGCGTACAGGTCCACAGTGCCTGCGCAGGGGTGGCTGGCACTCCAGTGCCTTGGAGGACTGTGGGTTGTGTGTACACAGTTTACATGGGCCACGCTGGGGGCTTGGTTGCCCGCCACTGTGTCCCTCTGTTGTTGTGCCGTTGGGCATGGGTGAGTGTCTCTCCATGCACTGTGTGGCATCCGGTGTGTGAATGCTTCCATGCACCACTGTGGGTGTCTGTACTGGCTGTTGTGGCTAGTGCTGGGTGGGGTGTGTCACTGGGAGAGTGTGCAGGGTGCTGTACCACTGGTGGTGGTGTTAGGGGCAAGCCCTGTCCCATGTGGGTACCTCATGTGCTGGCCATGGTTGGTCTCTCAGCAGTACCTCAGGGGACTGTGCGTGGTGCACTGTGTATGCCATTGTTGCATCGCTGTGTGCTGCCACCCGCTGATGGGTGCTTATGGTGGGGCTGCCTTGCATGGTTCTGCGGTGTCACAGTGGGGGTGGTGGCATGCATGGGGTTTCCTGCAGTGGTGGATGCTGCTCCTGGGCAGGGTGTTTAGGGGTCATGGTGCAGGGTGTGCTCTGCATTGGTGGGATGGTGACAGCGGGTGGTCAGCCCTCCTTGTGTGCCAGTCACAGATTGCGGGGGTGTGATGGGCACCGTGGCCCAACTGTGGGTTGTTTGCTTGTCTCCATGGGCCAGTGGTTATTCCAGCCCTCCCAGTTGTGCAGTGCATGGGGTGGGGGAGGACGATGTCTGTTCTGCTGTGTGTTCCTGTGCCCATCTGTGGCATGGGTGGTGGGCCCCTACCTCTCTGGTTGTGCAGTTGCATTGCCCCTGCTGCTGGGAGTGTCCCTGGTTGCGCTATGGTGCCTCTGGACTGCTCAGCTGCATCTCTTGTTAGCGCTATAGGCGCGGGTGGTGCGATATTCAGTCGTCGGCTGTAGGCGCAGTTGGCGGCTCCTCTTTTTGAATATCGCGTCTCTTGCATGGGCGCAATGGACTTACACTTGCTCCTGCTATTGCACACTTTTGGGAGCAGTTTGAATATCTGGGCCACGATGTTTGAATATAGATCTGATACAAAATACCCGGCTCAGTGTGTTTGGTAGATGTTACTATTGTTAACTAGCTCTAGTTTAGAACATAGTTAAGGCCCTCCCCTTTATACTGCCCAGCGGAGATACAAGAATGGGAAGTATGTGAAGGTTGCTAGGCGTACATGATAGGACAGCCAGCAATCTACATTTCCCAATAATTGGGATTCCTGGTAATAACTCCATAGTCCCTCTATCTCATTTCATAGGAAAGCTATTGAGATGTTGATAAATTTCCTGTTTGTGTTACTTTTCTGGGAGGATGTCTGGACCTTTTGGTTAGCCAACAGCCCAGCTATTAATCGGAGGCCACCAAGTGCTTCCCTTTTCCCCTCTTAAGGGAGGCTCATTTATGGCCGGTACACTTGGATAAGGCTCTGGGCAATGGAATACCATATTACTCCCATTAGTGATAGTACAAGTAGGGCACTAGATAAGTCACTTTGAACTTAGAGTGCAAAAGAAGCTCATCTTTTATTGGAGCTTAATTACCTCCACGTCCCCAAGAGGCGATTGGGCATACTATTGGCTGGGGCTCCAGCCAGTTTAGTCTCATCGCATCTTTTCCTTGGGTTCTGTTTGATAAGTTAAGCAATTTAAACCTTCAGCTAGCACATAGGTACAGTAATTAAAAGTAAGCTCTCACATTGTTATTTCTGACGTATGTTCGAAGGAGAGGATAGAAACAATTAACCCACCTGGTATAGAGGTAGGGGTGGATTGTACCACCAATTGCTAATTTCCTCCAGTCCCCTTTGGAGTGTCTGTAATCCAGAATGACAGACATTGTACTTCCACCTTGGAATGTCAGGGGCTGAATTCCCGGTGAAACACAAGAAAGTTCTGGCACATCTGAAAGGTTACATTCCAAAGTGGCTTTCCCCAAGAGTCCAAACTCTCAGGAGATGATCACACTCAGAATGAATAAGGACTGGGTAGGTCAACAGGTACTCTCAATGCCCCAACTAGGAAGCATGGTGTTCTTATTCTTGTGCATAAATCTCTTAACTGGACTTTAGTCCAGATGCTCTCAGATCATGAAGGCAGATGGATAATTGCCAATGTAACACACCCACAGGACCACTTACTCTATGTAATATATACGCCCCAAATGTGGACTCCCCCAATTCTGTCATTAATCTGGCAGAGGCGATTTTGGAGTTTAACCCCCAGACTGCCCTTTGCTTATTGGCAGGGACTTCAACCTAACACTGATGCCCTCCTAGATAGAAATGACAAGGCAAGAGGCACATATTAGAAGTGGGAAGGCTCTTCAGCAAATGATCCTGGATCAGGGGCTTACTGATTTATGGAGACTGTTTCACCCCAGAATGAGAGACTATACTTTCCATTCAGTAGATAATGATTCATATAGTAGGCTAGATTTCTGGCTAGGCTCTCCCTTCCTTACAGCCAAAACTCTTGAGGTCTCAATACTGCCACATGCTATTTCTGACCATGCCCAGTCTAACTCCTCATACAGTGGGATCCCGTGGCCCCTCCACCTAGACAATGGAATCTAGACCCTCTTCTAATGAAAGCCCAGACTTTATCCCTGGGCTAAGAATGAGGCCTCTCTATTCCTGGCTGAAAATACTATAGCGGACACCTCTGCTGGTACACATGGGAAGCCTTCAAAGCCATGATGCTGGGTAGCATTATGGGCTTTGCTATAGCTAAATGCAGAGAAGAGAACAACAGTTAGTCACCCTGGAACAGAAGTTGGCCAAGGAAGTTGTCTTTAAGTCCATGCCCTTTTTTAAGTGTCCCCTATAAGTCCCCTATAGGCAGAACTATATTAAGTCTTCAATTCAAAATCAACCAACTCCTAAATAGGAGGCCGAAATAGCCATTCTTTGACTCAGGCATACCTTCTGGGAGGTGGGAGATAAAGGGGCAAAGCTTGCCTATCAGATCCGTAAACAACAAGCTAGTAGATATATCCGGGGCTGAAGAACACACAAGGGTATTGGGTACTTCCCAAAAGGACATTAATTCTATTATGACATCTTTCTATAAATCACTATATACCTCCACACACACAGAGGACCAAACAGAGATACTCAACATTCTTTGGATGCTCTGCAGCTTCCAAACTGCAGAAACAACAGGAACAATGCCTGGACCTTCCGATCACTAGTGAGAAAGTGGCAGTAGCCATTCAGGATTTGAAAAGGGAAATCACCAGGTAGTGATGGCTACACTGCAGAGTTTACCAGGCATTGGCCCGGTTGTTCTACCTCTCTTAGCTCAGGTATTTCAAAGATTGAAATTAAGGGGCCCTTACCTCCATCTATGCTGTGCACACCAAGCTCATGTGCTGCGTCCATGTATGCTCACTTGCTGTTGTAACTTTAGTTGTGTATGTTACCTAGGTGTTTTCCTGTTTTGCCTCTTCTGTAACATTACCTTTAATATTCCAATGTGACCTACTCTTTGAATTGACTGTTCATTTGTATGTTGTTGCCTACATCCACACTGTGCACACCAATCTCATGTGCTGCTGGCGTCACATGTATGCTCATTTTGTATGTTTAAACTGTCTTCTCCGGTCGTGCCTGAAAAATAGGATTACTATGGCTAGCGCACTCACCCGTTACCAAAACAAATAAATAAATAAATAAATATCTGCGAGACAACCATTGTTGTTATTCCCAAAAGGGTAAGACCTCACTAACCATGAAAGTTACTGCCCAATATCATTTATTAACTTAGGCAAACTCTACACAAAATTCAAGCTACTAGACTCAGCCCCTACTCCCTGGTCTTATACACCCATCCCAAGCAGGTTTGTGCCTGGGTGTCACAGCTTGGACCACTTGAGAACTCTTATGAGTTTACTGCCAATTTTATAAGACACTCTCTACACTGGTAGCTGCCATTGCGTAGACTTGAAAAAGCATTCCACTCAGTCGAATGGGGATATCTATACATGGTCTTAAAGCACTTTGGCCTGGGAGAAAAGTTTCTAGCTAGGATACAAGCTATATATGAGAGCCCTCAGCTAGAGTTAATACAAATTCGGTACTCCCCTTTGCATTAGGAAGAGGTGAGGCAAGGCTGACCCTTCCCCCTTTTGTTTGTGCTGGCAGTTGAACCCTGGCTGCTGCAGTTCATAGTCACCCTGATATACAGGGTTTGAAAATGGGAAGTATAACCTACACAACCTTTATGTATGCTGATAATCTCCTTCTTCTTTTAGAGGATATCCACCAAGCCATCTCCCCCGCTAGTCTTTTAACAGTCTTCTTTAAGCACTCAGGCCTACAACTGAACCAGAATAAAACGAGGTACTCCTCTTAAGTCCCACTGCTCACAGCAACTGGTAGAAGCAGCTGATCTCCTATAGGCTCCTAATGACCTTACATACTTGGGTATTAATTTAACTTCATCTCTAGAGGATATATGGCAGGCTAATATACAGCCCTTCTCTCCTCCATCAAGACAGATTTTGACAGATGGAAATTATTAAAACTCACTCTAGCAGGGAAAACTGCAGCTGTAAAAATGGTAACAGCCCTAAACTCTTTTACCTTCTTATGACTTGCCTATCCCTTTGCCTAAACACTGGCACCAGCCCATAGATAAATTATTTGGAGGCTTCCTATGGGAAGGTTCTAAACCTAGATGGAGTCGCTCCACGCCAGATCTCATTGGAAGCAAGGAGGGTGGAATCTTCCATGGCCAGAAGGATACTGGCGGGCTTTCCTGCTAGCTCAGACAGTTAAGTAGGCATGTCCACTCTCCTCTTTCTCCACAATGGATACAACTTGGAAAGGACATTCTGGGTACCATTCACCTTTCCTCTCTTTTTGTACAAAGGCTTAGTCCTCACACTGACTCACGGCATATGTCAAATGTAGACCCTATCCCACCTACAGTGATCGCATCCCGAGCTAATTGGTTTAATACACACCTGAAAATGAAAATGGACCTATCCTTCTCTCCCAGATGCCTCTCTGACAAAACCCGCTATCACCATAGGAGGGTCTGAGGTAAGATGGAAAAAATGGGCCAATCTGGGCATCTCCAAAATGGGAGATATACTAACCCCCAACCACAAAGCTTTCATACATTTCAGTCTCTGAGGCAGAGGTGGGGCATGCCAATCTGATTTCTGGAGATACCTCCAGCTTAGAGATGCCACTTGACATCTGTTACTCCCTAAATCGATATATGACAAACCCCTCTGGCCTGCACTCATGGATACTGCACCCCAGGGACTGTCAGGTTGGCTATACACTGCTATTAGAGACACTCTTCCTTCCCAGTCAGACAATGCTAGGCGTAAATGGAGAAGATGCTGCAAATCCATATTTTACCTGAGGCCTGGGATAAGGGGCTGGAAGGGCGCACATCTGGTTCAAGATGCCAAGTACAGATTAATTCAGAATGAAATTGCCCACTCGTGGTATAGAACCTCTACTATCCTCTATAAAAGCCAAACTACTAGAGTCTGATAGCTGCTGGAGATGCCAGTTACCAGGGGAGATTTAGTGCATATTCTATGGTTCTGTACTAAGATCCAACCTATATGGCAGGAATTACAGAAGGTAGCCTCAGAGGTGATGCATCAACAGATCCCTCTCTGCCCTCTTTTTATCTCTTGGGGATAAGTAAGTGATATACAAGTTATCCCCACCACAATATAGGTGGCTAGCATTGCTTACTCTGCAAACCAAGAGAGCTATTCTATGTAAATGGAGTCTCCTCTGGTTCCCACAGTAACTGAAATAATCACATCTCTTATGGCCCTGGTGAAGCTAGATAGAATTTCCCATCTTCAAACATCTCAAATGTCTGCATTTAGAATCTGCTGGGCACCATATCTTAATTACCTTAAAGATATCCACCCACAGACAGGCATAGGATGACCCCCTTCAACCATTTGTGGGATGAAAGGTGTTTGACTGGAAATGTTAGTGGTTGACCTAGTGATGTGCAAGGTGGTTATTGTCTCCTTTTTCCCACTCTCCTCCCCTCCCTCAATGGGAATATGGCTCAATAAGAACATCATGCTTCCAACTGGTTAAACTGGCTGTACTCTGCATATGGTACTTTTACTATAATGTACTTAAAGTTAAGAACTTGAGCTTTGGGATCCATCTACATTTTGTCCCAGGTTATACTTGGAGCTTGCAGTGCATATACATATTTGGTCCAACCTTTCTCCTGAAGTCATGAAAAGGACTGACTGGACCAGTCTAGATCTGTAGAATCAGGCCACAAGGTGATAACAATCTGCTTACAACCGGATATCTGACTGTTTTTCTATCTTGATATATGTCCTTTCCTCCTGTGCACTGTATGTATAATTAATGGTCTGCACATCTCTGAGAGTATAATAATTGATGTCTGTATTACTTCCTAACCTTCTCTCCTCCAAACTTTATATTATCCCCCATCTCCCCTCCTCCCCCACTTGTCCTTTCTTCCTCTTTTGTCTAGCTACATTGTCCTTCCCTATGTTTCATGGAAATGTAAACGTGTATTGCTATTGAATGATTAATTATATGGAACAAATCTCTGGATGTATAAGGTATCTTGTATACCTTATATCTGAAAATAAAAAATTTCAATCAAAAAAGAGCAGAAAATTATGTGAAATGTTTGAAATTTCGTGGAACTTCCTATGGCACAAATCTGCACTTCGTCCACCCCACTTCCTACTATCCCTCACTAGATAGCCTGACTGTAGAAGGGTTTAAATAAGCATTTGTCAATGCCGAATGTTTGCTTGCTGGCATTGGCAGTGGTAATGTAGAAGTTACAGAGCTGCATAATAGGAATGGCAGTGAAGTATTGAACTGAAGCCAACCCACCACCACCCTGCAGAGAGTGACAGGCATTGGGGTGTGCATTTGGGTCATCAGGCATAACGGTCTTGCCATTTCACCACACCCCACCCTGCAGACACTCGACAAGTGTCACGGTGTTCCTTGGGATCTTTGGCCTTTATCGCACCCCATTTCATTAGGAAATGCGGTGAGATGGGTGCGATATAGGAGAATGGGGTGAACTTTGGGGCTGAAGAGTCCAAGGCATACCTCGATGCCTCTCACTGGCTGCAGGGGTGTGGAATGGTATGAGCATTACAGGCAAGAATCCCAAGTCACACCCCTGATGCCTGTCATTCTCTACAGGGTTGGGCGTTATGATTGGAAACCCTAATACCTCAGGCATTCGTTGGTATTTTCACTCCAAATTTTCAACATGTTTTTTGTGACCCTCACTCATGAACAGGGGAATATCAGTTTGTTAGCCAAAAGCTGCTTATGCACAGCTAGTATGGCATTTAGCACCATAGGTGCAAAACATTCGAACAGGATGTAAAAAGCGACAGCTGTACTGTTCATGGGGAGGTGTAAAAATGGCAATGTTGCAAATCTGCAGTAAAAATATTTTAAAAAATGGTGAAGTCATGGCGTAGCACAGAAACTGTGCAATGCACACCCGTAATATAATTAGGTTGGGGATATTTTACAGCAGATTGTAACTCAGGCATTTTGGTGCCTCGATCATGAACAGTGTCACTGTGATTTTCTTTATCTGTGCCAAACAATGATTTCCCACAGCCACCATGCATCTCAGCTGAAAGTGTGAAAACACACTTCAGCCATGTTGTGAAAAATGACAGCTGTACTGTTCATAAGGAAGTGTGAAAAATGCCACTGGTGAAAATCTGGACTGAAAATATTACAAAGTCATGAACTTACGAGGGTGCTGGAAACTGCGCATTGCTCACTCGTAACACAGTCATTTATGGACTTTTGTCACCAAATTTTCAACATAGCCATTTTAAGACCTCTGCTCATGAACAGTGTAACTGTGATTTTCTTAATCTGTCCTAAACATTGCTTTCATGACACCAATAGCACCATTGTGCGCTACATGTGCGAAAACACATTTTGGGCGATATATGAAAAATGGCAGCTGCACTGTTCATAATGAAGTGTAATAAAATGGCAATGTTGAAAATCTGTAGAGAAAATATTAAATTTGCAAACTTACGAGCATGCATAGGAACTGCGTGAACGACGTCAAAACAGTCATTTTAGAATTTTTCACCAAATTTTCAACATAGCCATTTTCAAGACCTCTGCTCATGAACAGTGTCACTGTGATTATCTTAATGTGTCCCATGCATTGATTTTGCACATACTGCTACCATTGTGCACTATATGGGTGAAACACATTTTGGGCAAGATGTGAAAAATGACAGCTATACTGCTCATAAGGAGGTGGTAAAATGGAAATGTTGAAAATCTGGAGTGAAAATATTGAAAATTCGCGAACTTACAAGTGTGCGAGGAACTGCTAATGCACCCTCGTAAAACAGTCATTTTTAGGAATTTTTCCACTAAATTTTAACATAGCCATTTTAAGACCTTTGCTCATGAACAGTGTCACTGTGACTTTCTTAATTTGTCCATACATTGATTTCAAGACACCGACTGTGCCATTGTACGCTACATGGTGGAAACACATTTTGGGTGAGATGTGAAAAATGACAGCTATACTACTCATAAGAAGGTGTGTAAAATGGCAATGTTGGAAATCTGGAGAAAATATTGAAAATTCTGCAACCTACGAGTGTGCATAGGAACTGCGCAATGCACCCTCGTAGAACAGTCATTTTAGGAATTTTTTCACCAAATTTTCAACATAGCCATTTTAAGACCTCTGCTCATGAACAGTGTCACTGTGATTTTCTTAATTTGTCCCATTGATTTCGCACACCGACTGCACCATTCTACGCTACATGGTGGAAACACATTTTGGGTGAGATGTGAAAATGACAGCTGTACTACTCATAAGAAGGTGTGGTAAAATGGCAATGTTGAAAATCTGGAGTGAAAATACTGAAATTTCGCGAACTTACGAGCCTATGATAGGAACTACATGCTTGCCTCGTAAAACAGTCATTTTTGGAATTTTGGCACCAAATTTTCAACATGGGGTTTGGGACCCTTCTCATGAATGATGTCACTGTCATGGTGGTATTTAGGCCTGAAGGGTGATTTCACAGTCACTGCACAGTCACTGCGAAATCACCCTCGCCGATCTATAACGCCATGACAGTTATATAATTCATGAGAAGGTCCTAAAACCCCATGTTGAAAATTTTGCAAAATTCCAAAATGCCCGAAATATGCATAAAGTTGAAACCCCTATGTAATCCATTATACAGCTTACCGGCATTTTCCTCAGTTCGCGGTCGGCTTTGAAGAGTGCAGGCGTGTTCCCGTCCACCGAGATCGTGGCGCTGAGGTCGGGAGGTAAGTATGGGGTGGGGGTGTGGGAGGCCTGGAGTGCCAGTGGGTTGGTGCTTGAGTTGTGGGAGGGAGGTTGGGAGGCGCTCTGTGGGACAGTTTTTATTTTACAGGTTTAAAACAAAAAGACGTCATGGGGCGTTTGCCACGCTGGGGTGGGCTCCCAGCATGGCACAAGGACTGAGGGGCATTCAGCCGGCCGAAGTTAGGCACCCCATCGGTAAAATAAAAAAAATGCGGCACCGTTTGCCACACTGGGGTTGGCTGCCAGCGTGGCACAAGGACTTGGGGGCATTCAGCTGACGGGGATTGGGCACCCCACGCCAAAGGCCTACAGTGCTTGCCATGCTGGGGTGGGCTTCCAGCATGGCACCTACAACTGGGGGTGGGGGCGCAGCTCAGCCCGCGAGGGATTGGGCACCCGTCGGCTATACAATATCAGAGTAGCGTCGTCTGTCTGTGCATGGGGGAGGAGCTGCGTGAGCGGCCGATGTCTTATCGGTGCTCACTCGAAAGCGTAATCCCCACTTTCAGTGTATGCCACTGCATTTTGGAGCGTGTCATGGACAGCTCCAAAATGCATTAGCTGAGGGACGCGTCTGCCAGCCCACTGACTGAATTGGAGGAGGAGGTGACACACCTCCGAAATCTCGATGAAGGCACTATGTTTCTTGCACATGCGTGCAAGCAAACATAAAAGCCTTGAAAACTTTTTATTTGAACAAGCATTCCTGGAAACTTAATGTCTGTGATGTTTAAATGTGTTTTAATTATTATGGATTTTAAAATTGTTATGTTGAAAGTTTTGTAAAGGCGCCCTGAGCTCATGAAGGGTGCCTTATATAAATACATTTTACCTTACCTACCTTACCTAGATATATTTTGAAAATGTTGTGGTTTCTATGTTTGCTTGCAGAGAAGTGGGAACTGAGAGCATTACGCCTGTAAAAGAGCAGAGCCAAAAGCTAGCATTTTGAGAACCCAGCTGAAAGATTTTTTGTTTGTTTTATACAGGGAGAGGAGCAAATTTACTGGTCAGTGTGACCACAGAGGAGTGGAACTGAAAGCCTTTGCCTGCAGAGGAGTGGAGCTGAAATCCAAAGCAACTGTTGCCAACATAGTGAGTAGTCAAGTAGGTCAGTTTGTTTACCAGAAGCAGCATGCTGTGCTTGGTAACATAGGCTGATGCACACACATGTGCCAATCATCCATCAAGCTTTTGAAAATTGTTTTCCAGTAATGAATTTGTTGTTATTTTTATTGTTTTTTTCTTTCAGGTGCAGCACAGATCAAACCACAGCAGTGCAATTGTACAGTGTGTAAGAGCTACATAACAGATACAGTTGTTGTCAGATTGCATTTAGATAAGCATACATACATTTCCCCTCATACTGTAGTGATACTGCACTGTGGGGAGCTACTCCTATAAAGAATTTCCAGTGCAGAGTTGATATAGCAGAACTAACTGAACTTACTATAACAGTAGCCAATACCATAACTCAGAGAAGTATCAGTGATAAGTTTTGTTCTTTCATACCACAGACAGCTGGAGGATGCCTGCTATCTAGGTTACTGGAATATAGGGACTATGTCATCTAACCTATTCCTACACTAGGGTGCAAGCATATGATAAAGGATTTTCAGCAGAGCTGAAAGGTTTCTAAAGAGTTGGTGACTGAATTCAGAGGTGTTCCAGGGAGGCAGTAAAGACGTTTTGTTCAATACTGCAGCAGGAGGTTCAAGGTGAAGTGATGGAAGGAGGGGGAGGAGTTGGTTGAATGATGAGCACAGAACAGAACTGATAATAGAAGCTGTAGTGCAGCAGCTCAAGGCCTGCAAATAAAAACTGAAAACTAAATGTAACAAGCATTTGTCAATGCTGAATATTTGCTGCTGGTATTGCTTTTGTACCAGATCTTGCTCGTACATGTTTTACTATATATTTACCTAGGATAGAGCATTGGAGATGTAATATCTCTTTTTCAGTGATGTCCTGCTTTGACACATTGTTAGTGTGTAATTACACAGTATACAGCAGCTGAGAGGCAATATCTACTTTTAAGTGGGCTCACATTTGACCCCAAGTATCCAACAGTCTTTTATGACCTGATATTATGATCCAGACAGGTGAAATTTTTAAAATCCCACCTGAAAGGTGATTTTACTGTCTTACTGTGGAAAGAAGTTTTGGAGGAGCTTTGAAAATTGACATCTGCCATGTTCAGGATATGGGATAACGTACCTGGTCATAATGTCATCGGCTTAATAGTGTACGGCATTATAAGCACCCGGACCTGTGCGCTCTCGAGTTGGACCCCCAGAGCTAGAATCCTAAGTGGGGGGTCCAGGGGGCATGGTGGGTGGAGTCCCCACAGAACAATAGAATAAGAGAAACAAGAATGCAATTAAGTCAAGACGGGCATTCTGTCAGGCAACATTTTGACCCCATACCGTGGATAACACAATGGATATGTTGAACATTAGAGGCCAAAATCTGCAAAAATAAAGTTATAAGTGAATGTTGGAACAATTAGTTCCCTCATAACTTAATTGTTTTTCACATTTAACCCCAAATTTTGAACATAATCCTGTTATGGCCACTCCTTCTGAGCATGATCAGTGTCATTTATAAAACATTTGCTGAAACGTCATTTTGTGCCCCAAGTGTTAAAACACATTTTGGGTAGGATTTGAGAAATGACAGCTGTTGCATTCATGAGGTGCTGTGAAAAATAACAATGTTGCAAAGTTGGGAACTTTGGGTGAAAATATTGAAAATTACCACAGTTATGACAGTACATTGAAAAATTGCAGTGTAGACTCATACCTTTGTTGTTTTCTCATATTTTACCCAAAATTTTCAGTATAGCCTTCTTATGAGCCCACCTCATGAACAAGGATGGACAGTAATTTCAATTCCTGTCCAAACATGATTTTGCACCACAAGAGCAAAACACACTTTGGCCAGGATTTAAAAATGACAGCTGTCACATTAATGAGGTGCTGTGAAAAAGGATATGTTTGAAAATTTTGGGTCAAAATATTGAAAATGACCAAAGTTACAAGCTGCATTTGCAAATTTCAACATAGGCTCATAACTTTGTTCTTTTTAATATTTGTGCCCCAGTTTCAACATAATTTCTTTTGACCCCCACCTCATGAACACAGGTGGAGAAAATGTTTAACTCCTGCCCAAAAGTGTATTTTGTGCAGTGACCATGGGATCACATTTTGGAACAGATCTGCCTAATTTCATTGCCATTGTTAATGAGGTGGGATCCCAAAAAGGCATGTTGAAGATTTGGGGCAAAAATATACTCACATGACCAAGTTATGCCACTAAGTTCAAAACCCCATTGAAATACTATGAACTGCATACCTGCTTTCCTCAGTTCGTGGTCTGGCATTGAAGAAGGAAGATGTATCTGCAGTCCAGAGAGGATTACAGCATTCGATCCCCAGTGGAAAATTAAGAGCTGGTGGCTGGGTATGGACTGGAAGGGTTGGGTGGGGAGCTAATGGGGTGGCAGCAGTAGACATCGATGGATGCTTTTCTTTTTACAGGGTTGCACTAAAAAAATTGCGAGGATGATTTTCTTTATTTCATGTGGTGACACTGGGGATTGGGCATTCCCAGTGTCAGTGTCATGTTTGTGTGGGTGTGGGGTGATGTGTGTGGAGTGGAAGGGTTTGGTGGGGACTGCAGTAGCAACAGACATCAATGAACAATTTTCTTTCTTACAGAAGATAGATAGATAGCTAGCTAGATAGACAGAAAGACAGAGAGATAGATAGATAGATAGATAGATAGATAGATAGATAGATAGATAGATAGATAGATAGATAGATAGATGAACAACTACAAGGGATGTTTTTGTTTATTTCAGGTGGTGAAACTTGGGGATTGGGCACCCTCAGTGTCGGTGTTATGATTGTGGTGGGTGGGTTGGTAGGTGCTGAGTGGGAGGGTCAGGTGGGAAACAGTAATGGCTGCAGCAACAGATATTTATGGTTAGAAAATGGGCTTTTTATTTGCTGGGTTCTGATTGGCTAGTAGCCCTCCAAGGGGTACATTAACTTTCAATAGATGCTCAGCAAATAAAAGTGCCACCAAAACCTGCCTCATGCCCAGCCACATATCCTTGTGCCCAGCCTGCTTTCTCATTGACTTAAGGAGCTTAATATGTATAGCCTCGAGGAAAGGAGGGAGAGGGGGACATGATAGAAACTTTCAAGTACCTCAAGGGAATCAACAAAGTCCAAGAGGGTAGCATCTTTCAAAAAAAGGTGTGCAAGAACAAGGGGACACAATTTGAAGATAGAAGGGGGCGGCTCAGAGGTAATTTAAGGAAGTATTTTTCACAGAGAGGGTTGTGGATGTATGGAACAGCCTTCCAGAGGAGGTTGTGGAGTCAAAAACAGTGGTGGAATTCAAGCATGCATGGGACAGTCATAAGGCAATTCTAGGGATGGGAGTAGGAAGAAGTAGGCTGCTGGTTAACTAGGATCTGCAGCTTATCCATCAGGTAGAGGAAGTGGGCAGACTGGGTGGGCCAAGCGGTCCTTATCTGCCATCAAATTCTATGTTTCTATGTTTCATTGGTTGAAGCTCTGGGCACACAATTTGAAACTACACCATTATTCCCCTCAGTAAGCGAGAAGCCCCACACCACTCCTCCAAGCAGTGTACACAAATAAAAACACAGTGCCCAACTTCAAAAACTTATCTTATTTTCTCCCCATTGAAAACCACACTCAACTCAGTGAAACAACTCCAAGTCTTCAGTTTCACCCCACCGCCGCTCTCACAACCGCTACCCAGCCGCACAACTCTTTAACTGTGGAGTCACTTCAAACGACTCCTGCTCCTACAGTTCTCGCCGCACTTCTCATTCACTCTAATTGCCACCTTACCTGCTTTTTATGCCAAACCCAGTAACAGTGAGAGCTGTCAGCACCGTTATCTGTTGCACCGCGTGAGTATGAAACAGCGGTGCTTTTGAGTTTCCATACCGCAGATGAACGGCCCATCTGCGTGTACAGAAACTCAAGAAAATACCAGTCCCTCATGCACAGTACATCTTCCCGCCAAGAACTTTCAGTTGTTTTCTTTTGTCTGTGTCCGAGACCCCTGCAGCCACTATCTGGCCCTTAATCTTAACTTTTCTGACTCGCCAGAATTATACAGTTAGTTGCTCCATCGCTCTATATGCAATTTACTGAATCGGCGATCGGACGCTTCCATACACAAAAGAAGTCCTCTCATGCACAGTACGCTATTTCCCGCCACAACTTTCAGTTGTTTTCTTTTGTCTGTGTCCGGAGACCCTGCAGCCACCATCTGGCCCTTAATCTTAACTTTTCTGACTCTGCCAGAACTACACAGTTAGTTGCTCCATTGCTCTTGGGACTGATGTGGGAATGAAACAGCACACTACCATAGGGACTACTTTACCTTTAAACAATAAAAATGGAACTGTAGTCATTTTATAGAATTACTTCACATTTTCTTTGTAATCCTATAAAAATGACACAGTTAGCCCATTTTCTAGCGCAATAATACCAGACAGGGTGGGCAGTATGGGCAATACTGGACCTTCCAGGAGTTATAAGGCCCTCGCTCGGGCGCTGGGCCTCATTACACCCCTGTGGTCCAGTATTGCCCAATACTGCCCAACTCTGCCTGGGTATTATTGTTGTATAGTCTTCTTTATTACAGGGTGTAATTTAACCAAAGCATGCTGTTCATGACAGATCAGCTGTGCTTGCTGGGCAGCGTAGATCAAGGGAAAAAGCTGACCTATGATTGGGTTGACTCTTTCCTTTGTAATACACAAAGTTTCCACCCAGCAAGCCAGAACACTGTCATGACCAGCCTGGCTGATGATTCGTGTGACACTGTTGAGCCCCTTGCAGACCACTCTGCATTGGACTGACGGTGTCACACCCTCAAAAAGCCACTCTCTTAACAAAATGTTCATTGCATGTGTGTGTATGGTGAACATAAAAACAGGTTAATTATTTCTATAAAATGTTTTTAAATGGGCAATGTGTTTGATGGATATAAGGTGGAAATGGGTATTTGTAAAGATAAGTGGAACTGTTGTTTACCGTTAGAGAAAGTTATGGGTGTTGAGTTTTTCTTTGCTTTACTAACATGGCTGCAAGAATTTTTAAGTTTCTAGGAGGCACAGATACTGTATGTGGACGTGCTGCATTCTGAATGCCAGAAAAGTACCAGTCACAGGGTTGTTGCTCTGTAATGACAAAGCTAAGGAAGGTTCCTGACCAATCGGGAAGCAACAATTTTCCTACCCACTTTCTAAACTCAAATATGGCATGTATACAGATGCATGGGCAATATAAAAGGAATAATTAAGGTGCACACACATAAACATTGCAAATAAATAATGGCATAAAAGGTACAATTAAAAAATACAACTAAGTATATCATAGTAACTTAGCAATTCCCTGACAGAACCAGCAATCATCTGGTAGAGGTCTTAAGGGCCGTTCACATGGCCAGTTCTACACCATTGTGGATGGTGCACAACTGTAAGGTCATTGCTGCTTTTGATGTGTAAACACAACCCCATATCACTGTGTCTGCATGGGTTGTGTTTCACTGTTATCCCTCTTTCTTGGGACCACATAATGGTGCAGGTGTTCCATGTGGCCGCCTGAGCAGCTGGCAATGCTAACAATGGTGAAAGCACCATTAATTTTCCCTGAGTAAGTTGCTTGGAGTACATTTATACTATCCCAAAATATTCACTGCCAAACTCTTGGTTTTGGAAAACAGATGCCATAGTACAAACAATAAAGGACTGAGTAACTTTGGAGAAAACTGACTTGGGGTGATGTGAAAATTAAACCCCACTATTAAAGAAGTTCTCAAATGTAACTTATCATAAATGATTGAAACCCCTACAAAGAAACAGCTCAAAAATGGTTATACAAATAATCTATCATTGACCAGTTTCATTCAGATCTCTTGTTGGAAGCTGGCTCCTGACTAATGACATTTCACACCACTGTCTAGTTTTCAGTGTATGAACATTTTAAGAAAGCCAAAATATACCCACAATTGAAGGAATCTCACATGTTCTCTAAATTCCATGAACTGTTTCTCACTGACACTGATTAACTGGATTGGACTCATGTCTGTAATTCTAATAATATTGTTGAAGCAGTATCTCTCTCAACTATCAATTCAACCTCCTATACAATAAACATGCATCTATAACTAAGAAAGGAGTAAGAGATAAAGTGAATTGAAGCTTTCTCTTGACTTGTTTCCAAAATGAAAATTTGAGATAAATATGGAGTGATTACTAGTTGTTTTAAAATTAATTCTATAAGATATTCTGTCCCCAGGAAGTTTAGCCAAACACCAGAAGATCAGTTGCACTGTTGTAGGGGGCTGCTGTGTAAATGGGAGCCAGATCACTGCAGCTTGAATGGAATAGCCTGCACCACAACACAACCACAAACAAGGTGGGTCATGTGAACGTGGCATTAGGTTGTGACCCAGAGATGGATTAGAGTTTCAGGTACTCAAGGGGAAGGACAAGGTCTTCAGAGTAGGATACAGTTTCTGAGTAGTGAGTGGGAGAAGGAAGTAACAAGGGAAGAGACTGAATGGAAAGGTTGTTGAGGGACAAAAGTCAGGGTGCAATGTGAAACAGTTGCACAGTTTCAGTCATGAGTGATGTGTTTATAGAAAACTTTTAGGAAGGGGATGTTATATTTTCTAACCAACAGAAAGCATTTACAATACTTATTGCAATCAGAACATTACAATCAGAACATTTCCAACCCCATTTTCTAGGTCCTAGTTTAATAATGAAAATAGCATTTTGCAGCAGTTTATAATACAGCATTAGTATGATTGTGCCTGTACCCTACACTGGTTCTTTGTTTGGTCAGCTAAATGATTTACAGAACAATTCCCAAAATAGTTCTGGCAAAACTACAATAGAGTTAAAAGAGCTTGTTCCACTCAGTGGCTTATTGTAGTCCTTAATTTAAAACCCACATTATTTATATAAAAGCCCTCCCTTTGTAAGTAGTAATAGGATCTGTCTTCAACACCATAAATTATAAACTGAAGTCATCAGATGTTAATGGTTTGTGAACTGCACTGTATCAGAGTAGAAACCTCCCTGTGTGCCAGAAAGCATGTAACAGTTATCAAGTTGGCTACACAACTGAAGCAGATATGAATTGTTTAAAACACAACGTACCAAATTAACCAAGAAATATGATGGTGTTTCAGAGAAAGTATTATCATAGATCAACGTCCAATCCACTAATTTGTTACACATTCTTCATGTATTATTTCAGTCATGAATCAAAATGTGCAGCAGCAGTTTCGTGATGTAGTATTAATAACAGGATATTAGTTTGACTGACTCTGAATTAGAGATGCTTAGACAATACCTACTGGGCACTGGATGCCCTTGAGATACCCTCAATTTAAATGTTCTGACCATCTGAATCATTCTTTCCAGCACTATTCCTCCTACTATCCATTTCCAAAACAGAACTGCTCATTTGACTTGTTTGTACAGTACAATGTGTTTACCAAGTAAAAAATTTGTAAGGCTATTCTTGGGGTACAGTGGGTGCTTGCAATCACGCCCCCCACTCATCCTTAGACAGGACTTGCAATGTTCTCCAGGCTCTAGTGCTCATACCCTTTGAGTGTGACCATCCATACATTCATCCTTTGTAATCATTCTTCCTTTTGACTCTCTCCTTGTTTTCCCCACTATCCCTCCTGCTTGGTTTTGTTTATTGCCACATTGTGACTGGAGTCCCATTATGCTATGAGCTGTCTATAGTCTCCTGCCTGTGCTGGTACTGCTTCCCAACACTACTGCCTCATATCTGCACTGCCTCATCCTGTTCTTATCAGCAGACCTCCTATCTCTCTTTCTGTCAGCTGTTTGTAGTACCATTCCACCAGACACCTTTTACCATGCCTGCTTCCTGAATATGGGTGCTGCTAAGCATAGGCAACTCTACCCACCAGTCACCTACACCATGCCCAGGAGAGATGTGGGACTGGCCATAGCTCAGGAGTGACTCTCTTGTCTAGGGATATCATGATGATCACTTATCACCAGGAGCTACACCCTGCCTGTCATTTTAGTTCTGGTTTCTTTAGATTCTTTAATCATGACTACCGGGCACTGTCTGCTCAAGCTCCTGCTCCACCCCTGTGGAACTGCTCAGCCATGCTACACTGTGCCTGGAGATCACCCACAGTCCTCATCCCATGTTCCTGGGTTGCATGATGCTGCTGTTCAGTCTCCGTGCATTTGGATCTCCATCATATTCTTCTTCCCTCAGCACAAGGGACAATTGGCACCACCCCTTGGTTGGTCAAAAGGCAGATTTTAATTTTTCAAGACAGTACAGTATATAAAGATCCCAGCAAGACAATTTGGGGTGATGATGATTACAGTAATTAACTTTAAATAGCAACTTCATTATTCTGTAGCTTTAGTTAAGTTTAAACTATGTTCCTTCTTACTGAAACACACAGGACAAAGGGTACCACACTTGAGGCATAACTTGATTGCTTAACACCAATATTTATTTACAGGGTGCAGTACAGAACATCAGAAAGAGACAGGGAGGACACAGTTGGAGTCCTGACTGAAACCTCACTAATGGCCCTGTCATCATCATTTACAGACCCTAAACTGGTAAGCCATGGACACATATTTAGCAGAATTTACATAGTCCCAAACATTTTACATTTCATACTTAGCCCCTGCAACAGCAAAGAGACCAGAACATGGGATTTACCTCCTGAATGTTAGGCCATGGTAACCTGATATGAGGCACCAAAATCATTTGACACAGAATGGCCACTGCTCCTTATCACTTGGCCTTGAGTTCAGTGTTTCAGAACCAAGCAGTCACAGATTTAAGGCTTACTTAGCTCACTGCATCATACCCTTTGATCACAGGACTGGATGTCACAGTGCCACCACCTGTAATCTTCTGCAGTTTCTCTGGTTAGACTGTTCATGTTCAGTTCCTGTACCAGAAACTTCAGAATATTTTTAGTGCTGAATAGGATATTAGCGTGAACACCATCAAGCAGCCCTCCTTAAGGATGAGTCACCGACTGGCCCTCACTATCCCCAACATTTGAACCTTGGTGGGATCTGAGCTTCTGGTGACCTAACTGGAGGAGCCAGGGCCACTCCAGACCAGGATACTGCTACCATCCTAAGCTTGCAAGCCCCTCGATCCAATCACAGTGTAAGAATTGCACCCTTAGATGCTTTGGCCATGTCAGCTCTGATCTAGAACAATATTATACCTTCAAAAGAATTAAAGAACTACATTGGATGGACCCAGGCACCCCTTTATAAGCCTCAGTTGCGTGGGCAGAAAACCTGGGAAAGGGCTGAGCCAATGGGCACTGGCTATGCTACCACATGGTAAAACCCAGTTGGGCAGAAAATTGTAACAGTGTAGAACAAGATTTAGAGTTCAGGAAAGACTAGAACAATAATATTTAAAAAAAATGACTTCAGGAATCAAAAGGCCACCTAGTAACTCTTTTTGTAATAGGTAAATTACATTCACCACAGCCTAAAACCCTGGTACCCTTTGTCTAGCACAGTAACATCATTAAAATTATGGTGAGCATTAATAGTGATTAGCACAAAGAAGCAATGCAATACAGTGTGACATTTGTTTATGTATTTATTTCAAAAGTTTTACCAGGAAAGACATAGGAACAGCTATCAGCTCATTTCCAGATGTGTCCTGGGGAAAGGAGAAGTGTTAGAAATGGGGCAAAGACAAAGTGCACTGAATAAAAATGAAATAATATGAAAAAATAAGTATAATAAAATAAGCGAATTACAGGAACACTATTCTAGGAATAACATTGCAATACCATAAAACAGAAGAAAGAAAAGCAAAAGAACAATAAGCAGTGAGCAAAAGCAAAATATAATGGGTAGGGGTAGTCCCTGATAACAGAAAGAGAATGAATGTACAAGTGTTAATGTTGGGCAGAATACAGCAGACCATAACCCACCCTTTATTAGGAACAATTGCAGGAGTGAGAAATCTCAGAGAAGTTTCAGGGTGTGAAGGGAAGGAGAAAATGGAATGGGGGTCTCACAGATTAAGAAAGTTGAAAGAGAAGACAGCTTGACCAGCAGTGGATTTCACTGTGGGAGATCAGCAGAGTGAAAGCACTGTTAAGGAAGAGGTAGAATGGCGAGAAGAGTAGAAAAGCAAGATACAGTGGAGGGAGCCAAACCAAATTTGGAGATAAAGGACACACAGTGGGTAAGCCACCTGGCATTGAGAGGGAATGAGTGGGAGAGTGACCTGTACAAAGTATAGTGGTGAGTACACAGGGTTGAGAAGGGCAAATCAACAGGGAACATGGCTTGATGCCAACAGGAATGGCTGCTTAATCTCACGAGCTCCATCTACCCTGCTCTAAGTCCATGATTACTCCTGTCATCTCTGCTCCAGACAGCTCCTATGAGGCATCCAGGGGACACTAAAAGCCTACTTTACCTGGAGATATCTTCCTTGTGGCTGTAGCAGCTGGGATACTGGAGATTCCTCTCTCTGAGTCTATGCCATGAGTTTGGGGCCCATCTTCATACGGATCCATGAGATGGAGTCTACGGCCCTCTGGTGGTGGATCAGAACCTACAAGAAATTAGATGCATGTTTTCACAATTGCTATTTCAGATAGAAAATCTTGAAATAGCTGCTCAACATGTCGGTGGACATAATTTATTTATCACACTGGACCAACACCACTGAACAGCACTTAGCAGATACCGAGGATGCAACCCACCGATGGATACTTGCCTGCAGGATCAAGACTGAATGATCCAGCTGCTCTGGCAACTCATGGAACTATCTGCCAGAAGATGGTACTTAAATGTGCCAAGAAGGGCCTGTGAGGACCTGGGGTTGGAGTACCCACTCCTCTACCCCACTACCCTACACATCACCATCAATGGGCTCCTCATTCCTTCGACCATTCCACGAAGGCTGCAGAATCCTTTCTGGCCTCCTAGTCCCCCTAACTGAATTGGGGCAAATTTAGTTCTCCCATCCAGTTGGGCAGGATGTGACCAACTGACATGGAGTACTCTACTCAAGGATCACAAAAACAGGCTGCTCCTTCTACACCAGACTCAGACTCAATGCCTTCTTCTATGGTTCCTGATCACTGGATACCAGCACCGAAGAGCTGGTGCTGGAACCGCAGGAAGAATCTGGGGTTCCATGTCATAACAGCTATTGCTGTTACAGCAAGTGTACATCACCAAAAATCAATACGGCGATGTACACTCCCCATCAAACCGACAACAGCGATGGAAAAACAATGTATCTGTGTGGTGGGGGGACTTCACACCACACACACACACCCCTAAATTATGATTCTCAATTCCAGGGGTTACATGTCAGGAGGGGAGAAACTTAGTTGGAAAAACATTTAGTTACTGCACAAGTTCAAAACAAAATAAACTCCCTACCCAGCCCCGAACCCAGCACCTCCTTCACTGCAGCCCACCACCCTCGCCACCACACCAGAATGGCAGCTCAGCAGCACACTGCCAAACTACATCCCACATACCTTCTCCTTCCTGTATCCTCCTCTTCAGGTCCTTTGCCCTCCTAGTATCTCACTCTTTTGTCCCATATCTTGGTGCTATAGGTCGCCTCGCTACCCTTTCAGGGTAGCTCACATCACAGGCGCCAAAGTGAGTCCCTCAAAACTGAGTCGCCAATTTCAGTCGCCATCATAACATGCTACCAGAAACTGGAAGAGGAAAGCACCTCGACAAATCCCAAGGCCCCGTTCTCAGAGCCATAACAGGAGCCAAGATTTGCAGGCCTCTTCTGGGCCAGTCGACCCACCACCTGGAAACAATCGATTTGTGCTCCTCAGAGACCTACCAAGAGCTCCCTCCGCTGAGCCAGCCACCAGCTGCCTTGGCCAAGCCCATCACTTGTGTGAGGTCCTCCCCAGGTGAGACCCAATTTTGGGGCTGAAAAGGTATCTAGTCCTGTCCCACAGGTCTTGGAACAGGCCACCACGCTGGAGCCCCAGGTTGCTATGGGGCCTACTTCTCCCCAGACAACCTACTGAAAACTGTGAGGTGAAACAAGCTCTTGCAGGCATTGGTTGTTGTTTGTGTGCCCTGAGGCACCTTTTCCCCTGTGACTGACCTCTCAATCATTGATGATTTTGTCTGGGGGCAGTTTATTTCTTACTCTGGCCTGCGATAGCATGCATGGATTCTTCCACTTCAGGTGTTTTGCCAATATAGGATGCAGTTCACTCCCAAATATGTACTGCATTGTATTTTCTACCACTTATGCTGTTATACAAAGCATTGTGTTTAAATATAATCCAGTGTTCTAAGCTTAACCTTGTCATTGCCCCTAAGACCCTCTGATTAACTAGTGGCATGGACAGGTTTATGAGATCAATTATGGTTCCACTGATCCATTGCACTAGGGGTCGCCCATAAGGATCTAGGTCTGGGGTGCTCCTTGGGGTGCATCATTAAAGCTGCCATGCTGTCTTGGTTGCATACTTTCCTAGTAATGGAGCTTACTAGCAGTCAAAGCCCCAGGCAAGGACCCCCAGGATATTTTGTGTTAATGAGGATCCATACTGTGCACTGATTTTCAGTATTACTGAAACAGCACTGGCCTTCAGGCAGCATTACAAGGTTTCTGATCAATGCCTGTTCAGAGATTGATAGAATGCGCCCTATTTTCTTTTGTTTCCGTATGTGGCTATGCCTTTGTGGGGACCTGCATGTTGCTGGGGTTTTAGGCACAAGGCTGCAGGATCACCTACTGTTGCAGGACTGCTCCTGACATGGTAGCAGCCATGTACATATAAAGCTTATTTGAAGTGACATATGAGGGGGCCCTTTAATAGGCAGCACCATAAACTGGCTCCTACAAAGCTGGAGCAGCCCATAGGATGCCTGTAATCACTACCACCTCTGATCTGGAGCAGAGTGACACTGGTCACATATGGTAGAGGAACGATGGGGAAGGCAGACTCTTAGAGCCCAGCTTTCTGTAAACCTTTCTTGTGGTTCACCCACTAGTGACTCTTGCTGGCATCTGGACTACTGACTAGCCGATGCAACAGACACTAGTTGGTCAAGGTTGTGGGAGGGGATTGTTTTTCCTATACAGTTGATCAATATGGTTTTCACAGTTCTGTGTTATTATACTTATGTTTGTTATTGGTTTTGTGGAAATCTTTTTGGCAATCAAGAACATTGGGTGGAGGTTATTGGGGGAGGGAAGGTCTATGATGAGTCACAACATTTCCCCACTAAGGGTAACTCAGGTTGGAGTATTAAGCCCAGGCCGGTTCATTATCTAACCCACTGGCCCCTTAATGGAGACTAACTTTGTTTCCCAGAGTGTCTGTCGCTCAATTCACCTATTAAGAGGAAAAAGTTGTACTGCATCATAAAAGGTTGAGACACTAGATTGCATTCCTTCAAGAAACAAAATTATCCAGTGGAGAGGCAAGAAACTCAAATAAGGGTGGGTAGGTGAGGAGATCCGTAGTGTAGCTCCCTCACATAAAAGAGTGTCTCCATCCTCTTGTACAAAGATCTAGGTTGGAAGGTGGCTTGCCATAAGAAAGATCAGGAAGGCAGATGGATCCTGGTGGAGATGGAGACACCAGGAGGGCCCTTATCCTCTCAATGTATATGCATCCAGTCAAGACAACCCCCATTTTTTAACGATCTTAATCAGACACTGCCTGAGTTTAATACCAATAAGATCCTGGTGCTAATGGGGTGGATTTCAGCCTTTGCTTAGATCCTTCTATAGACAGAAGCAGGGGAACTGCAGAACCTCACCAGCACAAGTGGTTAAAGCAGCCCTCAGACTATTAGCGGACACTCACTTCTGAATGCCTGGTGCAAGATACTCTAGGGTGAGAGACTACACGTGCTTTTCTGCCACATGGGTCCTCCAGCAGGATAGATCTGTGGCTGATCTCATGCTGTACTTATGACATGGTAGCCCATGTCCAGTCCCACCGAAATCATCTCGGGTCATGAACCACTGGAGTTGAGGTTAAGCTAGGGCCCAGAACAACCTCATCTCTCCTCCTGGTGCCTTGACACCTTGTTGTTAGAGAACCCTCTGTTTCTGAAATGGCTGGAACCAGAAATCTCAGAATACTGGTGAAACAATGCAATGGTAAGTATCAGACTCTACGCTTTGGAAAACATTTAAGTCACTATTAGAAGTAGTATTGCCTATGCCTCAGCTAGATGGAAAAGTAGGGCGCAGAGCAGGCCACTCTGGAGTGAAATGTAGCCATGTTACATGCTCAGTATATAAACTACAGCTCCAGTAACCTACCCCACACCCTTATAGCTCAGCTAACCAGCACTAGGATTCAGCTCAATGCTCACCCTACTAGGCAGGCTGAGTTGAACCTCAGACAGTTATGCCACTCATATGGTGGGAAGGGCCAGTAAACCTCTAGCCTACTGACTCAAAAAGTAAACAGGCAGCCAGGACTATCCAAGGCCTAAAGGATAAAAGAGGTACATTGACCAGCTCACAGAAGGGGATTAACAGTGTCATGGCACAGGTAGCATGTGAGGTGGTGTCTGAATTACAGCACCATCTGAAATGGCGATGCGATGTGGGTGAACGCCTGAAAGGTGAGGGGCAGGGAGGGCAACCGATAAGGTGGAGTTGGGCGACCTTAGTGACAGGAGGTCACTATATGTACATACATGGCTGGGTGGTCGCTCATTTCACAACCGACTTACCCGGTGGTTAAGGTAAATGAAAAAGGCCATTATGGTCTCTTGTCGACTTAGGGAGTGAGGTCACCCTTTATAGTTTGCAGTTTGGTGCAACCCTCCCAAATTAATTTCCAGAAACATACTAGGATCACCTGTGTCCAATGCACAGTGTTTTATTACCCGATGGTGCTAGCTACTGTGGAAGCACAGGGGAAGAAGAGGCAGGTCATGGTGGGGTCCTCCTCGATTGGTGCATTCTGTCCTGGTGGGTGACATTTCCAGGGTTTGAGACATTACTCCATGAGGGGGAATCCGGGGAGGCCAGGGCCCCAGTAACCAAGGCTATGGTGCTAGGAATCCCTGAGGGGTCGGAGGAGTCACCTAATTATTCCCTACAGGCATTGGGACCCCGAGTTGTATGGGAGGCAGGAAAGTCCCAGAAATCATGAAAGGAATGCAAGGATTGTAAAAGTTAGGGACCAAGATACTGGCTGCCAATGACAGGACTGTGCTGGTGGGAGGTAGAACCCCGCTCCCAGAGGGTCAACAGGGTGAGCAGTCTGGTGCCCGAGGGGAGAGTTGTAGGGAGGAAGAGGAGGACCCAGAAGCTGAGACAGAGTCGAATCTCCTGAATTGAGAACCCCGGATAGCCTCCAGGAACTTTGGTCGGGACCAAATAGACGAGCCTCTCTTTCAGAATATCTGGTCAGAGATCATGGAGATTAACAGGGTGCCAGTAGAAGGCAAAGCCAAGGGACCTGGACCATATTTCACGTTAAATAATGACCTCCTATGCCGAGTGATACGGATGAAGAACATGATGTGGAACAGTTGCTGGTCCCCACCAGGAAGGGTTGTACTGGATTTAGCACATGCTTACCTTCTCAGAGGAGACACCTTGGGTCGAAAAAAACACTCACGCCGCATACTCCGAAGATTCTACTGGCCTGGAATTTATGCGAGGTAAGGAGGTACTGTACTCGTGCCCAGAATGCCAGTTTGCGTCCCGCAGCTGAAGTTAAGAGCCCCTCTGGTGCCCTTGCCAATCATCGATGAACCCTTCACGAGGATTGCGATGGGACCTGGTAGGCCCCCAGACAGGTCAGCCCGAGGCCACCAACATATCCTGGTCATCGTGAGACTATGCTTCAAGATATCCAGAAGCAATCCTGCTTTGTAACATGACCCGAATTCGATTGCCCGAGACCTCATTCAAGTCTTATGAAGGTCAGATTCCCAAAGGAGATACTGATGGACCAGGGTACTCCATTTGTCTCACGTTTAATAAAGGAACTTTGCAGACTCCTTCAGATCCGAGCCCTGAGGATCTCAGGTACCACCCAGACAGATGATCTGGTCAAATTATTTAATCAGACTTTGAAGGGGATGTTGCAGAAAGTTGTGAGCCGAGACGGAAAGGACTGGGACTTACCTCTTCCCTACTTAATGCTCGCCATCTGAGAGGTCCCACAGGCATCCACCGGATTCTCCCTTCGAGTTGTTATGTGCCCATCAGTCCAGGGTATCCTCAATATACTAAAGGAGGACTGGGAAAAGCAACTGCCACAAGGAGCCAGTGTGATTGGGTATATCTCCCAAATGCAGGAAAGATTGGCACGGGTCACTCCTATTGTCCAGGAACACTTAGAAAAGGCCCAAGAGACCCAACGGACTTATTATAACCATCAGGTGAGGATCCGGAAGTTCCAGCTGGGGATCAGGTGATGGTCCTGGTTCCCACAGTAGAAAGCAAACTGCTCACCAGGTGTCAGGGTCCATACGAGGTCGTGGAAACTGTTGGTGATGTGAACTATAAAATAAGCCAACCTGATCACAGGAAGAAGTTCCAAATATACCATATTAACCTCCTGAAGATGTGGCAGGACCGAAGGCCTACTGTGTCTCGCTGGCTGTAACCCTGGCAGAAAGTAAAACAGAGGCAAGTCCATATCTCACCTAAGCTGCCTCCTACACAGTACAAAGAAGCAGTGGAAATGGTTTAGTGAAATGAAGATGTGTTCTCCGAATGACCTGGTCGGACTGTCGCAGCCTACCACAACATGGTGACAGCTCCGGCATAAGGATAAGGGAAAGACCCTACCGTATCCCAGAGGCCAAAAGGAAAGAAATCCCAGTCAAGTCGAGAGGATGTTGAAGCTCGACGTCTAGAAGAGTCCCATAGTGAATGGTCAAGCCCCATCACCCTCGTGCCATAACTGGATAATACTTGGAGGTTCTGTAATGATTTCAGGAAACTAAATGAGGTATCACAGTTTGATGCATGCCTCCTACCTAGGGTCGACTGAACTGATCGACCAACTGGAGAAGGTCTGATACCTCTCCACCTTGGACCTTATGAAGGGATACTGGCAGATCCCACTCACAAGGGCAGCCCAGGAGAAGACCGCCTTCATCGCCTCTGGGGGTTTATACCACTACAAAGTCTTGCAATTCAGTCTGCATGGAGCACCTGCGACCTTTCAGTGCATGATGCACCAACTGCTGCGCCCACACTCTCACTATGCTGCCGCCATATCGATGATGTAGTCATTCATAGTACAGACTGGGAAACTCACCTTGGAAGGTCGAGGCCATACTAGATAAGTTACGAGAAGCTGGGTTGACAGTGAACCCCACCAAATGTAAAATCGGCTTGTCAGAGGCAAAATACTTGGGCTATGTGGTTGGATGGGGATTGGTGAAACCCCAGGTGAAAAGGTAGAAGCAATTCAAAACTGGCTCCAACCAAGCAAGAAGAAGCAAGTGAGGGCTTTCTAGGGTTAGTCGGTTACTATCGGAGGTTCAACCCCCCTTTGCCACTGGCCGCCCATTAACGGAGTTAACCAGGTGAGAGCACTGGACATCGTGGAGGTGGTCAGAAGCAGCAGATGAGGCATTCACCAACCTCAAGACAGCCCTCTGTTCTGATCCAGTACTGGTCTCCCCAGATTTCGATAAAAATTCATTCTGCAAACAGATGCCTCAGATGTTGGATTGGGGCAGTACTCTCTCAGGTGGTAGCAGGTGAAAAGCACCCCATCCTGTACCTAAGTAGGAAGTTGTTACCCCAGGAACAGTGGTACGCCATAGTGGAAAAGAAGTGCCTTGCAGCAAGTGTGTGTGACGGAAACCCTCAGATATTACTTACTAGGTCACAAGTTCACTCTGGTGATGGACCATGCTCCACTCAAGTGGATGCAAACAAACAGGGAAAATAATGCCAGAGTGACAAGATGGTTCCTTGCACTACAACCGTGCCACTTCATGATCCGCCACAGAATGGGGATGCTGAACAGGAATGCGGACGGACTTTCCAAGACTTTACCTCGGCATTGCGCCGCCCAACCCTATAGTGTTGAGCTGGGAGGGAATGTGGTAACCCAGGTACTGGAGGAGAGGGGTTTCCTGAGTGAGATAGTCAGGGGTACAGCTGCAGCTGATTTGGCTAATTAGCTGCAGCTGCACAGACAGGACAGCTTTAAAACAAGAAGGAAAAAGCCAGCAGGCAGTTGCTGCAGGGTAGAGGCTGACAAGCTGCTTGGATGTGTTCCAGAACAGGAGTCCCTTAAGCAACCTCAGGAGATTGGTCTCCTGAATTAGGCCAAAAGAAAAAAATTATTACCATTGTGAGTTTTCCGTTTTACTGTTTGTGTTCTGTCAGAAGGTCTAGCCTTCTGGAAAGGGGATTTCTAGTTAGGGTGGGATTGTTTTAGTCAGCGCTCCCACCTGAAGCTAGGCCTCTTTATTTCTGTTTTTGTTTCATTTTCCCCAGTGGGGCTTAAAGAAAAAGGCAGAAGCCCAGTTCCTGTGTCACCAACCATATTAAGAAAATAAAAAATATACCTGGTTGGTTTGATGTTAACAAACTGATCTTCCTGAGACATTTAACCAACGAAAGTTGATCCTGAACCTGCGACAGGTTGCGCCTTGTCACACTATGCTGATGATCTGTTGACTACTACAGTTTACACTCCCCAGGTTCTTCATTCAATCCTAGACATCCTATCCAGGTTCTTGGTGGTTTCAGGACTACAGGTCAATCAGGCTAAAACAGAGGCTTACCCTCAATAACACATGCTCAGGTCAAGCCTTCACCTCCTCGACCTGAAATGGTCTCCCAAGGGCTTCAAGTATCTGGGGATTACTATCCACCCAAATCTCAACAAGTTGGTTAAGATAAATTTTTCCATCTTACTCGAATCCCTGAGAAGTGACCTAGATTGATGGAAAACTTTAAGATTATCTTTAGCAGGGAAAATTGATTCTATCAAACAAATTATTGCTCTCTCAGTGCTGTATCTCCTGGCATACCTCCCACTTCTGATCCCCCTAAGTAGTTTCAGAAAGTAGATGCCCTTTGGGTAGTTTTCTTGGGAAGAACGACCTCCCATTTCCATAGACAAAAGCTGCACCTACATTGGAGCAGGAGACGGGGAATGGCTTTGACTTCAGGGTATCATATGGCCTTCATTATGGTGCAAACCGTAAAATGGTTCTTACCTGCCAGGACTACTTCTCCAACCTGGGTGACTCTTAAATCCTCACTTGCTGGGTCTCCTCTCCAGCTACACTGTTATATCTGAACAAATGAATCCCAGGTTCCCTGCCACCCCTATAGCAGTATCCATTTGGTAATGGAAGAAAATACTCATTATTTTGCAAACCACTCCAACTCCATGAGCTACCATGCCCTTGTGGAACAACCCTTCTCTCACTGTGGGTAAGGTGACCATCCACTGGCACATCTGGGAATCCCAGGGCATCAGGCTAGTGCTCGATCTGCTGATACCCAGCATGAACTGTATAGATTCATTTGAATCCCTGAAAGCTTGGTACCAGCTCCTCCAACCACTTTTGAGATACCTGCAATCGGGACACCATTTCCCCATTGGGTAAGATGGTGGCCATGCTGTGCTGACTGTCTGCATCTGATTAGAAGACTAGGAGAATCTCTTTGTTTTAATTATTTTCTTTTAGTTCATTTTTAGCTAGTTGATCGGTAGGGCTGGGTAAGTTCAGATAGGGCTAAAAGTGAATGTCAGGAGTTTTAGTTTTATTTTGTAGTTAGGCATTGCTATTGTTTTACCATTTCACTGCCTATTCGGACTCTCTTCCTGCTGTGGGAGTGGACTCTTTGATTTGGCCATGGTTTTCCTGTTCTGGGTCTCACTTTAGACCCCAGCAGTGTTTGCAGTGTCTTCTGCTGGTGGGTGGCTGCCACCATGGATTACTCTGGTGCAGGTGAGTGGGCTTAGGGAGGGTTGTTCTATTGCCTGCTTTTGGACCGTGGATTGTGGCTGGCTTCAATTCTGCCACATTGTGGCTATTGTATTGCAAGCCATTTTTCCATTGGGGCTGACGACTGAGGTGCCTGGTCGAGATGTTGGACTTCCGAGGACTACCTGGCTGCTTTCTTGTTCGAAGTGTGCTGTTCGGGCTGGGCAGGCTGGACATTTTGCCATCGTTCCAGTATGAACATTCTTCAACACAAGCAACAAAAGGTCTCAGTTTATTACAAAGCTGGTTGATAACCATTCGACTTCTTAAGATAAGATTTCTGGCAGTGAGAGTGCCAAAACTGTGCTTTGCATTTAAGTTAATCTGATTAAAGCTGCATGTTGCTCTGAGCAGTGAGAGAGCTTAAGAGCTCTGTGAAAGTTTAACTCTTTCAGCCTAAGGATGTGAAAGCTCCCATGGCTACTCCTTTCTTAAGAATACTTATAAACTGTGTGGAGTCCCCTTTTACTTTCTTTATTATTCAAGAATGAGGTTTGCCATACTGTGGACATGGACAGTTTACAGACTTCTCCTACTTAGTAACAGACTTGGATTCTTCTGTCTGTTGAAATTTTGTTCTAGGGTGGGGTAGGGGGTTATTTTTATTGTGTTTTAAGATGAATTTGTGTGCTGTTTGTTGTGTGAATGTTGATTGTGTATTTGGTCGTTCTATTTTCTTTGCTTTTATATTGTAGTTAGGTATGTGTAGAGGTGTGCAGGCGGGGAGGCATACCTATTCAATGGACTTCCTGTGGTTGCTTCATCTCTTTTGGGGCTCCTGTTGCCTCTGCCAGCAGGAGTGCTCAGCCACTGTCAGGAGCTCAGGGTCTTAAAGAGGTGGAGCACCTACATAATGAGGTTACCGAGTTCGGTAATGTGGGGACGGATTGAGGTAATGCAGACCAGAGATACTCAGAGAGGAGGAGGAGGTACCAGGATAGAGGACAATCTTACCTGGTGCCCTCCCTAGGGCTCTGCCTAATGTCATCAGGCAGCAAGTAGTGCATGCATACGGCCTGCTCAGCTCATCCCATTTGGGTCATTCTTTGTAACATAACATCAATGAGGAATAAGACAGCGATGATGGACTCTTTCATCGCTAATTCCTCAACTGAACTTTTTGCATTACTGAGACCTGGTTGGGTGATGATGCTGGCCCTGTGCTGGCAGCTTCTGTTCCTCCTGGTTATTTGGTTTTGCATTGACCAAGGAGGAACCGCAGAGAGGGTGGGGTGGTCATCTGCTTTAGATCTACTGTGGGCCTTACTGCATTCCCAGTGTGAACACCAGTGTCCTTTGAGTGTGTGGTCAGTAAATGTGCCTCGGGAGTCAATGACAGAAGAGTTCTCATCTACCAACCTCTGGGCAGTGGGAGTCTATTTCTGCAGGAGCTGGTAGACTTCATCGACAAGCAGGTGTTGGAGTCCCTAGGATTTTTGTCCTGGGGACTTTAATGCCTGAGTTGATGATGAATCCTGCCTTTTGGAAGAGAGCTCCTTGTGCTGATGTCTCAGCTGGGATTGTCTCATGCTGTTGCCTCTGGGACAGATACATGTGGCCACACTCTGGACCTGGTCTTCTCACTCGGACTTGATATTATGGCAGTTAAAGTTGAGCTGGTCAGCTGGTTGGATCATCATGTGGTTGAGTTCCAGTGCAGAGCCCCCTGTAAACTAACTCCTCTGTGGAGACAACTTGGTGTCATCTGAAGAATAAATGGAGCCTTGCCAACTCCAGGAGTCACTAATTGTCTTGCATTTGATGCTAGCTTGTGCTCAGGGTCCAGAAGCTGGGGTTGAGGCTTATAATACAGCCTAGACTGAGGCATGGGACCTGATTGCACCTTACCGCATTTGCCCCTTGACTTCCGGCATCACTCACCATGATATTGTGTTAAGCGCATCAGCTGAAAACCAAGGATCATAGATTAGATAATTCCTGGAGGCAGTCACGCTCTGTGGAGGACAAGCTGGTGCTAAGGCTCCATTATTTGCGTATCAGTGAGCAATTGATCTTAAGAAGACTGAATTTTGTCTCAATCAATTGCTGCAGCAAGAAACCATCCAGCTTCGTTATTCTGCACTGTAGACAGTTGGTTAAATCCCTTCTGTCTACAGTCTAGGACAGCATTTTCTGCAGAAAATTGCTAGCAGTTTGGGCAATTTTTTGTTAATAAGGTGGCCTCTATCAGGGCATGTATTACTTCCTTTGGTCCAGTTTTTACCGGGGTGTTCAATCTGCTAGTGAAGATCATCTGCTGAGTTGGACTGAGTTTCGGCTGGTGTTGGCAGAGAAGGTACTTCAGGTGCTTACCAGCATGCATCCCACCCTGTGCCCTGGACCTATGTCCATGTGGCTTGTCATCAGCTGCTTGTATTTTCTGAGTCCAGTGCTTGTGGAGATCATCAATAGGTCATTAAGTGAAGAAGTTTTCCTGCTTCTCTGAAAGAGGCTGTAATGAGACCCTTCCTTAAAACAACATCTATTCGACCATGACGTTCTTTCAAACTATAGGCCTATCTCTAATCTTCCCTTCTTGCGGAAGTTTATTGAGAAGGTGGTGGCTGACCAGTTGGTTGAGTGCCTGGAGACATTATTCATCTACAAACCTCTCCAGTTGGATTTTTTGCTCTGCAGTAGAAGTCAAGCTTTGGTCGGGTGACATGATCTCTTTATGGCAAGGGACAGTGGACACCATACCATCTTGGTGCTCTTGGATCTGTCTGCAGCATTTGACATGGTAGATCACAGGGTATTGTTGGATGGTCTGTAGAACTGTATAGGTGCTACTGGAGCAGTTTTGTGCTGGTTTCACTCATATTTAACCAGAAGATTGCAGCGTGTTGTCTAGGTAAGTTTACCTCGGGATCTTTTGCATTGCATTGTAGTGTTCCACAGGGTTCCATCTTGGTGCCCTTGTTGTTCTCATGTATATGTTGCCACTGGGAGAGATCATTAGGTGGTATAATCTGGGGTTTCACTGTTACACAGATGATACCCAGCTGATACGTCGTGGTAAATTCCCCTGATGACCTTTCCACTTCTAGATACATTGAGTTGGTGTTTAGCTGAGATAAATGATTGCATGTCCACTGACTGGCTATATCTAAACCCCAGTAAGATAGAGGTTATGGTGATTGAGCCAGGTCATGGGGGTATTTTCCTGACAGGAGACAGCCTGCATTAGTGGTTGATGGTCGCCCTCTGTCGGTGATTGGTGCGGTTAAGTATATTGGCATTATTCTTGATGATCATCTGACCTTGAAAACAGGTCTCCTTGGTTATTAGGGATGACTTTTCCATCTCCAGAATATTGCCAGGATCCACCCATTTTGACCCCTACTGACCTGGCTATGGTTATCCATGTCTTTGTTACTAGCATACTCGGATACTGTAGCACCCTGTAACTAGGGCTGTCTGGAGAATTGATACGGTGACTGCAGCTAGTGCAGAATGCTGCTGCCAGGATGTTGATGGGAACCTCTATGAGGGATCACGTCACTCCTGTTTAGTGCAATCTGCACTGGCTGCCTGTAGTGCTGCATCACCTTCAAGATAGGCTTGTTAACATACAAGGCCCTACGTGGTCTGGAACCTGACTACTTAAAAGAGCTCCTGATTCCATACTCTCCTGTCTGCCCTTTATGCCCCGCTAAGGCTGGCTTATTAGTCGTGCCATCCTCCCACCTAAAAAGATTGGGAGATAGGGCCTTTGGAGTGGCTGCATTGCTTTTGTGAAACTCTATTCCACCATATATTAAGGCTGCTAGTACAGTGGAGGCCTTTAAAGCCTCATATAAAATGTATTTATTTGAAAATGTTAATCTCCTTTGATTAATTTAATTGTTGGGCTGTTTATTGCATTCTATTATTATGCATGTTCAGCACTCTAAGCCCCACATAGGGTGCTATATAAATAAAATTTGTCTTGCCTTACCATCTACCATCACCTTCCGCTGCCTCTGGCTCCCCTCAGGCCCTTCCCCACTGAGTTCCTGGATGAAACATGGTACTGGCAGGGAGGGCAAGATGGATCTACAAAGTGCTCCGAGAGGCCCTCCCAGACCCAATGCTTTCCACCAAGTACCAATGGGAACAGGAGTTGGGAGTACATATCTCAGAGCAACAATGGGCCCATTGGTGGTTAAGAATACACCAGGCCTGTCATGATGGCAGGACTAGTCTGATCATGAATGAAACCCTCTGAGGTGGTACTACACTCCGCCAAACTAAAAACTAGGCCTTCTCCCCAGTGTCCCCCTGTTGGCGATGTAGCCAGACTGGGGCCATCTTTATCACATTCTATGGACATACCCACAGATTCAGCCCTTCTGGAATGCAGTCATTGAAATGTGTCATAAGGTGATACCAGCTGTGCCTATAGATACCGCTTTTCTTCTGTTAAACCACCAGAAGGATCAGATATAACTCCTTAGCCCTATGGGCCACAGTAGTCTGAGCTTCAGCAAAACATCTGCTCCCTGATGTGATGGCATTCCTTGAATGCCCCTCTGTGTCAGAATTGCTATTGTTCATTGGGCAGGTGGCACTGTATGAGAGGCTGTCCAATTTGCCACTGGTACCCTGACCAAGTATGACCAATGTTGGCAACCATTCTTGGAGTCAGATGACTACCACAGTGCCCAGAGAGTGCCCACTGAGATGTAAAATTTTCTTGGTGCTCACCCTTCAAGAATAAGCCCTCTTTCTTCTACTCTCCACCCTTGAGTAATATGTACAAATTTGTCATCTAACATTGCCATGGTGTACATAGTTAGTGTTACTTGCTGTATACCCTCAGTTAACTATTTATCGAGACAGGCTGTACTGATGGGCCTCAGATCTGAAAGTTACCACCACGCCTATCATAATTGTAGTAAATGAAATACTAGCTAGGTTCGAAGTCATTCAAACAGGTCGAGGACCTTTTAATTTCATTAGACACCAAAAGAGTGCGGTGCAGACCAGCTTGAACCGATTCCTTACCTGGGACATCACTGTGAATCAGTCACCTCATCACTCACCTATTCAACCTGTCTCTCATACAAGGGGTTCCTTCCTTCCTCTTGGAGAATAGCACATAATCCCTCTCTTTAAGTTCATGATCCTTGTGGCCTCAATAACTATCAGCCCATATCACTGCTATCCATTTTATCTAAACTACTTGAAAAGTTAGTTAACACAAAGCTATGACAGTATTTTGAAGCCGCTAACATTCTCAATCCCTAAAATCTATATTTAGGTCAAGACATAGCATGGTATCCACCTTGGCTAAGGTGACCAATGACTGGCAAACCATGCTTGACACTAAATCTCTTTATCATATCAGAGCAGTCTTCTTGGACCTGAGTAAGGCTTTTGACACTGTGTATCACACAATACTTCATACAAGTTAAAAGATATTGGTCTTGACTCCATCGCTATACAATAGTTTTCATACTACCTCACAGGTAGATAGCAACAAAAAAAAGTGCAAGGTGACCTCTTCCCTCCTAAAAACCTTACCAAGAGGAGTACCTCAGGGATCCATATTGGGGACCATACTATTTGTAATCGACATCAATAATATTGACTCTAATATCAGGACAGCAACGTCCATCTCTTTGCCAATCACACAATATTATATGTTGCCAGGCCTTGCCCTGAGCTTGCCTGTACAGACCTGTAACAGGACATTAACTTGCTCGACAAAATCTCTTTCACCTAAAACTATTGCTCAATGCGAAAAAACAAAGGTCATGTTTGTTCCCCTAATGCCCAAGCTGTAGCAGATTACCCCACGTTCCAAGTATCATATAACGACCCATATTGGTGAATTGATCAAGGTAGTGGACAAATTTAAATATCTGGGGTTCTGGCTTAATTGCCAGCTGTCCTTAGTAACCCATATTTAGTAGTTGTCCAAAAACTAAGACAGAGACTAGGACTCTTTTTTCCAGAATTAAGCATTTACTTAACCAAGAAATGAGCATAAGGCTGGTCCAGACCACTTTCCTTCACCTTGTTGATTATGACAATGTTTTTATAGTCACTGCTTCAAAGCAGCCCTTGTCAAATTGGACACCTTATACCAGAGTGCTAAAATTTATTACCAATGCCCCTTTAGAACCCACCCTGTTCTCTTTATGTCCAACTTGGCTGGTGCTCACTTTATATGAAGACTAAAAATGCCTCGCTCACGAGCACAAGAGCCATCACAAACAAACTCCCTCCCTACATCACAGAGCTCCTCAATTGTACACCAGGGGCTTTCTTACTAAGGAGATATTTCTACATATTGTTAGACATACCTAGAGTAAGAAGCCCACTATGGTGAATCAGCAGGCAGCCATACCCTCCCAATTGTATGTAATAACCCAAAAAATCTTTGAATCTTACTAAAATTATCTGTTTGCAGACCTGTAAACCCCTGCTGGATCGCTCCTTGCAGGAAAATTGTAATTACTACTCTTAGTCTGTACTTAGTCTGTACTCCCTGAACGATGCTTGCTCTTTGTACATTGCCTTTATAGCACTTGATCTGTATCCAGTCTGCGTAGTATGTTATGTATTATGTCACGTATATCTTACAGAATGTTATTGCATATACCTCATTGTACTGTTGTTTTGTCATGCACCTAGACCTTCCTGTTAGTAATGTATACTGTTATCATGCTCAGTCATTGTATATATTGAAATGCCCTTCCCATGTTGCGTCCATCCAGGATCACCTTGTAAAGAAGCCTGCTCAATGGTGTTATTCCTGGCAAAATAAAAATTGATTGATTCATTCATTGAGTGATTGTTGGGGATCTAATTCTGTTGATGCTAGCCAATAAAATGTGCTGTGGAGTAATAGCAACGTGTATTAGCCTGTTATACTGTAATAATTACTGGTGACTGCTAATATCAACCCGATTACATACCCATGAATGCCGAATAACTGAATTTCAGGTTTTTACACTTCCAAAACAATAATAACCTGAACTCCAGTTATTGCAACTTTGCCAACACAGACAAATGCCCACTGTACTGACCGCATGGCATATTGAGCTTGAGACACTTCAGGTGGGTACTTTCTGTTGTCAAGTAAGACACCTGAGGTAACCACATGTCCCCTTTGTCTCGGCAGTGTCCTCAGTGGTCAGGAATGCCTGGTTTTCTCTTTACTTGTTTTCAAACCTGTCACAATAAACCCATACTTTTCATTCAGTCCTAAGCTTTTCTTCCCACAGTTCTCCACAGCAAACCAATGACCCTGTCTCCACGAAACAGTTATTGATCTCCGTGCCTTCATTTAAAATAAAAGTTGGACTGTTAAATACTATTTGTTTTCATTTTAATTGCTATACACACTGGGACTGTTACTAAAGTCTTTACAGGAAGACCGTGATCCACAACAAACAAAATTACAAAAGAACGCTCATCAGAAACCATGGTATTTATGACTGCCTAAACTGTTGCATTTTCAAACATGTTCACTTGTTTACATGTTGAGCTTTTATTCTTCAACTTGGGTTCACAGATATTGATAATTTGTAGCGGTTCCTTCCAACTTCTATGCAGTTGTTTTACTGGTTTAACAGAATAAAGTAGTATTTCTGAAAAACTTCTTTTTTTTCTTGATGCCTAAATAGTTAGTGGTCACCATCAATTATAAAAATAAAGGATAGGTAATTCTGTATAATGGATTTTTTATACACCCTCAGTGTGTGATGACCACATAAACCTTCAAGCTTCGCTCTCGAGTTTATAGGTCATCACACACCTAAGTGTGAAAAAAATCCATAATACACTACCTATCCATTATTCTCTATTAAATGCTTGTATTCTGAGCTGACTGAGTGCTACCTAAGGCCAGTTAACTATTGCATGTATCCTGCATTGAGGTGTTTTGTTTGAATTTCTTTAATAAATATTTCAACTTCAAGGGCAAATCAACAGAAGGAGTAAAAGAGATGGTCCAATCTGGCTAAGTTGGTCTTAGGAGCAACAATATAAACTATGTCCCAATAGTCAAAATGGGAGAACAATCTTAGTGAGGATCTCTCTCTGCAGGCAGGAAGGGGATGCTCCCCTTATTCCTATAAAGCTCACCACATTTGGGGTGTAGCCTCTTGTGGTTAGAAGAACACATAAGCAGAGAAATCAAGGTACTAGCCAGCCAGACTCCAATGTACTTGAAGAAGCGACATCTTCAATTACCTCGGCTATGAAGGTATGGAAATAAGGAAAAGGGCTGACTCTAGCAAGCATACCGTAGCATGATCGGATAATAATGCCCATTATTAATCCCTTTGCTCTCTATGGACAGTATAGTGTATTTTCAAATTCTGAACACAGGGTACCATTAGTGCAATTGGTCCTGGAGAAAACTGGGCTCCGTGTTTAAATGTATTTATTTATTTCAAACGATTTACCAGGAAAGACCACAGAACTGAAATAGCTCATTTCTAGATGTGTCCTGGGGAGGAGGAAGTAGGAAAGTACAGCAATAACTTACAACAGTCAGTAACACAAATCAAAAATATAAGTTAAACAACAAAGTGGCAACAAAATAAACAATATGAGCTAGGCTAGCATCTGAAAAGCAACAAGTAATATAAGGGCACACTGGAACACAACTGGAGTATGAACATTGAAGGCACTGCTAGGTACATTATTAAGTTGTAGATGGTAACAATCAGAAGGGTGAATTATGTGCAGTTGGAGCTTCTTCAGCAGAGAAGGATGGAGGAAATGGAGAGTAGGGGTTCTCAATTAGGGAAGGAGCAGGGGCAGTGGGGAAAGAATTGTAAGGAGGCAAAATATAGCCCAGGATCAGAGACAACTGCAGGAATGAGTAGTGAATTCACAGAACAGAGATTTGAGTGAGTAGGAGGAAGGAAGAAGCAAGTACGAATAGTAATGGAAAGAGAGTCCTATAATTTAGGAAGTGGAAGGAAAAGGCAGCTTGGTCCACGGAGACTTTTATGGTGGGAGTGCAAGACAGTGAGGACCAGAACTGTGTAGGGAGTAGGAGATAGAAGTGGGGCATTGAGGAGGCATGGAAAGGTAAAGGGAAGGGACTCAAGACAAAATTTGGAGATGAAAGTAGTGCAATGATTATTGTGACTGACATCAAGGAAAGGAGGGAGGAGTAAAGAGAACAGTGGTGGGTTCTAAGGGGTCAATCAAGGGAAAAGTGGCTGAAGGAGTGAAATAGTGGTTCCTGTCTGGCTAGAGTCAATTTGTGAGTAGCACTGTAAACAATGTAACTATAGTAGAAAATAGGAGAATCATCTTCAAGACAACCTCTCTTCAGGCAAGAAGTGGAACACTTGCTATATTCCTGTAAAGTGCACCCAGTTTGGGGTGAAGCTTCTGGTGGATGGCATCTACATGAACAGAGAAATTGAGGTGATGATCTGGTCAGACCCTGATGTATTTAAAGGAGGAAGATCCTCAATTTCAACACCATCAAGGGTATGGGGGGTAGCCTACCTAATTTCTGTCTTGTGCCAAAAGTAGTGGAGACTATTTTTTGACATTGAAGGCTAGCCTGGAACCAGTGATGGATGAAGGTAAAGTCCAAGTGGAACTGGGCCATGAGGTCAGAGGCAGAGGATCCAGAAGCATAGACAACCATGTCATCTGCATACATGTGAACGGATGCAGAGGAACAAACAGAGGGAAGGTTGTTAGGAATATGTAGACTAGAACAGGGTAAAGTACCAATCCATGAGGTATGTCAGTTCTGATAGGGAGAGGAAGGATAAGGCATAACCAATAAAGACAGCTTGAGACCTGCCCTTAAGGTAGGAGCAGGACCACTTAACTAAGTAATTGGACATGCCTGCAGCCTTTAACATGTCCAGAAGGATAGTACAGGAAACAGTGCTGAAGGCTTTGTCCAGGTCAACAAAAGCAGTGATGAAACCCTGATCCACACCAGATAGGATGGAGTCAGTGAGACAGGAGGGAGGTGGGTGGGACTTCCTAAACCAGACTGGTAGGGGTGAAGAAAGATGAGGAATCAAGGAAAAGTGGAGAGCTGGGTGAGAACAAGGTGTTTCTAGAGTTTAGCCTGTCTACATAAGAGGAGATAGGGTTGTAGTTAACAGGGGGAGAGGCCACCCCTTAGGGAAGGAGGATAACCATAGCTTTCTTCCATGTGTCAAGAAATGAGGAAAGAATAAAGGAGAAGTTTAGGCGGTGGGTGATGGAGTGCAATGGCTGGAGTAGAAAGAAGCAGGACTTTGGGGTCCAAGGCGATCAGGGTTCTCACCTCTGTGAGGGTTTAGAGCCAAGAAGGCTTTGAGGGAATGAGAGGGTGTAGTGGGGAATAAGGAGAAGGGGAGGGTGGGCAATTGAAGGGTTGAGTTGGGAGGGGAAGAGGAGAAAGTGTGGAGGAGGAGGGGGGGAGAAAAGAAGGAAAGGGCACAGGAGGTAAAAAGAAGTTGAAATATGAGTCAGCAGTGGCAGGGTTGGAGACAGGTGCCACTCACATTAAGGATGGGGCTGGAGCCTGGGTCAGATGGGAGAAAAGGTGTGAATGACCTTTCAGAAATTAGAGGGGGCTTAACATTGTTCTGGAGGGTGGATGCAATGTAATGAGCCTTCACAAGCCTAGTAACTACCTGCACATGTATGGTACAGGCATTGCTAAGGGCCCTGTAACTAGAAAGAGCAAATCAGAATCAGTAGACTTGTAAGTCTGCCAGACAAGGTCACATGCTCCATGACAGGACAACTCAGCTGAAATACAGGGTAGGTGAGAACTTCAGACCCTAGTTTTTTATCAGGGGCCTTGATAAATCCAGAGAGAAGAACTTGGAGTTAAAGAATTAAAGGGCTGTGCTGATGACACTAGCAGCTGGAATGGGGACTAATTGGTAGCCAACAAGTCAGCATGAAGGGAATAAAGGTCTGGAGAGCAGAAGGATCGGCTTATGTGAATTTGGAGGAGCTTTGGGATGATGTATCTTTGCACACAGTAGACCATATTTTGATCACTGAGGGTATTGGGGAAGGTACTAGCATCAGTTATATGATGGGAGGGGGTGACAAGAGGACACAGTCCAGGAGGTTGTGGTTGAGGGATTTGTGATTGAGTTGAGAGAAATCAGAGATTTGTTGTAAGAGCTGGAGTGACTAACATTTTGGCATCATTTGCGAAGGAAGGAGAGCCAACTCTCTGGCTCTCTTGTTTTACTGGTGTGAAGCATACACCACTGCTGCTATCCATGATGCAATAAAGTATTTTTATGTTACTTTTGCCACTGAATACTTCTTTACTGGGTGGTGAGTCCCCAAGTTTTTGTTTCCAACAACAGAAAAGGTTAGCATCATAACATACCAATTTAAAAGTGAACAAGGCAACATCATTATTGCTTGTGGATGAAAAGTTGCTCCACTTCTGTGGCACAGTCAAGCTTTGGGGTGCTTTCTTTCTGAGACACAACAAAGTTCAGCCCTAATATCTATGATCATAAGTGTAGAGCACAGGGTGAGTGGGCAGAAAACCCCTCATGGGTCAAGCCACTGCACCTCTGTAAAGGTCTAGGCTCTGCATCTGGTTCAAGCACCACTTCAATTTCAGTCATATACACTCACTGTTATGTGTGGATGATTTTGCAACAATGCAGGCAGCCGTCTAAGTGCCAGGTTTAGTACTACCAGATGGGCGGTGGGACTCAGTCCAGCCCTCTACTGAGTTCCCAGGAACCAACACATGTACTTACCTGGATATAAATCTGTTGGCACCAGGACATCTGGATAGCACTGGTCCATCCTTGAAAGCAGAGCAAAACATTCCAAGTACATAGATACCAGTGGGTTAACCAGCACCATTTGACAAGCCATTGTAGTCCAGAACACAGTCTCAAGTGGTTGCAGCAGCATGGTTCTGTCAGGAACCCCAGATGGATGCACAGGCTGGTGCAAGTCTCAAGAGTCTAGGTTCACTTTCTTTAGCTCTTTAGGAATCCAAGCAAAATTTTAATGGTCTGTCCTTCTGTATACACTTTTAGTATGAAGGTGGCACCAGGATTTTGAAAGTCCACTCACAATAGCATTTTGTTTGGGATGAAATACGACAGTACCAAGGCATGTTTCAATTTCTTCACTGAAACCACCAAAAAGATTCAAAGGGCACCATTTCAGAAGGGTCAGAGTTCTGTGCATTTATCATGTGCCTAAAAGTCCTTCAAGGATACAAAGACAACTAAAGCCAGATTCTGCAGGACAGTACTGCTTGGCACTTGCAAGATATATGCACTTCACATGGACTCTATGTTGCAGATTTTTCTACAGCAAATCACAGTGCCAAATACCAGATGAGCCCTCCTACTGGCAGCCTCCACCATGTCCAGGAGAGGAGGGTGGGTCTTAGCCAAGGGTGACTCCATGTTTAGGGGTATAATTGTGGTCACTTCTCACCAGAACGACACCCTGACTTCCATTACAGATCTGGTTGCTTCATGCCCTGTATGTGTGACCACAAGGATGCAATCAAAATCTATTTTAGTCTCTGTGCCACACTGGTGGAGCTTCTCAGTCGTGCTACACTGTGTCCTAGTGGGGAAAATGGCTGCCAACCTTCTTTCTCTGCTTACCCCTCAACTGTATTTTGCTGCTGCTCCATTTCTGCCACATGGGCCTCTATCACTTTATTTTGGGACAATTAATTCCTCCATTTGTTGGTCAAAATATAGCTTTTCATTTCGCACCATGCTATAAAAAGAACCTGGCAAGGAAACTCAGGATGATGATGATTTCATTAACTTTAAACAGCAACTTCCTTATACTACAACTTTTGTTCAGTTTAAACTCTGTTCCTTTTTACTGAAACACACAGGACAGAGAGTCCCACATTTGAGGCATACTTACATGCAGAACACCAACATTTATATACAGGGAGGAGTGCAGGAAAATAGAATGTGCAGGAAGATTACACGGTTGGAGCCCTGACAAAACACAACCAAAGGTCCAGTCATCATCATTATTTACAGCTCACTAGACTACAAGCCACAGGCCAATATTTGTCAGCATTTTCTTATTCCCTAGTTTATTTGTATTTCACACTGATCCTCTCAAAGTCATGAGGGACAGGGTCATGGATATTCCTCCTGAATGCTGGGTCATGGTACCCAAGAAAAAGGCACCAAATGTGTCTGAGGAGAATGGCCACTGCACCTTATCCTTGCCATTGGGTTCAGTGCTTCAGCACCAAGCAACCACAGATTTGAGGTTTACATGACTCACTTCATTTTACCTCTTGCTCTCGGTTCAGTTTTCTACAGTTTCTATGGTTAGACTGTTTATGTTTGGTTCCAACACCAAGAATTTCAGGATTCCTTCTAATGCTGGAATGGAACATTTTCACTAAAACCATCAGGTGGCCCTTCTTGAGGGTGAGCCATTGCGTGACCCTTGCTATCTCCAACTTCAGACCCTGGTGGAATCTGAACCTCTTGAAACCCAAACAGAGGTGAACAGGGCTACTCTGGACCCAACATAATTTGAGGCCTCAGGTCTCCTCTGGCCAGTTGCAGCTGGAAGATAGCACCATTAGGTTGCCCAGCCCCATGGGCTCCAATCTGGAACACTTTGGTATGTTTGAGAAAATTAGAACTACTTTTGTATGACCCAGGGTTCCCTTTTATAAGCACTGGACAGGCAGGTCGAAAACCCCAAGAAGAGTACTGAGCCAATGGGCACAGGCTATGATCAATACTAGGAAAAATCTTATTGCTAGGAAGAAAAAGGTAACAGTGCAGAACAACATTTATAGTTCAGAATTAGTTAGAACATTAACCCTTTTACACAGAATTGATTTGAGGAATCCAAAAGCCATCTAGTAACCCCTTTTGAAATAGATGGGTTAACTTGGAAAATATTCAATCTGAGAATGTGGTTAGCTGTTTATAAATGCTCTAGTCCAGCGGCCCCTGATAGTACTCCACAGAGCTCCTCGCCCGAGCCATTGAGATTATCCTTCCTTAATGGTTCTCCTTCAGGTGTCAGGCTCGTTACTGCCCCAGATTGTCATGCGTGCAGTTATTTACCAACTGTGGAGTTCTTTCTCAGTAAGGGCTCAAGTGCTCAGCTCTAACTTTGTGGACTGTGTTTGGGCAGCAGCACCAGCACCAGCACCCAAGTAGCCATCCTGTTGTTCACTGTAATACACTGTCCTATTCCCTATTGCAGCAGTTATTCATCTTTATATGGCTGATGCCTCTTCAACTCATCATCTAACCGCCAATGCAGAGCCAATTCCTGCTTTTCACATCTCAAAGTACAGCTTGACTTCATATTCATGTTAAGTCTTCATTCACAAGCATGAAGCAAAGTGTCCACTGTGGAGAACTGCTAGCTCCTCCTTACAAGAACCAATCCAACCTTACTAGAACCCAACTGAGCCTTTGCAAGACTTTATCAAGGTACAGCAAGACCTGATCCAGCCTTACCTCAAGGTCTAAAACAGCATTGCCCAGATCCAATACAACCTCATCAGGACCCAACTGAGTTCATGCTCCCTAGCCAAACCACTTAAACTACTAAACAGGTTACTACATTTCACGCTGTAGTCCATATGTCTGTACATCAGCAGAGCTGCCCCAGCTGTTCTCAGTAACCTACCTGCTACCTTATAAATTCTGCTCACCAGTAGAACTACCTAAGCTATCTCGACCACCTACCTGCTACTGTACGTGCTCTAAATTTTAATCTCCAGCTGAACTGCCTTAGTTGTCTTAATAATAATAATAATAATAATAATGATAATAATCTTTATTTATAGGGTGCCTTTCAAATATCAAGGCGCCTTACATTAAAAAAACATGATCATCAAATATTACAATAAATATAAAACAGTAAAATCCATTATATTTCTGGGAATGCCAGTGTCCACAAAAGTTTTCAGTGCCTGCTTGAGCCCCCAACGGTCATACACCTGGCTGACAGGGCAGAGGATTCCAGAGAGTAGGGGCCAAAAGCACGTGCCCCAGAGGATTTCAAAATAACCTCAGAATCTCCAGCAACCCTCGTCAGCTGAGTGGAGTTGTTGCACAGGGCTGAAGGAATCAGGAGCTCTTTCAAATAGTCAGGACCAAGACCGTAGGGCTTTGTAGGTCAACAAGCCTACCTTAAAGGTGATCTGCCACTGAATCTGTAGCCAGTGCAGATTGCAGCACAGGGTAATATCGAACTCCTAGGTACCCCTGTCAATAGGCAAGCAGCAGTGTTCTGCACTAGCTGCAAGCAGCGGATATATCAACCCCAGGAAGCCCTAGGTAAAGGGAGTTGCAGTAGTCAAGCCGAGAGGTCACAAAGGCGTGGACTAATACCGGCAGGTCACTGTACAAAACAAGGTGTGACCATGGCAATATTCTGAAGACGGTAAAGGCAAATTTGATGACTGCTGACACCTGATGATGAAGGGACAGCCCATCGTCAAGCACGACTCCAAGGTCACGCACCCATTCAGAGGTAAGGATCTGCACACCACCAAATATACATAGATACATAGATACATAGACAGTGTCAGCAGATAAGGGCCTATGGCCCACCCAGTCTGCCCATTTGAGCTTGTAAGTTCAGTTTGTTTTCCTAGAAGTCTGTTGCCCCTTACCCTGACCTCTAGAATTCCTTTATGTCTATCCCATGCATTCTTAAATCCTGTGATTGTTTCCCCCACCACTTCCTTTGGCAGGGTGTTCCTTGTCCACCACCCGTTCTGTGAAGAAATTCTTTCTCATGTTTCCTCTGAATCATCCTCCTCCAACTTCATCCCATGCCCTCTAGTCCTGGAACATCTTTTCACTTAAAATAGTGTTTTCCTGCACCTGTTCTTCCCTGTAAGATACTTGTATGTCTCTATCATATCCCTCTCTCCTCCTCCTCCAGGGAGTACATGTTCAGTTCCTTCAACCTGTCTTCATAGGACTTGTGATGCAATCCATGCACCACCTTTGTTGCCCTCCTCTGAACCTTCTCACCCTGTCTATGTCCTTACGTAGGTATGGTCTCCAGAACTGTACACTGTACTCCAGGTGGGGCCTCACTAGTGTCTTGTATAGCGGAATTATGACCTCCCTTTTCCTGCTGGTGATGCCCCTGCCTATACATCCCAGCATCCTATTTGCGTTACCTGCTGCCTTGTCACACTGTTTCCCTACCTTGAGGTCATCAGAGATGACAACCCCAAGATCCCTTTCTTGCTTGGTGCATGCTATCTTCACCCCAATTGATATATTGTGCCAGGGTTTTGTGCCCCATATGCATTATCTTGCACTTCTTTGCACTGAATTTCAACTGCCAAACCCCTGACCATTCTTCAAGTTTCTGCAGGTCGCTTCTCATTCTGTCTACACCTCTGGTGTGTCTACTCTGTTACAGAGCTTTGTGTCATCAGCGAACAGTGAAATTCTGCCTTCTAGATCCTGCACAATGTCACTGATAAAGATGTTGAATAGGACCGGTCCCAGCACTGATCCCTGGTGAAATTCACTGGTCACTCTTCCCTTGTGGAGTGACAGCCATTTACCACCACCCTCTGTGTCCTGCCACCCAGTCAGTTACCTACCCACCACACTACTGTCCTGCCCACACCCATATTCCCCAGTTTGTGTAATAGTCTTCTATGTGGCACAGTGTCAAAGGCCTTGCTGAAGTCCAGATAGGCCATGTCCACTGCCCTCCCCTGATCCACCTCCCTAGTCACCCAGTCAAAAATTCAACGAGGTTGGTCTGACATGACCTCCCCTGGTGAAACCATGCTGCCTTGGGTCCTGTAGTCCATTGATAACCAGATGTTCCACCAATCTCTCCTTCAGTAGTGCTTCCATGATCTCCCCACTACCGAGGTGAGGCTGGCTGGTCTGTAGTTCCCTGCTTCCTCTTTGTTCCCACTTTTGTATAAGAGGACTACATCTGCTGTCCTCCAGTCTTTGGGTACCTCCCTGTTTGCAGTGATCAGCTAAACAGGATAGCCAGAGGTTCAGCCACCACCTCTCTTAGTTCTTTGAGGACCCTGGGTGCACCCCATCTGGCCCCATTGCTTAATCAACTCTTATTACTTCCAGTTCCTTCAGGACCCTTTCTCGTGTAAATGGACTTGTGTCCATTTCTGCACCATTCTCACCCCTAGTACTCTCTTCAGACCCATTACCCTCCTCTTCCTCAGTAAAGACTGAGCAGAAATACCTGTTCAATATGTCAGCTTTTACTGTTGTCATCCTCCACGCTGCTCCCATCCTCCCCTTCAGTCTCACTATCCCTCCCTTTGTCTTTCTTTTTTCACTTATGTACCTGTAAAGGTTTTGTCCCTCTACCCACTGATTTTGCAATGTGTTCTTCTGTCTGAGCTTTGGCTTCCTTACTGACCTCCCTGCCTCCCTTTGCTTCTCCTGGTACTTCTCCCTATCCCCTTCTGCCTGTGTCTTTTTGTATTGCCTGAATGCAATCTTTTTGGCTTTCACTTTCTTTGATACCTCTTTGGAAACCATAATGGTCTCCTCTTCCTTTTCCTCTTGCTAACCTGCTTAATGCATAATTCTGTTGTTCTTGTAATCCCCATTTTAAATACTGCCCACTGTTCCTCAACCCCTGATTCCTGTCCCATTCCCTTAATGCCTCTTTCAAGTATCTCCCATTTTCCCAAAGTCTGACCCCTAAAATCCAGGATACGTGTTTTGTGTGGTTTGGTTCTGCTCTTTCTGTGATTTCAAACCACAATGACTGGTGGTCACTGTTTCCCAGGTGCTCCCCACTGTTACCCCCCATCACACTGTCCCTGTTTGTGAGCACAAGGTCCAGTATTGCCTTCTGCCGAGTTGGTTCCATGACCAGTTGCTTGAGAAGACACCCTGAAGGAGTCCAGGATAAATCTGCTCCTAGTTGATGCTGCTGCTGGGATGCTCCAGTCCATGTCTGGAATATTGAAGTCTCCAACCAGTACTACCTCACCTTGTCTGCCATCCTTTGGATGGCTAGCATCAACTCCCTATCTGTTTCTTCCTCCTGGGCTGGTGGTCTATAGACCACACCTGTGCGGATGGCTGTCCCCATTTTCCTTTCCAGCTTAACCCACAGTATCTCTCCCCATTTTGTTCCTCCTGGATCTCTGTGGCCCTTATGTCATTTTTCACATACAGTGCCACTCCTCCTCCCTTCCTGCCTGCTCTGTCTCTTCTGAATATGTTGTAGCCAGGTATGGCCATCTCCCAGTCATGGTTATCATTACACCAGGTTTCAGTGATGGCCACAATGTCCAGGTCTGACTGTACCATGACAGCCTCCAGATCTTCCATCTTGTTGCTAAAGCTCCTGGCATTTGCACACATGGCTTTCCGTGATTTGACCTCCTAGACTGCTTCACTGTTCTACTCAGCCCATTCCTTGGTTGTCATTTATCCCTGGTTCTCCTTGCTGTCTGCCCTTCTGCTGAATTTTGCCCTTTTCTGCTTATCCACCTCTTGGGCACTAATCTCCATCTTTTGCATACTGCTTTGCAGAGATAGCCCTCCTCTGGTTCACTGGTTCCACTGCCAGCTGTGGGGGTGAGCAAGTAGGTACCCTCCTTGCTGGCCTGCCACCCCTTTGCTAGTTTAAATGCTTGTCAATGTAGCATTTAAACTTATCATTGAGTCTTGGATTCCTCCAGGATGGATGCAGGCCGTCAGGCTTGAACAAACCTCCATCCTCAGGTGGGTCCCCAGTCACCAATGAATCCAAACCCTTCTCACAGCACCAGTTCTTCAACCATGAGTTAAGTTCCTGGTGCATGCCTCCTATCTCCCTTGCCTCTCACGGGTAGTACTTCTGAGAAAGTGACAGAAGTAGCTTGCTTGAGACCCTCCCAGTTTCCTAAACTCTTCCTGAACTTCCTTTGTCTCCTCATTTGCCAGGTCATTGGTACCTGGGTGGATAATGACATCCAGCTCACCCTCCTGTCTTGCCTTCCCAGTGATCCCCAGGATCTTCCTTCCATCCTCCGTGCCGTGGCACCTGGTGAGGCACCTCACCTCCTGTCCTCCCCTCCTGTGTTCCTAGCTGGATCCCTCTTATGATGGAGTCCCACCAGGATTCGCTTCCTCCTCCTCTGGGGTCCACTGCTTTCCTGCTGAGGTCATCTCTTGGCTAACCTCCATCCTTTCCTTCCACTTCTCTGGGTACCTCTATTTGATTGTCCTCATTTGCCAGTGTGGCATATGAGTTCTTAGTGAATAGGATCTGGGATGTGCCTCTGCCTGATGCTCTAACCCTCCCTGAGCCCACTGTCATCCAAGTGCTCCTCATTCTCGCATCCTTTGAGGCAGTTGCATTGGACTGGGTGGTCCCCAGATAGGGGTGATGGTACTCACCCCCATATAGTCCAAAGGGCCTATCAATCCTCAGCCTCTCTATCCTGTGTTACATGAGGTCTCTGCACCCTTATTTGGTACCAGCAGAGGTACACTGTGAACAGCTAGTGCTTAGGCATATGTTATACTAACATATAGTGCTTAGGGCATCTACCGTACAAAAGTACATGTCAGGATATGTATGCATATTATTGTTATACACTTTGTTTGCTAATACATATATTTTTCCTATGTATTTTATGTGTATTTCTTACTCATAAGATGATTAGGACATCTTTGTCCTTGTAATGATTATGATATATAAGTCGGCATTGCCACCTTTTGGTGATTTGTACTACTACACTGAGTTATGTAAGACTCTGTACACGGTACTCTTTTGTTTTACAAACTGATGACTACTACAAAATTGTGTAATGTTATCTTGGACCATGGTGCCACCTCTAATTTAGCCAATAGGGCTCATCTCTGTAACTAGAAATGTTTCTATCTTACAGTAACCATATTAATTATCATAGGTATATAATGTGAGACACTAAGTCTTATACCTCAGAGACCCCAAGAGACATGAAGAAACCTCGAGGGTATAGGGAGCGCTTAGAACTGGCTCCCAGTTCGTATTAGTAGAACTGCTTAGAGTAACTGTGATTTATCCTTTGGTAGTAATAAACAAGTATATTACTCTTATGCAAAATGTTTGTGATTCCTTGCATTCCCAATACCAAGAACCTGAGAGTGAGGTTTAGACCTCCTGACACCTGCGACCTGGGTCCACCACCATAACCTCAGTCTTTCCCACGTTCAGTTTCAACCAGCTCGAATTTGTCCAGTCTTGGATTTCAGCTAGACAGTTGTTAAATACTGAGAGCACACTAACCTGGTCGGGAGCAAAAGACAGGTATATCTGGGTATCAACAGCATAGCAGTGAAACCGCAGCCCATACCATCTTACAATGTCTCCAAGGGCATATACACTGCAAACAACATGGGGACAGCACCAAACCCTGAGGAACCCTGAAGGACAGAGAGAAGGATCAGAGGAAAAAACAGACACAACCTCTGTGTTCTACCAGCAAGGAAAGAAGAAAACCATCTGTGCATTGTACTTGACAGCCCACAGATGGACCTCAGGCAATCGAGCAGCACCTCATGGTCTACAGTATCAAAGGCTGAGGAGAGATCAAGGAGAACCAGGATGAAGCGGTTTCTCCGATCTCTGCCATCAGGAGATCGTTGGAGCACCCAAACCAGAGCAGTCTCAGTACTGTGCCTTTATGAAAACCTGACTGGAGGGTTCATAGACATTACGGATGGTCAAATGGTTCTCCAACTGGATTGCCACTATTTTCTCAATAACCTTACCTAATAAGGAAGGTTCGAGATAAGTCTGTAGTTGGCAAAATGTCTGGGTCCAACTAAGCTTTCTTCAGGAGGGTGTCACCACCCTCCTTCAGGTGCTTGGAAACTCACCTGATTCCAAGGAGCACTGGACAATTTAAGCCAAGACCGGGCCAATGATCTCATAACAACCCAAAATCAAGGAAGTTGGGCCTGGATCTAAACTAAAGCACGTAGGGTGCATCCCTGGACAGTCCTCATAATGTCTTCGATGTCCGGCAGGTCAAAGAACTCCAGGAAGTATGAGGAGTAGTGAACAAACAGTAACCAGATGCATCACCCATAGGGCGTGTCAGACGGATTTCTGACTTGATGTTGGCCACCTTATTCACAAAGAATTGAGTAAGCTTGTCACCTCAATTTGTAAAAAACTGCTGCAACTGCAGACAGGCTGGGTTGCACAACCTGTCCACAGTTCGGAAGAGCTGAACTGAGTCGATTCTGAGTGACAGCAATTTTCTGGACAGGAACTCTGCCTTCTTATGGGAAATCGCTGATTGGTAGAGTGATAGTGCGCCTCCAAACTAAGGTGGTCAACCGCCAGGGCAGATTTCCAAGCGATGCTCTAACCCTACATCCCACATTGCAACTCCCTCAAGGACCCGTCAAACCAATGGGCTCGAGGCGGAGTGAGAGGGACGAACACGGGCAGGAGCTGTCAAGTCCAGGGCTCAGGAAATGGCATTATTATAAGCCAGAACCAACAACTTTGGACTTGAGCTGACATCAGAGAACTCTGAGAGGTCAATCACGCCACCAGGTCTTCAGGCACACATCCCGTAAAGGCGGTAACTGACCATCTCCACAGCAGCAGACCTAGAAGTGGGCCATAAAATTTAACCTCACAGTGCAGTGATTGGACCAACTGACCAGTTTCACCCCAAATCAGATGTCTCGATCCCCAGGAGAAAACCAAATCCAGAGAATGACTGTGATTATGGGTAGCTGAAGAAACAATCTGAGTGAAGCCCAGTGATAACATCATCTGGAGGAAGTGCTGACCAAACGAAGAGAGTTTGGCATTGACCCAGGCATTGAAATCACCAGAACCATCACTCTGCTGACTCCAATGCCATGTTGTCAACAAAATCTACTACTTCCTGCAGGAATTGCTTCTCGTCCCTGGGTGGACGGTGAGCGAAACTATCTAGATACTAGATACTAGATAGAGCTAGATACTGAAACTTCGTCGCCGAGAAAGGGGAGGTGAGGTGGCTACTCTGAGGCCCCCCAGTACCACCAAGAAGGTTGCCCGTTTCACCGAGTGGAGGTGCTGTGGGCTACGGTGAGCTCCGTGGGCCTCCCTCGCTCAAAATCAGAGACCAAGAAGCGGCCCCCGCACAAGTGCAGGAGAGAAAGCACACAAACAATCTTTTATCGCTCTTGCACCGCAGCGTATCTTAAGGGCTGCCTGATCTGTGCTCACCAAGAAGACAAGGCGCAGAGGTGGACTCGTTTTTCTCCTGCTGTAAATCGGACTCCTGTTGATTCCTCCTACCTGTCCTTTGTCCCTGGTCTTCCTTTGCCCTTGAAACTTGCTGCTCCCTATTGGTTTCCTGCCAGCGGTGGCGCTCTCGGCTCCTTAAGTAGGAGGTCTGCTAAACACCTGCAGATACTGAAACTGAGTCGCCGAGAGAAGGGGAGGTGAGGGTGACCTACTCTGAGGCCCCCCCAGCGCCGCCAAGAAGAAAGTTGCTGTCACGAGTGGAGGTGCTGTAATATGAGCCCGTGGCCTCCCCGCCCAAAATCAGCGGACTAAGAAGCGGTCTCCTGCCCAAGTGCAGGAGAGAAAGCACACAAACAATCTTTTTATTGGCCCACCCACCTTCCCTTTGGTGAGGTAAACTCTTATGTGTGTTGCTGGCCTGGCCTACCGTCACTCTACCCTATCAGCTGTAAAGGGAGGTATTTCTCTGTTTAACGAAGGTGATACTCTTGCTCACATCTCCTCCTGTGAACTGGACTGGGCATGGCATGTGACTTAGGGGACTTCTCCCTTTAACTGGGACTGGGACTGACGTGTTGTGTGCATGTTGGGAATTCTATTTCCTACTGAGCAATTGCTGCAGTCGTACCTGATCAATGGGCTAGTAATAGTTTATTTCCTGTGCACTATTTGAGCTTTGGATGTTTTTCTTTTTCTCTATTATTTCAGCTGGTCATTCACTTCTGCTTATCTGTGTAAGGGACTTACATGAGATCATCTCCTGTTGATACCCATACCTTAATCTAATGTCTATGCGATACCTACCCCTTATATTTATATTGCTCAAGTTCTGTCTAGGGTTGTCCTGCAATTTGTGTGCTACTGAAATACTGTGCTACTGAGCTGTCCCACATCTTTTGTGCTACTGAAATTGCTGTTGATACGACACCTTAACCTAATGTTCATGCTATTACCTATAACTGATGATTATGATGCATAGTTCTGTCTAGGAGATGTCCTGAACTTTTGTACTACTGAAATTTTGTTCTTCTGAGCTGTCCTACATTTCTTATACTAACGAAATTGCAGTAGTCTATGTTCGTTGATGTCCATTGCCTACTGCTACCAGAGAGAGGGTTGGCATAGGGTCATATCAGCAACTTTGGTTGCCCGACTGCGTTGACTGTAGTGCCTGGGGCTGCCTCCTAGTGATCAGGGTTATTCCATCCCCTGCCCCACTGGTTGTGTGGACTACCCAGCTGCCGTGCCTGGACCGGCCCTCTTGTACCAGCGGGACGCAGTATAGGTCAATCAGTTACACTCTGGCCTGCTGGTAGCCTTGCTGCCTGGTATAGCTTAGGGTGTGGACCTCCTCCCTGGGTCATCCTTGGCTGAGTGTCCTGACATGTCCTCCCATGCAGGCCTCCTTGTGCCTCCATCTACGACAGGGGTGGTTCCCCTTCCCTTCACTATGGATGGTAGGGAAGCTCCTATGTAGTGCTCAGGGATTGGCGTCGGTTGTCCGTATGGCCACCCCACTTGTAGTGTTGGCCCTAGGGCTGGTCCTCCTACAATGTGCTACCTCTCCCCAATATCCTGGGAGTGACCTGGAAGTTGTCCTCCCCTATGATGACACTGACTTCTCCTTTTCTAACCTGCTTTCCTCCAACGTAATGCACTACAGTACTATCTTCAGTCTTGACATTAGCTGCATTATGTACGGCCAGGGTCAAGAGAATCCGACCATAAACTGTCCTGGTGGGCATCCGCTCTTTAGGTATCTCCTAGCTTTTCTCCTTGCTTTTACTTAGGCAGGGATAGAAGCTAACCCTGGACCCCTAAACTGCCCACTAACTCTCCCGCTGCTTGGAGTATTTGTAAGGGACTAAAAGTAGCTCATCTAAATATCAGGAGCTTGCTACCCAATCGTGATGAGCTGTTAGCATGGGTTGAACTTTACAAACCTGATGTCCTAGGGATAACGGAGACCTGGCTCAAACCTTCTATCCCGACTCCGCCTGTTCCTTAACAGGTTGTGAGTTCATCCGCCTTGACAGGCCAGGGGTGGGGGGTGGCATCCTTATCTACTATAGAGTCCATCTGAAAATCTCCCTTGTGACTCATTGCCTAACTGATCATCCCCCTGTGAGCTTTTGCATGGGCTCCTGCTGCTAGGAAACAAAGAAGCTGCATCTGGTATGTGCCTATATCCCTCCCAGGGAGGTCTAGCAGGACTAACTTATCTCCTGGATGTGGTCAGGTCCAGAATAGGAGACAACGAACTTATTATCATGGGTGATACCAACCTAAATTGGGAGAGTGGCAATATTAAGAAATGTGAGTCTCATCCTGCCACCCTATCCCTTACCCAACTAATTAATGATCCGACTAGACAGTCCGCTAGTGGTTCCTCGAGTACCCTGCTGGATTGGATCCTGACCAAGACCGGAGAGAATATCAACTTCAGGCACACTATCGGACTCTATCTCTGATCACTCCCCAGTGTTCTTGTGTCTGAAAATTCCCTCCTCTAAAATCCCACATAAAATTATCGAGTCAGGAACTATTCCAGGTTTGACTCAGTGAGGTTCCTGGATGACTTAAGGTCTACTGACTGGACCAGGGTTGGAAGCCACTGACCCCTCAGCTGGCAACCTCCTGCTTTATTGATACCTTTGGTGATATCCAGGACAGGCATGCACCCATGATCACTCAGAGGGTGAGGGGACGGATACCTACTGGCTGAATGGAAATCTTCTAGCCAAGATGCGTGAAAGAGACAGATGCTGGGCTCATGCCAGGGGATCCAGAGATCCTTCTAAACTCCAGAGATATCGGCACCTCAGGAACCAGTGTAAGAAGGCTATTAGGGTAGAAAAATGACTTCTGCAAGTCTGCTACTTAGCTCTGCCAGAGACCCCAGGAGGTTCTGGAGGAATATTAAATCCCTAGTTAGTGGATCCTCCAGCAGGTGTCACGGATATGGTCATAGATGGCGTCTCATGCAATAATCCCCAAACCATAGCTGACTCCTTAATTGCCACTTCTCTGACCTCTTGGCCCTCACCTCCCGACTTACGACTGATGGGGAGCCGTTCACTATCCGTCCTCTCGAGTCAGGCTGATCAACATCATCGGAGTGAGTTTAATCTCAGGGCAGTATCAGTCTTCGATGTCCAGAAACATCTTGCTGCCCTAGCCCAGTACTCCAGCCCAGGTCTCGATTTCCTGGAACGCGGCTTCTCAAGCTAGAGCAGCCTACATTGCCTCCCCGGTTGCCCACATCTTTAATCTATCCCTTAGCTCAGGAAAATCCCTGATATATGGAAGGAAGCAAGGATAGTACCAGTTCTGAAGCAGGGCAATCCCAAACTTCCAGACAACTATCACCCAATTACAATCCTCCCATCCCTTGGCAAACTTCTCGAAAAGGTGGTGGCGAGCAACTCGGAGTATTTGCACTCTCATGATCTGCTATCCAGGGCATGCGGCTTCGAGAAGGGACACAGTACCACTACTGCCCTGATTACTGTAACTTCTAGCATAAGATCTGCCATGGACCAAGGTAAACTGTCCGTGCTATATTTATAGACTTATCAAAAGCTTTTGATCTTGTTAACCATGACCTTCTTGGAGAGCAGCTATTGGCCGTTGGTCTCTCCTCCCATGCCTTGAACTGGTTCACGGGCTACCTGAAGGGTAGAAAGCAGCGTGCCTGCTTCAACAAGGTCCTCTCGGGGCCAGGGCGGTGACTATGGGAGTCCCAGGGATCAGTGCTGGGCCTCTTCTTTTCTCGCTTTTATCAATCACCTACCACTGGTGACCTTTCATTGCCAAGCCACTCCATATGCAGATGATCTGGTGCTAGTGGCCCATTCCTACAATGTCGCAACAACACTAAACCAGAGCTCGACTGATGATTTCAGCAGAGTCCTGGCTCAGGTTACTCACCATAGGCTGGTGTTGAACCCTAATAAAACACAGGCCATGCTTTTTGGTTCCACAGCCAAGATAAAAGCCTCATCAGCCTTGCTAAACATAACCTGTGGTGGTGGACCCTTGTTGCCAACGGTGAACTCAATCAAATATCTTGGGGTTACTCTTGACCCCAACTTGACAGGGAGTCATATCCTCAACATCTGTAGAAGCACCCATTGCAAGCTAGGCTTGGCATATAAGGCCAAATACAACCCTGACCCCGAGTGAGACTTGCACTGCATGAGAGGTGCTTCTTCCCTCCCTCAGCTATGGATCCCACCTGTTTGCCGGTCCCCCAAATTCACCTTGCCCGTGGAACACGGCATATAACAATATTTGTCGGTTTGCACTAGCTGCCCTAAACTCACCTATTGCTGTGATCTCTATGATAAACTCCGCTGGTTGCCTCCAGCTGAATACTTGATTTCAGTGTTGGAAGCTTCTCCAAGAAGGAGCTCGCTTCTGGCTCCCTCAGGGACTGGTGAATCTCTCCCAAAATGGACACCATGCCCTACAAGCTTAGGGTCCCAGTATGCTGGACTGCTCAAAGTCCCTTCCACCCGGACTCTTATGGGGACCGAGACTTTGCTCTTCGTGCCCAGACTCTGGAACTCTCTTCTGACCATGTCCGCATGGCCCCTCCCATGGGATCTTTCGCTCCTCCTGTGATCGCACTTAAAATTATCATCAGTGTGTGACTGCTTCAAGCCTCTGTAGTGAAATGTTTTCAGACGAATCCTGCTGTCACTAATGTCAATCTATGTAATCCTGTTATGGAGTGTAATTGCTGCTTGTGCATTTGTTTTTCTATAATTGTTAGTACCTCCTGTAATAAGTTGTTCCTCCTAAGTTGCCTTGTATGTATCTTGTATGTTTTGTACTCTCCGGTCGCTCCTGAAAATAGGCATATTACTTGTCTAGTGTACCTACCCGGTAAACAAAAGCTAAATAAATAAAAATAAATATCCTGCAACCCACACCAGCTACCATTGTACATTCAAAGGATTTAGCCTCCTCAACTGGAACATCCGTGAGGCCAATTCAGTCTTAAAACAGACAACTACCCCCTCCCCATGGTCCAATCTCAGGCAGTAAATCACTGAATACCGGCGGAGTGCTGCCTCAAAATGGGGCCAGCATTCTCATCCATCCAGGTCTCAATGATGCATGCCAGATCAGCTGTTCCAACAAAATCTGCAATAATTACAGTTTTGTTCTTGATAGATCTGGCATTGCTTAACACTGCCCAAGCTGGATGGGGTTCTTGAGTTGTCCCAAATAAATGCCCATCTAAAGAGATGATGCCCTTGGATATGGGGACTAGACATGGATCCCTATGTTCCAGGCTCCATTTGCCCCAGGTCTCCTGACCTAACCACCCTATGTGGGGCTCCTCTTTCGCCTCCAGTGTCCATGCCCCCTACCATAACCACCCCTTCTCCTATGAGCGATGCCCACAGTCCGACAGTATTGATAAATAACAAAGGGCAGAGGAGAAGGAGAATGGACGGAGGGTATGGAGAGAGGAGGCCGAATAGAGTAAGACCGAGGTGGCTGGCAGGCACATTCCACAGCTGTAAAACCAAATTACACAGCAAAGTCCTGAAAAATTACCCAAAGAAAGTTGCAGTACACCCCAGACTTCTAAAACCACAAAATACAAATACTACATTAAAACAACAATAAACAGTAAAACAACACTTCCCCACCTAGCTACTACCTTACACTGTCTAAATTCTGCTTACCAGTAGAACTGCCTCATCTCTCTCAGTCACCAGCCTGCTACCTTATGTGGTTTAAATTCTACTTGCCACTCACCAGCAGAACCACTCAACTGCCTCAACCATATATGTGACCATGAGCTTGTTAGCACCAATACAATAACATCTCTGTTAGGCCATATCTACTCATCAGGAGAGCTGCTACAAGCAGTCTACCTCTCAACTGCTAAAGCTATAAAGACTGCTACTGGGCTTTACCAGGTGATCCCAACACTATAATACTTAGTTGACTCTAACTTCAATATCGCAATCATCTCCAAGGAGGATTCCATAACATGTGCTCAGGAGACCAACAAATCATTGTTTCTTACAAGGTTTATGCACCTCAATTTAGAGATTCAATCCTACTGCTCTCTCCTCAGTTGTTAGTTCATATTTGTAACAGTTCCAAACATGCAGCATAGAATTACCCTTTCTTTAAAAGTCAGCACACAGAGATTGTTCACTCTCCACATAGCAGTTTTACAAGCTAATGGCATCTTTCCTACAATTCTTACTTTTATTTCTTCTGTCAGTCCAAGGGATGACCCAAAGATAAAGCAGTCAATGCAGTTATGTGTTTCTTCCTTGGATTCAAACTGCTCTCTTGCACCCAGAAGCCAACACTGTGAAACCACAGCCACCATCGGATCTCCTGAAGATTTGATAGTAAACTTATGTCTAGCCATAACTTAATTCAGAAATTTCCATCTTTTTAGGAACCAGGGCCAGATTAAGGCAACCTGGGACCCTAGACCAAGAGAAATCTGGTCCCCACTTCACTGTAACCCCTTATTTTGGACAATCACCTTACTTATGCACCTCACATCAAAATGTTGCCAAGAATGCGAGCTAAACTAGGTCAACTATTCAGACATAGAAGAGTCTGACTCATGGCGCACTTCAACTTGCTGTTCACAGCTCAGTACTATCCATTATTGATTATGGCTTGGTAATATATGGCTCTGCCCCAGCCACATCTCTCAAAGGCTAAGCACTACCCTTAAAGTCTGTTGACTTATCACTGGCCTGATCAATTCACACACACTTATGACTGCTATCACCCTGACTGACTGGCTAAAACTGCAAATCTGGATCAAATACCAATCATGTATACTTGCCAAACAAGTGCTGCTTGGAGTCATGCCAGTTGGCGTCATATCTTTTGCCTAAGTCTCTCAGGTCCCATCACACACAGACCTCTGACATTGAACTTTTCTTGTTCCTAGAGTACGAACTACTCAATGTCAACAATTCTTCATCTACAGAGCCCCTAACTGGTTTAATAGTCTGGGCCTCCAACTGAACAATCTTCCATATATTGCCCAATTTAAAGCGTCTCCCTGCCAAGCGCATCATGAATGAAGCTGCTTGTGATTGCCTCAATTAATTGTACTCCTTGCCATCTGCCACCTCCAGCTGACATCTATCACAATGACGCTGGGCCTGGCTGCCTCCTCCTCCAATTGCATCACTTTCCCCCCACTAACCCCTTCTTTTGCTCTTACCCTCTTCCTAGTCTACCTGGTTAACCTCTGACCACTACATGTGCTGCCTCCTTCTCACCTCCTTTAACTCTTGCTAACACCCTACCGCTTAGACACCCTTGTCCCCCATTGTGTCATCCTCTCCCCTCTTTCCTCCCAGCCACCCTCATACTCCACTCCTACCTCACTTCATTTTCCTGACAATGCCTCACAGCTGCAACCTTTTCACTACTATGCCCTGCCACCTATCCCCTCCCTTATTTCCCTACCCTCTCCATTTCCTGTATGATCCCTCTTTTGCTTGTACTACTGTTTTGAAATGTTAATAGCTATGTCTAATGATTTTGTTTTGCTGTACACTAGAATGTATATGCTTCCTCCTCTGTCTGTTTTTGTAACCCTCTCCATTATGACATGGAACCTTTGTAAATGAGCCCCTTTGTGCTCAAAGGTATTTCTAATCGGAGAATGAATAAATAAATAAATAAAATGCCCCTTCGCCATGACTGCACCTCTTGGCTATTGCATATCAGTTGCTGAAACATGAAAACAGTGTTCTTACTGTCCCTAAAAAGTGGCATAAAATGCTTCAAATTAATGAAACTAATACTATCAGTATGGAAAAACAACAATAGCCCAAGTTTTGATAATTTAGAAAATAATTAATAATAGGCATGGTAGAAATAATTTTTGTATGTGAAATGTCATGATTTGCACTTCTCCAACGCCCCCAAGCCCAAACACACATATGTGCACTCACAGCCTGGGTGTTATCATGTTGTCCTGTCAGGTAGTATGAACCAGGATGTGGGAGTTTTATTAGGTAGGGTAGGGACCCACCTCTAAAACAGGCTGGTCCTGGGTGGTGTAGGAGTTAGGTTTGGGGTTTACTAGTGGGATTATGAAGTTCAGAAGGGAACATGGGGAAAAGTGAGTGAGTGTGTGGGGAGGGAGGGCATTGTAGTAATAATAGACCATGACTGCTGAGATTATACTGCAAAGCAGTGAACACTGGAAAAATTGAAAAGCCAGGATCCATAAATGGCAAGATTTACCGATGGGAATCTGGAAATACATTCATTTGTTCACCCTGAAACAGAGCTGTATCATGGTCAGAATGTGGTATGAGCGAGATGAGAGAATAAAAAAAAAAAAGAGTATGATTTTAATTGTATCACTGAAACTTATTGCAGATTTCTTTATTTTAGGAGTGAGATTAAATATTTATTTTTATTTATTGAGATATTGGAATTATAAACCTTTGAGTCAGAGACTCCTTTGCAAAGGCTCCTCATCATGGAAGTACAAAACATGGCCACATCACTTCCTCAGGCCCAAATTGTGTTGCACTAAGTAATAAATAACCATAATTTAACATAAAATACATAATCAGCCTCATCACTCTATTCCTATACAGATCCCCAAAAGTGAGGCATGCTCAGATACAAACTTCCGACTTGAAATTAACCAACATTTACTTGCCGACTAATACAAACTGACTGACTATATATTTACTGACATATATTATACCGACAAGTGTCTGCAACAAGTTTGAATATATATTTCATATCATAAGCACTTTTTAGCACAAAATCATATAACAGCTACTTAATTGTCATACTGCGAGCAGAGACAGTACTGCAAACAGTGTTAACATAAGCAGCAACTTCAGACTGCATAAGTGAAGTGTAATGGGCATACTTTTAACATTTTAGCACAAACGTCTACTTACCAGTTTCTGTGCTTCTAATTCAGAATAAGTTTAACTCATTAAGCAGCTTTGTTGCTCATTCAATTAAAATCAATATTTATTGAAAATTTAAAAATCACAAAGGAACTGTTACAGCACCATATTATGTGCCATGTCATGAACAAAGTCTTTTGGTAGTTGTATGTCAATATCAGCAACAACATTGCTGATTCTTTTCCTCCTTTTGGCGTATTGTTTCTTTATGGGAGATTTAGGGAGTCCCCAATTTATTTTTTCAATTGTGGTATCAGTCATAGTTTGCTCATTTCTCAATTCCTCAACAAACCTATGGATACCAACATGGGATGTGACAATCAGTGTTGCAAGCCTCCTGTGCCATGCCTCTACTTTGTTTTGAGTTCTCGGTATCCTGGTCTGCATTTGAGAATGTACTGACCAGAACTGCGGGGAGGGGTATAAAGGGGCAGCTCTTACAGCAATGTTATTCCGCATTCTACTCCTAATCCTGCCCAAAATATAATTCTCCTCAAACCACTCTAGGATAGGAACACTCTCCGGAGGCATTTCTGGCTTTATTTCCTCATATACAGTACAGTGCTATTTTTTCTGGTGGTAGAAAAGCTAATGCTACTAGTTGCTGCATTTTTAGACTGAAATCTGGGTCTGAGCTATACATTGGTGCAAGACCCAACCCCTGAATCTTTCGCCATACAATTTGCTTAGATGAAAAAGGCAACCCTTGTTTGCAGCATTGGGGAACTCAGTCTTGCAGGCATTTATAGCAGCTTGTTTGAAGTCAGTTATAATAACACTGGGGACAACATGCAATCGTACTCCTCAGCCCGTCTTGCAGGTCCTGAAACATTGTCAGATAACACTCCTCAGATTTTGCAGACATCAGTGCATAAACCAATGGCAGTACTCTGCATGTCTCTGTATTGCCAACAGGTGCATGTATAGAATAAAGCTGACAGAACAGGTGTGGCACCGTTCTGAACATTCCATCCATGATCCAGTAGTCAGCACATTAATTTTTCAATATTTTTTTTGTGGTGAATAGCAACACCTCTCATTGCCACAAGTTGCATCTCTAGTTAACAAAGATTGCCCATTCACTGTTGTAAATTTGTGAGGTATTGCAACCTCCTTCAGTGTTCAGGATCAGGGCTATATTAACTCACCTTGCAAGCTAATTACTTGCCTAATTGATTGTAGTCATCAAGTTCTGACAAACATCCATACACAAACCTGCAGTCTCACTTTGGATAAGTTGTGCTGGTGTGTCATGGGTTGTCAATGCTCTTTTCTTCAATGCCACAATTGCTGAGTCTATGGGAGCAGCACAAGCATCGAGGGCTATGGTTTATGTTCTTTGGTTGCCGAAGATGATGTCGTTCACCAACAAATAGGGTCAAGAAATATGGCGTGGCATGCCAAAGACTACAACTTTGGCAACACCAATAAAACAAGTCATTCCGACTCCTTTCTTTCACATAAAGGTAGCCAGCAATGCTTAGTTTTGGGTGTCCATGCTGTGAAACAATATCACAAACTACAGCATCAGAAACTGACGAGGTTGCTTCTGCCATTTTGATTTGATAGGGTGAAGCACCAGTAAAACGGCCTGTCTTTATGCATTGCAAACAGCAATGTACAGCCTATCAGAGAATGTATTATTAAGTGCAATGATGGCTATCTCAGACACTCTGCCTTTAACTTGCCGCTAGATTTGCCTCTACGCCATTTGCAGCCCAATTACTTGCTGCAAGACTACAGTGCAATTGTCAGCTTTACCAATCAGCTGTGTGTGTTGGGAGAATCTTCATCGATAATACAGTAAGAGTGGGAAGGTAATAATCGGAAATAAAATACGGGATTTTTGCCATTGGGATGTTTGCAGTCGGAGATCGTACTAGACCCGTTACTTCACCTTGAAATACAGCATTCCCTTAATTTTAACATGAAGTGCCATTGATTTGAATGGACTTCACTTTGCTTCACCTGTTTATTGCTATGTGAATTGAATTTTGCATTGATTCATGGGATGGCAGATCACATGGGCTCTATATTGTCTTGCACAGCCTCAGTTCTGTGTAGTGTGTGTAGTGAAAGCTGGAGACAGTTTGGTCTCAGAGCTCTGAGAATCAAACCATCAATAAAGCTTTAAAAGATCATTTTGATCCAATTATTTTGTTCCAAATTTAGTACATCGACTGTAGGAAGCCCTCCTGTGCTTAGATCATTGAGTGTTGATTGTTTTTGTGTTCATTTTGAATGTTAATTTAGAACATTCAGCCTGTGTACTGACAGACACTGTTGAAGTGTGATTCAGGGAGGATGTATCTGTGGTGGAGTGAGATTCACATGAGAAAGGTAGTCTTTCCAACTGTTTTGTACTAGCGTGTGTCAGTATTTGTGTGTTTATGTACACACAGTAACATGAACTTATTTTTGATAATTATTTTCTGTTTGTTGTGGTGCAGTGCATATTTTCATTCTGTTTAAAAATTTGGTTATATAGTGTACTGCACTGTTAAATTAGCATTAACTCACTGTAGTGTTTGTGAGTATGTGTGAGTGCCATCAAGTCAGACACATTTTTATTGTGCCACACAGAAATCACCGCACTCTGAATTGGTTGTCTGTCTGTGGTATTTTTACTGCTTCCTTCTATCTAGATAGTGAACTGCTACTGCAGTGCCCCCCATCAACTAGCAAAGGTATAATTTATTTTTCCAGTTTTGCTCTGTGTGAACACTGGTTCAGGTGAGTTTGTGCCTGTGTGACTGCATCTCTCTTTATAGTGTGCAGTCTCTGCCTGTATGTTTGCATCTGTTTAGCACCAAATCAGCATCTGTAAGCCACAGTTGTTGTTTTTGGCTTCCCATCCACCAAAAATTTTAGAAATCTCAATTTGTTGTGAATTTTCTATGTAATCCCAATAAATGCCTGCAAAGAGATGTGCATGCAAAGATGCTTCTGGCCATGGCACTGCTGCCAGTGGCAAGAGTGGCCGTGGGCATAGTAATAGTATGCAGCGAAGTGCATAGTTGATGCCAGTAAAGGGTTTCTCTGACTATGTTTTACAAGCGCATTCAGTAGCTTTAATCATGGTTGGAGATTCTGTTGCCCACACTGGTGGTAGTGAGATTGCTGATGGCAACAAGTTGGCGGTTTCCCAAATATTGTGAGTCTAAAGGCGACCATAAGTCAGAGTGTAGTAGATGTCACACTCCTGATGTCTCTATCCCCATCCCACATTGGTTGAACATGATTTTGATGCTGATGATGAGTCATCGCAGATGTCATGTTTCCAGTGCTGGTGAAATCATGCCTGTGCCATCCAACCCTTCAAATGTTGGAGAAAAAATATCATATGATCATAATGATGCTGTGGTTGGTACTTGTTCTCCACAGGTCAGCATCAAGCTGACACTGGATGTGGATGAGGAATATAATGATGATCTTAGTGACCCCAGTTGGGAGGCAGAGAAAAAGAAATTAAAGGTGACTATGTATAAACAGTCTCAGTCTGTTGGTGTTAAATCACCCCTCTTCAAAGTTGTGATGTGCCAGTTTCTGTTGATGATGATGCCCTAGCAGTAGTCATCATAGACAGTAGGCTGGTACAGCCCAAGTGTAGCCAGCAAAGAAATCATGTAGTAGTACACGCTCATGTCATTGTCTAAAGAACTGGTGCTCAATCTGCAGCATCAGAGACCAGTGAAAACTAAAAGTAAGGTGATCAAGATCCTCGTTCGGCATTTTTGTACAAGATCCAAGTGATGAAGCAGTGGCAATCTGCCAGCTTTGCCAAGCATGTGTCAGATGTGGTAAAAGAGCAATCATCTTGGCACCTGGGGCCAACATACACATTTGAAGAACAGGCACATGACACTGTGGACTTGGCACCAAAGGGAGCTAGTGTTATAGTGGGTTGTTCACCCTCATCCACCTATTAAGCATGTTAACCCCTTCCATGACTGCAAGTAGCCCAAGTGGCCATGTCTGTAGTAGTGGTGAAATAACAGCTGAGGATTACTACAGGCATGAGGAGGATAATGAATTTGAATTGTGGTCAAGTGGTGGTCAGAGTAGCAGCAGTGGTGGTAGTCTATGCAGCAGTATTTCTAGTCCAACTTCAACCCCTGTGCTTAAAATGGGTAAAATAGCATTGTGTGGATTGACACCATGTTTCCAATGACATTTACTACTATTTAGAGTTGCCACTTCAAAGTAAACAACCACTCCAGTAAACAGTGACTGTTACTACAGAGGCTGCTTTTATTTTTATACATAACATCTCTAAATAGTACTAAAACTCATAAATAGCACATACATAAAGGTTAATGGAATGCACATGCAGTATCCAGTTTCTGACATCACAAAGGGGCTGAGGGTACATATCTGGTGGCATGTCAGGCATGGCTCTATTTTTATGGGGGTATACATTGAGGTGCTATAACTTTAACTGGAGTGAAGTGCATGGAATTTTAATACCACTCAATAGTGGAAAGGTCAGCTATTATATATGTGTGACATGAGCTGGGTACCTGGCAGTGGTGACTACCTGCTCTTTAACAGAATATGTGCTGTCATTAGCAAACACAGTCAGCCTCTTAAATAGAACTGTCCATTTGTAGTAGGCAGTTCCATTTAAATCCTGCCATTTATAGATACCCTCCTCCTGGTGGCACTTAACTACTGTAGCACACCATATCCAGCCACCCGTCCATCTGTCTGAAAGTGAGTGAGAACCGCAGACAGACAAAGCCACTAATCTGTCTAATAGGAGAGAAAATGTGTTCCTGTACCCATGACCACAAGTAACCCACAGCCAGCCAAAGTCACTAGTCAATATGCCAGTGAGAGGAATATGTTCCTGTGCCCATGACCACAAGTAACCCGCAGCCAGCCAAAGCCACCAGTCGCTATGCCAGTGAAAGGAATGTGTTCCTGTTACCAGGACCTGCCAGAAGGAGCCTGCATTCAGCCACAGCCACCACACATCTTATTATCAGTAGTTTACAGTGAGTATGTACTAATTTGTCATACTATAGAATTTTCTTGAGCTGTGTGAATGCTTCCTTTAACATTTTGTAATGCACTTGAGAAAAATGATGTTCTTTTTACAGGTCTACAGTTTAAAACAGTGTAACAGACGGAGGACAGGAATACTACAATACTGTCTACTACCACCTATAGGATATCAGTTTCAGGTAAATATATCAATCTTATTTCATCACTTCTTTGAGGTATTTCATTTTTCTAAGCCAGTGTGAATCATGCAAAGTAGGTGACAGGTGCAGCAGATAATATATTTTTCGTGCACATCAGTCACTGGCTTACTTCAGCATACTGTGAGGTTGAAAAAAGTTTTATCCGGTAATGACAAGATGTCTTGGAATGTAAATAGTTAAGACACTGGGGCAGTGCATGTCACATGCATTAAAGTTGTTATTGGTCTTGGTGTGGTTTACTAATAGCTTGGTATCTGTTAAGCAGGATATAACAAAGTAACTGCCACACTTAGAACAGAATGTGTCGGTGAAAATTAAATGAAGTAAGAGCTATTTCTTCTTTGTCTGTTTGCAGAAAACATTTCAGTGCTGCGTGCTGCCATTGGTGCTTCTTCAAATAAGAACACATGATGCAATTGATATGAATCCAGACCTCGAGAATACACAGAAAACCTGTAAAGAAGTCAAAACAAAACCATTCAGAAACTTGCTTCCAAATTATTCCACCCCTCCCAAAAAAAATACTTACCATTCATGGCTTAACAGTTTTCCTACAGCAAATTTCTCAGCAAGCCTAAAAATGCATAACCAAAGTATGACTGGGTGACCTGTGAGAGAAAAAACAGCAATGATTACGTGTGTGTGTGTATATATATATATATATATATATATATATATATATATATATATAAATGTAATGTCTGTTTCTGTGCAAAAACATGGCGTGCAAGATACAGTAACTTACCAATGGTAGTATGAGTACGCACACACATAGGGCATCATGTTACAGCCAGCACAGCAAACTTTCTGACCAACATTGCATCATCACATTATTGTTCACACGATGGTCATCTGTGGCTATCATCATTTGGCAAGACACTGTTGATCAGCCCAGTCAGCGCAGGCAGCAGAAGAAAGAGGTACAGCAACAGCAGGTGCCATCGTTGTCGGGAGTGTGTGCATGCATACATCAGTGCATCAAGAAATAACTGAGAATTTTCCAAACATTTTATCATGTAATTTCTCTTCATCTGGGCTTTGGCATTTTGAGACACTGTGACAGCAGCAATTTCTGTGGCCACACTTATGCAAAGTGGGTGCACACGTACATCAGTGCGTCAGGAAATAATTGAGAATTTCTGAACATTTGATCATATAATTTCTCTTCATCTGAACTTTGGCATTTTGGGACACTGTGACAGTGGCAATTTCTGGGGCCACACTTATGCAGAGTGGGTGCATGCACATAAAGTGCATCAGGAAATAATTGAGAATTTTCTGAACATTTGATCATGTAATTTCTCTTCATGTGAACTCTGGCATTTTGGAACATTTGACAGCAGCCAAAAATTGTAGGAACACAGGCCAAAAACAGTTTAAAGAAAATAACAAAAAAAAATGGTGTCCTTCCTTCCTTATATTCCTGCTTAATCAATCTCTGTTTACCAACAGGAAATATAATTTTGTGCTCAGTAATGTTTTCTTCCTGTTCTGGGGTGCTTCTGGAAAAGCAGCAGTGATTTTGAGCAGTTCAATAATCTGAAAAAGCGGCATATGCGCACTGTCAGGTGTCCACTGCACAGCCCCCTGAAAACATATATGATGGCTGACTTGGTCAACTTTTGATGGTATAAATAATATATACTGTATGTACAGTATTATTTGTGCCATCATCAACATGTACCGAGTAATCAATCATATATGTTTTCAGAGGATAACAGTGGCGCCTGCCAGTGTGCACACATGCTGTAGCATATTATTGCACTGCTCACTGCTGCTTTCACAAACACCCCACAACAGGAAGAAAACATTATTGAAACAAAAATATCTTCCCATTGATAAACAGAGATTATTAAGTAGGAATACTAGGGAAGGGAAAGACACCTTTTTAGATTATTTTCTTTTAAACTGTTTTTGGGCAATGTTCTTACAATTTTTAAATAAACAAGGTTATGAGAAGAAAGACGGAACACAAACTTAAAATTATACACTAAACAGTGCACAATGGAGGGGATGTACTAACAACAACAAAAATGGAAAGTGACCACATCAGGCCCAAATCAGCTTGTGTGGCAGGTAGTTGGACAGGTTGCCACCATCACTTGCTGCAGGTTGTGGTGGTGGAGCAGCCACTTGATCCATGGCCCTCCCTGCTTCCACCACCACATTCAGTTGGACACCGTGCCTCCTCTTCCCAGCAAGGACAGCAGGTGCATTACTGCCTGTTCTGCAACCTTGGCCTGCCACTGTACATGGTGGTGGTTGTACTGGTGGGTGCACTGACCACCTGTGCCAGGTGCATTCCTTTGGGGTCACATCACACCTCCACACCACACAGATTACATTTCACTACACTGCTGTCCCCAGGCAATGTAATAAATAACTCCAACACTAATGAGGTGTGGGAGGACGGGCACAGGTGGGGGCCCAGGTGTTGTTGGAGCCAGGGGCTGCTGCACAGTTGGGGCAGGTGCAGAAACCTGCTGCTGCTGTGACTGCTGTGGCTCCTCCCTGACTTCCTGCTGCTCAGCCGCTGGTGCAGGAACCATAGCAGGTGGTAGCACTGGGGGGTACTGGTAGTTGCAACAGGAGGTGGTGCATCCATGGCACCAAGTCCACTACCTCCTGCTTAGGGGGCTCTAGTCAAGGTGGTGCTCCATTCCAAATGCAGCCTGCCACTACGTGTATGTGTACACCGATGTGATCTCCCCTGCCACGTCTGTGAAAACCACCTCTCCTCCTCCATTCTGGTCTCTCTCTCTCTCTCTCTCCTCTCACACACACAAATAAAATTAACAATTAACAAATACTATACTGAAATACTGCACAAACACAAATCCAGACAACAAATAGGCTTTCAAAATACAAAAAATCAGCTAATTAGCAAAAACATTAAAAGGTTTATGGTAGTTTTAGTTTCTAGATGTAATCTCCTCTCTAACTCTCTGTTCAACCAGCTCTACAAGGCGAAAGTGAAACTCACTTTCAAGCATGATTCACGTCCTGCCTGCCTGAAGCATGTAACCTAGACTGTGTAAACCATGTGATGTTTGTGGGCTGCCTGTAAATTCTCCTCTGCCTTTAAAAGCAGTAAGGCCCGAATTGAGCAACATAAAGTCATTATCATCATTATCACAAGGCAAAGTGGCTAAGGAATATTTTTACGTAAGCACTACATAGGAAGGGGAGTAACACAAAGTGGGCTACTTTGCGGCGGAATTTAACATCACTGCATCTCTAATCATGGTTGACAAATGTCTATAGTCTCCTGGGAGAGTATAATTGTACCGTTTTGAAAAACTGGACAGACCAAGCAATAAAAATACATCTTTCTTATACTAAATTTATTAGTAAGATTCTCTATCAGGAAGCAAAGGAGAAGGATCTAAGAATGTTTACAAACCTTAATGTGTCAAATTGGCTGGTGAGAAATACTAAAGAATGTTCCTTGAAGTTTTATTTGAATGCAATGTAAAACCGGCACAAAGAGACACATACTGACCATCTGTAGATGTGAGACTTTCTCAGCAATACCTTTGCATCTAGATAAAAAAGAACAAAATATTTCAAGAGCTGCAATTGTTATTTACATGAGATCGAGGAACTTCACCATGTGATAATGAGATGCTGATGGTACAGTAAGATAATGGAAAAATATTTGGCCAAATTTTTCAGTTCATGTTATGTACCCACTAGATATCTTCCTGACTTATTGTTCAATGCAGAAAATTTGGATATTCTTCATAATCTTACAACTTTTCTCTTGTCTGCTAAAAAATCAGAAATGGGACACAGTAATGGAAATCCTTAGTATACACTGTTATTTTACCTTAATCCATCCTGCAATAGTATCTCTAGTCTTCCTGTAGGATTTGGAATTACAGGTATTGAATGATCTTGAGGATGCAGGAAACCAGACACAAACCCTGTTCACCCCATTTACACTTATATTGAATAAGTTCAGAAAGAGTTATTTAAGGACTATAACACAGTGTGGACTCTCTTAAATATTATATTAACTTCATTTTTGATGAATCTCCTCCTTAAAGACTTAGGCCCCATTTTCCAAAGCAGATGTGTGGTGCAAGAGCAAATGCAACCTGCAAGTGCTGAGATGCATAATGTCATGATATTTAGCCAGAGAGCATGCGCGTACACCAGCATATGCATGATAGTGCATAGGTAATGTATGTAGCACAGAGAAAGTGGGTGGACATCTGCATATGCTGTCAAGTGAATATTCAAATGAAATGCACTGCTGCACGTGGTGCAACATAGACATACATTGTGAAAGATAGGTATAAAACAGGCAGCTCTTAATCAGCCAGCTACCCTGTGGCAGGCACCAAAACTGCACTGGGGATTGACACACACACACACACACACACACACACACACACACACAGACAGACAGACAGAAACAGAAACCCAAAACAACGGCATGGCAGGCCTTGTGTTTGTCATAGCTGCAGTGATGGCTGATGTGAGGAGACTAAGGGAACTTCAGGCTGGCTGACGGCAGCCCGCAAGCGGTATACCCAACAGAGACAGTACTGTCCCTATGTTTGTATTGCACAGCTTACAGACACAGAGATTGTGGGCGGAATTAACTCAACAGGGCACTTCTCAGACAGCTCTGTGAGCTGCTCCATGATGAGCTGCAGACACACACACAGAAGCCATGTAATGGCAGTGGAGACAAAGGTCACTGCAGCCATATGCCTGCTCACCACGAGAAGCTTCCAGATACCTGTGGGTGACATCCTGGTATCATCCAGTAAGCCACATCCAGGCTCCTTTCACAGTTCTTAAATGCCATACTGCCCCATGCTAATGAGTACATCAAATTCCCAGCATAGCAGCAGAGTTGACAGAAACAAAGCAGAGCTTCTACAGATGGCACACCTATCGGGTGTACTTGGCAATAGATTGCACCATGTGCTGAGAGCACCACCTGGCATTGACACCGAACTGTACAAGAACCACAAGAGATACCACTCCATTGGTGTGCAATGCCACAGGGTGCATCACCTATGTGTATGCCAAATACCCTGGGAGTGCACATGATGCCTTCCATATGGCACCAGCCAGACCTGTGCCACCACTTTGCATCCAGGGACATAACCAAGGGCCATCTTGTGGGTGGAGTGCAACCATAGCAACAGAACAGGTGTACACAGGGTACCAAGGGGTACAGCCATGGGAGATGTACAGGGGCACTACAGGGTGGCGTGCTGAATGGAATACAGACATGCATATGGTCCACAGGTGGTGGAAAGAGGAACAGGGCATGTGGGACAGGACAGGCAAGCACATGTATCACCACAACAGCATGTGAGCACACAGATGGCCACAGGACACCAAAGGCAGGAAACATGGCAGACATGCCATGTAGGCAGCTCTGGTCAGGAATGACAGGGCCCAGATGCAACAGAGGAGACATCATGATCAATGTCAGGCACCTGCAGCCACTGGTGGTGTCAGTGCACATGGACAGGCTAGCGTACTGGATGTGATTGTGGCGACAGTGGGCGTACAAATGCAGGAGCAATTTAACGAGTGGCTGCTGTAATGCTGCCACAACCATTTCAGAGTGTACAGGTGCAAAACAGCCATTGAAAGTGTTGCAGGCCCATGGGCAGTGCAAGATATACAAAAACTGCAATGGATTAACAACAGATCTCCTTTCCTTGCACAGGTGACAGTCGTGCCCCCTCTGTCCATGGATGCTAACACTAATACTGCGGCCCACATCTGAGGTGGAGGAAAGGTACAATGAGGCACAAACAGCAAACTAGGAACATCATAGAGCATGTGTTCAGCATCCTGAAAATGCAGTTCCGATGCTTGGACGATCCAGGGTGCCCTACAGTACAGTCCACAGATGATCTGTGACATATTCTAGCCCATTGCATACTACACAACATGGCCATTTACCATGGAATTGTGGTCCAGGACCTTGAGGGCAACAGAGCCGAGGATGTGGAGCCCACAGAAGGTGGTGTGCAGCTGTGGTACGAGAGGAATAACCCATGGATGGTCATCATGAGACATCGGCACGGAACCCATCATGCAAGAACACTTCGGTGACAGAAGGTGAGTATGGGTGGTAGATGTGACACAGTAGCCATGCAAGCATGCACAGTGTACATGAGTGGATGTAAGCACACATGGTAATGGTGGGTATGTGGCGTACAGCATTGGATGGTGTGAACACTGGTATGGGAATGTTTTCTGAAACACATGTCACATAAGCCAAGAACAGCGCACAGATGTCCAGAGATACGGTAATGTAGGTGGCATGGTTCAGAGACATTCCAATGGCACATACCACAGTAGTTTTGCCACAGGACACTCTTCACTCCCATGCCATGCCCACGACAACAGGTACCGCAACCATGTGCCCCATGACATTCATGCCTGTTGACAGTGCAGCATGGTGTGGCGATGATGTGGGTATGGTTGTGGCACAGTGTATGGCGACAGGTCATAGGGGACACAGCGTGGACCACCTGCAGCCTGAAGAGTCACAGGCTGGCAACAGTGTGAAAGGACTCACCAGGTCTTGTGCATCGGCCCCCACAGACACGTATGGAGCCCCTGCATGAGGTATACCCATAATGGTGTGTTACAGGGTGACACCTGGGGTGAGGGCTGTGACCATGTCGATTAAAACTTATATTCCCATACATCCACGGGACCTGGGGGTCACACATGTGGTGGGCTGGATTCATGTTGACATGGGTGTACATGAGCGGGCACCTCCATGGAGTGCGTGGTGTGACATTGAAGTGAACACCACCACAAGGGGTTGGTGGACATGAGGTTGGGCATTTGGGAGGTGGTGGCACCACAGAATCCACTTGGTGGTCACACGGGAGTGCTAAGGTTGCTGCTAGGTGCCTGTGAGGGGTTGAAAAGCAAAGCTCACAGCTTCTGACACTGTGTGCTCATGTATGGTTGAAGCAAGGTCCCCAGAGCCACTGTATTGTCCTTGTGGTGTGCTTGATAGCCCCCATGAGCTTTGCATGGTGAACGCAGCCTCCTCCTCACAGAGGTGTAGCACTGTCTGCAACACCTCAATATCGTCACGGAGTTGGACCTGGGCATCCATGTCAGCCATCAGTAGCAGTGCATGGTCAGCAAGCAATGGTTCCTAGGAAGCTGTTGCTGGTCAGGGTCTGCTGGGTAACCGGGGGGTACCTGGCACATGACAGGTGGATTGTGTTGCACACCCTGTCCCATTGCCTGGTGTGGGAGATAGGACACATGTATGGGCTGTGTGTGGTTATTCTGCCTGTACCTGCTGTAGGACAGGCTGCTGTCTGGCACCATTCCCTGTTGCAGGTCCAACACACCCTGCCATAGCACTGCTGTGGGCCACAGTGTGTCACCCTGTAGCTGTGTTGTGACAACTACCAAATGATGGACAGTGGGCTGCGCAGAGGCCAGCCTTGGATGGTTTCCATCAGCATGTGGTGCATGAGGTGGAACACCATGGGGAACTGTGGATTCTGTATCCTGGACAACACTGTCTATGGATGAGTCCCCATGGACAGTGTCAGGGCAAGCACCTCCCCAGGGTCTAGGATATCCAGCTCTGTGACTACTAGGAGTGCCTCACCCAACAGGGATGGTGTGGCCTGATCCGGAGGCACACGGCACAACCATAGCAGTTACAGTAGCCACTGTTGTCGACACATGGTGTTGTGCGCCAAGCACCTGTGGACCACCACTGGTCCCAGCTCATGCTGGTGCTGTGATAACAAACTGAAGACATAGTTAGGACAGTAACACCGTAGTAACATATGGACAAATACATGCCCATGAGCCCATGTACACTAGATGTGCAGGCAGTATGACACTCTTGTGGAAAAGGCGTGGCTGACCATAGTAACACTTGCAGTGTAGACAAATATGATGGTGTGCACATGCCTACAGTGGATGTGAGGGTGGTGCAGAACAGCCACACCAGACTGTGCCCTGTGAACATGACTGCCCTGTGTTGAATCCTACAGGTGAGGATTTGACTGTACATGTGCATACTCACAGTGCTGGGCCTGTGTGAAGACCAGCCTCCTAGCCACCACCAGAACATCCTGCAGAGCCACCTGGCAGAAGGTTGTCACCATCAATGCCTCCTGCACGGACATCTGGCTGGCACATGATGGTCCCTCCCTCCGTGGCCTGCTGGTCCTGATGTACCTGTGCCAGTAGGCCCTTTGCCTGCACCCTGAGGCCATTGACACACTTTCTGCACTCCTAGGTGGTGCAGCTGTATACCACCTGTACATTCATGGCCTTGGACACCTCAGTCCAGCCCTGTTCATATTGCTACGGTGTCCGTCCTATGACTGAGTATATTCTCCCTCAGGACATAGGCCTCAGTCAGACCTTAAGCTCATTCTTTGTGAATTTGGTCTTCTACACTTGGCAGATGACATCTCTGGTGCTAAGGGAACACATTGACAAATCATGACCAGCCTGTATGGCATGGAGCTGTGTTCATCAAACACCACAGCACCTAGAGTGGCCCACACAAACAATGGAAGCAAGTCCTACCTGAAAGGATGCAGTTCCTTCTGTACACCACCATGGCCTGGTGGAGCATCCCTGCTCTTATGCTAATAGGCATGCAAATGAGCTGAATGCATTCGGTTATGAGATGCAAATGTCTTGGATGGGCACAGACTGTATAATTAGGTCATTTGCATATCCTGGCTGAATATTGCTGTGTGCCATGCATTACACATTGTTTTGCGCATATCCGGTTGTATGGCAGACCACTATGGTGCACATGTGCTAGCATCTGCACAATGTCAACACACATCATTGCACTACTCACAACGTGCCAGGTGCAATACAGTGGCATATGCATTCCATATTGAGCAGATGCGATGTAAGTCAGCTGAGCGCCGATGCACACATGCCGTGCAAGCACAGTATATAGCCGTGTGGATGGCACCAGTCGCGGGCGCTGCATGGCCTCCAAAATGGTGCCGCATGTCTGCCATGCATGTGGGTTAGCGCAGGTCATGACCCTGATTTACCACCCAGCCATATGTTATCACGCATGCCCAGTTGTCCGACAGTGCGACCCTGTCGCTGCATCTGAATCGCATGAATCACATGACACACGCAGAACACACGGCATGCTCAATCGCGCAAAGAGACAGCCCAGCCTGCTGTGTTGCACATTTGGGACACACTGCAAAGGACAGGTCAGGCAGAATGGCAAGGGTGTCAAGGCATGGGGCCGGCCAGCAGGTGGGACCACAGGTGGTCCGTTACAGAACTGGCAAATCTGGTGGACCTTGTAGTCCCTTAGAGGGCACCTGTTTGGCCTGGAGGACCTGAACAGGCCCAGGTAATTTGTGTGGGCTGAAATTGCCAGCAGGCTGCAGCGGAGGACAGGTGTAGTGCAATCTGGGGATCAGTGCTGCCACCGGTATGGTGACATGCCAGAAGTACAGGGACAGGCTTGACAGTTATTGGATCATGGTGCAGGATGGCTCTGTGTCACATCCAGGTATGTAGGTTATCCACATATGTGCCCACTCTAGTCAGATAATTGCAGTGTGCCACTGTCCAAGGGTGCATGTTAGGGGACCATGGCGTTGCAGTACCACCAAGACACTGTGGATCATGGACATGTCACACATTGTGACAGTGGCCCAGAACACCATGCCATGTTCAGATCATGGTGCATGTGTCATTCGACTGTCCTGCATGTCTGCACATATGTGCACAGCCACCTACCATAGCAGGCAGGATGATGACTGGGTGGACAGTGCGACACACTTTCTGTTGCAGACTGTGGGCACCGTGCGGTGCTCAGGAGTGCATGCCCCATGCCTGACTGTACATGGACACACTCCTGTGTCCCGAGTGTCTCAGAGATGCTGTGGCATGGGGCAAGGCCATGCAGCACAAAGAAGGTGTGGCTGTGAGTGTCACATACAATGCAGGGTACACATGGTGGGTCACTGCACAGGGTGCTGGTGGTGTACTACCGGTACCCTTTGGGCAATACATGCATATGTGGGCTATGGGACACACTTTCCAGATTGTTAGGCTTGTCATGGTGGTCTGATCTCCACTGTGGGACATGCCTCCAGGCACGTGTGTACAGGAGGCACCACCATTACTGTAACATGTGTAACTGGGCTGTGGGGGGCATGTGTGGAATGTCCTGGATTTCACTGTGTCCTTTTTAACCTGTCCCTCTTGCAGACCTATCAGCCAGTGCCAGGTGGGCATCCAGGGGCAAGCCTGTGACAGGGATGGAGGTCACGGGACAGCCTTGGTGGGGGCACAGTGCATCAGCCAGTCGTATAGTATACATGCATGTGTCGCATTGCCTTATCACACATGACCCTCATTATAAACATGTTGCGTCTATGGTGCACGTGCATGTGGCTGCTGTGATGTATGCTCCACAGGTGCACATGTGGCATATACCCCTACAGTGCCTGCCATGCCCATGCATGTCACCCACTCTGGGTATCATATGCCATCCATCATTGCATGGGCATCAAGCTCATGAGTCAGTGCTGTTGACCTCCATTGCTTACACACAGCCACCATGTAGCCACATCTGTGCTGGGCAGGGGCCCAAAGCATGTCTGCACTGCACAATATGCACTATGGGCCATGCTGAACATCATGTGTACCCATGCTGATGCCTGGTGGTGGTGGCACCTGTGGCATATGCACACCTGCCAGCCTCTGTGTGTGCGACGTGACCTGTGATGCCCAGAGTGCCCATGTTGCACATTCACGAGCACAGTGTGCACTGCAGGTGTCACACACCTGTGCACTGGACCGGTATCCCACAGCCATGGGCTGTGTATGCACAGCTACCTGCACCATGTCTGTAGTATTGTTATAATGTTGCACATGCCATGTGCTATTGGACCATTGTGCTGTGCCACCCACAGACTCATACACTGTAATGCAGTGTCTGGCACACCGTATGGCTGACTAGACATGCACTGTCCTTCATTAGCCAGCAGACAGGTCCTCCACACAGTGACTGGCTTGCACACAAATGTACACTGTGTATTGTAACAGATATTCAATAGTATCCTGGTACTGTGATGAATGCCTTACTACATATGATCCACTGTCATCTGTTCTGCATGTGGCCATCCTGGTGTTGCCACACTGTATGTCCATGCATGGTGCTGCGGCGCTGTGCGTGCATGCATGTCATGTGCCTCTCCATCCTGGTGCTGGCATGCTGCAGCACTCACATCCCGTTGTGTCCATGCAACCATGGGTGTATCCATCACAGCATGCCAGATGTGTGTGACCTTGGCCTGTGTCCAGACATCCACCGTTGTGGTCTACCAACAATGGTCAATGGTCCCATGCCATGGCTTGCACATTGCAAGCACATCCAATCCCCGCTGTCAGTGCATCCACGCCACGTACCTCACACTGTGTGCATAGTGTATGGGCACAGTGTGTGCATACACAGTGCTGCTCACTGGTGCCTGACACCATTGACAGTGGCATGTGCATTGTCCACATCAGGCCATGCTGTGTGCAGGCATGCTGTGCTGACCTGTGTTGCTGTTTGTTCCACGTGCCATTCCCACACCACTGCTACCCCAGTGCTGTGGACATGTGTATGCACATTTGCTACATGTGTAAGCCTCTGCATTGTGTGTGCCCTACTCTGTTGTTTGCCCAGTGTGCACAATGCAGATTTTCACTGTGTGGGTCTGCCTGTCATGGTGATGCCAATGCCCTGATGAGCGGTGTCCTGTGCTGTTTCACGGGGACATAGGCTGGGATAGTGGTATGCATGCCATCCAATGTGAGGCATTGCCCTGGCCGGCAGCTGTACATGGGACAGTGTCATGCTTGTTCCTTCCATGTCTCTCTGGTGTGTACCAGTGAGTGCTTGTCCTGCAATTGCTGGTCTCCCAACAGGCATGACTGCACGGTCCAGCCATTGGGGTGGTGCTGTGCATGCATGTGTACACATCTCCAGGCAGCTCGACTGAGTGTTTTGTTCCCACAGGTCACAGAAACATAAAACATAGACTTTGATAGCAGATAAGGACCGGCCGACCTAGTCTGCCCATTTCCTACCTACAGGATAAGCTGCAGATCCTAGCTAACCAACAACCTATTTCTTCCAACCCCTACAAAATTGCCTTATGTCTGTCCCATGCATTCTTGAATTCTCCCACAGTTTTAGACCCCACAGCCTTCTCAGGAAGGCTGTTCCACGCATCCACCACCCTCTCTGTGAAAAATACTTCCTCACATTGCCCCTGAACCGCCCCCCATCTTCAAATTGTGTCCCCTTGTTCTTGCAATCTTTTTTCTGAAAGATGCTACCCTCTTGGACTTTGTTGATTCCACTGAGGTACTTAAAAGTTTCTATCATGTCCCCACTCTCCCTCCTTTCCACAAGGCTATACATATTAAGCTCCTTTAGTCTCTCCTCGTATGGCTTCTCTTGCAGACCCTGCACCATTTTAGTTGCCCTCCTCTGAACTGCCTCTATCCTGTCTATGTCCTTGTGGAGATAGGGTCTCCAGAACTGGATGCAGTACTCCAGATGGGGTCTCACCAACTGTCTGTACAGAGGAATAACAACTTCCTGTTTTCTGCAGGTGATGCCTCTCCTACTACATCCCAGTATCCCCAGCCCTCCCTACTGCCTTCTCCCATTGCTTGCTAACCTTAAGGTCATCTGATATGATTACCCACAAGTCCCTTTCTATTTTGTTGTTGTTACTACCTCCCCCAATTGTGTAATCTTCCCATGAGTTTTTGTTTCCCAGGTGCATTATTTTGCACTTCTTTGCATTGAATCCAGCTGCCATACTTCTGACCATTCCTCCAACCTTGCCAAGTCCCTTCTCATCCTTTCCCACCTCCTTGTGTATCAACCCTGTTGCAAATCTTTGTGTCATCTGCAAAGAGGCATACTTTTCCTTCCAGTCCCTCTGCAATGTCACTTATAAAGACATTAAAAGGACTGGACCCAATACTGAACCCTGCGGTACCCCACTAGTAACCTCTCTTTCTTCAGAGTGGGCTCCATTTACAATTACCTTCTGTGTCCTGTTGTCCAGCCAATGTTTTACCCAGGCTACCACCCTGGGACCCACTCCCAGGCTGGTTAATTGACTATTAATCTTTTGTGTGGGACTGTGTCAAATGCTTTGCTAAAATCTAGGTAAGCCATGTCCACAGCCTCCCTGGTCTACTACTTTTGTCACCCAGTCAAAGAAATCAGTTAGATTCATCTGACATGACCTTCCCGCTGTGAACCCATGCTGCCTTGGGTACTGTGCCCCACTGGCCTCTAAGTACTCTACAATTCTTTCCTTCAGAAGTGATTCCATCACTTTCCCTACTACAGAGGTCAAACTGACAGGTCTGTAGTTTCCTGCCTTTGTCCTGCTCCCACTTTTGTGAAGGGAATCACATCTGCCTTCCTCCAGTCCTCAGGTACCACACCATCCTCCCATGATTTGTTAAAAGGGCAGTCAGTGGTTTCACTAGTTCTCCCCTTAATTCTTTTAGAATTCTGGGGTGAATTCTGTCAGGCCCCATTGCTTTGTCCACCTTCAGTTTTAGGAGTTCTTTCAGAACCCTTTCTTCTGTGAAAGGACTGGGATCGACCCCCTATCCAGAGTGCTTCTGTTAATTGGATTAGGCACCTCCCCTCCTCCTCTTTTGTGAATACTGAGCAGAAATATTCGTTCAGTATCCCTGCTTTTCACTGTCCCTCTCTGCCAACCCACTGTCCATTCTATTCAGCCTCATTATCCCTCCTTTGTCTTTCTGCTCCTGGTGTACCTATAAAAGGTTTATCCTCCTTCTTAACCGAGCTGGCTATCTTTTCCTCAGTTAGGGCCTTTACTATTCTGACTTCCCTCCCTGCTTTTTTCTGCCTTAACTGGTACAGCTGTCTGTCCTGCTCCTTCTGTGTTTCCTTATACTTCCTGAATGCTATCTTTTCTCCTGACCATCCCCACCACCTCTTTAAGAACCATAGTGGCTTTTCTTTCGTTTGATTTGTTTATTTGCTTTACACAAAGGCTTGTTGCCTCTGTGATGTTAGTTTTGATGTTTCCCCATTGTTTCTCCTCCCTCCTTCTAGCCTAGTTGCTAGTGCTTTCTAAGGCACTGTCCCATCTTGCCAAAGTCAGCCCTCCTGAAGCCCAGTACCCACCACTTTTATGTTTGACTCTGTGGCTGAGTTATCATGAACCACACTGTTTGGTGGTCACTTGTTCCCAGATGGCTACCTACTTCTAGATCTGAGATCCTCTCACTGTCCCCATTGAGAGTATGAGGTCTAAGATTGCTCCTCACAGTGAGTTCCAAAACTAGCTGTCTGAGGCATGGCACCTGTAGGGCATCGAGAATGGCCCTGCTCTTGGATGTGGCTGCAGCAAATGTGCTCCAGTTAACATCTGGCATATTAGGTCCCCATCAACAGTATCTCCCTTTCTCTGCCATCCTAAGAATGCCTTCTCTCATATCCTTGTCCATTACCTCCCTGACATAGGGGTCTGTATACAACCCTGTGCAGATTGTGGTGCCATTTCCAGTCTCTAAGGTGACCCACAGTGCCTCCTCTCCTCCCTGTTTACTCTTTTGTTCAGTTGTTTTATCCCTTCCCCAGCCAGTGATTGGCACCCGAAGGGCAGTGCAGCAGGGACAAGGGTATGGACATCAGGCACCTGCATGGAGAACTTTGTACTCCTACAGACACTGATTTTGTGGCAGGGGACCCTGCTTTGGGCTAGGAGGGCCATAAGCGGCAATGTGGTGGCCCTTCATGGTGACATTGCTAAGCACACCTCCAGTAGACTTCCAGACAGGCACGGCCTTGAATGACTGGACTGTGTTAGGTTGTTCATCCCCTCAGCCCAGTTTCCCACAGCCTCAGACTCCCAAATTGTACATAATTGCCACCCTCACCCTCTTGCTGCTGTTATCCTCCCCCAGTTTGATTCCTACTCCCATATTATGAAATAGGCAAGAGAAAGGCTGCAAGTTGATTGGTCAGACTGGGGCTTTGGCCGGTGTAAATGTCACAACAAACACATGGCCAAAGTCCCAGCTGACCACTAATGGCCTCATCAAATATGTTGAGCAGGTAGATCAACAGACCAAACACTGACCACCTGAAAACGCCATTCTGTTGTCTTGTCCGATTTTGTTCACATTGTGGTTTGTCTTCATAAATAAAATGTAGTCATAAAGAAGTAGTGACCCAAAAAGCATTTCACAATGGAAAATAACCATTTTGAACTGTTGGGTAGGTCTGTAGAGGCTTTCTTTTTCTTTTTATACTTTCTATTTATGCCCCCTCCACCACAGCGCTACCTTTCCTCAGGGACTCCCAAGGCATCGCACCTGCCAGGTCACCCGGAACTGTGAACCCCTCATGAGTCCACCCTACCATCAGCCCTCAGATTACCCCTAGAGTGGGATGGGAGGCCTACACTAAACCTCCCATCCTTCATTCAAGTGTTGGCTGGACTCATGCAGCTTCTCTCTAGTCCTGGTCTTGTGATGCCTGTGCCCATCTCCAGGTAGTGTGGCATGAGATGTGGCGTCCAGTGCCTCAACCCTCAGCACCACTGAGCAGGTCCTGTAGATGCTTTCTGAAACAGTCTGTGCAACAGGACACTGAACACAAAAGAATCACCTCAGCGGCTCCGACCAAGCAGTGAATGACCATTTGGAACTGACGCCCCTGTGGCATAGCTCAGTAGCCAGATACAGAAAAATACAGAAATGCTGCCAGAACAGGCTTAGCAACAGAGCAACCCAGCTACTAGTCAACCCCTTCCTCATCTTTTTTAGTCAGGTGACGTCACTGGCCATGTCAGTGATGATGCAGCCAACTCCTCCCTCAGGTACTGCCTCAGTAGGAGGTGCTGGCAATGAGGTGGTCCATCAAATGTACATGCAGGCCCCACTGATGTAAGGCCGACTCCACCCTCAGCTGCACTGTCAATGGAGGAACGTCTGAATAGGACAGGCATTCAAATAAAATGCAAGCACCTCCTACAATTAATCCAGCTCCTCAGAAAACATCTGTGACACCTGACTCAAATTTGCATAACTCAGACAATAGGCTACACATTTTCCCACTGCTGTAAATTCCAAAACACCTGCTTAGAATAACAGAGAGGCACAAGAGCTTGCAATTCAAACCACTGTTACAGTGTCACATGTATTGTGCATTCATTCTTTAACTGTTTTTTTTTATTTTTGCTTGTATAAGGGCATATTTATTCCATGTTGATAGTTTCTATTTCTTTAAATAAATATGTTGGTTTATTAGCTATTGATGACACATTCTTGAGACTATTTTATCACAGATGGGAGAACAAAATCTTATATTTCTTGAAATTAATGAAAACATTCATTTGTTCTCAATGGAAAACACATTATCTTTTGTAATTAATTTTATAATTGCAATAATGTGCTCCAGGGTGTGTTGTTGTGAGATTTACGTCTCAGGTGGTTTACAGCACTTTCGGCCTGTGGCCTTCTGCTACCCACACCCAAGGTGTATAAATCTCACAACAACACACCACCTGTCATGCATTATTGCTTAATTGTTCCCCTGTTGTAATGTTGTTTACGCTGGTTCCTGTATTGCCTTTTTGCTTGTTCTTTGTTGTGGTTGTTGTTGTTTGCTTGCCTTTGTTATATATAAATATTTTCATACTCACATGATGGTGTGCAGCATGTTCTTTCCAATATATCCTGGGTGGGTTGTGGTTCCATGTTCCCCATCCCTTGTCTGCAGGTGCAGGGGTGTGCCAGTCTTGGGCATATGTGTCTGTGCATGTCTTGCTCCTCCTCCTGAATCTATGCTTCATGCCCTTTCGGCCCCTGGGTTGTGCCAGTGGGTCTCCCTTTCCACTGGGCTGTCACTGTTCAGCGCCGCCCACTTTCACATATGAACAAATGCAGTGCTCTGTGTGTCCCTTGTGCCTGTGTGCTTGGTTCCTCATATTCAGAGGCACCCTGTTGTGCCACGGCTGTTTCTTCACGTGATCACGCTTCCATGGAATATTCAGCCATGTTTGCATGATCGCGCTTCCATGTGCTGGTGTTGAATATTGCATTGTTTTTCAGTGGCACATCCATTTATGTGGTGCATCTATTTGTGTGGCACACTGCCCCGATTTTGAATAGGTGTCCCTTAGACATTATGGCCTGGAATACTTGTTAGTTACAAAGAATAGTTGTACCATATGATATTTATAAACGATATATTGATATGGAGTGTGACAATCTGACTTTAGATTAGTACTGAGTCTATTGTGACATTTTGTGTTTACCTGACTTTTGCATGGATTTTATTGTGACATTCTGTGCTCAAGTTAAAATGTTATGACAATATTTGTCAAACAATAAACTTAAACTAACTATAGTCTAGCCTTACCTTATACTCTAGGCTTTAGTTCTTCTCTGCCTCTCACCTCTCCTCCTTCTCTGGCACTCTCCTGCATCTCTGAAGCCTTTTTGTTTCCTCTGCCTATGGCTGTGCCCCTCTGGTTCCTTTTATGTAAGGTGGAAACTACATCAGTAGAGAGAGCTACTGCCAAACACAAATATGATATTACACAAGTACAACACTGTGATCCACCAGTGAACTATCTGGTAAAGAGGAGTCTATGATGGTGCTGGTCAGGATTCACACAAACTGCAGCATACTGCAGCAGAGTTGCTGCAGTAAACAAAACAATTTTCATAACGTTAACCCAATTTGTCATACAGTAACACAGGATACTGCATTGCATACTATCTGGCTCCACGTATAATTGAACCAATAGTCAATACCTGACTAGGAGCATACGGTCCCTTCCTGATAGTGGGACTGTCTACCTGACAGAACAAGTGCATGATGCACTACTTTGTAAACCTCTTAAAATTATGTTTTCTGGCATTTTCAATATGGTTTGCTAGAAGTAATTCTGACTGCATATTTGGTAGCATTTTCTTATAAATTCACTAGCAATATTGTTTCCATGAATGGAAACACAAGTCACTTCTTTCTGGAACCTCCTCCATGGTGCAACAGAACCATGACTGCATTTGATACATTGGGCCTGATTCAAAGCTCCCCGAATGGCTCAAGGGGCTAGCGCCACAAGGAATGGTGCAGTGCACAGCTTGTGCTAAATGATCCACCTGGAGCAATTCACAAACACAGCCTATGGCAAACGAGGCTGCATGCACTAAAGGGGCTTGAGCCATCAATGCAGCACACAATGGGTTGTGGCATGGCACCAGGGTGCTTGCAGCAGATGCAGACTGCCATATCCCATAATTAGGGATTTGCAAAATCGTCCCAGAAGGCAAATGTCTAAGTATGCTTAGACCAGTCAGGGATGGTCTAAGGGTACTTAGAAGTGTGTCTCAGGGAGGTTTGAATCTTGCACCACTGCTGCAGCTGCCCTCCCCAGCCTCGATCCCCTTTTAGTAAAATAATCACATCCCTGGTGGTCTGTTAGACCCCCAGTCCTGATTCCCTTTCATTAAAATAATGATATCCCTGGTGGTCTATTGGACCCTCTGCACCTTATCCTCACTCTCCCTATAAATATAAATGTAAATATATATATATATATATATATATATATATATATATATATATACCTGGTGGTCTAGCGGTCCCCAAGCCTTGATTCCCATTTTATTAAAATAATCACCTCCCTGGTGCTCTAGCAGAACCCCTCCCCAACTCCGATCCACCCATTTAGTAAAATAATTTTCCCTGGTGGTCTGGCAGGCCCCCCATCCGATGTGCCCATATAATATAAATATATTTCCCTGGTGGTCTAGTGGATGCCCTCCCTGGCAGGCAGTGCCTCACTACCCCATTCCCCGCATCCATTCCCTGAGCCAGCTACCAGCACAGTCTTTCACTCACCACCACAGCCATCCACTAACTGAACTGTCAGGACCGCGCATACAGTATACAATTGGGGCTCATTGATTGACTGCTCAGCTGTCAATCAGCGAACAACTACTGTATACATTATGTGGTCGTGACAACTCATCAGTGGCCGACCATGGTGGAGAGGAGGACTGTGCTGGTGGCCAACAGGGAAAGGATGATGGATGTGGGGAGCAGGGTGGTGGGGCACTGCTTGCCAGGATGAGGGTGGGGGGTCCACTAGCCCACCAGGAAAATATTATCTTTATATTATATGGGTACAACAGGATAGGGATGGGGTCCACTAGACAACCAGAGAAGGAGATTTTATTATATGGGTGAGGGGCTGGGGAGTCTCCTAGACCACCATACAGATAATTATTTTTAATAAAATGGGAATCAGGCTGGGGGTCCGCTAGACCATCAAGGATCTCTCTCTCTCTCTATATATATATATATATATATATATATATATATATACACACATATATATAAGACATATTTTATATATATATATATATATATATATATATATATCAATATTTACAGGGAGATTGGGGATAGGGAGGGGTCTGCATACATATAATAAATATTTATAGGGAGATCGGGGATAAGGAGGGCTGCTAGGTCATCAGGGATATCATTATTTTAATAAAGGAGATTGATACTGGGGGCTGCTAGCCACCAGGCACTGCTTAGTGCTGCCCAATCATGCCTATAGGTTACAGTAAACCTCTCACTTGTGCCATCTCTTTGGCACATTGCCACCTATTCCACATGTTGAAGGACTTTTCCGCTGGGACCCTACTCAATAGTGAATGCAGGTGCAGGGTCTGTGGCACACCAGCAATTGGCACAAGCTGCCTTCAGTGCAGCTTGTGCTGACATTTGTAATTGGGCCCATTATATCTACCTCACAGTTAAGGAAGAAGGGCACTTCTTTACAAGTTAATTAATGTGGTTGTTAAAATGCCATAGTAAAACTTGTGCTGCTGCTTATGGACTGCATTTAAGTAACTACAGCTACTTTAAATATTCATATTTTCTTCTTTTCTATTTTATTTGGCAAAACATCATTCATACATAGTATTGTTTCTTGCTTTGTGAAGCTGAATGGCATTCATGTGTATTGAATGCAAGATCACTCAAGCATCATTAATACAATTTTAACATTAGTTTTGTTCAAACTATAAGCATTTTGCCATAGTATTAGTGAGTTCCTAAGTTATTTCTTATTATTAGATAGTTCTGCCATAGGAACTTGCTGACAATAAAGCTATAAATGTTGAGCTCCTATATCACTGCTCCCTCTTGTGCCAAAAGTGAAAGTAGAAAAACTCAGACTGTTAGCGGTAACTGAGCAGTACATCTGGAGTGGTAACTGTAAAAGTTATAATAAATAAAATATACCAAAGGTATAGTGGGCTTCAATTTGATTATTCAACAATGGGCCCACACTTTTGTTGTGAATTACTTGATTAATACATTCATATTAATACATTTGTGTATATATATATATATATATATATATATATATATAAACAACAAAGGAATATATATGCAGTTTTATGCATTAAGTCAGCATTCGATTTTCAAAATCATAAATTCTTGTGACTAGTATCGATAGTAGTCTGCTAGCAATTCTAAAGCTTTTGCACTTCAATACAAAGTCAAAAGACCTAGAGGAACATCTGCAGGGCACATATGATAAACTGCACAAGGGTAGTGACTTTGGGACACGATAAAGAATATATACTTATAAACTACATCACAGGGTCTGAAAATGAACCATTACCAGTTGTTGAGAACTTTAATTATCGGGTATATTCCTAGATCAAACATTAACTTTGCAAGATCATGTAAAGTAATGGAACAAGTCAACAGTAAGTGAGGTTACCTTTATAGAAATCAGAATAACTAAACAAATGAAGTTAAAAGTAACTGAAAAATAGTTTTTCCTGCTTTAGAGTACAGCTCAGTCTTATTACAGTATATCAAGCTCCAGAAAGTGCATTATCTGTTACAAGATCTTCTAAACAGCCTCACCACCATGAATTATATTCACTACAAAGGTTTTGTCACCACAGCTGAGAATTTTTCAAAAGTTGCAAGCTTTGTACAAAAGTATTTACAACAAATATACCAGACCTTCTAAGAGTAAAAAATAAATCCAGTTATTAAAACTGTCTCTTTACAAAATACATCCACAAAAGGTTCAAGGAGAAGCTTATTAAAACAAAAGCTAGCTGAAAGATAAGTTTCTTACTATGGAACTAAAATGTTAAGTCATCTAGTCCACTAGTGATGTTGATTTGTCAACAAAATGCCCAGTGTTCAAAGATAATTTAAAGAAGAACTTATAGTCATCTACTGTATGTGAGTATACGACTGTTGTCTAAACTGTATGTTTATGCAGTTGGCTCATATAGGCTCTCTGTTTTATATAGTTTTATCTTTCTTTATTGTGTTTTATTGTAATGTTTATAATCCTAGTGTTGTACCTAGCCCCTAGATATGGTTGAAAAGGGATCTTTTGATCCAGCCCACCTTCCTGGTTAAATGGAAATAAATAAATATATATATAACTTAAAATCAATATAAGCATTACTGGTCATTTATCATCATACATTTACATTTGTTCCTCTGTTAAACAAGGTTGACATCTACCACCATTGTTTTTAGTTTATATATCAATAAAATAATCACTAGTTCAGATAACTTAGAAATAAAATGGTGATATTAAATGCATGCTGAAAATAGAAAATAGAGTTAAAAATCTATGTTTTGACCTTAGGTCTTCTTCAGGAAATATTGAAAAGATAAAGTTAGTGTAGAGAGCAGGTAAAATGAGGATATATATATATATATATATATATATATATATATATATATATATGTGTGTGGGGAAAGAAAAAGGAGGCTCAGGAGAAGTAGTGATAAATGGCAAGATTAAGAGAGAATCTGTGAAACAAAAAGGTGATGATAGGAAAGATAAAGCAAAATAGGAGTGTAAGAGCTACAGAAGTCATCAGGTGGGGACTAATTAACAGGGCCTAGTAAGAAGGCTGGCTGTGACAAATGTGGGAAGGAGACACAGATGGAGACTTATGGTGAAAATGAAAAGAAATTAAATGTGTACAGATACAAACAGACTTTAGGGATAATAAGGGTGGGTGAAAGATGTTAGCGGAAAAAAAGTTTATCATTTAAACCAGAGGCTGCTGAGAGCCAAGGCAGATGATCAGCTTGGCTTCCATGTTTTCTATGGTCAGAATCCCAGAAGCCCTGCTGAAGGACACAGACAGAATGGCCATTGACACTGTGTGTGGTTCCTGGAGATAAAGTGAGATACAGCGGGTTTAGCAGTGTCACCATTCCTGACTGCTCTGTAATGTTCTCTGGAATGGTTATCAAAGCGCCTACCAGTTTCTCTGATGTAAATAGCTGTACACTTCCTGCAAAGAATACAATATACCACATTAGTGGAGGTTCATGAGAACTCCTTGGTGATGTGAAAAACACCTGTAGCCCCCAAATTTCAGTCACACTGAAAACAAATTTGCAGGTGTAGCAGCGAGTCCTGGTGCAAGGTTTGATACCTGGTAGGGAGGAACTGTTGGGAGTAGGTAGGCTGCTTTTAACCAGGAGATTCCACAGGTTAGGTGGCTGGTGGTAGGAGGCAATAGGTGGTTCTGTGAAGGAAGCACCAATGTTAAGAGTTGGTTTGCAAAATGGGAAAGTTACTGGTGATGATCCTGTGAAGAGAGGTGTGCTCTGATGGAAAGGAAGCACTAGTGGAATTCACTGTTGTTCTTGCATGACAGTATCCTTCCTGCGGGGGTCAAGGTTATCACGGCATGTTACTGACCTGGGAGAGTGCTCTGTCCACTGTGCTTTTAGGGTATCTCCTGTTGATAAAAAAACTGCATTATTTGGGTCTGTTCAGCAAATCATCCTCTTCACTGCATAACCTGTGAAGTCTAAGAAACAGTGAATAAGGCAGGCCATTCTTGACATGTTTAGGATGGAAGGAGCTGCGGAGGAGGAAACTGTGAGTCAGTGAGTTTGTAATAAATGGATGTCTTCAGATCAGTGTTCTGTACTGACAGTTGGATATCCAGAAAAGGCAGTGTAGAGGAGGATACTTCAACAGTGTATTGAAGGAAGGATGAGCCATGGTAAACTTGTCAAGGAAGACTTGAAGGTCTCCCTGGAGTAGGAGAGGTCCCCACACAGTCATCTATGTAGCGTTTGTAGAGTTCAGGCACAGTCCCTGTGAATGACAGAAAAACGTTCCTCCACCCAACCCACAAACAGATTAGCAAAACTGAGACCCATCTTGGTACCCAAGACAATTCCACTGACCTGTTGAAAAAACTGTTATTAAAGAAAAAGCATTGAGTGTAAGAACAAGTTCTGCCAGACAAGTTAGTGTGTGTGTGTGGTGGCTGCCAGACTTCTACTTATTCTAGAAATGCTGCAAAGCTGTCAGACCATCATCATGGGGATCACTGTGTAAAGAGATTTGATGTCCATGGTGAAGATGAGCTGATGAGAGTCACTGAATCTGAACCTGTCAAATAACTGGAAAGCATGGTTACTCTCTTTAACATGGAAAGCAGGGACTCAACGAGGGGTCTCATAAGGTTGTCCAAAAATGTAGAGATGTGGGATGTGGGGCAGGAGCAGGCAGACACAATAGGATGACCAGGTTACCTGTTTTGTGGATTTTGGGAAGGAGATAAAACCTGGATGTCTGGGGATGCTGAACTATGAATCTCTAAGCAGAAGCAGGGAGCTCTTGGTTTTCAATAGCAGAGGTGATGGTGGTGATGACCTCAGTCTGATAGCCAGCAGTGGGGTCCTGTGGAAGAAGAATAAAACCTGGTGTTGGAGAGTTGCTGTTTTGCTTCAGTGATGCATAGCTCCTTTTGCCAGACCACAACAGCACCTACCTGTTCAGCTGGTTTGATAACAGTGTCATTCCTACATTGCAGAGATCTGAGAGCTGCAAGCTCACCAGGTGTCAGGTTGGAATGGTTGTGCCTGCAATGAAGAGTGAAGTTAGTGGTGTTTTGCATGCATTGGTTAACAAAATAATCAACAGCAGCAAAATGACTTGGAGGTGGTGTCCATGCACTTAGCTGGGGATTGATAATATAGTTGATTGTTCTGGTGATACTGTCACCATCTGTGGGAAAAACAGTCTCATTAGAAAAATTAGCTGTTAGGTGTACTCTCGATAGAAGCACTGCAGATCAACTTGAACCTGGGGTGCATCAAGATATCTGGGTGTGGGCACAAAGAAAGACCTTTGCTAAGGAGTGATTGCTCATCTTGTGTCAGGGGAAGGTCTGGAGGAATACAAAATATCAAATTGTTAGGTTGTGTTTGACTCGAGGGCTCATGTTGGTTGCTAATCTGCTGGGTGAGAGACTGGAGTTTTGCAGATTTGGTGTCCTTGAGGAACTGAAAGAGTGGAGTTAAGGTTTTGGCTGCAGTGCTTAATAAAAGGAAGGTTATGTGGAGCCGTTTGCTGCAGGAAATCCTTTTGCCTTTGAATGGTTTTGTCCATAGAGATCAGCTGTGTTTTAATGGAGAGAATGGTGTTCGTGATAAGTTTCCTAGAGAAAGTTTTCAAAAGTTTATTAGTAGAGAAACATGTATCTCAGACCCAAATGAACAAGGATGGAATTTCAAACAGAAGCATTTAGGAATAATACCAAGGTGGTGGCATGTGAAATAAACTTAGACCTTAGAAATAAATTAACTCAACTTTGAACTACAAAATTCCAATTCCAATGTATGCAGGCAATGTGAGTCTTCTGTCCTTGTCTCCATCAGAGCTACAAAAGGGCCTTGATAATATAGGAAAATGTATACATTATTTAGAAATACATATTAATACAACTAAGACCAGCTATGGGAATTACAGATGGAAAGTAGAGTATAATTATCAAAACTGTGAATGAGGACAAATACCTTAAAGTGTTTTTCCAGCAAAATGCCACATGAAAAGCCCATTTCAGAATTACTAGAACTAGTCATGCCCAAGCAGCAGCTGGCATAAATATGTTTCTTTCAAGATTTAGGTTTTTAGTTGTGTGCCTTGAGAAATCATACAATGCTAAAGTATGTTCACACCTTTTATATGGAGCAGACATTTGGAAAGTACATAATGCTAAGGACCTGGAAACTATTCACTCTTAGGATATCCACTTGTTATTTAGACTACCCCAGATTGTCCCTGGTGCTATGTTAAGGCAAACAGGGGTGCATCAATAGATATTTTTCACGGAAAAGAACTATTTCTTATTTTGATAAAATTTTAACATGGAAGACTACATACAGATTGTCAAAGCTATTACTTACAAAATCATCAAATATTGTCATATTTTATTCTCTAGATCATTATGTGAGAACTAGTGAGATTCCTACTGTAGCTTAATGGAGATAAGCTCTGTTGATTGGATAATAAATAGGGTGATACAGCCAAAATTAGGGTCACTGATATTGCCATACAGAAAGATTGTTCCAGGATGGGGATATGAGCTGGTGCCTCCCACACAAAATAATAAAAGTGGAATATAGAGAGGAAGAGTATCTAAAATTAATTAAAATAAAGCTCAAAAATGTTATTACTTGACTAAGACTCCAGATCTTGTGTCCATGCTGGGAGAATGGAAGGGCATAGATAAAAGTATGGATAATGAGCTTAAATATCAATGGGGATATGTTGATGCTAATATGGTTGCCCACCTCCTATTTGATTGTACCCATCACACCCAGGCAAGAGATATATGGCTGCTACCTCTGTTGATTGATCATGCAGGTCAAGATTTGAATAACACAATTAGCTTTATACTTAATCACAGAAGTATAGTACATGCATTTAGACTGGGGTATTCTGCACTGCAAGTCAAAAAGAAAAGAAATAATGGTATTGAAATTGCAAACTTTATTGCACCTAACAGTACACTTACATTGAATCTCCATTAGTTATCTGTATTGTCTAAATGTATATTATAGAGTGTAGACAGGTAATAATATTGTAATTTTAGTGATGTTCCATACTGTACAGTGCATTTTTTATATGACATGTAATGTGCATGCTATACATTATGTATTATTGTGATTTTTTAATCAACACATTTAAATAAACTTGACTTGATTTGAACATACCTAATGTGTACCTATATGGTGCTAATGGCATCTAGGAGTTCTGGTGACAAATATAAACCACTTAAGCTTTGCACTCATGGTTTTAAATTTCATTTGATCCCCTAGATTCAAATATAGCCTTATGATGTTTACTTGTGTGTACTTTATTCCTTATGGTTATCATTCTTATTGTAATCCTTAAGGCTTTACTATATCTTAAATGATAATGTACTACTTGTTTCACTATATGAGGCAATAATTTGATTGACAATTAAATAAAGTATGAGCCTGAAGGCTGAGCACTTTATCTTCTGAAAACAATCACATTCTTGCCAAGGTTAATGAGACAGCTAGCACATTATCACTATAATGCTTCATGTGTTTGAAAAAGTAGTGGTACTTTTGTTTTGTCACTAGGTAAGTTTGTGGTAACTACAGTCCTCCTTCTCTCAGAATGGCATTTGTTTATAGCTGCTGATGGGAGTACTATGTGTGCTGTTTAGGGCTTGGCAAAGTTAGAAAATTCTGATTTCACAAATTGTTTCATGAAATTCCACACAATTTTGTGAAATTTTGGAATTTTCAAAATGATTATAGTATGGTGAAGCCTACAGCCATCTTGCTATCTGTAGCTGGAAAATAGAGTATCGTGGAACACATGTTTTGGACTTTTCAATGTATCCTTCCATGCCAGCTGAAATAAAATACTCCCTAGTTTCTGTTATGAATGTTGGAGACATAACTCCAAACTGCTTATCAGATGCCATTAGGAAACTGAAGCAGCTTGTTAAATGTTTATTAAATATTGGCTGTCTATTAAACTGGAAGATTTGTTTCCCTTGAAAATGCAACAACTTGCACATTTAAATACTTAGCATTTAAACAGCTTATTGCTAATAGTTTTAATTGAGAATATAGTGTCTTTCAAGAAAGATTCATACCTCATAAATGTCATCCCTTCCCAGCAAATCTATAATTTGCACTGTTTTTTAACCTCTAAAGACACTATCTGATAAGAACTGTCTCAGACATATGCCAGGTCTTCAGTAGACAACCCAGACTACATATGTAACCAATCAGCAGGTATTTTCTACTATGCTTTTTGGGAAAAATATATTGAGCTACAGCACACACACACACACACACACACACACACACACTGTACACATGATCTTCATAACCACAACGTTCAAAATACATACTGCATTTTAATATGTTATAAAACAAGAAACTGTTTATGTCAGTGAACATAGTGAAGTTCAGTTTAAAGTACATTTCCTTTAAATATTTCTTATCCTATATTTTGTATCCTGGACACACACACACACACACACACACACACACACTCTGTACACACCATCATCATGGCCACAACATTCAAAATAAATACTGCATTCTAGTATATTTATAAAACAATAAAGAAACTGTTTGTTTATGTCAATGAACACAGTGAAGTTCAGTTTAGAGTATATTTCTTTTAAATATTTCTTATTCTATATTTTGTATCCTGGATAGCACAGGGAAGTTGCTACATCTCATTGTCATAGGGATCTTCATTTACACATTTTGCACTGTATTTACTCAGGCTGTCCCAGATTAGATACAATATCTTGTTTTCAGTGGGGACATGATTTTACCATTTGATGATATATTTCTTCAGGGTAGCCTAGTCCAGGGCCCCTATATTCAAAGCAGAATGTGCAAGCGCATCCCAGCAGAAAAGGGAGATGTGCCGCAACTCCAACAATGCACCACAGCATGACATTCAAACATGTGGGATGTGCTGGCCACCAGGGAGTGAGCCAGGGTGCACAAAATAGTATGCTGTGCAAGTCAAGGGTGTTCCCATGCATATGCCATGCTGCAGTATACTCAGTGGAAATACCCTCGTCAGTCCAAAGCAGTGCAGCCCACAGTTAGGCCATGAATAGCTGGCCTAACCCAGCCAGCCACCCACAGGTGGGCTGCGAAATGCACAGCAGCCTGACAGCCCTGGTGGACCAGAGGTACTCCCTTCCATCCTGATCAATCCAACTCCATCCCGAAGAGCTCCATAGTGTAGGGCCCCTAGACCCAATCGCACCAGAGAAACATGGTCTATATCCATGCATACTGATCCCCACCCACCACCTTGGTAAGTGTACACCCCTCTCCCCCATATCCAACCTGTTGGAGACTGGCTACTCCCCTCCACACCCTGCCATGACCAGCCACCGACTGCACTGGACCCAGGCCAGGGACCTGCACTCCAGAATGACCTAAGTGGCTGTACCATGCATTGGGGCACTACGCAAGCTGTGTACCCACCAGTGTATGTAGCCAAGTGTATGTCTCTGGCAAACTGTAAGAGAGAATTTACATACATAGATACAGACAGTGTTGGCAGATAAGGGCCTATGGTCCACCCAGTCTGCCATCTGAGCTTGTAAGTTCAGTTTATGTTTTCCTAGAAGTCTGTTGCCCCTTACCCCTTACCTCCAGAATTCCTTTATGTCTATCCCATGCATTCTTAAATCCTGTGATTGATTGTTTCAGCCCCCACCACTTCCTCTGGCAGGGTGTTCCACTTGTCCACCACCCGTTCTGTGAAGAAATTCTTCCTCACGTTTCCTCTGAATCATCCTCCCTCAACTTCATCCCATGCCCTCCAGTCCTGGAACAACTTTTTGCTTAAAATAGTATATTCCTGCACCCTGTTCCTCCCTGTAAGATACTTGTATGTCTCTATCATATCCCTCTCCCTCCTCTCCTCCAGGGAGTACATATTCAGTTCCTTCAACCTGTCCTCATAGGACTTGTGATGCAATCCATGTACCATCTTTGTTGCCCTCCTCTGAACCTTCTCTACCCTGTCTATGTCCTTGCATGGTAAGGTCTCCAGAACTGTACACTGTACTCCAGGTTGGGCCTCACTAGTGTCTTGCATAGTGGAATTATGACCTCCCTTTTCCTGCTGGTGATTCCCCTGCCATGCATCCCAGCATCCTATTTGCTTTACCTGCTAGCTTGTCACACTGTTTCCCTACCTTGAGGTCATCAGAGATGATAACCCCAAGATCCTTTCCTGCTTGGTGCATGCTATATTCTCATCCCCTAACTGATATATTGTACTTAGGTTTTTGTGCCCCATATGCATATCTTGCACTTCTTTGCATTGACTTTCAACTGCCAAACCTCTGACCATTCTTCAAGTTTCTTCAGGTCCCTTCTCACTCTGTCTACATCCTCTGGTGTGTCTACTCTGTTACAGAGCTTTATGTCATCAGTGAACAGTGAAATTCTGCCTTCTAGGTCCTCGTAATGTCACTGATGAAGATGTTGAATGGGACTGGTCCCAGCACTGATCTCTGTGGTACCCACTGGTCACTCTTCCCTCTGTGGAGTGATAGCCATTTACCACCACCTCTGTGTCCAGCCAGTTACCTACCACCACACTACTGTACTGCCCACATCCATATTCCGAGTTTGTGTAATAGTCTTCTATGTGGCACAGTGTCAAAGGCCTTGCTGAAGTCCAGATAGGACATGTCCACTGCCTCCCTGATCCACTTCCTAGTCACCCAGTCAAAAATTCAATGAGGTTGGTCTGACATGACCTCCCCTGGTGAAACCATGCTGCCTTGGGTCCTGTTAGTCCATTGACAACCAGATGTTCCACCAATCTGTCCTTCAGTAGTACTCTCCTCCATGATCTTCTCCACTACTCGAGGTGAGGCTGACTGGTCTGTAGTTCCCTGCTTCCTCTTTGTTCCCACTTTTGTATAAGGAGACTACATCTGCTGTCCTCCAGTCTTTGGGTACCTCCCTGTTTCCAGTGATCAGCTAAACAGGATAGCCAGAGATTCAGCCACAACCTCTCTCTTAGTTCTTTAAGGATCCTAGGAATTTTATCTTGCCCCATTGCTTTATCAGCTCTTATTACTTCCAGTTCCTACAGGACCCTTTTCGTGTAAAGGGACTTGTGTCCATTTTCTACATTCTCACCCTTTGTACTCCCTTCAGCCCCATTACCTCCTCCTTTCCTCAGTAAAGACTGATCAGAAATACCTGTTCAATATGTCAGCTTTACTGTTGTTATCCTCCATGTGCCCCATCCTCCTTCAGTCTCACTATCCCTCCTTTGCCTTTCTTTTTTTCACTTATGTACCTGTAAATGGTTTTGTCCCTCTATCCACTGATTTTGCAATGTGTTCTTCTGTCTGAGCTTTGGCTTCCCTTACTGACCTCCCTGCCCCTTTGCTTCTCCTGGTACTTCTCCCTATCCCCTTCTGCCTGTGTCTTTTGTATTGTCTGAATGCAATCTTTTGGCTTTCACTTTTGTTACCTTTGGAAAACCATAATGGTCTTCTCTTCCTTTCCTCTTGCTAACCTGCTTAATGCATAATTCTGTTGCTCTTGTAATCCACATTTTAAATACTGCCCACTGTTCCTCAATCCCTGATTCCTGCCTCATTCCCTTAATGCCTCTTTCAAGTATCTCCCCATTTCCCAAAGTCTTCCCCTGAAATCCAGGATCGTGTTTTGTGTGGTTTGGTTCTGCTCTTTCTGTGATTTCAAACCACAATGACTGGTGGTCACTGTTCCCCAGGTGTTTTCCCCACTGTTACCCCCATCACACTGTCCCTGTTTGTGAGCACAAGGTCTAGTATTGCCTTCTGCTGAGCTGGTTCCATGACCAGTTGCTTGAGGAAGGCACCCTGAAGGAAGTCCAAGATAAATCTGCTTCTAGTTAATGCTGCTGATGGGATGCTCCAGTCCATGTCTGGAATATTGAAGTCTCCAACCAGTACTATCTCACCCTTGTCTGCCATCCTTTGGATGGCTAGCATCAACTCCTATCTGTTTCTTCCTTCTGGGCTGGTGGTCTATAGACCACGCCTGTGCAGATAGCTGGCCCCATTTCCTTTCCAGCTTAGCCCACAGTATCTCCTCCCCATTTTGTTCATCCTAGATGTCTGTGGCCCTTATGTCATTTTTCACATACAGTGCCACTTCTCCTCCCTTCCTACCTGTCCTGTCTCTTCTGAATATGTTGCAGCCAGGTATGGCCCATCTCCCCCAGTCATGGTTATCAATACACCAGGTTTCAGTGATGGCCACAATGTCCAGGTCTGACTGCACCATGACAGCCTCCCAGATCTTCTATCTTGTTGCTAAGGCTCCTGGCATTGGCACATGGCTTTCCATGATTTGACCTCCCTAGACTGTTTCGCTGTTCTACTCCAGCCCCTCCCTTGGTTGTCCTTTATCCCTGGTTGTCCTTGCTGTCTGCCCTTCTGCTGAATTTTGCCCCTTTTCTGCCTATCCACCTCCAAGTCATGCCTTGTCGATGCTGTATCTTCCTGCTGCCGCCACACTGTGAACCCACTCCCGTTCCCTGTGTAACTTGTCACCTTCCGGACTGCTGAGGTATCCTGGATGCCATGGGGTGCAGTATCCTGTAATGCCATTTGCAGTGTACACTCCAGGCTATGGATAGTGCATCTGTGGTTCCCCAACTGTACAAATGAATGGGAGGTTGTCTGTATTATGCCTGTTCTGGGACCTGTGTGAGTGGGTACAGCATTGGCTGCCACCTGCACTGAGCAGTGCAACGGTACTGGTATGATGGATCCGCATGCGAACACCTGGGTGTATGGCCACTGGGTGTTTTGCCTGCACACAGCTTGTGCCTATGTATGACACATTCCAGTGTCCTACTGCCAGTGCTCCATCACCTGAAAATAAGATGCCATTTCTTCTGTGAACTATACAGGCTAAATATATAGCAATGAGCAGGCATATTCTAGGAAAATACATTGTAAAATGTGTAAAGGAAGACCACATTGAAACTTCCTCTCAGCAGATCTGCATTGTGCAAATTCATTAGAATGAATGGGTAAAGCATCCCAAAAGCTCTCCACAGCTGTATTGGCTCTGACCAGAGTTTGTTTAATTGATCATAACTTGGTCAATATTATAGCTAGAGATCTGTAAATTGGCAGCCTTATTGCTTGGATAAGGCCCTAAATAGATTTCAAGTTTCGTGACATTTGGATGAGGGTAAGGATGTTACAGGGGCTCAAATCTGGCAATGTATTATTCATGTGAACATTTCTGAAAATATTTCTATGCTTAAAACTTAGCCAGCTTTGAGTTAATTGAAAAATATATACATACTTTCTTGGAAGACCCATATAAACTGCTAAATAGAGGTATTTGGTTCTGTAACTTGTAAGTTACAGGAGTTCAAAATTTCACAATTTAATATTTGTTTCATTTTGTTTTATTATTATTTCCTTATATATGACTATCTGTTGTATGTATGAGGTTTGAGTGTATAGATATTTATTGTGTGAGTGTGTGTGTGTGTGTGTGTGTGGTTTGACTGGTGGGTTAGGGAGGATATTTTGGGGTAGCGCTAAGTGGTTATGAGGGTTAACATGTGTAAGGGAAATGCAGGTGTGAGGCATGTTTAGTCTACCTGTGAAAGTGCAATCCTTTGTTGACTCCTGATTAGCCCTCCCTGCAGTGGCTAAGGATCCTTAGGAGACAATGCAATAACCATGGTGCAGGTCCTTGTTATAATGATCAGGGAGGGGCATTTGGGGTGGTTGGGTTTAGGAGGCACCGGGGTATGGAACCAGGAATGGGAACTGACATGCCTGATTTCCCTTCCTATGTCTGTTGAGTGTCAACAAGAAGGAAGCAAAGAGTCCAGCTAGCTCTGCTCCTCCCTTAGGACTGTGCTTTGTAATGCAACATCACTAAGGAATGGAACAGCATTGATAAATTATTACATTACCGATTTCTTAGTTGACCTTATCTGTATTATTGAGACCTGGGAGACCTGGTTTGGGATGACACCAGCCCTGTGCTGGAGTCATTTATCAGTCTGGTTATTCAGTGATAAATTGTCTGATGTTAGATCGTGGGGGAGGGGCAAGGTGGACTTTTTAAATCTGAATAGGGGCTATCTGCATAGGAACTATCAGGTCATTTGAGCATGCTGCTGCTAGATGTGCTGTAAGTGTTCATTGCAAAATCATCCTTATATATTAACCACTGGGATATGGGGGTGATTTTATGCAGGACTTGGTGGATTTTGTTGTCGATCAGGCATTGAATACCTACAGACTTTTGGTACTAGTGGAATTCAACATATGGGTTGATGATGAAACCTCATCCCTTGGTTAACTGCTCCTCCAGTTGATGAATTCACTCGGACTAGCACAGGTTTCTGCCTCTGGTACACATCAGCTGGGTCACACCTTGAACCTGATCTTCTCATCGGGTCTTTACATAAGTGCAGTCAAGATTAATCTAGTCATTTTGATCGGAGGTGTCAGCTGTAATTCATCTGTGGGGTCCCCTGTTTTATTACTCCTCTGTGCAGACAATTGATACCGTCTGAAATATAATTTGGAGACTCAAACTTCTGAAGGCATTGCACATCTCAGGAATGATGCTCACTTGTGCACAGGGTACCAAGAATGCTGGGGAGCACTATAATGGTGTTCTTACGTCCACCTTGGATTCCTTAGCACTTTACCATGTTCATCCCTTGACCTCCTGATGTAGCTGTCTTTGGTACTGTGATGGATTGTGCCTGTTCAAGACTAGAGATGGAGGTTGGCATGTTTTACCATATGTCTCAGTCTATGGATGACAAATTGGCATTGAAAACTCATTATGGTGACTATCAATGAGCAATCACCCTTCCTGTCACAGGTGATTGCTGCAGGTAAAAATCATCCAGCTCAACTCTTTGCACCATGGACTGGTTACTAAATTCATCCTGTATGCAGTCTGGGAAGGTTTTACTGCTGAAAACTGCCATGAGTTTGGAAATGCCTTCTCTGACAAGGTGTTCTCCATTAGATCGGGTATCTGCTCAAGTGATCTGTCATGGGCAGATTATGTTTGAGCCAGGGTGGCATTGTTGATCTACCTGCATGGGATAGTTTTGGACAGTTGTGGAGGAAGAGGTACTCAAGGTGATTGCAGGTTTATGTCTCACTGACTGTTTGCTGGATCCTGGTCCTAACTGTCTACTTTTAGAGTGTAGTGAGATTTTGGGTCCAGTTATCTTCCAGATCATCAGGTGTTCCTCAGGGGATGGTGTTTTCCTGTCTGCCCTTAAAGGGCAGTGGTGAAACCACTTCTCAAAAACCTTCCTTGCACCCTGATGTGATGGGGAATTACAGAACTGTCTCTAATGTCCTCTTTTGGGAAAGATTATTGAGAAAATGATGGTTGAGGAACTGGCAGAATGCCTTGAGCAGTTTGATGATACTCGACTTTACCTGTCTGGTGCTTGAGGGCATGATGCAATTTCTGTGCTGGAGAGGTGTTTAACTGCAATACATTACTAGATGGCCTCTAACTGGCTATATCACTCATGATCTGGATAAGATGGGGGTCATGACTGTCAAGCTGGACAGACTGGGTGGAGTGATGGCGAGTGGTTGGACCTTACTTCCTTGTTGGATGGTCTATAACTTAGAGATGTAGATGTGGTTAAGAATCTTGGGGTCATCTTGGAATACAAGATGGCACTCAATTAACAAATGTCAGCTGTGGTCCGGGCTTGCTTTTTCCATTTGTGTAACATCACCAGGGTCAAGCTTCATCTAGCCCCTGCAGACCTAGTGATGATAAGTTCATGCCTTTCTCACCTTTCGCTCAACTATTGCAGTGGGATTATCTGGAGGTTTGTTGCTATGAATCCAACTAGTCCAGAATACTGCAGCCCAGCTGATTGTGGGCCCTCCCATAGGATCACATCATGCCAGTTTTGCATGTGCCACACTGGCTGTCTATGTGGTGGCACATAACCTTCAAAATATGCTGCACAACATTCAAGGCCCCACATGGTTTGGGGACCAGACTACTTAAGATCTAGTTCCCTATCATCAGCTTGCTCCCTCTGCTCTTATAATGTGGACCTGCTGACTGACCCAGTATCTAGGTTGTGAAAATTTGGAGACAGAGCATTTTGTGTTGTGGCACCTACTTTACAGAATGCCTTGCCAGAACATATCAGGTTTGCCCATACAGTAGGGACCTTTAAGACTAATTTAAACTTTATCTCTTACACAAAGCCTTTCTGTGACTTTTAAATTATTGCTGATATTTATGTTTTAAACTGCTGGCTGTCCATTGTCATATAAATTGCTATGAAGTTTTATTTTGATTATTGTAAAGCACCCTGAGCCTTCAGGAAAGGGTACTATAGAAATAAAATTGCCTTGACTTACCTTGCCATTTGTTAAACTGTGTGAAATGTTCCAAATATTTGGATGTTTAAAGCTCCACTGTTATTGCAGATATACACTCAAAATGTGGCATGCATACCAAAGTAAATATGCTCTGGAATCTAATTAAGCTGGATAAATGTGGTTTAGTAGGTTAAAATGTACTGTGGATACTTTATAAATCACTAATTGGCAAAATTTGCTCAAACATTCATGGACTCATAATAGGTAATGCCACTAGAATTTCACTTGTGGAATTTAACTTTCACAAAATATTTATCACCATTAAATCACCTTACCAGCACTAGCACCATGACCCTGCTATACCTCTCCAACACTCCTGTGACAGTGATGCCCAGGTCATGCTCTTTCATAGTCTAAATACATCAAGAAGATACTTCTGTCACAATGGCCTAAGTCGCAAATAGTTGTAAGGCTTGACATCACTTGCTGCAACTGTTTTCAAATAGTAAACATATATATTGTTATCTACAGGGTTGTTAAAGAGACAGTAGGTAGCATTGCACAGAAACAGTGCTGCACATACACGTGCATGTGCTTCCACAAATCATGAAGTCAGTGAGCTCTAGTGGTTATCAAGCATACTGCAAGAATTCATTTTAGTGCAGTTATGTCCATGACTATTCTTTATGGTTCGTCTCTCAGGATAGTGACCAGACAGTTGGTACCACTACACTTTTACTATGAATGCTACCTTTTGCAACTTTGCCCAACCTTTAACTCCTCTACAATAGTCAACTCAAGTGTGTAACCAGGCAAAATGTACAGACATGACTTGAACAAAAGTATCACAAATTCTGCAATTTCACAAAAGCTTGGAATTTTTGGCTGCATATAACTTGGTCAACCTTTGAGTAAGAGATCAGATAGTTGACACAAACAGCCTCTTTTTCCATATTGTTTTTCTCCTGGCAGGCAGCTTGTCTCTTAGGGTTATACCCTGTTCACATGGATGTAACATGATCAGGTTGAATCAGCCATCTTTCAGTTGGACTACTGGGTATTTCTACAGTGTATTTTCCCTCTTATCTCCCCTGGTGAAGCGGTGTCTCTGTCAGTCTTGTATAACCTTAGCTTCTCCTGCAGCAGGAACAAGCTCCTGGCCCAGTCACAGGGATTTCTGTGTTGCTTGAACTTGCCACCTACCCTCCACAACCGAGAGGCACTGCCAAGTGGCAGCTGTCTCAGCCATGGCCTCCCTCCTGATGTGTCTTCCCAATCTCACTTCAGCTCCCAGATCATCAGCAGCATGGCAATAGGACACTCTTCTGCTGGGCCATGGGGTAGCCTCAAAGCCTAATATTTATGGTCAATGAACTTAACAAAATTGGTGATATTGTTGTCTAGTTTTAAAGGCACCTAATATTTAGTGTCATTGAACCTAACTAAATTGATATTATTGTTCACTAGTTTTAAAGGTATAGGGGCTTAAAATTCTGAAGCTTACATATTTGCAAAATGTGATTTTAAAATTTCTGAACATTTGGAGGCTTATAACTCAGTCACATTTACAGGAAGAGATCTGCAACTTAGTATACCTATATAAGGACCACGGAAAAGTCATTATAATAAGTGCTGTGCAATTTGGACAGATTCTTATTAAATTAGATGGAAATAACTGTAATTACAATTTTGATGAAATTTCACAAAATGTTTGTCGAAATTTTATGAAATTTCATACAGGCAAAATCAGAATTTCACCAGAATGTTGCTGGCAGAGGATAAATTTTGCCCAACACTAGTGCAGATCAATCAGAATGTAAGGTACAGTTGGATGATGATAGTTACTGCTATTATTTATTTAAAATAAAATAACAGTTGTGAGTTTTCTGTGGAATAAACTTTTGTAACCCTGGCTTGTGACTGGAAAACAGGGTCCACATGCAGTATAATAAAGCCTAATATTCAATGTCAGAGGTGGATAATTATTTTGACATGGGAGATCATCTACGAACCTCAGTTAACATTTGACTCGGTCTGTAGGAACCCTTTCTCTCAAAACACAATACTGCACGTGCCAATAAATGAAAAAGACAGTGACTAGAGGAGACAGATGCTTTCTACAAGAAATCTTTTTTTAATAATGAATGTTTTCAATTTGTAACATTTTCCATTGCAAAGGAAATTAAACCTTTCAAAAATAGACTGTCTTGTGGTTTGGAGATCTCACGGGATGCATCTGGCAGCCCATGGTCTGTGGCCAGCCATTTGTGCACACCTGCTCTCTTCATTAAATATTACAGTATTCTTAAATAGAAAGTCAAGAATTTCACTGATAGTTCAAGAACCAACCACATGTATTTGAAATGGGATTAAAAAACTCAAATGTGTAGTTTAATGTATTGGGTGGAGGGCATTATAATATACCTGCCAGCCCACAAATATCATTCGGGCTGCAACTAATAGCCTTGTGGTTCTATACTACTGACAAAAGAACCACAAGAAGATTTATTATTTCCTCACTTGCACTGGAAAGGAGTCAGAAACATAATAAGAGTTGCCTGTAGGAAGCTGACTTTCTGCAGTAATACAGTCTGGTTTGTTCTAGTAAGTAACTGAATGAGTTACAGCCACGTTGATCAGTGGTCCCCACCTGTGGAATACCTGCCAGTAGGGATGTGTAAGAAATGAATAGTATTTCCTGAATACCATGTGTAATAGTCTATTCATTACTTGGGAAGAAAAATTAATAAATCAGCACTGTTTGGGGTTATTTGGGGTTTTGCTAATTGGCAGGAGTTCAAGCTCTCCCAAGACACCCTGTTCAATCAGAGGCCACTTCAGAAACTCACTGAAGGCCTCGCATGTGACCCAGGATGTACAGAAGCTGCAGGCAAGAGCGACAGATGTCTGAGCTGCAGTGAAAGAGCAATTTACTTCCATCCACTTGTCAAAATTACCCAAAAAGCCAGTTGTTGTTCTCTTTCTAAATCACAAGCTGAAATGGTTTGTCTACTGCTAGAGTGAAAACAAAGTGAGACTAAATTAGAGCTGTTTGCTGGAGAGACTGGCAGGCCCAGTGAGCAAACATACAGCCTGTGTGTGGTACTGAAACCAAACCAAGATTTAAAGCTGTTGTGTTTTAAATGGCTTTTGTCAGCTTAAGGGAGTAAAGGAGATGCTGAAGGTGTTTATTCTGTGATTAGAAAATGGGCGAGTAAAACCTAGCATCCTGATTGGCTAGGATGCTGACCTAAGCAGGCGGGTATTTCTCGATAGAGGCCACAAAAAATAAAGTGCAAATTCAGGTGCCGCATTACTTGAAATACTATTGGGCACCCGAACTTTCAAACTCCTAGCCGCCATGTTTGTCATCTCACTTAACGACATTCACTTTAGCAACTCGGCAGCCGCGTCCTGTACCCCGCTTCCACACCAGAACATTAATTCGATGAAAACAGTTTTAGCCGCCTGAAAGATGTTTAAAGGAAATGCCAGCACTCACGATACTCCATAGTAAGAAAACCAGTCTTTCAGCCTTCTTCCTAAGTCTACCACATCAGATGGCCAAAGTGTCAGGAAAGGCAGCGGAGAGACAGCGGAGAAGCACCGAGCTAAAATATCAAATGTGTAATAGACACTGACCCAGGCAGCGGGGAAAGATATTTTTTCCCAGTACATTTAAACTCAGTAAGCCCAAGCAGGTAATGTGCTCCACGCTAGTGGTAAATTGTAGCTTCTGCCAGCGCCTGCCTTTTTGCTCTTTAACTCCCCGCCTTCTGATTGTACAAAAGACAACAAATACATAAAATAGGTGTTTGTTTAGCTGTACACAACCAGTACCTTGTTTTCTTTTCTCCAGTCATCGCCTTCGATATGATACCGTGCATCAAAGTTACGAGTTGTGCCATACATTTTATCATGCGGTGAGAGGCCTGGAATATCTGAATCCGCTTAAAAAAAAAAAAAACGGAGGAAAAAGCACCTTTATCTGAAAATAAATAAAAGAAATGCAGTTCTGTGGTTCTGAGGCAACCTATAAAGATGCAATGGCTAAGACACAGAGCATACTGCTTTTAAAACAATAGCTACAGTGCCCCCTAGTGTCAGTACTAACAATACACATACATCATTAAAGAAAACAATTCTATGGTGGAGGAACTATTTTCTAACAAAGTTACTTTAAAATAATTTTTCCTTAACTTTTTGTATTAAACTTATTTTTGACAGTGCCCATTTTCTAAAGCGCAATAATACCCTCCAGGGTGGGTGGTATTGTGCTATACCGGACACCTTCAGGGGCTATAAGGCCCTCCGCCTGCGGCGTCAGGACCTCATTACACCCTAGGCGGTCCGAATATAACTACCACCTGATGAGTATTATTGCTTACATAGAAATTTAAGCATTTTTGTTACTTAGTTGGACTTGTCTGAAATAAAGAACTAGGCAAACTAAGAGTTTAGAATCATAGTAGTCTGACTGAAATGCAATGAAGTGCACAACTCGCTGAATAAATAAATACTTTTTTTGTGGAGACCAGAGTCAGCTGACTCCCACCACCATTGCTTTGGGCGGCTGTCATTTTGTCCTGTGTTTGTGTGCAGTAGGGTGTACTGTGCAAACTTATGCTCTCATCTTGTTCATGGCTTCATACCAAAGAAGAAATTAAAAACAAAGTTTTAGTCAGGTTTGGCTGTTAGTGAGGGAGACTTGTAAACTCATTGGCATTGTCACAGTGAATGTCTGTGTTTCATAATAATATAATTCAGATTTAATATCAGACATCTTCTTGTGAGGAACCCAGGCTCAAGCCCTTCCATGGCTACTTGTGCAACTGTGAGTGCACTGCCATATATACCTGTTAACTGGTAGAGTGGGACTAGTCAGCTGACTTCCACTGCTTCTGGGCAGCTAGCTGCCATTTGGTTTATTGTGTATATAGTGTGCACTCAGAAAGACACTGTTCTAAGTGTGTGCCTTAATGCCAAAGAAGAAATTTAAAAATACTTTTTCTTCCAAGAATTTATTTACTAGTCAGATTTGACTAGTGAGTGAGACAAGTTGTCAGATCACTGGCATTGCTGCAGTGAATGACTACTTTATTTCATAATACAATAACAAATGTAATATCAGACATCTTCCTGTGAGGAATACAACTATAGCAGACAGAGGATGTACCAAAAACACAGTTGGTCCAGCAGCCACACCAAAGCTGCAGTATGTGTATAGCAAAAGCAGCAAGAGAGGATGAGCGCACTGCAGAGTGATGCTCAGGGAACATTCGCTGCACAAAATTATATTTTGTCCCATGAAAGCCTGCAGTCTACAGCACCAGTACAGTGTCAGCTAACACAAGGAAAATAGTGCCATTCAAACTACTAGTAGTGCTGCTAGGAGGACATTGTCATTAACTGCCACTGATACTGCTAATGTGAATGTGTCCTCTTCATCCCTAGCCACTGCCAACAGTACCTCTGTCACCTCATCATTAATAACTACCATTGCTTTGAACCACCACATATCCTCTATGACAACTAGCATCCCAATGTCTGCTGCAACAGTAGCCCTGCCAGCCACTCCTGACACTTTGACTGAGAACACTACTGCCACTGTGATGGTGACCACTTCTGCCAATGTGAATGAGATTACTCCTGCCATTGTGACTCAGACTACTCCTGTCACTGTGACCTAGACCATTACTGCCACTGTGGCGCAGACCACAGTGCAACTATAACCATGGTGACCACCAGTACTGGCCCCTACTACCACTGTTGTCCGGCCAGTTGCACAACTATTTCAATACTGTGTACATCCTTACTGTGACACCTCTTGTTTCTCAGCCTGTCTCAGCACTGCAGAATGTGACAAGTGCAGATGAGGAGGGAAGCACTAATCTGGTCTGAGTACTTTCCACTAAGAGATAAATTGCCCACTTATACATCATCTGAGAAAGGCTATCTTAAGCAGCTTTTATGATGAAGCAGAATATGGGGAGTACCTTGAAAGCCATAAAGCAGGAAAGATGGGTAGTAAAAAAAATGCTTGAGGTCACATTGGTAGGAGAAAAAGGCTATGGCTCCAGGCCCCCCACAAAGAAAAAACAAAACAAGCACTTGGCTTAAGCTACCCTTCAGCACTTTGTTCAACAGGCTCCATCCCACCGTAAACAATCAAGACAGAGCAGGTGCATGGGGCTCCAGTGGTGCCAGGGAAAATTCATAGACTCAGGTCCAAGCAAAAAAGGCTAGTGGGTGCCAAAAGAGGGTGGTGTTGTTACTGGTGACACTAGCTGAATAAGAGGTGTCAAGAGCTGTAAGAACAATGTACGGCCGCATTTCACATTATTAATAGAAGATAAGAGAAGGCATGTGTACATTGTGCAGTGTGACTAACATCGTGAATCTCTGGAAAGTTTAACAACACCTCCTTAATGAGCCACCTAAAGGTAAATCATCCCAGGTTTTTAAAAGCATCAAGCTCTGTCTGTGCCTGTGGATCCATCAGACCCATCCCGTGGTAATGATGCAGGCAGTGGTGCTGGTGGCAATGTCCAGACCATTCTGCCTCTGAAAAAAAAATGCTGCTGCTACAATCCTTCTGCCTCAACACCAAAGAGTTCACTCCCCCAGCGCTCTAACCAGGCACCAGTCCCTCTCATTTCACATCGTCTTGCAAGCACTGAACATCCTCCATCCATAGTCTGTGCCAATAGTGGAAGCATTGCAGACCAGAACTAAATACCAGTTATCACATCCAACAGTTCAGCACATCACACTGCTCATATGTGACATGATGGTGTTAGATCTGAAATCCTTTTCACATGGAAGACACTGGCTTTTGGAGAATTGTGCATTACTGGCATTCATGGTACTGGCTCCTATCATGTTCTACATTTTTATGGGCTGTTGTGCCACAGATATATAAGGGTGTGAGAATGGCAATTGCCACACTACTCTCAGAGGCTTTGCGAGGGTTTTCCACTGCACCTCAGACATCTGAAGCAGTACAGACTCCATGCATGTATATCTCTCCTTGACTGAACACTGGTGTGGGCAAATGCCTATGCCTTCTGTTTCTGATTCCTCCTTATCTCCCTGTGTCACTAGATCTCCCTTCATCCCTCCAAAATCTGGCAGTCACTCTTTGTCTAATCTTCTAAATGTGGGGCTAATGGAGAAAGATCAAACATCATTGAACACCTTGGCATTCATTCAAGACATGCTGCAGTCATAGACAGTTGATATCAACCTACATGTTTTTTCATCACAGATAACAGAGCAAATTTGTTAAAAGCAGGTGGTGAAGGAAGTTTATTACCATTCGTTGCTTTGCCCACACCTTGAATCTAGTGATCTCATCTGTGCTATGTCACAATGGAAAGCACCAAGTTTTCTTGTCCAGCGAGAATGCTGACCTTCCCCACAGCGACAGCACAATACCGATGCAGGTATTGTGCTGCCTCTTAAATGGTGTTTCTGTGGGGGCTGTGCCCCCACCCCCCATGCAGGGGCTGTGCCCCCACACCCCCAGACTTCTAGGATTCCAACTCCAGGTCTGAGTTGGTCCGGGGAGGGTGGAAGCTGGGGAAGTGAAACATGGAAAAGGACCATTAATGAGAATGTCACCATAACGTCTTTTTCCATGTTTTCGCTGTTAGTGTCAACGAAAAGGGTGATTGGTCACAATTAAGTCTAGCAGGATAGTCTCCACAGTACAGTCCATCTGGGCTCATTTTCATCACTATGTAAAGGCGACTAACCAACCAAGAGAAGTGCAACAATGCCTTGGTCTGTCTCAACATCTCTTGATACAGGATGTGAGTACCGGTTGGAATTCATCCTACCTGATACTGTCTAGACTGCTAGAACACAAGCATGCATTTCATGACATGTCATTGGAGTTTGAAATTGGGGAGTCCACCAATAAACACCATGGTGAGAGTACTTAGCCATTTGAGAGGAGCACCCATGATCTAAGTGTTTTTTTTTTTTTTTGAAATTTAAGTTTATTAGTTTCAGAGGTAATACAACCAAAACCATAATGATTAAAGAACAAACCAGTAAATCCAAATCAGACCAAAACCCCCACCCTCCCCTAACCAATATAGTAAATAACAAGGCACATTTAAGAATAAAACAACATAAAATATATGTCTGTCAATCCATGTGCCGAAAAGTATGTACCCTCCCCCCTCCCCCCTCCCCAAGGTGCACCCGCTAAAATCCTAAATTAACAGTTTCTGAAGTCTGGATATCACTCCTATTAAACAACCCGTCTAATATTCAGACCAACCGTCCAAGTTATAATAAAGGGAACATAATTTAACACCACAATAAGGCCGGTATACTAAGGTAACAACTACTCGCTATATAGTATGAGGGTCCAGGGATCAGGTTGTCAAACTTATCCTTAAGGTAAGCAAAGAGACTGGAGCTTATCCATCTATTATAAAATGAGTCCATACAGTTCTTATAACTGGCAATCAAATTTCGGACTGGAGATACGACTCAACTCCTTTAACCAGTCCGCCAAAGGATAGGACCAACTGGTCCTTCCAATTATAAAACCAACTTTTGACTGCCATAGATATCAGGGCCATATGGTACCTACGCTCCACACTGTCTATCAGAGAAAAATCACCCAGTATGCAAATTCCCGGAGAGAAAAATCTGCTCAGACCCAGAAGGGATCCAGGTTCTCCGAATCAAAGACCACAATGGGGCAACCTTAATACATTCCCAAAAACATGAATCAGGGTGCCTTCATCTTGCGAGCACCTGAAACACACTGGAACAGGAATCAGCTTATGCTAAAAAGCTTGACCGGAGTAAGTATAAGTTATTAACAATGTTATGTTGCACTAGCGAAACCTGTCCTCGTGTGATACCTGTGCAGACTAGGCCAAAGGTTCTCCACAATGGTACCTCCTCGGGAAGAAGATATGTCCAGACCAGGGACCACCAACCTCCTCCCCAGAGTTAAAAGTCAAGAGGTAGGAGTATATCTGCGAAATGGAGTGGGGCTGGGACACCAGCATAATAATATTGGAGAGGAAGGATGAACCATGGATTGTTTAAACACCGTTCTAAACTTACTACTCACCAGATGCGGAGCTGGAACACCTTAAAAGTCTCTCTGCTTGGGATATCAAATCTGGTTAGAATATCACTTGATGTAAAAGCGAAGCATGGCCGTACAGATGCTCAACCCTGGAATCATTAAGTTGTGAGAGCCAGTTTGTTCCTAACCAAGAGTCTCCTAAAGTAATATTAGGGTTAAGAAAAATCGGCTGCCCTAAGTCTGTATGGTTAGAGATCTGGAAAAACCTAGACATTGGGCCTACACTTTAAGAGAAGCTGCCACCGTATCATCCAAAATCAATTGTGAGAGGGTTTTCGGGTAAGATAAGGAAGAGTGGATATGTCAAATCTAAGCTGGAGATGAAGGCCGATTCTAACTGAAGCCAAATTGGGGAAAGGCTTTCAGGCTCAGCAGAGAACCACCTTCCCAACTTGGACAGGTGGGCGCCCAATAATATAGTTGAAAGTTCGGAAGTCTTAGGCCTCCTCTTTCTTTGGGAAGTGATAAAGAGCCATATGAACACGCACCCTTTCCCTCTCCAGATGAAAGTGGAAAACAAACTATGAAGCTGCTGAAAAAGGAAGAGGAGCCAGAGGTTGGTAAGGTTCAGTGGGTAAAAGATCCGGGAAGAACATTCATCTTGATGATATTAATTCTGCCCCACAAGGAAATAGGAAGGATGCCCAACGCTGCAGGTCTTGAGTAATCAAGTCTCTAATCTTAATTAAATTTAGTTTTTGAGCAATAACGGGTCAGTAGAGAAGTAGATCCCCAGATACTTAATTGAATTGGAAGCCCACCTCATACCAAAGGAAGAAAACATCTCTTAAATGTATAATTATTTAAGGGAAAGATCTCACATTTCAAATGTTTAACTTATAGCCAGAAAAGAGCTAAACCGTTTAATAATATCCAAGGCTGCATCTAGTGATGCTACTGGGTCTGACAGATGTAAGAGAACATCATCTGCATACATAGAAAGAACTAGCTCCGACTATGGAATCTGACCCCTCTTACCGAGGAAAGACTTAAGATTAATCAGTAGGGGCTCCAGGTATAAATTAAATAATAAAAGAGAGAGGGCAACCCTGCCTAGTGCCGGCAAGAAGACTGAAAGAGGGATAATACCCATTGCAATAGATTTTTGCAGAGGGCACCTATAGAATACCCGTATCAGATTCAGAAAGGGAGTCGGAAGCCCATTTCCTCCATGACGGTCCATAAAAAGGACCAATCGACCCGATCAAATGCTTTCTCAGCATCTAAAGAGACTAATACAAGTGGATCTGAAACAGACCGGGCGTGTTGCGAGATATGCGATAGAGTCCTCAGATGGTCAGCTGCTGATCTCCGAGACAAAACCTGCCTGTTCAGGGCTCAAAAGCTCAGCCCAGATCTTTTAATCCTCTCAGCAAGTATTTTGGCTAGTATCTTAACATCGTAGTTCTGAAGAGAAATGGGACCGTAGCTAGCCGGATCAGAAGCTCCTTATCCACTTTAGGAATTAAAACTATAGTGGCCTCGAACAAAGCCGGATCAAGTTCCACTGCGACCCGGAAGTAATTATATAAGCTTAAGCAAGATAGGAACTAAGTCCTTAGCAAAACTTTGTAAAAATTGCAGGGAACCCATCTGGGCCGGTGCTTTGTCCGAGCCAGAGAGGCAATAGTGCTCTGAATTTCTTCGGTTGAGATAGGAGCTAATAAGCTCGCTTGTTGGGACTCAATATACTTGGGACACCAATACCTCTAACATAGCTACTGACCTCTGCCCTCGTGTGAGATGTCGGAGGAGGACTGTAAAGGTGGAATAGTATTCCTCAAAGACCTGAGCAATCTCTCTGGGCAGGAAACAATACTTCAGATGAGAAAACCAGAGAGAATAAGCCTTGAACCTTCAAGTATGCATAACATAGAGGCCAATAACTTGCAGTTCTCACGAGATCAATGTACTTAGCCTGAGTTTTAACAGACAATATTCTATCTTTTCTTTCAGAAGGTCGAGTATTCATTCTTAACTGAAAGGAGCTTTTAAGGTCCGAGACCGAAGAAGTTGATGAATACCTACCTTCTAACTCCTTATCCTACCCACCAACTCTAACGACCTAGCCAACTGGGTTCTCTTCCTAAGGAAGCCATCTTAATAAGGTCACCCTAAGATAACACTTTAAAGCTCCCATATCATGTCCACTCTAGGGTGGAATCCATATTGTCGGCCAAGAAGAGATATTCTAGAGCTGATCTCGAAACACAATGCGGTCCTTTAATAGTTGAGTATTTAATCTCCACATGGAGTCTCAAGAATAATCAGGGCTTGAAGAGAGAGTAACCAAACCAAAGCATGCTCGGATCGATAATCGGCTCTATACCAGATAAAGACACACTCGGAGAAAAGATAAACTAACTAATATCATATCCAGTCTCGATTTAGTACCATGTGACTGGATTGGAAGAGAAGGCCCGACAAGAAGGATTGGCAATATGCCATGGATCACCAAGGCCTAGCATTGAGACCATTTCGAGAGAGCTTTCTGGGCCCAGGAAGGTGTCGCCTGTCCAGGGCTCTCTATCCAACGACGAGAGAAAGGTACATTCCAGTCCCCTAACACATATTGAGTTGGCAAAAAAACAGCCAATTTATCTGTCAACCGTGAAGAATTCAGGATTACCTCCTACCGGTCCGTATATTGAACCTAGAACTACATTCACTCCGTTCAGGTTACCCTTAACTAGAATGAATCTCCCTCTGGGTCCGAGCAGACCAGATCCTTAGTAAATAAAACGTGTCTTTTAACAGAATCGCCACCTTTACTGAAATGAGAATTCCAGCAAGGTAAACTTGGGAGAACCAGACCCGAGAAAGCAGCTTGGCCTCATCTTGGCCTAAATGTGTTCCTGCAAGAACAGAATGTCCGTGCGGGCAGGAACAGTGATTGAAAACCTGCAAGCGTTAACCTGATCCCTGAGCCCTCTCACATTCAGGATACTATTTTAACAATACTCATAGCCACTTTAAAATTATCTCACTGCAATTGGATATCCAGATAAAATATCTCCAACATACTATAGCAGGGTGCACCTCCTTATAATAAGTTTGAAACCCGTTGTACAAATCCACCTCCCCCCTTACAAAAACACCCCAGACCCGATCGAAATTAAGTGAGACATCAACCTGTAACCCCCCTATGCTCCCCAACCCCAGATTCTAAAATGAATTAACAAACAAACCACCCTAAAAGGGTTCCCCAAACAAGACTGTTGGACCCAATACTATGATCAACAGCATGAAACCCCCAGAACACCCAGAAAACAAACCCACAAAAACTATGTACAGATGGGGTCCGCATAACAATAGTCCAAGATACAACCTATTACCCGGTTACGAGCCCCCAGTTCCCCACTGAATCTCCAAACCCCCAGAGCCAAAAGCCAATAGCCATATATTATCGAAACCCAAACTCCCTCAGCATGGATAGCCCCCATAACTACCAACCAGCACCTGCTACCAATCAGCCCAGGGCAGAGATTGCTTAACCCCCCACGCACGGCTCGTGATCCCACATCCAACACGCAGATTCACCAAGCCCCTCCCCATAGCCTGCCCCACCCCTCCGCCCCTCACATACCAATGCAACAAGAAGATTGAGGAACCTTAAAGAAAGGTGAGGGGAGGAGAAAACAGATAAACATAAACATATATAAGCCCCAATATCGAACCATTCTTTAGGCCTCTTCCCACCAGGCGACCCCATAATGGACCTCCCCACACCTCAATAATCCAGATAGCCACCTACCGGATCAGCTCCAAATGAAAGACAGGAAAGCAGTCCCAACACCGCCCTTCCAGCAAGAAACAGAGAGAAGTGTCTCACGGAAATTCAGCATAGTGATTGCCGTTTCAAGAGGATCCTTAATGCCTTGGACCATAACTGGTCAATTCACCCATAGGAAGTTCCCTCCGGAAACCACTCCCCGGAAAAACGTTCACCGCCCGCTCTCGCGCCTACATGAAAGCCCAGGACCAACAACGCGAAGACCAGGCCCTAACCCAGCGACCCATCGCGCCCCATCTCCACACAGCCATCCCTAGAAGAACCCAGAAAGAAAAGCTCAAACAGCCAGACAAGACCCAGGAAAGACCACCACAAGGCACAACATGGAGGTAGGTGACGAAAGGGATGGGCAAGGGTGACACAGAAGGCCAGGGGCACCACAACAATCAACAAGGTTAAACACAGACACCATTAAAGCGACACAAGAAACATTAAGAACGAGCATTAACACAGCCTCAATAGTCTTTCAGGCAGTCTTCAACTGGATCCCTTAAACAGGTCAGGCAATCTGCTGGTAAGCTCCTTGAGCCACTTCAGGGTGTTGAAACTCATGGCTGAGCCTCCAACAGTCACTTTTAAGGTTGGGATATATCATCCTGAATGGAATAGCTGCTGCTATAAGCTTCTGGACTGTTTGATGATGCGCTGCCCTCTTCTCCCGTATCTCCTTAGGAAGGTCCTGGGCAATCCAAATCTTGAGGTACCCCACAAAATTTCTTTAAGCTCCGGGCCTTCACATATACATGCTGCCTTTCCAGGTAACTTAAAAATTTGATGATAATCGGACGTAGAGGGCTCCAGCTGTAGGAGTCAAGGGGCATAGCGAGCGATGAGCCCTTTCAAGATGGTAAGAAGCATTTATGGGAGATGGGCCCACTATTTTCACAAAAACCTCTGCAGGAAAGCCATAAGGTCTGGACCTTCTTCCGACTCGGAAGACCAATTATAAGCAAGTTGTTTTGGTTTCGCCCTCCAGGTCCTCAGTCTTAAGTTGGAGTTTCTTCACTTGTTGCCTTAGATCAGATATCTCCATTTCAGCCCTGGATCTCCAGTTTTCAACGGAAGCAACCTTAACCTCCACAAGAGACCTTTTAGCAACATCAGAAAGGTCGCTACATAAGGATTTGAGCTCCCTGTAGATTCACAAGCAGCTCTTTCAAGGGGCAAGCTCCTGGAGAGAATTTATCCTCCGATAATGGCGTGAGCTGTGGTGATTTATCACTTCTCCGGTCCGGCCTAGCTGGGGCCTGATTCCTCTGCTTTTTGCGGCCTTCTCAGGGATGCTGGAGGGGTGTGCTTGGTGAGGCCTGTCTTGAATCCACCTCCATCTGCGATCCAGCTAAGGCTTAAAAGTCCAAAACGAGGATTCTTATCGATGGCAGAGAGTTATAAAACTTACTTTTTAACTATTTTTCCAAAAAAACCGTCAAAATGCACTTTAAATTGCAAATTAGGCGGCCAGAGGGGACTCAGGATCCCAGCTGCTGCTCAGATGGATGCCATCACGTGACCTCCCACCCATGATCTAAGTGTTGTCCCTGCCACTCCAAGTCAGGTGATCCCAGCACTGCATATCCTGAAAATATCCATGGGGAGATATGCAGAGGAACACAGGGAGATTCCAGATGGGGCAACTGTGCTTGCTGAATTCCTACAATCTGTACTGGATGCAGGGTTTGTGAATGTGCTGGGTAGTCATAGTCACATTGTTGCTACCATGCTGGATCCCTGTTCAAATGTGAGGTCATTCACAGGGCTATGGCTAGCTACAAAGTGACTCTCTTTCACCAAGAGCTGTGTGATGAGCTGACTGGTTGCATGCCAGGATTGGTGCAGAGTCCATCTGGTGAAGGTCATGATAGAGGGAATGCTATCTGGTGGAGATGAGGAAGAAATACCTTGTTCTGACAGCAACACTGATGACAGTGTGTTGGCACAGCTCATCACGTCCTTACAACAAGAGTAACAGAAAGGGCACAGTCATAGCCTTTTGCTGCAGAAAATATCTTGAAGGCTGTTTGCAGCATCTCTTGAGCTGTTTCAGGTTCATCCATTAGTGTATTGGGCAGAGAAGATGCATTCATCCCCTCACTTGGTGCAATTGGCTGGGAGATACATCAGTTGCTTCCCCAAAGTGTGAAAGTGTGCTATCCAACAGGATGTTTATCACAGTTGGTAATGTTGTTAAACCTCATTGTTCAGTAATAGACCCTGAACACGTGTAACAGCTTGTTTTCTTCAAGTTTAATTTGCCATTACTTGGGTACAAATATGAGTTACCCCATAACATAGAAATAGTCTGCTTTTGCTCACTGTTTTCCTCCATAAAAGTTAAGCTGTGTATTTTCCTCTATGATTCCTTCTTGCAGTATTTCATGCATCTTTATTCTAATCTGAATACATGACCTTTTTCTGAATCAGGTATATCTTCTCCTCTTATTGTTTTAATACATGTCATTATGCTTATTACAAACAACAAGGATACTGAATAAATGCACAGCTATAATAGCTCCAAGGTGAAGTCAAAATCCAGCTGGTGCTTGCTTCTCAGATAATGACTTCTAACAATGAGATTGTGAACCAAGGGCACTGCACAGTTCATTCACTACTCCACTTTTGCATAAAGCTTACAAAAACAACATTCCCAGAATCTTCTTGTTTTATTTAAAGACCCACATATTCCCAATGTTGCACCGATAGAGCTTTCTTAGCTGACTGACTTTGCTGATTTTATCATTTTGCCTTCCCATTTTGCTTGCAGTTATTTATCTCACAAATACAGAGCTGCCTGCTTTTGTTGCTCTTTTAAAATCCTTTAATTTTATATTCTTTTTCACACATCGACTTTTCTGCCATTCAACATCAGACACTGTAGGCTTAGACTAATGCTTATGGGTTAGGTAAGGATGTAGGGGGCCAGCTAATGCAGCTGAAGACCTTCCATTTTGGTATAGAATGCCAGATTTACTAAAGACAATGAATCTGGCAGACAATGATTTGTGTTGCAGGTGTTATCAGTTTACAGATATGTTGTATATTCTTTGGGAGTGCCCTAAGCTGATAAATTGATGGGAGCAACTGGGGCTAAATACAATTAGTATTACAGTGTTAGGTTCCCTAGATCCTACTCTCATGGTATTGGGAAACACTAATAAGCTCCTGTTACACTATCAGTTGCAACGTTCTTGGTTTATGGCAGCCCTTACTGAAGCAAAATGTTTAATTTATGGAAATGGCAGTCAGAGAGATCCCTACTTTTGATGACTGGGAAGATAGTTTGCATAGACTAGTGGGTCTGGAGATTATCATATATAGCTGCAGGCAAGTGGACACTGTTGGAAAAAGAGTAGGGGCCCATACTTGTCATAGTGGTTGGAATTGCTAAGCTAGCTGGAGAGCCCTTCTTCTCCTTTTCTATTTTTCCAAATGATTTGATGAGTTGCTGGGATATTGTTTTATCTCAAATGGGAACCCTTCACTTTTCCTTTTCATCCTGAGTTGGTCGTCTGAAGTACTTGATTAAGGGACCCCTCTGTGAGTTCACTACTCCCTTCTGCTTCTAGTAGCTTGTAAGTGGGTGTGGCTGGATCTTCAGCTGCTGTAAGTATTTCAAGGATTTCTGTTAATTTCACTGCCTTTGTGTTTGATTTAGATAACTTCAGGCAGGCTGAGAGAGGGGCTTAGCAAGGTTAGAGGAATGGTCAAATGTATGGCAGCTTAGATTCAGTGCTAAGAAGTGCAAGGTAATGCACCTGGAAACAAAAACCCAGGGAAGAGTACACAATGGGGGTGAGATACTAACAACAACAAAATGCAAAGGACCTGGGGGTAGTCATATCAGATGACCTAAAGGTGGGCAAGCAATGTGAGAGGGCAGCAAGGAGGGCTGGGGGTTACTGGGATGCATAGGGAGGCATCACCAGTAGAAAACAAGGAAGTTATTATCCCTCTGTACAGACAGCTGGTGAGACCCCATCTGGAGTACTGTGTGCAGTTCTGGAGACCCAATCTCCACAAAGACATAGACAGGATGGAAGCTGTCCAGAGGAGCAACTAAAATGGTGCAGGGTCTGCACCGGAAGACATATGAAGAGACTTAAGGAGCTTAATATGTAAAGCCTCGAGGAAAGGAGGGAGAGGGGACATGATAGAAACTTTCAAGTACCTCAAGGAATCAACAAAGTCCAAGAGGGTAGCATCTTTCAAAAAGAGTGTGCAAGAACAAGGAAGGCACAATTTGAAGAGAGAGATAGGCGGCTCAGAGGTAATTTAAGGAAGTATTTTTCACAGAGAGGGTTGTGGATGCATGGAGCCTTCCGGAGGAAGGTTGTGGAGTCAAAATCAGTGGTGGAATTCAAGCATGCATGGGACAGTCATAAGGCAATTCTAGGGTGTGGGGTAAGAAGAAGTAGGCTGCTGGTTAACTAGGATCTGCAGCTTATCCAGTAGGTGGGAAATGGGCAGACTGGGTAGGCCAAAGCGGTCCTTATCTGCCGTCAAATTCTATGTTTCTATGTTTCTATGGAGGCTGACTAAGGCTGGGCCTCTGTTTGTTTCTGCTGCAGTTGTGGAAGCTTCTAGCAGCTTGTAAGTGGGTGTGGCTGAATATTCAGCTGCTATAAGTATTTCAGGGATTTTCTCTTTTTATAATTTAAACTTTATTGAGGTTAAAGAACAATCAGAACAACACACTAATATAATGCACAAACATCCATGAAGCAAGACAACAAAATGTAACAAGAAATGGAACAACAGGCATTTACACCCCACCCAACCCCAGAATAAACACTAAATAAGTCAAACACAATGCACAAGGTACAACATTAAAATCCCCTCTCTGACCCTCCCCAAACCAGAGCACCTACAACCAAAGCAAACAGTCCAGTGCACCCCATAAAGTGAGGCACCCTATACAAAGATAGAGGGCAAACCAAAAAGGGGACAAAAGTGGGAAAAAAAAAAAGAAAAAGAGGACATAAAGGGCCATAAACAAAATATGGGAAGGGAATAGTGGGACCCCCTCAAAAAAAATAAAAATTATTCCTCTAGCACACCATCCACGACAGGGGCATAAGGGTTTGAGGTAGCCACCTGTGAAGAAATAGGTCATCTTAATGATGAAGCCTGGTAATCTGCTTCTCAACTTGGTGAGCCTGCATAAGCTCCTTGAACCACTCTGGTATGAAGGTATGGAATCCTCCCTCCAATGCCAAAGAATGATCACCTTACCCACCGCTGAGATAAAGGCAACAAGAGCCCTATGAGACCCAATCAATGAGGGAGGAAAGTACCTAATAGACAAATTCTGGGAGTAAAGCCATCCTCTAGGCCCAGCAAAGGTCTAGAGAATCCCAAGTATCCTCCAAGGAGCAACTCTGGGCATTCCCATAGCATATGAGTAAAGATGACCTACATCTAACCCACAATGGGTACAATCAGACTTAGCTACCCATCCCATCTGATAGAGTCTAAAGGGCATATAATACATGTTATAGCAAAATATGAAATTGAGTCCATAGAAACATAGAAACCTAGAAACAGAATTTGTGACAGATAAGGACCGCTTGGCCCACCAGTCTGCCCATTTCCCTACCTAATGGATAAGCTGCAGATCCTAGTTAACCAACAGCCTACTTCCTCCTACCCACCCCTAAATTGCCTTCTGCCTGTCCCATGCATTCTTGAATTCCCTCACTGTTTTGACTCCACAACCTTCTCAGAAAGGCTGTTCCATGCATCCACAACCCTCTTCATGAAAAAATACTTCCTCACATTACCTCTGAGCTGTCCCCTTCTATCATCAATTTGTGCCCTTTTTCTTGCACCTCTTTGTCTGAAATATGCTACCCTCTTGGACTTTGTTGATTCCTTGAGGTACTTGAAAGTTACTATCATGTCCCCCTCTCCCTCCCTTTCCTCGATGGTGTACATATTAAGCTCCTTAAAGCCTCTCTTCATATGTCTTCTGGTGCAGACCCTACACCAATTAAGTTGCCCTCCTCTGGACAGCCTCCATCTTGTCTATGTTCTTGCAGAGATTGGGTCTCAGAACTGCACACAGTACTCCAGAAGGAGTCTCACCAGCTGTCTGTACAGAAGGATAACAACTTCCTGTTTTCTACTGGTGATGCCTCTCCCCATACATACCAGTATCCCCAGCCCTCCTTACTGCCCTCTCACATTGCTTGTCCACCATTAGGTCATCTGATATGACTACCCCAGGTCTCTTCCATTTTGTTGTTGTTAGTATCTCACCCACCATTGTGTACTCTTCCCTGGGTTTTGTTTCCCAGGTGCATTATTTGCAATTCTTAGCATTGAATCTAAGCTGCCATATATTTGACCATTCTTCCAACCTTGCCAAGTCCCTTCTTATCCTTTCCACCCCACCATGTGTATCAACCCTGTTGCAGAGCTTTATGTCATCTGCAAAGAGACATACTTTTCCTTCCTGTCCCTCTGCAATGTCACTTATAAAGACATTGAAGAGGACCAGTCCTAGAACTGAGCCCTGCTCAACCCCACTAGTAAACCCTCTTTCTTCAGAGTGGACTCTGTTTACTATTACCCTCTGTGTCCTGTCCACCTATAATGGTCTCTTTTAACATATTTATATAGATTATGCCAAAGAGCTTGCCAGCATTTAGTATCGTGCTGCTATGAAAGGGTTTGCTACCAACAGAAACAAACACTCACCAGAGCAGAAGGATCATCAAATTGTAAGCAGGAATATAAGTTGGCAACGGATGGGGCTGGATGCTCAACACCAAAAACCTCAAGAAGACATCACTACCACCTGGATCCCATGGGGCATGGCCAAAATAGCAGGAGAGAGTGTGGGAAAGTAGCATGTATCTGAAGGGATCGAGAACAGGGATCCTGAGGGTCTCTTGCAAACACATATGGGAGAGGGATCTGCTCCGATCAATAATGTCTGTGACTTGGGCGGCACCTAGAGGAGGGCAAAATGAGTTGGAATTGGTCGACCACCAATGTGTATATTGGAATTAGTCAGAATAGGCTGTGACAGTAGCGAGACCAATCAAATGTAAAAACTCTCCATCTGTACCTGGGCCTAAAGGGACCATATGAGAAGAGGGACACGAAGCGTGGCCAGGACTCTGGAGAGTTTGTATACAAAAACTATCAAGTTGGATGTCTACCTTCTGGCATATGGATGCCTCTGTATCCAATCACAAAGGGCAGTACCCCATGTCCGCCACCCCAGAGTAACCCCACCCCAGTGGAAGACTTAGCTCCATGTATGGCATGGTAATAAACAAAAAGTTAGGAGGCAGGCCCCCCATCCCTGAGGAAAGTTAATTTATAATAGGTCCGATGAACAGCTCCACCTTTCCAGATAAAGTGATTTAGGATTTGTCGGAGGGATGAAAACCATGCTATGGGTAATAAAACTCCCAACATGCCTAAAGGATAGAGCAGTCTTGGGAGAATATTCATCTTAATAACATGCATACAGCCCCAAGAGGACAAAGGGTAAGGCACTCCATCTCATAAGATATTTTTAATACTATGCGGGGTAAATTCAAAGAAACCAAATCTTTTTTTTTATTTCAAATTTTATTAAGTATCAGTTATATCACTTTGTACAGCATTACATAGTTCCATTGAAGGAAATTTTCTTAATAGGTTGTCTCCATACTTGGTAAAGCAACCATGTCAATAAAACCATCGGGGAGTTGATACACAGATTAAAGAAACCAAATCTGAAAGCCTTGAGATAAGCGGATGCCTAGATAGGTGAGAGCCTTAGACTCCCAGAATAAGCGAGATCCTGAATCTCATTTTGGAAATTGAAGAATTTAACGGCATAACCTAGGTTTTGTCTACATTAAGCTTGTACCCAGATAAACTGGCAAAGCGGCAATCCCCAACAAAGCTACTAGTATAGAAGAAACTGAGTATTCCAGATGCAGGAATAAATCATCAACTAAGCAAACAGTTTATACCTCTCCCCCAGCTGTATACTGTTAATGTCAGGAATTCTGTAAATGAAAGATAAAGGGTTCTAGGTATAAATTGAAAAGGAGGGATAGTGGGCAGCCCTGCCTAGTCCCACCCTAAACTAAGCAGGGAGGAGGAGCCCATTGCAGCAGATCTGGGCTGAGGATTGGTGTGCATGATATGAATCCACTTGCGAAAATTATCTGGAATACCAAATTTTTCCAAAACTTGGAACAGAAAAGGCCACGAGACTCAATCAAAGGCTTTTTCTCGTCAAGGAAGAAAAAATGCTGCAGGGACCCTGCTCTCCACAGACACAGAAATCAGGTACAGCAGCTTCAGCGTGTGGTCAGTAGACAAGTGGCTGGATATAAATCCCACCTGTACCAGCGGATCAGACCATCCCAAACTGACAGAGCCTATTGGTGAGGACTTTGGCCAGAATCTTTAGGCCCGAGTTAGGTGAGAAGATCAGCCTGTAACTAGCAGGCATAAGTTCATCCTTACCTGGTTTTCACAAAAGTAACCACACTTGGGTGAAGAGAAATCCTCAACCCATTGGTGAGGAAGAATTAAACAGCTGAACAAGGAAAGGAAGCGCTCCTCTCTAAAGGTGGAGTAAAATTATTACTAAATCCATCAGGGCCTGGAGCTTTATCTAAAGGAGCTGGTGAATCCTTGCTTCAACCTCAAAAATGGAAATGAGTTTCCCCAAAAATTCCTGATGAGGAGAAGAAAGAAAAGAGTGAAGCCTAGACAAGTAGTCTGCAATCTTGGCTTAGTCAGCCAGTGAGAGATGATCAGCAGCACTGAGGTCCTGGAAAATATTTTTAAAAGCCTCTACAATGTCTCTGTGTCAGATAAGAATATCAAGACCTGGGCCAGATCTCAAGATACCACCATCTAGCTCCCTCTATTTGCTGGAGTCTCCATGCCAGTAACCTTTCTGCACACTCAGCCAGATTCAAGACATCTGGAATTTGTACAGAGGATGGCCAGGTCCACCTTTTCAGCAAGCAATATGTATAAGCCAGCCGAGATGACTCCAGCTGCTGCCAAACAGAAAGGAGATTTGGCAGAAAGATTTTTCTCCAGGCGCCTGATTACCGCCAACAAACCTGTCTTCCTCCTCGTGCATCTCCTCTTCCTCTCAGAGGCCCGCTTGATACATTCATCAAGCACAGTGCATTTAAAGCCCCTGACAGCCAATCCAACCTTGGTACTGAACCTACATTAGCCTCCCAGAAATGCAGATAAAATCCTTCAGGCCAGTAACTAGAGTAGGGTCAATTAGGAGTTCAGTATTCAGTCTACAAATCCCATCCCTCTCTTCAGCCTCCTGGAGGACCTGAATCAGCTCAATGGGAGCATGATCAGAGAGGACCTTACCAAAATGTTGCAGAGACCAGACCCAGGAGGAAGGCCCACACTAACATGACAAAAATATATTCAGGAGAAAGTCTTATAGGCAGAGGAGAAAAAGAATACTGTCTATCCTTAGGGTGTAAATCATGAAGTCTACTAGACCCAAATGATCTATAAATTCACGAGACCCCTTTGACCAGGAGACAACTCCGCCTATTCAGGGCCTGATTGGTTCAGATCATTTGAAGAAACAAGTTCCAATCACCTCCCAGAATGGTAGGTAACTGGAGGAACAAGGAAGATGGAAACTAAGGTCAGAGAAAAAGCAGGGAATCAGAGTTGGGCCATAAATGGAGCCAAGTATGACCGCCAAAAGTACCCAGATGACCTTGGAGCAAAATAAAACATCCCCAGGGTCCCAATACTCCGTGTCAGTTGGGAGGCAGTATAGTGCAGTGGTTTAAGGTTCTGAGCTGCAAATCTGGTGACATCCAGCAGACCAGACCTGGATTTGAATCCCACAACTTCCACTACATACTGTGTAACTCTGAGCAAGTCCTTAACTTCCCTCTGCTCCCAGGTGGCTCCTCTAAAAAGCTTTCGACTTAGTGTGCTCTCCTGGTTAAACAACTAAAAAAAAAAATGGCAGGTCACGTGATGGCAGCTTAAGGAAGACAGCGCTTTGAGTGGAAGCTCTGTCCTCGGTTCGATTCCTTAACCTTCAGCATAAAATCTCCCTGAAAGGTTATCACTAACGATAGCCGAAGTAGTTGAGGCATCTGCTGGTTACCGGCTTCTGATGAATAGAAGCCTTTGTTAAAAAACGAACCGGAAGCACACGCCACCTCCTCTCCAGAAAAGAGCAGGCCTTGAAGCGGCTGGCGAGATCAAATAAGTCTACCCAGGGATCAGCGGCTTTGACTGAGGCGCTTCCTAGAAATTATTGGGCCCATTCAAAGCTCCATTCAGGAGATCTTTACTGAAGTTCACAGTTTCAAGGCCACTATCAAAGCGTTGAGCACTTCGAGTGGATGACAATGACGTCAGGCTGAAATCCTAGAAGCCAAAAATAACAAAATGGAGCTGAATTATGCCTCACTCAATAGAAAGCTTAAAGGAATGGAACAAAACTTGAAGATTTAGAAGGAGAAATCATGAAACAACCTAATAATTATTAGTATTCCAGAAAAGAGGAGGCACAATGCCCATTCAGTTTCTTGCAAAGCTTCTGGAAAAGGTTGCAAGCTCATCTCCAAATAACATGACTTATATTATAGAGAGAGCCCACAGATCTCTTCGGCCACCTCCTGCACCTGGGGCCCCACTGAGACCAATAATCTGTAAATTGCTGAACTTTTAGATAAGCAACATATATTGGGCAAAGTGAAATCTTTACAGGAGGTCTTGTGGAATGGAAATCAATCGCATTACAAATGATCTGCCACAATCAATGCTATCAAAAGCGGCAAGAGCTTCATCCTGTGTTCAAATTGATTGCTGCAGTATCCCATATAGGGTTAGATACCCGGCTGTCCTGCAAGTTAAAGTAGTAAAGATCAATGGCATTCCTTTGATAATGTGGAAATGGCTAAGCAAAATTGCCTAAATTGCTGCAAAGTTATTCAAATAATGGCTACCAGTCTGTTTTCCTGTGGCCTGGATGGGACTGCTTCCCAGAAGAGAAGGAACCTGTTTATTGAGTTTGATATTTAGGATGTTTTACCTGCCTTCATTGTTTGTTGATGTTTGGCTAAAGATTTAAAACTTGCCTGACTTGCTGAAGGTGTTTTTTTTTTTTTAGTAATAATGCTGCAAATTTAAGACTTTGTCTGCAAAGGACATATTGGTGAGGTCATCCCAGATGTTTAAGTGCTCCGTTTGGACGTCCTCCAGGTCATGATGGCTGTTATGTTTCTCTAGTTGCTTGTAATGCAAATACGTTATGGTAGACCTCAATATACCTCTGTTGACACCGGGAAGACCTTCAATGATTCACAATGACCCCACAACAGGATCAGAAATGTCACCTGGTTACTACTTGGAGACTTATTTTGTTGGTAGCTTCTTCCTTGGATCAATGACGATTTGAGCACGATGAGAACCCCCTAAAAGAACTGTCGATAAAAGCAGCAAGAGTAATCTATGGCTTGATCTTGGCAGAGATCTGCTATATACTTTATGTTGTTCAGTCTGCTAAGCTTCACCTGTTAAATATGGGGTCTGGGGTTTGTTTTTTACTCTTTTCTCTCAGCAGGCAAGAATGAATAATTACAAGAGCTCCTGAGAATCAGTTTGATACTAGTTCTTCAGGCAATCCAACGTTTAACCGTGTAAAGATGCTAGTATTGAAATTATATATTAGTGATTATGTCTTGCTTCATGGAAAGGATGGTTATTTTAAAGTTGCTACTTGTTAGTAGTAAGGTGTTGGGTATTTTCATAGCTCTGCCCTCTTATTATTATTATTACTATTCAGGCGTGAGGGTAATTATGTTACTGGGTTAAAGTTAAACACGAGTTCTGAGAGTAGATTACCGGGGATGGGGACCGTAGCACTGCTTAGGCTAGCTTTAACATCACATGGTGGAGTTGGAATAGTGGTGCAGTTGTTAGAACTGGGGGTATTTTTAGTTAGTTGGTTGGACGGGTTTTGAAGTGTTGGAATAGTTACAGATTAAGAGAGGGTCTTTTGGGAGTGGGACGGGAGGTGGGGGCAGGGAGGAGGCTGCACAGGATCTGCTTTTATCGTCTAGATGATGATTATTCCATGTTTGATATTCTTTCCACAGCTGTGGATATGATAAATGGAAGGCTCTCCCATGTGTGCTTTCTACCATTCCTAGACCCATTATCTTTTGGATGGCATGAGTAATAGATACCATGCTGTGAGTTGGAACATTAAAGGGGCCAAAGACAGGGTTAAAAGACAGGTTGTCTTGAAGCACCTGCAGCTTCTATGTCATAATAGTTTTTTGCGGAAACTCATCTCAGAAGGGATGATGTGCCTTATTCAGGTAGATATGGGTTGGTCAGGCCTATGGAGCTGGGGTTTCTACAAGTAAAGGTGGGGTTGTGATTTTGTTAGCTAAGAGTGTTCCGTTTAAATTGGTTAACGAGATATGGACCCTGAGGGAAGGTATATCGTGATCCATGGTTTGCTGGAATCCTGTCCAGTTACCTTTGGATCAATTTATGGCCCAAATATTGACTCTCCCTCTTTTTATGAGGCTGTTAAATGTCATCACGGGAACCCCTGGATTTATATTATTAAGTGGCGACTGGGAATTGGTCCTACAGGACCGAACTAGACCGATCCGACCAAGCTCGTTTGGGCTATCTCCAGCTCAAAGGGCTTTGAGAGAACTTATAGATACTGAAGCTCTTGCAGATATATGGCAAATATTTAACCCTACTGAGAGGCAATATACTTTTCTCAGCGACACATAAAACATATTCTAGAATTGATTATTTACTTATAAACACATGCAATTCCTGGGGTTATTAGTGTTGGCATTTCAGCAAGGTTATCTCCGACCATGCTCCAGTGGATATGGAGTTTAGTTAGGTACCAGATCAAGCGTCCTTCTTTATGGCGGCTGAATAACCAGATGTTAAAGATACTGCTACCTTTGAACATATTAAAGAGCACATTAACTCGTTTCTTGTTCACAATTTGGGGTCGGTTGAAAAATATGATATGGTCTGGGCTTCCCTAAAGTGTTCAGTAAGAGGCGAGTTCATTAAAATAGCGTCTGTTGGGGCTAAGCGCCAGAAGGGTATAATGGAGGACCTTTTAACCAACATCAGAAATATGGAAAACTCCTGTCCCGATCCTCGCCAAGTGAGGAGTGGACCAAATTACACCAGCTAGGGCTCAGTATGCAGGTTTACTAGCACAGAAGCTGAACTGTCCTTACACAGGACTAAGCTCCAATATTTAGATGTAGGAGAAAAGGCAAGTAGACTCTAGCGATGCGCCTCCGTCAGCTAGAAGCATCACAATATGTGGCTGGTATTCACTCTGAGGAGGAGGGTAGGTTGTCACTGAGTGCGCACAAAATGGGCAAAATGTTCAAATCCTTTACCAAAATCTGTATTCAGTGGCCTCGACTACCCCCTCCTCGGTTTCAGATATATATGCCTACCTTCGTTCTGTTGCCTGCGCAAGGTTCCTGCAGAGGGCGGCGGTTGCTGGCGACTACGATCTCTGTAGCAGAAATCCGAGAAGCAATTCAGCAGTTACCTCTAGATAAATCTCTGGCCCAGGCAGAGCTCTCTAACAATTTTATAAAGCCTATCAAGACATCCTTGCACCCACGTTAATGGAATTGTTTGGATTCTGGTTCGAGCAGGGCATGTCAGAGGTGAGCTTTTAGGCAGGATATCCTGATTTTGAAACCAGGAAAGGACCCCTGGATCTTAGTAGTTACCGACCTATTTCATTATTAAACACTGATGTGAAAATATTGGCTAAAGTATTAGCAAATAGACTCTCTAAAATTATTGACAAGCTAATAGGGCAAGAACCAGTGGGGTTCATGGCTGGGAGGTTGTCTCAAGACCATATCGTAAACTAATGCATTTTAATAACAGTGGCCAGAGACTCCCATATCCCAACAGTGTTAGTTTCTTTAGATGCTGAAAAGGCATTTGACAGAGTCTCCTGGGACTTTCTTTTGCCACCTTAGCTTCCTTTGGTTTCCGGAAGACTTTGTCAAATGGATAAAAGTTCTATATTCCTGGCCTACTGCTAAAGTGAAGTGCAATGGCTGCTGTCCTCGCCATTCGTGTTGGCCGAGGAACTAGACAGGGGTGCCCATTATCCCCCTTGCTTTTAACCTATATTTAGAACCCTGCTTCTTAGATTGAAGGCTAATGTTAAGATCTCCAGGATTCATGTCGGGTAACTAGATATGCTCTATCGGCTTATGCCGATGATATTTTATTACATCTAGAAAATCCCGAGGTCTCAATTCCAGCACTGCTAGAGGAGATGCGGAGTTTTCTAAAGGTCGCTTTATAAGTTAAATCGAGAGAAACCAAAATATTTCCTTTAAACCACAGAGTAAATAAGGCGGTGTTAGCCCCCTTGGTCTAGCGTGGGAGTCGAGCTCAATAGTATATCTAGGTATCAAGATCTTCAGAGATCCTTCTGCTATCCGGCGTAATAATATAGATGCCCTTATTAAAACAATTACTAAAGATCTTGAAAGATGGCAAGATCTCCCAATCTCATTATAGGGCCGATTAGGCGTTATTAAAATGAACCTCTTGCCTAGAATATTGTATCCGCTGGTATGTTGGGATTTTATATCCCCAAAATTTAGTTTTTAAATTGAGAAGAAGGTTGAACCTTTTGTGGAGTAAAAAGATACGTAGATCCTACCACAAGTTAACTACACCTAAAGTTAGGGTGGCCTGGCAGCCCCTCTTTTTCATATACTACCTAGCACAACATCTAGGCAAGTTATGTTACTGGCAAGAAAAGAGGAGCACGAATATCGTTCTTTATGGTGACTATTGAGAAATACCTGGCGTCCCAGGTAAGATGAACATTACATTCGCTGCTTTATATTTCTCCGTCCCTTATCCCCCAAAGTCTCCAAAATAATCCCATGGGATGGTCGATAAGCGTCTCTTCAGGCACAAGCATTATTGTCAGTTAAATGGTGTCAATCTTGAATCAGCCCATTATTAATAACTCGCATTTTAAAATCGGCAATGCAACGATTGTCAAGTCCTTCTGGCACAGATTGAAATGCTGTAAGGTATCAGAAGTCTGGAAGAGGGTAAATTATTATTTCGGTCCAATCTGGTGGCTGACAATCTCTCAGTAAAGAGTCTTTTAAATCCTTGCAAGTTAATAAAGCCCTGTCCATGTTACAAACATTTTATAATTGCGGATATAGGGGAAAGGATCCTACTGAGTTGTTGCAGGTTGCCTCACGGAGGAATAAAGTTTCTATTTTATATAAGACCTTGCTAGACTGGGACACCAGATTACAGTCAGGTCTCTGTCCTTATTCGATCAAAGAATTGGGTATCTCGGCGATCCTAAGATATGGGATAGTGTCTGGACTACTCTATATAGAACTGTCAAACAGGATAGGCTCAGGGCAGTAAATTACAATATATTGCATAATCTGTATCTGACTCCATCTAAGTTATATAGAATAGGCCGGTGCACACCAATGTGCAGTAAATGTAAGACAGGAGAGGGTCCCTTTATCATATGCTGTGGCTATGCCCGTGTATTAAAGTTTTGTGGCAAACTATCTGCAACTCCCTAGATTCGATTCTCGGTTTGCTGGACCTTTTCACCCGAAGTATGCCTAGTAAATTTTTTCCCTGGTGGTACTCAAGTAAAGAAAGGCACACATGGCATTGATAACAGCAACTGCAAAGCTAGTAATAGTGAGGCATTGGACCGATGAGACGGCACCTTCAATTATGGAATGGTATAGAGAAGCGTCTTGGCTCTACAGCTGGAGAAACACATAAGGCCATGCGAAACAGAACTAACGCATTCTCTACTCGCTGGGGTAGTTTAGAGGCCATTATGATGATATGAAATCTCCAAGCATATAAATGTATTTCACTGAATCATGAATCGTGGTCTGTAGTACTTCGCAGCCTAGGGGAGGGGTTGGGAGGGTGAGGACAGTTTGTATTTCTTTTTCTTTTCTCTTTCTTTTCCTTTTTGGGCTTATTTGTTCTCTTTTTATGTACCTTTTTGCCCTTACGATGTCACATGTTGTTGTATAACTAGTACTAAAATTAATAAAGAGTTAAAAATTTAAAAAAAAAATGCTGTGTCCCTGGCAATTAGGATGACCACGCCCCTTTGACATATGAATCCCAGCCCCAAAACTTGGGCCACCCATTGCCTTCTATGAACTAATATCTCCTCATGAGTCAAATGGGTTTCCTGTAACATAACTATATTCGAGTAGACTTCTGAAGGTGACAAAGAAGCGAGCAGCACTTCTGCTATTACAGGCCCTTACATTCCAAGACAGAAATTTATGTTCAACCCTCAAAAAGAAAGAGTAAAAGTGTGACAGGAGGCAAATGGAAGAGGTAAACCTCACACTGAACCTTAAAACGGTGCTCTGGGTAACCCCCCAACACACAATCCCAGCCCCAAACTCCCCCACCACCCACATTAGAAAGATTCAGACCCATGTAAAAAAAAAATCCCTAAGCCAACAGAAGGGGCTTCCTTTACCCTAAACTCCCTGGCTACCCTCCGCCTCTCAGCTCCTTGCTGTTACTTCCCTCCTTTCTATATCCCACTGATGTGTGGCATATCTGTGTTTGGATAATGGGTAAAACAAAATGAACATCCTGATTGGCTAATACAGCCTGCCACCGGGCTGTTATTTCTCAACAACGGCCTGCTAAAAAACAAGTTCCACTTTGCAGTGCCCCATGACAGACACTATTCATAGGCACCCCCTAAATCGAAACCTCTTACCTACCATTTTTCCCCGCTTGCTTAGCCAAGTAACTTCTCTACATACTGTCCATACATGCCAAAATAAATCCACGCAATACTAAACATTTTTTTCTTGTTAACAAATGTCCTTACTCAGTGGTCGCCCTCCCTCTCAAAGAGATGTCTACACCAACTTTCAAAGTTACACAGTGCCACATTTCAGACCTCAACAAAACATAAAATAAACACATACCTATGTGAAATACCTATAAACAGGGAATACTAACTAAAATAAGATGTTTCATCTCTGTTTCAGTGTCTGAAGAATGCACACACAAATCGAGGCAACAGCTAAACAAGCAGCTCTCCTATCCCATTGTGTACAAAAAAAAGCAAGAGCATAATCTCATGGCTCACATACAAACAAGACAGCGCCCTCCTGTGGTCATTCCACTACTGCAGGGATTACTTTACTAGAACAGTTACTTTTTTCTTTTTATATACTTTTAATATACAAATATTTATTCTTACATACTTTTCCAAAACATTATACCTATAACACATTATCTAAGTGTAATAATACCCTCCAGGGTGGCGTTATAGGATATAACGGACCTTCCAGGGCTATAAGGCCCTCCACCTGCAGCGTCAGGCCTCATTATGCCCTCGGCGGTCCGTTATATCCTAATAATGCCCATTCTGTCGGGTATTATTACTACATATTGTACATAGGTTCTTTTTCATGGTTACGTAGCTACAAGTGCTACATGGAATGTTATTTTGCCTTAATGTTTCCCTATCATTTGTACATAGATGATTATTTATCCTTGATCTTACTCATTTGTTTTTACTTATTACTGTATATATTCTTCATTGTACTCCTTCCTTTGTTGTTGTAACTGACCTGGTCCATCCTGCAAATGAGTTTTCCTCAATGGTGTTTCACCTGGTAAAATAAAGATTGGTTGATTGACTTGAGAAGTAACCATACAAAGAGATAATATACTAAGCAATAACAAAAACCAGGTTTGAGAACAGTCATATCATAAAAACCTCATAGTATAGGCATAGAAGAAGAAAATAAAAACCTCCCGCCTCCAATAACAAACCCCAAAACCGCAATGCAACCCCAAAACAGGAAAAAACACCATCTCCGGAACCCCGACAATCCCTAATAGTGTGCTTGCCCATGATGGGTAAGAACTAGCCCTTCTTCCCCTGACCCCACCCCAGCCCAAAACTCAAGACACAACAGTGACCAGCTCACTCTCTGGTACCTAAGAAAGCACTTACTACCCCCAGAACATAGTAATAACAACATTTAACCAAATGCAAGAGAGGCATAAACACATAGCAAACAAACAAAATGTCCATGAATCAGTCCAAGAGGCACTGGGACAGAGCAGGCCCTGATGGTCCCACAGGTTGACAAATCAGAATAACTAAAGGACCCTTAACTGATGCCCAGTCCAAGTTGCTCAACATGACCAGACATATAAGGTCGTAAAATCCCTCATTTAAAGACATAAAGCTGTAGTCATACATGCAAAACAAATGGGGTCCATCTGTAGGATATCCCAGATCAAACCCCACCTTGTGAGGTAATGTAGAAACTCCAAAACACTGTTGAGGGAACTACCTTGCAGGGCAGCACAGCCCTGTAAGGGATAGATCAACACAGTTCATCAGATGCACTCCAAAGCACCAGGAGGGATGCTAAGGATCAAAAGGCAATCCCAGAAAGCTCCAACTCTTGAAACAGTGTCCCCAATGGAGCGTCACCTGCCTCCCAGAGATTCAGCTAGCACTGGCCATAGTCCTTTAACAGAGCAGCAGCAAGTCCCAATGCTGATCGCAAATAAGGTGCAGGGAGGGTACCCCAAAAGAACCCCATACCACCAACAAAGCTTGCTAACAGATTAGACACTCCAGTCCACAACAGCTGCCACTAAACCAAGGCAAGGCAAGGCAAATTTTATTTAAAAGACATCCAGTTCCTGAGGCTCTGGGCACTGTACATAAAATCAGGCCAGCAAAACACCACAATAAATAGCAACAATTATTAAAACTACAGTAATAAATACATCACAGAAAAATGTACTGAGCACCAGGACAAGCTTATATGGTGCTATTAGTAGGTGCAGAGAACAAGAAATCTATAGCACCCATAGTACCGACAAAAAGCAGACAGACCAAATCAATTGCTGGCAGAGGTCTTTTTATAAAGTGCAGAAAGTGCAATTACTGGCCCAAGTGGCTAGTAACAAAGTAAAAACGGACTGACATTTCTCCTAGCGTGCTGCTAGGCTTCTTCAGAAGAAGTAATTGCATTTTCTGCACTTTATATAAAAGACCTTGCCAGCAATTTCTTTGGTCTGTCTGCTTTTGTCTGGTACTAAGGGCAGCAGACTTCTCTGTTGTAGTAATAAATACATAAAGACCAATAAATAAAAAGGAAATCAGGGACAAGTAATATAAATAGTCAGAACAGGGTGATATTTATACAACAGGGACAGGAAAAGCCTGTGTAAACAGGAAGACCTTGAGGTGTGCCTTGAATACCTCCACCGAGGGGCCTTCTCTTACAGATGGAGGCAAATTCCACAGGATGGGGCCATGCGACACTAAAGGCTCTGTCGCTGGCTGTTTTTAGCCTCATCAAGAGAATCGCTTAGAGGCCCCTCGAGGAGGAATGGCGGAGCAGACTGAGGTAGCAGGCATAAGAAGGTCCATTAGGTAACCAGGGTCCAGGCCATGTAGGGCCTTAAATGTGAGCAAGCCCACCTTAAAGACGACCCTTCACCTGACTGGCAGCCAGTGCAGTTCACGCAGCACCAGGGTGACGTGACAATACTTAGACTGCCCCATCAGCAACCTGGCAGCAGCATTCTGCACTAGCTGAAGCCAGCAGGGTACCTCCCAAGATCCTGAGATATAGGCGCATTACAGTAATCAAGCCTCCAACGTCATGAAGGCAGGCACTAAGGTAGGGAGGTCCGGGGCTGAACTAGGGGCTTAATCCTGGTGATATTCCTCATATGGTAAAAACTGGTATGGACAATGGCCAACACCTGAGCCTCAAGTGTCAGTCCATCATTCAGAATAATGCCCAGGTTAAGCAGTCTAGAGGAGGCCTTCAAAAGAACAGATCCCAGGACAAGTCTTGTCTCTGTGCCTGAGGCCATACTATCACGCCCTCTGTTCGACTCACTACCAGTACCTCCATCTTGTTGGGGTTCCAGTCGCAACCAGCTGGGTTCATCCAGTCATTGATTTCACAAGGCAGTTGTTAAGCACATCCACTGCATTGGATGTCCCAGGGCAAAGGAAAGATACAGCTGGGTATCATCAGCATAGCAATGAAAACCTAAGCCGTACTTCCTAATAGAGCCTTCCAGGGCAGTATGTACATAGCAAACAACACTGATGACAAGACTGAACCCTGAGGCACTCCACAAGACAGGAGGCTAGGGGAGGAGGAAATTCACCATCACTACCTTTGCCTCCTGTTTGAGAAAGTACTCAAACCAGTAGATGACTGTGCCGAGTAGTCCCAAAATTCCCTCAGGTGGTCAAGAACGCGACAATGGTCCACCATGTCAAAAGCTGAGGAGAGATCAAGAAGAACAAGAATTGTCCCTCCCTTCAATCTCTTGCCTTGAGAAGGTCATTGTGCACCAAACTAGCACAGTTTGTGTGCTGTGCCACCTAAACCAGACTGGAGAGGCTCGTGAGGATCAAAGGCCACAAGGTGCTCCTCAAGCTGAAGCGTCACAATCTTCTCAACAACCTTACCCAAGAATGGAAGGTTGGAAATAGGACAATAATTTGCCCTAATGTAGGGGTCCAAAGATGGTTTCTTCAGAAGGGTCTCACCAGTACCTCCTTCAAGGCATCTGGGAAAACCCCTCCGACAAGGAGCACCGGACAATCAAGGCAAACACAAGGCCAACAGAATCAACACATCCCATCAAGAAACGTGTTGGCACCGGGTCCAGTTCACAATATGTGGCCTCAGCTTGGAAGTGACCCCAGTGACGTCAGCCACCTCCACTGGCCTAAACTCACCCCAACCAGATGGAGTGCTGTCCGGCACCCAAGTTGATCACTGTTGGCCAAAGATTGGCACACTGGTGGAATTCCTGCCTGATGGCGGTTACTCTGTCCAAGAAGAACCAAGCAAACTCTTCACATAAAATGTTAGATAAGGCTTTTTTAGGCTGCAGACAGGCTGGATTTAACAGCCTATCTACAGTTCAAAAAAGCACAGTTGGTCGATTCTTCACTGCAAATCTTCCTGGACAGGAACTCTGCTCTCTTACAGTTGATTGCCCTGGTACTCACCATAGTGAGCACACAAGGCCAGCTTGTCCACCTCCAGGTCCTCTGCCAGCAGTGCTCCAACCTCCGACCCAAATTCTTCATTGCCTTGAGCTCCCCATCAAACCACGGGACCTCAAATAAGAAGATTTTGGTTGTACACGGACCGGTGCGGGAGTCGAGTAGATCAGACATCACCTAGTTATAGGTGGCAACTGCAGCACATGTACTCTCCTCGTATGCTTTGCTCACACTAGATAGGTCAGCCACCATCAGAAGATCCTTGGGGTCAAACCCTCAAAGGGCAGTAGCTACCATCTCAGCAGGGGAGGGCTCTTGGGAGGTGCCCAAATGAGAACTCCACCGTGCAATAGATCGAACTAAGCGACCTGATCAGTCTTGAGATTATTTATCTCAAGCCCCAGTGAGAAGACCAAGTCCAGCATGTGATCGCCCGATGGGTCACATGGAAACTTCCTGTGGCAGGTCAAAGATAACATAGTCTGGAGGAGGTTGTAACCAAGCCTGGATGATTCATCATTGGCTAAACATTAAGTCCCCAGAATTAAACATCTGAGGGCCTCCAATATTCGCTGGCAACAAACCGGCTACCTCCTGCAGAATTCTCCCACCGTCCCAGGGGGCAGTAAATCAGGAACATTCTGTTGCCTGCGCCCTGACCTCCACAAATGGCCACACATTCAAAAGAACCTGGTCTTCTAACTGGGTGCATGGTGAATCCAACCTCGGATCTAAAGCAGATGGCCACTCCCCCACCCTGCATTCCACTGTGGGGCAGTGCACTACAGAGTACCAGGGGTCGGGGGGTGGAAAGCGACCTCAAAAACTGGGCTGACACTGTCACCCACCCAGGCCTCAGTAATGCAAGCCAGATCAGCTGACGAAAAAAAGTCTGCTATAATTGCAGTCTTGTTTCTAATTGCTCTGGCTTTGCAAAGAACTGCCCCCACAGGGGATTGGTGGCTGGCTACCTGCCCACCGGTCTGAGTGGGAACCCTGGGGATGGGCACCAAACATGTCTGGCCTCTCCCTGGGCTCGACAGACCCCAGGTTGCCTTCTGCACCTGACCAACCTATCCTGCCCCTGCTGGCATGCACAAGGTGCCTGCCACAGTCGATTATTACAGTTCCTCCTAATTCTGACCTCCTGACAGTCACGAGCTGTAGTGATGGAAACTGGGAGGTCAGAGATGAGCTGCAGATCGAGCAGCTGGGATGCTCTGTAGACGATCCTAAGACACTCCAGGCCTTTACCCTTCCCTAAGCACATTCTGTCCGACTATGATGTCCCTAGCAAACACAATTCTGACTAACTAAACACACAACCACAATACACTCACTCATCCAACTACACACTAATACAAAACTAACCTAATCCCATCCACAGAACATACACAATAGTTTAAAACTCAACCCCTTCAGCACCCCGCCCACTCACTCACTCACAACTAAGGAAAGCAAAAGCAGGCCTAGGATCAGAATCCTTGAAAAATAGGAGAACACTGCCTGCAGCTCGACAGTAAATCCTACAAGAATGGACAACTTGGTACAGTTAAAATGCAAAAATATCACATGCAGATAAAAGTCACAGCCCACTACTTAGAGGCCGTGGGTCCTCTCACCACCCCAGTCACTGCAGAAAGATGACCCAGCTGAGTAGAAGTTCCAAACATCAGCCATGTGGGATGAACTCCCAAGATATCCAAGAGCTACTCCCACCAGTTCTGGGGTCCCAGGAAATGATACTACTACCAGCAACCGTCCCCCAACCAATGGTCCAATGGGGCAGCGATAAGCTCCACAGAGTCTTTACTCCCAATACAGCCACATGAATAAACAGACAGCACACCGACAGGCAAACACTAAATTAGTCCAAAAGTCAGCACGATCACCTGCTTATGCCCTGGGAGACACAAACACGAAGTGCCCTCAGCACGCGATCTCCCAGAAATGCAGTCTGGGCAGCAGCCAGGATCCACCACCACACTGTCGGCCCTCTCATATGGTGTTTAAAAAAGAAGCACATTCAGAGAGATTGAGGGTCCAAAACTACCACCTGTTCTGCAAGCAGTGGAAACAAGCTTTGGTCGGGACAACTCAGGGATTCTTCAATAATTGTCCTTTCCACTATAAAAGCTGCTGACATGAAGAGCAGCTCGGCAAAGTTCAGTCCGTGAATTTGACAATGATGGTGAACATCGGGAGTATGGAGAAGCAGAACCAGATGAAAGTCGTCGGGTCACAGATAGACATAAATCCTCCAGGGCACTTGGAAGGGTAGGTGAGCTGTGGTTAAAGAAACTGTCTAAAAACAAAATCTGACTCACTAGGCTAGCTCACTCCCTGCCCTGGCTCACATTAAAATCTAACTACCTCCCTAATTAGCAACTTGACAATTTTGGGATTCTGATCGACAAAGTGACCAGAAAATAAGCACTTCAAATTTAGTAGCTCTCCTAGAGAAATAGCAAGAAAGAGTCAGTCTCGAGAGGGGCAAGTGCTCACTAGAATGAGCTCACAAACTGATGGCTCAGCATTACTGCCATCTTGGTCCTTGTTCCACCCCTTGGAGCATGAATCTGTGATAACAATCAGACAACTTACTTGAATAAATCCTGGAAGTATTTGGAGAGGTCCGCTGTAGCTGCATCATTCGTTTCAAAACTAAGCCAGGCACCAACATGTTGAACCTGTAGAAGGAAGGGTAATGAACCGAAAGCAAATGCCAGTGGCCAGTAACTTAGACACAGTGGGGTGAAAAGCAGTTCTTCACTGCTGTACAGAATGTAGGAGGTCTTGGGCAATTGAAGACCACCCCAAAGCACCTCTTTCAGTTCTCTTACTTTAGCGAGGATATGTTGCCGATCAAAGCAGTTAAGCAGGTGGCAGATAGTGGGCGGGGAGGAGAGCCAAATGGAGGCATGGCGCAGGACTGGTGTGCATGTTCCAACACTACACTGGTCCATTGGGAGAGAGTCCTGCAATTTTTTTTCAAGATTTTTGCATGAACAGGATCATCTGTGGGCCCTCAACCTTCAGATAGTCCCAACACCACAATGCTGTTTGAAGGGACTGCTTGCAAGGTCCTCCACCTGGTCCTCAGTTTTCCTCAAACACTGCCACAGAGCTACAATCTCGGGGTTCAGCCAAAGTCTCCAGTCATCAGTGAGGATGTTGAGGCCCCACGTACCCTACCAGCTGGGTCACTGAATCCCTGAGTCACGTAACTTTGGAGCTCCTCCATGAGGATCTTCATAGCATTCTGCAAGGGCAATCTCACTATAAGCTTGTCCTCTGACAGGGCTGTTGGTGTTGCAGTAGACTTTGTGGCCCATGAGCCTGCAGTTTCGACTGCTTAGTTGACTTGTCATGCTCTGGTGTCAGCTGGGTGGGTATGGTGGGGTGCCAGATTCTTCATGTCTACATCCATTTTCCCCAAACAAGAAGCAGAGGCTGACCAGAAGTGATCTTCAAGGAACAGATAAGGGCTCAGCAGAATTCTTACCACAGAACAGAGAAAAATAATGCTAAAAATGAAGTTTAGGGTGAGAGCAGGACCAGGCACGTCTGCAGTCAAGCTGCCATCACATGACTCTCTTCAGGGGATTTTCTGTTAATTTCACTGCCTTTATGTGTATGATTTGAGTAGCTTCAGGCTGCTGGGCTGACTAGGGCTGGGCCTCTGTTTCTGATGCGCTGTGGAAGCTTCTAGCAGCTTGCAAGTGGATTTGTCCAGATCTTCAGCTCCTGTAAGTATTTAAAAGCATTTTCTGTTAATTTCACTTCCTTTGTGTTTGATTTCAGTAGCTTCAGGCTGCTGGGCTGACTAGGGCTGGGCCTCTGTTTGTTTCTGCTGCAGTTCTGGAAGCTTCTAGCAGCTTCTAAGTGGGTGAGGCTGGACTAGCCCCTGCCTGGGAACTCCTTGGCTGATTGTTTTTGGGACACAGCCTGTGGGGTTAATTAGGGTTAGGAACACCGTAGACCTCAAGCTGGTGAGCGGTGAGTTTGTGAGGGAGCTTGGGGTGGAAGAACCACTGGTGGAAAGTGACCACCACTTGGTGTGGTTCATGATAAACATGGGGAAAGGGGCATAGGAATAGACACATGGGTGTTAGACTTCAGAAGAGTCAACTTTGGGAGGAAGAGGAAATATGGCACGGTATCTGGCCAGGATCCATTCAAATATGGACACTAACCAGAAGTGGGAGGTCATTAAACTGGGAATTGAAGAGGTAACCATAACATGTACAAGGGTCCAGAGTAATAATAATAAAATTTATTTAATTAAGCACCTTTCAGAGTTTCAAGGCACTGTACAGTATTAATACAAAAACAAACATATATTCAAATACATATAATATAAAATCAGAATAAAACAGGAAACACCTTTCCCCATAAAAAGTCTTTAGTGCCTGCTTAAAACTCCCCACCCCCTGTACTCCCGGAGCTGATGGGGCAGAGAATTCCAGAGGTAGGTGCCACAAATCAAAGATGCGAGCACAGATGACTTCAAGTTTACCCTCAGAATCTCCAGCAACCCCTTGTCAACCAAGTGGAGCTGTCGCAGAGGGTGTAAGGAACAGGAGCTCTTTCAAGTAATCGGGACCCAATCTGTGTAGGGCTTTGTAGGTCAAAAGACCTACCTTAAAGAGTGATCCACCACTGTATTGGCGGCCAGTGCCAGCGTGCAGCACAAGTGATGTGGAGATCTTCTAAATGCCCCAGTCAACAAACGTGCTGCCGCATTCTGCACTAGTTGCAAGTGGCAGATTTCAACCCCAGGAAGCCCTAGATAAAGGGAGTTACAGTAATCAAGGCGAGATGTCACAAAGGCATGGGCGAAAACAGGCAGGTCACCGGTGGAAAAAGGTGCCTAATCCTGACAATATTCCTAAGATGGAAAAAGGCCAGCATGATGACTGCCGACACCTGATGTCGAAGAGTCAGACCAATGTCAAACTCCACTCCCAGGTTACGCACCCATTCAGAGGTGAGAATCTGGTCTTCCCCAGGACTAAACCGGAAGGAAGCCAGTCCTCAATCCCTCTACCTATGACCGGGTCCACAACCAAAACCTCAGTCTTTCCTGGATTCAACTTTAGACCACTGGAATTCATCAGTCTTGGATTTCTGCAAGGCAGTTGTTCAGTATCAAAAGCACCAACCTGGTCAGGCGCAAAGACAGGTGAGACCTGGGTATCATCAGCATAGCAGTGAAACCTCAGCTCATACTGTTTTACAATGTCTCCGAGGTAGCATAAATACTGTGAATAACATGGGGGACAGCATGACCCTAGAGGCACCCAACGTGGCAGAGAGAGGCCCCAGATGTAAACAAACCCAAGACCACTCTCTGCATTATCCTGCGAGAAAAGATGAAAACCATCTGAGGACTGTACCCGGCAGCCCACAGATGAACCTCAGGCATCTCGAGCAGAACCCCATGATCCACAGTATCAAAAGCTGATGATAGATCTAGGAGAACCAAGATAGAATGGAGTCTCCGATCTCTCACCATCAGGAGATCATTGAGCACCCAAACCAGAGCAGTCTCAGTACTATGCCTCTTACGAAAACCAGATTGGAGAGGTTCGTATAAACTATGGATGGTTAAATGGTTATCAATTGAGCAGCCACAACTTTCTCAATAACCTTCCCACAAAAGGGAGGTTAGAGATGAGCCTATGGTTGCTAGGTTCTCTGGTCTAAAGCAGCTTTTTTCAGAAGGGGATCACCACTTCCTTCAGGAAGCAAGGAAAACTCCCATAACAAAAGAGCACCAGACAATCCAAGCTAAGATCAGGCCAGTGATCTCACTACAGCCCAAAATCAGGGAAGTAGGGCCAGGGTCTAAACTACAGCACGTGGGATGCATCTCCTGGACAATCCTCATAATATCTACGAAGTCTGGCAGGTCAAAGGCACTCCATGAAACTCCAGGCTCTGCGACAGGGCACGATCAATGGCAATCCCTTAGAGTGAAGTTGGTGGCACTCCCTCCTGATGTCTTCAACCTTATTCATAAAGCACAATCAATTTGATTAAGAACTCACGAGCTGCTGACAGACTGGGTTGCATAGTCTGTCAACAGTTCTGAAGAGTTGGGCGATCGATTCTGTGCAGCGGAAATTTCCTGGACAGAAATTCTGCCTTCTTATAGAAACTTCTGTTTGGTAGAGTTTATAATGGTCTAGCAAAATACGGTGGTCAGCATCAGTGGCAGTCTTCCTCCAAAGAACTCTAACCCACGCCCAACCTATGCAGCTCTCTCAGAGCCCCATAAAACCACGGGGCTCTGGGGTGACGGAGGGGGCGAACATGGACAGGTGCAATCTGATCAGGGGCTGCCAATAAGGCCCCATTATAGGCCACTACCAACTGCTCAGGATCAGTGCAAGACTCGTCAAACAACGAGGTCAATAACCACCATCAGGTCTTCAGGGACCACGTCCGCAAAAGAGCAATACCTGACCAACTCCACAGGGCTGACTTACGGGGCCTCAAATTGGACCCAACTGAGTAGTGATCGGACCAACCAACTGGTTCCACCACCAGATTGGATGCCTCGATCCCCAGGAGGAAGACCAGGTCAAGAGGTGACCTCCTTGTGTGTAGCTGAGAAACAACCTGTGTAAAGCCCAGAGATGCCATCACCTGGAGGAAATGTTGACCAAAAGCGAGATTCGTCATCAACCCAGGCACTGAAGTCGTCCAGAACCATCAGTCTGGATGACTCCAGGCCATGTCGGTGGCGAAATCTGCTATTTCCTGCAGGAAAAGCTTCTCGTCACCTGGTGGATGGTAGATGAGGGCAATCCTGCACCCTACGCCAGCTACCACAGTACACTCAAATGACCTCACCTCCTCAACTAGTACACCAGTTAGGCCCAATTCGGTCTTGAAACAGACCGCCTCCCCTGCGATCAATTTCGGCGATGTATAACCAAGTACCTGGTGGGAACAGCGGCCTCTAAAAGGGGCGCATTCCATCCAGTGAGATCTCAATAATACAAGCCAGACCTGCCCTCACAACAAAGTCTGAGATAAGACCAGTCTTGTTGCAGACAGATCTGGCATTGTATAACAGCACCAGCTTGGACGAGGCTGGCAAGTGTCCCAACCACTTGCCCTCCCAAACTGGAGGTGCCCTTGGGTATGGGAAGCAGAACTGAATCACCACATTCTAGATACCATTTCACCCCAGGGCATCTTCTGGCCTAACCACCCCTATGGAGAGCCCGCTCACTCCGGCTGTCCACAACCCCACCACCCGACTCCCCAGGGCAATCCCTAATGCCCGACAGCGGTGATAGGTATGAGCAGGCGGGGAGAAGAAGGGTGGAGGGCACAGAGAAGGGGCCAAATAGCACAGGACGGGAGGGCAAGCAGGCACATCTAGCTCTCAGTTTACAATATAGTAAATATTATAAAATCCGAAGAACACCACCTATCCTAAACTTCTCTCACACTTCCCACAACTAGATAATTATACCACTTCAAATTAAAATAAAATAACAAACAACTAAAATTAAATTAAACTAAACCATCTAAACATATAAACCTCCCTAACACATTGTATTATTTATTGATTAAGCCCACAGGTCCTCTCACAACCTGGGTAAGAGGACTTGGGCTAGAAAGCTAACTGGGTGAGCAGGGGGTCGTGGAAAAAGTAAGAAAGGAAAAAGCTGCCTTTAGAAGGTACAAAAACTGGAAGGGGAGGGCAGAGGAATACCTGAAGGAGTCAAAGGAAGTGACAAGGCAGTCAGGGCAGCCAAGGCATCCAGGGAACTCAGTCTAGCACACGGCATCAAGAGGGAGAAGAACTCTTCAGGTACATCAGGGAAAAAGGAGTTGTTAGGACCAGATAGTAAAGATTAAGAGGGATGGGGGTGGTTGGAAACGGGGAAGAACAGGCAGAAGTATTAAGCAGTACTTCTGCTCAGATTACTAAAGAAAGGAGGAGCATTGCCAAGGAGGGTGGGAGGGTGGGCACGGTGGGGGAGGTGAGAGATGGGAAAATCCCAGTAGGCAGAGTACTGAAGGGCTTGAGGCGCTGAGATTGGACAGGCACCTGGGCCAGATGGTACACACCCAGGGTTCTAAAGAGCTGGCAGAGGTCTGGCAGAACCATAGCAGACCTGTTCAATGCTTCCCTGGACTCAGGAAGTATACCTCAGAACTGGAGGATGTATGCACGTGGTACTCCTCCACAAGAGAGGCCCCAAGGATGAGCCAGGAAATTACAGTCGGTAGCCTCACATCCATCATGGGAAAGCTGATGGAGACAATCCTGAAGGAGAGCTGGTTTCCCTCTTAGAGGCTAATGGGCTGCAGGACAGCAGACAGCATGGGTTTGTCTCAGGCAGATCCTGTCAGACCAACCTGGTTGAGTACTATAACTGGGTAACCAGACAGTTAGACAGGGGCCATGCAGTGGCTGTCCTGTACATGGGCTTCAATAAGGCATTCAATTCAGTGCCAAATGGGAGGCTAGGAAGTAAGCTGGGAGGCACAGGGGCAGGGAAAGATGGTGGGATGGGTAGTGAACTGGCTGCAAGGGAGACAGCAGAGGGTGGTGGTGGGAGGGGCTCTCATCTCCCAAAGCTGTGACTAGTGGGGTACCACGAGGCTCTGTACTGGGGTTGGTGTTGTTTAGGATCTTCACTTGTAAACAGCTCAATAGGCATCAAGAGCAAAGATCAGTCTGTTTGCCGATGACATCAAGATGGGAGCAGTAGTGAATGACTTAGAAGGTGGCAGGGGTTGCAAGATGATCTGGCAAAGTTGAAGGCCTGGTTGGACACTTGGCAGCTGAGGTTCAATGCCAAGAAATGCAAGGCACTACATTTTGGTGCAAAAACACAAGGAGGAGTTACTAGCTAGGAGGTTCAAGCAGCCAAGGCGGAGAGGAGAAGGATCTGGGGGTGATCATAATAGCAGCAATGGGCAACTCAGCACAGTGTAGAAAGGCAGCTGCAAAGGCCAACAGGATGCTGGGTTGAATTGCCAGAGGCATATCCTCGAGGAGGGAGGAGATCCTACACCTATAGGTCACTGGTTAGACCACATCTGGAATACTGTGTGCAATTCTGGTAGCTGAACCTGAAGAAGGACATTAGATTACTGGAGGGTGCAGTACAGGTAAAAAAAATGATCAGGGGCTGGGGACTTACACTACAGGAGCTGAGGGAGTGGAACATGTGCTCCCTGAGTCCCTGGAGGAGAGGAGGATTGAGGAACATGATTGAAACCTTCACATACATGAAAAGAATAAATAAGATGGGAATGCAGGGCTTTTCAAATGAAGGAGAGAAGGGACACTCGAGGGCATGATCTGAGATTGGAAGGGGAAGGTTCAGGAGGAAATTAGAGACTTTTTACAAGAGAGTGGTGTCTGGATGGAGTGCATTGCCAGAGGAAGTGGTATCCGGTAGAACTTTGGGCTGCTTCAAGGGGATGGGACTGGGTAAGTGGGAAGGTCACTGCGGGGAGGAGGAGGAAGCTGCAGTATGAGGGCTGCTAGTTACAATCAAGCAGACTTGATAGACCATAAGGCCTTTATCTGCTGGCAATTTCGTATGCTCATATGCCCTTTACATCAACAGTTCTCTGCTCCTATTTTTTTTTTGTTTATTTAGCTGTTGCTTGTTTCTCGTTCAGTCTGTTCGCAGTGTCTAGTTGCTGGTAAAATTATTCTCAGGTATTTGCATGTTAGAATTTACTGACTCTAGTTATTACTTGATCTATAGTTGCAAGTACTATAGATTGGATATAATTGTGCCGTGTCTAAACCAAAGGATCATTGTGTTGGTTTTACTGTTCTCTTGATTCTGTGGGGAATCCTAAAACTGTTAGCTTCTTTTATGTGGAACACCTGCTTGTTATGTGTAATTGTTGGTAGAATTGTACTACATGTATAAATTCAAATAAGTATTAATCGAAAAATGCCACTGAGGCACCATAGCAGTTCCACAGGGAGGCACTGTCTGTGCTCCCACTTCCTGAGAGGACAGCCATCCATAGAATGCTCAATCCTCCCACCCCCTAGCTGGCCCTTAAGTGGTAAAAGATGCATTCAGAAACTCAGTTTGTTGGAGCAGTAAGCAGTACTGATGGTACTGATGCACTATGGGCTAGCTCTTTTGTTTCATTTAAGAAATCAAAACATTTTTATTCTGTTATTTTTTCCCTCCATTCTGTCCACAGGATAGACCCTGTAATCAGATAGGATTATACCCTCAAATCAGACATGGATATACCCTGCCCTATAATCAGAGAGGAATATGATATATCCTCTTCAGGTTCTTGAACCATCATTGATACAGTAGGAGTTTCTTTCAGTCAGGTCCATTCCCAACATGGTGCCCACCTAGCTCCACTTGTGAACCTGACTCATCGGGTGGCCATACAACCAAAGCATTTTAACAGCACCATGTTGGTCTCCTAGTGGGTTGGAGATTCCTGCAAGGAGACCAACATGACACTAAAAATGTTCTGTGAGGCCTTGCCCTCGGACCCTCCTTGAAAATCAGATTAAAAGATGTAAGCAGTCAGCTATTTTTTTATTTGTGTGATAAGTAATTGCAAGTAAAGGATAACAAAATAATGGCAACAGTAAAAGCACTCCCTAAACAAGTAAGGCATATGTATGACAGAGGTGTCTCGTCATGCTCTGTTATATGGATCCCTTGGGTGTGTTGTGAAGCATGAGGCATATGCCGAGTGCTTTCAACCACGGAAAGTCTGTATATGAGGTGTGCTGCCACCACTGTGAAACCCCTACAGTGATGGCAATGTCAGCGCTGCAACCTGATCGACAGTCATTTCATTGATCCGGATTTTGCAGTGCTGGCTGTCTCGCCGCCACCCAGTGGTTTTGTTTTTCCCCATACACCTCTGACCAGGAAGTGATAATATTAATTTTCTGGGGTTGTGGGATGTGCCCCAGTGTGTTGCCACGATAGTGGTCAGTCGGCATGATTGCCGGGCGCGTGGTTGCCATCTGCAATTTGTCGCTGTAGAGTCGGTCAACGACCCAGATGTTGAACTGACTTGGTGGAATTGTATATCAGCACACCTGGAAAACTTGAAAGTGTTATTCATCTTAAAAATAGACCTAAATTTATTTGTGAAGTACAGTGGAGCCGCCAGGACAAAGTGCAGTGTCACAGTTTCCTGCATGAGAAAAGATTAACTCCCATTGAAACTGCAATGTTTGCTGCAGTAACTCTACTGCAGTATGCTGCAAGTGGGTTTAATCTTCGCGAGCTTCACTGTATAAAGTTATTTAGTTCTGATCTTTCTTGGTATCGTTAATAAACAGACAGTCAGGTGATTCTATTTGCCAATCAAACTGCTAGGATTTCATCATTTATTTTACAAGCCTATCAGTGAAACACTGGTGTTAATACGTGTGGTTTTAATCGAAAAAAAAATTAAATATTTGCTATTGGAAATGTTCTGTATTTTTGGCTGTGTGCAAATAGAAACTTCTGAGTGGTGACTTCTCTACACTACTACATCTAATGATGTCTTCTTTATCATTATACCAAAATAAGGAGAATTTGAAACCGAACTTGTCTTATGTACACTGCTGTCTTGCTTCATTTACTCTGTCTTGTATTCATTAATTCATGTTCAAGTAGCCTTTTACGTATCCACCTGTGCCTGTGTCTTTACTGCGACTAGGTATTATTATATTATAGTATATGGTTAATCCTTATTATACATGAAAATCAGTGGCTCGCTACAGTTGTTGTGTGCATGTTGTAAATTATGTTGTGCACATTCCAAATGTTGTTGTGCACATTCTAAATGTTGTTGTGCACATTCTAAAAGTTATTGTGTACATTCTTTCATGAATATTCATTAGCACTCTTCTCCTCACCACCAGATTTGAGCACACAGAGCTGTTAAAAACAAACAAGCATGACGGCGCCACTTACAGAGCTGTTCACAGAGATGGTTTGGACAGGAACAACTGCAGTTAGCTCTGTGTTGCCAAATCACAGTAATTTCATTTTCTTTTCTAACTAACTGCTATGATGAATCTGTGATTTCTCAGACTGGCAAAGGAACCACACAAACAAACTTTGGAGCTGACAGAGCTTCCAGCGTGCAAATAGAGTGTGAAGACAAGGTACAAACATCATAAAACTTAAATGGCCACAATTTTAACTATTTTTTTAAATCTGGGAACCATATACTATAATAAATAAAATATGGGTGCCCATACTCAACTGCCTTATGTTTCATCTCAGGGTTGAGTTGCCAGCATGGACCTCTCAGGGCTTCACTATCAGGTCATCGCTGGTATCTCAACCTTAATGAACTATAGGCTCATTTATGGAGCCCATACTTATTCCTTATGTTGTCACAATAAAATTCTTTTTGACAAGGTCAGCCTAGCCTGTCACACTCATCATTGTCTTTGTGCACATTGTTATGTATTATTATTATTAATATATACCTAGAAACCAAAGAAGGGTTCATTAGCTGGACACGGGAAAGTAAAGAATCAATTCTGAAAGCTCAAGTGGCAGGCAGAGCCCATGGACATGGTATAAGCCATGGCAGCATTTTTCAGAAATGGAGTAGCGAGTTCTGCTGCTGCACAAGCTGCTATTACCTATGATTCCGACTGCATTGATTTACCCTATGAGTCCAACTCACCACCTCTGATGTGATCAATGATGAGATCAGTGTTACTGCATCACCACTACTGTGCTGCTACTGCTGTTATCTTACAGATGCCCAGACAGGATCCAGTGATGATCATCAAATACCATATTGTTTCCTACCACAAAGGTAAATATTATTTATGGGTAGGAAGGGACATTTATCTTCTGCCAGCGGAATTCTGGTGAAATACTGATTTCACTTCCATGAAATTTCAGCAAATATTTTGTGAAATTTCACCAACATAATGATTTTGTTTATTTCAGTCTAATTTGAAATGTATTTGTCTAACCTGTGCCAAATTTGGCACATGGGCTATCACAGTGCCTATACAGAAGTGTACCACATTACATATCTCTACCTTTAAACATATCTGAGTTATTAGCCTCCAAACATTTGGAGATTTTACAATTACATATAACAACTGTATTAACCAAAAGTGTTTGTAAATTACACCAAACTTGGTCTGCTGACATTACCCATGTCCACACGTGTACATTTGCCAAGCTTCAGATCTCTAGCTTTAAAGGCAACTGAGTTATAAGCCTCCGAACTTTCAGAAAGTTTAAAATTTCATTGTGTAATTACATAAACTGTTAAATTTTTAAGCCACTATAAACTTAAAGCTGGAAAATAGAATGTCACCAATGTTGTTGAGTTCATTAACTCTAAATTTTAAACTTTAAGGCAACCACCAAGGTCCAGCATCAGAGCGTCATGCTGCCATGCTGATGTCCTGGGTTTGGAAGCAAGCCCTTGAAGTCATAATCGGGAGGCAGGTCATAGCTAAACCTTACAATCTCTATTTAGCAGTTTCTATGAACCTCCCCAAGAAAGTATGCACTAAGTTTTTGTTTATCTAGCTCAAAGGTGGCTAAGTTGTAGCACAGACATAGTTTTTGAATTTTTACAAGAATATTTAATTGCTAGACTTTGAGCCCTATAACTTCCAAACCCTTCATCTGAATGTCATGACACTTTGCAGGATTTTATGGCATGTACCACAAAATATGCATTCAGATGTAATACCCATACCTAAACACTGACCAAATTATGGCCATATAAAGAATTTCAGAAAATTCCAAAATATTTCATGGCATTTCATGAAAACATGAGAATTTCATGAAAATTCTGCAAATTCAGAATTGCTAATTTTACCTACCTCTGTTTATGGGGATGTTTTTCTTGGGGAGATGCCATCATAGGTGGAAGAAGGCTTAACACAATTGTGTCCTAACAGCAAACTAAGTATTAGAGAGGATTTTATTTTACTAGTGGGCTGGGGGGGTGGAAGTGAAGCTACAGGTGTGAAGGTTTACTTTAACTGCACAGCCTGCATGTCAGTCTCTCATATATGTTTGCTCTTCTGTCTCTTATTCTTGCAGGTACTGATCACATGGTTGATGACAGAATCTGTTGCTGAGTAGTTCCAGACCAGATCAGAACTGATGTGGTACATAGCCCATTATCGCAGAGAAAACAAACAGTAACACTGCAGCATACTGAAATAGAACTAAATACAAACAACAACACTGCAAGGGAACCGAGACAGAGAACTTCAGAATCTGAGAGACAGAACTCAAAATGAGAGGAATAGATATCAGGTGGTGGCAAACTGCAACTAGCTGTCCCATTCTATGTCAGAAATACAAAAAATTTAGAATTTGGTCAACAGACAAAGGTCTAACTGACCTGTCTGTCCAGTGGTGGTCTGCAGTTTATTGATTGGTTGATTGACTGATTTTCTTACTTACTCATACTTTTTGGCCAGGAGAGACACACTGGGAGTTTCAGGCCTGTCCTGTATTCACATGGCAGTTAAGTGACTTGCTGTGCTCAGGGTTGTATGCTATGTAAGTTATTACCATATTACATCATTATGCTTCCAGACCAACACCTTGCTACTGCCACTGCTCTGCCCACTCTTGTCCACTTCTCCTAACTCTCCCCCAGGTTGGCAGGAGCTGGTTCTCCATGTATACCACACCATGGGGAGAAAATCACGACTTCAGAGGAGAATCAGCCCCAGCAGGCTCTTGCACAACCAGCATAGATGACCAGTGGCCACCACTACATAGTGGTCCTGGATAACTAGTGGATAACCTGTAAGGCTGTGAGAAGATCAGTGACAGGGTGGGAGATTGCCTTTCTGTACATCTGCATCTGCCTGCTGTTTATTCTGCCCAGCCGAGAAGATTTCCCCAGTAACGCCTGGAGGAAACACAAGTGTGAGAGACTGTGTCTGTTTTCTGGTTTTGGAGTTTGCACTGAATTTGACTAACTGGGAGCTCAGGGGCTGATTGCTGAAATCACTGCTGAGGTGGGGTTTGAGGGGTTTAAATTACTGCACTGCTCACAAGTGACTAGACTGCCTTTCTGTTCATCTACATCTGCCTGCTATTTATACCTTACCGGAAGATTTCCCAGTAAACACCGGAGGAAAACACAAGTGTGAGAGACTGTGTCTGTTTTCTATATTTTTCGGGACTTTGCACTGAATTTGACTAACAGGGGCTTGGGGGCTGATTGCTGACATCACTGTTGAGGCGGGGTTTGAGGGTTTAAATTACCATGCTGCTCTGGCCCTGAGTGTTGTGTGGGTGTGCCCACCTCCCTAGTCAAATTTCATCCTTGAAGGAGGTTAGAATTATTTTGTTAGTTTTGATTCTCCTGGAGTGTTAGTTAAGTTTTATAATGTTGCTTCTAATGGGATGGCTTGTTCTTTGCAGTCGTTTTGTATTCATCATAGTCTCCGTCTGAGGCTGTGAATGAGCATGATGATTTTGCACTACATTTGGACATGAATGTGTTTAGTGTACCATTTGATAAGCATCCTTTGGAGCTTTTTAACCATTTAATTTTAATGTGCCTTTTTCATTTGAATAACAATGCATTATGGTCATTACTTAAGAATAACATTGCTCAAATTAGTGTCAAAAAAAGACGTTACTTAGACATGAGTTGCTGTTGAAAATGCTGTTCGGTTTAGGAGATTGGTAGTTTTACTGTTATTAATGTCGGGCTCAGTTCACCCAACATCCAGGCCTCTAACTGTCCACCGATTTTGATTCTATGGCTTCAAAGTTCATCTAATAGCCAGAGATATTCGGCTCCACCCTTAAGATTGTTTATTTTAATATGCAAAGCCTGTTGGCTAAATGGACACAGTTTGTTGCCTGGGTTGAGTGCAATTATTTCAACATAATTACTTTATCTGAGACCTGGTTGAAAAATAATATTTTAGATGGAGAGTTTCCCTAGTGGGATATAAGCACCATCTATTTAATAGAGGTGGGAAATGAGGGAGGTACCATGATTTATGATCATGAGAGCTTCACTTACTATCCTTGATTGTCTTTTGAATGGTCTGGGTTGTGAAATGCACCAATAAATGTATTGTTTGGTCAAGATAAACATCTTACTGCAAGTACTATTTACATTCCCCAGGAAAAATTGGGTCAGGAATTGAGTTAATAACAACCTTTACTAGTGGGTTGCCATCTAACAGAGAATGGATTCTCTCAGGTGATTTCAATTGCAATTGGTCCTCAGATTTAAAAATGGTATTCCTGAGTTGTTATTGGATCTGGGGACCTAATTATAAAACAGGTGTTGGAACTGTTCTGGATTAGATTGGATTGTGGTCACCCACCTGATAAGATTACCAATTTTGGGGTCCTACCTGATGTGATGAGTGACCACTGTCCAGTGTTTTGTAACTGGTCCACCAAGGTAATAGGGAACCTGCCAAAGAACATTGAATCAAGAAATCTTTCTCATTTAACATCTGATACTATTGAGACTATATGCAATGAATTTGTTAGGGCATTGTTTGATTCTCTTAAGAATTGGATTTGCTTCGAATTGTTCCATAGGGTTTTCTCTGATATTGTTAACAGGGTGGCACCATTAAGGAAAATGAGAATTAGAGCTAACAAACAAAAGTGGTTGACTCGAGAGTTACTTCTTCTTATGAAATCAGAGATAAGATTTGGAAGCAATATAAAAAAATAAAACACTGTTACTTTACAGATGTATAAAACCTTGAGGAATAAATGTAAATCCAAAGTTAGAGTCGAAAAAATTGTACTGCTCTCTGAACAAAGAAATTCATTAGGGGACCCTGAAAAAACTTGGTGCATTTTAAATAAATTGATTGGTAGGGAAAAAGATGACTGACATCACTTTCAACATAATGGTCATCTTGTTAGTGATTCTAATTCAGTGACAGAGCTGTTTAATCAATATTTTGCTAATCTTAGTAGTTATGGAACATCAGGTAATGGCCAAAGTCGATTACAAACTGATTTGAAATATTTTCATGATGAATTTAAATTTGTACCTGTTACACCGGAGTTAGTAAAGGATTATATTCTTAAAAATGATCCTCGACCTGGCGTGGGATATGATGGAATTGATTATAGAATTCTCAGGTTAGGTATCACTTTCTTTCCTACCCCTTTCTTTGATTTTTAACAGTTCATTAAAGACTGTGTTTTCTCTCAAAGTTTGAAATTATCCACTATTAAACCAATTTTGAAAAATGGTAACCCACAGATTGTATCTAATTATCAACCTATTTCTTTGTTGAATCCATTATCTAAAATTTGGGAAAGGATTATCTTAGATCAAACTTTAGAATATCTTACAAAATATCAAATGTTAACTGATTGTCAGCATGGGTTCAAACCAAACCACAACACTGAGATGGCCTTGGTGAGGTTCACTGGCCACATTCAGTATTGCCCTTGATAGAGGGCACTCTGTTGGGGCTTTGTTGTGGACCTCACCAAGGCCTTTGACCTAGTTGCTTATACTTGTTGCCATCAATATTAACAAATCTACATTTTTCAGCTGAGGCAGTCAGATGGTATTCTGACTTACAAATAGGACCTTTAGGACACTGATTGGTGATAGTTTTTCAAAAACAACTGTGATGAAGAGTGGGGTGCCCCAGGGTTCTATCCTGGGCACCTTATTTCTCTTTATGTTAATTCTGCCCAAGTGTTTGTTCAAAACATCTATGATTTTATCATAGATGATGTGGTCATTTATAGTGATGGAATTAGCTTAAGTGCAATATTAAATGACGTTCAGACAGATTTAGATTTTTCAAGATTGGTTGATTTCAAACCACATGGTTCTCAATCAAAAAATCTAAATTTATTATTTTCTTGTAGGCCTAGTTGGAATGATGAGGAACTTATTCCTATTAAAGATAAGAATGGGGTTATTATTGAGTTGGTGGAAAATGTTAAATATTTGGGAATATTAATGGATAGTAAATTATCTTTTGAATTACATATTAAACATCTTGAAGGTTATTCGTCAAAGACTAGGTCTTTCATATTGTGCAAAATCATTCCTAACAGTAGAGTCCCATAGGCTATTAGCACATAGTTTTCTTTTAAGTGTTTTTGATTATGGTTTATTGGTTTATTCCTCAACTATGACTACAGTTTTGAACAATCTGAGGGCTACGTATAACTCAATATTGTGGATTATGCTTAGTGCACCTTATCGCATGCACCTCTGTCATCTATGCAAATCTTCTGATTGCCTATCTTTTGCTGATAGAATTTATCATAAAATGGGAGTCTCTCTGGTTAAAATCATAAATGGACTTCTTCTTGTGTCAGTTACTGATCTTTTCTCAAGACTCCATCATCCTTGTAGAACTAGGTCCCAGAGTAGATTTATTTTTAAAATACAATCGTCAAAAAACAGTGGGCCAAAGGTCACTTTTGTATCGAAAGCACCCTATTTTTCAATACTGTTCCAGTTGACCCAGCTGACTGTAAAACTGTTCCTTGCTATAGAACTTGTCTTAAGCAATGGCTTTTTAATAAGTTTGAATACCTATTGACACACACACTATTATGTAATTGTCATAATCATATGTATTTTGTATTGTATAATTTATTATTTTGTTTTGTATGTTGTCTTTTGTACTATTGTAACTTGTCATCTGTGAAAACAGGCAGATTTGCTCATCAGATTCACAAGTATAAAAATAAAATGAAATGAAATGAAATGATGTGGTGGGGTGCCAGAAAGATGTCACAAAGGGAGAAAAAACTCTGTTGAAAAACAACATTCCTTTAAGCCAATGAATGCATCACACAGAAGTCTGACAAAAGCACCCTGTTTTATTTTTCTGAACTCTAACTGGCACTTGCCATTTAATAGGAAAGTGCACAAAAAGTATGTGTTTTGTATGTGTCATGTGACAGATTGCTTACAGAGAAAAATGCACAAAAGAAAACTGTCAAAATAAGTGTCTTTTTTAATGTGCAACTGTGACTGCTTGTAGGGCAAGAAACTTGCCTAATAGTACTAGGTTGTTTTTAATCACTTTTAGAAACAAAATACTCCTAACAGTTATACTGAGAAACACTGAAAGTCATACAAAAATGTGTGAAAACAAATGACCCTGTTTATCTTGGGATTTAGAAAAGAAAAAAAAACTGTCAAGATTTCTGCTTTTGGCTAAAATTTTAACAAGTGAATGGAAGTAAATTGTTCTTTCTCAGAAATCAGGGACCAGATATTGAAAAGTTAGCAGGGTGCTAATGACTGTTTGACCAAGCTAACTGGGTTTTGTGCCCAGTTCATGTGTTGTGAGGGTTCATAGGTTCATAGACTTGTCACTTATCAGTGGAAGTAGTCCATTATTTTATCACCCATGTGCTTGTCTAATAAGCTTTTAAAAGACACCGTACTAGATGCTTCAACCCACTCAACTGGAAGTGCCTTCCATGTGTCCACTATTCTTTGATTGAACCACTGTCCCTCTGGTGGTTTTATACAATTCTCCTTTTAATTGATGATGGTGGGCTCTAGTTACCCATCCCATATTTGTTTTTGCATAAGCGAGCAGATTTCCCAGATTACTTCATTTCTGAATAGAGAACCACCCATGAACTGGGTGCAACCCAGTTAGCTCAGACAAACACCAATTAGCCCCATGCTAACCTTTTAATATCTGGCCCTGGTTGTCTGAGAAAGAGCACTTAACTTTAATCTACTTGTTAAAATTAGCCAAAAAGCAGAAATCTTGACAGTTTTCTTTCCACCCTCCAATCACCCACCCTGGTAATGTACATATCCTTTCTGGTGTCTAGTAGCACCCCATACATTCCAGTCCCCCACTCCACTTGTCTACTCATCCACCCTCATGTCTAGTGCCCCCATCCCCTGGTCACGAGTCTGTATATCTGTGGGATGTCCCAGTGTCCAGTGGTACTCCCCTGCAATAACCCCTCCCTGTGTATCCATTACTGCCCAGGTGGCTAGGGGAACTCCAAACCCACCGAGCATCCATCCCAGATAACGAGGGGGTTTGCCACTAGGTGCCAGGGCAGATGTGTACATTACTTTCACGTGTGATTGGGGGTTGCCACTAAACACCAGAGGACATGCACACTCTGGGGTGGGTGACTGGAGGTTGAGATGCCCAGGTTCAAGAAAATTCACAGGTGACGCAGATGAGGACACAGCATTCACATCTACAGAAGGTCATGAGATCCTTCCAGAAGTCAGGCCAAATGTTTCCCAAAAGCTGCCCAACATAATTTCTGAGAAAGGACTGATGAAGTTCTTTGGAATGCCTACTAGAACATACATATAGCTGTAGGTAAATGGTAACATGGTACATGGACACAAAGCACAATGTTTTCTAAGGTTTGAACTGAAAGGTTTTATTTTATACAGGGCAGAACAAAAGAAACAAAGGGGACATAATATTACCAGTTAGTGGTTCCTAGTTCTGCAAGAAGGGAGGTACTGAGGCTAGCCCATACTGTACCTATTGTGGATCATTTGGGCAGGAAGAAACCAAGGAGCACATACTTGCCCATTTCTTCTTGCTAGGTATATGTAAGGAAGTAGCAGATTTTTGAGCTTCCTGCCCTGAGTGTGAGTTTTCAACTCCCAGAAGTATAAAGAGAGTTCCTTTGATAATGAAACCCATTTCAAAGAATAAGGGTGGATAAGGTGGGACCCTTGGTAAAATATATACTGGGGTATCAGTATATAAATGGTTGTAATAGATTACACCACCTGTTACCCTGGGGCCTTCCCCTATGTCTCACTACAGGCTGGTCTGAGGTCAAAAGTTTTAAAGAGTTGTCTCAATTAGGGCTGTCAAAGGAGGTCCTAATGATCAAGATACCAATTTTATATCAAACCTTATGAGGAAGATGTGTGCTTTTTGAAAGTTAAGTTCAGCCAGACATCAGTTTATTACCCTCAGACCAACGACTTAGTAGAATGCTTTAATAAATCATTGCAAGGTAGGCTATCTAAATTCATGTCAACTGAGGTGAAAACTAGGATAAATTGGAACCCTGTTTAATTTTTGCCATTCAGGAGATGCCACACTCATCCCTTGGTTCTCCTCCTTTGAGATATTGTATGGGCAACAACCTTGAGAGATATTGAATCTCATCAAAGAGATGTGGGAAGAACAGGCACATAGTCCACCTAATGTACTCCAATGTAAAACCAATGCAGGGCACTATGACCAAGGGCCAGTCTACAGGAGCTCATGCTCAGCAACAGAGTACTTCTATTGTCTAGCTCTGAAATAAACTTCTAGCTAAAAGGTAGGAACCATATGAGGTACTCAGAAAGTTGGGGCCAGTTGATTATGAAGTCTAATAATCAGACAGAAAAAGGAAAAGAAATTTACCATGTTAATTTGTTGAAACACTAGAAAAATAGGACAGTACTGCTCACTGATCAAGAAGATCCTAAATGGACCTCAAGTCAGGTGACAGATGAGGTAATTGAGAATGGAACCCTGGGATTAGGACCTACAATTGTAAAGGAACAGAGTACTGACCCAGAGTACAACCAGCTCAACCAAACCCAAACTAAAGAAGTCCACAGACTTGTAAACAATTTGGGGGATAAATTCTCCCCAAAGCCAGGATTGAACTGACCTGAGCCATAGAAACATAGAAACATAGACTTTGATGGCAGATAAGGACCACTTGGCCAACCCAGTCTGACCATTTCCTACCTATTGGATAAGCTGCAGATTCTAGTTAACCAACAGCCTACTTCCTGCAACCCCCACTATAATTGCCTTATGTCTGTCCCATGCATGTTTGAATTCCCTCACTGTTTTAGACCCCATAACCTCCAGGAAGGCGGTTCCATGCATCCACCACTCTCTCCATGAAAAAGAATTTCCTCACATTACCCCTGAGCCGTCCCCCCTTATTTTTAAATTGAGCCCCTTGTTCTTACACATCTCTTTTCTGAAAGATGCTCCCTCCTACACTTTGTTGATTCCCTTGAGGTACTTAAAGTTTCTATCATGTCCCCCTGTCCCTCCTTTCATCAAGGGTATACATATTAAGCTCTCTCAGTCTCTCTTCATATGGTTTCTGATGTAGACCCTGCACCATTTTAGTTGCCCTCCTCTGGACTGCTTCCATCCTGTCTATGTCCTTGCATAGATGAGGTCTCAAAACTGCACACAGTACTCCAGATGGGGTCTCACCAACTGTCTGTATAGAGGATAACCACTTCCTTTTTCTACTTGTGATGCCCTCCCTATACATCCCAGTATCCCCCTGGCTCTCCTACTGACTTCTCACATTGCTTACCCACCTTTAGGTCATCTGATATGACTACACCCAGATCCCTTTCCATTATTGTTGTCGTATAGTACCTCCTCTGCTGTTGTGTACTCTTCTCCTGGATTTTATTTCCCAGGTGCATTACTTTGGACTTCTTTGCATTGAATCTAAGTTGCCATATGTCTGACCATTCCTCCAACCTTGCCAAGTCCCTTCTCATCCTTTCCACCCCACCTTGCATATCAACCTTGTTGAAGATCTTTGTGTCATCTGCAAGGAAACACACTTTCCTTCCAGTCCCTCTGCAATGTCACTTATAAAGACATAAACATAAACAAATGTAAAGTGCTACATATGAGAAAAGAAATAATAAAATTAATTATTCAGTTCAATTCAATTCATTTTAATTTATATGGTGCCTTTCAAATGCCAGGCGCTGTACATAACAATTAAAATAGCTTTAGTGCATCACAACTATTATAAATAATATAAAATACAGAACAAACAATAAAATAATATTCCAATTATTAGCCAAAGGCCTGAATCCATAAAAATGTTTTAGAGCCAGTTTAAATCCCTCCACAGTCATGCGCTCATGTAACTGATGGGGTAGAGAATTCAAAGGGTAGGGCAGCATGCATAAATGCTTGGGCCCCAGATGATTTAAACAAACCCTTGGAATCTCTAGCAACCCCTTGTCAGTCGAGCTCAGCGATTGCCCAGGGCAGTAAGGGACCAGGAGCTCTTCAGGTAGTCCGGATCCAGTCCGTAGAGCATTATAAGTCAGAAGTCTGACTTTGAAGGTGATTTGCAATCAGTACTGGCAGCCAGTGCAGTTCACGCTGCACCGTAAAATATGACAGGACCGGGGTTACGGTCAGTAGCCAGGCTGATGCATTCTGCACCAGCTGTAAGCAGTGAATATCTACCCCGGAAGCCCTAGGTATAGGGCATTGCAGTAGTCAAGTGCAAGAACACAAAGGAATGGACCAACATGGGAAGGTCACGGACGGAAAAGATGCTTAACTCTGGAGATATTCCTCAAGTGGTAAAAGAGGATTTGACAATGGCTGACACCTGCAGAATGCAGTGTTAATCCCTTGTCAAAATTACCCCCAGTTTCACACCCATTCACAGGTCAGGAGTGGTACACCCCAAGCAAAAGTCAGAGGTGACCCCACCCCAACCCCTATCCGGTGAGCCAGGTCCACCACCAGCACCTCAGTCTTTTCTGAGTTCAACCTCAATCAGCTTGAACTCATCCACTCCTGGATTTCCATGAGGCAGTTATTAAATACTGAGAAGGCTGTATCCTGCTCAAGTGCGAAAGAAAGGTAGAGCTGTGTATCATCAGCATAGCAGTGAAACCTCAGCATATACCTTCTTCAACGTCTCTGAGGGGCAGCATGTACACTGCAAACAACAATGGGGACAAAACCAATCCCTGAGGAACCCACACGATAGCGGAACTGGGTCAGAGGTAAATCCTGACACCACCCTCTGAGTTCTTCGGTGAGGAAAGATGAAAACCATCTGAGGACCGTACTCGACAGGCCACAGATGAACTTCGACAATTGAGGAGAACCCATAGTCCATAGTGTCAAACGCTGATGAGAGATTGAGGAGAACCATGATGGTCTGGTTCCTTTGATCTCGAGCCATCAGGATATCACTGAACCCCGAACCAGCACCATCTCAGTGCTATGCCTCTTTGAAAACTGGACTGGAGAGGATAATAGATATCATGGATGATCAAATGGTTCTCCAGTTGTGGACCACTACCGATCTCAATCAATTTCCCATAAAGGGTAGATTTGAGATTGGTCTGTAGTTCGCATGGCAGTCTGGATCCAAAGAAGCTTTCTTCAGGGAGGGTGTCACCACGCCACCTTCAGGGAGCTAGAAACCGACCTGTTTCCAAGAAGCACCAGGCTATCTGTGCTAGGATCGGGCCAAGGATGTCATCACAACCCAAAAATCAGGAAGTTGGTCCTGGATCCAAACTACTGCACAAAGCGCATACCTTGAACAATCTGCATGATATCCACAAGCTCAGGCTGTCTGAAGGTACTCCAGGAAAGCTGAGGGGCAGTGCACAAAACCTGGTCAGAGCAATGCACATAGAGTGTGCCAGTTGGAGTACCACCCTGATGTCAGCCACTTTAGCCTCAAAGAATTGAGCAAGCTTGTCACACTAATTTGCAAAAATGCTTTTGGACGGTAGACAGGCTAGGTTGCACAGTCTGTTCACAGTTTGAAAAAGCTGGGCAGTCGATTCTGAATGGCCTCAGTCTCCCCGGACAGGAACTCTGCCTTCTTATGGGTGATTGCAGATTGATTGGCTTAGTAATGATCCATCAATCTAAGGTGATTGGCATCAAGGTGGGACCTCCTTCAGCAATGCTGTAACCTTCATCAAGTCGCCTCTTCTCCCTCAAGGACCCATCAAACCAAGGGGACCGAGGGCTAATGGAGAGAGGACAAACAAGGGCCAGAGCAATGTCATCCAGAGCTGTAGATATGGCTGTATTATAGACCACCACTAGGGCTTCTGGGTCATTGTTTGCCAATGGGAAAACTGATAGGTCAAGCACCACCGCCAGGCCTTCAGAGCTTATAGCTCATAAAGGGCAGTGCCTGACCATCTCTACAGGGGTAAGCCTGTTAAGGGGGCACAAAAACTGAACTGCACAGTGTAGTGGTCAGAACATCCAACTGGTTCCACCACCAGATCCAAGGCTTGACCCCAGGAGGAAGACCAAGTCAAGAGAATGACTAAGTTTATGGGTAGCAGTGGAAACAATCTGTGAGGCCCAGAGAGGTCATCAACTGGAGAAATGCTGACCAAATTGAGAGTTCATCATCGACCCAGGTTAATAAAGTTACCCAGGACCAACAGCCTGGGTGACAAATGCCATGTCGATCATGAAGTCTGCCACTTCCTGAAGGAACGCTTCTCATCCCCAGGTGGGCCGGTAGATGAGGCGATCACCCAACCTACACCTGCTTCCACCGTACATTCAAATGATTGGGTCTCCTCAACTGGTACACCATGAGGCCCAGTTCGGTCCTGAAACAGGCCACCACCCCCCTGCCATCCATTCTCGGGTGGTGAATCATCGAGTACCTGGCGGGTTGCAGCCTCTAATATGGGGCCAGAGTTCTCGTCAGCCAGATCTCAGTGACATGCCAGGTCCACTGTTCCAACAAGATCTGCAATAATTGCAGTCTTGTTTTGATGGACCTGGCATTAATAACACTTACCCAAACTGGATGAACTTCCAGGGCTGTCCGAGCCACCTGCCCACAAAATTAGTGGTGCCCTTGGGTATGGAGATCAGAAATGGAGGACCATGGTCTGGATACCATTTCACCCCAGGGTGTCTCCTGGATCTCACTACCCCGATACGATGGTCCGTTCATTCACCATCAGCTGTCCGCACCCTCAACTCCCCGATGCACAATACCCAAAACTCTACAGTGTTGGTAGATGGTAAACTGCAATGGGGGTAAAGGCTGAGGTCTAGAGCAGAGGATGAGTAATGCATGACTCCTGGGCTGGCCTCCTACACATATCAGTAACCCAGTTAAAACTACACAATCAACCGAATGAAAACAAAACAACATTAGAATATTATAAAACCATAAATCCTCTACAAAGAATTACATGAAAGCCATAATCAAAATAAATAACCATAAACAGGCAGGATTATCTCAATAACAACACAAACTTATATATAAACTAAAAATATTCTCAGTCATCTAATCCAAGCATGCCATTTTAAGTTAATCACTGTAAAGCTTATGAACTGTGGTGAGTGGCTGTGAAATTCAGAGGATTGAACCCGAATGGTCCTACACCCACAAAGGGATAAGTTTTAGAAGGGAATCTCAGAACTCTCCCACCCTCCAAATACTCTCACTACTGGGGGAGTGAAATATGTCGAAATATTTAGTGCCAGGCACACTCACCGTGTCATGGGCCAGAAGAGAAAAGCACTCTCACTGCCTTAATAGACTAAAATCGTAAACAACAAAAGTGAGTCTGACCGTGATCACAAGAGAAGATCCAGAGTGGTCCACTCAATAGTCACTGCTCTGGTACTGGAGAAAGCCCTGATAAATCTTGATGGCCAGCCAACCTGCAGGTCCACAGCCATTGCTAAACAGTCCCCACCCAGGCTCTCTTTCCAGCAAGCTTCAGGAGAGACCCTAAGGGACACTGGGTTAAACCGCCAGCTACCCAGCAGGATAGAACCAGGACCACACACACAGCAGACACTGCAGCCAGCCCACCCCATTATGATATGCAGGATATCCCACTATCAAAAGCTAGTAATGAAAAAGGTCTGAGAATCTATATCACTGATGATTTTGATTCTAAAATGCAAACATCAGAAGCAATCAAAAGGCAACAAAAATGAGTTGGGCAATAAAACGAAAATATAACAACTAGGGACACTAAAGCAATGGCACCCTCATATAGGGTCTATGTCTGCTGTCATCTGGAATTCACATCACAAAATATGATTAAAATGTCCAAAGAAAATTTACTAAATCCATGAATGGGTTAACTAGTAAAACTTATGAGGAAAGATTAAAATCCTTAAATGATGTCACTAGCTACCAGACTTGCTAGAGGAGATGCACTACTTACAGTATGTTTGATATAATGCAGGATCAATATTAATTAATGAATTGAACCTAGAATTCAAGGAGGGTAAAATGCAGGCAAGAGGATATCTGCTACAAATTAAGAGCTCAAAATTTGTAAGCAACTAAGGAAATACTTTACATGGTGAGGGTGGTGAATGTGTGGAATGGTTTGCAAACTGAGGTTATTGTAAGTAAGACAAAGGCACAATTTAAGAAGAATTTAGGTACATACTAAAAGGAAGAAAATTAAAATATTTGTAACAAGTCTTATAGGAGCAAAATGGACTCACGCCTCCTAGCTCCTGACAATTTTATTATGCCTGTGAAAGAGGTTGAGGAGAGAGAGAAAGAGAAAGTGAGACAAGAGAGAGAGTAGTAATGGGATTAGGCTGTGGAGAAGGCATTTGATTATCAAGTGGGCTTATTTACAGGTGCAGATTGGAGGGAGAAGATTTCTTTGATGTATGTTTTGAATTGGGGAGAGACAAACAGGATAGTAATTGCTTAGGGAGGTTGTTCCATCTGTGTGATGCTATAAAGGAGAAGGATTTCATTCCTATGGTTAACCAAGTTTGGGAAGGACTAGAAACAGATGTGAAAGGAGCGTAGGGTCCTTGAGAAGGGTTTCAACATGAGCAGGTCAGAGAGAATGGGTGGGAGGAGAGATATGGGTTTGAACATTGTGCAGAGTAAGGGAAGTCACACTTTGCCTCAAAGGTCAGCCAGCATTGGGCTTGGAGTACATTGCTAGCTGGAACATCAGCTGTGAAACGGGTGACCCTGTGATAGGCTTGCATTAATTTTAACAGAATAGATTGCTTAGCTGAGAGAAGTAGGGGGCTCCATAGAATAAACCCGGGAGTAGAGTGCTGAAGCAATTGTTTTCTGGGCTTGAGTGGTCAGGTACAGGGAGTTCTGCAAAGTAGACCCAACTTTTGGTGGATAGCCTTGATTACCCTATCAGCATGTGCTTTGAATGACAGATGTTCATCCAACTTTATTCCAAGGTATTTAAAGGAGTTTACTCCTTTAAGTGCTTCACCTGCTGAGGAGTTGACTACTAGGGGTTGCTGGTTAGGCAGGTCAAGAAGTGTGATGGAACAACATTGTTTTTGTTTTCTTAGCATTGAGCACCAGTAAGTTTTCATGGAACCAGGTTTCCAGTGACTGGAAATCAATCTCAAGGTTAGACTTGATGGAGGTGACAGAACGGTCAACTCTATAGAGGATGGCATCATCAGTATAGAGTTGTACAGATGAACCACCACAGTTGTAGAGAAGTTCATTAATAAATATGGAAAACAGAGAGAACCCAGGATGAACCCTGGGGACCCTGTCACTGATAGGAGATAGAGAGAGGTCACCCCAGCCCACTTGATGCATTGCATTTGGTTAGACAAATAATTAGAGAACCAGGAACTGGAATTAGCATCAATGCCAAGCTTATTTAGTTTGCCAGAAGCTGATGATTGACAAGGTCAAATGCCTTTGTGAGATCCACAAAGACTGCTCTGGTAGCTTGACATTGATCCATTGCATGAATATGTTGGCAGTGACCCTAAGAAGCATGGTATCAGTCCTGTGCAATTTCTGGAAACCATGCTGATGGATGGTAAGGGCACTGGACACTTCTAGAAAGGCATATAACTGCTTATGAAGTATTTTTCTTGAATTTTAGCCAGGGGACAAAGTATGGAGATTGGCCTATAATTTTCAGTGAGGTTGGTCAGGCCACTCTTGTGTACCAGGTCCACTATTGCTGTTTTCCATTTATCTGGTAAGATCCGTGAAAGAAGGATCTATTGCTTAAAAGAGCAATAGGATATGCAACAGTGCAGCACTTATCCTGAAGAAATTGGGGCAAAGGGTACGAATCCCGTGAGCTGTTAGAACTAAGCTTGTTTAGATGCTGGAGAACCTCCTTGCATGAGGTGAGCATCATATGGAAGAAATGGGGGATTCAGAACTGATGACAACCTGGTTGCATGGAACAGCAGGGAGGCCAGTTTTGTGGGTGTCTAGATCAGTGAGTAAATGATTTATCTCAGTGGCAATCTCAAAAGGTGTGGTTAGAGTTGTAGCGTTGTTGATCATTTCCTGGGGATGGAATGTTCCCTGCCCTTGAGTAGTGCAGTGACTTGTGACCAGGCTTGTTTAGGGTTAGTGAAACAATTGATTTGAAGAGATTGGAGTAGTCCTCTTGGACTTGGTTGTCTTAGATTTGCAGTGATAACAAATTTGCCAATCTGAGCTAAGACTGGATTTTTTAAAGGTTTTCTAGGCTTTGTCATTTGAGGAGCATTAGGTGCCTTAGGTCCTAAGTAAGATAGGGGTAGTGGATACTGTACCTTTAGTTCTTCTGATTTTGAATGGGGCATGGAAGTGTAGGATGGAGGAGAAGGTTGTAGGAAGTAGTCCAGGGCTAGATTTATATCCAGAAGGTAGGTGTTAGGTGAGCAGTCGACAGAGTTCAGATTACCCACAAACGCATCAGGGTTAAAATTTATTAGGTCACAAGACTTTATAGTTTTTGAGGGAGGCATGGCGGGTTGCTTTTCCAAACACAGTAGGTAGGGAGTGGTCACTTAGGGCATCGGGGAAATTCCTGAAGCTTTGATGTGGTGTTTGTCGTTCATTAGCATCCAGTCATGTAGGCTGTGGTTACCTGTCTTCATGTTTAATCTTGTAGGTTGGTCAATTATTTGCTCTAAATTAGCTTCTGAGAGTGTAGCTAGATACTTATTCCTGTTACTATCTAGCCAGTTAGGATTGAAATCACCACAGATGATAATGTCCTTGTGAGGAGAGTCTAATTTTGTAAAAAAATCCAAGAAAGAGGAAGGGGCAATGTTGGGAGAAGATTATTAACATATGAATCAATGTCCCCTTGATTTTGACAATTTGGCACTTATCAGTTATATTTATGTTAAAGTAATGTAACTTCTTAGGGGTGTAAAAACCTTATGCAAAATATTATATTGAATTTGTTTCAGTTTGTCCATTTTGTGATACCTCTAGAGTTTTTGAAAAAATTTGTTGCCATTTTCAATAGGTAAATTCAGCCCTGTATCCTTTTACATTTATCATATAATTTATTTAATTGAGGTGTTTTCTTCTTGACATATCCTATATATTAGGCCAATTAGTTTCTGTTCCATTCTGATCCATTAGTTCTTCAATTGGGAAGCAAATTAATTTCAGAGAGACTTTTTTGAGCCCATATAAGTTATCTTATCTGAAAATAAGCAAGTAGATAGCCTTTTTCTAAATTATATCTCTTTTGAGCTTATGGAATTCCATGAATTCTCCTGATGGAATAGATGTCCAATTTGGCAGATCCCTTTCTCTTCTAACTTTTGAATTAGCCTGTTCTTTTTCAGTTGGGAATGAATTTTAAATATGTATATGGTGTAAGTGTTTCCTTCCATCCTAACATTTTATGAATTTCTATCCAAATTCTTGCTGATAATTTAGATGACTCCAAGCAAGTTGTTTCAATGAGACTCTTCTGACATTGAAAAAATTGCAGTCAAAATGTTTAAGCCTGATTTAGTTTTCTCAATCTCAGCCCAGTCTGGTTTACCTAAAGATTGGTAGAAAGGTTTAATTTGGGCTGTTTGAGTGGCATAATAATACCATTGGAAGTTTGGCAGATCTAACCCCCTCTATCTGTAGGGGCATATAGTTTGATAAGACTTATTCTAGGTTGTTTGTTTTGCCAGACAAACATTCTGACCTCCGTTTCTAACTTTTAAATGTACCAAAAGGATCCAAATAGAGAGTCTGAAATAAAATAATAACCTTGGTAGTAGGTTCATTATAACCATGTTTATTCTTCAATTAAAGTCAGAGGTAGTAGTTGCCACCTCTGTAGATAATTATAATTTTTTTGGACTATGGTATGATAGTTGTTATTATATAGATCTTCTCTTTTATGTAATCCATACACCCAGGTATTTCATTTTTATATTGTCCAAATTATTTTCTTTTTAAATGTAATAACTGGAAAACATGATTTTATTGGAAGGACTTTGGTTTTACTTACATTTATTTTATACCCAGATATATCTGCAAATTTACTTATAAGATTCATTAGTACAGGCATTGACACCATTGCATCCTACAAATATAGCAGAACATCATCTGTGTATGATGATATAATATGTTTTCTACTTATGTTTATGCCTTGTATTTCCTTTGTTTATCTTATTGCCTGTGCTAATGGTTTTATATATATATATACAGTACTGTCTATATATAAAAAGTAGAGGAGACAATGGACAGCCTTGTCTTGTACCTCTACCTAACTGCACACAGATGACATTTGGCCATTGTTTTTATTGATGCAGCTGGGGCTTTATAAATCAACCTTACAGAGTCTATAAACTTATTCCCATACCCAACTTTTTGCAGTGTTGCAAATGATATTCCCACCCCACCCAATTAAATGCTTTTTTGCATTGAGTGCTATTAACGTGGCATTTTTGTGAGTTGAGGTTTCCATAATATTTAAAGTGTGTGTATATTATCCATTAATTTTGTACCAGGTATAAAACCTGTCTGATCAGGATGGATAATTTCCATTATTACATTAGCAAGTCTTTTGCTAGAATTCTTGTATACAATTTACAGTCAGTGTTTAATAATGAAATGGGTCTGTAAGAATCGCATTTGTTAGGTAGTTTGTCTTGTTTTGGAATCAGCGTGATGTTAGCTTGATAGGAGGAGGGTGGTGATTATTCCCATCTAACATATTATTAAATAGCTGATGTAAAATTTTGGACACGTTGTTCTTGAAATGTTTATAAAACTCATTTATAAAGCCGTCTGGACCTGGAGACTTGTTATTCAATAGTTCAGAGATGGCCTCCAGGATTTCCTGTGTTATAATTTGCGTTTGTAAAATCTGTTGATTCTGTACATCTAATTTATTAAGGGCTATAGTTGAGAGAAATTTCTCTATTTTTGTTTATCAGTTGTATTCTCTTGTGTATATAGATTTGTATAAAATTTAGAGAATGTTTCATTAATCTCTTTTGGGTCAGTTACCATTTTTCTGTATCATTTTCCACTGTGTCAATAACATTTTTGTGCTTGTTCTGATTGCAGCTGATAAGATAACAGTCTGTCCCAGAAAATGATATTTGGCCCTTGCCAATGCCCCTTAGCACTGTTCTCCATCATTTGTTTTATCCTATTTCTCAAGAGGAGCACTTTAAGTAGGACTATGCCTGATGTTATAAGTCTGCTTCAGCAATATCCAACACAGGTCTGGATCATGATGAAAATATTACTTTCCTCAAATCTTTTGCATATCTCCCTTTCATTTTCTTGTGCTTATCTTTCCTTTTCTTTTTCTATTTCCCCATACTATTCCTTTCCTTTCTTTAGTACCTAATCCTTTTGTTGCTTGAACAGTCTGGCTTATACTGGAAGTCACTACTTGTTATTTTTGGGTCCTGGGATTCATTGACCACACACGTGCTTGCTGTGTTCATTATGTTCTCCTGAGGTTGGTAGAGGCTGAGATGGAAGCAACTTGATGGGGAAAAGGTGTCTCATTGGGAGAACAATTACTTACTTACTTATTTACTACTTGCCAGCAGAAACAGGCCACATGGTCTATCAAATCTGCCTCTAGTGTGCAGCTAGTACCCACTTTCTACAGTTGCCCTCCCCTCCACCCTCCCCAATTACCCCCATACAGATGAATGCTGACTGACCTTGAATCAGATTAAGCTGTTGGTGGTATTTTAGTGAATGTAGGAAATTTGGCCAGGACACAGGAAATTCCCTACTCTGCAGTAGGGGGAGCCCTTGTCAGTCACTGCCAAGATGGCCGACACCCAAGATGGTGGAATGGAGGTAGGAGATGCAGAGATGACCAGCTGAAGCCAACTAGCACCTGTGGACCCTAGTTCTATGGTTTCTGATGAAGAAAGGCTGACATTTGCAGAAGGCATCGTGTCTAATGTATTAAGACAAAATACTCAGGATGAAAGAAATCTGCATGTTACTAATACTGACTATGGACATATATCTTATGGCTCTATTCCTGAGTAACATTTATGGCAAGCATATCAAATGCACAAACATTTTTCTGATGCAGCTTGTTCAGGAGGATGCAACCTCACAGATCAATATATCAGATGCCATATATTCTGCAGCAGTAACTAAGACTGGTAATGATACCCACACTACAGTACTGAATGCTGACACTGCTATGACAATGCCAGAAAAAGTGCAACAACCTACTTCTCTGCATCTAAGATGTTCTATGGACCATACCTGGTCTCTGGAGGCTGATCTCAGGGCAGCTGGATGGCAGCAAGTTGAGAAGGAGCTCCCTGGACTTCCCAGTGACCCATCCATGCAGAGAAAATAATTGACACCACCTGTAATGCTGAAGATAGGACACACCCAGTGCAAAACCTTGCACAGCAACACAATACTGCAGCAGGAGAACTCAGCTTGCTGCTGGCTCAGCCACCAGTATAATCCAGGAATAGAAGCTGGCTGAACTCAGATTCAAACCAACCTATGGACCCCAACTGCATGCAACAACATACAGTCAGTTTTCCTCAGAAGAAGACCACAATGCTGTGGCTGGAACTAGAGATCCTGTAAATCAACCCAAATCTAATCCTGCAGTTACAAGTTTTAAGATAAGTGACTTATTTCAAAATGTTAGTGAACCTGCACAACGCAGGAACGCTGTTCGACTAAAATACCTTGGGGACATAAATGCTGCTCCTACTAGGAAAACTGTAATGCATAACATGTTGAAAGACACTTAGGGGTTAGCCCTTCTGAGTTATTTGCCTTTATCCATCTACATGGGAAGCTACTTATGACATAAGCTTCAAGAATGTATATACCTTAGAAAACCTTTGGACAAAGTATGAGCAAGTTAAATCATTTCCTCTTTGGACCTCCTTTTACTCATCTCCTCACTAAACCCTTAATTAAAATCATTACTCTTCTCTTTAGAAGTGAGGGGTGAATATAGTGGATGTTCAATGTTGACTGAAGCAAAGATGTGATATTCTGGATGCTCCCAGCCCTATCTTGGATGAAAATTTAGTCTGGACGGGGGCTGGAAAGTTAAAATACAGCTAAAACAAATGGAGAAGGTATTTTGCATTTACCTAGTAGTTTCTACACAGGAAGAGACAAAGGGATATGTTTTATTCAGGTCAGCCTCAAACTTGTTATAAATGTGGTTCTAGAGCACATTTAAGCTACATCTGTGAAAAACCCATTGTACTGTGTATCTTGCCTATGGACATGTTAGCTTAAGTGTCCTAATCCATTAACATGCAATCTTTGTGAGGATCAAGGGCATACATACCAACAATGTCCTTGGGTGGATCATAACAGGCTGGACCATCCTCCCCAGGAACAGATTTCCCTAATTACAGACTCCCAAGTTCATGCCCTATAAGAAGAGAGGCCCCTGCAACCACAGAGACAGCTTCCCAGTAGAATCCAATGTCCTAGCACCCACCTCCATGTCTAGGACACAGAGTTACCACCCCACTGGACTCAATCCAAATAGCTCAAACCCCCCCACCACCACCACCATCATCACTCAATAGGTCAGGGCAAGGGATGGAGAAGAAAATCAAGCAGGAACTTCAGGTCAGGAATCTATGCCACCCTCCCTAATGGAAAATGTATTTACACTGGTCCACAGCTCCAGGACAGGAAGAGAGAAAGGAAATCAGAGGCCCATACTCCCAAAATTCAGTCCTCACAAGGAATAGATTCCAGGCATTAGCAAAAGGAGACAGTGGGGAGACACTGAGGAGGAGGATGCTGATTCTGACTACTCAAGAGCATCCTCCTCAAGAATGGATTATTCCTCAGATTCACAGCATGATCCACCTCATGATGCAGGAAAACAAAAAGCAACCACCTAAAAGGTGATTGGGGCATCATTCTGTCTTTTCTGCTGTTGTGTTTTCATCCATGCAAACAATGAGTTGTGGTGCCTCATGCTGAATGTGTACAGCATGAAGTCATTTAGGAAACAATTAACTACAATGCAATAGCTAACTGATTTGCACCACAATATATATATACATATTTATTGCAAAATACCAGGCTAAAAACAAGGCAGGAAATTTCTCAGGTAAAACATAAATAGTCTAAAGGGCTTTCATTGTGAACCTATGGAGAAGACCAATGTGATGGGCTGGGAATACTATTTTCAGGCTTCAACTTTCATATCTTTAAGGTGACGGATATATCTGTAGGGTGAGTTATGTTAATAGACTGCACTTATAGACATTTAAAGCTTAGATTGATTAACTTTTATGCACCTCAGAGCATAGCAGCTAGATCAGAAATATTTAACTTAGTTCAGCCTTACCTACATACTTCCCAACAGGTTTATTTGGGAGGCGATTTTAATTGTGGACTGACTCTAGTTGATAGAAGTGTAGTACACAAAAAGCATTTAGGGACATGGCTACATTGAATAAAATAATTAAAACCACAAATCATTCAGATGGCTATTGCACAGTCCATCAAACTGGGGCAAAATGTATTATAGAGGGCCTTACGCTGCTCAAATAGACTATATCTTTGTATCCAAAAATATTAAGGTAATCCATGCTGGGGTCCTCCCTGTGAGACCTCTGATCATTTGGCTGTCTTTTTTTTTCAGTCTTTTGGTAACTGGGCAGGGCCACTAGGCACAAGTGCTATTTTCAGGGGTGACCTAGGAGCACTGGGCAGTTAAGTGACTTGCTCGAGTCACACAGTATGCAAGTGGAGGTTGTGAGAATCAAACTCAGGTCTAGTCTGCTGGATGTACCAAGCTCTGCTCACACCTCGTTCCTCTAACCTCTAGGCTATACTGCCAGCCCAAACCAGTAGTCCAGCTGGGGTTCCTTCCACAAATATCTCAATCACGCTGGAAATTAAACAGTTCACTATTAGCAGACCCCGTTATTTTGGCTGCAGGTCTGGACTTATTGAGAGCTAGATGTTCAGTATTTGATGCCTATTACTCTTCTTTAAGTTGGTGGGAAGATACGAAATTAGATTTGAAAAATTTCTTCATTAAAAAGCTAGAACTAAATCTTTGCTAGCATACCTTAAAATGCACAGTTGAGACATAAACTATTGATACCATCTCCAACTCTTATGAAACTCAAACAAATTATTCCCAGCAAATAAAAATCTTAAAACAGAAATGGAGGCTTACCAATACAACAGAGCCATATCCTTAAAATGGAAGCACAACGTGGCACACAGAGCACCAAGCCTTCTCTAGATATATTTAAAAGTTGTTCAGAAAGGGTGTCAGCCCCATATAGGACATATAATAGAACCAGGAACACCCATATACATAATTCTTTACTTCAGATAAAAACAAGGTACAAACATATTTAGAAAATATGTTCAGATCAACATCCTCAGCTGGAGCTAGATCTGACTTTCTCATAGATATTAGCATCCCTGATTTTTATTTATTTATTAATTTTTCAGAAACAACCTTTGAGCAGAAGCTGTTTTACAAAAGTTTCACATCAGAGAATAAAAACAAATAGTTGAAAATACATAATATATAGCACATGATAATAAACAAAGAGTTCACTGAGGCAGCAATAACAATTAACATAGGGAGATAGTTAAGGTGACATTGACCCTTGGCAGTGAGGAGAGTAGACGGGTTCAAGGGAGAACCAGGGGCAGGTGGGAGGAGAAGGGTAGAAGTGATGGGAAAGGTTAGCAGTCTGGTAGAAAATTTTGTCAAAAAGAAAGTGGGGTTGGTATGTGAAACAGTGGGGAAGATTGGAGAAAGCATGAGGGTAGGTGGCAACAGAAAGGGTAGGGCTTTTCTGTGCCTTGAAGGTTGGTGCAAGAGACTTGTTGCTATATATTGTGGTGCAAATCAGTTTGCTATTGCATTGTAGTTAATGTTTCCTAAATGGCTTCATGCTGCACATATTCAGTATGAGGCCATCACCATTGGCCCCATGCCAGTATTCATGAGGTGGGGTCCCAAAAGCCCATGTTTAAAATCTGATGGAAAACATTCCCAAAATGACTGAGTTATGCGACTTGTTGAAATTTTTCTATGCACACTCATAACTTTGGAAATTTTTAATATTTTGACTCAAATGTTCAACATAGCCATTTTTCAGACCACCTCATGAACAGTATAGCTGTCATTTTTCAAATCCAGCCCAAAACATGTGTTTGCACCTCTGATGCAGAATGGCATGGTCCTGTCGAAATCACCTTTGGGACTAATTAACAAAATGACTGTGCCAGTGTTCATGAGGTGGGGTCCCAAAAGCCTATGTTAAAAATCTGGTGAAAGAGGTCACATGATGGCAGCTTGAAGAGCAGCAGCAGTCTCCCATAGTTCCACACCCTGCTGTCTAACCTAACTGTTTAGCTCAGTTTCCACATCAGATAGCGAACTACAAACAGCACTGACAAATTTTGGAAGATCTCCAGATTTCATCAATTGTGAAAATATGGAACTCTACATGAAAAAAGCAGCCCTGTGGCACACCCCTTCACCAGCTCTGGAGAAGGACAAGGCCATGAAGTGCCCCAAGCATCAACCTGCCAGCTCGCCTGAACCTCCTACCTCAGCAGCTGCCCTCTTGGGAGAACGATTTCTAAAATCATGCTGCCACTAGAGGAGAAGATTGAAGACATATCAGAGGATCTGCAATAAATTAAGACCGGAATCTATCATGGGTATGAAATTTATGGAGATCCTTCCAGATCTGATCCCATATAAAGGTAGTATCCAGTACGAGGGAGGCCCAGACTGAGGAGCCGGAAGGGCCTCTGGGAATTTGAGATCCAGAAGGTAGGAATACCAGTGAGACCCCATGAGGTTTGTTAGCATAAACTAGCAACTGTTCTAGAAAAAGCTTAAACCAAGGTTATCGGGTATTGTACCAACAAGGAGCAAATAACATGTCTCAGCTGGAAAATTTTGAATATATGTTCCTGAGGAATCATGAGTCTGGTCAAAATATCTGGAGAAGACAGAAGGGTATCTTGTGAAAATAGATTGCATATTACAATGCCTTGAAGTTGTGAAAGCCAGTCTGAGGAAATCTGAGCTCCACTTATCTTAATATTGGGATTATGGAGAAGGGTTGGTTGAGGTCTGTTTTAGGAGACATCGTGAGTAAGACCAACACTGGACCAGAACCTTGCAAGTGATTCCAATAACCAAGTTTTGTAGTGGAATGGTAAGGCCACTTTGGTAATATGGAATATAGTAGATGAGTTGAGGTTATAGGTCTCTAACAGGTGCCTTTCAAGGAGAAGCCAGGGAGGCAGATGTTCATCGCTCCTGGTGGAGAGCCATCTACCGCTTTTAACCAGATGACTTGCACAGTAATACAAAAGAAAGTTAGGAACACGAAGACCCTCTTTCCTTGGGAAGACTGAGTTTGATGAAGGAGCTTAGGAAGTTTGTTGTGCCAGATAAATTTGGAAATAATTGAATGAATATGGTGAAAAGGAAATTGGTAGCCATATCTTCAGAAGATTTAAGGGATAGAAGAGATGGGGCAGAACATTCATTTTAATAGTACTAATTCGGCCCCATAAGAAGAGAGGAAGATTGACCCATTGTTGGAGGTCCTGCTGGATATTAACTATTAAATCTGCAAGATTCAGTATTTTGAGTGATCTTGATCTCTAGCAAGATTAATACCTAAGTACTTAATTGACTGTGGGAACCACTTCATCCCAAACTGAGTAAAGTCTGTGCTATGGGTAAAATTATTTAGAGGAAAATTTCTGTTTTAGATGAATTCAACTTGTAGTTGGAAAGGAGACCTGATAGTACAATGAGATCCAAAACATGTACCAGCGAAGTGGCCGGGTGTTTCAAATGGAGAAGTATGTCATTAGCATAAACTGAGAGTGTCAAAGTTTGCTGTAGTATCAAGATACCCGTATTAGGGGAATGATTAATATGAAGAAGGAGAGGTTCCAAGTACAAGTTAAAAGAAAAGGAGATAGTGGACAGCCTTGTCTGGTACCTGTAAACAAAGGAAAGCGTGAAGAAAATACTCCATTGCAGTAAATCTTAGTGGAAGGAGACATATAAACCGACTGTATTCTTCTAATAAAATAGGTCGGGAATCCCATTTTACTGAGTGTTGACCATAAAAACCCCAGCTCACTCTATCGAGGGCCTTTTGGCATCCAATGAATAAGGCCATAGGAGTCTCGATTACTGGGCTATATGGAGAATGTGGGCAGGAGTTCTAAGATGGTCTGCTGATGAACGCCCTGTACAAAGTCCACTTATTCAGGACTCTGTAACTGAGACCAGATACTTTTAATCCACAGGGTTAACATTTTGTCAAGATTTTAATGCCACAATTTAAGAGAGAAATTGGCTGATAACTCATGGGATCTGTTGGCGATTTGTCTGATTTGAGAAGTAGTATTATTGTAGCTTCTAATAACATGGAGTCCAGAGAGTTGTTCTGAAACATATATTCATATAATTTCAGTAGAAGAGGAGAAAGTTCCTTACAAAATACTTTATAGAAATTGGATGGGAAACACGAGTCCCCTGATTGCCTCCTCCACCTCTTGCAATGTAATAAGGGAAGACAAAAGGTCCAGTGGTGGTCCGAAGACTTGGAAGGTTGAGCTCCTCCAAACAGTGAACTACGTTGGCAGGCTATATTGCAGAAGGTGGATTACCATATAATTTACTGTAAAAGGTTTCAAATACCTGAGCTATATCTCGGGAGATGTTTTAACGTGCCACACTGGGACTGAATGGCAGGAATTAGCCTTGAGCTTTATTTTACTTAGACACAGAGCTATAACCTACCTTCCTTTTCGCCTTGATCAATATATATATAGTTTTAGATTTTAATATGGCATATTCTGCTTTCTCCTTAACATGTCAGCATATTCATTTCTTAAGGGCAAAAGGGTTTCCAGGAATCTGATAAAGAAGAGGAAGATAGGGAGTTTCAATTTCCTAATGTAGTTAACAGGAAATCACTCTAGCTTCTCTTTGCTTTTCCTTCTGGATGCTATCTTGATAAATTCTCCTGAAGATAACACTTTAGAGTACACCAAAATATGTCCTCCTTTGATGTGGAGCTGGTATTAGAAGTTATAAAGTTGGGGATTAATTTTAATATAGGAGATCATTTGTTTGTCTTTAAGAAGTTGAGTATTCAGCCTCCATGTTGAATCCCGCTGAAGGTCTGGAGTAGAGAGCTCGAGACCCATGCCACTGATTGGTCTGAGACAACTATAGGTTAGATATCTTCCTGCTGTAAGCCAGACAACAAGGAAAGATGAATGAGGACATAGTCTAAGTGAGACCAGGATTGATGCACAGAGGAATAGAAAGAAAAGCTATGCTGGGAAGGGTGGAGCAGACGCCAGGATCACATAATCCAAGATGATCCCTAAAGTCCGCTAAGCACCTTGGCAAGCAGATAAATGTTTTAGTGGCAGATAGGTTCTGTCTAGATCCTGGGATGTGGGATATTCCAGTCGCCCAAGTAGCAATAGAGGGCAACCAGTCTGCTAGTTTATGGAATAAAGTCATTAGGAAATCGGGGTCACCACCAACTGGACCATATTCTGAACCCAATATTACCTTAGCATTATTGAGGAGGCCTTTCACTAATATAAACCTACCCTCTGGATCTCTGATGCTCATTTCTACTTGGAATGAGGTATGCCCTTTGATGAGGATGGCTACCCCAACTTGACGAGGATCCGCCAGCAGCAAAACTTGGGAAAAGTTTTGTCAGTGAAGCCAAATGGCTTCATGATTTAACAAATGGGTTTCTTGGAGCAAAACAATATCTAAATTTAGTAAATCACAGTTTTAAGTATTTGGAACCTCTTTGTTATGTCTCTAACTCCTCAACATTCCACGTGGCAATTTTAAGAAGACTGTTAGCCATTTTCCAGCATTGCAAAATAGATAGATACATAAAGCAATGACAGAAGCATAACTCTTGAAAGGCACACTCTACTCATTCCCTTACTTCTCCTCTCTTCACAATAACCAGAGCTATAACAGACTTGTATTTACCCCAGATGAAATACACCACGATCATTGAACACAGTTAAAATAACCCTAAGAGGATATCATGAACAACACCAAGTATGAACCACTGGGTAAATATTCATACATAAAATCCTTCCTCCCATTATCCCAACAAACCCCAAATAACTATATACAAACAGTCCCCATATGTAAACAAAGAAGTCTAGTTTTCTTGCAAAAGCCTTAGGAGACTGAACCCTGTGGACGCAGTTCCATGGAAGTATGAGCAAACCCTTTGACTTTCATCTCGGTTAGAGACCCGAGCTTTAAAACAAACAATATCCAGTCAGGTGCCTCTTATCTTCAAGCCTTGCAATGCTTCCAGGAAATACGTCCTTCTCCCCCAGCTTGTAATGATGTGCAGTTCACCTTGAGCCTGTATCAGACTGAGTGTCACCCCCACCAACTGTAGTGAATGGGAAAGTAAAACCCTTGTATTATAATTTAGGAGACCGGGATAAAGAGCTGATATGGAAATGAGGAAAGTGTAAGAAGGTCCAGCTCCTAAGGAAAACCCCAAGATTACTTCATGACCTACTGGGAATCCCTCACCTTAACCCCAATTGGTTGAGTCAATTGAACAGCAGAGAATAAAGTTAACACACCTACTTACCCCAGCTCACAGAAGTCCCCAAGATGAAAATCAATCAAGCTTTTAAATAAAACTAAATACCCTCCTGTGTGGCGATACACCATCTCCCAATCCTTAGATGGCCAGTGGAACCGTAAGAAACTAAAGGAAAGGAAACAAGTACGGGGTACTAATTGGTAGGACCAGAAAACGCCCTTCCCATAAACCGCACTCCTGGAAATGCTCTCCTGCCAAGGTTCCACCCTCTCAACCCAGGAGCAGCCTACCACGCCACAGGGAAGATTTGGGCCCACCCAGTGCTACTGAGGCCTATTCACCCTCCTGGACCTACCATCCAAAACAGGACATTCCCACCATCAACAGGTAAACCAAAGAACAGTATTAAATTCAACATTCGGAAAGAAATTGTCCCATTAGAAAATGAGCATCGGAATTTAGTCATTAGAACAGTCACCCAGATTTAAAAAGGTTGGGAAGCTTGCTTGTGATATCCACTGATGCCTGATCTGAGAATCATAGGAGTGTGAGGTGCCCTCTATAATTATTTGCAGCTGGCAGGGTATAACATTTTGAAGCGGATTCCCCGAGCGATCAATTTGTTGACGATTGGGTGGAACGCTGACCTTTTCTGGTGAGCCTCAAATGGGAGGTCTAGAGCGATCCTAATTTTAAAGCTTCCCAGGTTACTGATTGTAGCTCCTTGTATTTGGAAATGATGTGCTGTTTCTTCTAGGAGGCTGAGAAATTTGATGATGATCGGGTCGGGGGTGGTACTGGATTGAGGTCTTGGTCGGAGAGAGTGGTGAGCTCTTCAATGTGGTATTGCGGGTTTAAAGGTGATGTACCCACGATTTTTAGCAGAAACCATTGTAGGAAGGTTATGATGTTGGCCCTTCCTCTGCCTCAGGTAGCCTGATGATCAGCATGTTATTTCTTCGGCTTCTCCTCTAAATCTTTGGTTTTGAGTTGGAGTTTGTGCACTTGGTGGCTAAGATGAACAATTTCGGGTTGATTTTATCTTTCCACCTTTCTACGGATGACGATCTAGCCTCTGAATCCCCCATCCTGGTTGTTAGGCTGTTAAGATCTTCCCTAATGGATTTTAGCTCTGAGGATATATCGAGAGTCTCCTGAAATGGCAGAAGTTCTTGAAGAAAACAATCCTCAGTGAGAGGAATCACTGAAGAGCTAGGAGCCAAAGCTTTAGTAACATTCCCGAACTTTGAGATCGAGATTTTTAAGGGGATTTTCTCTGGAGTGGTGGGTGGAGTATGTTTGATGCTGACCTGCTCATCTCAGCTTCCATCGCCATGATGTAGCAGATTGCATGTAAGAGCAAAACAAACCATAAACACTGAAGGCAGGAGGTAAACTGAAACACAAAACAGCTGAAATTGTCATCGAGGCTTTCCAAAACTTGTGAAAATAGCATTAGCAGAGGGTCTTAGGTGGGAGCTCCAGTATGCAGCTGCTTCTAGGTTCTCTGCATCATGTGATCTCCTATATGCCATTCCGCAGCACACTACTCTACCCACACCCTTGCTCCATTGGCAAACCCTCTCCACAGTATTTTATTTACTTTCTCCTGACAGTATATCTATTCTGTCCTTGTACTCTCTTTGGCTTTATTCTTTAGAGGGTTTTTGCTACCCCATGGAAACCTTAGGTTTTATCCTAGTATTTTAAGCCAGGAGGGTGATTTAAAGCTGCAGCCCTTAAACACATTGCTTACCTAACCAGTACCCTATCCTGGGAGGATGACTGAAAAATGCAATCCCGCAAGGCCCCTACAATCTACTTAACCTATAGAGGATGGCTGACAAGTTGTAATTCCAAAACTAGGTTGTTCACTGACTATTCGGGGATCAACTGAACTCCTGCAAGACCACCTTCAACCAACCTCCTGCAGGTTGACCCCAGATATGGATTGGCCACAACCACTTGACAAGGCCTGCCTACTACCAAGCACCCTTGCCTTATCTGGCTACAGTTGGGCATCATGGCCTGCAGCCTGCAGTCCTCCCTGCAGACACCCTGCCTATGCCCACAGATGCCACTGAGCTAGATGTCACAGTCCTGCTTTATGGCACTCATGCTTCAGGGTCGCTCACACTTTTGGGTTACTTTAAACAAAACATACCTCCCTACTAAAATGTACAAACCAAAAGGCCCAGTGCTGCCCATGCAAGAAAAGCACCGGGACCATGCACTACAAGACACTGGCAGGTGTCAGCTAGGAGGAGTCGAGACTATGGACACACAGTAGCCCACTGCAACAGTAATTAGCTTGTTCAAAATGCAAATACAGAGTTCTCTGGATCTGAATATGTTGCAAAACCACTTGGTTCCAGAACCATGCTGAGACCACTTTCGTCTTATTCGGCACTTTCACTCAAAATTATTCTTTGTTATTTCTAAGTCAAATCATACCTGTAGGTGTAAGGGCATGCACTTTCAGCATGATTCCAGAATAAAGTGCTTTTGAAGCATATTCAGCTCGAGAAAACTCTGTATCTGAATTTGGAAAAAATGATTACTCCTGAGGTACAGCTGCTCTGTGTCATTTCCACAAAAATATTTTAAACACCTAATAAAACTATATATTTTTTTTCAAAATTACAGTGCACCACAATGCCAGAATCATGTACACATTCAGCACTAAACCATCAGAAAAACTTCTACAAACATTGGGGCCTATTCATGAATGTATGGCGTGCCTGAACACCACAATTTGTAGTGCGTAGCCACCCTGCAACCAGTGCACCCCTGCATGGGATGCAAAAAGGTGGTGCATCCCATATGCATCTGATCCCCAAGATGACCATGGACATCCACACAAGGCCAGTCCAGGGTGTTATGAGGGCCATGGCCACAAAATGTGCCATTCATGAAGGTGCAGAGTGCTGTGTGTGGGAGGCCACATATTATGCAAAATGGACTCAGCCATAAACATTACATGACCCCCAGGATACCAATGCCAGCCACAGCAGAGATGTTGGAATAATGCAGACCTCTCAATGTGCCACCCCAGCCCTCAGAGACCTCAAAGAGGACTGGGATGGCTGACCAGGCATCCGCCTACCATGGTGTTATGGGTGCCTGCCATGTCTGGTGCCCAGGTGGTGCAAGGGATCCAGTAACAGACTGGGTCCAGACATCCCACTGGATGCCTGCACAGATCCACCGAACAGCTCCCACACACCTGCGTGCAAGGGGGTGGGGCCACAGAATGGAGTCACTTGGTGGCCAGTGTCCTTGAATACAGCCACTGCGCAACTTTCCCAGAGGTGCAGAGCTGCATGAGTGGGATACATGCCTTTGGTGAGTACTTCCAGCCGTTGATGAATAGGCCCCAATGTTGTTAAAGCTAGTAAGATTCCACTTACCTGTCTGGCACGCAGAAATTAACACAGGACAGCTCAAACTATCTGCTTGAAACTAAACAACTGCATTGCAGTGCAGCTGAGAGAGGTCACACAGCATCTAATCAACAGCCTAGACTTCAAGTCTGACACAGATCCCATGGAAAGTACAGAAAGCACAGCCCTGACTTCCAGCTTAGCCTAATGGATTACATGGGAAGTGCAGGAAGTTGAAAGTCAGGAATAGCTTTCAAAAGCAAAAGGACCAATTATAAATAAGCAACAATAACCCACTCCTTGTAGTACAGCTGCACCCAACTAATGCAGTGCAGTATACCAGCTGTAACCTAATTCCTGATGCAGTTCTAATTGTGCTAATTCCCTAAAGCTAATCATTTCAATATATAACACCAAATTACAAAACTACTATGCTGCTCAAAATCTAACATTACTAGATGTTTTATAATGCAATAATGTAGTTCCATTGGGGATTATGTTAGTCAATATACCTCATGGTGGTTGAAGTCCTTCACCATCTGGACTCAGAGACCCCATCCCACCAATCGGTATGTTGACATAGCAAAATCCACCCTCTGTATTGCCTTATTCCTTATATAATCGGGTTATCTGGTTTCATTACAAATGTACCCATTTACTGCTTTAAACCTTTGTAAAGGACTAAGACAATCATCAATTAATGTTGAGGATAATTTATCTTCCACTTGCAGAATTTTGGTGATATTACAATTTTGCAAAAATTTGTGCAATTTAAAATCAAGTTATTTCCATGTGATTTAAAAGTCCTCATCCAAATTACACCAAGTATGGAATGATGACATTAGCAGTCCCCACAGAGAAGTATACAAAGCTTCACATCTCCATCTTTAAAGGTGACTATGTAATAGGCATCCAAACATTTGACAAATTTAAAATTATAATTGCGTATGTAAACTGCAGAATGTTATGTCTCTATAACTTTAAAACTAGAGAATGGAAAATCACCAATTTTATTAGTTTTATTGACCCTAAAAATGAGGCTGTGTGTGTGTGCATGCCCATGTGTGTGCTAGCGTGTGTGTGCATGCAAGTTATAAGCAGCCAAAGACTGCAAAATAATATCAGTAATTAAAGTTGAATTTCAAGAGCGTGTGTGAAAACTGTGGAATTTCATGACACTTTTATCGAAGCCATATCCATGCATTTTGCCCAGCCAGACACTTGAGCAGCTGCTACAGTGAAAGAATTAAACCACTGCAAAGAGTGGTAGCAAGGTAGCATTCGTATAAGGCTGCACAGTTAAAGTATACTAGTGCCAAGTGTCAGGTCAGTATCTTGAGTGAAGAACCATGAGGAACAGTCATGGACATCACTGTACACTAGCCTGTCTTCTTGCAATACACCAGCTGACCAATAGACCTCACTGACTACATTTCTTGTGAAAGCACATGCATGCACAGCAATGTTTTTATACAATGCCACGTGTTGACTCTTTAACAGCCGTGTAGATAACAATGTATATTTTAGCATTTGAAAACTGTGGCACCCAGTGATGCCAAGAATTATAACAAGTTGTGATAGAGGCCATTGTGACAGAAGCATCTGGATATCCTTCATGATGATGGAAAATAATGCTGGACATCACTGTCACATGAGTGTGTTGGGGGCATCATAGGGCCATAATGCTATTGCAGGCAAGATGACCTGCCTGCCTGCAGTACAAGTTAAATGAATGTGAACAATAGCCAACCAAAGATAGATTAATCTTCTGCAAAGATGGTTGAGGTATGGTAATGTCAATGAAAAGTGAAGTCAAAGAAATTTGAACTATAGGATAGGGAGGTACTGTTCAAGTTCAAGTTTATTGCAGGAGAAACTCCATTAAGTGAGCTCATTCACAAGGAGGTCCTGAAAGGAGGTCACTATAGCCAGTGCAGGGTCCCCAGTGGGTGAAGTTGGATGTATGGAATCACTAAGGGAATGGCAGCTGACCTAAGTAACAAAAGAATAGTTGACCACAAGTTGGCACAAGAAAGCATATAGGGAGCATTCTTACTTCACAGCTGGACATATGAGAATCACACCCACCAAAACTGACTGGTCTGATCATCAAATACACTTGGAAGTCCAGAACGTAGATGAACTCACAGAGAAATATGGGAGAAGAAAATGACTGGGGAACTATGGGAGAAATTCTGGCTATTTCAAAGGGATGGGTCCTACAGGAAAAGGATTATGCAGCTTTCTTTTGAAGATAGCTTGTCTGTGAAAAACATGGAGGAAGTCATGTTAGAAGTAGGTCCAGAGTTCATCTGTGCAAGCCCAGAGAAGAAAGTAGGGGGACAAAATAGTCACCCAGAAAGGAACCACAGGAATGCAAACAGCTTAATATGTAAATGGTCAGAGTGATATGTGCCTTGTGAATGTTAAATTCACAAGTGGAATTCTAGTGGCATTACCTCTTATGCCTCCAAGAATTGTTACCACATTTTTGAGCAAATTTTGCTGGAAAATCAGAATTTGCTAATTTCACTCAGCCCTGTCATTAGTTGTTACTTCTGTTTTTAATTAATTTTCTCATATGTCTTATATTTCTCCATGAAGTGCATCAGGATCTGTGGAATTATGTTATGTGGAATTGCCCATTTGCGTAAAATAAAATTTCAGGGTTAAAGTCATGATGGTTGAAATCACATCACATGGTGCTGCATTCCCTAGCAATATACCATGATGCAGATATTCAGAAATGCAACAAAGGCCAGTGCAAGTCTGGTGCAGTGCAAATCTGATGTGCCGTGGTGCAACAGAACCATATTCAGCGAGTGCTGGCGAACTGTGCCAACACAACCCAGCTGAATATGGTACAGTTACCATGGTGCAACCAAGTTCTGCCATGGCGCACCCAGAGTTGCACCACGATGCAAACACAGTTGCGCCATCACACAGAAAGAGATGCTCCAGCACAACTGTGGGAGCAGAGCAACAGATGGGGGCATGGCACAGACAAGAGACCCAGGGACAGAGCCAGGAAGCACAGTGACAGGCCACAGGAGGCAGCCACCAGCAGGGCACAGCAGGGCACACAGGCACCCAGACACCCCACCCAAGAACACAACAGTTATTTGGGCAGTGACAGTGTCATCTTTTTATCAGTACCCCTAGGTTGTGAGAGGGTCTAGGGGTCTGAACTTTATCAGTTTTACTTACTGACTCATGTATATCCAGTGAGAGGATTACTTGAGTTTGTTTTATTTTTCATATTTGATGGTTTTAGTTTAGTCCAACAGTTTTTGTTTTTCGTCTGTGGTTTTAATATGGCAACTTTCAGTTGTTCAGGACATTAATTCTTCTCCTGGTTCTGCATCACTACTCAGACTGACTTTCTCATTTGAGAAGTCGTGTTTTGACTGGAACATCAGAGTAGTTCAAGATACTATCTGATTCAATTTGTTTATTGTTTTACTGATTACTGTTGTGGGGTGGGTATTTCATTATGTTTATAGTTTATTTGGAATGGGATTTAGTTTTATTTATTTTCCCTGTGAGAGAGATAGCAACAGTTTTATATAAGGGTTTTACTTTAATTGTTTAGTATTGGATTGTTTAATCTGTGTTATTTATGTTATAGTTCCCACAAGTGAGAGCTGTGGGGTGGGGTTTGTTTTTGGTTTGTTTTACGTTTTTGGGTGTGTGTAGATAGATTGTGTTTTAAGAATGTGTAGGGTGTGTCTAGGATGCCCAGGCAGTATCCCCCACCAGGCTTAGGGAACTGTGCCTTTGATTTCCTTTACCAACATAGACATATAAATGTTGTCAATCCCATGGGATTGCTAGGAGACATAGGAAGGGGGCAGGGCTGGGCCTGGTGGGGGAATAGAAAGGGGATGTATTGGGGTGGTGGGGACCAGGTGACACCCTGGGGTGAAATGGTGCCAGGGCAGGAATAAACCCTGTCTTGTTCCTATACCAAAGGCCCAGAAATTGATGCCGGACAGGGTCGAGGTCTTCCCCAGCATCTCATCCAACCCGGTGGTGTTATGCAATGCTAGGTCCATCAAAAACAAGACAGCTATTATAGCTGATCTTGTTGGAACATTGGACCTAGCATGCATCACTGAACCTGGCTGGATGAAAATGCAGCTCAGTATTGGCCTCTGCAGTTCCAGCTGGGTTCTTGGTGATTCACTGCCCGGTTGGATCGTAGGGGTGGGGAGTAGCCATCTTTTAAGACCAAACTGGGCCTTGTGGATGTTCCAGTGGGAACCACCAGATCCTTTGATTGTGTCATGGGTGAGGGTGTAGGCTGTAGGATACTCCTCATCTACCGTCCACCAAGTGATGTGGGTTTATTCCAGCAGGAGATTGGGACTTCATCATTGATATGGTGTTGGAGGCTCCCAGATGGATAATTCTTGGGACTTCAATGCCTGGATCAACGATGAACTCTCACAGTTTGGTCAAAATCTCTCCAACTAATGACAATGCTGGGCCTTACAGGTAGTTACCTCCTCTACCCATACAGGAGGTCACTCATTGGATCTCTGTTCCTCCTGGGAATGGAGATCACTGACTTGGGGTGGAACCAGTCAGCTGGTCTGACCATCACACCATAGGGTTCAGTTTTGGGGTCTCCTAATGGACCTACCCTTGCGAGATGGTCCGGTACCACCCTTTGAGGGAGTTACCCCAGATGGTCTATCAGCTTTGCTGGACCTATCTGGATTGTTGGTGAAAGCACAAGTCCAGGGACCTCCATACTAGCCTATAATAAGGCAGTGGAGATGCCCTGGACTTGATTGTTCTGTTCATGTTCGACCACTATTCTTCACCCAAGGTCCCTGGTATGATGGGTCCTTGAAGGAGTTAGTTGGATTGGTCGAAGGCTGGAGACAGCATGGTGGAAGTCCAGCCTGGATGCCGACAGGCTTAGATTGATGGAACATTATAAGGGCTATCAATCAGAAATCACCTATAAAGAAGGAGAGTTCCTGTCTGGGGAGATTTATGCTATGCAGAACCGACTGAGCTCAGCTCTTTCAAACTGTTGACAGATTATGCAATCCAGTCTTTGTCCAGTCTGGAAGAGCTTTTTCACAAATTAAGTGTGATGAACTAGCTTGTTTTTTGCAGATAAGGTTGCGGCATCAGGTCCGAATCAGCCTGGCTCTCTCCATGAGGGGTTGTGGAGGTCGATGGGAAGCAGTGAACACCTGGTCTGTCTGGACAGATTTCAGCCAACTGAAATTCATGGATATTGTGAAGATCGTCCAGACTTTGTGCCCAACCTCTTGTAGTTTGGATCCGGGCCCTACCTCCCTTCTGGTGGGATGTGTAGATGTTATCTGCCTGATCCTAGCTGAAATTTTATGGAGATCCTTGAGAAGGGAATCTTTCTGGATCCCTTTAAAGGAAGCAGTCATTCAACCACTCCTTAAAAACCTCCTTGGATCCCGTCAATCCAGCTAACTTCTGACCTGTCTCTAACCTTCCCTTTGTGGAGAAAGTTATTGAGAAGGTGGTTGCACTGCAACTGGACAATCATTTGGTAACTCACAATGTCTATGAAGCCCTCCAGTCTGGTTTCAGGAAGAGGCATAGCACAGAGATTGACCTTGTTTGAGTATTAAATGACCTCCTAATGGTGAAAGATCGAAAGGCTCATACCATCTTGGTCCTTCTCGATCTCTCAGCAGCCTGGACACTGTGGACCACGAGGTGCTTTTGAAACCCTGCAGTTCCTTTGTGGACTGTCGGGTACAGTCCTCAAATGGTTTTGATCCTTCCTCATAGGTAGGTCTCAGAGGGTGGTCACTGAATTTTATTCCTCTGGCACCATCCCCTATCCTGGAGGGTGCCGTGAGGGTTTCTGTATTGGCACCCATTTTGTTTGTAGTGTATATGCTGCCATTGGATGACATCATCAGGGTGTTATGTCTTGAGTTTTCACTGCTATGCAGATGATACTCAGCTGTATATGTCCCTTGTGCCCAGACAGGTTGATGCAATCTCTATGCTAAATACTGCCTCTCTGAGATCAAAGACTGGATGAACTCGAGTTGGCTGAGACTGAATTGGATAAAACTGAGGTGTAGGTTGTGGATCTGAGCCGCCCGGCAGCAGGTCTTGATGCTGGGCACATGTCAGACCTTTGGCTTGATGGTGTCCGGTTCATTGCCTCAGATCGGGTGTAACCTGGGCATTGTTTTGATGAAGGCTTGATCCTGAAGTCTCAGGTGTCAGCTGTGGTCAAATCCTCATTTTACCATCTTGAGGAACATTGCCAGGGTGAAACACCTGATTTCCCAGTCGGCCTTCAACATTGATCCACGCCTTCATTACTACCCATCTTGACTACTGCAATGCCCTCTACCTAGGGCTGTCTGGGGTTGATATTCGCCACTTGCAGCTGGTGCAGAGCGCTGAGGCCAGGCTGTTGACTGGTACTTCTAGGACCAGTCACATTATGTCTGTGCTGCGGAACTGCACTGGCTGCCAGTTCAGTGGTGGAACACATATAAGGTAGGTTTCTTACCTTTACAGCCCTATATGAACAGGGACATGACTATCTTAAAGATCTCCTGACTCCCTACCCCCAATAGCCCTCTCCAATCTACTGACAAGGGATTGCTAGAAAATCCCAGGGTTCATCTTAAACATCTTGAGCTCGTGCTTTTTCATTTGCAGCACCGACCCTGTGGAATTCTTGACCTCATCGGTTAAGAGAATGCCTGACCATCAGCAGTTTTAAATCCATGTTGAAATCGCATTTATTTTCTTTGGCCTTCCTGGATTAATGAATTGATTTTAAATAATTATTACTGTCTGTTTTTGTATTGTAATTTATCATTTGTACAGCACCTTGATTTTGAAAGGCACTATAAAATAAAGATTGATGAGACTGAAGATTGATGATAGCAGGCAACAGGAGGTGCCAATGGTTAATGGAGGGCCACCAAGGAGCCCCTCCCACAGGCTGCAGGCCGATCCCCCACCCACCCACCCAGACCAGAGCAGGCCACACCCAGGACCATGCAGCCAGCACACACACATGCCACACAGGCACACAGGTGGTCCACACAGAAGGTACTGAATGTGCTGGGAGGCATGTAGCATGGCAGACCACATGGGACAGGCTGCACAGTGCCAAGTAGGGGCCCCAACACAGCATGCAGCCAGTAACCGACCAAAGACCATGGCCGTGTGCCACCACCACGCACACATCCGCCACACATCCCTGACAGCTGCCCCATCGGCACCCCAAGGCACAGCCACCAACCAAGGGAGGGACGCCACCACAGTGGGACACACCACAGCACCACAGCAATGAACCACAGAAGCACAACACGCTCCCTGACACATGGACAGACACTGGGCCACTGCAGCATGGCTCTCATGCAACCTGCAAAGCAGACACTGACACAGACAGGTAAGTCAAAAATATATAATTCCAAACCAAACTATTTACAACAACAAGGGGTTGGGAAAGGGTAGGAAAGTGAGGAAGGGACAGGGAACAGGGACTGTACAGTGGGATGGGGGACTGTGGGGATACAGAAGGAGAAATGGGAATGCTGGGGCCAAACTACCAGTGGCCACGACCTTCTGCCCTTATGTCCATGCCACCTCTGGTCTTCCAGCAGCAGGTGACAAACCTGCAGGACAGCCTCCATGGTGGTGGACATTATCAGAATTAGCTGCCGGAGCAGCCTGCAGTATACAGGTCTCTGACATCTCCGCTGGACACCTATGACAAGGGACAGGACAGGACAGGTGATCAGTGCAATGTCCCAGGAACCATGCCCATCCACAGTGTGCAATGGGCAGCGGAACACATACCCCAGAGGGCCCATACCAACCACCCACAGGAGGGGTGGCCAACACCTGCAAGCAACTCCGGCACACCACGTCAGTGCACAGAGGTGGTCCCTGATGCACAATGGCTACCCAACTGTGCAATAACAGTCACATGGCACAGTGCACTGGCAGCACCACAGCAACATCAGTGGCAGCTGGGCGACACCACCCCACCAACAGCTGGCACACGTGTCCAATGGAGGTGCCACAGTGGCTTGCACCACGCATAGTGTGACACACACAGCTGCCACAGCACATGGCACAGGCAGTCAAGCCCACACCCATGCCCCCACCACCCCTTATGTAAAGGTGAGAAGGGCCATGACAGTGTCTACCTGCCTTCTGCAGCCCCGCAGGTCCCACTTCTGCTCCTCCTCCTCCATGGCCCGCTGCAGCCTGCTGTCCTGCTGCTGCTGCTGCCTGCACCCACCAGTGATTCTCAGGCCCTGGGAATGGAACAAAGACAGGTACATATCAGAAAACATCCACAGCAGCTGCCCACCACCCCCACCCCTGTGCACAGGGTGAGTCCCCGCCCAACATGTCCCACACGGCTGCATCGCATGCAAGCGCAGCTGGCAAGGCCACTCCACGATGAAAGTGCACCACTCTGCAGGGCATGCTGGCAGTCTAGCCAACACCACAGTACAGCACCAGGGCACACATGTAATATGGGCTGACTTACCTGGCTGTGGCACAGCCCCATGCCTTGCATGCACCTCAAGCCTCCTCAGGCACTCTGGGTCACACCTCATGAGGTCACTGTACTGGTGGTAGCATTGGTCCCTGTTCTGGCCCTCCTGTCCTTTGCTGCAGTGTGGCAGCAAACCCCTGCCACATCGTGACCCTTGGCTGCTGCAGGGGCACCTGGCTGAATAGTTGGGGGTGTGGGGCTGTACACAGGATACCAGCTGATGAGCTCACCTGTGTCCAGTCCTGGCCTCTCAGGACTCATCTCTGCACCATGTTATACAGTGAAGTCAGTGTCCAAATGGCAGCAGTAAGTGCACGTGTCCACGACATGTGCCAGATGTGCGAGGCGAGGGAACATGCACTGTGTCCACCCATAATGCAGTCCCAGAGATGTGCGGCATGGGTATGGCTAGGTGGGGTCACGGGTCAGGGATTGACCCAGGGTCAGGCTTCACAGCAATGGTTAGGGGTCACCTGCCTCTCACAGTGCACACATGCATTGATAGCAGGCCTGGCACATCATGCACTATGCCCCTCATCATGTTGTCAGCACACAGTCGTGATTGACACCATGATACAGTTCAGTGCATGCACACTGTGGCCTGAGGCACCACACATGCATGCGCATTGTGCCACAACTTGCTCCAGAGCAATCTCAGTACACACAGAGCAAAATCGCGATATTCAGATGCCACATGCAAATGAGCTCTTCAGCCAATGCATGGCACACTGGGTGAATTAGCATGTCATTACCATTGTGCCAAACCTCATTTGCATGCGTTGCACCATATAAGTTCCACAGAACAGCACAGGCCATGGACGGTATTGCATCCTTCAAGGTAAGTTATGCATGCCACTGCAGCTCACTGGGAGCAGACAGCACAGCAGGGTGGGATGGAAACAGGTGATGCTGCCACATACGCACTGTGCTGTCCATGTCCACTGGAAGCAGCATGTTGGAACATGAGGAGGGTGAGGAGCATGGGCCAGCTTCAAGCGCAGGCCCAATTTCATGAAAGTGGAGACAGAGGCCCTGTTCAATGCATATCTTGACAGGAGTCTTTGCTGAGTGGTGCCACTGAACACCACAGGCCAGGGCTGGGGCCTGGGAAGAGGTGGCAGCATACACAACCAGCATGGCAGCCACCAACAGTCGGGCGGAGTGCCAGAAGAAGGTGGGCATGGAAAAGAGGTGCATCAAGGAGAAGGTGGTGGCCATCCATGCATCCCGGAATGCCACCGAGCGGGCTTGTGGATGCACCATCGCCATGGTGCAGGAGGAGTTAGTGGCAGCCACCATGTGCTGCAAAGGTGGAAAGTGTGCCTGGCAGTGGTTTCCATAAAGGTGGCAGCCCAGCACTGCATGGTACATATGTCAGCCATGCACAGTAGGTGGCATGGAGGGTGCATACACGGCATGCTGGCATGACTGCAGCTGGCATGCATGTCATATGTATGTGTGCACCCACACGTATGCCATGCTACAGGACATGCAGTGGCAGTGGGGGTGAACATGTGGCAATGCATCACTGACACACTCTCTTCTCTTGTAGCGCCAGCACGACTCGTGTGGATGATGGGGCGCCGCGTGCCAGCAGCCATGGACATTGGAACGGTCCTGGAGGACCAGCCATCCATCTCCACTGGAATCCAGGGACCTGACAGGCTGCAGCTCACCACCACTCTGCAGGTGGCTGTCCAGACCTGGACTCGTACAAGGCCCTGGATGTGTTCCTGCAGGATGCCAGCCTAGGTGTCCTCTGTGCAGAGTCACAGATCAGGTGGGGTCCAGCACTGATGATGATGTCACGATTATCATGGATAGCATGGCCAATATTGTGGGTGAAATGTCCCTGCTGGCCACTGACACAGGCAGCATGCCCAGCACTCTGCCAGTGGTGGAACAGCTGCCCGCCACCACTGTGGGTGCAGAGGTCTGCACTGCCCTGGCTGTGCCCTATAGTGGTGGTGGTGCAGCCACGCATGCACTGGGTGGCATGCAGCAGCTGGATGGTGACAGCAGCAGGCTGCTGGTGCCACTGGGCAGCCAGACACAGGGTATGCCACCGGGTGCCTCCTGTGCCCATTCCCCTGCAGACCCACTGTGCAGTGTCCACCAGAGAGGGGCTATGCAGTGTGGCCAGTCACCACATAAGGATCAGCTTCCAGCTCAGGAGCCCCAAGATGCCACACGCTGGATGAGCACACCCATTTGCTTTGGGTGTCCGTTCAGCAACAGGTTCTGCTTGCCACTGGGGTGCACGCACTGCATGCAGAGGTCCACCATTTAACTGAGCAGCAGGAGAGGGCACTGCAGATCCTGGCAGGGATGCAGCACATGTAGAGGCCACAACTGCATCCCTGGATCGCACTGCCACTGCGATTTCAGATGGCTTTGCACTGTTGGTTGCCACAGGGTGTGGCCAGGCACAGATGACCCCCACAGTGCACTATCCACCCGCGAACCGTGTCGGGCAACCCCAGTGCAGTCGATGCCTGGCTCTGATGTCAGCATCCCAGGCATGCCGGGCTGGCTTGTTTGGGTGCCTTGACACCCCTGGTGGACACAGTCCATGGTTCAAACCCTGGGTGGCTGTTGCACACCCCCATGGCTGATGCACAGCCTGTGGCTGCCGATCGCCCAGGCACTGCCGCCCGTGGCCGTAGTATCTATGGTTCTGTACAGCAGACCTGATGTGGGATGCCCGCATGTGGTCTGCAGTTGCTGCCAGTGCACACATGGGTGGTGTGTGTGTGCCTACCAATGGTGTGGCACCTGTGTGTCATGCCACATGCTTTCTGTGTGTGCTTGCCTGGCCACTGGGCTGTGTGGTGGGTGTGATGATGGCAGTCTTGCACCAGTTGCACCTGTGCACCGGTGCGATGTATTTGATCCACGCCACATATCAACGCCTGTGTGTGTGAGTGCATGTGTGTGTGTGTGTGTGTGTGGGGGTCTGCTGTGTGTGGTTGTGTGTGGTTGTGTGCCCCTGTCTCCCCTACCCCTGCTTCACGCCTCTGTGTGTGCATGCCCATTGCCATGCACGTCCTGCATGTGTGCTGTACCTGTTTGTGTGGCCCATGCATCTATATCGCAAAACCTACCTGTGTGCACCATAGTGCTCTGTGTGATGGTGTCCAGGTGTCATTGCACCTGCTGTTGCGAGCTGGGATCTCTCCACCCAGGGGTGGCTGTCCACCCTCCTCCACCCATTGCCTCCGTTGTCCCCACTACTGTCACCTTCATCAGCCCCGACAGCTATCCCACAGTCAATGGCCATGTTGTGCAGTATGCAGCAGGCCAGGAATAGGCCACAGGCTTTCGAGGGGCTGTACTGTAGGACACTGCCTGACCTGTTCAGGCAATGAAAAACATGCTTTCAGCATGCCAAAGACATGCTCAATGATGTTGTGTGCTGGTGTGTGCCTCATTGTAGCATTCCTCTGCTGGGGTCGATGGGCGCCAGTAAGGGTGAACAGTCAGGGCCACAGTGGATAGGCAGTGTCCCCTGTGTGAATAATGACATGGTTAGCCTTTGTTGTTCAACGCTGTGCACCTTGCCTGTCCCTGGCTCCCACACCAACAAGCACACCTGCCCTCCCATTTCACGGTCTGCTCTGCCCATTGCCCCTTGCTGTGCCATACTCACCCACTAGGTGGACCATGGGGATGTCCCCATGTTCAAACCCTGTGGCACAGCACAGAGCTGTGCCAGATGAATGCATCATGTGCACTCCCAGGATGTGTGCGGGATATTGGTAATGTGCTCTGTGGCATCACACACCACCCGGCAGTTGATACTGTTCCCCTTTCTGTTTATGTATGCCACACCCTCAGGATCAGGTGGCATGCAGATGGCCACGTGAGTGCAGTCAATGGCACGAATCATGCCAGGCATACATGCTACCCTGTGGAAGTCCTGCAGGGTTGCTGCACGCCCATCTGTGTGCTGGGGAAACAGATGAATTCAAGCACGTGGCAGAGCATTGAGGAACCTGTGTGAGGAGGCGAACGGCTGACTGGGTTATGCCTGTGGAGTCCCCTGTTGGTCTCTGGAAGATGCCCATGGTGAACAGGCACATGACGGCTGACACCTTCATCTCCATGGATATGGCATGGCTCCGTCTGGTGGGTGCCTGCATCTCCTCACTGCACAGTTCACAAAGCTGCCTCAGAATGGCCCTGTTCAAGTGGTACCGGGCCACAATCTCCATGTCACTGTACTTTCGAAGGTGATATGGCACTGTACCACCTGTGTCAGGCATACCACTGGCGGGCCTTCCTCGGCCAAGTCGCTGTTCCTCCTGCCCCTTACAGCCCTCATTATGGCCTCCATCATGTAGGGCACACTGTCCATGGTCCTTGCTGTCCAATCCCCCTGGGCGGTTGGTCGCTGCTGGCTGTGTGCCACCTTGGTGCACTGCCTGGCAGTGTGTCTGTCTGTCTCTCTCACTCTATCTGCCCCTCTCCCTCTTCAATGCCTCTTCAATGCCACCTCCGTCCCTCTCCTCTGTGTCTTTCTTTCTTTCTTTCTTTCTTTCTTTCTTTCTTTCTTTCTTTCTTTCTTTCTTTCTTTCTTTCTTTCCTTCTTTCTTTTCTCTCTTTCTCTCTCTGTCTCTCTCTCTATCTCTCACCTGGCAAGTGCTGTCTGTGTGCTTGTGCCCTGTATTTATAAGAACACGCTCTGCTCGGTGCATCTTCGATTTGCTCCAGACTTGTGCCATGGTTTCACAGTTAAATATACCACTGCACTGGATATTCAAGGAATGCCCCTGCACTTGCACCTGCATTCATTATAGTTGTGCATTGGTGCAATGAGATTGCACTGCACAATTGCTCCTGCTGAATATGGCTCCTTGGCAAGTCTGCAATTCTTGGGTTCAACTCAGTTGCACCATGCACAACTGCTTTGAAAGTCCGTGCCCATGTGACTTTTTCAGTTCACTGTGGATCTTGTGGGCCTTTCAGAGAGAAGGATCTGCTCTACTGACCTGAAGAAAAACATTAAAAATAAAATCTCAAAACTTGTGTTTATAAGGGTGACTTTGGTTTAGCTGATGTGTTTCTAAGTTGTTTGCAGTATATTAGTTTTGTTTTTGACTGGTTTGATTGCTGCTGTATTTCCCAGTCCTCGGAGGATGGGCAATGCTTAGCACTAGCAGAAAAAGAGAGAGACACAAAAGAGAAAGCTCATTCTGATTAAGACTAATCTCACTCCATTGCTAGCTATGTTTCAAGTTTAACATAATTAACAGCCCTACCCCTGGCAATATGAATGCGTACTCAATCTCCAGGCAGAGAACTATTCTGATCTGTGCCCAGCCATAGTTCAACACAAAATCATAAAGGCACTTCTAAAACCAGGAAATATTGTAATCACTCATTTTCTATGGAACTGAATGTGAGTTTAGCGTAATGCCAGCAGAGGATATGCTACCCTATTCTTTGTTGAAAATGCTGGGTTTTTGCATTTAGCAAACAGGACAGTTCTCAAATTTTATATTCCATTCCAAACCTATTTTTCAACAAAGGCAGTTCCAGAATGATACCTTGACTTTAAATCTTTTGTCTGTCATAACCTCAGTTATTGTTCCATGGATACTGTGCACCTCACTAAAGATTATGTGGAGAAGTGGGCCTGGAGCAGCCCATGTATTGTATGTGTTTCACTGCACTCTGGGCCTATTTTCCTAATGTTAGTGTGAACAAGCCCTATCAATCTTCCTTATTGCAAAGCCAACTTGTTGTGCCTTGCTGGGTGCGTCGAAGGCCACTCTCAGCATAACATGATCACTGCTCAGACCTGCAGACCTCTCACGAAGCTGCTGCATGCTGATATGCAGTGTGCCGGGCCTGTAACTTGCTTTGTGAGTGGCCTGTTGCTTGCTCATGAAGCAGCTGCATAGTGATTTGCCTTGGCTCAGACCTGCTGCTTCCATCCTGAATGACGTTGTTGGCTACCATCAAAGCAGGTGCATTATTATACTCACTGCACCAGAGATGTAGCTCACATCATGCAGGCCTATTGGGACATATACAAAGGAGCAGTCCCTTGGGTGGTGTATCTGCACAGTACATTGCATAGGGCTCTGTTGTGCTCACACAAAGCCACAGACCCATCAGGCTTGGCCCAAGACCTGTAGTATAGTTTCAAGCAAGGCCCTGCAGGCCTTTGTAAAGTAATGTACCGATCAGGCTAGCATGAAACTTACCAAATTGGTGTTTATGAGAAGGATTACTAAATACCCAATCCCTCAAATTTGGAGACAATATATTGAGAAAAAAAAAAAATATTAGTGTTAGAAAATAAAATCTTATAAAACTGGCTGGTAGTATAGCCTAGAGGTTAGAGGAAAGAGGTGTGAGCGAGCTTGATACATCCAGCAGACCAGACCTGAGTTTGAATCTCACAACCTCCATGTGCATACTGTGTGACTCTGAGCAAGTCACTTAACTGCCCAGTGCTCCCAGGTCACCCTGAAAACAGGCACTTGTGCCTAGTGGGCCTACCAGTTACCAAAGACTAAAATAAATAAAATAAAATAAGTAACTTCCTGACTGTGCATACTAATTTCATAGGACTTCATTTACTTTTTTTGGGGGGCATTTTTCTATGATTAATAACTTTCTAATTTTGTATTACCAGATTTGAGGTTGGGGTTCTTACCACCACTACCCCATGAACACCAAACTAAAATATTGTCACATCGTGGCTAAGTCTGGTTTCGATACTGCTTTTCTCCATTTAAACACGCAAGTCCTAGTTTTGGACTTAGTTTTTTCTTACTTTTTCATACCTACAGGTAGAGGAGCACATTGATGGTCATATGAAATGGGTTTAAAGAATCCTGGCTCCTGATTAGTTATAAGCTACATTCACCAAGGCCATTGTCCCTGCCCAATAGCCCGGATGAAAAGTAGTTCCTAGCAATCAAAACTCACACATAAAATACCGATACATTTCTAGTGACGAAGTTCCCAAATAAATTTGACTGCTCATCCACACAGTACCCTACCTTAGTGCCAATACCAGTGGCCCAGCTCTGGTCTCAGAAATCATCCTGCACCTGCTCCTTAAACAGTTCTGCTCCTGCTTGTACAGCTTGCTTAAATGTTCTTTTTAATCATTTCAGTTTACTGCAATCGCTGCATGGCTCCATCCTGGAAACCACACCAAGTCGAGACAAACCACAAAATACTAGCTGTTTTTAAATGATAAAAAAAGGCTATCTCATGATTGTAGTAACTATCTGCCACTCCCCCAATTCCAATGGCAGCCAGTTTAAATCATTGCAATGACTAACGGGCTTTGTCTGCCACAATGCCCGATGCTAATTTGATGCTCCAATCAGGCGGTCAGACTCCTTGCTTCCATCGCTCTGCTAGAATGCTATACTAGCATTTGAAGTCACTGCCTGCCTTCCCTTTGCCCTTACTAAATGCTGCTTATATGCGCATTAGTGCTCACTACTGTGTGTATGCATAAGCATACTGCATGCTCAGTATCACGTGCCAACTTTCAGACCATGAGTTCCTAACTTTGAACACTTGTTTCAAAAAAAAAACACTTTACTGAGTTCAACTTTCTTTATACTATTAAAAAATGTGTTTAGCTGAACTTGGGTGGAATAATGAGTGACAAGCTTCCAGTGCTTCAACACCATTTAGAAATGTGGCCATGCTTTGGCATCGGTCACAGTAAATAGGAGCAGACTGAGAGGGTTTCATTTTGTAGTAAAATTAGTAAAATACTACTTCATATGAGAAGAAAGTGCTGCTAGATATTGCATCACAAGTACAACACCCCACTGCCTTATTTTTAAGTAATATCCTTTATTCTCACACTTTGGGGACAATATTGCATGGACATGCATGTTATTATAACAAGTAGAATAATAGAAATGGGACTGTGTATTATAAGGCTATAATACTATCAAGAATTCTAGTGAGATGTGAACCTCGAGAGCAAAGCTCAAGAGGCTTAAACATATCATCAGAGCGTCAAGATGGGATTATAGCCAAGTAATGCCGGCCCCTGTCTATATGTTTCCAAGTTGTATTTGTGTGTTCTCTTTGAGCTGCACCACTGTCTCACCGTATGTGACCTCAAACTTCCTCCTTCACTCAGCATTTCATGGCCATGCTCACTTCATAACTTCGTCTCACTGTAGGTCAAAACAGTCTTGTGTAGTGAAAACTCACATAAACTGATAGTTGTGAGACTTCTAGGCTCACACCTAATGTAACCTTAAACAAGGACACTTCTGAAGGCAGCTTTCACTGTGTCGACAGTTACAGTAAAAGTTGACTTATGGCTGTAGTGTACAGTGACTTTTGTAAGCATTTCATCTCAACAATAATATTACATAAAAACAATTGTATTACAACATCTCAACTAGAGTATTACAAGAAATGTGATGTTACAAGTAAGGTAATATGGAGATTTGGTGTATATTTTCTTTCTAAGGGAAGGTTTATTTGTATATTACATGGAGAATAATGTATAGGTAGGGTGTATAATTAAGCAATAAGACACAGCAGGTTGTGAGCTGTTTTGTAATCACACCGACCCCAGGTGGGCTGGAGCATGAGGCTGCAGTCTAAGTGCTTCCACTGCCTGAGAAATGACACTATTACACAACAACACAGATCCTGGAGTGCCTTATTGCTATTACACAATAGTTCATTTTAGAAATTTTCTGGAGGGACTTTGGAATGAAGCACAGTCACTTTTTTGAAGGTTTGTAAAACTTTAACTAAGCAAAACTGTGTAAAAGAGCATTAAAAATAAAAAAATAAAATAGTTCCAGTATCTTTTGTTGTTTAATTGCATTTAACTTGCTTACTAATAATAAGTTGTTAAACTAATGGCATACATTTTGTTAAAATATTTTCTTAAAACTATTAAACATTTTTAACATGTTAAACTGTCGGTTAACTTTTTAAACTGCTTTTCAAACAGTTTCAAGTACATAGAACTGCTGTGTATTAAAACATCAGTTTTTATTTGTTTGTTTATTTCACACATTGTGTTGCCTTGTATTATGTTCAAGTTTTAATTGTGTCTTTGGAGTTTGTGCTGTGGCTGCTATGGTTGATGGAGGCTATGAAACTGGCGTCCGGTGTTTGCTGACAGCTTCCTACTTCACTCATAGGTTTGGTTTCTTGTTGTGCATATTGTAGTTCTCTGGCTAGTTCTGCTCGGTGTTGCAGGGCTGCATGGTGCCAACAGTATGTGGCTCAGGACTTAAGCTCAAAATGTTTTGCATTCCAATAACTTTAGAGGACATTTTGGACTTCTGCCCCATTATTGCCATTTTGTCTGGCTTGGAGTCCCACATCAGATAGCATTTATATGGCAGTAGCTTGAAGGCTGTTGTTGGTATATGTGATACTGAGGTTTGCAAGTTTTGACTGTTAGGGAGCATGCCTGTCAGGTAATTTACTCTCATTGGTTCAAGTGTGAACCACTGAGATCCTGTCTAGGTCAGACTGTGGTTTTCTTCTTGATAAAGGAATAGGCATGGGCATTCAGCGGCAATTTGGAGAGATATTTTTGAGGCATAGCTTTGGGATACATAGGGTCTCTGGAGATTTGAAACAGGGCACCAGGCTGTTCTCATGGTTGTGCTCAGGGATTTTACCATGATTTATTTTTTTCTTTCACTAAATGTCATTGCTATGTATTTTAGTCCTGCTTGTCCACTTTGATTGTGAAGTACTCAGGCTTTAGGGCACATTGCTCCTTGTACCCATGCCAGGTGAAGTGTGACTGCAGCTCTGACCAGACTCGCCATACTATCTCCAGTGCTGTGTCTGGATTTAGTACTTGAGAGTTCTGCACTTTTGTAAATCAGTCTGTGTTATCGGGTGGTGATGTGATGAGGTGTCTTCTCCTGTCTGGGAGGTTTTCAGGTGGCCAAGAAATACACTTTGGGCTTTGAAACTCACTTTCCTGGGTGATGTTGATGTTTCTGCTGACAGGAGGTTCACTGAGGTATCTATTTACTCCAGTTCACCATCTAATTTAGCTGAAATGCTGTACGACTCAGACTTGCTGTTTTGGATGGTGCTGTAGAACTTTGTTAGCAATTTATTTAAATCTGCAATAGGTATTCTTTTAAATCGCAAGTTATCTGTTTTTATGTAACCAGTCTTTCAGTACTCATATGGCCTACTCAGTTTGACATCTGGTTGTCAGTTCATTATGGTCAACCTCCAGCTGGTGCTAAGTTTAAATACCTTTTTCTTGTTTTTATCTTGCCAGGACTTAATGTAGTGTTTGTTGGAGAATTGCTGCTGGTTCTGGGCTCATTGGGTGACATTGCAATGGAGAAATGTTGTCTAGCAGGTGTTCAGTGTGCAGTCAGAAGCTGCTGACAGGATTCCTTCCAGGAGTTATGGCAGGTTAGAGTGGCACTGTCAGAGTGTATTGATTTTGTATCATGTGATGAGATTTTTCACCTGCTCTAGATACAGTGAAGTTACTGTCAGATAACATCACTGTCTCTATGGCTATCTAACCAATCAAGATGCTAGGATTTTCTTGCCATTGTATAATGTATTGCAATACTGCATATGGGTATGCATAATAATAGTACTGAAAACTATACAGTTTATTAGCCATAATACTACCAGTGCAATCCATCAATAGCATTACGAGATCCTGTAATACTACTAGTCCATGTTTATCGATAGTATTGCGAGATCCCATAATACTATCAATGCACCTCCCAATATAGCACCATGAGAATCCTCCTTCCTCGAAGCTCCACACATACTCTGAACAGCTGTCCTGTGAGCTGACTTTTGCTGTAACTCATCCTGTGCAGTAAAAGCCACTCATCATAACAACTGACATAACCAGATCTCCCAAAATGGCTCAGCAAACCAAAACTACTACAAAGAACAAAAATCCCAGATCATGAAGGCTCAAGAAATTAAAACCAGAAAAAACAGCTTTTGACTTGAGCCTCCTCAAGATTTGAGTGGCCTTGGTCCAGGCAAGGGCAACAAATGGAATAGACAGGCAACACAAGCTGGAGAACATGCTGCTCAGGGGAACACTTTGTAATGGAGTTTCAGGAAGGAGCATGGAGGTAAGCTCCTGTCTGGATCCATATATTTAAAAAATAACAAATAGGGATTTTGAATTTCTTGACTATAATACCATCTGGAAGTTCTGGTGACATGTTAGAACCTCTCGGAGCTTTGCTCTGGGCTCATCACCAGAACTGCTTGATAAGCATTACAGCCTTGTAATACAGTCCCTATCTATTATTCTATTTTTACACAAACCCAAGATGTGTGATGCCACATAAATCCTTGAGAATGAAGCCTGAGGGAGTTATTAAGGCATCACACACTGAGGTGTGTAAAAATCAGTTACACATCCTTATCTACACAATGTTTTTGCAATTGCTGACTTTTTAATAAACTGTTCCTTGCATTTGCACTGATATCTGACCACTGTGAGCTGTCAATTGTATCCTGCCAAACATGCTGTGGGAATCAATGATTTCAACAGTTTCACCACAGCTGTAAGGCAGAATTTTTAAAATTCAGTACTTTTCACTGCGTGGTAAAGTTGTATTTTTAGTGACGTGGTTTTATCACAGGGCCCTCTAGATACTCAGAGTGCTGTTATGGGTGCCACTAGTAAAGCGAGTTAGAGCATAGCCCATACTCCACAGTCCCACTGATTTCTAGTGATTAACAGCTGAGAGCTATCTCATTGCTTCCATTAAAACCAGCTGGTTAAAATTAAAAATAATGCCACAGCTATCTACAGTAGTTACAATAGGGACACATCAATAATTGTAATTATAATACAGTATATATCCCCTTAAATTTATATCACTATGTTTTCTATAAAGTATTGGGCATATGGTTTGTCATGTAAGAAAATAGTATCCTGATTATGTAGTTAGCTTACATAATGTGCCAGTGTCTTACTTGGCAATTACAAACATTTGAATAAATTTCATCTGTATAGAAAGGAACATTGCTTTTTCGAATCAGTGGCATTATTACAAAGTTTATTAACTCCAGAACCCTAACTTTGGATTCCCTGACATTTTGTGCTTTGTCTACAGCCCTATCATTATCTTGATGCTGTTTGTCCAACAACTGTTGGATATCGGTGCTGTCAGTGTTTGAAGGAAATCATCTTGCAGAATTACATGTGCTACAATTTTGTGGAAATTGTCACTTAAAACACCCCTATTGGGATGGCTTTTGGTGAGGTTTCATACAAACAAGTCAATCTGTGACTGAAGGAAAAGCACAATGTACTACAGATAAGTCAGACACTCTTTGTACAGTTCTGTTAAAAATGTAAATCAACATCTGCCTGTATGAAAGCATGCAAGGAAAGTGCTAACAGGAACCAAAGGACAACAGTTGTAACCTGTCTGCCTCCGGCCTCCATTTTCGGGTTCCAACAGTGCACCTACTCAAAAACAATATCTGAAGAAAGGAAAAGTGAACTGTAAAAAATATGTCTTTAACAATTTTAAGCTACTGTGCTGTGAAAACATGTGCTTGGTTCAATTCTGACTAAGCAGGTTACTTTTTATTATTAATCTAAACTTTTTCCATCCTGGTCATGCTCTCCTTCAGCCCTAGGAGACCATCCAACTCTGTTGCCCTCGACTATGACCCTCATGTTCCAAACCCCCAGCTTACTTCCTGGAGTGGGGCACTGTGGAGCTGGTCTTCCTGTGTTGGAGCACATTAGGATAGTGAGGGGTGTGATGGTCTGCACAGGGCCTGTGTGTACCAGGCATCATTCTGCAAGCCCAGGAATCTTCTCCCTTGTTTGTCCCTCCCCAGTGGATGCCTGGCACTAGGGCTCTGATGCATGTGTTCATACACAGCTAGCATGATGCCACATGGAGCCATCTGCTATCTGACCTTCCTTGCTCACTTTGCCTGCACTTCTGCAGGATGTGTTACAGTGGAGCTGGGCTGAATCTTCCATGGAGAAGGTGGCATCTTCTGGGATACTCTAGCCAACCCCCTCCCACCATCCCACTGACAATCTAGGCTTGCCACACAAACTCAGAACACCAGCATCACTAGTGGCAGCCCTGGAGTGTAAGGACCAACCAACCAATTGGTTCCTAAATTGACCCTCATGTTTACACCTGTGATCCAATTTAATCCATGTCTGCTCAAGACTGTCACTGAAGACATGGTATGTTTACAGTATATTGGCACTCAATACATATTTTTTCTCAATTCTAACCCTAGTATCCAGTCCAGTAAGATAAATACTGCTAGGAATTGTTGCCCAAATCCTAAAAAGCATGAAAAGGCACAGAACCAAGAAATGGAAAATTAATTACATGGATTTGCACTGGTATACTCTTAGGGCTATACTTATTGCTGTCAAAATGATGCAATCCCATAAACATTTTTATTTCTGTGAAACAAAAACTTTGAAAATAACCAGTAAAATAAGATTTAATCTCTTATATTTTTTATAGGAGCTGCCAATTAAAATACAAACAGATGTGTTAAGTATAATATAAACACTGTTGAAGAAAGCTTCTCTGAAGGTGATGTCAACTGATTGCAATACTGTAGTGTTGGATTTCAAATTAAAACAATATGACCCTTACATGAAAGTTGTCCTTGTAACATGTAGTTTCAGTACTATACAGGCGCAATAGTGACTGTATATTAGGTTGAGTAAGCATTTTATGTTAAACCCTGATGTTTGCACCTTAATAACATCACCCTCATTTCACTGATCTGCTTGAAAATTGGCATGTATGGAGTTGGTACCAGGATCTTTCTGATCCTGTAAATTTCATAATAATAGATTTGGTGTTGGCAATGTTATAGAAGCTAAAACACATAAATTCACCAAAACTGAGACTTTGTTTGCTCACCAATAATACATAAATACTTTGGATTTGAAATCTGAAGCTTTTATTTTTGTCAACATTTTTCCCAAGGTATGTGCTTTTGTAATTTCAGTCACAATTACATAAGTATTTATAGTTCCATGACTATGTGTTCCTGACCTGCGTTTTAGCGTTTGTATGAACTAGCCATGTCAACAAAAAGGTAAACTCTTTGTAGGATGAAAACAAGAAAAATTAGCCAGAGGGGTGGTCTGTGCTTATGTAGTCAACAGATTACTTTGAAAGGAATGTGCTTTTGTACTTTTGCCACTAAAGGTTGTGTTTGTTCCCAGAAATAACATTTGTTAAAATTACAAGTCACAGATGCATAAATATTTTATATGTCTGTGATTATGTGCTTGTGACTCTTACTTTAGTGTTTATATGAGATAGCCATAGCCAGTATGAACACTAAAAAGGTCAAATCTTTGCAGGCTGAAAATGAAAAAAAAACTAGTAGGAGGGGCAGTCTATGTTTTAAGTGCTGGACAGAAGAGATTGAGTTTTAGTATGTTATGCCCTCAAAATTGTTTTTTTTTTTTACCAGAAAATAACAATTTTGAAAATCATGAGTCACAAACACACAAATATTTTTATGTGTCTATGTTTATGTGTGTGACTCACATTTCAGAATTCATATGAGTTAGAAGTCACACATTTTTATGCACTTTCCTATTAAGTTGCATGTGCCAAGCCAGAGTTTAGAAATATAGTAGGGTGCTTTTGTGAGATTTTATTTGATACATTCAGTAACTTAAAGTATTTTTATAGAGTTTTTACTCCTTAGTGATGTCTGGTGGTACCCTCCCACCACTCAGCACCATCACTGACCTTCTCACAGCCGCAATTACCCAGAACCACTATGTGGTGGGTGGTCAGGAGCCAACTATGTCAATCATGCAACAGCTGTGTGTGGGGGGTGCAATTTTCCTCTAATGTCCAAGTTTTCTCCCATGATGCAGTATAGCAGGATGAGCAGTTGCAGAGAGCCGGGGGTTAGGAGAAGGGAAAAGGTGGGCATAGTAGTGGCTCCAGAAAGGAGTTGGTCTTGAAGCTTAATGATGTAGTATGTTAATAATTTGCATACTGTGTGACCTCAGCAGATCAAGTCACTTAACTGCCCTGTGATCCTGGGACAGATCAGAAACTAGATTCTGCTCATTGTGCCTTACCTGACCAAAAATTATAAAATAAATAAAAAGGGAAGGCTACCACATGAGAGACAGATGGGTCCATTAGACCTTCTTCTTTTGACCAAATTTTAAATTGTTTGTATTTTCTGACACATGGCAGGGAAGGTCTTTGCAATTTGACATCACGTGATGTGTGCTGCTCTCATTCTTGAATTCTCTCTTGGATTCTTGAGTAGTGTTGCGTAAAACTGAAATATTTCACCTGGCAAAATTGTTCATGTAATTCTGCAATTAAGTGAAATTTTTGCCTATGATGAACAAAATTTTGACTGTTTTCATGATTTGAGTAATGGCAAAATTTCGCCACTATGATAATTTCACCATTGATGATCCAAATTTCACCTTGTGGTGGAATTTCACCAGCTAAATGTTGGTACAAAGGTGAAATTTGCAATGCATTGTTGGTAATTTGATCAAAAGTCTTGTGTAACTTGTTTCAGCTCATTCTGCTGTGTGTTGAGTTGGAAAGCAGCGTGTTATGGTGCATCAGAGCCAATGCAGCCTTTGAAAACATAGCTAAAACTTGTTTTGAGAGCTAGTAGCTGCAAAATATAAAGTTTTTCTAGTGCTGCTGTTCTGGTAGTGCCTGGTACTAGGAACATTTTCTAATTTTGTGAATTTTGTTGGGAGGCGGGTTTGTCATCAGGTCTACCCTCAGGACTATGTCTTGGGGATGTTCAGCTAACTACCTCATACCGGTGCAGAACCTGGGCATTATTGTTGATGAAGGCTTGACCCTGAAATTGGAGGTGTCGGCAGTCATTAAGACCACTTTTACCATCTGAGAAATATTACCTGGGTAAAACACCTGGTTTCTCCCAAGGACCTTCCAACATTGGTCTACACCTTCGTTACCTCTCGCCTTGACTACTGCAATGCCCTTTGCCTAGGGCTACCAGGGGTTGATATCTGCCACCTCCAGCTAGTGCAGAATGCAACAGCCAGGCTATTGACTGGTACATCTAGAACTGGTCATATAATGCCTGTGCTCCATGGACTGCACTGGCTGCCAGTGCATTGAGGATCACCTTTAAGGTTGGTTTGTTGACCTATTAAGCCCTACATGATCAGGGACCTAGTTACTTGCAAGATCTCCTTCACCCTTACTGTCCCCTCCGACCTCTCCGATCCACTGATGAGGGACTGCTAGAGATCCACGGTCCATTTAAAGACATCTGGTTCTTTTGGTTTTGTCGCCCCAACCCTGTGGAATTCTCTCACCTGGCTGGTGAAATTGCCTGACTGTCCAGGACTTTAAAACTCACTAAAGACCCATTTATTTGACCTGGCATATCCAGATTTTAGGTATTATTATAACTGCTACAGTTTTAAATTGTAGGATTTTATTGATTATTGTTGTGATTGTTTATTACATTTTGTTTTATTGTGTACAAGTGCCTTGGTTTCAAGAAAGGTGCTTTTTATAAATAAAGTATGATTTGATTTGATTTGAATTTCAAGAGTCCTTCAAATGTCTTGCTTGAACTTAGGACAAAGCATAGATTTTAGAACCTTCAAACAGCTCTGTCAGAACCAGATAAGTATAAACTTGTTTAAGAACTATGCTATAACAAAGACTATGAAAAAGCAAAGAATACTGACTTCTTAATGAATCTTTTATCACCATCTGTACTTTGTCAGAATTTTGCCTTTATAAAAGGCATTATTTGAAATGAATTAATGATAAGCATTATTGGAACCATGTAAAAGCTGGACTTCTTATTTTTGCTTTCTGATATTTTTTTATTTCAAATTGGATTAATACCTTTGAGCTGGGGCTCATTTACAAAGACTCCAAGTCAAGAAGGAATACAAGACATTTACATGTGATGAAACACTGCAGAACAGAAAGACATCAACTAACAAGTGGTATTAGTGTGCAGTTACAACATTAAACAGGGTACAAGAAGTATGGAGAAACAAGACCACACTTGCAGAGAAACATATTAATGCAGCACTAATTAAGTGCAGTACAGTATTTAACAATCATGTTACAGTTCAGACAGGGTGCTCCCAGTCTGTAGAAATGCAGTTTTAGTAGCCAAGGTGAGGCTTTGTCAAGGGGAGGTAGTAGCTGGTGAGAGGTGGGGGTGGGCAATTGTGGAACAGGATGGTGGGAGTGAGAGAGGGTAGTGTTTAACGGGTGCAGAACCGCTGTCAGAGGCTGTCGGTTAACAGAAACACTGGCAGTCAGATTTGCTGGCAAGAAGAGATCAAGCCTATTTTTAAAGTGGCCAAGTCTGGGGGAGCGGCAAGGCCTGCAGGAAGATCATTGAACCATTTAGGGCCCACAGTAGGAGAGGGATCTTTGGCCAAGGGTGGTTTGTTTGAATGGAACAGTTAGGACAGCCCTGGAGGTACTCCTTGTGCATTTAGAAGGTTGTGCAGGCTCAAAGAGGGCTGAAGTAGCACTAGGCATGGACCCCATCAGGGACTTTATTGCAAGGAGGCAGGCCTGGTATTGGAGTCTGTGATGGAGTGGAGCCAGCCAGTTTCCTTGTATAGGTCACAAGAGTGAGTCATTTAGTGTACTCCCAGAACCAGGTGGTAGGCCTTGTTAAGGATGGTTTTGACCCTTTTAAGCACTGTGTCTGTGCCTGCCCGTATATGACAAGGCCATAATCTGCAGATGAGAGAACTGAACTGTACATAATAACAAGTTTCAGGGCAGCGGTGTCATTGAGGTGCTGTGTCTGTACAGGATGCCAAGCTTCATGTTGGTGGACTTTACCAGTTGCTCAGCATGGGCAGTGAAGGTGAGGTGTCATCAAGGTGAATCCCTAAGTACTTGAATGTGTTGACTTTGTCTAGCACTTCTCCTTCGCTACTAAGTATATGCAGTGTGGACCCTAGAATCTTGCTCTGTGGGGTGCTGAAGACTATGCTCTTTTGCCTTTGAAGTTGAAGCAGTTTATTTCAGGTGAACCAGGATTCCAATGCACAAAAATTGAGTTGAAGTTCAGAGCTAATTGATCCCAGGTCTTTCCCTGGGATGGAGATAACAGCATCATCTGCATAGAGTACAGGTGTGCAGGACAGGTAGAAGGCATGTCATTTATGAAGAGGCTGAATAAGAGAGGACCAAGGCTAGAACCTTGTGGGACCCCTAGGTTTACTTCCCTGGGCTCAGAGATTGTATTGCCAATCCTGACCCATTGAGATCTATGGGTGAGGTAACTATAGAACCAGGCCGCAGATTCCATTCACAATCCTGTAGAGAGGAGACATTTCAGTAGCAGTTGGTGATTGACTGTGTCAAACGCCTTGGTGAGGTCTATGAAGATGGACTCACTGCCATCCCTTTATCCAGGGCCCCATAAAGCTGAGTGGTGTACTCTACTAGCGTGGTGATGGTGGAGTGGTTTTGTCAGAATCCATGTTGTTGCAAGCAGAGAGGCTATGCTTTTCTAGGTACTCAATTAGTTGTTCTGAGACCACCCTTTCAAGTGCTTTGGAGAGTGGGGTAAAATCGAGATGAGCCAAAAGTTAGCTTGATTATCTCTGTCTCCTGATTTAAAAACAGGTGTGACTAGAGCCTTTTCCACCTGTGAGGGAAGAAGCCAGATGTCAGAGAGGCATTGAATACCCTGGTGAGCGGTGCCACAAGTTAATTTACTGTGAGTGTTACCATCTTCATATCGATCATGTCACTTCCCATCCTGGTCTTACCAAGGACCTGTTTGATATATTTGACAGTCTCACCTGTGGAGATTTGCCTGAAATAGAATGGTGGTGTAACATTAACCCATGGTGATGGAGTGTTGAGGTTGTGCTGCTGACCTGCAAGGGTGTGATTCAGGTATTCAGGTGGCAACACATTGCTGAGGTCCATGAATGCAACATTAAAAGCATCAGTGATTTCCTTTGGGTCTTGCAATATGCCAGAGGTGGTAACTATAAGGTCCAGTGGGCCCTTGAGGCTCTACCTGTGAGAGATTTTCTAGCATATTATGCAGAGGCTTGAGACTACTTAGATATTGTTGATATTGTTGCTTTATCATACATACTGTGTCCTGAATGCATTTGGACGTTCTCTCCCATACTGGTTAGGATCACTGAAGGTAGCTTTTATGTTTTTATTATACCTAACATTAAGGAGAAAGTAGCTCTAAGGGAAATAAGATTCTTGTTAATCACATTTTCTAGTACCTACTGTATATTTGTGTTTGCAGAATGAAAACTAGGAATGGTAAATCAGTGACAACTCATATTGTAAATGATACAGAACATAACAAGTGGAAAAATGAATAAGACACAAATAACTGTGTTTTTGCAGGTGACCTGAACATTATAGTTTCCACTCCACTCAAACGTAAAAAGAGATGAGATACTCAGAAGTGCTTGCTCGAGCCCCAGTGAAAAACAGAAAGAGTTTATTCATAGTTTTATCCAAGATCAGAAAGAAATATTAGGTCAACTTGATTCCATTAAAACTGGGCTTGAAAATATGAATACTGAAATCAAAAAGCCTTCCACCCCTAATCATGCACTACAAATAAAGCCAATAAGAAAGAAGAGGGAAGAAGCAACAGTGAAATGGAGAGCAAAATAATAAAATGAAAAGAACAATAAACAAAAAGAGACACTAGTGCAGACATAAACAAGAAAGAATCCATTGCAGATTTCTTCCAGTAATAGCCCTAATAGACAGGTAAATGAGGCTGATTGTCATAACTCTTTTTTCTGATATTAAGAAAGTCAGTTCAGTAATCTTATTAGATGTCTCTGGAACCCTGTCCAAAACCCAGGATGTTCAAAAATGTAAATTACAATTATGTAGCCATGTCAATCTATCAGTAAATTCATACAACCTCTTGCAATGACTCCAAAGCTGGATTTTAGGAAGCAATCATGTACAATTAACTTACAAGCTTTGTTGAATACAGTTTTTGAACAGTTAAACCAACTGGTGGAGAAAATAAAAGTGGATTTGGATTTATAAACCAGTGCCCTAGTAATCTATGAAAATACTTTAAAGGCCTTGGCTTATTCACTCACTGACAAAGTCATACTTAAACCATTAGCCAATATTAGAAACAGCTGGACTCTTTAAAAAAAAAAAGACATGATAGAATAGACACACTTCCACTGAAAGTAGTAGACCTTGAAAGAAATATGGATTAGTACAACCTGTCATTCTCTTCCATGATCATCCCAGAGTTTCCAATTAAAATATAAAAGCAAAAATAGAAAGAAAGAAATGAAAAGAAACAAACAATAAGAGGAAAACAAGCATTTGTAAATGCGGATGTTCACCACTAGTATAGAAGCCTGGGGTACTGAATGTGTTGTCATGCATTGTGTGAGTTATATACTAGCAAAGTTAACATCCTGCATTTGTAAATGCTAACATAGGCACATACCTTTGTTGTTTTAATATTTCTGCCACAGGCACCCCAGTGTCAGTGTAGAAAAAAATCTATGAGGAAAGGTTCCTTTATTTCAGGTCACGACACTGGGGGATTGAGCACCCTAGTGTTAGTGGTATGTTTAAGGTGGGTGGTGGATGCTGAGACAGAGGGTCAGGGTGGGCAGGACAATTACAGTGGCAACAACAACAGACATCAATGGATGGCTGTGTATGAATCTTCTGGTACTTCTGAGTCATTTAGAGATGAGACCATGCATTGGGAGTGGCATGGTAGTGGATCGGGGTTTCACTATGAGGTGGTAACATTGGGGATTGAGCAACCCCAGTGGCAGTGTTATGTTTGTGGGTGACTGAGAGGGAGGGCCAGGTGTGGGAGACAGTTACGGGGTGCCTGTAACAGATATTGATGGACTGTTTTTTTTACAGCTGGCATGAGCGCCTGCATGTTTGATATTCCAGGCATTCCAGCCTGATCATGATGGATCAGCTCTGGTTGCTGAGTAGTTTAGATCAAAGGAAAAGCTGACCCATGATTAGAAGGCTTTTCCTTTGAAGTCCATGATGTCTCTGTTCAGCAACCAAAACTCTGTCATAATCAGCCAGGCTAATGACTGGTGTGCCACTGTCATGACCCTAAAACACCACTCTGCATTGGATGGTGCAGAATGCAGCAGCCAGGCTATTTACTGGTTCCTCTAGGGCCAATCATATAACGCTTGTGCTCCGAGACTGCACTGGCTGCCAGTACGCTGGTGAATCACCTTCAGGGTTGGTTTGTTGACCTATAAGGCCCTACACAATCAGGGGCCTGGTTATCTGAAAGATCTCCTTTGTCCCTACTGTCCCTCCCGCCTTCTGATCCACTGACGAGGGTTTGCTGGAGATTCCCAGGGTTTGTTTAAAGACATCTGGAGCCAGATCTTTAGTTTTATGGCCCCAACCCTGTGGAATTCTCTACCTCATCAGATGCTAGATTGCCCGACTGTTCAAAGTTTTAAGGTGTTAAAACATTTCTTTTAGCCATGTGTATATTGATTTTTAATGTTACCATTTTGGATACATTTTTAACATTGTTTAATTATTTATTGATTTTTATTATGTTATGTACAGGTGCCTTGGTTTTGAAAGGCGCCTTTTACAAATAAAGTCTGATTTGATTTGATGGACAGTGTCACACTTCTCAGCAGCCAACTACCATAATAAAATGTTTGCTGTGTGGACACACGCATGGTAAACATAATAACAATCATCAGAAGCCCAGTGACAGTTTTAAAAATCCAAACAAGTGTAAGCCTTCCAGTTAAAGCTTATCATGTTGAAAACAGAGGAGAATGAGGAAAATAAACAGAGGAAGCTCCTGATAACACTGAAAATGCAAAATGCGAAAGTTAAAATTATTCAAGAAACCAAACACTGAGAACAAAAATCATAGAAAACAGTAAGAAAATTTGGTTTAAGAACAAACAAAATCTTTCCTTATTAGGTCTGGAAATAGCTTTCTCTGTAATTTGGCATACTATAGACAGAATTATCTTTAATACGCAACAAAAAAGATCTCACATTGAACAAATGCTTTTACAACACACCCTAGTGTCCTTGGAGATGGAATTTTATGGAAAGGCCTATTTCTCCACCTACTATTTAGCCTGTTCAAGGTAAAGCTAAGATCTTGTCCATTTCTTGCATAGACTGTCTAATGAAAGCATAAAATATCTTTATTCTATAACTTCCTGTTTATTGGCAAATATCCTGAAACTCAATATTGGACAAGGGACCTAACAAAGATATAGTATAAAAAGCTGGGGAAGGGAATCAGATAGATCAATACGTAAAAATCATGAGAAGGCTGATCTAATCTTGGAAATACTGCAAAGCTAGATCATTTAGACATTGTCATTATAGATTTTATGTAATTGGCCAAAGCCATCAGATGCAGTCACTAAAGAAACCTATCTCAACAGGATAAATGAAAATGTTTATTCCAACTAAGGTATCAAAGGAATGAAATATTAAATTCAGCAACTGTTTAAGAAGGAATATTGCTGGACTTGGCAGAGAAATTTCAAATAATGAATGGGTAATCTTTGTCACTAAAATTACCATATTACATCTCCAGGAGACATGGGGCCCGATTCACAAAGCCCGTAAATGATGCAAGGTGCCTGCTCCACACATAAATGATGCAAGTGGCACATTGTGTCACAGGATGCCCCATTAGTAATTCACAAAGGCAGCCTGTGTCAGACACAAGCTGCATGCCCCAAAGTGACTCCAGCCAGCCTTGCTCCACACAATGGGCTGCGGTGGGGCAAGGGACTTGGGGCAGATGCAGGTGGCCATGTCCCTATAAGTTCAATTCACAGAACTCTCCTAAAGGGAGAATTTCTAACTATCCTTAACCAGCCAGGGCTAGTCTAAGGGTACTTAGATACAGTATGTCCCTCTTGGAGAGTGTAGCTAGGCAGCAATGTGCCAGCTCCCCAGGCTCCATGTCCCCAATTAACTATCACAAAGGAAACCCTGGGTCTTGCAAACCCCACTTGAATCCACAACAGCCCCACACACTATAATGTAAACTGTCCTGGTGGTTTAGTGGACCCGCTTCCCAGATCCCTGATGATGCCCCATTAAGATATACTTGCATTGCCCCAGGGTAATGCATAAGAACATAGCCCTTCCCAGTGGGCTAGTGGCCCCTTCCCTAATTCCAGATACTGCTGTAATTATAAATACTACTCTCTATCCCTGATGCTGTCCACAGTGCAAAATAAATAGTATGTCACACACACCGAGTCCCAGATGCTGCCCTTATAATGATTAATACAATCCACTCCAATACCTGATGCAGCTTGTATAATATCTAGAAAATGTCCCCCAATGCTGTCCATAATTATTTACAATACATAAAATGGCACCTTCCTGATCCCTGATGCTGCCCTTAGTGTAGTAATCCCATAAACCCCAGCCGATGATGTCCATAGTTCATAATACATCCATCACCCCTCCTGATCCCTGATGCTGCCATTATTATAAATTAATACCCCATCCCTGATGCTACAGGTATCATATATTTACTATAACTTCCCTCCCGATGCAGCCCCATTACTAGCCATACCATGGTCCCCTAAGGGGGTATAGTGGCTTTCCTCACCTCATCCCCAGCAGGTGGTGCCCACCACCTCGCCTCCATCCTGAATGCCAGCAGGTGCCCAGCACAGCTCACCTCTCACCTTCTGGCCAGGTGTTAACTGAACTGTCTATATGCACTCATTGATAGACAGTTAATTTGGTGCCCAGCCACAAAGGTGAGAAGTGGGCTGTACCAGGTGCTGGCTGGCATTTGGGATGGGGTGAGGGTATGGGAACCATCTGCTGTGGTTGGGGCCACCACCATACTATACCATCATTAGGAGGTCATGATATGCATTAGTAATGGACTGCTTTTGGGATTGGGGGTTTGTAGTACATATATGATACCAGAATCATCAGGGATGGGGTTATTAATTATATTAATGACAGCATCAGGGATCGGGAGGGTGACATATGTATTATGATCTATGGACATCATCGGTCAGGGTTGTTACTTATACTAAGGGTGGAATTGGGGATTGGGCAGGATTTCATTTATGTATTGTAATACCTGCAGATGCATTGGGGAAATTTATTAGATATCATACAGGCAGCATCGGGGATCAGGTGGATTGTATTAATCATAATAAGGGCAGCATCTGGGATTGTGGTGGAGGACCCTAGACCACAGGGTATGGATGTTTTGTACTGTACTTGGGAATCAGAGATGGGGTACTACATGTGTTTGCTGCAAGGTGCATGTGACAGCCATTCCCATGTGCCAGGTGTTTGCTGTGTGGAAAGGGTTGCTGCAAGTGTGTTGACTTAGGCGCCTGTACCCTCCTGTACCTGAATCTGGTGCAGGGTCCCTGACACACGGGCTTCAGTGCAAGCTACTGTTTGCTGAAGCTTGTGCCACTCTAAGCCCCTTTTGTGAATCAGGCCTCTAGAATCAAGATACTGTAATCCTAAATAGATTTGAAGCCATTTGTTCTGCAGTCAAATCCAATAGATTTGAAGGAACTTGTGGATTAGCCACCTATGTTAAAATAAGGCCTGGAATAAAAATGTTGGGAAAAAAATTATATAATAGTAGTTGTACAATGTTATGAACTAAAAGTTGTCTTAATTAAGATGTAAATTACTCCAAAAGGCTCATCTCAGTATACTAGGCAGGATGAGGTCTTCAACTGAAGCCACTCTTAAAACAGTCATTTCAAAATTCCCATCTTCAAGTATTCTAATTATTATTAATTTCAAGGTTAGAATCACAAATTTTGATAACATGGATATTTTGATTCATTTATGGACACTAGGACTGCCTAAGGAGAGTAAATGCTGACAAAATCAAGAATGAAATGGCAAGTTTTTGAGGAATTTATTGCTGAGAATGTATTACTTATATTAAATGATAGACTAATGGGAGATGAAATGGGAAATACTACTTACCTTGGCACCAATGGGAGCACATTTGACTAGGTTATTTGTATTGTAGTTCAGAATATTATTCCATGTTTGAAAATGTGTCAATTGAAATGTGGGCAGGAAGTTACCATGTACTACTAGTTTTGAAACTTTGATGGCACCTAGGGTAATGATGTTCAAAATAACCAATTAAATATCCTCTCACCATTAGAGGTAACACAAGAGTCCATATAGAAGGCATAGTCCTTGAAAAGTTAAATAATGTGTTATTTGGACCAGAAGGCACCAAGATGTTAAAATTTATTTACAAAGTCACATAAGCATCCGTAACCTCTGATTCCAGAGGAAAAATATTAAATTGGTTATACCTAATATTATAAGTTTGTAACACAAATGAAAAGGCAAATGCACATACATGGTTTAATGTCAATTGTAAGTAAGCTAAAAGGTATTTAATGAAAGTAATGAGCTGGATTAAGAAACAACCATCAAAACTACATTTTAATCAGTTAATGTTAGAAGGTAACAATATAATGAACTATTAAATGAGGAAAACAAAACTATAAAAAGACAGGTGGCTTGAAATGTTTGAAGCAATCAACAACAATGATATTAAAAGATTCTATATGATGGTAGATAACTGGATCAATACTTATCAACCATGCTTTCGGTCTCACATACCAAAAGAAACTTGGATAGAGTATTATGAACATTTTAACTCTGGGTTCCTATGTTACCTATATTTTTAATATCTGCCCCAAACAAAGAGTTATACTAGCTTCATGGAAAACAACACCATTGTGTGTATCCACAGAAAAAAATCATTATATGCTCTTGCTCATTTCCAAACCATCTGTTTATTAGTCTCTCTAATTTTTCACTAAAATTCTCTTAGATTAACTATGTAGCTTCAGAATAACACACCTCTGTTTCAATTTCAAGCTGGAATTAGAGTTGGATTCTTGACTACTGACAATATTTCTGTCTTTGTACATTTATTGGAAAAATACTTTGTAGTAAAAATACAATAAAACTACTGTATATATATTATTAGTAGATTTTTCATCAGCTTTTAATTCCATAGATATTTTCTATGGAATATCATGTGCAATATGGGTGTTGATCATTCACTTATAATACCTATTTAGCAATTATATTAAAATATTTAAACTGTTATTAGAAATGATAACCTGAGAAAGTTATCAGAATTTTTATAGCAGCCAGAGGGATTACACAAGGCTAACTATTGGCTCCAATCTTATTTAACATTTATGTAAACTCCTGCTGGATTTCAATATTGAACAACTGTGTGATGCTCCTAAAGTGAATAATAACTATTGTCATCTTCTAGCCTACACTAACGGCATTGTACTCTTCACACTTTCACGTAAATGTTTACAGAAACAGATTAACCCTTAGGCTGCCAACAGAATTAGAACATGTAGGGAATTTTGACTGATATATCAGTCTGCAGTATAGCAAGGGTCAATAAGTTTAAACTTATTTTGATACATTGGGAATAAAAATTAAACTTAATAAAACTAAAATTATGATTTTGGTACCAGCAAAAGAGCATTCCTTTCATCATATGAAAAGAAAAATAGAAATAAAAATATGTGTATCTAGGACTGAGGTTTACAAACAATGGGAAATGGCATCAGCACATTGAAATACAAGTAAATAAGGCAAAAACATGACAAAGGCTGTATTCAAATGTAATTATTACTAAGGTGGAAACATTCTAAATGCAACCTTTATTGCAAGTAAGATGAAGATAACCCCAATGTTACTCTATGGAACTGAAGTTTGGGTACCAAATATTCAAACAAATTGGAAACCCCACTTTATATTAATATGTCTGTTAAGAATTTGATTATCAGCCTCAACAGCCATAGTAAGGGCAGAAGTGGGCTGGATAGTGCTTCATGCATATATGGAGCTCCAAATACTATCTTATTGGCTAAAACTATTATTAATAATGCTAATAAATTATCAGCAGAATGCCTGCAAGAAAAACTAACATGGTTAAACCTGAATAGCAAATCAGAATGGTTGGCAGTTTTAATTTCATCGCTCCTAACAAACTTACATAATTTATCTTTCTTTCTTTCTTTCTTCTTTCTTTCTTTCTTTCTTTCTTTCTTTCTTTCTTTCTTTCTTTCTTTCTTTCTTTCAAATTTGTAATCAGAAAAGGCACACTGAGCCAAGGTTTGTTTCCAGGTATAACTTAGATATTAATTTTGGATAGATTTTCAAAGGAAAATAAAACATTGCTTTGCCTTATAGGTCTACAATAAAAATTATTTTTTGAAAGAGTGTTGAAGATTGATATAGATAAAATAAGAGAACTGATGTCATGGTTAAAAATAAATAAAATCTGATATGGTATAGAAGAATATTTATTGCTATTAATTCATCCTGATGCCACATGAATCATCACACTGGCTAGATTCAAATTGATGTCATCACATTTCTGAAATCAAATCAAACCCTACTCAAAATTTGTCAAGTAAAACTTTAGAATGCCCATGCAGGATGGGATATTTGAGAACTCTTTTCATGTAACAGTGCAATGTCAACTGTATAAATATTTTAGAACTGGTTATATAAGCCAGTTCCTGAAATAAAAATCTGCACCAATCGTTTATATGATGTTTTGTTCATTCTGCTGCACCACATGTTCAAGACTGATGCCCTTCAACTAAAATTAAAAAGACTCTTGATTAACATTGAAAAGGAATGAAGCTCTGTAAAAATAACATTTTACTTGCTATTATTATAGCTTTAACATGTATTGAGAATACCAGCCAGGGTGAGGTCACTTGTAAGTAATCCAGAGATTACAAATCACCCTTGGTAGGTTTAAATGCCTCAAGTGGGAGGGCATTAGTTAACTTTTTCAGTTAACATCATCCCCATAAATGGCCAGATAATATCTGGTACACCTTTTACAATATTGCTATTTTAGTATTTAAAGCCATTTCAAAATGAGGGTACACTGCTGCTTATCGCTCCTTTAATTTATTTTTAACACAACTGACTATTGTATATGGATTGTGAGTGCTATTTATTGCAACTTACTGTAATGACTATATTTGTATTTTATAGTCAAACAAATAAACACTTTACTTATTAAATCTTAGTAACCATTTTTAAATGTTTTACAAAATTGTTTCATTCAACAAAACAGGTAGTGATTCATCACAAAGTTGATGCTTCAACAAATATCAACATATCCTCCAGCAAAAGTTGGGCCACCCAGTATAGCATGTTAAAAATGACCTTTGAGCTAGGTCATGATAAAAAAGCAAGTTTATTCAGTTCAATTATAAAACCTGCTAACAGGTAATGCAAGCTACACCAGCACTCACGTTCTCATGCAGATGTATATTTCACGTCACAGACACTTTGTCCATGCGTAATGTCCCATACGCACTACCTCTATTTTATAGTGCATCTATTAAAGGGAAAACCCCTAATATACAGTGCAAATAAGTGTTGTAGTTACAAACATCTATATACTCTCTTTTCCTCTCTCAATGATAACAATCCCTAAATTACTTACAAAATATTTTACAAAAATATAAGCACCAAAATAAATATAAAAGGCCAAAAAGGGGCCACTATCTACACATAAATAAATAAATCACTGGATAAACAGATATCATAAGATAAAATGTCCAAAGATGAAGTGTCATACAAGTAGACACAAGGAGAAAGCACTGACATACACACAAGGCAAATTAAAAGCCCTTTGTCCTTAAGGAATGGTACAATACTAATGTAGCATTGAGCCCTTTTCCCAATGGGCCTAAGAGATATTGCATTTACTTTCCATCTGTAACAATTTGTTACCTAGGTCCCCCGGATATTTAGATATACCCTCTGCAAACCTTGGAATTTAAAATGATGTCCTGACCCTTATTCAACACGTACAGCTAAAGCATTTTTCAAATCACTATTAGTTATACATCTCGAATGTTCTGAAATTCAGGTTTTAAAATTCCTTTTGTGTTCCCTACATAAAAGTCACTGCATTGACACACTGCTATATTAACTACATAAGTAGAGACACAGTTAATAAAATTCCTATTCACATATTCTTTACCAATCACTGGATGTTGGAATATTGAGCCTGGCTGTAAATGGGTGCAGAAGGTACAATTTCCAAATGGAAAGGTCCCACCTGGCAAGCTCCATGCTGTAGAATCAGAATGAACTTGAAAATGAATCAGAATGAACTTAAAAATGACTGTTTGACTTTGTCCATTTCTCCTAATCCTCCTACTTATTCCTCTCTTATCCTTTACCCCTTTTCTGCTTTCATCCCCACCTTTCTTCTTCCTCCTCTTTCACCACTAATAGCACTTATTTTTCTTGTCTGTGTTTATTTTTCTCACATCGTTGTCTGATCAAACTGTTATTCATCCAAAATGTATTTGATAATATTATGCTTAACAGTGTTTCTATTCACTTGTGTTTCAGAATGTTTGTTAGCTCCTTCCTAACTGCTGTTATATATTTAATGTGCTGCATCACACGATACTCATGTATTGTCTAATTGTACTCTTCTAGATCGTGCCTGAAAATAGGCATGCTTATGCCAAGTGTACCCACCGGTTACCAAAAGCAAATAAATAAATAAATAAGTCAGCCAGGTTACATCCTTTCTAATAAACCAGCAAGGTGGGTCCCAATTAATTCATGGCAAGTCTCATTTCCAATTTAAGTAAATCCCAATGCTTTTTCAGTATGTTGCCAACCTGAAAACTTTGAGGTGTGTACTCTGTAATAAAATTCAAAGGGATTTATGGTCAATATTTATCATTTTTGGGGCCTTTCCAATAGACTATTTCTATCCATCTGCCCCACTATCTCCTTTTGTTTTCAATAAATCAGAGTTATTGTAGCCACTGCCCATGTTTGAATTTCTATATTAAATGTTTTACATCACTATCATACTGAGTGAGGGAGGATGTGTTACTTTTAAGGCAGTCTGAGGGCCACAGCCATGGTTCTCTGACAAACCCAACCTGTCAGACTGCCATCCAGAGTCCAGGTCTGAAGCCACCAGCCCCTCACAGAAGCTCAGGTAGTCTGAGAGCCACAGCTGTGGTTCTTTGAAAAACCAAACTGCCGGACTGCCATCTGCAATCCAGGTTTTAAGCCACCAGCCCTCACAGAAGTTCAGGTAGTCTGAGAGCCACAGCCATTGTTCTCTGATGAAACCGACCTACCAGACTGCCATCCGCAGTCCAGGTCTGAAGCCACCAGCCCGTCACAGAAGCTCAGGCACGGACTTGCCCTCAGGGACTGATTATCTCCAGGATGGGAGCCCTAGCTGCCTGATTTTCCTTTTTACATGAGAACAGTTGTCTCTGGGTTTAAATCCAGAGTTCGTTACTGCTGTGACCAACTGGCTGCAGTTAGCCCCAGGAGCACTCCGATTGGATCCATATAGCTCTGCACTGTTAATGCTTGAATTATATTTTACTGGATTATGATTTCTGTTAATACTGTCTTGCTAGCATTTTAGAGTTCAAGTTTGCTGATTTAATCTAAGTGCCTGTAGAGTGTTCCTTCATAAGATCCAGTAGCAATCTCAGCTCAGGCCTTGATCTCCCCTTTCACCTTTTTACTCTGGTATTATGTTTTAAATAGCCCTGTTCTTGCTCTCTCAGACCTTGTGGCACCTTGCCTAACATTTTGGTCTGCAACCCCCAGTTTAAGCCATTGTGCATTTTTAGCTCCATGAGCAGCCCCACACTCCTGCCTCTCTTATTTAATTTTCCTCTGTCCTCTTTTTCATGTAGCCTGAGAGCCACAGCCATGGTTCTCTGATGAACCTGACCTGCCAGACTGCTATCCACAGTCCAGGTCTGAAGCCACCAGCCCCTTACAGAAGCTCAGGTACAGACTTGCCATCAGGGACTGATTACTTCCAGGAAGGGAGCCCTAGCTGCCTGATTTTTCACCCTCCCACGGCCTGTTTAAATACACTTAAACCCACCTGGCTTTCTAGCTCACTCCTACAGGTTACTGCCAGCCAGCTGTTCAAGCTTTGAGTGACAGCATCTCTGTCTCTTGTGAAGCAGTTCCCTATCTAGTGTAACTCCTCATTATAGCTCTCTCAAAATCACCAAGCACAGTGGTTAACTGGACAGCTTCTCTTTGGCACCAGTACATCAGGCTTGATGACAGAATCAAACTGCCATGTCCCTGTCAAAGGGTGCTATCTACTTCTGCTCCTTGCTACCTGGCTTGGTACAGCTGGCACCAGATGCCTAGCTGGGCCACTGCTACCCCCTCTGAACCACTACTGGGAATTACTTGGCTGTCAAATGCACCTTCAGAAACTGCCTTACTTGGCTGTGGGCAGCGACTCACTTGGCCTTACCCTTCAAACATGGATGGCCATATGCCCTCCCCTCACATAGGGGTAGTAATGGTTAGCTATACCCGAATAATTAAACCAGTGTCCAACCACCTAAATCATCTGAAGCCTCGGTGGTGGAAGTTATGAGTCAAATTTAGCATTGACCTTTCTTCCAGAAAGGTCATCTTTATGCTCCTGCTCCTCTCTGGCAACATTCACTCGAACCCAGACCCACTCTACTCAACGGCCCTGGTGTTCATAAGGTTAACAGCCTAAAAATAGCCACACTGAACATCTGCAATTTAACTGCAAAATCTGACCAACTTCAGGCATGGATGGCCCTCCATACCCCTGACATCCTCTGCCTAATGGAGACTTGGTTGACCAGTAGGATTAAAGATAGCAAAGTTGCCCTCAAAGGCTTCCAAGCATATAGGATTGATAGAATGGGCAAGAGAGTGGGGATGCCTCATCTATGCCAGGGACTCTCTGCAGTGCACCGTCCTCCCTGGAACCAGGATGGCTGAGTACCATGAGATAATAGTGATAAAGGCACAGGTCAGTCAGAATGGCAAAACTCTCATCCTTGCCACAATCTACCTACCTCCCAAGAAAGTCACAGTAGGCTTTCCCACAATTACGGACATTATCAGCACCCTTCCAAGGAGGATGGAGCGTGTCATTACTGGGGACTTTAATATAAACTGGGATGGAAAGGAGGCTGCCCCTTTCAGGGAGCTGATCGCCACCTTCAACCTGACACAACTTGTCACCTGCCCCACCAGGCAAAATTATAAGACAGGAAACAGTACCCTCCTTGACTGGATCCTAGCAAGCTCACCATCCCGGATCTCTGAGAACAAGGTTCTCCCAGACACGCTAAGTGACCACTCCCCAATCACCTTCCTGTGGTCTAATAAATTTAGCAAAAGCCCACCCATCCTCATTGAAAGCAGGGTCTTGAGGAAGGGTAAACTTGAACCCTCAAATCATCCCTTGCCCTACATGACTGAACTCCTATTGACCTGGTGCCTACCCTTGATCAGGTCCCTCAGTTACTTAATTAAGGGCTTTAGCTCCATCTGTGACATCTATTCCACGCCACCAAAATAAAAATTAGGGGCAGGCAAATGGCTGGATTGATGGGGAGCCTCTCCACCTGAAAGAAAGGGACATTCTCTGGCCATAAACACAGGTAGCAAGCATGACTACCACTGCTACAGAACAGCCAGGAACCACTGCACCAAGCTAATCCGGCTCACCAAAGACAACTATCATAAGGCCCAGCTTTGCAATTCTTGGGGTAATGGGAAAAGATTCTGGGATAACATCAAAATCATCCTTGGAAAGGAGGACAAGAAGCACCCTCAGCTGCTCAGGTATCAGTAACACCCTCACTGCAGACCCTCTAGCTATTGCAGAAGCCTTCAATAAGGCCTTCACCAATCTTACCCCAGTGCTACCATCTGCCTATTTTCAACCTGATTTGAACCACACTAACAATGAATCTACTGAGTGTTCTCACCGACCTTCTACTTTAAAGGGTGACAGTGAAGGAGGCCCTTACTATGGTCAAGAAAATATATGTAAAACCAGACTGGGCAGTGATGGGATAGACATGAAACTTCTGTCCCTCACCCTGGATTTTCTTATAGTACCCATTACCATGCTGTACAATAAGTCCCTGGCCCTGGTTCAATTCCCAGTGGTTTGAAGCAGGCCCTAGTTACGCCTAGTGCATAAAGGAGGCGACAAGTCTCTAGTAGCCAACTAAAGAGCCTTCTTGATCCTCTCCCCCATCCAAGGCACTGGAAAAGATTGTGGCAGGTCAAGGTGGCCAACTTACCCAGTTAACAAAAGCAAATAAATAAACTCATCGACTACCTCAATAAGTATAATCTACTATGCTCCAACCAGCATGGCTTCAGACAAAATCACAGTATTACCACTGCCCTGTTGGACTACACAAACTATGCACATAAGGCCCGGATGAAGGAAAACTGGTGGGGTCTGTCTTTATTAACCTTACCAAAGTCTTCGATAGTCAACTACCCCTGTTACTGACCCAACTGCAAAACATGGGTGTGGCACCCAATGCCCTTGCTGGTTCCAAGACTACCTGTTATGGAGGAATCAATGTGTCAAAATTGGGCAAACAGTATCCAGTGCAAGAGAGGTATCATTAGAGGTACCACAGGGATCAATACCGGGCCCCTACTCTTCATCCTCTTCTTAAATGACCTTCCCACAGTCTGCAACACCAAACTCATACTATATGCAGATGATGCTGTGCTCCTGAGTAGCAGCACATCTCAGGCTGCCCTACATTCTGAGCTGCAGAACTCCTTCTCCAAACTCAAGGACTGGTTCTGTAGTCATAAGTTGCTACTAAACTACAAGAAGACCAAGGCCATGATTATGCCCAGCCCCCACAACAAAAAATAAGCACCACCACCTCATCATCTTCAACTCATGCAGTGAGCCACTGGAACAAGTTCACTTGTTCAAGTATCTGGGGTCATAATACATGATACCCTCATATTTGCACATATTGACTCTTTGGTCAAGACAGTCAATACCAAGATTTGGTGTCCTGTACAGGCACAGGCAGCACCTCTCTCCGGGGCCCTCCACCTTTCTGACCACAGTTCAATTACATCTACTATTGACTGTGGACTAGTGGTCTATGGGGTGGCAATGGATACAGTGCTCAAGAAGGTTCAGACTGTGCTCAACAAAGCCTGCAGATTCACCCTGGATGCTGAGCATGGCACTCACACCTGTACTCTGTACAAACACACACATTAGCTGTCATTAAGAGACAGGTCAAATTCCAGACTTGCATCCTAGGAAAGAAGGCTCTATTGGTAAAACACCACCTTGTGTAGGCAGTTTAATCAAGGTGACCAACTCATTACAGGTCACCAGAGGGAGGACTAGAGGGTCCTTGGCTATTCCTCTGTTGTACCTCACTTGGGCAACATGCATTTGCCTACTGGGCCCCTGTGGATGAATGAACTCCTGGGCACCTCTTGGCCACCACTTGACCTCAAACAGCACCTAATAACACTCTTCAGTGCACCTGCCCCTGAGTCCAGCCACATCTGCTCTCTGCCCCAGCAAGCACTAGGCAGGCCTCAGGTACCCCCTCCCTCTGTCCATTCTCATGACTTTCCCAGTAATCAGTCTGCATCATGCTCCCTTGGCACCCGCCATCCCACCTTCCCCAACTCATAGTCCTGTGAGTTTTCCTAACAGTCACTACTAATGCAGGCCACCTGACCATGCCCCTCACACCCCACCATTTACTTTAGCATGTCTTCTCCACTCAGCCTCCCTCACCCTCATTTCTCCCTAAACTTTATCGCCTCTTCTTCCCTATCCTTCACCTCCACTGCATTACATACCTCTCTCTCTGCACTTCTTTCTTCACCCCACTGCCAGCTATTCCCATCCATCTGAACTACTGGCAAGGCACTCTGTGGCTGCTTACCCTCTCACACACTCATAAGATGTTTTTCTTATTTGAACTTGTACCTATGTTTTAAGTTATTCTGTAAGTTCTGAATCCAAGCTGTAACATTCATTGTACTGTACCTTTGCTTTCTCCTATTGTTCTTTGTTTTGCAATCTATGACATGGAACCTTTGTAAAAGAGCTTGCACTCAAAGGTCTTTTCTGAATCACTAAATAAATAAATAACTCGCATCATCTGCCCTTATGAATATTCCTAAGAATATGCCTGGGATGTCAGCTATCATATTTCAACAGAGAATTCTAGGTGTAGGTTTAGTAAACAGCTTAGTTTCCAACCCTCACATCTGTGTGAGCGTGTGGGTGCTGCTGTAGCTTGCATTACCTGTTAGCAGGTTTTCATCATTGAACTGAATAAACTTGCTTTTTATCGTGACCTATCTCAAAGATTGTTTTTAACATGCTATGCTGAGTGGCCCGACATTTCCTGGAGAAAAATTGTTTCATTGTATTCCCTAATTTTGCCTTAAACCCATCTTATAGCACAATAAGACACTCCAGGGTGCTGTTAGTATTGCTATAAATACACTTCTAGGCTGCATGCACTCAACATTCTGCCTCATGCTTTACTACACCCATGTCTGTATTTATGTCAGAAAGGCTAGCACCCTGTTGTGTCTTATTGCTTACTATCTGTTTATTCTTAGGTAGTTTTTGCTGAACCAGTGGTGTTAAGATCAACTCCTTGCCAATATAAGCAGGATAACCACAGCCACGTACTCTTTAACCAGCTCAAATAACCTTGGTTACTCATGCTAGGGAGATTAGTGCACCCCCACATGAATATATGTTGCTCTTGAAAGGCTAGAGAGTTTTTGCTCACTAAATTCAGTGTTTCTCTTTGAAAATTAGGCCTGTTTTGTTGTATACATTTCAGCCCTGCCGGTAGGGAATGATTCAACCCAGAGCCAATTTATTATTCAAAATCTGTTTCTTGTGTAATTCAGTTGCTGAGAAACAGATGTTGACAAAAGTATGATTTATTTGTTTAGGACGCTTTGGCTGGGAAAGGCACAATGAGTCAAGGCTTTCCAGGTGTGACCCAAGGGACAAGGTGGGGCTATTACATTAAGAGGGAGAAATACAGTAAAATACAATGCAGTGAAGCCTCAGTAATTCTCTAAAAATTATAGTCTGCAACAAATACAACAAGCATTTGTCAATGCCAAATGTCTCGCTGGCATTGGCATTGGTAGTGCCAGAGTTAGAGACGCATAATAGGAATGGTAGTGCAGTATTAAAATGATCGCCAACCCACCCCTGTAGAGACTGACAGGAATTCGGTGTGCCTTTGGTTCATCAGCTATAACGCCATGCCACTTTGCCTCACCGTACCCTGTAGACACTGACAAGTGGCATGGTGTGCTTTAGGGTCTTTGGGCATTATTCTTACCCAATTCCATAAGGAAATACACTGAGGTGGGTGCAGTATAGAAGAATGAGGTGAACTTTGTGGCCGAATAGTGCAAGGCACACCATGATGCCTGTCACAGGCTGCAGGGTAGGGGTAGGGTGGAATGGTATGAGCATTACAGCCGATGTTCCCAAGTCCCACCCCTGATGCCTGTCAGTCTCTACAGGGTGGGGTGCTACAGTTGGAAACCCTAACACCGTAGGCGTGTGTTGGTATTTTCACTCAAATTTTCAACATGGGCTTTTTTGAGCCCACCACATGAAAAGCAGCACTATCAGTTTGTTAGCTGAAAGGTGGTTTTGCACATCGGCTATGCCATTTGGTGATACAGGGATGAAAACACATTTTGGGCAGGATGTCGAAAATGACAACTGTATTGTTCATGAGGAGATGTAAAAAATGGCAACGTTGAAAATCTGGAGTGAAAATATGAAAAATTTATGAAGGTTTGAGCATGCATAGAAACTGTGCAACACACAACAGTAACCCAATTATTTTGGGATTTTTAAACACATCTTTAACATAGGCATTTTGGGACCTCTCCTCACGAACAGTGGCAGTGTGATTCTGTTAATGTGTCAGAAACGTTGATTTCACACAGTGACAACGCCTTATTGGCACCACAGGTGCGAAAACACATTTAGGGCAGGATGTGAAAAATGACAGCTGTACTGTTCATAAGGAGGTAAAAATGCCAGTGTTGAAAATCTGGCATGAAAATAGTGCAAATTTGGCGGTTACAAGGGTGCATGGAACTGCATAACGCACGCTTGTAACACAGTCATTTTATGGAATTTTGTCACCAAATTTTCAACATAGGCATTTTAGAACTTCTGCTCATGAACAGTGTCACCGTCATTTTCTGAAACTGTACTGAAAACTGATTTTGCACAGCGACCATGCTATTCTGCACCAGGACGTGTGAAACACATTTTGGCCAGGATATGTAAAATGACAGCTGTACTATTCATAAGGAGGTGTGGAAAAATGCCAATTTTGAAAATCTGGAGTGAAAATATTACAAATTCATGAAGTTACGGTGTGCGTGGAAACTGCACAAAGCACACTCATAAAACAGTCATTTTGGGATTTTTCCACAAAATTTGCAACATAGGCTTTTGAGAGCCCACCTCATGAACAGTGGCACTGTCATTTCGTTAATCAGTCCTGAAAGGTGATTCCATGCAGTGACTGCGAAATCACCTTTGGGGCTGATTAACAGCATGACAGTGCCAGAATTCATGAGGAGGGATTCCAAAACCCCATGTTGAAAATTATATGCACCAAAGTTGAAAACCCTATTTATTCCATTATACAGCATTTCCTTAGTTTGCGGTCAGCTTTGAAGAGTGCAGACGTGTTCCTGGACCATGGAAGATCATCGAGCCAGATTTCGGTAAGTATGGGATGGGTGGTGTGGGGAGGCAGGGTGCGAGTGGGTGGGGTGGGTTGTGGGAGGGGCAGGAGACCACAAGGGACCGTTTTCATTATTGACAGGGTAAAAAAATTAAAAATCGTGGGACCATTTTCTTTTTTAACAGGGCATGTGGCATGTTGGGGTGGGCTCCCAGCATGCCAACAGACTCTTTTTGGGGAGCAGCTGTAGCTGATGGGGATTGGGCACCCCTGCCGCACACAACAAAAGCGGGGGGTGACATTATGCCGATGGGGATTGGGCACCCTCATCATCACACAACAAAAGCAGGCAGGGAGTGTTAAATAATGCCGATGGAGTGGACTCTGTCGACAACATCACTTTGGGCACTGAAGCAGACATGGATTGCAGCCCCTGTCAGCAAAGAAAAACTGTTGGGTGTGCATGATGCCGAGGGGATTGGGCACCCCAGGGCATACATTGTAATTGGGAGGGGGTTATTATGCTCACGGGAGTGGGCTCCTTCATCGGCATTCTGACAGGAGGCAGCGGTACTGTGGCGGCATGTCAGGAGGTGTTGTGGTCATACTGCATGAGTGCTCTGTCCTCATTGCAGCAGATGTTTGTTAGCTCTGGTGGCAACATTCCACATTGTTGATGTGGCGCTGCATGCTGCCTGATTGGGGAATGATGGACGCACCTACTGATGTGTGCCCTGCATTTGCCCAATAGTGACCACGCCCAATTTTGCTATTACGTAATATGTTGGCAGCGCATGAGCGAGCCAACATAAAAATCAGGAAGTAAAAGTAATTAATTAACAACAGATTCACTGGAAGAGATACCATCAGAAGCTATGATGCAGCAAAGTTCAACAAGGCACATGGGGCATTGGTGGCAAGGGATATGTATGGATTTTTGAAATTACTGTTGAAGTCAGAATCCCCTGCATGTGACAACAATAGTCAGTTGCTACAGAAATAGCTATGATGCCACAATTATATTATTAACAAATAAAAAATGAATTATGACTTTAGCACTGAACAAATAACACTTAGCTGCAGATGAACACTAATGGGCAAAGTTCTTGTTTTCATAAATAAATAGCATTAGAAAAATAATTGAATATCTTGAAATTCAGTGTGTTCTTTTTGGGGTTGCAGTACAGTTGAGGTCTACTGTTGTCAACAAGGATTTTCTTTGATGGTGGCTGGACCAGTTCATTAAGATTGGACGATGCCACAAGTATGTATATCACCCACAATTAGATACTTGGAAACAGAAATCACAAAGGAAAGGAAAATGTTACAAGTAAGTAGAGTACATCAGTACATTTAAGTTTATGGGCTAGATGAAGAAGAAATCATTTCTAGTAGTGGGCACAGTTTGCTTTACCTGAGCCTGATACTGGCTTCCTTTTAATACGTTTATCAGTGGTTAGTTTTATTTAAAAAAGGTTTTATGTCAACTACTGTAGCTATGCGACAGTGCTGGTAACGGGCAATATTGACACAAAATGTCATGCTGGTGTAATCACCCCCATTGGCCCCTCTTGTTTAACTAGCAGGGCTGCTCCTCTCACCACATGGTGCCAAAGTGATGAGTGGGGTTGTCACTACAAACAGTTTACAGTACATCTACATCTGAGCCTGCCATACATAAACAGGCTAACCAGGGTGTGGCAACTACCTGGCTCACACCTGGTGGGACCATTTACCAAGGTCATCAACCTAGGTCCCAGGGAGAAAATGTTTACACACAATTATGATAGGTTTGCACTCTGATCGGGCACCAAGTAAATCCAGACACATTGGAAGCAATAAACAGCACTGTTCAAACCAGATTGGCATTCTAGAGTGTGGCTTTTATTCACATACATAGAGAATAATCACAAAGTGAAGATGGACCACCACAGGGCTACTCCTATTGACAATGCAGATTACTGAGTTACAGAGAACAAACACAGCGAACCCTCAGGTTCTGACTTGAACAGCGAACACTCTGGTTCTGAATTACACAGCAAACTCTCTGATTCTGAAATGGAGATTGGCACACACGGCCAGAACTGGTACATTTCCTCTTGACTAGGCACACACTGCCAGTACTAGGATACTTTCCAATATTTCATGAGGAATACTGGTGGCACACATGACCACCAAAGAGCACATCTAGGCTCACAGAAAATCCAACCCACGTCTGGGTAACTATTTCATCAGGCACTGGCCAAATGCACTGAATGAAAATTTAACTGGTGCCCAAACTGAACCTGGAGAGGTAAACTGGCTACTCCAGATGGGGATCTCCCACCTTTGCTTCCAAGTTTATATTTGGCCATTCATTTGGTTAATAATATCCTCACAGAAAACTTGTTGATACTATCTTGAAATATTTTTCACTTAACATACTATGTGACTAAAAGTTCTGTACTTGGACAGTCTCTCTAGGTTCCAATCTAGGCAGGCATTTTAAAAACAGAAACAGTGTAGGTGACAGGGTCTCTTTGTCAGAGAAAATTCATCAAGGAATGCAGGTGCCCTCCTGGGCTGAACACAAAAGTACTCCAGTTCTGATATTGTCACAGGCAGCTTCACTAGACAAACTGGGAGAGGGATTGCCCTGAACTCTGAAGATTGCCCCATCCCAGGAAAACCCACTTGAAACAGTTTCCACCACATCAATCACTGTCTTCAATGTTCTTCTAGGGTGAGAACAAACTACCCAACACACAGTGGTAGTTCTCTGTCAGAGCTGTCTGAAGAGCTGCACAGCAAGCTGTAGCCTCCTCCTGGAACTCCTACTCAAGACTCATGAGCATTCCAAAGCTGTCTCCCTTGCAGCTAGACAAGTGTGGCTTATGCAGCTGTGAGAGTTTCAAACTGACATCATCACTCCAGCTCAGTTGAGACTGAAAACAGAGTGTGACACTGTGAAATCCATTTACCTGGCATTTCACAAGCTGCCTATCCCTGCCTGCCACTGGTTCTTAACTGGGATTCTAGTGCTCCTGGGAATGAGGAGTTACACTCACCCCCAGTCAAGAAAATGACTGTCCCCAGTCATTACCTACCTGACACCAGGCCATCCTACCCTATGTGTTGACTATAGGGAGGTAGCACTACCTTCTCCCCTACCATGTGCCAGGCACAGGCAGACAACACTAATGGCTCAGAGGCTATTGACTGACGTATCAGCCCCTACACTATGATCTTACTATGGATAACCAGTGGCTCTGGAAGAACTGTCCAGAGCATAACCTAATAGACCAGCACTGTGGCCCCTACTGCAGGTCAGGACCACAGCCTGTCTATACCCCTAGCCCTCTAGGGAAAACCTATCTAACCAAACAAAGCTACCCAAAACAGGGGCCTCCCCAGCCCAGGACACCTGCAAACTAAACAAGGAGCTAACACTACACATAAGCATTACAATCCCAACAACTACACCTGTGGACAAAAAAGGCTAACACGTGTTAACAATGACACAGTACTTTAAAAATACTTTAAAGCACAGAGGAACTCCGATGAGTCCCTCCATCCTCTTCTTGTCTTCTTCTTTCTTCATCAGGATCCACCTGAAAGAGAAAAGATAAAACACACCCAAATCTGCAAAACACACATTACAATAATAACCCATTCCATCAAAACACTGAGAATCCAAAACATTTTTAGAAAAAGTAGAAAAGTAGAAAACAGTAGAAAATATCAACATTATGTACAATACACCTTTTGGGGATGGATGGTCCTAAATGTCCACACTAGTGACAACAATGGTGCCCAAAGGCAAAGTCCATGAAAGAGTCTCTCCTGGCCAGAACCTGGTGAAGCACAGTTCTTGAAGAACTGTAATCCCAAAGGAGAGTCTTTGTGGACAGTTCAACAGTCTGTAGTCTGCAGGTGTAGGATGAGTATTGCAATGTCAATAAAGTAAGAAAAGTCTGACTTACCAGTCCCTTGAAGAATGAAAAAATGGACATCACCTGGATCTAAAGCCAAAGACTCTCCTGGCAGCATTTTTTCAGTTACGGCTGGGCAGAAATCTTTTGGAAAACAGGATGGATGTCTGGAAACTGCTGGACTGATGTCATCTCTGGCTGACGTCATCTAGGAGATGGAAACTTGGAACAGGAAAGGAACAGCTGGGTTTATGTCATCCAAAATACCAGGCAATGAATCAGGAAAACAGCTGGGTTAATGGCATCTGGTAGGCCAGGAGATGAAATTGGAAAGGCACACTGCAAGACTGATGAAACTGAGGCACCTTGTATCCTGGCACACCAGACTGGCAGAACAACATGGTACGGCAATGGCTGGATAGAAGACACTGGCTATCAGTGCTCTGCTTCCCTTGGCAGGCATGGGCACATTCACTGGATGATGGTAACACTGAGGGTTGTACCACAATGGGTCATGTGCAAGAATTATTACCCAGTCTGGGCGCTCATAATTCACATTATAGAAAGTCTTATTTCCTTTTGTCCACATATCATACAGTGTCTATGAACAGTGCCCTGCCCAACTTCCAAAACTTGAGTTTGTCTTGACCACTTTGTTTCTGACATAGGAAGTTGTACTTGATCAATTTCCTAGTTGGCCTCTTCCTCTAGCCAGACTCTCCTGTTTTCTCAATCTCCTCCCAGACTCTCCAAGGAAAGATATGAAAGGACATTCCATAGATTTCATTTGCCTTCCTATGAACAAGTCTTTCCTCCTTACTACTCTTCATCAGTCTGGGACCCTCGGCCTGGCTTGGGGGTGGCCAGTCCTGTAGTTCTGCCAGTGTCACATACACAGAGCTACATAGAACTTGTCCCTGACCCCTTCTGAGGGCAGGGATGTGGAGTCACCAACTTCTTCTGGTTCCTCCGAGGTAAGAACTTGAGGCCGCATACTGGGACCCTCAACAGGGAAATACACTTCTTCCTCCTTCTCTTCCTCACTTAGGATCTGGACCCAGGAATGAACAGTCCTCCTGTCTCAAGACAGACCACTCTTCACTGGGCACAGAGATAGACACCTCCTGATCTAGGGTTTCTTGAACCTCATCCTCCAATGAGGCTAGGACTAGGACCCTCTCTCCATGGATCCACTGACGCCCTCCAGACTGTCCATCTGTGACACAGGTGTGGAGATATCATGAGGAATCTGCTCTGGCAGTAAATCTGCACCCTCTTCCTTTGTGCCACACTCTGCTGGGCCTCCCCAACAGGTTCAACCTGGTGCTATGTGCTGCTACTTGCAGGATCTTTCAGATTTGTCCAAGTGACAGCCAAATGAATTTTAGGTGTCTTGGACAGACCTTGCTTCTCTAAACTCCCTGAACAGTGAGGAATCATGTATACATCCCTTCCAGCCTTGAGGCACATTATGCATATTCTCACAGAGTATCTGAGAATCACAACATGAGGAGGTAAACTTCCACCATAGAAACATTGCTCTATTTCTTTAAGTTTGATAACCTCTTCAGCTATCATAACCTGAGACATGATCTGGGTAGCGGAATGGTCCCGAGCCATGACTGTAGATAAACATGCAACTAAACTGTTATTACTGAGTTCACTTTACTGTGAATAGTCTCACAAAACAGCTCCTGCTGTTGTGTTTACATTACTGCCCCAGCCTGTAATGGCGGCAGCAGCACTCCTGGTTCATCAATAATCTGCATCTGACTCAAGCCATTGCACATCTGATTTACAGCATACTGATACATTTTTGCACAAACTATACTTACTGCACTGCTTTTCTTCCTCAGCACATCTATATGATTTTCTAGGACTTTACCATTAGCTTTCAATCAATTTTACTTGCTTAAAGTCACTAAAGCCACAGTATTTCTTAAACAGGATTGCCTGTTTGTTGCAGCCTCTCATACAAATTACAGTCTCTATTTGTTCAGAAAATGATATTGTTGCTGAATCCATAATACATGCTCACAGTCTATTGCTCAGACTTCTTGCTGGGTTTTGATTACTTTACAGTCCTTCTTTGCAAAACAATCACACTGTTTACACACAGATCCAGCTGGCTTTTGAAAATCACAACACAGTTTGTGCTCAGTTTTGTGAATGGTACTCATTGAATCAGTAGTTGTTCGATAGAAAATCTCAGCCTAAAGCCTGGAAGATCTCTGGGTCAAAGCTGGCTGGCGATACCGCCTAACTGTCTCTACAAGCATCACACTTCCCCAGTCGATCGGATTATGGGTTGAGCCAAATTGCACAGAAAACAGTCTTTCTTTACAGATTTGGAATGTTTACAGTCACTGCAATGATTCTCCTGCTACCAGCTTGCACACCACTTGCTCTCTCCTCTCGAACACTGGGCAGTACTCTGAAGCTGGCTTAGGGGCGGAACTGATTGCAGTCTCACCAATCACTCAACACCATACAAATGAGCTCTCTTATCTTCTCGTGGTCTTCTTCTTCACGGTGATCGCAAGCAGGCAAAATTTAAACTGCAAAACAACTTTTTTCTTTCAATTGTAACTTTACAGAGGTAACACCATTTCGAACCATTTTTCTTGGTTATTTCTCTAGCGACTGCCACAGTTCGCACAGCAAACATTTGAAACCTTCAGGGCACAATTGTTTCTTTGTTTCCCACAGTTCACAATACTTTTCCTGTCACAACTTGAAAATTAAAGCTGGCAATGTTCTTTTTGATACAGGACAAGGGGCACACAATCTTGCTTTACAGCCCTTGGTAAATGTTGGCACAATCACAGCAGCACTTAAACAGCAGGCACATATGGATGGCACTACTCTGGGCAAATCCCTTATGCACAAAGCTTCCAATTTTGGGCTACCAACTGCCAGACAGACAAAACGCTAGCCACAACCTGAGCAAACATCTCTTGTTTTCTCCCAAATTCAAACACATCATCAGTGGTGCCCATTTTGTAACCATTCTCCACTGGTCCCCTTTATTAACTAGCAGGGCTGCTGCTCTCACCACATAGCAAAAGAGAAGGGTGGGGTTGTCACTACAAACAATTTACAGTACATCTACATCTGAGCCTGTCATACACAGACAGGCTAACGAGTGTGGCAACTACCTGTTCATACCTGGTGGGACCATTTACTATGGCCATCAGCCTACTGTAGGTGCCTGGGAGAAAATGTTTGCTCACAATTATACTAGGCTTGCACTTCTGGTCAGGGCACCCAAATAAATCCAGACACAGTGGAAGCAGTAACAGTACTGTCTAAATCAGGTTGGGATTCTAGAGTGTGGCTTTTATTCACATACACAGAGAATAATCACAAAGTGAAGATGCACTCCTACAAGGCTACTGGTAATGCAGATTACTGAGGTACAGAGAACACACACAGCGAACCCTCAGGTTCTGAATTATACAGCTAACTCTCTGCTTCTGAATTACACAGCAAACTCTCTGGTTCTGAATTACACAGTGAACTTCTGGTTCTGAAATGGACATTGCACACATGGCCAGAACTGGTACACTTCCTCTTGACTAGGCACACATAGCCAGTACTGGACACTTTCCCATATTTCATGAGGAATACTGGTGGCACACACGACCACCAAAGAGCACATCTAGGCTCACAGAAAATCCAACCTATGTCTGGGTAACTATTTCCATTAGGCATTGGCCAAATGCACTAAATGAAAATTGAACTGGTGCCCAAACTGAACCTGAGAGGTAAACTGGTTACTCCAGATGGGGTATCTCCACCTTTGCTTCCAAGTTTATACTTGGCCATTCATCTAGTTAATAACACCCTCACAGAAACTTGTAGATGCTATCTTGAAATGTTTTCACACTTAACTTACTGCATGACTAAAATCTCTGTACTTGGAGAGTCTCTCTCTAGACTACAACGTAAGCAGACACTTTTAAAAACAGAAACAGTGTAGGTGACTGGGTCTCTTTGTCAGAGAAAATTCACCAAGGAATTCAGGTTCCTCTCCTGGGCTGAACACAAAAGTGCTCCCTGTTCTGAAGTTGTCACAGGCAGCTTCACTAGATAGATGGGGTGAGGGGATTGCCCTGAACCCTGATGATCACCCCATCCTTCCTGGGATGGGGCAAAGAAAACTCACTTGGAACAGTTTCCACCACTTCAATCTCTGTCTTCTATGTTCTTCTTCTAGGGTAAGAACACACTACCCAACACATAGTGGTAGCTCTCTGTCAGAGCTGTCTAAAGAGCTGCACAGCAAGCTGCAGCCTCCTCCTGGAACTCCTACTCAGGACTCATGAACATTCTAAAGCTATCTCCCTTGCAGCTAGACAAGTGTGGCTTATGCAGCTGTGAGAGTTTCAAAGTGACATCATCACTCCAGGTCAGCTGAGACTGAAAAACAGAGGTGACACTGTGAAATCCATTTACCTGGCATTTCACAAGCTGCCTAACCCTGCCTGCCACTGGTTCTAACTGGGATTCTAGTGACCCCTGGGAATGAGGGAGTTACACTCACCCCCAGTCATTACCTACCTGACACCAGGCCATCCTACCCTATGTGTTGACTATGGGGAGGTAGCGCTACCTTCTCCCCCTACCATGTTCCAGGTGCAGGCAGACAACACTAAGGGCTCAGAAGCTATTGGCTGATGCATCAGCCCCTACACTATGATCTTACTATGGATAATCAGTGGCTCTGGAAGAACTGTCCATAGCATAGCCTAATAGACCAGCACTGTGGCCCTTACTGTGGGTCAGGCTCACAGTCTGACTATCCCCTAGCCCTCTAGGGAAAACCTATTTAACTGAACAAACCTACCCAAAAACAGGGGCCTCTTCCCAGCCCAGGACACCTGCAAACCAAACACGGAGCTAACACTACACATAAGCATTACACTCCCACACAACTACACCTGTGGTTCTCTGATCTTGAAAGCTTTAGGTCAATTGCTTCTCTGAGAGAAACATTACAGAGAAGCAAATACCCCCAAAATCACCAAAATTAAGATCTTTTTTTTTTGCTCAATTATAACTAAAAAGCTAGAAGGATTTGAAACCTGAAACTTGCATGTTTCATGGAGTTTGGCCAAAGATGTGTGCTTTGTGTCTGTTATGTCCCAAGCTTTAATTGTTTTAAAATATTTAAGAAAAACATTCCCTTCATGAGCATGCACAGTTTAAAACAATCAATGTTCTAAAGATAACTGAATTTTTGAAACCACATGAAGTCATGTGGTCATTTTACATACATACCATCATTTATCAGCTGTTGGCCAGCTCCTGTCTTCATGTCTTTTCATTCAGCAGGGTTGCGGCTACCTGTCAGTGTGTAGCCCCATACCTGCTGAGTGTCCTGTGTGTCTTTGTCCACCATTAGCCACATGAATGGCTTTATTTCAACCGGATACTGGGGTGCCCAACCCCTGATACCAGTTTTATTATTAAATGTAACAACAGAATTTGACACTCGGTGCACTCCCCTTCCCCTCTCTACAGTCCCCACCAACAAACCCTGAAATGTGAAGTTGCCGACACAGGGTGTCCAATCCTCACTGTTGGCATACACAACTTTCCTCCCCTTAATCGTAGCAGTCTGGGACGCCAGGGTGTCAACCCCTGGTGCCCCTTAGTATCCCGCCAACACTGAGATTCTTAATACCCAGTGCTGGTAGTAGTATAAGTTCACCTGAAAGAAACAAAACATCCTGTCATGTCTGTCTTTTGTTTAAGGGCTGAAATAAAGAAATGATGCCAACCCCCATTCTAACTGTTCCACTCAACACCCACCACCACACACCCCTCACTCTATACTTGCCCAGCTGAGGTCCAACGTCACAATCCTGTCTGGCATGGAGACTTGTCTTTACTCTTCACTGTCAAACCAGCAACTTAGGAAAACAGGTAAGTGCTATATAATATATGTCAATGCATTTTCAACATATCTGCATAACATGTTCATTTTTATGGCTGTAGGCATAGCCCAGCATATGTTTTATATTCAGAAAAGGGCTGATGTCATTTTTGCTGCCAAACAACATGATAGAGTGTTAAATAGATTCCTCCAATGAAGCTCTCATTACTACACTGCCTGTGTGTGTATAGGCAGCTGTAGAGCACTACTTTTCCTCTGGCTTGGGAGTTAATTGAGCCCACAGAAAGTTAACTCATTATCTTCTGGCAGTCATTCTGTGTTAGATTACCAGTGGATAGTACAGACATCATAGAAAACTATTGGAAGTAGAATGAGTTAAACATTTCCTGGTGCTTTCTGCATAACAAATAAGCCTGCTGTGCTCTCAGCCCCTATGACACATCATTAAGCCATTTGATACCACCATCCTAAGAGCAGTCATTCTGCTACTTTGCAGGACATTCCATAGCAAAGAGTCTCAGTGATGCCTGTTTCCAAATAATGCACCAATGTTATTTTCTCAGGCAGGCAGTTCTGGGCTACTGTTTATATTCTACTGAATGTTCTTAACCTGCAATTTGTGACTATAGGTGTTTACAACTGAATGATGGTAACCACATTTGCTTCACTTGCAAATAGGTAGGCCTGTGTGTGTCTAATGTCTGTTTGACTTAGGTTACACATAGAATCTGATCAGTTCATAACATGCTGTATTGTGATTAAATGAACTTGTAAATGGGGGCTTTGGTTTCTTTTTACAAATTAATTTTCCTGACCATGAATATACTAAAACAAACATTTCTCAATAAAATGTTTAAAAATAGGAGATTAGCAGTAATTTAGTTGATGTGGTGTAAGAGCTGCTTACTGGAAATTACCTGGTTGGAGGGGCTGCCACAAGCAGAATGGGACTTCATGGATGGGGAGCTCATGGCATCAGAAGAGGCATGATGACATTAAAACTAACGGTGTGGATGTGGATACACTAATATTTGAGCATGACTTTGGTAGAGGGCTAAGTGTGACTTGGGGTGAGGGATCATCAGGAATTGAGTGAGTCTTGGTATTTTTATCATAATGGTTTTCTGAAACTTCAGCCTTCAATGGGTTAGACTCTGCATCTATCTGTATAGTATGTAACCAAGTCACATGCAGTGGGGTATGGCAAAACCAGATCACCAGACCCAGATCAGCGCTGTAAAATCTGGACAGGGCACAACAATTTCTCAATGAAATGTTTAAAAATAAGGAGTTTAGCAGTAATTAGTTAATGTGGTGTAAAGAGCTACTCCTGGAAAATTATCTGGTTTGAGGGGGTCTGCCACAAGCAGAATGGGACTTCATGGATGGGGACCTCATGGCAGCAGAAGATGTATGATTGCATTAAAAGCTTAGTGGTGTGGATGTGGAGGCACCAATATTTCAGCATGACTTTGGCAGAGGACTAAGTGTGACTTGGGGTGGGGGATCATCAGGAATTGAGTAAATGTTGGTGGTTTTAGCATAATGGTTTTCTGAAACTTCAACCTTTAAAGGGTTAGACTCTGAATCCATCTGTACAGTATGTCATTAAGCACATGCAGTGGGGTATGAGTAAAACCAAATCACCAGACCAGGAGCAGAGCTATAAAATCTGGACTGTTCACAGTGTGTATAAATATTGCTGATCCACTCACTCCAGATGATCTGGTCTGCTTTTTGCCAATCTGGTCTGGTTTTGACAGTTCCATTTTCAACCATGCCAAGGAAGGGTTGAAAACAGACTTCCAGGAGCAGACCAGAAATGTAAAAGTCAGAATGAGAAGTGAAGCCAGAGTGACTGGACCAGCAGTATTTGTACAAGTTGCACCCAGTATGGCTAGTTTGGATTTTTACAGAACTGCTGTGGTTCAGGTCTGTCAGTCCAGTTTTTAATCAATCATTCTGTATTTTGTACTGAAAGGTATGCGAGCAAAATGCCCATTTACGCAAACATCCAGTTAAGCATAAAAGAGAACAGAACACCAGGTCAAACAGTTACATAGTAAAATACAGTATAAACAGGTCTAACATAAACAGGTCTAATACAGAGATCTTGAGGGCTATACAGAAGAAAGGGTAAGCAAATAAATAATAGTGACAAATTTACAGTATGGAATATAGCTAGAGGTACAATTCAGGAGCATGAACAGTTGGATGATGCATCGAAAAAGAAGTACAAGTCCCACGGGCACCCAGATCCTGCATGCAGACGAGCATTCCCACTGCAGTGATCTGCCTAGTCCCCAAACACCGGCCAAAGACTGAGCATCCTACAAATCCTTCAACCAGGCCACATGGATTAGGCACCAGAAAAGCTTAAAGCCCACTTGCTGGAGAAGTGCCTAGCTTTGATGGAAAAGGAGCTGCAGAATCTGCAGGAAAATCTTCTTCTCAAACACCAGAACCCAATAAGAAGAAAAAGGACAAGGAGAGACACGAGACTGGGAAAGGTCTCCATCCACTTGGTAGTGACCATCGGCACTGCTGACACTGGACAGGCCTCCACTTCAGTAAGTACCCCTACTGCCAAGTCTCCTACTGCTCCAGTGGATCAGACCATGGCCCCTTGCCTGCTTTACTCATGGTGCAGTCGGACTCTTCTTGGATGATGGAACCCCTATTGTGCTTCTTAGGCCCATATCTTCTTCAGGGTCTATCACCAGCAGCCATGTCAATAAGTCACTGCCTGACCCCACCAAGGAGCACACAGTCACAGCCGGTAAGCTGGATTCCAGCTCCACTGTTGTCTCCATGACCCAGGCCGATAAGTCTGATGTTGGCTCTTCTGATATTTGCATGGCTGTGGCTAATAAGTCACTCCTTGTTCCTCTGGGGACCGCACAGCAGAGCTTTCCATCAGGGTTGCAGGATACCTCTGACATTGAGTTGAGCCAGCTGCCGGACACACAACAGTCTTTAGAGGGTTTCTCACTGATACTGATCCAACCAGACTCTCTGGACTTGCCTGTAGATCAAGAGCCAAGGTGGACACTAATCAGGAGGTTCCCTCCTTTGCCAGGTCAGTCTCTTCCTAGTTCACCCACTGAGCCTATTGTTAATCCCTCCAGGGACCTTCTGTCATGTTCTTCTCAACCCAAGCCCCTCAGACAATCAGGTTTTGCCACCTTGGACTCTGGCTCCCCAGATGACGGCAGGTCTTCCATCAGGTTCTACTCACACCCCGGCACTAAGTGACCCTTCACCAGGTGGCCCTTCACTGGGTCTTGTATTTCTGGCACTCCAGCCACTCCTCAAATGTTGGACAGCCTTCTGTCAGGCCCCAGGAGTTGAATCTTCTGGTGCTGGACATTTTGTGCCTGATACAGTGCCAGACCCTCGAATGTCCCTCAGGGCCAACACCTGGTCCTTCTGGACCTCCTGCCAGGCTTTTGGCCCACCTCCTGCCAGACCTTCAGCCCCATCTCTGGCTGGACCTATGGGCAATGTTCCAGGCTATTCACCCCACAATACCCAACGTACCCTTCACGGGGGCATCCAATGCCTGGTCATCAACCCCATTATGTACCAAGGTGCCAGACACTGGGCAATGTCTAATCAAAGGTATGCTCCTTTTGACTTTCCCTACTCTTATCAGACTAATGAAGACCCTTGATATCTGATGGTGGGCTATCCATTACACCAGCCCTCCTCCTCCTCCTCCTCCTCAACCACTTCCTCCTCAGCCTCCACAGCAGCCTCAGGCTGATATCCAGGCAGTGTTTCAGACCCTGATTCAGGAGGCCAGGACTCAACTAGCCTCAGAGCTTAACCATTGAGACCAGTGGCAGTCTCTACTCCCACCTTCTTTCCAACCCCTAGATCAGCCTGCCCTGTGCATTCCCACCTTTCCAGAGAAGGCTCTTTGAGACACCAGGTCAGGGATAAAACCCAGGACACTCCTCTAAAAAGGATTCAGACCCCAGTAGGAAATCTTCAGACTCTGACTCTGACTTGTCCTCCAGCTCTGGTATGCATACACATATAGAGCCTCAGCTTAACGAGTCCCCAAAGTCCCTCTGGAGGATCCTTTCTTTGCAGAACTCCTCATAACTACACAAAATACCTGTGGGTGGGTGATCCAGGAACAGGATCCAAAGTGGAAAAGGCTTAAATGGAGCATGTAGACATGACTTACACAGCTTCTATGCCCATACTGCCTTGGACTGGGCCCCATGAAGATCTGACATCCAATCTGGCAACAGCCTTCCTCCATTCAGGCTGTTTCAAAAGGCAGACAGGATGTGCCACCCCAGATGGGGTCACACACCTTACTGGCCATCCTAATGCAAACTCGGTTGTTGTCATGGCTGCCCATGACCAATCTTCTAAATCTAAAAATTTGAGCATGTCTCCTGCTGATAAGGAGTCTAAGCAGCTGGACTATTTCAGTAGCAAGTTCCATTCCTCTTCCACTTGTGCCCTCATGTCCCTTAATTATGTGGCTTATATGGTTTCCTACCAGAAATCTTCCCTGGCCTCACTCGAGTCCAAGCTGGAAGTTATCCAGGACCAGGAGCTTAAGGTCTAGATTGCCAAGACAGTGAGAATGGTTAAAATCTCCTGTCATCATGCCCTCTGGGCCATGTTTGATACAGTAGACTCAGTTGCTCACACCACAGCCACTGCTGTCTGCATTAGGTGACATTCATGGCTCAGGATTGCTGGCCTGGCACAAGACATCCAGACCTCCATCCTGGATGCCCCTTTCAGGGATCTGTGTTATTTGGAGATGACACCAAGGATATTATGACTGAATTACAGGACCACAGTAAATCCATTCATGAAGTCTGCTTCATATACTGAGGGACTACAAAGGTGAATGGCCTTTTCATCAGCAAAAGAGATGCTAGACCACAGAGGTCCCTGCAAACACCAGGCCAAATGCTGGTATCCAGCATCAGGAACCCTACTTCCCCTGCCAAGTCACTGAAGCCCCTGAGGGCTGCCAGCTCCCTCCCTCAGCTTTTCTGACTTATGGGGATGACCCCCGCCTCCTCTAAATCCTCTCTAGGGATCTACTGGGGAGGATTTGCCCTTCACCTTTAGGAGTCACAGGACATAACTATGGACTCTTGGGTCCTTAAGTTAATAGCAAAGGTCACACCACAGAGTTTCTATACAGGCCTCAGGACAACCCCCAGGCCTCTCCCATTATCCTCCAAGGCACCTGTCTCTGATACGGGATGAGATCCAGGCTCTTCTGCAAAGTCAGCCATAGAGACCGTGCCTCTGGCACAGATAGGAAGAGGGTACTACTTCCATTTCTTCCTAGTGCCCAAAACGACCAGTGACCTAAGACCCATCTTGGACTTCAGCATGCTCAACCTGTACATCAAGTACAAGAGGTTCCGCATGCTTACCAGCCAGGGACCTCTACCCCTGCTCCACAAGGCCATTGACTTTGTGAGCTGGACATGCAGAATGCTTACCCGCCCATCCCTATCTTCCAAGCCACCACCATTTTCTTTGGTTTGCCTTCCAGGGGGACATTACCAGTTCAAGGCTCTCCCTTTGGCCTATCCTTGGCACCTCAGGTTTTTAACAAGTGCCTAGCAGTGGTGGCTGCAGTCTTATGCCACAGAGGGATCTAACTGTGCCTGTATCTGGATGACTGGCTTCTGTCAGCCCCACCACAGAGTAGTCTGATAGAGTCCATCTCCTTCACCTTGGACCTCTTTTCCACATTTGGAATAACAATCAACTATCCCAAGTCCCACCTCTCCTTCCAGTGCTTACAATTTATTTGAGGTGGTGCTGGATACAGTACAGGACATGGTCTTCCTCCCATCGGACAGAGTGGAGACCCTGCAGGAACAGGCCAGATTAGTGGCCAACTCATGCTGGACCACAGCCTGGTCAATCCTCCATCTTCTCAGGCTGACGCCAGCTGCAATCCCTACAGTTCCTCTAGCCAGACTGCATATGAGGATGACCCAATAGACTCTTCATGTCCAATGGGATCAGCAGCTGGACAACCTGGACCACAGGGTCCTAGTGTCTGGGTACATGAAGAAGGATCTTCTTTGGTGGCAGGAGTTGTCCAGTCCCTCTATGGGGTCCCCTTTCAACCCACTGCTCGACCATCACCCTTACAATGGATGCTTCATGTCAAAGCTGGGAAGCCCAACTAGGAGACCATCAGGCCCAGGGAACATGGTCTCAGCTAGAAGCATCTCTACACATCAGTGTGTTAGAAATGAGGGCAGTGCTGTATGCCCTCCAGGCCTTCCAGCCTCTTTCTATGTCTGGAGACACCCTGGTTCAGATTGACAATGTGTCTATGGTCTAGTACCTGAACACATTCACTCATACCCCTCTATGTCAGGAGGGATGCGCGTGTGGTAATGGGCAGTCCAGCATGACCTCCATCTGACTGCTGTCCTTGTGCTTGGCATCAGCAACATCCTGGCAGACAGTCTTAGCTACACTGCTGTCAAGGCTCATGAATGGGAGCTAAATCAAGAGGTGGTTGAAAGCTTATTCGACCTGTGGGGTTGGCTGGAGATAGACCTCTTCATCTCCCCATCCAACGCAAAACTACCAATTTTTGTTCGCTGCTCCAGGTGTGGTGTTTTCGGTGAGACGTACTATCTCTTTGCTGGACAGGGAGGTTCTTGTATGCCTTTTCGCCCTTCCCAGTGTTTCAGAGGGCTCTCATGAAGCATATGAAAGGAGCTCATGTAATTTAATAGCTCCTGTTTGCTCATCACGATTTGGTTCTCTGCTTCAACTGCTATCAATGGAACCTCCAGTACCTCTGCTCTCCTCGATGATCTTCTGACCTAGGAGCAGGGCAGACTGGTGCATCTGGGCCTCAAATCCTCCTCCTACATGCATGGCACCTGTGGTCATATGTGAAATTACTCCCATTGTTATTATTTTGTTACCAAAATTGTCAACTGAGCAGACGATTTCTAAAAATTAATTAGAATAGTGAGATTTTTGAAATGTTATTTGACTTACCATACTCATGCTTGTCACCCACTTACTCAGTATCCTACTTGTTTCTGTCCTTGTAGTAACTAATTCCTTTGCTTCATATCAATAGGTTGTTGATTTTCATATTGTGTGTGCCTGGGGTGGAGCAGCAATAAAAGATAAATTATGCAATACCCTCAATAACACACCTAACCCAGTTTACTTTTTATCTAACACCATTTTTAGGCCTTGTACAGTAAGATCTTCCTTCAAGAGAACAACTTGTAATGAAATGTGTAAGATTTACATTGACATTTGGGTATATGCACTTTTATATTATACTAATTATGTGTGTACTATATAGCAACCTCTAAAAATCAATTAAACATGTCACATGTCTTCCTAAACATGTCTCAACATTGTGTTTATCTTCCACCTTGTCACAACATATAATTGTCTCAGCAGTGTTTTCATTAAAGTGCAGTACCTTCATGTATGTGATGACCCAGTTCTGTTGAGTTGATTGCTATAACAGTGCATAGAATACAATGTGAAACATATAGGTGACTGTAATAGAAACAGTGGCATTATTTTTATATCTGCCCTTTCTCAATGTACTGTACATTGATTCAGTTAGTGTATGCAATGGCAATTTGTGTTTATGTTTAAGCCCATGAAACACCATTATCTAGTTAATGCATTTACAGTCGTAGTGGCTCTGCCAGCATTTGTTACATACGCTACTAGGTTATTTAAGTCATAAGAAGGCTTAAGCTCATTGGGAATGTCTCCTGGAGCTTTGTGGGCAAATTAGTCCATACCTAAGTACCAGTTTAAGCGCTTATCAAATTTGTCTTTAAATGCAGAAAATTCCTAGCCTCAACTACATCTTGTTGAAGCAGATGCCATGTTTTCTCCAAATTTTCAACATTGACTATTTGGGAGCCCACTCATTAACACTGGTGGTGAAATTAGGTTAATCTGGCCTGGAAAGTTATTTGTGGTCACTGCACAAAATCACCTTTGGGGTTGGATTTATATAATTTCATCACCTTTGTTCATGAGATGGTGTCCTAAAAAGGCCATGTTGAAAATGCCGCAAAAATATGTAAAAATTACCAAACTGTGCAACTACATTGAAATTTTTCTACACAATCTCATGACATTGACAATTTTCAATATTTTGACTGCAAATTTTCAACATAGCTATTATTACCACCTCATGAACATTACAACTGTCATTTTTACATCCTGGCTGAAACATGTTTTACACCTGTGGTGTGAAATGACATTTCAGTGGGGATTTGAAAATTTTCATCTACAAGGTTCATGAGGTGGGGTCATAAGAATATAATGTTGAAAGTTTGTCTTCAAAAATATGAAAAACAAAGTTATGAACATAAGTTGTAATCTTCCTATGTACGCCATAACTTTGGTAATTTTCAATATTTAAACCTCAAATTTTCAGCAGAGTCATATTGTCACGTCACTTCATGAAGATGGCAGCTGTTATTTTTCAAATCCTGGTTAACATTTGATTTTGCACTCTGGTGCAAAATTATATATGTCTAGTATGATATTAAATGACACCTGTCATATTCAGAAGGAGGGGTCATAAAAACTGTTAACATTTTGGGGTCAGAATGTCACAAAAATTATGAAGTGATGCAGTTTGTAGGGATGTCTGTTGGCCCACTGGGGACCACCTTGCCTTCCCGTACAGTGACCTGATTTCAGGAGTGAGCTTGGTGAACCAATTTAATAGACCCAGACCAGGGGTAAGATGCTGCACCATGCTGCACTGGCCTCAGCCTGGGAGGGATAGAGCAGTGTTCTGGCACACACATACACACCAGGTTGGCTGGGAACTTTACTGCAAAGGTGTTGATATGCCTCTTAACCCATGCTCTGGGTTAAGAATAATTTTGAGCAGGTCCCTTTAGAACAGTTCCACTATCAGAAAAATAAGGGAAATTAATTGCAAAAACTACATAAATGCAGACATTAGTGCTAAAGAAAGAACACAAAGTGCACAAATTAGAGAAATGAAAACATTAGGCTTTTGAGTATCCAGAGTATGAGCAAATAAGTGGAGGAATCTTCCTTGGGGTTGTCAGCCCTAATGCTTGCTCTCTCCTGAGTAAACAAGGTACATGTATTATATCTTTTCTTCAAACAGCATGTTCTTCAACCCTAATGTCTACATTAACATAGTTTTATATCTATACCTATATCTATATATGTGTGTGTGTGTGTGTGTGTGTGTGTGTGTGTGTATACATCTATCAACTGGTGTAGTAGCACCAGTATAGTTAGGGTTGGCTGAGAGTTTACATGTTAAACCCCTAACTTTGCACCTGAATAGCTTTGGTTGCATTTGCTGACATTGTCCCAGATTTGGCATGCATTGTCTAGGAGCCAATATCTTGATGGGCCCTATGCACTAATAGGTGGGAACTATGCATCAGAGGCATGTATCCTACCCACATAGATCTGCACCTGTGGACAGGTGGGAACCTGGGGTTATGCACCACAGAAGCCACCTGTCTATGTCTCCACTGCCATGGTGAGCAGGACTCTGCAGGGCAACTGGGGGTGAGGTTACAGTCCCAGGTGGGCATCCAACCAGGTGCCTGCCATGGGCCAAAAGTGGATCCCTTGTGCTGAGAGGCATGGGTCCATGTCGTGAATGCCCACCACAGGCACCTGGACATGTCTTTATGCTCCTGTGATGGGCTGTTGGTTGGCCCCTCCCACCCACCACACTGCAGGGCCACCACCTAAATGGGAACCAGCACCCCTCCCTTTCCCTTGACTGCAGCAGGCCAACCTCATGCCAGTACCCCTTCTGCTGGTGACCACACTCACCCATGGTCACCACAACCGGCATGTCAGCCAGAGTCATCCCTGTGGCACCAGCACCTCTATGGCTCCATCCACCCCCAGTACCCCTACCTGTGTGCTGATGCCTCCCAAGATGGTCAATGGCACAGCCCTCCTCTCACCACTATAGCCACCAGTCATCTGATGTATGCAGGGGTGCACAGCAGATGTGCACCCATGCGTATGTTAGATGGCTGGCAGCTGTGGCATTAAGAAGAGGGCTGTGCTGCTGGCCATCTCAGAAGTGGCACTGCTGCACAGGTATGGGGAATGGGGTGATGGTGCCACAGGGAGTGGGGACCACTGGACACTAATCCGGGCTGGGGGTGCCAGGTTTGGAGTGGGGGCATGCACTGTGCTGGGTTGGGGCATTGCTGTGTGCCACATGGGGGGTTTCATCACAAGGATGGGGTCAGAGCGAGAAGGGGTGTGTGTCAGGAGGGTCCTTATTCACCAGGACTGGGGCACCAGTGGGTGGTTGGAGGTGTTGAGGAGTGGCCCTGGGCATGGGGCCATCACGTGGGGGTAGGCACATAGGGCTACTGCCACAGCTTTCTCAGCACTCACCTGTTCAGCTGCCCCAGCCCAACCTGTTAGCTAGTGGGCTGTCACAGTAGGGGCCCATTACCAGTCCCCAGAAACAGATGGTGCAGTACCTGTGGGCATGCAGTGGGTTAAGGAAGGTCCCTGCCTCCATAACTTATGCCCAGCTCCACAGCCATGCAGCCAGCACTACACAGTTATGTGCATACCACGTACTGCTGGCATGCCCCCAGAACACCCTGGTGCATTACAGTTTGTGCGGCCAGGAGAGTGACTGCGTACCTGCCTTGCCTTCATTGGTGAATGTTGCATGGGGTCCGTGGTGTTACACGAGGTCCCTGCACCCTAATTGTACCCCCACAGGTACATCACAGACAGCTAGCATTTAGGCATATGTTATACTAACATAGAGTAAGGGCATCTACCGTATAAGAGTAGATGCCAGGATATGTATGCACATTATTGCTATACAGTTTACTTTCCAATATACACATGTATTTCTTGCTTACAAGATGTTAGGACATCTGTGTCCTTGTAATGATTATGATATATGAGTCAGCATTGCCATCTTCTACTGATTTATATTATTACAAGGCAGTACAAACTGTAACATTTCTTGTTTCTACAAAGTGATGACTACTACAAAATTGTATAATGTTATCTTGGACTGGGGATCCACCTCTAATTTAGCCAATAGGGCTCATCTCTGTAACTAGAAATGTTTCTGTCTTACAGTAACCATGGTAATTATCTTAGGTATATAATGTAAGACATTACTTCTTCTACCTCGGAGACCCCAGGAGACACAGAGATTCCTTGAGGTATAGGGAACGCTTAGCATTGGTCCCAGTTCCTATTGGTAAGAACTGCTTAGGGCAACTATGATTTTCCTTTGGTAGTAATAAATAAGCTTTATTACTCTTATGCAATGTGTCTGTGATTCCTTGCATGCAATAATATTGCAGAACCTAAGAGTGAGGTTTAGACCTCCTGAAAATTGGTGACCATGTGCAGGCAATATTTAGTGTTTGCAAAGTTTCACTTGTTGTTAAAACTTTTTCCTTCCTAACGGGACTGTAGGTGTGCATTCCCGTGCCACCTCTCCCATTTTTCATCCACTTTGTAATCACTTGCAAAGTCTGGTTGCCTACTGGTGTGGTTGATGCTGACTCAACCCACCCCACAGCAGTTTTGAATTGCAAGCTTACAAGTGCACAGTAGCCCGACTGTGACCTACTGCACCTGTTGTGGATCTATACACAGCATGGCACCTTTACAGTTTGATTTTTCTGCCTCCCACATAATGGCCACCTTATCAAATATCTGTGCCGAACTGAGACTCGATGTCTCAAACTTCCTTGCCTCCCATGGAGGATGGGCTGACTTCGCGGGACGAAGTCAATCCAAAATCCTGTGCTGGGGATTTCAACCCAGTACACAGAGATGAGGACAAACAGCCAGAAAGCGAGAAGCTATGGGCTGTTGGTCGCAGCTCTTTATGCTGCTCTGGAAGCCTCCAAAGTGAGGTTTCATCCTTGAACTGCAAATCGATTCTTAAGCAGGAGATGGGGTTGCAGGAACTGAATGTGTGAGACGAGAGCAGGATTTGGAGTCTGAGCTACAAAATCTGAGAAATGAAAAGGATTCCCTTGCATCATTCTGCTCAGGCAAGCAAGCAGGAACTTTGTATGTTGAAGCAGGAGTGTGAAAGTTTGAGACAGGATAAGGGCAGGCTTTGCAAATGAATGACTTGTTAAGCAGAATGAATGAGCAAATGCATGAGAAGTTGGGAGAGCTACAGGATGAGATAAACCAGGTACGTAATGACTTAAGTTTAGCTACTAGGGACAATGTAAATTGAGCTGCCGATATGGAGTGTTACAGAAGCAGATGCAGGATGAAGTGGATCAGAATGTTGCAAGAGTGAGCCATGATGAATGTGAATCTAAAATGGTGAAACTGCACCATCAGAGAGAGGTGCTGGCTGGCCACATTATGATCCCTGATTCACATGTGGTTGCAACAATCTGCAATAATCGAAGAGCATGATGTCATAGATTTGTTTAAAGCATGAGCTTTTACAAAGCTCCTCCCCAGCCTACAAAGGCATCTGGAGGCATTTCCACCAACAAGCATGATTGTGGCAGGATGCACACCTCATTGAAGTGACAGGCCCAGCACATGACAGGCAACGGCATACTCCTTTCCACCTGAGGCCTTGTCTTCTCTTAGGGAAACAATTAAATCCTACCTCAAGATGTGTAATCAGGACATGTGTTTCCACTGCAAATTCCCAGTGTGGCCTTGAAAAAAACACCAGTGCCTGGAGACTTACTATTGCCTACAGGAGACTAAGTCAGGTCACCCCAGTTGTGCCTCATGGTGGCATTAGCACCAGATGTGCTAAGGCTATTGTCCCCTGACCAACAATGGTTTAGTGCCCTGGACATCTCAAGTGGTTTCTGGTCACTGTCATTGGCCCCAAGAGTCAATACAAGTTTGCCTTCACCTTTGAGGGCAGGTAGTACACGTGGACCTGCTTACCACAAGGGTTCCATAGCAGCCCCTCCCTTTTCCATTTACACATGATGGACTCCTTAAGGGTTTTTCTACACCCCAGTGTCTCTTGCTGTATGTGGATGACCTTGTTGTTGGCCACAGCCATACGGGAACAACATCTGGATCTCTTAGATTAACTACTGACCCTCATCCAGAGGCAGGCCTCAAATGCAAACCCTGCAAAAGCACAACTATGTCAGAAAGAGGTACTCTTTCTGGGACTGAGGATAATAGACCAAGGCTGAAGCCCTACCTGGATGAAGATGCAATGATTGCAAGATCTACCACTGCCTAGGTATGGTGAAGTATTCTAGAGATTTTATTTGTGATTTTGCTCAGAAGGCCACCCTCTGTATGAATTACTGAAAAAGGTTGTCTCCTGGAATTGGGGTCCCATTTCACCCAAGCTGTGACATCACTGAAACAGGCCTTGGCCTCAGCTCCAGCTTTGGTTAACCCCAATCCAGCCCTGCCATTCCATCTGAAATGTGCCACCTCAGACATTGCTATGTCTGCAGTGTTGGCCCAGAAGGTCCATGGTATCCTGAGGCCCACTGCATATGCATCACAGCTCTTGATCCCAGTGGAACAGAAATACAGCCTTTGTGAAAGGAACCTTCTGGCCACCTACTGGACTGCCAAGCACTTCCTGTATATCATTGGGTACTCCCTTGATCATTAATACTAACCACACCCCAACAAACGTTTTGCTATCAGACAGAGTAAAGGATGGGTCAGTCTCCAATATTAGGCTGACACACTGGTCCATTCTTCCAGGACAGAGACAGAGACATTAAGGTCCACAAACCAAAATGCCATCCATGAAGGCATGGTTCCTCTTCCAGGAGAGAACCCCATGACTGTACACTGCAGCCACCTGATCTGCCAGATCCAGGTCCTTTTCTTCCTGCTACACCACAACTACTTGAGAACACCTCACTGTGTCATGTCTTTATGGATGGCTCAACTTCCTACTACCAGGGAGAACAGATAGCAGGAATGGGCATATTAGTCATTTCTCTTTTGTAACACTTTTAAGGTTTCTAAGCGTTGCAGTGTGGCATCATCACAGTATGCAGAGATGGCAGCGGTGGCCTGTGCCCTTGAGGTCATCCAGCATGGAATCGAGGATACTATTATTTTCTCAGACTCTAACTGGGTTTGCTGTTCCTTACAGAATTTCTTCCTTTCTGGCAGAAGAACTCCTTTACCTCTTCTAATGGCAGCCCAGTGAAACACAAGGAACTGGTAATATACATTCATTCTCTGGAACAGAGGTTTGCACACAAACTCTATGACACAAAGTTAAGGCCCACTCCATACATGACCCCTATCATGCCTTCAATGACACTTCTGACACCCTTGCAAAGGAAGGGCCTGAGGGGTGGACACCTGGATGATGGACATTCAGAAGCCAGAGCGTCAGACACATTGCAGCAGTCAGGAAGAAACCTGAACCCTTTTCCCCTTGGATTTGTCAGAAGCCTTAGCATGCTTACTCTGAACTCAAAATGTGTTCAGATTCCTGGACAAAGGTACTGAGAAGTATCTACCTACCCAAACCCCTACTGAAGGCATGAAGGTAAGCTGCACTTGTTTCCTGATGACAAGCTCATCTGGTTTCAACCAGGTGACACCCCTACCAACTTGTGAGTGGTTCCTCATCATATTAGGTCTGAATTTCTGCACCAAGTGCATGACACCCCTACTGGTGGACACCAGAGAGTGGAAAACACACTCCAAAGGCTCAAGACCACCACCTGGTGGCCTGGTGTCACTCAAGGATGTCAAACAATACATAGACAACTCCCTTGTTTGTGCACAAAACAACTCCATCCCTACCAAATGTAATGCCAAGCTACTACCACAAAGGCATTTGGCCCTTGGCATGCCATATACAGGTCAATTTTATTGGTTCTCTGACCAATACTAGCAGAAATAACAAGTATGCCCTGTGGTACCGATCTCTTCTCTCTAGTGGGTTGAAGCTTTCCCACTAAGACATGCACTGCTAAAACCACTGCCAAAATCCTGGTGGAACAGATTTTCCCCAGGTGGGCCTACCTCTCAAGGTAGACTCAGACAAAGGAACCAGTTTTACAGGTGAATCGATGAAAGAAGCACTTGAGCCCTTGAATTCATCAGAAATTCCACATACCCTACCACCCACAACCAGGTCAAGTAGAGAGAGCCAACAGACGGATTAAGCAAATGCTTTCCAAATTTATTGAGGACAATCCCAAGGACTGGGATTCCCTACCCGTTACTCCTTAAGGCAATTGAGGGTACCCTCAGCTACCGCCCTGGTTACATAGACTTTGACAGCAGATAAGGACACTGCTGGCCCACCTAGTCTGCCCATTTCCCTACCTACAGTACCAGGCTAAGCTGCAGATCCTAGTTAACCAACAGCCTATTTCTTCCTACCCCCACAGGAATTGCTCTGTGTCTGTCCCATGCATTCTTGAATTCTCCCACAGTTTTAGACCTCACAACCTCCACAGGAAGGCTGTTCCATGTCTCCACCACCCTCTCTGTGAAAAATACTTCCTCACATTGCCCCGAGCCACCCCCTCTATCTTCAAATTGTGTCCCTTGTTCTTGCACATCTCTTTTCTGAAAGATGCTACCTCTTGGACTTTGTTGATTCCACTGAGGTACTTAAAGTTTCTATCTCCTCCTTTCCTCAAGGGTATACATATTAAGTTCCTTTAGTCTCTCCTCATATGGCTTCTTGCAGACCCTGCACCATTTTAGTTGCCTTCTCTGGACTGTCTCCATCCTGTCTATGTCCTTGCGGAGATGGGGTCTCCAGAACTGGATGCAGTACTCCAGATGGGGTCTCAACAACTGTCTGTACAGAGGGATAACAACTTCCTGTTTTCTGCTGGTGATGCCTCTCCATATATCCCAGTATCTCCCCAGCCCTCCCTACTGCCTTCTCGCATTGCTTGCTAACCTTAAGGTCATCTAATATGATTACTCCCAGGTCCCTTTCCATTTTTGTTGTTGTTACTACCTCCTCCCCATTTTGTAATCTTCCCTGATTTTTGTTTCCAGTGCATTATTTGCACCCTTGCATTGAATCCAAGCTACCATACTTCTGACCATTCCTTCAATCTTGCCAAGTCCCTTTCATCCTTTCCATGCCTCGTCTTGTATCAACCCTGTTGCAGATCTTTGTATCATCTGCAAAGAGGCATATTTTCCTTCCAGCCCCTCTGCAATGTCACTTATAAAGACATCTGTAAGAATCCTGATATCAGTACTGAACCCTGTGGTACCCCACTAGTAACCCCTCCTTCTTCAGAGTGGACTCCATTTACAATTACCTTCTGTGTCCTGTTGCCCAGCCAATGTTTTACCCAGGCTACCACCCTGGGACCCACTCCCAGGCTGGTTAATATGATTATTAACCTTTGTGTGGGACTGTGTCAAATGCCTTAGCTAAAGTCTAGGTAGGCTATGTCCACAGCCCTCCCTGGTCTACTACTTTGGCCACCCAGTCAAAGAAATCAATTAGAGTCATCTGACATAACCTTCCCACTGTGAACCCATGCTGCCTTGGGTCCTGTGCCCCACTTTCCTCTAACTACTGAACAATTCTTCCTTCAGAATTGATTTCATCACTTTCCCTACCACAGAGGTCAAACTGACAGGTCTGTAGTTTCCTGCCTCTGTCTTGCTCCCACTTTTGTGAAGGGGAATCACATCCACCTTCCTCCAGTCCTCAGGTACCAAACCATCCTCCCATGATTTGTTAAAAGGGTAGTCAGTGGTGTCATTAGTTCTCCCCTTAATTTTTTAGAATTCTGGGGTGAATTCCATCAGGCCCCATTGCTTTGTCCTCCTTCAGTTTTAGGAGTTTTTCAGAACCATTTCTTCTGTGAAAGGACTGGATTGACCCCTATCCAGAGTGCTTCTGTTAATTGGATTAGGCACCTCCTCCTCCTCTTTGTGAATACCGAGCAGAAGTATTCATTCAGTAATCCTGCTTTTTCACTGTCCCTCTATGCCCACCCACCATCCTTTCTATTCAGCCTCACTATCCCTCCCTTTGTCTTTCTATGCTACATCAGTTGACACCTTTGAGGTGATGACTGGTAGACAATTGAGATTACCTGAACACCTGCTGTTTGACCTGCACAACCCCACTGCAGACCGTGTCTCAATGGACCAATATGTGGAAAAACTCAGACAAGACCTCATACACACTCATTTGTATACGCTAACTGCATGGGCAAGGCTCAGCAACAATTCAGAATTCAGTTTGACACACAGGTACAAGAAGTGGATTGGCAAGTTGGGATCAGGTAATGGTTTTCAGATTTGCACATCCCACACATTCATTCTCCAAAAGTGGGAAGGACCCTACCCCATTGTCCAGCAGACTATCAAGTTAGACTCATGTAAAACAACAAACTGACTGACAAATGGTTACATGAAAACCAGCTGAAACTGTGTAAAGGAGTATAATTACTTTTCCTCACCCCATTAGGCAGAATAGTAGTAATTTACTAATGTTTAATTTTCCTTTTCAGATACACTAGCAAGATGGCTATCTTGTTCTGTTTTCTCTCTCATATTAGGAGTTATCCTCTGCATCCAAGGCATGGTAAAGCACCCTCCTTCTTCACATTGATCCACCTGCAACTGCCCTAGAGGAGTCTCCATCAATATTCCTGACAATTTCTTTATTGTCCAAGAAGGGTCAGATGCCTACCTCACTGCCGTGGTTGTTGCTCCTGATAAATCTACTCTACAAATTAAGTGGCAAACTAAATCTCAGGAAAAGTACTCCCATGGCCAAGCTCTGCAAGGAACTTTACATGGATGGCCCAACACAAAATTATCCCCAAATGGTAATTTGTCATTGCTCTAGAACTCTCTTAGACATTCTGTTTTATACAATATCACTGCCTTAATTGACCCCTCATATTGTGATTCATTGTCTAAAGATCTCACAGAAAATGTTGTGTTTTACAACATGGCTTCAGCTACTATGTATTTACTGTATCTGTGTTACCCTTACTGAGAAACAGCTTTGGAATGCCCTAAACAAACCCCTGGTCCTCGTAGTGGTCTTACAGCCACTGCTTTACCTGGTACACTTATTAACAACTTACAATTTATGCATATACCTGTTTTGTTGAACTTGACTTATTGGAATATGAAAGAATTTGGTATTGTCATACTACTAATACATCATTGTTTTATAGTACTTTGTTACTTGATAGCTTAGCAGCTTTTCAGACTCATAACCAAGACCCTATAGCCAGGGTACACCACCGAGCATAGAGGCAATGTCAGGAGAAAACCTAATGCAGATGATCAAAGTCAGAAACATAATACCTGGTGGACACACCTGATGTCACTGGTGACATAGGCACCATCACTGGTGTTTTTGGTACAGCAATGTCCATCTGGAATAAAGTTGACATTGTTGCTATCAAATCACATTCACAAAAGTTTCAAACTGGTCTGGTGAATGATATTATACCCCCATTATTGCATGGTGTGGATGGCCTTAGTCTGCAAGAAAGATACACTGTATACAACATGCACGATATTGCTAAGGCTTTTTCAGATTTTAAAGATAAGATTAACGACTCATTGCACAAAACAATAAAGAGACAGATAAACAAAAATTGCCCGTGAAATATTATGCTCAGTCTATAGCTTTTACATTATCACTACCATCAACAATGTCAACAATGTCTTCTATGATCTAGGATCTGGAAGAATCTGTAAGAATCCCTGATATCATACATGATAGATGTATCTCTAAATGGTATTGTCCTCATTGCAAATCTGCTAACTGTGTTGCCATGGTATGCTACAGTCTTTAACTATTTCTATTTCTACTGCTAGGAATTTGGGTTTTGTGACCAGGCACCCTAATACTGGTCCTTGTTTTACTTCTAAGAAATGTTCTATTAAGGATATTATGTTTGTGTCTTTCCTGTTTTCTTTACCATCTTTTGATCCTACTACAGCTATATTTGATAAACTCACATCTGTACACTCCATTGGGCACCTTGATGAAGACATCTACGCGAACTCCTTGATTTGCCTCCTCTGTTGGTTTCTATCCTCTTCTGAAAGCATGGGTCTCGCCCACACAGACTGCTGTGTGAAGAAAGGGTATATTTATTTATGTCGATGTGACATATTTGATGTTATTAAACCTGTAAGTGGCTATTCCCCAGACAGTATTGAGTGGTTCTTTCCATGGACAATGACATCACCACTAATGGCACAGAATACCAGGACTCAACATCTGCTCCAGACGATTCCAAGTTATACCAGTCTTACCAGGAGGTGGTTCACCACCTGTCAACATGCATTTCCAAACAGACTTATACTTGCCTCAGCACGGTTGCAAAATGGAGACTGTCTACTGTAAAAATGCAATATAATTCCATAGCAAATATTGTGGGTAACCATCTATAAGACTTTCACATATGGTTCACAAACATGTTCTATTGATGCTCTAACTTTGTTTTGTCCCGTATCAGAAAACAGTTATTGGACACACAGTTATTACCCTGTTCCCTTATGGATGCTGATATCATTGATGGTAACCCTGATTATCTGCTTACACTTTCAGAGTATTTACCTTACTTTAATTTACACATTGATTCTTTAACCTTGACATTAAAATCACTTTTAGACAGAAAAGACACCCATCTCATCCACATCAGCAATAATACCTACAAAGCTAACAAAGCTGTCCTTGCACTTATTAATGATGGTGATATGAATAGCGTTTACTAACACTTGGTTAGAGAGTACCTTTAAAGTTTTGTTATTATACAAGCATTTTTGACATTTTTCTTATTATTATGCTTTGCTGCCTACGGTGCACATTATGTCAACACCATGAGCAGCTGGAGTTCCTTTACAAAGCTCACATGTCGGGTCTGTAAATGACCCCTGCTCCTATCCACTTCCTTACTCTTGCTTGTGTTGCCCCTTTGAGGCAACAAGGGGAGTGTTACATGAGAGCCCTGCACTCTAACTGATACCCCACAGGGACACCGCAGACAGCTAGCATTTAGGCATATGTTATACTAACATATAGGGCTATGGGCATCTACAGTATAAGAGTAGATGTCAAGATATTTTTTATTTATTTATTGAGATATTCAGAAAGACCTTTGAGTTAGACTCATTTACAAAGGTTCCACATCATATATAGAAAGATAGAAGGTACAAAGACAATAATTGTTACAGATTGCAGTACATTACATAACATTGGATACACATTTGTTCAGTGAGCGTACTACCATTCCAAGATAACATGATTTACAATGATTAGCACAGCCATAAGGTAGCAGAGAGGTTCTGAAGAAGGCTGTTTGTTAAATTAGCTCATAGAACATTAGATATGAAGGACACAAAAAGATGTTCTAGGTCATCGGGGAGTGTCAGTTGCAGTCACATAGGTTAGAGGCATGGAGGTGTTTCCTTAGCCTGGATTTAAAAGGGCCAAGCCTTGTTTCATCAGTTATTAGGCTTGGGAGTGAGTTTGTCCAGGAAGGGTTTGTAACTGAAGGATTGTTGGAATTGAAGTCCTAGAATGGGAAACGGTATAGCAAATGGTTCGCTTTGAGCTATGGGTGGTTCTGCCAGAGATGTTGAGAGGATAATTTTGTCAAGGGCAGGGAGGAGACCTAAGATTATCTTTTTGGTCATTAGACAGGTGTGGTACCTGATTCTGTTGTTTAAGTTTAGCATGTTTGTGGTACTGTAAGGGAGTAGGTGAGTGTGAGGTGATCACATCCAAAGATGAGATGGCAGACTTTGTTAAGCATGAGCCAGAGTCTATTGAGGGCTGAGGTGGGTGCGGCACTGTGGATGAGAATACCGTCATCTAGCAGAGAGAATAGAGGAGTTTATGGTAATTGTAGTGCCTCAGGTTTGAGGCAGTGTTTGTACTGATAAAGTATGCCTAATCTAGAGCTAAGGGCAGTTGATAGGTGCAGGATATGTTGATTAAAGTTGAGGGCCGGGTCTAGTGTGATCCCAAGATATTTAATGGTGCTTACTGTCACACTTGGACAGCTGGTTCTGATCCTTGTATCATTTTTTTGTAAATATAAAAATGTATGATGGACTGTGTCAAGAGAAAATGCTGTCTTGCTGGAACTGACACATCAAACCTCCCAGGGATAAGTTCAGAGGACAGGACGAGGTCAAACTACAGAGATCGGAGGTGCAATTAGCTTATTAAATTTGCTCTGAAGCCCCAGAAATAAAATATCCATTCATGACGCCCTCAGGGAAATCCTTTGATTTGCACTAGGTGCTATGAGAAAAGGACATAGACCAGTGTTTTAGGTATCCTCTCAGGAAGCCAGCTCATTTCATCAAAGAGACCTTTGATGTCTGGGTATCTGGGTCCCAGACTAAATTAAGGAGTTCAATATACATTTGCTTGAAGAATACAGTGACTGACATCAAACAGACTTTTAATGTCTTGGAAAAAGAGAGCACTGACTGGTTTGGACCAGTCACATAAAAAGAGTGATTCTTTTAGGTCAGCATTACTTTTTAAATATCTTAGTAGGACCGCCTGTGTTATAAAATATCAATTTTTATACACCAAGGTGGAATTAGGTGACCTCAGAGAGAAGGCTGGCTCAAGACTGTTTTTAAACTACTAAGCAGACCTTAGAGGACACTTTCATATTTCTGACTGAGGCAGGAGGAACATCAAAGCACTGAAAGATTAAGAAGTAAGGATACCTTAGATAAAACCAGTCTGAGTGTTATTATTTGTAGGAATCTGCACTTTTAAACTTGTTTGTTTTAAGGCTGTATGTGCTGGGATATCTTGTTCTGTATTTTACTGTTTTCCTATTTTATCTATTTTAAAGTTAAGATATATATTTTAAAATGGCAACTGCCTGGTGTGCCTTGAAATTTCTTTTTATAAGTGAAGCTTTGAAGGTTATAGTTGATACTGTATATGAGCTTATTGTGATACCAAACTGGGAAATGGATAGAGTTCTCGAGGTCTTGCATAGAGTTCTAAGGGTTCATTTTGCAATACCTGGTTAGGTGCCCGTAGGCAAAGATATCTGGCCCCCCAAAGACAGAAATTATCTGAGCCTGATAATTGGGTACGCTAACAAGAGGTTATCAGTTTGAATCCCTCCAGAATTTGAGACTAAGGTAACTCAAACCCACAAAACAGATAAGAGGGTTACCTTGTACTGTTCACTGTTCACAATTCTACTCTCAGAGGTTGGCACTTTGGGAGTAGAGGGCTGACCTGCTGAGTGACTCTGTGACAGACTGGTTGGCAGCGTGGCATAAAAAGTTTGGTGGTATAAGCTTACTGTTCAGTGAGTCAGCTTGAGACTGTTCAGCTCACTTGAAAAAAGAAGGCAATGTTGTATTTCAAAAGGAAACAGAACCATATCCCTTGGCTTACAGTCAAGTTACTACCAGTTTTATTTTTTTCTAAAGTGCCAGTCAGATTAGCAGTAGTGAGGAAAGATGGATTCCAATTACAGCAGGCACACTGTAGCATACTTAAAACAGTTGTGTGAGGACAGAGGAGTCCTGTCTGCGGGTGACAGCCAAAAGCAGAACCTCATAGAGGCTCTGATGGTAGCAGATACCCAGAGCAGCAAGTCACAGACCTGACTGAAAGGGACCAGACCTTAAGTGTGGAAGGGCTAGTGGCCAGTGAAGGATCCAGAGCAGATGAGGAGGACAGCAGGGCCACGGTCAGCATGGGAGGTCACCAGCATCCTGAATCCAGAGGTACTCAGGCTGCAAATTGAGTTGTGCAGGATGGAACTGGAGGCAGAGCGAGAACAAAGGGAGGCAGACCATGATGCAGAGTGAGAACAGTGGCGTGGACTGTGAGGAGCGTGAGCACCAGCGAGATGCAGAGTAGAAGAGAGAATGAAAATGCTGAGATGCAGACCATGAGGAGCAGGAGTGCCAGAGACAATACAAACTGGAGAGGATATGACTCAACTAGCAGCACCAGAGCAGGTAAGTGGCTTTGGTTTAACTGGGACTGCAGGACTAGGTTACAAATTGAACTCCAAATTAATAGCCAAGTTTAAAGAGGAGGAGGAGGTCATGGATGCCTTTTTAAATTCTTTTGATGAAGTTTATATTCAGGCTAAAATTCCTAGAGAGTCCTGGAGCTTCCAGCTATACCCGCTACTTACTGGGAAAGCTCAGGATGCATCGGGTCAAATGGACAATGAGGACAGCAATGATTACAGCAAGCTAAAAGCTGCACTGTTAAAAAGTTTGAATTAACTGTTGAATCATACAAGCTAAATTCCAAGCTCAGGAGAAGCCCTAATATGAGCTATGAGGAGCTAGCCATGAAACAACGTCAGTTTTAAAATGTTGATAGGAAGGAATTGAAGCAAACTCTGTTGATAAAATTGAAAATGTATTTTATTAGAACAGTTTTATTGGGCTTGCCCAGCAGAGCTAAAAACCTGGCTAGAGGACCGAGATCCCAAAACAGTGCAAGAGGCTGCTGAACTCTCGCTGCTATGCCAAGAGAAGACCTGCTCTGAGAGTGAATGGGGCAGGCGTGACAGCACAGAAAGGAAAGCACGCCTTCACGGCAGCTAAAACCCTCACTGCCTCCACCAAAACCAGTTAGCCCCGGTTTCAATGAAAAGATTCTCTGAAGTAAGAAGTGCCTGTTGGTTATGTAAAGAAACCGGCATATTGCCAGACAGTGTCCCAAAATGCAAGCCACAATACACAACCGGTGCTAGAAAAAGTGGGTTGTTTGTGTGTCCCTGGAAGCATGCCAGTGAACATGAGGGAACACATGCACCCAGTCATGGTGAATGGTGTACAGATGCAGGGTTAAGGGACACAGGGGCATCCCTGACATTGTTGAAGGATCTGGTACAGCCTGGTCAGCTTATACCCAATAAATACATCACTGTACAGGACTTTGCAGTCGGAGAAAACATCGCCTCGCTAGTGTTCTCCTAGACTGGGGTGAAACAGGGGAACTGTGCAACAGGTGGCTGTAGCCAAAACATTAGCAGTGGATGTGATCCTGGTAAAAATCTCCAGCAGGGGTGGTATGTGTAGTTAACTGTAGCCAAGTGGCAAGGGAAAATTGTAGTTCCCTGAACCCCACAGAAACCAGTGTGGAAACCACTGAGAGACTGGTTCCCCAGCCTGTGTCTCCAGATGGGGAGACTGATTAAAAGGGGTAAACATTTTTCCAGTAGCAAGTAACCACACAGCTACAGAGAGTTACTCTGAAGAGGGGGGGTGATCCTTTGTCAGAGGTTTGGTATTGACAGTGATCCTGAGGACCCTGACGCTAGTGCTTGGGACCCTAGTTTACCGACTGAAGGGGGCCTGTCCCATGCCTTGGGACTGTGTGAGGGGTTTGCAGCTGCTCAGAGGAGTGACTCTAGTTTAGAGAAGCTGAGGGCTTGGGCAGACTCTGATGGAGCACAGGAGGTGACGGCAGACATAAGGTTTATTGGGAAATGGATTTATGTATACTCAGGCAGTACAGACAGAGGGAAGGATGCTAGGCAGGCAGCTTATCATTCCCAGGGGTATCTTGAGCAGTTACTCAAGGTTGCCCATGATACTCCCTTGTCTGGTCATCTGGGAATCATAAGACTGTGCAGCGTGTTAGCCCAGAATTGCTACTGGCCTAACTTTACCCAGCAGGTGAAGGAGTATTGCAGGTCTTGTCACTGGTGCCAAGAAATAGGGAAGGCGGGCAAGAAAACCCAAGCCACCCTGATTCCATTGCCCATAGTGGAGGAGCCATTCCAGAGAGGGAATGGATATTGTGGGGCCCTTAAATACCCCTAGCTCCTCAGGAAGAGATTCATCCTGACTGTGGTGGATTATGCCACCCAGTACCCAGAGGCAGTTGCCCTATCCTCACTGAGGACACCCAAAGTGACAGATGCCTTACTTGGGATTTTCTCCTGTGTTGAGTTTCCGCAGGAGGTAATTACTGATCGAGGGAGTTCCTTCATGTCAGACCTGATGAAATGTTTATGGGAGAAGTGTGGGGTGGTGCAGAGATGCATGACACTGTATCACCCACAAGGCAATGGGCTTGTGGAACGATTCAATGGTACCCTAAAATCAATGCTCTGGGCATTTGCTGAACAGCATGGGAGGGACTGGGAGAAATACCTTCCCACCTGTTGTTTGCATACAGGAGGTGCCCCAAGAGTCGTCAGGATTTCCCTTGAACTCTTATATGGATGCCGGGTACATGAGCCCTAGACTTGATGTGGGAGGACTGAGAAGGCGCATGCCACCCAGGAAACTCCCATTGTGGATTATGTCCTTAGGTTTAGGAAAGGCTGAAGGAGCTTATGGGTAGAGCCCAGAGCAACCTGGTAGCTGCCCAACAGAAACAAAAGTGTGGTACGACTGCAGAGCCAGAGCTCGCTCATACATGGTGGGTCAGGAAGTCATGGTCCATCTTCTGATCTGGAAAGACAAGCTGCAAGCTGAGTGGGCAGGACCATATAAAGTGGTTAGGAAGTTAAATGACATGAACTACATTGTGGAGTTACCTGACCATAGACAGACAGAAAGGATATACCATGTCAACATGATGAAGCTATATGCAAATAGGGCTGGCATGGTGTTTGCAGTGTGTAGTCATGGGAGGGACAGATGAAGGAGACCCTTCTGGACTTGCTGGAAAAGAGTAAGTGAGTCCTCTGTGGAGGCAGTAAAATGGTCTCCCAGCTGACCCAGGGCCAGATCCAGAAAGTAAGGAGGTTTTAGCAGAATTTGCCACCTTATTTAGCGCCAAGCCAGGACTAACCCCTTAGTGACACACAACGTAGAAACAGGGACACAGACGCCCATATGGCAGATGGCATATCAGGTGTCAGAGGCTGTCCAAAAGGATATTAGCAGGGAAGTGGAGGAGATGCTGGATTTAGGGGTAATCCAGAGATCCCACAGTCCCTGGGCCTCACCCGTAGTCCTTGTACCCAAACCAGATGGCTCAACTTGTTTCTGCGTGGACTATCATGGACTGAATGCAGTCATGAAGTCAGACACCCACCCGCTACCCGGACAGATGAACTCCTGGACAAGTTGGGAGGGCAACCTACCTTAAGACCACTGACCTGACAAAAGGGTATTGGCAGATAGAGTTGATGGACAGAGCTAGGGAGAGGTCGGCCTTCATCAGTCCAATAGGCTTATTTGAGTTAAAAGTAATGCCTTTCAGAATGAAGAATGCCCCGCCACTTTACAAAGGTTGGTGAGCCAGGTGTTAAATGGTGCTGAGGAGTATGCTGTGGGGTATCTGGATGACATTGCCATATTTAGTACCAGCTGGGAGGAACACCTATTCCACCTTAGGGAACTGCTGGGCAGGATTCAGAGGGCTGGGCTCACTGTCAAAGCTGAGAAGTGCCAGGTGGCCATGGGAGAAGTGGTATACCTTGACATGTAGTAGGCCAGGGACAGCTCTGTCCTAACCAAATAAAAATAGAGGTAATCCAGGCATGGCCCAGACCAGAAACTCAGAAGCAGGTCAGGAGTTTTCTGGGACAGCAGGGTACTATAGAAAATTTGTACCCAATTACAGTGCCCTGGCTGCTCCCCTATCTGACCTGACAAAGAAAAGGATGCCCAAGAAAATTACCTGAGGCCCAGCCTGTGAGGAAGCCTTTTCAACTAAACGATGCACTGTGCAGTGCTCCTGTTTTGACAAGTCCTGACTATAGTAAAACCTTTATAGTTCAGATTGATGCCTCAGATGTGGGTATTGGTGCAGTACTGAGCCAGACATCCAATGAAGGGAGGGACCACCCAATAGCCTACCTGAGTAAAAAGTTACTTCCAGGAGCAGTCACACTCCATGGTGGAAAAGGAGTGTCTTGCCATAGTGTGGGCCCTAAAGAAATTGGAGCCATACTTGTATGGGCAGCATTTGTAGTGCAGACTGACTACAACCCCTAGTTTGGCTGACGAGATGGGGAAAACAATGGTCGATTACTAAGATGGGGTCTTGCTTTGCAAGGATATGATAAGACCATTCTACATACGGCTGGATCTACCAATCAGAACTCAGATGGGTTGTCCCATGTGTATGATGAGTGAACTAATTTGGAAAGCTCATCCAATGCAGGGGATAGACCCCAAATTCAGTCTAGGTGGGGAGAATTGTCACACTTGGACAGCTGGTTCTGATCCCTGTATCATTTTTTTTGTAAATATAAAAAGTATGATGGACTGTGTCAAGAGAAAATGCTGTCTTGCTGGAACTGACACATCAAACCCCCTTAGGATAAGTTCAAAGGACAGTACGTAGGTCAAAATACAGAGATCTGAGGTGCAATTAGCTTGTTAAATTTGCTTTGAAGCCCCAGAAATAAAATATCCATTCATGACACCCTCAGGGAACCTTTGATTTGCACTAGGTGTTATGAGAAAAGGGACATAGACCAGTGTTTTGGGTATCCTCCCAGGAAGCAGCTCATTTCATCAAAGATACCTTTGATTTCTGGTTATACCAGGTCCCAGACTAAATTAAGGAGTTCAATATACATTTGCTTGGAGAATACAGTGACTGACATCAAAAGAGACTTTTGATGTCTGGGGAAAAGCAGGGACAGACCAGTTTGGACCAGTCACATAAAAGAGGTGATTCTTTTAGGTCAGCTATTATATTTTTAAATATCTTAGTAGGAACTCCTGTGTTATAAAATATCAATTTTTATACAACAAGGTGGAGTTAGGTGACCTCAGAGAGAAGACCGCTCAAGACTGTTTTTAAACTACTGAGCAGACCTTAGGGGACACTTTCATATTTCTGACTGAGGCAGGAGGAACATCAAAGCACTGAAAGATTAAAGTAAGGATACCTTAGATAAAACCAGTCTGAGTGTTATTATTTGTAGGAATCTGCACTTTTAAACCTGTTTGTTTTAAGGCTGTATGTGTTGGGATATCTTGTTCTGTATTTTACTGTTTTCCTATGTTATCTATTTTAAAGTAAAGATATATTTTTAAAATGGCAACTACATGGTGTGCCTTGAAATTTCTTTTATATAAGTGAAGCTTTGAAGGTTATAGTTGACACTGTATATGAGCTTATTGTGATACCAAACTGGGAAATGGATAGAGTTTCTAGGTCTTGCACAGAGTTCTAAGGGTACATTTGCAGTACCTGATTAGGTGCCTGTAGGCAAAGATATCTGGCCCCTGAAGACAGAATTATCTGAGCCTGTTAATTGGGTAGGCTAACAAGAGGTTACCAGTTTGAATCTCTCCAGAACTTGAGACTAAGGTGACTCAAACCCACAAAACAGACAAGAGGGCTACCTTGTACTGTTCACAGTTCACAATTCTAACTCTGAGGTTGGCACTTTGGGAGTAGAGGCTGACCTGATGAGTGAATCTGTGACACTTACTTGTTCTAGGGGGTTTGATTAACAGTGATAATTTGGGGCAGAGGCTCCTGAGTGGGTCCTGGGAATGGGAGAAGATCATGACGTTTGTCTTATTGTAGTTAATTATTAGATACTGGAGGTGAGCCATTGTTCAATTTCATAGAAGGAGTGTTGGAGAGTTAGGTGGAGTTTAAGGGGTCAGGATCAGAAGTGAACAGGACGGCATCGTCTGCGTATAGGAGCAGGCTGCCGGGGCAGGCAGATGGGAGGGAGTTTAGGTATAGACTGAATAGCAGGACAAGAATGGAGTCCTGTGGGACTCCAGAGTGGATTGGGAGGTTAGGGATGGGATGGTGCCAACCCTGACCAGTTGTGTTCTACCAGAGAGATAGCTGGTGATCCAGCTCATGGCATCATTGGAGAAGCCACTGTAGGTGAGGTGTTCAGTAAAAGGGCATGGTTGATGGTATCAAAATGCCTTGAGAGGTCCACACCTGTGATGTGGCCATGGTCCAGGCTGAGTGGACATGAGAGGTGAATTCAAGGAGGGCAGTGGTGGTACTATGACCCTTTCAGAAGCCGTGTTGCTGGTTGCCTAGAAGGTAATATTTAGTATGGTGGTCAGTCAGTTCATCAGCGACTATGCACTCTAGTACTTTATGGTGGGGGTAGAATGGAGATGGGGCAGTAACTGTTAGTGGATGTGCTGTCCCACTCTTATGGATGGGTGTGATGGAAGCCGATTTCCAATGGGAGGAATTTCCCATGACAGAGGGAGCAGTTGAAAATGTGGGTGAGTGGGGCTAGGAACTCTGGGAGGGTGAGGCAGAGAAGTCTCAGGTCAAGGGAATCGTTACTATAGTAAGAGTGACTGGGGCATTGGCAAGATAGGACTTAGCTTCCTCTGAGGGAGTAGGAGACACGTAGACAGAGTGTGGAGCAAAGGGTGGATGGGGTTGATTCTTGCAGGCAGGGATCAAAAATTGGGGAGGACATGGCTGAGATCAGAGAAGGCAGAGTTTAGGCTATACTGAGGGGTCTGAGGAGAGGTTACTATCTATTAACATTTGGTCTGGGGCAGATTTGGGACTTTGCCACAGAGTTCCTTAATATTATTCCAAATTTATGTCCAGTGCTCCAGGTGAAGGTTAAGGTGGCTTTGTAATAATCTGCTTTGGCGGTGTGTATGGCCCATGTGCATTTATTCTGGGCCTCCTATACCGTTGCCTGTCCGTGAGCCACTGTATCTTATTAGCTAGGTGCCATAGAGTGTCACGCTGCCATAGTAGGCCCAGGAGGTGGTCCAAGAACCATGGGGCATGGTTACCTTTGGACATACTCTTGGTGAGGGGGTGAACTTGTCACAGGCGGCATTGAATGTGGTGATAAATAGATCAAGAGCATGAAGGTCTGGGTCGAGGGTGTGTGTTAGGGGTGTCCAGTCCTGGTCTCTGAGGTGGGCCTTGAGTTGAGCTAGTTTACCAGACCCAAGTTTATGTTGTGAGGTAATTTTAGGTGGGATTTTGGGGCAGTGCAAGACCAGTTGCAGAGTACCGGAGAGGGGTCACTTAGTGCATCAGGAGTACTATGGTGCTGGTTATTTTGTGGGGGTGGTTTGTGAAGACTAGGTCTAGTAGAGAGGATGTCCCTGTGGGTGTTAATCTGGGTGGGGTTGTGACTACCTGCAGAGATTGAGCGCAGCAGCCTCAATAATGAATGGGGTGGCTGTCTTGGCCAGCTAATTTATGTTGAAGTCACCCATGAGTATTTTTTCATGCTGTGGAGGAAGAGTAGAGAGATAGGACAGAATGGCTTGGAAGGCTTGCTTCTGGTCCCAGGGAGGACGAGGCAGTAGTGAGGAGGACATTATTGCTATACACTTTACTTTCTAAAATACACATCTGTGTCCTTGTAATAATTATGATATATGATTTGGCATTGCCATCTTCTGATGATTTGTATTATTACACAGCTATGTACAAACTGTACCTCTTTGTTTCTACAAAGTGATGACTACTACAGAGTTGTATAATGTTATCTTGGACTGAAGAGCCACCTCTAATTTAGCCAATAGGGCTCATCTCTGTAACTAGAAATGTTCCTTTCTTACAGTAACGATGGTAATTGTCGTAGGAATATAATGTAAGACATTATGTCTTCAACCTCGAAGACCCCAGGAGACATGGAGATTCCTCAAGGTATAGGAGTGCTTAGCATTGGCTCTCAGTTCCTGTTGGTAAGAACTGCTCAGAGCAGCTGTGATTTTCCTTTTGGTAGTAATAAACAAGCTTTATTACTCTTATGCAATGTGTCTGTGATTCCTTGCATGCCCATTATTACCAAGAATCTGAGGTGAGGTTTAGACCTCCTGACAGTGGATCCCACTCTACCGCATTCATGCATGATAGATGCCAAAGCACCCAGTTTACATGGTGCTTTGGCATCGCATATGGCCCAATATGGAAAGTTTCAAGAACAGCTTGTGCAGTTTCTGAAATCTGCATATATTATTATTACAATAATGTCTAAATTTTTCCTATACTTAATGCACATATTTTTGCTCTCACCTACAGCCATAGACTGCACAGAATTGTTTGCCAGCCTTTCAGATTAGAAGTGTCAGAGCCATGGCAGTGCCATTCAAATGTTTCATGAAATGATATTGCATACTTCTAGATTTAAAAGTTAAAACATTTTTTCTGAGTTTGTTCAGTAGGGTTTTGGATGCTGCTACACGACTTGAAAATTTGTGGTTGCAAGATCTTTTGCTTTCTCACAAACTGCTTTTACACCCTCTCCAAATGAGTCATAACAGCTGCCATTTTATTTCCTGAAAATTAAACATGGAAAATACATAAACTATGTTTTTTTTTAAAACACAAAAACCTGAACCCAGCTAAACGTGACCAGTTTGGCAAGATTCTGGTGTTTGATTTTTAAAACAATGGCCAGAAATATTCTTTCTGGGCACCCCAAAATACAGGCAGTGCAGTTTAGTTAGAGGAGCCATTCATTCACATTCACTGTATAAGAACAGCAGGACTTTCTTGGCATCTGCAGCCACAGATGGAGATGTGCTGCTGACTTGCATTCCTGCAGTGAGCCGGCAATCTTTCTCTCTCAATATCTGTTTGTCTGTCTGTCTGTCTGTCTGTCTATCTATCTATCTATCTGTCTATCTATCTCTCTGTCTTTCTATCTGTCTGTCTGTCTATCTATCTATCTATCTATCTATCTATCTATCTATCTATCTATCTATCTCTCTGTCTGTCTATCTATCTGTCTATCTATCTATCTATCGATCTATCGATCTATATCTGCTTATTTATTTGTTTATATTTTATTCTTCCCCTCTCAACTCAGCCAGCCAGGCCTCCCTCATGTTTTGCCTCAATAGTGTATAATTATATTTATAAGAAAAACAGATGGGGTGCCCACTTCAGTATCACTTGCCCAACCCTCTCGCTCAGGTTGTCCCCCATTCTCAGGTGATAACATGGGGTGCTCATCCCCTGTGCCACTGTAGACTAATAGCAGTCACTGGGATGGCCAGCTTCAGCTTTCTGATCCAGATTAATGGTAAAACTGCAAAAAAAAAACAATCCTTGATGTCTTTATTTTGTTTTAACATTAACCTGTAAAAAGAAAATGGTCCACCAATCTGACCCTCCCAGACCTCCACCAACTCCATTATGACCCCCACTTAGCACCCACCACCCCACATACCCTCACTCACCTGATCATGTCCCACAATGTAGATCCCGCCCAGCTGAAGACACATCTTGATGCTGGAACCAGCAAAGTATATGAGAAAATAAGGTATATATAAGAAACTATAAGAAAATATAAGACAACTCCGCACTGGTCGGATGTGTGGCAGTTGGGATTTAATGCTAAGAAGTGCAAGGTCATGCATCTCAGAGGCAAACCCCAGGACCAGCTCTTGCTGGGTGGAGTAGGTATCTATTTTGGAGAAAGAGAAAGACCTAGGGTACTAGTCACAGGAACATAAAGGTATCAGCACAGTGCTGGAGGGCAGCAGCAAGGGCCACTCAAATGCTGGGGTGCATTGCCAGGGTATCATATCTAGAAGGGAGGAGGTCATCCTGCCACTGTGACGGATCACTAGTGAGGCTACACTTGGAGTACTGTGTGCAGTTCTGGTGCCTTTACCTAATAAAGGACATAATGCCACTGGGGGCAGCATAGAGTGACAAAAGGCGATCCTGGGTCTGGGGATAAACTCTAGGAGGAAAGCTTGAGAGAGCTCAACACATATTCCTGGATTATAGAAAGGAGGGGGACATGATAGAGACTTTCAAATACATGAAAGGCATTAACAGGGTCAAACCTTGAGGATTGTTCTGTATAAAGGGAGGTAGGGTCATGAGGGGGCACAGTTTGAAACTGGAAGGGTAGATTCAGGAGGTAGATGAGGAAGCACTACTTTATGGAGAGGGTGGTGGCTGGGTGGAATGAACTGCTGGGGAGTTGATTGCAGTGAAGACAGTGGACAGTTTTAAAATGGGATAGGATAGAGTCAAATGGAGGGCAAGTACAGATAACAACATGGGGAATCCAGGGATGAGGATGATGGAAAGGAATGGGGAGGCAGTTGCAGTAAAAGTAGACTGCAAGCTGCACACTTGGGCAGATTTGATAGACCTATTGGCCTTTTTCTGATGGCATTTTTGTATGTTCATATGTAATGTAAGTTTGGTTTAATGTATTTCAATGGGGTTTGAATTTTACTCATAACTTTGTCATTTTCAATTATTTTACACCAGATCTTCAACATGGCCTCTTAAGGACCCCACCTTATGAACAAAGTGGTGGGATTTTTCAAATCTGGCCCAAAAGTGATTTTGTCATCACTACATAAAATAAGCTTTTGGTAGGATTTGAAAATGTTCACCTACCAGGTTCAAGGGTTCATAAGAAGATTTTGTTGAAAATTTGGTGTAAAACCACCAATGACTAGGTTAGGAGTGAATGTTGAAATATTTCAACATTCACTCTTAACTTTGCTAATTATCAATATTTTGACTGCAAATTTTCAACACAGCCATTTTTTCACACCACATCATAAACATGACAGGTGTCAGTTTTCAAATCCTGGATAAGATGTGTTTTGCACATGTGAAAATTACATTTAGACCAGTATTTTATTAATTCCACTTGTCATGTTTATAAAGTGGGCCTCAGATTGACTATCTTGATAATTTAGGGTCAAAATTAAAATAAATAATAATGAGTATTAATAGATATAGTGTGTAGTAACAGCCTTTACACCAGTGGGTAATGCTTTGTGATCATGTGCCAGTTAGTTGAGTTTGGGGGTGAGCTCAGTGACCCAGCTGGATTGGCTGGGGGTGGTGTTGTCTTGTAACACCACCTTCTGGCCTAGAAAGGTGAGGTGCAGGGTTGTCTGCAGGACAGGGAGGTGCAGGGTTACCGCATGGGACCGAGGAGCACTTGGATGACAGTGGGCTCAGGGTGGGTTAGGAGCGGTCAGGCAGAGGCACTTCCCAGATCCTATTCCACTCAAGAACTCATATGCCACACTAGCAAATGGGGACAACCAAACAGAGGTACCCAGAGAAGTGGTAGGAAAGGATGGAGGTTAGCCAAGAGGTGACCTCCACGGGGAAAGCAGTGGACCCCAGAGGAGGAGGAGGAAGTGAATCCTGGTGGGGACTCCATCATAAGAGGGATGCAGCTAGGAACACAGGAAGGGAGGACAGGGAGGTGAGGTGCCTACCAGGTGCCATGGCATAGAGGATGGAAGGAAGATCCTGGGGATCACTGAGAAGGCAAGACAGGAGCATGAGCTGGATGTCATTATCCACCTGGGTACTAATGACCTGGCAAATGGAAGCCAAAGGAAGTTCAGGAAGAGTTTAGGAAATTGGGGAGGGTCTCTTAGCAGTAGCTACAGTACTTCTGTCACTTTCTCTGAAGTACTACCTATGAGAGGCAAGGGAGAGTAGGGGTGCATGCACCAGGAACTTTAACTCATGGTTGAAGAACTGGTGCTGTGAGGAAGGGTTTGGATTCATTGGTGACTGGGGACCCACCTGGAGGATGGAGGTTTGTTCAAGCCTGACGACCTGCATCCATCCTGGAGGAATCAAGCACTCAATGACAAGTTCCTAAATGCTACATTGACAAGCATTTAAACTAGCAAATGTGGGTGGCAGGCCAGCAAGGAGGGTACCTACTTGCTTTCCCCCACAGCTAGCAGTGGAACCAGTGAACCAGAGGAGTGGCTATCTCTACAAAGCAGTATGCAAAAGATGGAGATTAGCACCCAAGAGGTGGATAAGCAGAAAAGGGCAAAATTCAGCAGAAGGGCAGACAGCAAGGAGAACCAGGGATAAAGGAAAACCAAGGAAGGGGCTGGAGTAGAACAGCAAAACAGTCTAGGGAGGTCAAATCATGGAAGTCATGTGCAAATGCCAGAAGCCATTGCAACAAGATGGAAGATCTGGAGGCTGTCATGGTGCAGTCAGACCTGGACATGTGTACATCACTGAAACCTGGTGTAATGATAATCACGACTGGAAGATGGCCATGCCCCAGCTACAACATATTCAGAAGAGAGACAGGGCAGGCAGGAAGGGAGGAGGAGTGGCACTGTATGTGAAAATGACATAAGGGCCACAGAGATCCAGGAGGAAAAAATGGGGAGAGATACTGTGGGTTAAGCTGGAAAGGAAAATGGGGCCAGCCATCTGCACAGGTGTGGTCTATAGACCACCAGCCCAGGAGGAAGAAACAGATAGGGAGCTGATGCTAGCCATTCAAAGGATGGCAGATAAGGGTGAGGTAGTACTGGTTGGAGACTTCAATATTCCAGACATGGACTGGAGCATCCCATCAGCAGCATCAACTAGAGCAGATTTATCCTGGAATCCTTCAGGGTGCCTTCTCAAGCAACTGGTCATGGAACCAACTCAGCAGAAGGCAATACTGGACCTTGTGCTCACAAACAGGGACAGTGTGATGGGGGTAACAGTGGGGAGCACCTAGAGAACAGTGACCACCAGTCATTGTGGTTTGAAATCACAGAAAGAGCAGAACCAAACCACAAAAACACGTATCCTGGATTTTAGGGGGCAGACTTTGGGAAAATGGGGAGATACTTGAAAGAGGCATTAAGGGGAATGGGGCAGGAATCAGGAGTTGAGGAACAGTGGGCAGTATTTAAAATGGGGATTACAAGAACAACAGAATTATGCATTAAGCAGGTTAGCAAGAGGAAAAGGAAGAGAGACCATTATGGTTTTCCAAAGAGGTAGCAAAGAAAGTGAAAGCCAAAATATTGCATTCAAGCAATACAAAAGACACATGCAGAAGGTGATAGGAGAAGTACCAGGAGAAGCAAAGGGAGGCAGGAGGTCAGTAAGGGAAGCCAAGCTCAGACAGAAGAACACATTGCAAAATCAGTGGGTAGAGGGACAAAACCTTTACAGGTACATAAGTGAAAAGAAAGGCAAAGGAGGATAGTGAGACTGAAGAGGGATGATGGGGCAGCGTGGAGGATGACAGCAGTAAAGCTGACATATTGAACAGGTATTTCTGCTCAGCCTTTAGAGGAAGAGGAGGGTAATGGGTCTGAAGGAGTATACAAGGGTAGAATGGCAGAAATGGACACAAGTCCCTTTACACGAGAAAGGGTCCTGAAGGAACTGGAAGTAATAAGAGTTGATAAAGCAATGGGGCCAGATGGGATGCACCCAGGGTCCTTAAAGAACTAAGAGAGGTGGTGGCTGAACCTCTGGCTATCCTGTTTAGCCAATCACTGGAAACAGGGAGGTACCCAAAGACTGGAGGACAGCAGATGTAGTCCCCTTATACAAAAGTGGGAACAAAGAGGAAGCAGGGAACTACAGACCAGTCAGCCTCACCTCAGTAGTGGGAAGATCATGGAAGCACTACTGAAGGAGAGATTGGTGAGCATCTGGTTGTCAATGGACCACAGGACTCAAGGTAGCATGGTTTCACTAGGTGGAGGTCATGTCAGACCAACCTCATTGAATTTTTGACTGGGTGACTAGGGAGGTGGATCATGGGAGGGCAGTGGACATGGCCTATCTGGACTTCAGCAAGGCCTTTGACGCTGTGCCACATAGAAGACTATTACACAAACTGGGGAATATGGGTGTGGGCAGGACAGTAGTGTGGTGGGTAGGTAACTGGCTGGGTGGCAGGACATAGAGGGTGGTGGTAAATGGCTGTCACTCCACAGAGGAAGAGTGACCAGTGGGTACTACAGGGATCAGTGCTGGGACCGGTCCTATTCAACATCTTCATCAGTGACATGACACAGGACCTAGAAGGCAGAATTTCACTGTTTGTTGATGACACAAAGCTCTGTAACAGAGTAGACACACCAGAGGGTGTAGACAGAATGAGAAGGGACCTGCAGAAACTTGAAGAATGGTCAGGGTTTGGCAGTTGAAATTCAATGCAAAGAAGTGCAAGATAATGCATATGGGGCACAAAACCCTGGCACAATATATCAGTTGCGGTGTGAGGAGATAGCATGCATCAAGCAGGAAAGGGATCTTGGGGTTATCATCTCTGATGACCTCAAGGTAGGGAAACAGTGTGACAAGGCAGCAGGTAAAGCAAATAGAATGCTGGGATGCATAGGCAGGGGCATCACCAGCAGGAAAAGGGAGGTCATAATTCCACTATACAAGACACTAGTGAGGCCCCACCTGGAGTACAGTGTACAGTTCTGTAGACCTTACCTATGTAAGGACATAGGCAGGGTACAGAAGGTTCAGAGGAGGGCAACAAAGATGGTGCATGGATTGCATCACAAGTCCTATGAAGACAGGTTGAAGGAACTGAACATGTACTCCCTGGAGGAGAGGAGGGAGAGAGGGATATGATAGAGACATACAAGTATCTTACAGGGAGGAACAGGGTGCAGGAATACACTATTTTTAAGCAAAAAGATGTTCCAGGACTAGATGGCATGGGTTGAAGTTGGAGGAGGACGATTCAGAGGAAATGTGAGGAAGAATTTCTTCACAGAATAGGTGGTGGACAAGTGAACACCTGCCAGAGGAAGTAGTGGGGCTGAAACAATCAAGGATTTAAGAATGCATGGGATAGACATAAAAGAATTCTGGAGGTCAGGGTAAGGGGCAACAGACTCTAGGAAAACATAAACTGAACTTACAGCTCAAATGGCAGACTTGGTGGGCCATAGGCCCTTATCTGCCAACACTGTCTATGTATCTATGTATCTATATAGTAAAGAGAAATCTCTTGTCATAGGGACCTGCACCACTACATCTGTGGGTGCCATAGAGCCCTGTGCATTGGCTGAGAAATGGATTCTTTGCTCTATATGTAAGGAGTCCCGCAGCCATGTGGTAGCTCTAGATGAAGACGCTCTGCTTCTGCAGTCAACAGACAGCCCCATGAATTCCTGGCATCCATCGCTGCACAGTAATGCAGGGCATGCAAGGTCTCACAGGGCCCTGCACCACAGTAGGTAAAGCAGAGTCTTACCTTGTACACGCCATGAGGGCTCTGTGTCTGAATCGTTTATGGAGGTCGAAAGGGACCTGCGTGAATGAGGTTATGATGTCATTATTCTAAAAGAAAGGAGATTCTTTGCAAAAACATGTTAATGCACCATTTAGGGTTCAAGTTAAACCCACAAAAGTAGAGGAATTTGGTGTTAGGATTTCCAACCCTAAATCCCCACCCCAACCACAAGCAGCTAAAGGAAAAACATTAGAGTTTTGAGTCTTGGTGAATCAGAGTCAGTTGTAGGGGTCTTCTTTGGGGTTTAATACCCTTCTCCTCCCCTGAGTAACAAGCAGCGAGACATACTTCTCTACCTTTGATGAGTGTATCACTATGAGGTGCTGGCTTGGAGCTGTACCTTGTTCTTCACATTGGAGGCTATGGGCTGGAGGGGAGGTGATCATTAGTATTAATAACCCCAAGGAGGACCCCACCACTGATTCGCCAAGACTCTGGAGATGCAAAATCATTTTTATTTTACTTTTGCTGCTGGGATGGGGGGGTTAAGGTTGGAAAACCTAATGCCTAATTTCCTCTTTCTTTGTTGCATTAACTTGAACCCAGACTGGTGCATTAATGCAGTTCTTATAAAGAATATATATATTTGATATATGTGGTTTTGGGAAAATTGAAAACACATAAAAATGAAGAATTTGAAAAAAATAAACTGGGGTGTTAGGGTTTGGAACTCTAATGTCACATTTCCTTACTTTTGTTGCATTAACTTGAGCCCTAACTGGTGCATTAATGTAGTTGTTTGCAAAGAATAAATATGTGGTTTGTGAGAAATTGAAAATACATAAAAAAATGAAGAATTTTGAAAAAATTAACTCATAAATCTAGCTAAACAGGACCTTTTAAGCAACATCATATTGTTTATTTTCCCCAACATGAGCTAGAAATACCTTTTGGCACTTTAACTGTCATTTTACTGTAGTGGCTGATTTATGTGAAGACTTGTCTAGTAGGCACAAACTACTGTTAAACTACAAAAACCGAGGTCATGTTATTCAACAGTTCTCACAATAAACATAAAGCCCACCAGCTAACAATTCAGAATAATGTGTACATCCCACTAGAACAGGCACAGCATTTCAGGTATCTCAGGGTCACCATTGACAGCACCCTATCATAGACACACCACATTGAAAGCGTTGCCAGTAGTCAACCTACACATGGGGCTGCTGTATAGATACAAACATTGTTTGACCTCTGAGGCCCTGAAAGCAGCTGTTCAAATCTCGATCATCTCCATTGTTGACTATGATCTGGTAGTCTATGGTGCAGCTACTGACACCACACTGAGGTGGATCTCAACAACATTAAACAAAGCCTGCACACTCAGCAATGGCTAACACCAACTAACACACACATGTGATCTTTATCGTCAGATTGAGTGGCTCCACCTGAAAGGTAGCATCAAATATTAAACCTGCCTACTAGCTAAAAACTAGCCTTGGGCTCACCCCACAGGAAGTGCAGAAATTCCTAAGCCTCTCTTGTAACCCTCGCCACATGAGAGAGTCAAATAGCCAACCTTTCCTAGTCCCAATTTGCCACACTGCACATAGACAAAGATCCTTCACCTATTGAGCCCCATCTTGGCTTAATTCCTTACACAGTGATGCCGTTACTGAACCCAAATTGGGACCCTTAAGCATAAGCTCCACCAGATACTTATAGCACAAAGCTGGCCCCTGTTGAGAGCACCATGGAACCTTAAAACCTCCTCTAGCACTTTTAGGTGTCCCTGCCACTGAAACTACACTTGGACTGTCCTGCCCCACCATTTCCCACCCCCACTTCCTTATCTCTCCTGTTCCCCTTGCTTCTCTCCCCAGCTCTTCTCTTCTCCTTCTCTCTCTGCTACCAAACCTCTAATGCTCCTCCTACTTCTCTTGCATCCAACCTGAACTAAATTCTGCCACTATACCCTCTCCCTATGCCTTCCTGTTATACATTTGACAAAGCCCACCTCAGCTGATTCTCTTTTGTCTACCCCTCTTATGCGCACCTGATCTTCTCACCCCCTCCTCTCTCCACTCTCTGACAATGCCTCCTCTGGCTGACTTTCACACTGTCCTTCCCTCTTTGTAAAGCTAGTAAACATGATTATGTAACCTTGATTGAATTGCTATGTAACCTGTTTGTATTGAATCCTTTGGATACTGTATTGCCATAATCTGTATTTTAAGTTTATTTTGTTTACTCTTCAATATGTGTCATCAATTGTGTTATCATATAGGTCACTTGTCCTGTTTCCAATACTGATGTGGAACCTTTGTAAAAGAGCCCTTGGCTCAAAGGTGTATTTAATACAAGATGTTAATAAATAAATCAATAAATATGTACGTGAGCTAAAAATGTATGTCACATTTAAGTGTGACATAAATTTATGTGTTGTACATTTTAGTGTCACACTTAAATGTGCAACACTGAATGTGCAACAGGAAAACTATTTTTGGGAACTAGTTTATTTGTTTATTTGTTTATCAAGTCTAGGATTACAAATACCTTTGAGCTTTGGCTCTTTGCAATGGTCCCACGTCAGAGAAATACAAATTATGGGGAACATCAAGACAGACTTTACAATAATGTGGACATTGCAAACAGAGTACAGATTAATACAATTCAAGGGTAGCATTGTAACAAGGCAGCCAGTGGCATTTGTCAGAGAAAATAGACAACAGATAAGAAGTGCCAGAGTCATAGGGAGAGGGAAGAGGGGAGGGGGAGAAGGAATGTAGGAAGGGTGGGAGAGGGTGAAAGTGCAGTATTGGGTATACTAAGATGTGAGGGTAGAACCCAGTGAGGAGGGGAGGGGGGACAACTAGAGCAGAAGGGGAAGTGAGAAGCAAGGTTGTTGGGCAGTCACAGGAGCCGTTGGTAGTGAGATAGTCCTGGAGCCTAGTTTTAAACATACCAATTTTAGGGGCAGAGGAGATGGTTGGGTTGAGGCCATTGAGCCAGAGTGGAGCTCAATAAGCAAAGAGCATTGTCCCAGTGAAGTGTGACAGTGGGGGACTTTCAGTAGCTGTAGCATGGATCTCCTAAGGCACCATTTGTTAATTCGGTGTTGTAACAGAGTTGAGACCCCAGAAGGTGCAAGGCCAAGGTAGATTTTTTCACCATGGAGCAGGTGAGAAACTATGCTGTTTGATAGTTGGAGCCAGCCGGTCTGAGTGTACAGGTCACATGTATGGATGAGACGGTGAGCACCAGTGATGAGCAAACATGCTTTATTTAAGGCAGTTGAGAGGCTTTTAAGGGTTGTGGTTGTGGCCGAGCCATAAATCATGAGACCATAGTCTATTACAGAGATCACAGAGCTCAGGACTGCAACCTTCAAAGCTTCTGGATGTGAGGTGGTCTGTGTTTGTAGAGGAGACCAAGCCATGTATTAGCATCTCTAGCTACATTATCTACATGAAGTCCATAGAAGAGATTAGGGTCAAGCTGTATCCCTAAGTATTTGAAGGACACCACCTGATCTAGAGTGCTCCTGGGTGGTGGACATAGCCAAGTGGTGTAGCTTGTGTGGGTTATGAGAGCTGCAGAAGAGCATAGATTTGGTTTTCTTGTCATTGAGGATCAGTTTATGATTAAGAAACCATGTCTCTACAGAACTGAAACCAAGTTGAAGGTTGTTTTGAAGAGTTGCAGGATCTTTGTGAGTGGACAATACAACAGCATCATCGGCATATAGTATGATCTGCTCAGAGCAATGGTAAGGGAGGAGTTTAAGAAAAGGCTAAAAGGAGGTGGCCCAGTATGGATCCCTGTGAGACACCCGAGTGAACAGGCAGGGTGTTAGAAAGAGCATCCGCAATTTTTACTTCTCTGTGACTGGTTTTCTAAGTAGCTTTTAAACCAGAGAGAAGAGTCCGTGATAGTCCGGCATTCAGTAGTTGGTGTATTAGTAGTCCATGGTGTACTGTATCGAAGGCCTTGGAGAGGAATGACAAAACGGCCCCTGTGAGAAGGCCGTTGTCAAGGGATGTGCAAAGCTTTGTGCAAAGCTCCAGTGAACTCCAAGAAGGGCTGTGGTGGTGCTGTGACCTTTCTGGAAGCCGTGTTGTTGTGGACAAGGTATATTGTATTTATCCAAGTGGTCGGTAAGTTGATCAGCTACAATGATTTTCACTAGGTGAAAATAGAGTCTGCACAATAGTGCCAACCAAAACTACACATGCTTAGCAGCACAACCCAGGACAGCGTGACAATGTGTGTGCTATTTCTGCACCCCACACTAAATATAACAAACTCTGGGGCTGGCAGCAGAGAACAAATGGCAATGCCAGGAGAATGCATGGCATACAAATTGCCAATGCACTGTAAGAGTTTGCACTTTTTGGGACTTGCTTTTGCAGGGTTTGACCCCAGACAATTATACAGGCGCTATGTTGACTAGATACCAAATTTTTGTGCTCCTCACATACTTTTACTCATAACTTGACTGTTTTACAATATTTTAGTACCACATTTGAATATTCTGTTGACATGACCCTACCTCATGAAAAGGATGGCGATCATTTTCAAGCACAGGTCAAAAGATGATTTTGAAATGTGACATACATTTGAGACACATACATTTATCTGTCACACATTTTGGTGTCTAACATGCTTTTACTCAAAATTTGGCCATTTTATAGTATTTTAGTCCAAAATGTTAAATATTCTGTTTACATGACTCTACCTCATAAAAATGATGGTGCTGTTTACACAGCCTACCTCATTAACGTGGATGGTGGGAATTTCCAAGTACAGGTCAAAGATGATTTCACTGTGGTTCTGCAAAACCAACTTTGGGTGGATTTAACACATTACAGTGACCATGTTGATGACATGGGATCAAATAATTTTGTAACACACATTTAAGTGTAACACTAAAGTGCAACACAATAAATGTGCAACATTAACATTTTATATTTGCATCAAAATGGAATTCTTAGGCCACACTAAATGTGGATGGACTCTTCCTGGGCCCTGTACATCTGAATCTGTGCAAAGAAAATTAATTGCAGAAATATGCATTAATGCACCAGTTAGGGTTCCACTTAATGCCACAAAAGTAGGAATGTGGCATTAGGGTTTCCACCCTAACCTCCCTTCCAAGAAGTGAAAGGACAAGACCACACAAGCAACCACAAACAGCAATCATTATGTAAGACAAGCAACATACAACTGTTTCCAGATGGCACAAATGCACTAGCACTAATGTGTTACCTTTGTGGATATGTATCTGTGGCATGTACACTTGAAGACTTACACATGCATTTCTGGCTGCAGAAAGAAATCCACAATGCTCAAATCAGAACATAACTTCTATTATATCTGCAGAAGTACTGGCTCCTGCAGCAACAGGTACACATGCATGATACCACAATTGCACCATTTCTTTTGTCTACAGAAGAACAAGCCCATATAGAGTCCTCCCTTCTGTAGCCACAGGTACTCATGCACACTGTAAGAAACATACAAACATAGACTTTGCCAGCAGATAAATACTGCTTGGCCCAACTAGTCTGCCCATTTTTCTTTCCTATATAATCATCACAGATCCTACTTTATCTCTGGCCCATTCACTCACTCACTCACTCACTTGTCCTTCTCTTTCCCTAAGAATTCTCTATGCTTATCCAATGGATTCTTGAACCCTACCACTGGTTTTGCCTCCATCACCTCCACTGGAAGACTGTTCCAGGAATTCACCACTCTTTCTGTGAAGAAGTACTTCCTCACATCTCTCTGAAATCTATCCCAGTCCAGCTTCTTATCATGCCCCCTTGTCCTTGGGCATCTTTTTTCTGAAAATACTTACCTCTTGCACCTTATTTACCGCTGTTAGGTAGTTAAAGGTCTCTTACATATCCAATCTCTTTCTCCTCTTTTCAGGGTATACATATTTAGGTCCTTAAGTTTCCCCTCATAGGGCTTCTGATGCAGATCATGTACTATTTTAGTTGCCCTCCTTTGGACTGCCTTCACTCTGCCTGTGGTCTCCAGAACTGGACACACTGTACTCTGGGTGGGGTCTTACTAGTGATCTATACAGAGGCCATACCACCTCCTTCATTCAGCTGGTGATACCCCTCCCTATACACTGCAGTATCTCAATAGCCCTCACAGCTGCCTTGTCACACTGTCTGGCCAACTTTGGGCATCTAATATGATTAACCCTTGGTCTCTTTCCTTCTTGGTGATCATTGGTACCATTCCTCCTATTTTATACTCTGCCACTATGTTTCTGTGCCCTAAGTGCATTACTTTGCACTTTTTTGCGTTGAAACCCAGCTGCCATCAGGTCGGCCTAGTGTAGAGGCCTGAGGCAGTGATGCCTGCACTTCCTGCCATGTCAGTGACCATGTTCATAGTGCAATGGTCACTGGGGTTTACAGGAGAGAGAGGATTGAGCATCTGAGACAGCTCTGCTTCCTCTTCTGAGGAGGGTGGGGATGGTGTGTGCTGTGACTGGCCTAGTGGTGGCTGGGGCCAGCACAATAAGCTCACACAAGGGGGAAGAGCTAGCCAAGGCTGCCAGTGTGCCATGTATGGAAGCACATGGGCTCAGCCATTGGCATCATTGCATGCCTTGGCTCCATGCTCAGGGTGGCAGGACAAAAACTGGAGAAGGAGAGGAGAAAATAAGCCAACTGGGGGATGAAGCCAGTCTCCCACTGCACCTGGTCAGCTGGCACCTCAATTAGTGAGAGGCGATGGCCAGCATGTCACCCGTGGAGGTGATGGGGCCAGTCTGCAGGGATAAATAATAACTAAACAAAAGGAAAAAAAAGAAGCCCAGTTCCCTTGACCACTCCTTGAGTTTTTCTGAAGTCTCTGCTCATCCTTTCTACCTCCCTGGTGTGCCCAACCAATTGCAGATGTTGGTATAATCCTCAAAGAGGCAGACCTTCCCTTCCAGCTCCTCTGCAATGTCACTTATAAAGACATTAGAAAGGACCAGTCCCAGGACTGATCACTGGGGTGGCCAGTGGTAATCCTCTTTTCTGCTGCATGAACTCTGTTTACCAACACCTTCTTTTGCCTATCGCCTAACCAATTTCTTACTCAGTTTACCACCTTTGGACTCTCTGTTAACAGTTTGTTCATTAGCCTCCTATAGAATGGTGGTGAAAGACTTACTGATATCTAAGAAGCCATGTTTACCACTCCATCCTGTTTTAATTATTTGGTCACCCAGCCAAAGAAATCTAGAACATTCATTTGACATGACCCTTCCCCTCCAAATTGATGGTCCTTAGGTCTTGTAATGCACTGAATTCATAATATTCTACCTCCTTTCCTTCAGCGGTGACTCCACTAACTTTCCATCATCAATGTCAGGTAGACTGGCCTATAATTGCCAGCCTCTTCCCTGCTATCACTTTTGTGAAGTGGACTACATCTGCCCTCCTCCAATCCTCAGGAACCACCCTTCTTTCCAAAGTGCTGCTAAATAGCACTGTCAGAGGTGCAACCAGTACCTCCCTGAGCTCCCTCAATACCCTTGGATGCATCTCATCTGGTTCCATTGCTTTGTCCACTTTCAGATTAGCAAGTCCCTTCAGGGCACTCTCCTCTGAAAATGAACTAGTGTCCTCATCCCTCCCTCCCTTCTTCATTCCCTCCAATGCTCATGTTACCTCTTTTGTGGCCCTTCCCATTCTTCTTCCTCTGTGAACACTTAACAAAAGTATTTGATCAGGATGTCTGCCTTTTCCTAGTCTCCCTTTGCACTGTCTTACCCTTCTCTTTTATTAACATACTAACATACTATTTGCCAGCAGATTAGGCCTTATGGTCTATCGAGTCTGCTCGAACCTGGATCCTTAGTTGGGTGCCGAGACCTCCCATCCCTTGTGCTCCAGAAACCCCTATCCATCCCCACCCCCGGGACAGGCCATCATCTGATACATCCACTTTCTGTGTCTGTCCCACCCTCTCTTAAAGCCCTCCACTGTGGATCTCTGAACCAGCTCACCAGGCAGAGCATTCCAGGGTCCACCACCCTCTCAGTGAAAACCTCCTCCTCTTTCCCCTCACCTTCCACCTTCCAACTTCAAACCATGCCCTCTGGTGATGCCTCCCTGCTTTAGTCTAAAGATCCCTCCATGTTTACCCTATTTATTCCTTGAGGTCTTGAAGACCTCAATCATGTCCCCCCTGTCTCTCTCTCCTCCAATGAAACAGGCAGAGCTCCTCAATGTCTGTCCTCGTAAGTCAAATCCTAGCCCTCGTATCATCTTTGTTGCCCTCCTCTGTACCCTCCAGGAGCTGTATGTCCTCTTCAAGTGTGGTCTCCAGTACTGTACACAGTACTCAAGGTGTGGTCTAACCAGTCCATTGTACAGTGGCAGAATCACTTCCTTGCTCCTAGAGGTGATCCCTCATGGTGCATCCCAACATCCTGTTTGCCTTGCTAGCTGCTCTCCTGCACTGCTCAGAGTTATTCATACATGTATCCACCATGACCCCTAGGTCTTTTCCCTGTTGAGGCTTCCAGCACCTCCCTCCCAGGGTGTACCTGTGTTTAGGGTTTCCCGACCAAGATGCAACACCTTGCACTTGGTGATATTGAATTAATTCATGTGTGAGCCCAGCTTTCCAGGGTGTCCAGGTCCTTTGCAGGGCCAACCTCTCCTCTCCCTCAACTATTGCTCCCATCTTGGAGTCATCCACGAAGAGACTCATTTCACACCCTATACCATCCCTGATGTCCGATAGGTATACATTAAACAGGATTGGACCCAGGACCGAGCCCTGTGGTACCCCACTACAACCTCTGTAGGGTTCGAGAGCTCCCCACAGACCACTACTCTCTGAGTGCATCCAGCTATCCAGTTTTCAATCCATCTGACCATCAAAGGGCCTACCCTAACCCCATCAGTTTCTCCACCAGACCATTAGGGGACAGAGTCAAACGCCTGCAGAAGTCCAAGAATAATACATCCACAGGCTTACCCTGTCCAGTTCTGATGTTACCCATTCATAGAACTCCACAAGGTTGGTTTGACATGATCTACCTGGCACAAACCCATGCTGCCGACTATCCAGACCTCCCACCTCCCCCAAGTAAACCCCCAATCGCCTTTAGTATACTCTCCATTAATTTTCCCACCACCGAGGTTAAACTGATGGGTCTATAGTTTCCTGGTACTTCCTTCGACCCCCTCTATGGATTGGTACCACATGTGCCTCTCGCCAATCCCTAGGTACCTCTCCTGTCTCAAGTGACCTGTTAAAGCTCTACCAGGTGCAGCCAGTATGTCCGCAATTCCCATAGTACTCGGATGAATGCCATCTGGCCCAGGAGATTTGTCTTTCTTTAGGGCCTTGAGGGCAACCACACCTTTGGTGGGATGACATCATCCATCCTCCACCTTACTGGTCTTTTATCCTTATCCAGATGTGACACCCTGGGTACCTTTCCTCCCTTTGCTCCATTTCTGTTGCTCCCTGATCCCACTCCCCTGCCACTTCTATCCCTTTGTGCCTTGCTTTGTAGATAACCCATCCTCCCTAGTGAACACAGAGGCAAAGTACTGTAAATACCTCTGCCTGGTCCCTCGCCTCTTCCACCCACCTCCTTCTGATCTCAATCTGCTGAGATGGCTCTTAGTTTTTCTCCCTCCCCATGTACTGAAGAACCCTTTCCTCCATGTATTCCTGTGCCAGTTGCTCTTTTACTGACTTTGCTCCTCACCATACGGGTGACTTTTCTAGATGCAAGCTGGTACATTTCTTATCCCTATCCTCTTGTTGTTTTATATTTTTGTAAGCCGCCTCTTTTCTCTGACTGCTGCCTGACCTCACTGGACCACCAGTATGGTTTATGTGACCTTGCTCCCTCACGCTTCAACTTAGCGCAGATCCTGACTGCCTCATGAAGTCCCCATTTTATGACCTCCCATCTCCTTTCCACACTTGTCGTTGAGGTAATCCCTTCAAGTGATCCTTGAGAATATTTCCCATGCCCATAAAGTCTGCCCCTGAAGTCCACTGCCAGTTTCCTAGATCTCACCCCCACTCCCAATGCTTATTTGAAACCAGACAGTATTGTGGTCACTCCCAGTCAGGGGTCCTGTACCACCATGTCCCTTACCAGATCCCCATCTGCCAGAACCACATCCAGGACATGCCCCTCCTTGGGCTCCATCACATGCTGTGTTAAGAACACATCCTGAAGCCATCCAGCAGCCTCTGCTCCTTGGCCACCTTAGAGGACATGGTTCCCCAGTTTGTACCTGGCATATAAGGTCCCCATCAACACCACCTTCCCTTTTGGACCACACTGGGCAATGATGTTGTCCAGCAAACCATCCTCTAGAACATCACTCATCCCTGGGGCTATATGCTACTCCCAGCTTGACCTTATCTCCTGCTGGGGATCGTAAGGTGACCCATAAGGCCTCCACATTTCCCTCTGCTTCTTCTACCATAGCAATTTCTATGTCATCTCTAATGAACATAGCCACTCCACCCCTCTGCCCTCCTTTCTATCCTTCCTAAGCATAGTGTACCCCGCATACATTTAGGTCCCAGTCATGGTTTTTGTTGGCTCACGTTTCCTGACTGCCGCCACATCCACCCCTCGAACAGCATGGCCTGGAACTCTGGCAACTTGTTTCCCAAGCTCCTGGCATTTACTAACACTAACCCCACCCCTTATCCCTGATCCTTTTTGTCGAACCCCACCCAGATTCCTTATACTTCCATCCTCCCTGCTCCTCCTGAAACCTCCACCTCCAGTCTGTTTTCCTCCCCTTGGGCTTGAAGGCTACTCCCTCATCTGGAAGGGAGGCTTCTGGTCAGCCCCTCCTTATCCCTCCCCCTTACAAGTTTAAACCCCACCTTTCTTGTATGTAGTCAGCCATCCCCTGTTTAAGGACTTCCTTCCCTAATGGGGCAAGATGAAACCTGTCCTTGGCATATAGTCCCTTATCCTCCCAAACTCATTCCAGTTCCTAACACCCAACCCATTCTTCACCCCACTTCCTGAGCCATTCATTAACCTCTGTGAGCTTCATTTTTTTTCCACTGAGGCCTTTGGTACTGGCAATATCTCTGAAAAGGAAATGTTGCATCCATTATCCCGACAGACTCTGGCAAGTTCTTGGAACCTTGCTTGGATTTCCATAATGCTATTTCCTCTAGATCATTAGTTCCCAAATGCACCAGGAAATCCGTGTTTCTCCACAATCCCTAACCATTTCATACACTATGAACTTTGCTCTGTGCACTGTCAGCCCAGAGATACTCACTACCTTCACCTGGCTATGGCATCCATCCCCTGTCCCTCCCAATGGATACCCTTAATCATCGAGTCTCCCAGTAACAGAACCTTAACACCGCCATCATCCTTATGGTTACCTCAATATGCCCTCTCAGCCCTCCCACTTTATTCATGATCGCAATTTCATGGAGTCTTCCTGCCTTATTAGAGACCCCCTGTCACCCTCCCCTTTCTGCCTCCCTTGCTATTTTGCCCACTTAACTCAAACCCCTCTGAATAGGTGTCCCTTTAACCTCTCTTATCTGAACCATTTATCCTGGCCCTGATGGTTTCCCTTCCCCGCACCACCATCCCCCTTGCAATAGGTTCTGTTCCAGAGACCTCTGTGGGTCCCCTTTAGCTAGGGCCCCATCCTTGGTACTGACCTCCCTGCTGAAGGGGGCTCTCTCCCACCTCCTTGTCTCCCAGTTTCTCTCAATCATGCTCTCCTCCCTCATGTCTGGAATATGTTGCATCTCCCCATTTGCTTAACATATATGTTTCCCTTCTCCTCTGGGACTATGTCTATCCTTTCCATAGCTGTTCTGTGATGCCCTATGGGTATCTGACTCTCCCGGCCTCTGTATAAGTTTCCTCATTTCCACCAACCCTTCCTCCCCTCTAGGATGCTTAGTATCTCAAATTTATTGTGACACTCTATGTCAGCCTCCATCAAGTAACCCCGAGTTTCCTGACTGCATCTCTAAACTGACCCTCTTCTTCCTCTCTTGCACTGTTCACCTTAGGAGCTCCCTTCCCACAGTCTGCTGTTTTAGGCTTCCCACAACAGCCCCTCCTGACTCTTCCCTCCAGTCTCCTTGAATTCAGAATTTTCAACCTGTACGCTTTCCCTAGCATCAACTTCCTATCTAAGGGTCCTCTGTCCCTAATATCCCCTTCTACTTGCTGTAGCATAATGTCCTGTAATTTCAGAGCGTTGCCCCAGCCTCCCTCAGCCCCACCCTTCTGCTGCCCATATCCACACCCTTATCCTTGACACCCCCAGCTCCCACAGCTTACTCCTTAACCAATATACCTCACTCCTGATACAAGATAGCTGTCTACAGAGTGGGCAGCCTCCCTCTCTCAGGCCCAATTTAGAATTATTGCCATCCCACAGCCTGTGCAGCCTACAACCCTTCTGAAGATGCCTGCCATGGTGGAATATGCCACCCTGATTATCCCTCTGTTTATAATAGCACACCCTTTCTCAGTCCCTTTCCCTGGAGTACAGTTTCTCTCTATACTGACTGTAGTTATTTACAAACCCATTTCAACCCCACCAACAAAGTTCCTAGTCTCACAAACACATACAGTCCAGTATGTGTTCAGTCCCACTAACAGTGTGTGTAAGCAGACACCAGGTACCGTGATGATGTCACAGGCCCACCAACTCCTGTTGCTTCAAATTTCAGTCCCAAACAGAAATACTCAGCCCTTCAATCCCAACCCCAGTGGCTTTTCAGTATTTAAGAAAGCCTACAAAACAGGGTGGGTGGAGGCTCTTGCAAACACCAGGCAAACAACACATTTAAATTACCTTCTAATTTTCCTGCCAAACATCTATCCCCAAACCTACAATATCACAGCTCAAGTATCAGTTCAAATTCAAGGTAATAATTTTTAACACATAGAACTAATTTCACTTACAAACTATTCAAATATTTCAGTTTAAAACAAAATATAACTCCTGAGCTCTTTCTACCAACCTGTTGCTTAAGCTCCCAAGTGAACAGTTATTCTTATGATCCTACCTTGGGTCTTCCTCCTTGCCACATTTCTAAACAAATGTCTTGTCCCCTCTTCATCACTGCCACCACTTTGTAAGACATACACACATTTCTGGCTATAGAACTACAGATCCCAACAAGGGCTTCAGTTCTGCAGCTGCAGGTGTAAGACATAAACCCTGAGCTCAGGCTGCTGAAATTCCAGCCCCTGAAATCCATGATAGCCAAATAGCAACAATGCTTCTGTCAGTAGAAGTGAATACACCTGAAAGGACTATCTTTCAGCTGTAAGTGTGATACATACACACTGATTGTTTTGAGCAGAAGCATAAGCCCCATGGGGCCTATACTTTGTGATATTGCATATAGAAATCCATGATAACCAAATTGCAACATTACTTTTTGTCTTCAGAAATGCAGGCTCTTGTGTGGCCTGCACTCTGCAGCTGCAGGTATATGACATATACACTGACTTCTGTTTACAGAAGCACAGGTTCCTGTGGGGTCTGCACTTTGCTGCTGCACATAGAAACCATGATGCCCAAATTGCAACACTACTTTCATTTTCAGAAGCACATGCCCCTGTGAGACCAGGTGTTGCAGCCACATACTCATGCTCACCGTGAAGACATACAGACAAACTTGGCTCCAGAAGTAATCCACAAAGGTAGCACATTGGTGCTACTGCATTTGTGTTATCTGGAATTAGGTGTACATTGTTTATCTTACCTGATAATGGTTGGCTGTGGTTGTTTGTGTGGTCTTGTCCTTTTGTTGCTTGGGGTGGGGAGTTAGGTTGGAATTCTAGCATCACCTTTCCTTACTTTTGTGGCATTAAGCTGATCCCTAACTGGTATATTAATGCATGTATATATATATATATATATATTTTTATATATATGTATATATATATATATATATATATATATATATATATATACATATCTACTATATATATATATATAGTGAGGCACCTGCTATGATTAAAACATGCACTGAGCATCCTGAAAAATCTGCAGTGAGTGCTGTCTTTTCTTTTGTGAATATTATAGCTGGCAGCTTTGAGATAGCACCACTAAATCTGAGCACACCACTTTCCAGTTTAAATGTATATGTGTGTGTGTGTGTGTGTGCATATATATATATATTATAGGGGTGTGGTCATGCCTCCATAGTTAGGGTCAAGCAGGGCTTTCATTAAACCTCAAATGTTTTACTTTAATATCTTTTCAACTGTTCAACAGACTTGCACAGCATTTTCCATGCACGGTCTTGAGGGATAGCTCACTTGATGTGCCATGTTTTGTTCTGCTTGGATGTGTAGATTCTGAATGTGGATAGCAAAACAACAGAAAAAATGCTGTTTTTGCTTTTTGTTTTTGCATCATGCTGTGCCCAGACAGTTTGGAATTTTGTTTTGAAATTTTCAGGTAGAAAGGGCTTGGCCCACAGATGTGCCTTTCACTGGTTTGGTGAAAAATATTAATCTGCTCCAAAATTACTAAATTTTAAAATGTTGGTTTCTAATCATGCTCAGTACAGTCTTTAGGATAGATGTATGGAACAAAAAATAATTTGAGCCAAATAAAAAGCATCCTGTTTTTGTTTGTACTAATCCTTTTTGTGAGGAAAAATCCTTTCTTGTTTGCTCATCTCGTTTTCCATTTTTCCAAAAGAGAAAAATTGAAAACCCACAAATAAGACATTCTGCAAAGACACCAGCACATGTGTCTTGCTCATCAGGACTCTGTTAGGTGAATTCTGCATTTATCTCTTGGAAAATTACCCTGAAATTAGTTTTTTGTAATCATTTGAATCCTTTTTGTGACCCACTTATGCTTTTTTTTTTTGTGTCCTTTTTGTTCAAATGAAAAGTTATCCCTTGTCATGAAATAGGATTTCAGTAGTAGTTTTTATTCTTTTTCATTTGAAGGATCCTTTTGTTTGAAATTTTCATTCTAATGACAAAGGATCCCTTGACATGAAAAAGGATTTTGGACTTTTTTTATGCTTTTATTCAAGAGATTGTTTTTCATTTGATATTTTGTTCCAAAGAAAAGGATCCTTTGAAATGAAAATGGATTTGAACTTAGTTTTTTAATAATGATTTTAGCTTGGGAATGCTGTAACTGTCAATATTTGAAGTAAAGGGAAAATATATGTATCAAACAAAATGTCTTGAGGAGTACTACAGGAATATCTTACAATTCTGTCACCTAATAAACATTTGGGGATATTATACCAATAATAAAAATAATAAGATAATAGTAAATAAAAATAATAAAATAAAAATAATAAAACATTAAAATATGTAAAAGTGACTTGTAGCATAGGATTTAAAGTTTCAGTGAAGTCACTCTGTCATGGATCCCAGTATTTGGCCAAATCTCCAAGACACAGGCATGGGATGGGGCTATGTACTAATCTATTGAGGTGCTTGGTTTACCCTTATGCTGCTCATCTATCTTGTGGCATCCTCTCTGTTCACTTTCTTCTCTCTTCACCCTCTTTGACCACAGCAAGGTTCTGTTAGGTCTCTGTTATAGGGGCAACTGAAAGACAGTGGTGTGGCACAGCAGATCCAAACTGCTACCTAATGCACAGGTATAGCACTACAGCTCATACAGTCATATGTATGCATTTATGCAGGCATGGGAGTGCAGGGTCTAGAGGACCCTGTACTCCCACATGCAATTAGTGCACAGTTACACAATCTGAAAAAATTACAGATGGATGGAGCACAGGGTGCAGAGGGGCCTGCACTCCCACAGGCAAATAGGGATATGAACAATTACACTAGATCAAAAGTATGGATGGATGGATGAATGGGAGTGCTGGGCTTTTTGGGCCCTATGCACCCACAGGTAAATAAGGATATGATTATACTATCTTAAAAGTAAGGAAATTCATTGCAGAAAATTATGTTAATGCACTAGTTAGGATTAAAGTGAAAAATTAGGAAATGTGGTGGGGTTTCAACACAACACCTCCCCATCCTCATTTACAGGCAGCAAATCAGATGTAGGGTGTGTGCTCTTGGTGTTGTCAAACACGATGCTCGCCTTCTATTCTCATACACTGTACACATCTCAATGTATTTACTTATGGAACAGTGTAAGTGTTAGGCTTGACAACCCAAGACACACCCAATGCCTGATTTGTTGCCCATAGGGTTAGGTGGTGTTAGGTTGGAAACCCTAATGCCACATTTCCCTACTGTTTTACTTTAACACTAACTAGTGCATTAATGAGATTTTTTTTTTTGCAATGAATATATCTATATCTACACACACATACACACCTATATAGGGATAGATAGATAGATAGATAGATAGATAGATAGATAGATAGATAGATAGACAGAATGAATCATCATACAGTCGTGGTTGTCTGATTTAAAATGGTTTATTAAAGACTTGCATCTCAGCAGCACTCCAACTATGCCAAACATTTTGAGAACCTTATGCTCTTTCTCAAGATGTCCTTGAAGGCTTATACCTGTTATCTATTTAAATCAATCACTTAATGGTGCACAAATCCTTAGAGTATGATATGTATAGCAAACAAATATAAAATTTCAGCCTCCTAACTATCCACACAAGTATTATATACAGATTATATATACAGATAATTGTCACAAACAAGAAATAGGAAAAGGGAAACAGAAAAGCTGGATAATAAAAAGACATGGATCGGGGTACAGGTGGGATAGATAGCAGAAAATTAGGAACCGTGGACTAAAAGATATAACTAAGCACCCAGTTACATAAATGTAAATATTACAATCAACAAAATACTTCAATGATAAAAATACTAAAATTGTTACACATACAATATGCACATATATACAAATGCATTATTAAAGCTTGTCCCAGAAATGGAGTAAGTTGAAATCTGACAATCATACCATAATCATTCATTGCACACTGAAATGTATTGCAAATAGCTTTCTTATTTAAGGAGTATTCTATCCACAACCTCTTCTATTAGGCAGAACATATTTCTATACATTGGAAGAAGAACTTGTTCTGTGGACCATTCAACAAAACACGCTCTGTCAGTTTTGATCACCCTTAGAGTTTTCATTATTCTTAGTTTAAATTTTGGGTAGTTTTACCTACATAAAAGTTGTTACAATTACAAGTTGTTACATAAATCACATTTTCTGTATTACAGTTTATAAAAGCATTAACCTTGTACTCCTTATTTCACTGCTGATGATGTATACTGTCTCCCAGTTTAATGTGTTTACAATAAATGCAGTTGCCACACATATAGTTACCACAAGGCAAAGGTTTACATTTTGTCTCCCTCTTTCTCTAAATAGTGGCTTCTCAGTATATAATTCCCAACATTGCCTCCCTTCTGTAAGTAATTCATGGCAACATAGCTATACATTCATTCAGTGTTGGCTCTGCTTTTAAAACACACCAATGCTTTTGGATGTTGTTATCTACATCATGACATTAGGGGTTAAAAGGAATAACAAAACTAATTCAATTTTCATTATTGTAGTCATTAATTATTCCATCTCATTTATTTTAAACTCCCTTCTTTGCAATTCATTAACTCTAGTGCTAACATTATTCAAATATACCAGATTATATCCCTTATTATGAAATATTTTATTCATGACTTCCACTCCTTATTATAATCCTGCTTCAATGTACAATTTATTTTCAGTCTGATAAGTTGACCAACCAGTATGTTAGTGACAACATGTTTAGGATGGCAACTGGTGTATTCTAGCATATAATTTCTATCCATCTGCTTTCTATACAGACTAGAACAGACCCCTTTTCTTCTGTTCTATCTTTGGTATCTGTAGATCCAGAATATCTATGCTATTCTGATTGGCTGTAAAAGCAAATTTCAAATTAGAGTTTGTGGATTCCAAAAAATCTACAAATAGATCAAATTCCTTCTTTGTGCTTTTCCAGACCATTAGGAGGTTGTTTATGTACCCCTATATAAATCAATTTTCTCCCTAAATGGGTTTACTCAGGGCGATAAATGTATCTCTTTTCCCAATGCGCTAGGTAGATATTTGCATAGGTGGGTGCAAAAGTTGTGCCCATTGCCATTCCTTAGTCTGTAAATAAAATTGCTGCCCAAACTTGAAAATATCACAGGTGAGGACCTTTTCCATTACAGTCATATTAAATTCAGTATGTTCTGAACTGTATTCAGTTTACTCATATATTGTCTCCCTAGAGACTTCCAACCTACCCTGATGGGAAATGTTTGTATACAGTGCAGTAACATCTAGAGTAAGCAACCACCATTCTGGTTCAATATAAATATATCCTCTTATGTTTGAAAAATATGGGTAGTATCTTGAATATAACTAGGAGCCACCTGCACAACATGTTTAATTTCTGCATCTGCATATTGTGCAAGTGGCTCAGTTAGGGAACATATGCTTAACATGATTGGTTGTGCTGTGGGGTTTTCCAAATCTTTATGCACTTTTGGTAGCCCATAAGTAACAGCCATAATAGGATGTGTAACCATTAGAAACTAATATGTTTGTTTTGAAATGTATGCATTCAAAACATTTCATACAAATAAGAGTTAATCTCTGTTTTAAACTTGTTTGTTGAACTGCAGGGCACTGGCAAATAGAAGTCCCTATCATTCAACTATCTCAGCATTTCTTTTCCTATTTACTAGTTCATAATCATGATGGCTCCCCTTATCTGCTCTTTTCATAATGGAAGTTTTGTTACTAGCCAAGCTTCATGCGTGTCTATTTTCTTCTGTTGTACAGTTATAGAATCAAGGGTAAGGCTACTCCTTCATTAGTTGCCTGATATCTTATGCACAAAGTTCCTTAAATACTGCTACAGTTGAATTACAAAGTGGCATAAAAGTTTATCTCTTTTTCAGTTTACTAGCTGGAAAATTGCCATCGTCTTGGCTTTGAAGCTGGTCATTCATCTCATTGCTCAAAGTTGTTAACTCATTACGTTATAACATCATAGACTCCATTTTAGCTGAATAAAAGCTTTTAAATTGTGGATCAGTTTGCGTAAGTCTACTGTCAGGTCAAATTCTGAGACTTTATTGTAGGCACATAAGAGAGCCCTTTCTCCAATACTTTTTCCTCTGCTTTATTGAGTTCATAATTGGAGATATTGATTACCAAGGATTTTACCAGGCATGGGGCTGTTAATCCATTGTTCGATAGAAAGATGTCACAGCAAAATTTGAATACTACAAAGCAAATTGCTAACAGCGAAGCTTCTATTTAGGACATTAAAATAGCTTTTATGCACCTAGAAAGAATGGCACTAAAAGCCTGTAGACTATATTGGCATATAGTGACACTAACAGCCTATCTGCCTGTGAAACATGTCCCTAGAGGGATAAGATTTACCAAACAACTGACTTTTGGGACTGATCAGGAATGGTTTCTGAAATGGTGGCAAGTATATTTATTGGAGTTATCTGCTGGCTTAAATAAGTACATATTGAAAGATGCTGAGGAGCTGGAAGAAGAGGTCAGAAAGCAGTTACTGGAAAAGAAAAATAGCTTCACAACTTGTCAGTCATGTTGAATATAAAAAGTATAGAGTAATTAGAATATGCAATCAAGATGGCAGATATACTGAATAATAAAAGTTAAAGAAAGAAAATATGAGAGGGACAGAACTGACTACATGGAAGGACATATTTTGATTGGTCACAAAGGGCAAGCCAAAATCTATCTTGAAAAAGCATAAACACCAGACAGAGATGCATACACAAGCAGATCAGAAATAGAGAGACCATCTATCAGTATTAATGATGAAAGAGCTATTTTAGCACACACTCAGGAAGAGGAGGAGATCCCTCCAAATCAACAAGCAACAGCACAATTAATAAAATCCAGTCAGCAAGAGTTACAACAGTGCAACTGCCCCAATGAATGCTACAGTGGAGCATGAGGATGGGCAGATTCACATGGGAGAGAGACAAGGAGGGGTACCAAGGGAAAGAGAAGAAAACCTGCACTCTGAAGAAGTATATCAGAGGAACCACAGAGACCCAGAGCCAACGGGGAGAATACTACAGCAGAAGAAGAAGAAGAAGAAGAAAAGAAGAAGAAGAAGAATCATCATTTATATAGCGATTTCATACACAGTGTATCCCAAAGCGCTTTACAAGCAATGCTAGACTGGCAGTGAATAGTGGCGCCATATCACACATCATAACTCACATATAGCCTAGATAATTGCATGAACCAGTTTATGGAAGGGAATGTTGGCCAGGACACTGGAATGTCCCCTACTTTGCTAAGAGTGCCCTGGGTTCTTTACTTCCACCTCAACACCCACCAGGGCAACGCCAGGATGGGTAGAAGGACCTTGGTTTAATGTCTCATCCAAAGGATGGCACACCCCAGCAGTACAGCACCCCTCAATACTGCACTCAGATGCCAGTGATTTTTAGGTGCAAGCCCAGTCCTGGTGTGGGATGAGAACCCACGACTTTCTGGTCCAGAGGCAGATGTGCTACCAACTGAGCCACATTGACACCTGAAGACAGCAGAAGACCCCGGAGGAGCAGGAGATAGAAACATTTCACCCACTCCGTCCGTTTTGTCACAGATTAGCATGGTGATACATCACCTTTTTAAAGAACATGCTTACAGTGACAGAAAGTGTCATTTTAAGCTATTCTTTAAAAAGGTGATGTATGCCACATTTGCCATGCCTTGTTAATGCCCTTGATCAGGTGGGTAAAACATTGGCAGAAGCTGGTGGGGTGAGTAACATGGATTCTATGCAATAACGCATTTTTAACTACAAACCAAGCTCTGGATTTGTATGATTGTAATGCACACTAGTGCCTGTTAGCAACTTTTCCGCTACAAAATCATTTTATTGGGAATGAGCTCAGGTGTGGATTCCATTGGCCACTCCTTTTTCCAGTCTGAACTGCATTTATTGTAAACACATTAAATTGGGAGACAGTATACATGATCAATGGAAAAATAAGGAGTACAAGGTTAATGCATTTATAAACTGTAATACAGAAAATATGATTTATATAGCAACCTGTAATTGTAACAGCTTTTATGTAGGTGAAACCACCCAAAATTGTAACTATTAACAGGGGAACATTTAAGGGCTGTCAAAAAGGACTGTAATAACAATCTGGCAGTACGTATTTTCTGAAAAGGTCAACAGTATAAGTTTTCCTTCCAAAATATAGAAAAGGTTTTCTGCCCTAATAGAAGTGGAGATGTAGATAGAATATTCCTAAATGAGAATGCTATTGGTAATACATTTTGGGTGCAATGACCAATTGCACTTTGAATGACAGAGTTCACCTTATTCTGTTTCTGGGAGAGGCTTTAATAATGTATTTCTATATGTCGATATTGTATGTGTAAGAATTTAAATTGCTTTTTATTATTGAAGTATTTTATTGGTTGCAGTGTTTGCATTTACATAATCGGGTGCTTAGTTATATCTTGAAATCCACCTGTTCCTAATTTTCTGCTATCTCTGCCATCTCTCCTCCCATCCTCATCTTTTTATTATCCAGATTTTGTGTTTCCTTTCCAGCTTCTTGTAGGGGACAATTATCTGTATATTGATATCTACATATTACTTGTGTTGATAGTTAGAAGGCTGAAATTTTATATCTGTTTTATATACATATCATATTCTAAGGTTGTGTGTATCTTTAAATTACTGATTTAAGTAGGTAGCAGGTATGAGCCTTTCATGATGCGTTGAGAAAGACCATGAGGGACTCCAAAACATTTGGTGAAGTTGCTGGAGTGCTGCTGAGATGCATATTTTAATAAAGTATTATTGAATCAGACAACCAAGATGTGGGTTTGATTCCTGCTACAGCCCGAAGCATGGTCTTTTTATGCTTGCTGTAAGGCAAAGCATTTTGTTATGGTACAGGGCTTTGAGAGGTGTGTTGCAGTGATCCAATGCAGGGATTCTACAAGGGGCTTGACCAATAATCAACCAGCCTGATAATGACACTACTAGGCATGAAGTGTGTGGACTTCAAACATTGTGCCAACAGACACATTCATAAATCAGCTCTTTCAGCAAGCACAGCTGATCTCATCCTCTCTGATCAGAACAGGAAAGGTTAATGTCTGTGTCATACAATGACTTATCTTTTACCATGCACATTGGTTTCATTAAGTTCCATCTTTCTTCGAGCTAGGCTGCTTCTGCCCCTGAATTCAAGCACTGCAGGCTTTTTAGAATCAGGATTTTAAACAACATATAAACTCTTTACAAAGTACCTTCTGCACTATATTTATATCAACAGCCAGCAAACTTGCTTGGCATTTTATGATTACTAAAGCACTTTCTTAGCAGTTTTTCTTATTCATATGCATATCAAGCATTTTATTCAGTATGGCAGGCACTTTAGCACCTTATATAGACAGAAAAGAAAAAATGTAAGAGAAAGAATAATGAGAGGGGAGACTACCTAGGTAGGTGGACAATCTACAGAGGTATAAAATGGGAAATAAATAAAATAGGAAAATGGCACTGCTACAGCAGACTACTAAGACAGAAAAGGGAGAGGTTATAAAAATATGTCCCTGGGTGCTCCAATTATTCCTAGTGTAGAGCACAGCTCTACCACATCCTGCAATTCAGTTTTATGATCTTTTCACACTAGAGCCAGACTGGTGGGATTAGAAGCCACATTCCTTTCTTAAATCACCCAAGCACACCAGACTACAGCAGCACTGTTGCAGAGAAACCCCTACATTGAGATCCCAGCCCCCACTCCAAGCAGAGAATGGTGAAAGCTGTATTTTATTGTTTTAAATTTCCTTCAGTTTGTCAGTTGTTGCCCCACCATAACTCCCTCCCCACTGGTCCAACCCTTAGTCTTCAGGCATGGCCCAGAATCTGCACCTTCACCTGGTACAACATTAAAGGGACACTGTCAATCTGTTTTGCATCTTATTATTTCTAGTTAAAACCCCACATTTTATGATAGCTCACCTTCTCTAAATTCATTGATATTGCTGTTTGTTTTGTCTGTCTCCTTGTTTAGTATAACTGAAATGCAAGTTAATGCATATTTATAAACAATTTGTTTTATTTACAATCCTCAATCTGTTTTACTGCATACTTTCTGAACATTAGAAGCACCCCACACAGTGCAGTCACTCATTAGGCAGTAGCCACCTAAACTCCCACTGCATCATGAGTGGCAAGACTGTGTTGTGGGTGTTCCTATGTCCAGGAAAGATGCAGGTGGAGCTGATCAAGGAATGTAAACAACATGTGCTGGTGTGGTAACACTATATGGTGGCAGTCTGCTTTCCAATTTTTAAAAGAAAATCAGAATCAAACTACCAGCTATATCAGCAATCTTTACAGAATGTTGGCAGTCATAAAATATGTTTTTAAACTAGGGCACTTTGAGGCTTAAGGGTTGACAGTGACTCTTTAATACCAGTGGCAAGTGTCTGGCATTGACAGATGCTTGTTTTGTTTTTGATTTACTCTGAGTGTTACATCCAGGGCTTGGCATTTCTATCTGGTGGCCACCTGCTTATTTATTTGTTTGGCGATAGAGATAGAGATAGATAGATAGATAGATAGATAGAGTAAGACAGACAGACAGACAGACATAGATGTGAATGTTTGTGCAAATAATGCCAATCTTGTTAGTTTCTTAACTTTTAAGTACTATACTGTATCTATTAGTGTGTATTTGTCTGTACATACAGTAATAATTCTACCATGTGGATGCCGAGATCAACACCTTGCTGCTGTAATGTCCTCCTGGACACTTCTGGAAGCTAGATATGTTATTAAATGAGGCTATCCCAGGGTATATGAGTACCTAATAACTAACGAAATCAATACATTAATGAAACTTTGAACAGCTTATGCATGTCAGGGCTTGAATAAGGTATGGAAATGCTGTTACAACACTTGGCAGTAGCTGACCATTTAGTAATAATTAAAAGAGGCATCTGGCACCCTACCATTGACTAGCCATAGAGTAGATACAACTGGAATTTTTAATTAATCTGAAAATGGATTGTATTTTTTAAATGATTGCACATCCTTACCAGACACTTGCAGAGTACCAACTGCCATCACAAATTATTCCCTGTTATTCCAGCCAGAAGAAACGTTTGCATTCAACAATGCACACATTGACTAGTTATATGGGCAGGCTTGATTTCATAATTGTTGAAGAACAACTGTTTTAGATTTTTGAATGGAATACATAGGACCCTACTAGGAGGCTGGCACAAATGTGGCACACAAAAGAGGAGCCAGCAAGGATCAGGGGAGGATCATGGAAGGAGGTGGCAGGGTAGAGGGGAACAGCAGGGAGAGGTTCTGTGGCAGGGAAGGGGGACACTGGAGGAAGGAGGGCAGCAGGGACCCAGAGAAGGAAGCAGAGTGGGGTGTAATAGATGTGGGGCAGCTGTATTCATGAACACTCTATGGAGGTTAGGAGAGTGCCCAATTTGTCAGAAACTTGGGACACTGGAAGCTGAATTGGCATGGCTAAGAAGGGAAATGGAGAATATGGAGGAGAAGGGTGCAGGTAGTAGACAGGAGGCAGAAAAACAGAAAGGACAAGAGGATGGAAGAGGGGCCAAACTGGTGGACTGGGAGAGAGGGTCAGGACAGAGGAAGGGGCAGAACACAAGAACACACAAACACCAAGGCAAGTGACAACATAAAAATATATACAGAGGGTTCAAACAGGTACTGGCCCTTAGCTGGGCTGCTGGAACACGAGGTGGTGGAGGGGAAGGAGCAGAGGAAAACAGGGAGCCAAGCTACGGGAAGCATTGGGATCCAGGGCAAAGGATGGACAATTGGTGAAGGTACAGGAGAAGAGTGGCACAGTAAAAGCAGGAAATGACAAAAGAGATGAGGGAAGATGCCAGGGACAGAAAGGCAAAAGAGAAGGGGTAGAGGAAAAGTGGCAGAGGGCAGAGGAGGCAGGTAAAGGAAGCTGCATTGGGGATCATGAATGGGAGGATAACTAAAGTGGGAAGGAAGGGAACTGGCAAAGGCAAGGAGAGGAGGAGGGGGAGGGGCAGGGCAGCATGGAAGAGGAAAAGAGGAGATGGGGATGGCACATTCAGGGGTAGGGAGGGAGGGTGACCAGGGTAGAAGTGAAAGGAAATCAAGAATGAGCCAGAAGAGAGTTGCTTAGGCATCCTCAGGGATAGTAAATGCAAAATTGGTGATGGCATATGAAGACTCAATCATAAAGGGATCTATTGCTTGAGAAAGAGGGTAGCCTGTAAGGGAGATCAATCAATCAATCAATCAATCAATCAATCAATCAAACTGTATTTAACCAGGCATCAACACCATTGAACATGCTCATTTTCAAAGTGGTCCTGGACAAAAAAACAATACAATACATAGACACAATTGCAGAGACTCGGAAGCAGCAACATGATACAGGTAAAGGTTGATACAGACCAACTTAAGTTTAACATAGGGTCACACAGGTACAATTCATAATGAGGTTTCATAGGAGAGGGAGGGAGATGATAAACCAAGGCAAGCTCTACTAAATGGAAGCTAGTACCTTCATGAAGATATCATGGAAAGGAAGAAGGAACATTAGTGCATTAGGGAGGAGAGGAGCAGATACAAGGATGGAGGAGAAAAGCTAGAAGTGCTGGGTTTCCATGAGAGGGATGTGAGTTGAGTGACATTCTGTTATGTTAGAAATGTGGAGGAGCCAGAAGTTTTCTGTGACCCAGGGATGGAGACAAGCAGGACACTCCAAAGAATGAAGGAGTACATTAGGTTAGTTGGAGGTAAAACCACAGCTAGTCCTGCACCTCTGAACAAATGACCTGGCTGGGGAGGAGGTTGAGAATGTACAAAGGAGATTCAAGGAGCTAGCAAGAGGATGTAAAGGGCTAGTCAGTTCCCTGGCTTTCTCAGGAAGTCCTGTCAGTGCACTGCGCCAGTATGGCTAGACAGCTAAGAATAAAGGATTTTAACCACTGGTTGAAGCAGTGGTGCAGAAGGAGGGATATGCATATATAGGAGACTGGGAGGACACATGGGTAGACAAACACCTGTATGCAAGGACAGGTTGCACATAAATGATGAGGGAGCTAGACTGCTACAAGTGAAACTGCAGGGGCATATAGACGTAATGCTGGGGTTGATTTAAACTAGGAAAGGAGGAGTACAAAGCTAGGGGTGGACTAGGAAAAGATGCTAGTGAAACTTTTATAATTTGCACTTCCCACAGCTGGGAGAAGAGGACATCAGAAGGAAGGAGAATGGAAAAGAGGTGCTAGATGGAAGGACTCCAGGCAAATGCCAGGAGTCTGGGAAATAAGATGTGGGACCTGGAGGCAGTGGTGGGGATTAAATACCCAGATCTGATAGCGATAACTGAAACATAGAGGACAGAAAGCCACAGTTGGGAAGTGGAATTACTAGGATATAGTCTATATGAATAGACAGAAAAGGAAAAAGGGGAGGGGTTGCCCTGTAAGTAAAAAGACGGGATAAGCAGAACAGGGAGCAGGAATAGGCAGGGATCAGTGGAGGTCCTTGGGTCACATTGAGTAAGAGGACAGGAGAGACAGTATGGATAGGAGTGGTCTATAGACCACCAAATCAGGGGAGGATGTTGATAGGAGATGGCTAGGAAATATAAATGATGGCGGCAAAGAGAAGATTCTGGTGTTAGGAGAGTTAAACCTACCCAATGTGGACTGGGGAATCCTAATCTGCTACATCAGAAAGAAGTAAGGAGCTGTTGGAACCATGCAAGAAGCATTTATTCACCAGCTGGTCAGGGAACTGACTAGGGAGGGGCCGTACTGGACCAGGGTATGACAAATGGGATAGTGTGAGTATGTAGAGATTGGAGAAAATTTAAGAGATAGTAACCACAGGATGGTGAGGTTTAGCCTTCGGTGAGGTCGGAAAAGAGCAGGTCCAGCACTAGGGTACTGGATTTCAGGAAAGCAGATTTTAAAAGATAAAGAAAATTTTACAGAAGGAACTTAAAGGGAAGGAGAACCTAGAAGGCACAGAGGAGCTGGGGGCAATTAAAGGGAATTCTGATGGTGACAGAGCAATGCATCAGGAGGATGAGCAAACATAAAAGAGGAGGAAACCAATGTGATTTCCAACAGAGGTGAGGAAGCAGTTAGGGAGAAAGGAAAGCATTCAGGGCCTACAAAGCTACAGGGATAGCAAACAAAAGTTATAGGGAGAAGCTAAAGGAAGCCAGGAAAATAGTCAGGAGAGCTAAAGCGGATATGGAGGAGAAAATAGCGAGGAGGCCAAAAAGGAGACAAGGGCCCAATTCTTAAAGGGTCTGCATTCGGCACAAGCTGCGCAAACTGCAGCTTGCACCAAGCCCCTGCACAGGGACCCTGCATCCAATTCAGGTATGGGACATGGCCGAGCCTAAGTCCCTTATCTGCAGCAGCACCCCTATGCATCTAACGCAAGGCACATGGATGGGGTGTGCCACAAGCCCCTGCGACAATGCCCTGCTGGTATCCCCTATCCCAATGGCCCCAATGCATGCCAATGACCCTCCTGGTGGTGGTCCAGCCCCCTCACCCAAACAGATAGTGCCACCCATCCCAGATAGGACAGGAGACCAGCATAGCCCTCCACACCTCGATGGAGGTCCCCGACTGCCCAGAATGTGCAGCGGACTGTACAGTGTACATGCTAAAATTAGCATGTACACTGTGCAGTCCACTGCACATTCTGAGCAGTCAGGAACTCCACAGAGGTGTGGAGGCTATCAGTCTCTGATCTGGGATGGGGTGGGCACATCTGTTGGGGTGGGGGCACTATTTCACCATGTGGGTGGCTCTCTCAGTATATGTACTGGGGCAGCATCAGGGTACATGGTGGGAGGGACGGTACTACCACATGTACTATGGGCTGCATAGGGAATAGGGTGTACAACATAATGGGCATGCCATGGGCCCTGGTACCACTGGGGACTGTGGCATAGTGTCAGCACAGGAGTTGTGCCCTGCAGAGCATTTTCTAAGTCTCCTTAGACCAGCCCTGGCTGGTCTAAGGGTACTAGAATTCTGCCGTCTGAGCACAGTTTGTGAATCCCGTGCCCGGGCTGTGGCAGCTTCATGCCTGCTGCAGTGCCTCTTGCACCTTGTCGTAGCCCAGCTCTGGGTGCAGGGACAGTGCAAGCCCATTTGGGCAGGCAGCCTGCAGTCGACACAGGCCACCTTTCTGAATTGCGTGGAGGCAGCCCTAGACACAAGGTGCACCTGGCACTATATCTGTTCAGTGCAAGCACCTTGCATCAGATGCAGGGCTTTGAGAATTGGGCCCAAGATGTCTTTCATGTATGTGCGTGACAGAAGGAGAAGCAAGCAGGGGATTATGAGACTCAAAGGGAGGGGAACTATGATAGAGGGGAAGAGGAAAAGGCAAATCTATTTAATGACTACTTCACCTCAGACTTTACAGTTGAGAAGAAAGGAGAGAGCCAGAGTTAAGAAGCAATGGAAGGATGGGCAGGGAGATGGACACAAGCCCATTTACAGAGCGTGGGTATTGGAGAAATTAGGAAAACTGAGGACAGACAAAGAAATGGGCCTGATCAAATCCACCCAGGATACTCAAGGAGTTAAAGGAGGAACTGGAGGCACCACTCTCAGCGTTATTTAAGGACATAATCATATGTCATAGTCTGACATAATCTGTCTCTAAACATGGGGAGAGTCCCGGGGACTGGAGGAAAGCAGAGGTGGTGCCATTACACAAGGGGGCGAGCTGGGTAACTACCATTGTTAACCTTACCTCCATGGTGGGAAAACTGATGGAAGCACTTTATAAAGGAAAGGTTGGTGCAACATCTAGAGGAGGAGGGTCTCATAGATGACAACCAGCATGGGTTCACAGGAGGAAGATCGCATCAGACCAACCTGACTGACTTTGAGGGAGTAACAGAGATATGTGTTCAGGAGGGGTGGTGGCCTATCTGAACTTCAGGAAGGCCTTGAACACTGTCCCTCATAGGAGGCTAATAAGCAAGTTGAGTAGTTTGGGAGTGAGGAACAAACTTAAAAACTGGGTGGAAAATTAGCTAAGGGAGAACTCAGAGGGTGGTGGTAAATGGAGGTACCTCAAAGGAAAGAGGTGTGATGAGCGGGTTTCCCCAGGGATCTATGTTTGGACCCATACTGTTTAACATATACATTGGGGACATTATAGAGAACTTAATGGGAAGGTGTGTCTGTTCACAGATGACACAATGGTCTGCAACAGGAGGACACACACGGGGAGGTGATGGAAAAAATAAGAGAGGATCTGCTGGAGGAGTGGACAGGAAGTGGCAACTTCAATTCAATACAAAAATATAAAACCATGCACATAGGGCATAAAAACACAAGGGCAAGAAACTGGCTCGGGGAGAATTGGAGCTACAGAGCAGGAACAGGACCTGGGGATCACAATTTGGATAACCTGAAGGATAGAAATCAATGTAATAGGGTGGTGGGAAGGCAACCAGAATGATGGCATTCATAGGAAGGGCTTTACAAGCAGGAAAAGGAGGTGATCATGCCACTTTACAAAACAATGGTCAGACCACAGCTGGAATACGAGTCTATTTCTGGAGGCTACACTTACAGGTTGATAGAGATAAGCTGGAGGGGTCAGGAAGATCAACCAAGATGATTCAAGGGCTACACAGGTGGTCATACAAGGAGAAGCTGGAGGAACTAAACTTGTATACACTGGAGATGAGCAGGGAAAGGGGATATGGTAGAAACCTTCAAATATCTGAAGGAATAAACAGAGTGAGGGAAGGTAGCATTTTCAGACTGAGTGAGAACAAATCCACCAGGGTCATGCATTCAAGCTGGAAGGGGTAGATTTAGAGGAGATGTGAGCGGGAAGTTCTTTGCAGAAGGATTGTGGGTCCATGGAACAGGCTACCAGAATGGGTTGTTGGGGTGGATTCTGTGGAAAATTCAAAACAGCCTGGAACAACTACATGGGGCTAAATAAATGTGGAGGGTAGGTACAGAGGGCATGATGCAATAGGCAGAGGAGGGGCATTTTTGGGCTGACTGGGTGGGCCAAGGGTCCTTTTCTGCTGACAAGTTTCTATGTTTCTATACATTTTCCATATTTTGGTCCAAAAATGTAATAGACTTCTTTGATAATCAGCCCCATGGCATAGCCAGCTGCCAAGGACTGACATTGTGCCAGTCATTTCCACAGATGTAGTCTATTTCCAGATAAACTGACCACCAGGTTAGTTTTGTGTTTACATAATTTACTTTACATCCTCATTGGGGAATGGACAGTGTAGGGTGATCCTGTATTTTTCATCTAGTTTGACCAACAAAAAGTTTAAATGAACCCCTCAGCAGAGGCAGACTCTGTAATCAAGCCATCTGCCCTCACATGTTACTTTATGCCTATTGGCAGTGTTTTGCAGTTTGATTCCTCAACATGTCAGTGTACTGTCACTTTGTCAAATAACCCCTTAATATTTTCAGTTTAATCTATTAAATCCCCATTAACCAATTCCAGCATCAAACTATGCTTGTTGTTCCATAGAGGCATCATCAGTTCCTGCACTGATTGCCCCACCGAGTGCACTCTTAAACTTGAATGACATAGCCTATGTTTGGGCTGATATTTCCCTCCTGACAATGCCCCCCTCAGAAAATGATTTTGGCTGTATCCCTACTCTGGAACAATGTTAGGCTCTAGCCCTTAGCTTCTGTCTATCCTGTAATACCATGTCCCTAGTTGTCATTCTCACATTTTGACTCTGACAATGCCACTTGGCTGCATTTTTTCTCCTGTAGCAGGATCCCAACCCTAATGCCTTTCCTTGCTAGTTAGCTTACTCCTAGTCACTGTATGTCTGCAAAATACCTGGTTTTGTAACTTAAATCTATATGTGCTTATTTTATTGTTACCTTTACTCCTTGGATCACTGTGTATTTTTAACTATACTGTTTGTTCTGTTCTTTGATATGATGGAAGCCTATGTAAAAGAACCTTTGGCTCAAATGTATTAATTCCAAGACTGAAATAAATAAAAAAACACATTTAAAAAGTTTACTTGCTTGTGAATACTTGTCTTCCTTAGAAAATGCAAATCAAAATGAGCAAGTTATAAAACACAGCCATGATTTTGTTTTGCAGGATTATGGATTCCTCTCAGTTTGCACCTTTATCCCTTCACTTGTGAGGTCATTCAAAGTTCAGCCTCTGTGTTCTTCTCCTGTGAGTGGCTGCTTCTTGTGATGTGTCAACCACTGCTGAAAAAGGAGTTGTATGGTCTTGGGTGGTGTTTCTCAAACTGTACCTCCACGTGGAGGATCCTGACACTTTTCCAGAGCACGTGCAAGCAATCCTATTAATCTGCTCTTTTTCTAAAGAAGTGAATTTTTACTGTTTTGTGATGAGATTGGGCAAGATTTGAATGGTATGGCAAACATCAGCATTTTATATTTACTTGCCTGATTCTCTTTCTCGTTCTCTTTCTTTACCTCTCTTTTGTTTTATTTCTGTCCCCTTATCTTTAAGATCAGCTCTTATGTAGCCCCTTTCATTGCACCGTTATGAATGCTCCACCCAGTGACATCATTAGTTTTAATCATTCTGTGGCTCCTATGCTGATACTGCTATTTGTATGGGTTGCTACTTTAATGAAAATGAAGCACATTGAGAGGCTGCCCTTTTCATTAATGTAGATACTCATGCCAGTATTGGTATGAGTATTGTTGACAGATTCTAACCAGTGATGCCACTGGCTGGGGTATTTATAATGGTGCTATGCCACTGGCTGGAGTATTTATAATGGTGCTAGCTTCGAGGGCTATGTACAGAGCTGATTTTGAAGATAAAGGCTAAAAATGCAAAACAGAGAACAAATGCACAGAAAGAAAACAGAGGGTTAACAAATATGAATTAGGCATGTTGGAACATTTCTGTTCCCTTTAAGCAGTTGATGTTGTGCAGAGCTGTACGCTGGCTGTCTTGAGGAACTGTGCTGACCCACATCTATGAAATGCATTAAAACATTTGTATCTTTCTTGCAGATGTCAAATGTAATAAATGTAAAATAAAGTCATGGGAATGCATGCAGTCATTTATTTAAAGGCATTTCAAATTATTTCTTGTATAATGGGCAATGTATGGCATAGGATTTATAAATGGGAAGGCACAGTAACTTTTCACATGAAAATAGTTCAGGTGAGTTTCACTATGACAAAGCAGTGGAGGTAATTTGATAGTGAATCTTGTTCATTAGGACACATCATTGGTGACAGACATTTCTTGTTATCAGACCCTTACAATTAACCAAAATCAGTCAGCATAACTGTCATTGGCTGAGGGACATTTTCACTAACAAAATACCCCATAAATTAGCTCTGCCTTCATGTAATTATTTCACGTGTATTACACATATAATACACGTGACAATGGAAGCTGAAGAAGTTGCAGGGCAGGATGGAAGTAAAATGGAAGCAATGGAAGAGGGCAATTACCACAACATGAGGCTGAACAAATTTTCATACTAGGTGACTCTATGACTAAATATGTAGATAGGGCTGCAACTGGGGACCAAGGAGAATGTTACAACTTGCAGCTACAGTGGGGCTAGAATTGGCAACATAACTAAGATGTTACCAAAAATGTTCAGAACATAGATGGGCCTAAGACTGTAGTTTTGCATGCAGGCATGAATGACCTATGTATGCCAAATCTTGACGGCACAATAAAGGACATGGAAAACATTTGCCAAGTAGTTAAAAATCTAGGAGCCAAAATAATACTTTCTAAATCCTGCTGGTACCCTGTGCCAGAAAACTAAGAACATAGTGTATTAAAGACTTTAATAACTGGTTTAGAAGATTCAGCCTAGAAAATGAAATGCCCTGTGTAAGAGCCTGGGAAATGTTCATTGATAAGCATGAGTTCTTTGGCAATGATAGGCTTCACCTTAATAAAAGGGATCAAGGCTCCTGGGGAACGTGTTTTATAATCCATTTAATAAAACAGCACACTGCCCCAAAAACTCACTTATAAGGGACATTCAAGGATCTCAAACAGACAAACCCTGCTGGAGGTGAAGGGAAGAGGAAAGAGATGGGGTACACGGAATTAGGAGACTAAAGTACTGGTAGTCAATGCCAGAAGTCTTAATGACATTAAAAATTTTACTTACATGTACTACCAAGAGAAGGATATAGATTAATGCAATTATCAAAATCTGGTGGACAAACACTAATATATGGAATGGGAACATACAGGGCTACCAAGTTTTCCACAAGAATAGAGTGGGAAAAAGTAGGAGGTATTGCAATGTATGTTAGTGAGAATATTCAATGTAAGGATATAACAAAAAGAATCATCAAGTGAGATAATGTGGATTGAGATCTTGGTAAAAAAAAAAAAAATCAGAATATGCTACAAAGTCCCTGACCTGAGTGTAGGAGACCACACTAAACTGATTACAAACATCACTGATTACTTGACTGAATGTGAGGTACTCCTCCTAGGTGACTTTAATGTACCAGGCATTAACTGGCACACTGTTAGCACAAACAACAAACAAGAGCAGACATTATTAAATATGTGCATGGAGTATGGCTCCAACAAGTGGTCAAAAACCCAACTAGATGCAATAATACATTGGACTTAGTATTGTTCAACAACTCCAATAGTATAAACAATTTATATAACATGGAACCACTGCTTGGGTGGATCACAATATAGTCAAATTCAGATTAGACACAATAACAAAAAAAAAGAAATAAAGGGATAACAGTGGCAAACAACAATGCATGGGGAGACTTTAACAGAATAAGGAATGAGCTAGCAGGATGGAAATGGGGCATGGATGCACCAACAACAGAGCAATGTTGGATACAAATTAAAAACAAACATTTAGATTTAGAGGACAAATGCATATCAAACAGCGTTATGTATAATAAAATGGCAAAGTACCACAATGGTACACCAGCATGGTTAAATTTCTAATAAACAAAAAGGAATGCATGCAGAGCTCTTAAAAGGGTAATAACAATTATGGATTTTTTGATTTTCCCATAAGATCTCAATCCATCCACGGCACCAAAGGTAACCCAGCACCGTGGATCTCTGAACATCTCCTGGACCTCAGCGGACTAGATACTCACTATGGCACCTCTCCAACGAGACTGGCCTGCCAGCTGACAGGCAGAGCTATAGAGAGGCTCAGAACAAATGTACTTGGTCCCTGCACAAGCTAAAGTAGAGTACTACAATACCTCCCTCACCAACTCCTGGGGTTCAGGATGAAAGTTCTGGGACAATATTAAAGACCTGTGTGGAAAAGCTCCCGACACCACCCCAGCCAGATTAGGGTTGATGGGTGCCTTACCTCTGATCCAGCCCGAATGGCTGATGCCTTCAATGACGCATTCTCAAACCTCAGCTTGGTTCTCCCCAAACTTCTTTGACCCATCTCCAGACACCCCCACCAACCCCACCCTTTGCCTGTGCAGCATCTCACCTAAGGGCACCGAGCCTTATCTCAGAAGGGCACTAAGTCACCCGGTATAACAGTGACACCTTAGACCTGAAACTTTTTGTCTCTATCTCCTGAGGTGCTCAACCCCTCACCCATATACTAAACAGCTCCTTATGCCTAGGGAAATTCCCTGCCACTGAATTCTGCCCATATCATGCCGATATTTAAAAGCCGGGACCGTGTCCTCACTAACAACTACCGACCTATCTCCATTCTCCTTCCCTATCCAAGGCCCTTGAGAGGATAGTCTCAGACCAGCTAATAGACCACCTAAACAAATACACCCTGCTTAGTATGCAGCAATACGGCTTCGGAAGGGTCATAGTACCTCCACTGCCTCCTGGAACTCACCACTCATATCCAATCCGCTTTAGACAGAGGTCAAATCTCAGGGCTGTCTTCATTGATCTCACTAAGGTGTTCGACACAGAACCACCCTCTCCTGCTATCCGCACTGACCAGCACTGGATTCTCTCAGGATGCCCTTGGCTGGTTATCTGACTACCTGTCTAACCGTTCCCAGTAGGTCAAAATTGGAGACACACGTATCTAGTAGGCTACTTGTCCTCTTGGGTGTTCTGCAAGGGTCTGTCCTCGGACCATTACTGTTCAGCCTCTTTCTTAACTCCCTCCCAGTACCTGCTCTGGGAACCTTCTCCTCTATGCGGATGATGCCGTACTCTATTCCTCCAACTCTGACCCAATGCAACTCCACCTCTCCTCCAGTCCTCCTTTAGTTCTACTGAAAATGGTTCACCTCTCATCATCTTATCCTGAACTATAGCAAGACTAAAGTTATGTACTTTTCCCACCGCTCAATACCAGAAAGGAACTTTGCCCTCGCACGAACTGCCAACCAAACCCCTGGAACAAGTGGACTCCTTCAGATACCTAGGCTTAACACTTGACCCTGAACTCACCTTCCACCAACATATCCACCTCCTATCTACTGCCCTCCTGTATTGCCTCAAACACTGATTTACCCCAAAAGCATTGAGGCTTGTTGTCTCCTCCTCTGTCCTCTCCCTGCTAAATTATGGCCTAGTCATCTATGGGGCGAACTCATTGACCCTCAGCAGACTACATGTCTCCCTAACAAAGCCTGTCACCTCACCTTGGTCTGTGACCATCTAACTCACACATACTCTCTGTACAATGATACCAACTGGCTGAACCTTGACAACAGGATTAAGTTCCACACCTGTCTCATGGCAAAAAATTGCCCTAGGCCTCTGCCCAATAGGACTCACACCTCTAATAAGACTTGCCCTGACACTCCAGCACACTCGTAGCTTTGATAAGCAACTCCTCTCTGTCCCCCACTGCCGTACATCCCAATACCAAAGGTCCTTCAGCTACAGAGCCCCTTCCTGGATGAACAGTCTGCCCACCCACTTACAAAGAGAGCAGACTTGGACCATACAAAACCACCCTCAGAAACCTCCTACAGTCCTCGAACCACTGTGATTGCCATTGAAATACCTTACACTATTCTGACCGGCATAGGCTGTGACCAGATTCCCTTCACTCCCTGCCACAACCTGTGTCTCCTTAGCCTAGCTCTGCACATGTGTGCAATTTGTTTTTGTGTGTTTGCACTAACTTTTCCCGAGTTATTTTTTCACTGTTAGCCTACAACTGCTACTGTAACTACCTGATTATGTACTGCTGTACTGTTATGTAACCTGCCTTTCTCTGTTTTGTAATATTTGTGACGTGAACCTTTGTAAAGGAGTCTCTGACTCAAAGGTATTTCGAATCTCAATAAACTAAATAAACTAAATAACACAAACAAATATAAACAAAATGCAAAAGGGAATTAAGGAAGAAAAATGCATTTAAATTGTCCCATGTTAAGGATAGAGGAAATTGTTCTATGCCTATGTCAGCAACAAAACAACTGATAGGACCATAGGCCCCAAATGAATGGAGATGATGCTATCCATTCGTGTCTGAAAATAGTCATATTTTGTAGCTCGACACCTTACCTGGTAAACAAAAACTAAATAAAATAAATAAATCACTGACCCAGCAGTGCAAGCCCATATGTTCAACAACTATTTTGTTCTGTTTATTCCCCTAGTAACCACAGCAATAAAAGGTACACAATTAAAATGACCAATAGTACCTACACATGCATTAAAATATCTAAGGAGGATATATTACTGAAACTGAGGAAAGCTAACATAGCAAAATCAGCGGGACCAGATGGGTGTCACCCAAGGTTAATTAAAGAAGTGAGTGGATGGCTATCTGAACCATTGTACAGACTATATAATAAGTCCTTGCAAACAGGAGAAGTTCCCAATGATTGAAGAATGGTAATGGTTGTGTCAATCTATAAGAAAGGAAGGAAGGAAGGAGTAAGTGGGTAACTGTAGGCAATTAGCCTGACATCCATACTGGGCAAGTTGTCAGAATCAATAATCAAAAATAGAATACAGGATGAGATTACCACAGTTAAATGGATTGATACAACCCAACATGGCTTTACATCACACAAATCCTGTCTAACAAATAACTTGGTCTTTTATGAGAAAGTTAGCAGGCTCCTTGATCAATATCTACCTATCGATGTCATATATTTAGACCTTAAGAAGACATTTGGTAAGGTGCCACGTGAATCATTAATACAGAAAATGGTGGACATGGGAATAAATGAAACATTACTAAGGTGGGTGCAGACATGGCTGGGTGACAGAACCCTGCAGGTACAGGTCAGGGGTCACCTGTCAGGAAGGGAAAGATTATGAGTGGGGTGCTCCAGGGATCAGTGCTGGGACCCATTTTATTTAATATCTTTGTATCAGATATGACAACTAATATAACCAGCTTTTGTACCAAGTTTGCTGATGACACCAAATCGGGTGCAATGTTGGGAACAGCAACAATGTAGAAACACTAAGGAAAGACCTAAAAGGATAGAAGAATGGGCAAATGCCAATGAGATGCTCTTCAACCTTGATAAGTGTGTGGTTATACACTTTGGTGATAGAAATGAGAACTGTGCATACACATTGAATGGTGTAAGACTGAAAACAGTAGAAAACAAAAAGATCTTGGGGTGTTAGTCTCAAATGACTTGACATTTAATGAGCACTGTGGAGAAGTCATAAAAAGACAAAGAAGATAATTGGATACATAACTAGGACCTTTACTAGCAGAAATAGGGCCTGTATTATGCCATAATACAGAGCTATGGTCAGACCCCATCTTGACTATGGTACCCCACTTTGGAGCCGTATCTGAGGAGCGATGTTGATGGCTTGGAGAAAGTGCAGAGAAGGATTACTCATTTAATTGATGGAATGCAGGGTATGAGTTATGATAAAGAATGGTTTCTCTGTCTCAGAGCAAAAAGTGGCAAGGCGCTGAAGAAATATGAATGCAGACAAAGTGGTCCCATTTCAGTAACATCTCTCTTTATTGTATAAAATGGCAGTGAACTCAACGTTTCACCTACTGCATAGGCTTTCTCAAGAGTTGCCTTTAAAGAATGATTAATAATATCTTTCATCAGTAACAGAGTCCTCTAGGACGAAATTTTTCAAAATATCCACACATATCCTTTGTCTCAGAAATATAAACATGTCTCAGTTTCATAGTAGTCCTCCAAACTATTTGTTTATTTCATAATTTTGTTGTCTCTTTGGTTCCTTACCTATTCTTTGGGTTTTTCTGATGTGTGAGACACGACTGAATCTCCTCGTGTGTGAATATGAGTTATGAAAGTAGACTGGGAGCCTTGATGTGTATCCCTGAAATTAAGAAGAATAAGGGAGACCTGTTACTAATGCACATAATTTCCAGGAGACGGTGCTAATGGATAGCCTTGAGCTACAGCTCAATAGCAGGGACAAACCATTGAGAGCCACAGTCTCCAGTTAAAGTTAACTTACCTAAAAGAAACCTAAGAAGAATTTCTTTACAAAAGGATAATCCCCTGTGGAATAACCTACCAAGGGATATAGTAGAAACTAATACATTGTTATGCTTAAGAACAACCTAGATAAACACCTACTTCTAGAATTTGGGATAAGATGACATGCTAGTGTAAGAGATTAACCATATGGGCTCATGCCTTTTGTTCATCTATACTCTCCAAGTATAGTTCCAAATACTTAAAATGTTTAAAGAGCTACTGATGCCTCAAGAAGAACATTGAAAAACATATCATTTGGGCACAAAGCCGCTTATATTTCTCATTAGCTCTGTATTTCTTATGCCTATTATTTATTACTGAGGTTACTATGCATGGAAACAGGATAGTTGCTCCCTGAGAATCATATATTGTCTTTTACCTGTCAGAAGACAGGACCATTACAGAACTGGTGAGGGAAAAGGCATAAGTACAGAGGGATACATGTGCTATGGAAAATAAGGCCACTATACAAATGCACTACAAAATAGTCAAAATAGCATTCAGCTGGCAAAATGAAATTTGAGAGTGGCACAGTGAGAGATGTAAAAGATAATAAAATATTCTCAGGTAATATTAGCAGAAAGAGGACAAATACTTTGCCAAGCACCAAATTAAGGCAAACAAGTATAGTATGTACTTACCTAGGGCTGATCTTGTCCACTTCTTGAATAGAAGGATGACACTGGCCTTTTGTGCACTCCTGTCTGTTAAAAGACTTGAAAGACATCAGTGAATGGCCCAGCCAGAACCTATTTTAACTCTCCTATTATACTCATGCAGATACCATCAGGGCCGTGGATTTTCACAGATGCATACCCTCTTGATACTTGTAATTCTGGTGTAATCAGCAATGCAAGAACAATACATTAGAAGAATGGCTCCCTCAGCACTATATATGTATTTTGAAATTTTCTTATTTTTAAGTCAATTTTCTACTGCCAGTTTAATCATAAATCAACATTTCGTGGATTATTCACTGCTTCCTCATGATAAAAGTGCTCTGAACATATATAATCACATAATTACATAATAAAATGTATCCAACACTTATGATGATATTGTGTAGCAAAATCACTAGTGTGTTTTGCTCCCTATTGACCTAGAGTGAGAATATTGAATATATTCTCACTGTAGGTCTGATATTCTCACTTTAGGTCCCCATGAGGAAACTATATATTCTCACTATAGGTCCTGATTGGTGGAAGTCAGCAGCATTTGCAGCACAGTTCTAATTTTTGAACTGAAAGTGTCACTCACCTGCTGCCTTTCATCATCAACTGGTTTCATTTCCATGGTAGATTCAGTTCAAGCACTTTCATTTACTCTTATCCAATATAAACTGCAGTTCCTTAAAATAAATCAATAAACATCAGTTAGAAACCCACTTTCCACCAGTCCCATTGCCACAGCACATTAAATACTACCCCAATAAATTGTGTGCGTTTCCATACCTTCCTCCAATTTTCAGATTATCAATCAGCCTTTCTCCAGCTGGCACAACAGCTTTCTCTCACCAGTAAGCATGCTTTCTTCATCAGCTGTCCTTCAGCTTGCATCCACTCACTGCCCTCCCAAATGGCTGCTCTATCCAGCACTAGCAAGCATGAACATTGCAAATATGCAATGATGCACACAATTGCATCATGTATATCTTGTCTCCTCCCAAGCTGCTTGACCACAACAATCATACGTCACCACTCATGATGTCATAGGGTCAGCCTGCAATTAAAACAAACATCAGATGCATTTCTGAGGCACCCATGGTATGTCCCTCATAGATACATATATATTCTCTGCAAAAAACTTTGTTAATGCATCATTTAGGGTTAAAACACAAAAGTAAGAAATTAAATGTTTAAGTTGCCCCGGGCCTGCCCATCATCCGAGATTGACAGCTGATAGGGTGTGCCATTGGGGTTGTAAGGCCTAAATCTCACTTATTTCCTTACTTTTTGTGTTTTAACCCTAAATGATGCATTAATGAAGTTTTGCATAGAATTCCCTTACTTTTGAGAAAGAATATAAAGTAACAAGTCTATGCAGTTGGTGGGAGCACAGGCCCTGGGAGCCCCACACTCCCACCAACTTGTAAATGTCTGCATAAGATAAGAGTACAAGTATTGAATATCATAAGTATTGCTGGGAGCACATATGGGTGGGAGCGTGAAGCCCAAAAGCTCCCACCATGTTGAAAGAAAGCAAAGTGTCAGTCATCAGAGTGGCATAATTCAACAGTTGTGTACATGTCAGACACATAACCACTGAAAAGTACCTCCATGGCAGTAATGCTAGGCATCCTATAAATGTGAAGTCAGTACCAGAATGCAGAACACCATATGCTCAACATAAAGTGTGTCATGCAATATGTCCACAACAAATTAATTTTCAGCACCTAAGCACCATAATTCACATGCACAGGACATCTTCTGAAGACCCTCCAAATTGCAATGCAAAAGACAAAACCATTTCTGAGATATAACATGTGAAAGTTTGAGATTCTCATTTGTTGGAGTGGCAGAATTCCACACCTGTTAAGATTTTAGACACCTAATGACTGAAAACTACATCCATGGCAGTAAGGCTAGCTACCCTACAAATTTCATGCCACAACCACAATGGAAAACACTGTTCATAAAATGTAAACTTCCCACGTAATATTTCCACAAAAATATATTGTCTGACACATAAACATCATAATTCCTATGTGCAGGACATTCTGTGAACATCCTCCAAATTTCAAGTAAAAGACCAAACCGTTTTCGAGATATTGTTAAAATTGGCTATCTGTTGCATTAAAATCTGGCCATCTAGTCCCTCCTTCATTATCAAAGATTGTGATCAAAGAATCTCAATATCAAACAATTTGCAGGCTCATCATCAAAGAATACAAAAGGTTAAAATCTAATTTTACACAGAAATACATGAAACCACCAGCATGGTTCAATAAAATGAAGCTCCCTGAGCAAAACCCATCCTAGTTTGTGTTTCTAGGTCACCCCTGGGCTAAGAAATGTAACTTTTGAACTGGCCATCTTGTCCCTCGTCACGATCAAAGATCGAGGTCAAAGTATCTTGTGATCAAAGAATTTGCAGTCTCACAATCAAAGAATTTGCAGGCTCACGATCAAAGAATAAAAATGGTGAAATTCAAATTTAGACATAAATACATGAAACCACTGGCATGATTTGATGAAACAAAGCCCACTGAACAAAACCTACCTTCATTTGTGTTAATAACCCACCCCTGAGCTGAGAAATTAGCTTTTTTAACTAGCCATCTTGTCCCTCACTGCAATCAAAGCATCTCGAGATCAAAGAATTTGAAGGTTCATGATCAAAGATCGTTAGTGAGCCACGATCAAAGAATAAAATGTATAAAACTCTATTTTCTGACTATTTCCAAAGAAACCAAAGGCATGGCCTGATACAGTGAAGCCCCTGAGCAAAACCCATCCTAGTTTTACTTCAGGAGTCACTCCTGAGCTGAGATATTTGAGTTTTTCCGATGGGAACTTTAAAACAAGATGGTGGCCATCGTGATCAAAGAATTTCTCAGGGTCAAAGATTCCTTGATCGTGACATGCAAATTCTTTGATCATGAAGTGGGACCAGATGGCCAAAACCCCATTCTTTGTTCACAAAATAACTATATAAATTTTCCCATTGACTTATAATGGGAACTTAAAAGTTTAATAACTTTGAATGGATTAATATGTTTCCACCAAATGAAAAGTGGCATGTTCCTTGACCCAAGCTCGTTCAGATGAGTCAAGTTGCAGAGTGGCACAGTACACAATGGCCTTGCAGCATCACAGACAAAATCTGAAAACTGCCCGCAGAAGAGTGCTTTTTCCAGTGTTTTGGTGTGCAAAACTGTAAGTCTGACCAAACAAAATTTGGTAAATTAAGAGATCTACCACGCTCCACCATGCATACCAAATTTCATGCAAATCTGTTTAACAGGTCCAGAGTTATTAACACACAAATGTTTAATTTAACATAGAAGTGCCTACTCAACCCTAAATATAGGCGTGACCGCACCTCTATTTATATATATATATATTATGGTAGCGCGTAGTGCTACCATGAGTTAGAGTTGAGTAGCCCTTTTAAGGTTAAATGGTGACATTTGCACCTTAATAACTTTGCTACCATTCAATGGATTTGCCTGAAATTTGGCAGGCACAGGTGTAACCGTAGATCTTGGGATCTGGTAACCTTCGTACCAGTCGGATATACAGCTGCTGAGTTACTAAGCGACATCCTGGTGCACAATTATGATTTTTGTGCATTCTTTGCTCATGCCTACACAAGTGTACGGTTTCCATGACTGGTCCAAAAACTTCAGGAACATGCGGCCGGGTCCCGATGTGCCTTTTGAAGATTTTAAAACAATATTGAATGGTTCAAAAGTTATTCAAAAACAGGTCAATGGGAAAAGTTAACTTAAAGTTCGACACTTTTGCAAATGCACTTTTAGGGTTGCAAATGGCCCTAGTAGTGTCACAAATCTGCCATTTTGTTTTCAGTTACTGATTACAGAAATGCTTGGCATTTAAAATTGGGACCATCTAGGGACATAATTATTTTGTGCTTACCTATTCGAGCCCTGAGGATGCTAGCTATGTCTTTATTTTAGGATAAACACCCCAGAATTATGTTTTCAAATTTCTGGGAAAAGCAGTGTCACAAAGTAGGTATCGTAAATCATGACACTACTTTTCTAGACTATGACTAAAATACCTGGAGTTCTTTGCCACCCTGCTACAAAAACTGTTTGGTCTTTTGGGCTGAAATTTGGAGGGAAGGCAGCCAACATCTCACAGATGTGCCTTTTAGTAGTTTGGTGACAAAATATTGCACGGATGCAAAGTTACAGTACTCGAAGTTGATATTTTTCCCCATAGACTAACATGGTGGCATCAGCGCGCCTTTCAGGGCTCGTATCTCAGAAATGGTGCGAGATATGGAATTTTGTGACAACATTTAGTGAAAACCTAGCCAGGAAACTCATGAATCATGTGAAATTTTAATTTTTTTCACGTCACGCGTTACTGAGCTATTACCATTTAATATAACAACTGTTCATTTTCTGCTGAGGTCCATTATTATGCATACATTCTTTGTTTTCACTGTGTTTCTCAATGGAGCTTTTGGGGAAAAATAAGGTGTGTGCTCAGTTACTGTTACATATAGGCTTTACACTTGTGTTTCCATTAGCATTCTCGTGTATGCCACCGTTATGCGTTATCCTTTGTGTTTCCATTTGCGCTTGCTTTGTGTTACTGTTACCATTTCTGTCTCCACTACTGTTAGCACTTGTGTTTTGTTTAGCATCACCGTGCATATTACCATTTCTGTTGGTGGCCGCCTTCCGTTTCTGTTTGCATTTGTCTTTCATTTTGCATCATCGCTGTTGTTACCATTGCCATTTGCATTTCCATTGCATTCTCATGCCCCGCGCATTCGCTTGGCGTTTCCATACACACTTGCATTTGCACTTGCATTTCTGCTTCCTTTGACATTATAGTTGCTGTTACCATTACCATTTGCACTTACATTTGTGGTACCATGACTGTGCGCATAAGGGTTGCATTTCCGTATGTGCTTGTGTTTGTGTTTCCTTTTGTGTTATTGTTGCTGTCACAGTTATCATTTGCACTTACAATAGAGGTACTGTGACCTTAGCGTTATCAGATGCGTTTCCGTATGCACTTGTGTCTCTGTTTGCGTCACTTTTCGCTTTGACGTCACGCTGCACCTGCATTTCTATTAATGCTTGCTTTACAATTTATGTTGGTGTCACCATGTGCATAACTGTTACTGCTTCCATTTGCATTGCTGTTACCATTACTATGTCAAAACAAATCACATGGTAGGAGGGCTCTGCACTCCCACCACCACATTCCATACACTATTTATAGTACTCATTCTCAAAAAGGGGTAGAGCAAAAAACTCTGTTTAATGCATCAGTTAGGTTGTTCTACAGTGACAAAGTCAGGAAATTCAGTGTTAGGTTTGAAAGCCCCTTGCACCCCTCAGCCTGCCCCACCAAACTAGTATTGGGGTGTGCATTGGGGTCATCCTCTAACTCTCATCCCATTCTCCTATGCCTCAGCTTGTTCATGCATGTGATGGGGTGAGAGTTGAGAGCCAATGATCAAATGCACCCCAAAGCCAGTTGGGCAGGGTGGAGCCGAGGGGTTTTCAACCCAACACCAAATTTCCTCACTTTGTCGGCCTGGAATGACCCTAACTGATGCATTAAACAGAGTTTGTTGCCTCTAATATACAGTATACACATTACATTTAGATATTCTTTGAAAAAAAAAACTCTATTGATGCATCAGTTACAGTTAAAGTGACAAAAGTAGGAAATGTGATGTCAGGGTTCCAACCCAACACCCCACCCCCACTGCAGGCAACAAGCCAGGCATGAGGGGTGCCTTGAGTCTCCAGCCTAATGCTCACCACATTTTCATACACTGTAAACCTCAGCTTCTTTACTAATGGAAGCTGGTGAGCATTAGGCTGAGAACCCCAAAGCACACCCTATGTTGGGTTTGTTGTCAGGAGGGTGGGGTGTAGTGTTATGTTTGGGAACCCTAGCACCACATTTCCCCCTTTTTGTCACTTTAACCTTAACTGATACATTAACAGAGTTTTGCAATGAATGTGGTTACTTTTGAGATAGTATAATTGCATCCTCATTTGCTTGTGGCAGTGCAGGGTTTCTGGGCCTGCACTGCCATCCTTCCATGGATGCATACATGTATGTTGGTGTGAAGTATTTCAGCCAAAACAGCAACCAAATTGTCAACATAGCCTTGTTATTATCCCATCTCATGAACGCTGTTGAGAATGTTCAAATCCCACTGAAACATCATTCCATTCCATTCCACTGCAACATTATTCCATGCCACAGGTGAGAAAAACATTTTGGTTAGAATTTAAAAATGGCAGCTGTCACATTCATGAGGTGATGTAAAAAATGACTATCTTGAAAACTTGTGTGAAAATATTTAAAATTCCCAAACTTATGAACAAGTGTAGTTAAATTTAAATGCATGCACACATCTTTGCCATTTTATACATTTTGACACCAAATTTGCAACATAGCCTTCTTATGACTCGCAGCTGAACAAAGGCAGGAAAATTTTCAAATCATATCAGAAAGGTGATTTCATCAAGCAACTGCAAAATTGCCTTTTGAGATGGATTTGTGAAATGCCAGTGACATTGTCCATGAGGCGGGGTCCCAAAAGGCCATGTTGAAAATGTGGTGTCACAATATGTAAAATGGCCAAGTTATGCATCAAAGTTGAGAACCCAATTGAAATACATTGAACCACATTTACCTCAGTTTCTCATATTGCAGTCATTGGTTTCAGCAGAAAATATGTCTTTCATCAGAGAATGGATCTTAAACCTGGGACCTGTTCAGGTTATTGAAGGCATGTGGCAGTGTACCAGGAATGTGGGGTGGTGGGTGTTGAGTGGGAGGTGGGGATGGGAGGGCAAATAAGCAAGGGACCATTTCAGGTTTGGAAAAAAACATTGAGGATGATTTTCTTTATTTCAGGTACCTGGACAGGATCGGTGGGTGGGGTTCCACTAGACACCAGGGCAATGTAATTCATGAGTGGGGACAGTGATCATGGGTGGGTGGGGTTCCCTAGAACCAGAGAAGCAAAAGCATTTGGGAATAGAGATCAATGGGTGGGGGTGCAACTAGACACCAGGAAAATGGAAAGAAACAGGACAGCAATCAGAGGGTTGGGATGCCACTAGATACCAGGGAAATGGGGAATAAAATGGGGGCAGCAATCAGATGGTGGGGGTACCACTAGACAGTAGGGAAGCATTTAGAAATATGGGGATGGTGATCAGAGGGTGGGGTGCCACTAGACACCAGGGAATAAAATACAGAAAAGGGATAAGGATTTTCCCTTCATAACTTGTGATATGAAAAGATTCTTTTTCATAAACTGCAGTCATGAAAAGGATGTGAAATGTAACCAAAACACATTTGGAGATCATTTTACAACATTTAAGTGCAGCATCCATCTAACAGGGTCCCGATGAGCCAGATAGATGTGTTGGACTATCTCCAGGATGTCATTTGTGTGCCTTTGGAAATAAAAACATGGAAACAAGATTGCAGGAAATGAAAAGAAATGTCCCAATATGAAACATGATTCCTTCTTCATTTCATACTGCTATCCTAAAGTCCTTACTAAGCAATGTAAATAATTTTGGAATGAATTATTCTTTTTCACCAGACTAGGAAAAAGGCACATCTGTGGGCTAGTTTCTTTCTGCACTGAAAATTTCAGAGCATGGTTCCAAACAGCCTGGGCTGTAGTCAAGTTCAAAGAAACCCAGCAAGTCAATGAGTGAAAGTCTGTTTTTCACCTCTCCATAACTTTGAAATCACACATCCAACCAGAACATTACTCATCACATCCAGAGATCTACCCTAGGTGATGGAGCATGCAATGTTTCATGCAAATCCATTGAATGGTTGCAAAGTTATTAAAGTGCAAAATTTGGGATTTAACATTGAACTGCCTACTCAGCCCTAACTTATAGGGATGTGACTGTGCCTATATATATATATATATATACACACACACATATATATATTCATGGCAAAAAACTCAGTTTAATGCATCAGTTAAGGTTGTTCGACAGCAACAAAAGCAAGAAATTTGGTGTTAGGGTTACCACCCTTACCCCACACCCACCCTGCCCCCACCAACAGGCATTGGGGTGTGTGTTGGGGTCATCAGCCCTAGGTTCACCCATTCCATGTGTAAAAAGCTGAGGTGGTGCAGTATAAGAGAATGAGATGAGAATTAGGACCACAACCCCAACACACACCTCCTGATGCCTATTGGTGGGGGCAGGATGGGCATGGGTGCAAGGTGGCAGCCACTAACACTGAATTTCCTTACTTTGTCACTGTGGAACAACCCTAATGGATGCATTAAATGGATTTTTGCCATTAATTTCCCTTCTTTTTGAGAAAGTGCAATATAAATAGTAAATGGAATGTGGTGGTGGAAGGCCCCACGCTCCCCATGCTGCCCATGGCTGCATAATAACCATAACACTAACAGTAACAGTAATGGTGAAATGAAACACAAACGCTAATGATAAGTGTAACAGCAACAGAAACATGAATGCAAATGCAAGCTCTAACTGTTATGGTAATGCAAACAGAAATGCAAATGTGAGTGATAATGCAAGTAGTATCACATATGCAAGCGGTAATGGTGACACAAATGAAAATGTGAAAGGCGACGGTAATGGTAACAATAAATGCAACCACAAATGTTAACAGTCATAGTAAAAGTGATGCAAACATAAATAGAAACAGAAATGGAAGCGGAAATGCAAACCATGATGCAAAAGGTGAAGGAACACAAAGGTAAATGCAACAGTGAAGCAAATGGAAATGGTAACAGCAAGCTGGTGTAAGGCAACAGTAGTGAAAGTCTGTACCTCACTTCATTTCAAGATAATGGTACAAAGGCGATGTGATCCAACAGTAGAAAACTCTATCGCGCTTTGTTTTCTAGATAACAGCACAAAGGTTATCTGAGCCAACAGTAGCAAAAGTCTATATCTTGCTTAGTTTCTGACATAACGGCACAAAGTGACCTAAGGCAACAGTAGCGAAAAGTCTGTATCTCGCTTCATTTCTGAGAAAACTGCACAAAAGCGATGTGATCCAACAGTAGCAAAAGTCTATATCTTGCTTTGTTTCCGAGATAACAGCACAAAAGTGATGTGAATCAACAGTAGCAAAAGTCTGTCTCTCGTTTACTCCATATAATGGCACAAAGGCAATGTGAGTCAACAGTAGTGAAAAGTCTGTATTGGCGCTTTGTTGCTGAGATAATGGCACAAAGGCTAATGTGAACCAAACCACTGAAAGGCACCTCCATACCACTAGAGCTACCTACGCTATAAATTTCAAGCCACTAACTCCATGCATAATGCTATGTGCAAAATGATAAGTGCATCACACAGTATTTCCACAGTGAATTATTTTCCCAACATGTAAACAGCGTAATTCACATCTCCAGGACTTCCTCAGCACTTCCAAATTTCATGTGAAAAGACCAAACCATTCCAGAGATATTCGATTTTAAGTTTCTGCACCTTTAAGAAGTATTCCACCACAAAATGGCAGAAATTGCAGCGAAAATGTAGTAAAATGGTGGAGCTCACAACCAAAATTCTCTGACAGCGAAGGGCAACTTCAAATGCTTATAACTCTGAAACGGAATAACATTTTTCACCAAACAAAAACTGACATGTTCCTGGAAGAAAGGCCTGCCTACTTGCCATGTGTAAGCCCAATCAACCACACAGTAGCTGCACTATGGTTCGCGCAAGACAGTGCAGAAAATCACAAAACAGAATGTTTTGCACTGCACCACTAAAAACGTATGTACCAGTGAAATATAAATTGGTAAATAAATAGATGCACCATTCCACTCCATGTATACCAAATCTTATCCAAATCTCTTTAACAGTTGCGAGCAGCACGGCGTAAGACTTCAAGCGAGTGGTGAAAAATACATTTTTGGCACTTCATTCTGCAAAACATATGCAGATGTCAAATGAAAATTGGTAAGTGCACAGAAGTACCATAGTAGAGCAAGTATTACAAACATCTCAGTCATGCATGGAAACAGAAGTCTTAATGCAAACAAAACAGTTACACAGCCAGTAACGTAAATGAGTGCAAACATTATTGCAAAACAAATGGTTATGCAAACAGTAATGAAAACATAAAAACAGAAATGGTTACGTAGCATAAATGGAAATGGCATCAGTGAGGTAAAATAATATAATAACGCTAACGGTAACACAAACGAAGTGCAAATGGTAACACATGGTGATGCAAATGGAATAATGCAAATGGTAAGACAAACGCAGCACAAATGTAAATGCAAACATAAATGGTCACACAAACGCTAATGGCAATGGAAATGCAAATGATAATAAAACATGCTAAAAGCATAACGAGTAACAGAAACGCAAACAGAAACGCTTAATGGTAATGGCATCGGTGATGCAGAAGGAAACAGTAACACAATTGGCAATTGAAACGCTACCAAAATGGAAACACTAATGGCAATGGAAATGCAAATGGTAATGAACATGCAAGCGGTAACAGTAACACAATTGGAAATGCAAGCGGTAATGGTAACACCAACGATGATGCCAAAGGAAACAGTAATGCAAAAAGGGAAATGCAAACACAAGCACAAAACGCAAATGGTAACACACATGGTGACGCAAATGTAAACGCTAACGAAAATGGCAATGGAAATGCAACCAGTGACAGTAATGCAAACGAAGCACAAACGCAAGTGCAAAGGGTAACGACATGGTGATGCAGACGCAAACGTAAACATAAATGCAAGTGGAAAAGCTAACAGTCACAGTACCGCAAATGCACACACTTTTTTTCCCAAAAGGTGCATTCAGAAGCACAGTAAATAAAAGAATGTGGCCATAATAATGGCCCTCTGAGCAGAAAATGTGCACTTCAATACTAAATTGTTTATATCTCAGGAACCGTGACGAATGAGAAAAAATTAAAATCTCATATTATCTATGACTCTTCTAGGTTACTTTTGCACTTAGCCCCTAGTGGAGGACTAAGAATTTTTGAGACAAAAGTCTGTATCTCAAGTGTTTTCAAGCTATTGGACCCGAAAGGCACGCAGACGGCATAGTTATCCTATGGGAAAAATTGTCAACTTCAGAGTGCTGTAACTTTGCAGCCCTGTAATATTTTGTCACCAAACCAACGAAAGGCACATCTGAGGGATGTTGGCTTTCTTCCTGCAAATGTCAGCACAAGTGACCAAACTGTTGTTTTGCTGCAGGGTGGAAAACATTTCCTGTTGTTTTGGCCATAGTGTCTCAAGGTACTTTCACAAATCACGACACTTTCCCAAATAAAATCACAAAAGTGTTGCATATTCGAAAGTACTTTGCAACACTACTGTTTAAAAAATTAAAAACATTTCTGGGGTGTTGTATCCCCAAAAAAGACATGGCTAGCATCCTCAGGGCTCGACTAGGTGAACACAACAATAATTGTGTCCCTAGAGGGTCCCAAATTTAAATGCCAAGCATTTCTCTGATCACCAACTGAAAACAAGATGGCTGATTTGCAGAAGTAAAACTGTCATTTGCGACAGTGGAAACTGCATTTGTGACACTTTCGAATATTTTAACTTTTCCCATAGACTATAATAGGAACAGGTTTTTTGAATAACTTTGAACAGTTTAATATTTTTTCACAAAATCTTTGAAAGACACATTGGGAACCCGGCTACATGTTCCCTGAAGGTTTCGGACTGATCACACAAACCGTGCGACCTGTGAGGCGAGCAAAGAAATGCACAAAACCCCATAATTTATGTGTTTTGTGGTGCTCTGTAGCTCTGCAACCGTACATCCGACCATAACAAAACTTGGCAGATCCACAGATCGTGGGTACCAGACTGTGCATACCAAATTTCAGTCAAATCTTTCATACAGTGGCAAGTTATTAAGAGCAAAATTTCAGATTTAACCTTAAATGGGGTACTCAACCCTAACCTAGTGGTAACCTTGCTACTATATATATATATATATATATATATATATAGAGAGAGAGAGAGAGAGAGAGAGAGACAGAGAGAGATAATCTACCACACTGATTACAATTTGCAGCAATTGTAGCATAAACATAAATTACAAATGAAACCTTGTTTTAGAGACTTTTACTACCTTCCCAGATAAAAGCTTTAGATACATTTGAAAACCAATAATAATGAAAAGAACACAGTCTAACAAAGTAGATAGCCAAAATGGAATAATAATTAGATTTAAAGAAACATAACCACTAGCTTTTCTATTATGGGATGATTTATTTGGCCTTTGTGCTCTCCATCGTGTCAAACTGCTGCTGTAGCCAGCAGAAAATAATATAATACTATGCTGAAATATATAAACAAGGTATTTATATTCAAAGGATTGTACATTATGCAAAGAATTTGATAAATGACTGACCTTTTGAAAATATATATTCCTGATGTAACATGGGCAATAGAGCATGTCACATTTGATTAAGTCACTTAAATAATAAAATATACAGAAAATGAATGAAATGAAAACAGATTAAGTACAGCAAATCCTCATAGCAAATTATAATTAAAGTGGTAGTTATATATATATATATTTTAATAATATGTATTTGTATATTTTCAGGAGCACAGTTATCCTGAGGAAGTGGAGAAAATCCACTAAACATTGATTTATAATTAAAGTGGCAGAAGAAAATTGCATTAAAAATAAAAATAAAACATTTTACAATACATATATAGTGATGAGTATTTGTTTATTTATTTATTTAATACTAGGCTTATAAATACCTTTGAACCAGAGGTTCTTTTACAAAGGTTCTGTGAGTAAGCCACCCTTCCAATGTCCTGTGCTTGTGTTTGCACCACTGTTGGAACAGGCTGCTCCCTAGTGTTTTATGTTTGCTGGTACCAGGACCACACTGGCTAGTAGGTGTAATCAGTAATGCATCCTCTTTGGCCTGCATCTCTCTCATAACCTTCATCTACAACTATCCATGCACTCTGACTTCCTTGCTGTATATTGACTAGAATTGTGCAGAATGACAATTTCTGCCAGCAGAATTCAGGCAGATGGCAATTGAAAAATGCTTTTCAGAATTTTTCAATAAATTGCACAGAAACCTGATTTTTTTTTTTTAAACCATGGATTTGGTTTCTCACTGTGCAGAAACCTACTCCACTACTTACATTAAACCATGAAGCATAAATCCACAGTTTATTTAAACTCTGAATTACTAATCTGTGCTTTACACAAAAAGGCACACCCTGCTTTAAAATGTCTGACTTCCATTTCCAATGGAATTCAGCTGGATTTAGGAAATTTCAAAAGACCACAACATTCTAACAGAAACAGAATTCTAAAATGTTGTATACTTATTGACAACATGTAGGTATGCAGGTCCTCTGCCACTCCTACTGCCTCACTCAATGGTTCCTCTCTCTCTTTTTCTCTCTCAGCGCCTCACTCAATGGTTCCTCTCTCTCTCTCTCTTCAATGATAGGCAGCTCTGCCTTATCCCTGACTTCATTTGTTTACCATTTATTGATATGGATTTATCATTCACCTTGGAAAATATAAAGAATTTTATGGCAGATAGGACTGCTTGGCCCACCCAGTCTGCCCATTTTCCTACCCACTTTATTACTGCAGACCGTGTTTGTTCGACAGCTTTTTCTCCTCTTCCTTGCCATTATGATTCCCTTGTGCCTATCCCATGCATTCTTGAACCACACCACTGATTTCACCCCAACATCTCCACTTGAAAGATGTTTCAGGAATCCACCACTCTTTCTGTGATGAAGTACTTCTTCACATCTATCCTATAACTATCCCTCCAGCTTCATAGCATGTCCCCTTTCATTGAGCTCCTTTTTTCTTAAAATAGTTCCTTCTGTAACTTATTTACTGGGTTAGGTATTTAAAGGTTTCTATTTTATCCCACCTCTCCCTTCTCTCTTACAGGATATTAATGTTAAGGTCCTTTAGTCTCTCCTCATAGGGCATTTGATGCAGACCCTGCACCATTTTAGTTACCTCCTCTGCACTGCCTCCACTATGTCTATGTCCTTCCAGAGATGTGGGGCTCGAGTTTCAAACTGAACACATTGATGCCTGCACCAAGCGGGTAGGACACAAGTGGCACCTTGCATCAACGCTTGTGGTTATCCTGATTTTCAATGCAGGTTGCATCAAAATTGGGATGCTATGTGCCTAAGCCACATTGCACCATCCTTACAGCAGAAGAACCAGTGAGCCAGGTTGCAAGGGTGGTTGCACCATGGTGGGCTGCATTTCCCCTTTTGCAATTCCAGAAGCCCCACTGTGGTTGCAGGAGGGGCTTAGGTTAGCCAATGAAGCTGGCCAAAGGGACCTGTGCCACTACCTGTCAGGCATCAAGAAGCATGTGGGACCTGGAAGGTTGGGGCCACGGACTGCTGGAGCGGTGGAAGTGCCATAGAGTATGACAGGGATACAGTGGCACTGTGAGGGAGTGGAGGAGGCACCTGGCAGAGATACCAAATGGAGTAGCAGACAGACGCTTCCGGACCAGGTGTGGGAATTGGCATGGTGATGAAAACATGATATGGACCTCAGGTGGAAGCAGCCCTGGCACCTGCCCCATGGGACCCATGGTCTGAAGCAGTGTAGCGGACATCCACCAGCCACCGTTCCAGAGGGCTGTGTACCAGAGGAATGTTGTGGTGTCCGGGGCATGTATCCCTCCACCGCATGCACCCCCACCTACACACACTGCCACTCATCCCATGTAGGGAGTGTGGGTCCTGTGGGGCAGGTGCCATGTCTGCTTCCACCTGGGGTCCATGTCATGATGGTGTTGCCATGACAACCTCCCTTCCTGTCCAGGCAGCTGTCTGTAACTCTATGTGGCACCTTCACCAGGTGCCTTCTCCATTCTGTCTTGGAGCCACTGTGCCTCTATTGTACCCTATGGCACCTCTACTGCTCCAGCATCCCTCAGTCTCCACCTTCAAGCCAGATTATCCCCCACCTCCACAGCTCATCTAAGTTTATGCTGGGTGGTGGGAAGGTGACAAATCCTCCATCCAAACTATGTAGGTGTGCCACATGCGGTGCAACCACGCTGTTGCAACTCTCAGATTTTGGCACATAGATCTCATTTTTGTAAAATTTGGCACAGGGTCCCCACGCTCCCCAACTTTGTCACAGCCTAGATAGCCACAAATTGCAGTGAGCCATGGGATTTTTGAAAATCGAGCCTGTGGTCTCAGAACCAGACACAGTACTCTAGATGGTGTCTTACCAGTGATCTATATAGAAGCAATACCACCTCCCTCTTTTGGCTTCCTTATGCAGCCCAGCATCTTCCAAATGCTTATTGCACTGTCTGGCAACCTTCTGGTTATCAGATATGATTACCCCAATCTCTTTCCTGCTTTGTAGTCATCAGTACCACTCCACTCATTTTGTACTCTGCCCCTAGGTATCTCTGCCCTAAGTGCATTATTTTTCAGTTTTTTAAGTTGAAGCCAGCTGCTATACCCATGACCATTGTTCTAGTTTTGTTCAGGTTTCTGTTCATCCTTCCCCTGGAGTGTCCACCCTATTGCAGATTTTGGTGTCATCTGCAAAGAGGCAGACCATCTCTTCTGGCTCATCTGTAATGTCATGTATAAAGGTAACAAAGAAGACCGGTCTCAGCACTGATCCTTGAGGCACCCCTCTGGTCACCTTCCTCTCTCAGAGCAAACACTGTTTACTACAACCCTCTGTTGCCTATCCTAACCATTTTCTTTTTATCTAGTTTACCACCTTTAGATTCACCCCAAGCTACTTAGCTTGTTTACTAGTTTCATAAATGGTACAGTGTCAAAACTTCACTGAACTCTAGGTGGGCCATGTCCACTGCTCCACTCTGATCTAATTCCTTTGTCACTCACTCAAATAAATCTATTATATTCATTTGACATGACCTCCCACTGTGAATCCATGCTATGTTGGGTCATGTAGCCCTCTTTATTCAAGGTATTCCATAATCCTTCTTCAGCAGTGATTCCATTACATTCCCTCCGATGTGAAGCTGACTGGCCTATAATTGCCAGCCTCCTCCCTGCTACCACTTTTGTGTAGTGGGACTACATTTTGCCTACTTCAGTCCCCTGGAACCACTCCTGTTTCCATTAACCTATAAAACAGGACTGTCAGAGGTGCAGCCAGTACCTCCCTGAGCTCCCTCAATACTCTTGGATGAACCCTCTGGCCTCATTGCTTTGTCCACCTTCAGATTAGCGAGTCACTTCAGGACTCTTTCCTTTAAAATGGACTGGTGTCCACATCCCTCCCTTCAAAGCTTCTGTTACTTTTGTGGCCCTCCTCTTCTTCTTCTTCTTCTGTGAACACTGAACAAAAGTAGTTGTTCAGAATATCTGCCTTCTCCAGATCCCCCTCTGTACAGTTCCCCTTCCTTCTTAACCTTAAAATCCCACCTTGGTCTTCCCCTTTCACTTACATACTTAAAAATCCTTGTCCCTTCCATTACCTCTTGGGTAATTCTCTCTTCAGCTTGATCCTTTGTGTGATCTTGGCTTCCAGACCAGCCAGGGTCAGGGCAATTTTGTCATACATTCCTTCTGTAATGCCATTACTCTACTGTCATTACACTGTTGCCAAAATCCTTCCACTTGTCATACACCCTTTTACCTTTCAGTTTCCATTGAAGTTCTTTGACATTAACAAAGGCTTCAACTAGCCCCTTACCCTTGTTTCACATGGAAACACATCTACTTTCTGCCTCCATTATATCTTGCTTCATGTATTTTGCTTCATGTCCTCCAATTTGGCCTTTTTTTCCAACTCATTTGTATATTTGTCAAATTAGACGAGTCATCTCCTCAGCTTATTAAATCTGCTAGCCCAGTTAAGTGACATGGTTTTATTTATGGTGAAGTAGCTTCCTCCATTACCTTGAATTCAATCCAGTTATCATCACTGTCACCCACTGGTTCCCCAACCATTACTTTTCTGACCATGTCTTCACAATTACTTAGCAGAAGATAAAGAACTGCATCCCCGCTTGTCCAAAGTCTGACGTACTGAATAAGGAAACAGTCCATCACATCTGACAGGAAATCATCCCTGTTTTCCACTGGGCATGTTTCATCTCCTAGTTAATGAAATGCCCAAGAGAACCACAGGCTTCATAGCTGTTACCCTTTAAAATGTATTTGCTAACTCCATGTACTGCATTGTTGTATTACCTGACAGTCTGGAACAAACTCCTAGAAATGTCGTATTGCTGTCTGTGAATTCTAATCCCTACTACAAGCATTCTGTACAGCTTCTATCCCCTTATTCTCCTTTGTTGCTGTTCAACCCTCTCTTTGTTTTAGAGCTGATCTGCATTGCATTCCAGTTCCTATTGGGATCAAATTCAGGAAGTGTTTTGCAGCTGTGCCATTGAAATGCATTGGAAGACTGGAATACACATTTTATAGGTGTCACTTAGTAAGTTGTGCCTTGCTATTGCTCCTACAACTGTCTAAAATGCTCTGTTAACTTTCTCTTAGCTGCAAGGAGGAGTGCGTGAGAACCTGCTGAGCAAGTAACAACAGTCTTGTGAGCATGCAGCTGATAAAGTGATATCACTGAAGAAGTTCCTGGGTGGTTTAGCTTAGACCCCCCAACACACACACATGGAATTATGTAATAAGGGCAATCCCTCATCGTACCACACACAAAGAGTGATGCAAATATCTCCTGGAGCAAAAAGAGCGCTAAAATAAACAGAGACTGCCACAAACAGCAACAGTCCTCAACCACACAAACAAAGGAAATTGCAGTGCTTCTTTTTTGCAGGAGCACCACCCAAACATAATATAATCAACTCAGGGGAGGGGCAGACTTAAAAAAGAAAATTTAACATCATAATATTGGACCCAAACCCAGGTCTGCTGGCTCCTGTAGGTGGTGGCTCTAGCCACTATGCCAAATAGCCAGCTCGGCTGGGGCCGGTCATACCTGCCTATATCCTGTCATAGTGGTGTAGTTCACTGCTACACTCGTATACAAGATCTTTCACTCTTTTACAATGGTCACCCTAAACATGAGCAGTATTACTGAATCGCACAGTAATACTTTACCATATGTTTGACTGATAAAATTTATTTTTCATAAAGGATACAAATTGTTAGTGTTTTACTCCCATTTTCAACAATGTCCTGTGATTACAACAGACATAATAAGAAAGACCTTAACAAATTACAGTACTAAACACTTTACAATGAGCAAATATATATAAAATTCGAACATTCATCTTAAACAGATATAGCTGGACTATAGATGACTATTTAAGTTTACTCTAAAAATAGAATGCTTTTGTATAGACTTCAAGTCATTGGGTAATTCATTCCAGTGGCTTGCTAAACTTTCTACAGGTCATAATAACACCAACCCTATTATATGAGCTGCATGTTGTGACATTTAGGCTACTATATCTCAAAATGTCTTTCTTTACACAGGGTGGGTCAAGCATTACAGAGTTATTTGGGGTGTTACTTTGGGGGTATATTAACTCGTGGCACCATATGAACCATAAATATTTCCTCTTCCTATCAGGGTTGTAACTAATGCAATCTATTGTAAATTTTACAATGATGAAATCCATGTTTGCTTTTAGTAGCAAATTTCCTAATCTATAGTACATCTGATCTATCTTTTTAAGGAGGACTCCGTTGAATTCATATGTAAATGGAAATCATATTCTAAAACTGAGATCAATAATTGTTTCACCAGTTTTGTCATTGTTTCTATTGTAATACAGTCAGATGCCCTTCTTAACCCTCAAACCTTTGATTCCCCCTTTTCACCTGTGAATATATGTGATCTGTATACTGTATGTTAATATAGGGTTATACACACACACACACACACACTGTGACGACAGGAATGATAATGAATGATCCCAAAGAGGAAATACAATTAACTCTGTCAGCACAACTTTGTGAATGGAAAGCTAAACTTTATTTTGTTCTGAAAAATGAAATTGCCTATACAAAGCAGGGTTTTCATGCTAGTAAAGTATTGCAATGCAACATGCAAAGAATAGCATAGCTGTAGCACCATTTAATGCTTGTAGAAACTATGTAGTATCTTTCCTAGATGCCTTGTATCATGAAAAAGAGCTGACTTTCCAATCAATTTGAATAGTCTGGCAGGGGACTGTGAAAACAAAGGGGAGGGGTGTCGTTACTACAGCAAGAGGGAGAAGGTTGAGGCAGTTTACAAAACAACACTTAGCCAACTCTGACTTTCATACACACTGTACCCCAAAGGGTTTAAAAGGCACAGGATTTCCATAATGGTAGCATAGGAATGTAAAGTAGATTAAATTTCTAGTGCCCAACCTGACCAGAAAGGAAATACAATACAATTTGTCCAGCTCTCCCAGGTACCTGATGGGTTTGGTGAGTAGCCCAGCCAGTCTGGGAATGAAAAAGAAATATGCCCTACCCAACTACCTGACAGGTCCAGTGCCCAACCCAAACCATCAAGGAATAAAACAAGTATGTCCTATCCTCCAGCAACCAGACAGATCCAGTGTGCAACTTGATCCACCAGGGAATAAAACATCTGTCCTTCCACTCCTCCAACTACTTGATTGGTCTGATACCCAACCCAATCCATCAAGAATAAAACAGGTATGTCCATCTTTCCCAAACTACCTGATGGATCCAATGCTGCCTGTCAGGGAATAAAAAGTATGCCTCACCTATGCCCAACAACTTGATGAATCCAGTGCCCAACTACCTGATTGATCCAATATCCAGTCCATCAGGAAATAAAACAAATCTGCCCTCCCTTAGCAACCTGAAAGATTGTGTGCCTAGCGTGACCCATCAGAATACAAAAGAAAATCTGCTCCTCTCCCCTCCAGCTACCTCACTAGTCCAATACCCAATCTAGCCCATCAGGAATAAAACACATTTTCTTCCTGTCCCAAATTACCTGATGGGTCCAGTATACAAATCACCCTGTCATGGAAATTAAGCAACCAACTGCTTAAGGAAGAGTATATCATTAATAGAATTAGGCAGCAGATTGTTTCTCATAATACAGAATCCATAGAAAAGAGAGATATGGAATGGAGTTCTTTTAAGTGTTTTGTTGGGGAGAATTTATATGCATGATGATCAAAAGGAAGCAGCGTAGGGAGACAGAGGCTCTATGCTTTTGAACCACATTAGGGAGCTACAGAAGCAGCTGAATCCTAGGTCTCCGGAGGAGCAACATAGCAAGCTACTGTCCCTTCATGATAAATAGGCAGACAATTTACATGAGAAAATATTCCATTTTCAAAATGCAGTCCACTTATGCTGTTCAAAGAGAGAAGGCAGGTCATCTCATGGCCTTGTGCCTCTAAATACAAGAGGCTTAGAGTATCATATCCTCTATCAAGTTTGAATCTGATGGCTCCATTAAAACATCACCCAAGGACATTGCCCGTAGGTTTGAAATTTATTACCAGTCTCTTTATGGACCCATGCCAGCCTAACCCTCCCTCATCTCCAGACCTCAATGCCTATTTAGATGAAATCCTCTTCCCACATTATTGGAATATCAACAGGCCTGTTTGTTACAACCTCTAACTCAACAGGAAATTTTAAATGCCATTAATGTTTTACCACTTGGTAAGGCTCCTGGGCCTGATGGTCTTACTCTTAATTTTTATAAAGTTTTGTCAGAGAACTAACCCATGTGTTGCAACGATTTTTCCTTTCTATATGATTTGAGTGTCTTGGATAGCACTCTTCTTGAAGCCATGATTGTTTTAATGCTTAAACCCAGTAAATCCCAGACAATGTTGCCATCAATTGACCTATTTCACTTTTAAATTATGATATTAAATTTCTGGCTAAAATATTAGCTTCAAGGATTAATGCGATCTGGATCAGGCTTATAGGTCATGAGCCAGTTGGCTTCATGCCGACTCATTCTTCGGTTGACCATTTATGAAAGTTATCCATATTTTCTTCATATCCAGGGACTCTGGGGTCTCTGCAGCCTTGGTCTCCCTGGTCATGGAGAAAGCACTGGATAGGGTCAACTGGGCTTTCTTATTTGCCACCTTAAAGACATTCAGTTTCACCCAAGCTTTTCTTAGATGGCTTAAGGTTTTGTAATCATTTCTGAGCACCAGAATCTATTGTAATGGGATATTTTCCTCAACTTTTCATTTGTATTTGGAGTCTCGCAGCGATGTTCCTTGTACCCTTTGTTATTTAATCTGTATATGGTTCCCTTGATATAGAAACTCAAGAGTAATCCAGATTTGACAGGGGTACGGGTGGGGCATGGAATCTGCAGATCTCTGCTTATGCAAATTACATTTTACTCAATGTGACCAATCCCAAAGTCTCTATTGTATGCTTTATACATTATTGATGAATTTGGTTTGTTATTTAACTATAAGCTTAATCTTGAAAAAAAACAGTGGTTATGCCCTTAAATTCTGCTGTCTTTAAACTGAATGTTTTGGTGATGGGATTAACCAGGGCCACAAAACAGCTTAAATATTTGGGAATTTAGCTTTTAGAAACATGGTGCAACTTACAAAACTTAATTTGGAGGATCTTTTTGGTATTTAAATGCTTTATTATTTTTTTTAATCACATGAATATGACAGACAAATAAAGTACAATACATCACAATTTGGAAGATCTATTGAGTACTATACAACAAGACTTATAGAGATGGAAATCTTTGCCATTGACCCTTTGGGGTAGGATAAATATTATTTAGATACATGTTCTCCCCTGTTTATTTTATCCACTTAATATGCTTAATGTTTTGCTCCCTTTATCATGGCTTAAACAGATTCACAGGATGGTTTCTGACTATATCTGGTTGGGCAAGACACTTACACCTAAAGCATTTAGTAGCCTCTGGCTTCTACATTTTCAATATATTTTCTGGCTAACCATGCCAGTAAATATCTTAGGTGGTTGGCCCAAAATCCAGAAGATGGCAACCCTATATCCCTATTTAGCTTATGCTAGAAAAGATCAGATTAAAAGGCTGGCCAGTCACCCTCAGCTTTGCTTTTGTTTCTTCCAAGGCTCTCCTGTGACTCTTTAAGATTCTGTTATTGGCAGTTCTGTTCAAGCCACTGGCAGTTATGTACACTTATGCTCTTTAAACCTTCTAAAGATGTCTCTCGGTCTGTTTTTATAATCTTAATTTTAAAGTAGGGGGACTTATGCTGATAAATATCTGGCTACCCCAGCTTGCTGCAATTAAGGTTTGTGACTTGCTCCACAATGGCTCATTAAAATCATGCCATGATATCCTTGCTTCTTTCAGCTCGATAAAAAGTATGTATTTAGGATATTTCAACTTTGACATGTTCTTCTTCTTCATTAGTTTGGTTCTGTGCCCTAGGATATAAATCTTAGTGAGTTCCTGCAATCAGCTATTACTATGGTGTCGCAGTCATATGCAGTATCCCATTTATATTCCCTTTTTCCAAGTATTTTCCGTGATACTACGGGTGAATCCCATATTGGAATGCAGTTTTCCACAATATGTTATTCATGCACAACCTTCATGTTTATACCTCCCAAGATAAGCTCCATCTAATCCAATTCCATATTTTGCATAATATTTACTACACTCTTCCAAATTAGTTAAAATGGGTAAATTAATCTCTTCACTTTGTACATGATGTGGCCAGGCAGACGGCACTTTGTTACATATTTTCTGAGAATGCTCTAAAGTGGCACCCTATGGGACATGATTAAATCTAGGGATGACACTCTACTTGGTCTTGAGGAGGCTTTTACCCCAGAAATTTGTATAGTCAGAGATTACAGTGGATTGCTGCTATTTCCTCTCAGTAAAGAGGGTAGTGGGATTGCTGTGATTTCCTCTCAGTAAAGAGGTAGTTCTTCACCACTGTGCTGACTAAATCTCGATTACATATCAAGAATGATTACAGGAACTCTTATTTGATCTCCATTTGGAAAAATGACAGTGAGTATGCATAATAGGTTTCAGTCATATAATAGGACATGGAGCAAGCTGCATGCCTTGTATATGATTTAGTTTTTCTGGAGCAGTCCAAATATGACAATTTCAGCTTTCATCTTCCTTTATTCTTTGTATTTTATTTTAAGTAGGAGTCTTCTATATGCTGTATTTTGTGCTATTTTCATTATGTCGTGTGTCTTTTAGTTACTTTGGTATCTGACTGTATTTTGGTTGGGCTTTGTTGTTATTCTCCTCTCTCTGGGATGGGTTGGTTGGGAGGATTTGGGTTTGTTCTGTGTTTGTCTGTTGAGTTGTATTGTTATGTCTTTCTTCTTGTAAACAATAAAGCATATTGAATTAAAAGAATACAAACCAGCCTGTCAGGAAATAAATAAAAAATATGTCCACCTCCCCAACAACCTGATATATCTAGTGCCCAACCTAACCCATCAAGGAATTAAAAAAAACTGTCCCCCTTCCCCAACAACCTGACAGGTCCAGTGTCCAACCCTGCCTGTCACAGAATTCAAAAATCTGTCCCCCTCCTTCAGCTGCCTGATGAGGCCTGTGCCAAACCTGATCCATGTATTAAGCCAAATGGAGATAAGGTAGGGACAGCAGCAAAGCAGTGAGTGGAGGGGTAGAATAGGCGAGGTAGTAAACACTGCTTACCCATGCTCATTCACTCAGGTCACAATGAGTGTATCAAACATTGATTGATTGACATGTTCTTCTTCATTAGTTTGGTTCTGTGCCCTGGGATATAAATGTTAGTGAGTTTCTGCAATCAGCTATTGCTATGGGGTTGCAGTCACATGCAGTATCCTATTTATATTCCTTTTTTCACAGTATTTTCCCTGATATTATGGGTGAATCCCATATTGGAATGCAGTTTTTCCACAGTATGTTATCTGGGATGATCTTCATGTTTATATCTCCCAAGATAAACTCCATTTAATCAATTCCATATTTTGCATAATATTCACTACATGCTTCCAAAATTAGTTAAGATGGGTAGATTAATCTCTTCACTTTGTACATGATGTGGCCAGACAGACAGCACGTTGTTACATATTTTCTGAAAATGCTCTAAAGTGGCACCCTAATGGAATTAAAAAATACAAACCAGCCTGTCAGGAAATAAAAATATGTCCACCTCCCCAACAACCTGATATATCCATTGTCCAACCTAACCCATCAAGGAATTAAAAAAACTACCCCCTTCCCCGACAACCTCACCAGTCCAGTGCCCAAACCTGCCTGTCACAGAATTCAAAAAATCTGTCCACCTCCCTTCAACTACCTGATGGGGCCCATGCCAAACCTGATCCATGTATTAAGCCAAATGGAGATAAGGAAGGGCAGCAGCAAAGCAGTGAGTATAGGGTGGAATAGGTGAGGTAGTAAAACACTACTTTCCACCTGCTCATTCACTCAGGTCACAGTGAGGGATCAAAATTGCACAGAAGGTGTGGGGCTGCTTCCATAATTCTGCTCCTACCACTGCCATGCATCTTGAAAGTCAGCCTGCTGCACACTAAAATGGGCTGACTCCCAACTTGACCAATCAGAAGATAAAATAAAATTGATCCCCTTCTGCTAATTACATGAAGGGTCTAATGCCCAACTCAGCCCATCAGGGAAAAAAAGATTGCCTCCTCCCCAACTATCTAATGGATTCAGCACCCAACATCATCTGTTGGAGAATACAAAAATCTGTTCCTCCTCCTCCAACCTGCTACAAGATGGTCCAGGACCAAACCTAGACAGTCAGGAAATAAGAAAAACCTGTCTTCCTCAATTCAACAACCTGGCAAATTTCAAGCCTAACACCACATCAATCAATCAATCAATCAATCAATCAATCAAAATCTTTATTTATCCAGGTGAACATCATTGAGCAGAGCTCTTTTACAAGATGGACCTGGTTAGAACAGGGTCAGGTAACATCCATCAGAAAAACATATAAATACATGTAGATAAGTATATGAACACAAACACAGTGGTGCAGTAATAGGAAGTCAAATGATAAAAGGAAGACATACTAACATACTAAAATGCCAGCAGAATAGGCCTAACGGTCTTTTGTGTCTGTCGTTTGGTCAGCCCCACCCTGGGTGCTGACCTTGCTTCCCCTCGCCTTCTCTGGCTTCTCCTTCCCACTTCTGGATATTCTTGCTGCATTTGATTTTACTTCCAGAACCCTTCCCTGTACCTGTCCCACCCCTCTTGAACCCTCCACTGTCTCTGCCTCCACCAGCCCCCTAGGCAGTGCATTCCATGGCTCCACCACCCTCTCAGTGAAGTAGCACCTCCTTCTTTCTCCTGAATCTTCCCTCCAGCTTCCACCCATGCCATCTAGTGGCCCTTCCTCCTTCCTTCGAAGCACCCTGACTGTTCCTCCCCTATTTACCTCTTCATGTACCTGAAGACCTCTATCATGTCCCCCGGTCCTTCTCTCTTCCAATGTGTACATATTTAGCTCTTGAGCCTCTCCTAATAGGTCCTGTCCCCCAAGCCCCAAATCATTTTGGTTGCCCTCCTCTGGACCCTCTCCAGGAGTTTAATGTCCCTCTTTAAGTGTGGCCTCCAAAACTGCATGCAGTACTCAAGGTGCTGCCTCACCAAGCAGTTATACAGAGGAGTATCACTTCCTCCTTCTGGAGGTGATCCCCTAGCGATGCATCCCAGCATCCTGTTGGCCTTGGCTGCTGCCCTCCTACAAGTCTCAGAGTTGTTCATCTTGACATCCACCACCACCCCAGGTCCCTCTCAGCCATCGAGACTTGTAGCATTTCCCCCAGGGTGTACACACTTGGCCTGGGTTTCTGGCCCCCAGGTGGAGTACCTTGCATTCCTGCATTGAACCTCAGCTTCCACTTTCTAGACCATCTTTCCAGAGCTCCAGGTCCCCTGTAGGGCCACCCTCCCCTCCTCCCCATCCACCACTGCCCCCAGTTTCGAGTCATCTGCAAAGAGACTCATCTCACTCCTGATTCCTGTCCTTATGTCAGATATGTAGACGTTGAACAGAAGGGCCCAAGGACTGATCCCTGTGGGACCCCATTAATGACCCTCCTTGGGGATGAGACTATCCCACCAACTATGACCCTCTGGGTCCTGTCCTGGAGCCAATTGCCTATCCATCTGATCATCTGGTTCCCCACCCCATTTCTCCCAGCTTATCCAACAGGCCCACGTGAGGAACAGAGTCAAATGCCTTGCTGAAGTCTAGAAAGAGGACATCCACTGGTCTACCCAGGTCCAAGGCACTTGTCACCCAGTCATAGAACTCCACCAGGTTTGTCTGGCACGATTTCCCCTGGATGGAATCTATGCTTGTCTATCATCCAGGCACCCTGACTTATCCAGGTCCCCCTAGCCTCTCCTTGACAATGCCCTCCATCACCTTGCCCACCACTGATGTCAGGCTGACAGGCCTGTAGTTCCCTGCCACCTCCCTTGATCCCCCCTTGTGATAGGCACTATATGTGCCACCTTCCAGTCTTAGGGCACCCACCCTGTCCTCACAGAGATGGTGAAAAGCTCTGCCAGGGTTTCGCCAGGACATCTGCAAGTTCCTTCAGCACTCTGGGATGTAATTTATCTGGCCCCGGTGCTTTCTCCATCTTAAGGGCTGAGGACTTCCTCACTCTCTCTGCTGTGATTTCACTCCAGTACCTCTTCTCCCTGCTTAGCCCTCCCCACCTGCCTGTGATGCCTCCCCTCTCCCCAGACCTGCCGATCGGAAAGGGTCCTCCCTCCTCAGTATCTCTGTCTCCTCCCATGTATGATGCAGCACCCCATTTTCCCTGGTGAAACTGAGGTGAAGTACTCATTTGGTACCTCAGCCTGCTCCCCGGGTCTTGTGCCCATCTCTCCCTGATTTAATCCTGCTAATCTGCCCCTTCACCCTTCCGTTTTTCCCCAATGTATCTAAAGAACCCCTTGTTCCCTCTCCTAATTTCCTGGCCAGGTTCTGCTCCTTCCTTGCCTTAGCCACCCTCACCACTCTAGTGGCCCTTCTAGCCATCAGCTCGTACTCCCCTCGATCCCTTCACTCCTTGAGCACTTGAATTGCTTATAGGCTGCTTTCTTTCCCGCGCACCACCTCCTGGACCTCCTGGTCCACCAACAGGTTTTGGGCCCCACGCATTTTCTTCTTACTCTTGCACAGGTGCTGGTAGCATTCTGCACCCCTCTCCTGATGATTTCCCACCTACTATCAGCGTCCATATCTGACCCAATCCCATCCAAATGCTCCTTAAGGATCCTTCCCATTCCTTAAAATCCACCCCCTGAAGTCAGTTACTTCCATCTTTGTGCAGCCTTCTACCCTCCTAGGTCCAGGCAGAACCAGACCGTGGCATGGTCACTCCCACCAATGGGTCCCTTACCTCCAGGCCCCAATCTGGTATGCTGTCCAGGGACCACATCCAGTACCCGTGCCTCCTGGTCGGTTCCCTCACCCATGGAGTTAGGGACGCATCTTGAAAGACATCCAACAACCTCTGTTCCCTGGTCACAGGGGATGTCATAGTCTCCCAGTCTGTTCCTGGCATGTTTAAGTCCCCAACACCACCACCATTCCTCTGCCAAGTCTGCAGTGTCTCCTAACATCTGCCACCAGACTGTCCTCCAGCTCCTCCACCAGGGCAGGGGTCTATACACCACTCTTTTTTACTCTCTTGCCCTCCTTGTTATCAAGGTGACCCAAATCACCTCCATGGTTCAGGACAAGGCAAGCCATAACAGAGGAGGATTCAAATACAAGGGGCAGGTCCACCATTGAACTATGCAACTGTATATAAACCATGTTCTCTGTATAGAAGTACCAGTTGGTTCATTTACGGGGCAGTCACTAGAACTAGCCATGAGAATGGCTTGGAGAACCACCAACTAATGGCAGATGAGGTACCAGAAGGGGTATGTAATATGTAAATGAAGGATAAACATTGTGAAGTGAAGTCCCAAGGATAGGTCGGTAGAACTGATGTGGTGGTGGAGGCCAATGGGGAGAGGAAAGGGAGTTAGGACTTTATAGTATGACTGTGTGCAGATTGTGGATGAGTGCAGTATAGAGTTGTGTGAAAAGAAGGCTGGAGAAAGCGGGAAAATAGACCAGTAACAAAGGAGGACAGAGGCATCAAGGTGTTACATGAAAGCATGATGACAGACCAGGGCCAAGGAGGAGACAAGCACTAGAAGTAATTTGTTCATGTTAAATGGTGCAGGTTAGCATGATGACAATTCATGCTCATGGGAAACAATTGCACTGATCATTTCTGAGACGTGAATATAAGAGCTTGAAAGATGAGATGCCAATGGGTGACCTCAGTTTCAGTTTTTTGCAATTTATTCCACAAGGAGGACAGTATAAAGCTTATAGCAGCCCTGCCAAAGCCAGAAGGAACTGGAAGGGACAGAATCAGTTGTGTTCAGGACAGTAGCTGCTTCTTGTTGTTTTCACAGGGTTCTTGTGGATTTTACTTGGTAGAAGGTTATTTCTTTTCTTTCTTACTTCTAAGGGGCTAGCAGGGTATTGTTTTGGGGGCTGTTGGAAGTTTGAAAACTGGTTTGGTGGCTGTAAGTGGGCTCATTTGTTGGATGTTTCACTGTGTAATAGGCTGCTGGTGGGCCTATTTCTTCTGATTAAAACCTATTTGGTGGGAGTTGCTTGGGCCTGGTTCTTTGGCTGCTGGGCTTGGAGGAGACACAGGGCTGATATACTCTCTCCGAGTTGGGTGTCTGCCCAAAACCCACCCTCCCCACCCCTCCTCCCCAAGGTTCTGCTAATTTATAGGGAACACCTGCCCCGCAATTGGAGGAAAGGCTGCAGGCACAGCTCATGTAGTTCTAGCCACTGGGGTTGGATTTAAAGGCTGGGAGAGAGGAGCTTAGGGGTTGTTCATTTCCTTATAAGTTTACTATGTTGTACTGCACCTAGTAATAGGGTTACCGGTGTACTGTGGGACTGTAGCTAAGATTAGTGGGAGACCTGATTAGGCAGTAGGGGTGTATCTTGGACTGGGAAACCTGGTGGCTCACCCAAGAAACCTACTTGGAAGGGATGGAACCACACGTCATTAGGGCTGGCATCTTTGGGAGGGTGGTGGGGTGCACAGGGTGTGGAGCAGCCATGATACTGGACTGAGCTTGGAAGTTCAGTGGTTGCCCAGTGTGCTACTAGCTGGCACAGCTGGAGGAGGTTGCAGGGATTAGGAGACAGCTGGGGAAGGGGAGGTATGGTTGGGGAAGGGGCAGGGATCTCCCAGGGTTGCACCAAGCACTGGGGGCAGGGACATAGGGAAAAGAGTGTAGGAGAATACTCAGGGGTCACATAGGGACCCTGGCAGAGGCAGTCCAAAGGACACTACCAAGGAAGCAGGCAGGTAACTGGAGACCCTCACAAAGGAGGGACAGAGGGACAACATTCTCAGGAAGTAGGCAGATGGCCAGGGCTGGACAGAAGGAAGCAAGGCGGGAGGTGGATCAGACCTTACACTCCGTAACCCGCTCATTCTCTTCTTCTGCTGGAGGATGAGGGGTGATGTAGCCATGACAGGGTGGTTAGAGATGGAAAGGAGTGGGGGCAGGAGGCAGGGGCTGGATAGCAGGAAGAACAGGGAGAACTGGGAATGCAGGAAAATGGGGAGCAGTGAATCAGAGCAGGAGGGCAGGGGAAGAGGAGGAAAGCACAAGAAGAAGGACCAGTTGGGAGGAAGGTAAATGAGAAGGACCAAAAGTACAAGGAGGATTCAGTAAAGGAAGCTGAGGTTTAGGCCAGAGGAGCATGACAGGCAGGAGGGACTAAATGGAGACAGGAAGGAAGGGAGGACGAGTCAAGCTAGTTTGAGATGGGGAGAAGGACCAGTCGTGAGCAGTGAGGGGAGTTAGCAAGGTACAGAAGACTCCTCAGGAGGAGGCATAGGATTGGAGGAGAGGTGGCCAGGGGTAAATAAGGAGGGTGGCATGTGGCACCCAGATAGGGGAGGAACAAGGAGTCGACTGGGTGGAGGGCCGGTAGAAAGGATGAGGGACATGGAGGAAATGGAGGAAAGGGCGTTAGAGTGCTCCTATTGGGGATTCTATGATCAGGGGTATCAAATGGGATAGGGAGGGAGAAGCCTGGCCAGTTAGAACAAAATGCTTCCCTGGACTAACGGTGCACAGGGCTAAGCACAAGGTATATCAGCTGGCAAAGGATTGTGGGGTCCCCAGACACACTGATCCACCTGGGTACAAATGACATTGAGGAAATAGCAGCTAGAGATATAGGCAAGATTCAGGAAGCTTGCCAGGGTCTGTCATGACATAGGATGCACAGTTTCCTTCTCAGAAATCCTGCCAGTGCCAAGGGCTAGTGGGGAACACAAAGGAAGGCTAGGGAGATAAACCAGTGGCTCAGGGGTGGTGTGAGGCCAGAGGGTATGGGTTGATGGGGTGTTGGGGAGACCTGGGAGGATAAGAAGCTGTATGCTAGAGATAGACTCCATCTCAATTTGGAGGAGGAATCCTTAAGTTGAAAATAGAGGGTTCATTGGTGAAAGTGGGGTTTAAACTTGTGAAAGGGGAGGGATGGGAGAAAAGGCTGCCAGGGTGCGATAAAGGAGGGACTCTGCTCCACCCTCCTGGGAGCTGGAGGATTGCGGAAAAAGGCCGACTGGTAAAGTGCAGACATGGGAAAACAGAATCCCCATGGGAACACGGGCAGGGAAATGGAAGTATAGGGAAAGGGTGGAAGGTAGTCCTGCTAAATGCCAGAGCTTGGGCAATAAAATGCCTGAGCTCCAGGTGATGCTAACTGAGGGAGTAGTGGATGTGGCAGTGGTCACTGAGACCTGGGCCACTGCAGGACATGACTGGGACCTGAACCTGGAGGGTTACACTATGTTCAGGAAGGACAGGGGAGGGAAGGGGAGGGGTAGCAATGATAGTCAAAACTGCATTGGCATAGGGGGAGTAGGGAGGCGGAGGGAACCGTGGAGGCAATTTGGATCACCTTGATAACAGGGGAAGAAGTAAAAATAGGAGTGGTGTATAGACCCCCTGCCCTGGCGGAGGAGCTGGAGGAGAGTCTGGTGGCATGTTGGGAGACACTGCAGACTGGGCAGAGGAACAGTGGTGGTGTTGGGGACTTAAACATGCCAGGAACAGACTGAGAGACTACGACATCCTCTGTGACCAGGGAACAGAGGTTGTTGGATGTCTTTCAAGACACTTTCCTAACTCAGCAGGTGGGGGAACCAACCAGGAGGTGTGGGTACTAGATGTGGTCCTGGCAGACAGTGACCTGATTGGAGGTCTGGAGGTAAGGGACCCATTGGCGGGAGTGACCATGCCACGGTCTGGTTCTGCCTGAACCTAGGAGGGCTAGAAGGCTGCACAAAGACGGAAGTAACTGACTTCAGGGGCAGTTTTAAGGAAATGGGAAGGATCCTTAAGGAGCATTTGGATGTGATTGGGTCAGACATGGACGCTGAAAGTAGGTGGGAAATCATCAGGAGAGGGGTACAGGATGCTACCAGCACCTGTGCAAGAGTAAGAGCGAAAATGCGTGGGGCCGAAAACCCTGCTGGTGGACCAGGGAGGTCCAGGAGGTGGTGAAGGGAAAGAAGGCAGCCTATAAGCAATTCAAGTGCTCAAGGAGTGAAAGGGATCAAGGGAGTATGACCTGATGGCTAGAAGGGCCACTAGGGTATGAGGGCGGCTAAGGCAAGGAAGGAGCAGAACCTGGCCAGGAAGTGGGAGAGAGAACAAGGGGTTCTTTAGATACATTGGGGAAAAATGAAGGGTGAAGGGGCAGATTAGCAGGATTAAATCAGGGAGAGATGGGCACAAGACCTGGGGAGCAGGCTGAGGTACTAAATGAGTACTTCACCTCAGTTTCACCAAGGAAAATGGGGGTGCTCATCATACATGGGAGGAGACAGAGATACTGAGGAGGGGGACCCTACCAATCGGCGGGTCTGGGGAGAGGGAGACATCACTGGCAGGAGGGGAGGGCTAAGCAGGGAGAGAGGTACCAGAAGTGGAAATCACAGCAGAGAGAGTGAGGGAAGCCCTCAGCTTCCTTAAGATGGAGAAAGCACCGGGCCAGATAAATTACATCCCAGAGTGCTGGAAGGAACTTCGGATGTCCTGGCAAAACCCTGGCGGATCTTTCACCATCTGTCTGAGGACAGGGTGGGTGCCCCAGGACTGGAAGGTGGCGTATATAGTGCCTATCTACAAGGGGGATCAAGGGGTGGTAGGAAACTACAGGCCTGTCAGCTTGACATCAGTGGTGGACAAGGTGATGGAGGGCATTGTCAAGGGAGGCTAGGGGGACCTGGAAAAGTCAGGGTGCCTGGATGATAGACAGCATGGATTCATCCAGGAAATCATGTCAAACAAACCTTGTGGAGTTCTATGACTGGGTGACGAGTGCCTTGGACCTGGGTAGACCAGTGAACGTCCTCTTTCTAGACTTCAGCAAGGCATTTGACTCTGTTCCTCACATGGGCCTGTTGGATAAGCCTGGAGAAATGGGGCGGGAACCAGATGATCAGATGGATAGGCAATTGGCTCCAGGACCAGATCCAGAGGGTCGTAGTTGGCAGGATAGTCTCATCCCCAAGAAGGGTCATTAGTGGGTCCCACAGGGATCAGTCCTTGGGTCCCTCCTGTTCAATGCCTACGTCTCTGACATAGGGACAGGAATCAGAGTGAGATGAGTCTCTTTGAGGATGACTCAAAACTGGGGGCGGTGGTGGATGGGGAGGAGGGAGGTGGCCTACAGGGAGACCTGGAGGCTCTGGAAGATGGTCTAGAAAGTGGAAGCTGAGGTTCAATGCAGGGAAATGTAAGGTACTCCTGGCGGCCAGAAACCCGGCCAAGTGTACACCCTGGGGGAAATGCTACAAGTCTCGATGGCTGAGAGGGACCTGGGGTGGTGGTGGATGTCAAGATGAACAACTCTGAGACTTGTAGTAGGGCAGCAGCCAAGGCCAACAGGATGCTGGGATGCATCACTGGGGATCACCTCCAGAAGGAGGAGTGATACTCCTCTGTATCATTGTGAGTGAGGCCACACCTTGAGTACTACGTGCAGTTTGGAGGCCACACTTAAGAGGACATTAAACTCCTGGAGAGGGTCCAGAGGAGGGCAACCAAAATGATTTGGGGCTTGGGGACAGGACCTATGAGGAGAGGCTCGAAGAGCTAAATATGTACACATTGGAAGAGAAGGGACCGGGGGACATGATAGAGGTCTTCAGGTACATGAAGAGGGTAAATAGGGAGGAACAGTCAGTGTGCTTCAAAGGAAGGAGGAGGGCCATAGAGGGCATGGGTGGAAGCTGGAGGGGAAGATTCAGGGGTGAAAGGAGGAGGTGCTACTTCACTGAGAGGTAGTGGAGCCATGGAATGCACTGCCTAGGGGGCTGGTGGAGGCAGAGGCGGTGGAGGGGTTCAAGAGGAGTGGGACAGGTACAGGGAAGGGTTCTGGAAGCAAAATCCAATGCAGCAAGAATATCCGGAAGTGGAAGGAGAAGCCAGAGAAGGAGAGGGGCAGCAAGGTCAGGACCCAGGGTTGGGCTGACCAAATGAGCAGACATGAAAGACCGTTAGGTCTATTCTGCTAGCATTTTAGTATGTTAGTAACTTTGGGAACCATCAGTAGGAGAGATTTGCACTTCTCAGGGCGTAATTGCCTATTGGTTTTATAGGAAGACAGTCTGCCAGGGAATAAAAACTATCTGTCTCCCTTTCCCAAATAACTTGATGGGTCTGATGCCCAACCTGGCCCATCAGGAATTAAAAATATGGCCACTCCCCTCAGCTACCGAATGGGTCCTGTAGCCCAACCAGGCCATCTCAGAATGAAAAATAAACATGGTGATATGGAGAGACAGGGCTAAAAGTCAGTTTGATGTTTGGGGATGAAACTACCAGCCTGGTGTTGGATGGACTTGAACCACTGTGTACAGTGTAGGGAGCATTACTGAAAAGCAGTGCCACTGTGTCAAAGCCCTCCCTGTGGGCACTGTATACAAACAACTCATAAAACTAATGTTGAATATGCTCTAATATAACTACAGTGATAATAGTGGGACTGGTGAGACATGCGCCTGCTACAAAATAAATATAAAAAGCAAAACCAGTCTTTTGGGACCAACCAAATCTTGTCTCAACTGTTTTATCCTCCTTACATGCCATGTACTACCTTTCTTCTACTCAGACTTGCTGCTTTCCCAGGACCCTCCTGTACTCTGAAGCCCTGTGCTTGAGCCATGAAGAAGCCCCCAGTCTGTGGACACCCTACACCTTCCCAGCTAGTGGCTGGTAGGCACCTGTTTTGATGGCCACTTCTGGAAGCCCTGCCCACATCATGATCCTATTCCCTGCTCCCTCCAGCCTACCTTTCCTGAGTTCTCCTCTCTAACACCTGGACCAATATATCTCATCCTTTTACCTGTATCCTAGCCCATGACACTCCCACCTCATTTAATTTTTAAACAAATATCAAAATTATACATAAACCAATGACTGCTTCATATACAGTATATGTCCTCTCAGTCAGGTTCTAGGCTAATACACTATGCTAGCACAGTAGGATAGTGCTCAGGTACAACAGCACCATTGGCAATGTTGTTCTATTGACCAGATGTTAAAGAGCAGCTCTCTACACTTCAGCATGTGCTTTCATAACTAAGGTGTTACAACTGCTACAATTTACTAGAGAATAATTTTTTTCATTTTCAATGTTCCATTCCAAGATTTACAGCACATCTGGGTAGTCCATCAAAAAGTCTATATAGAAAACATTGCCTCTCCTGTTAACCTCATAGTACCTTTGTTTATGACATCATAGTGTTCACCATGACAACAGACTGTGATGTCACACACATAGGCTGTGTGATTAGCAGAGAGAGTGACATATACAGTATTTTGAAAGACTCAGTGAAATAATTTCTGCATTATCTACAATATTTAGTAGACCAACAGAAGGAGAAAGAAACCAAATAACTAGAAAACAATAACATTAAAACATCACTGGTGTAAATCTAGTGTTTTTAAGCATTTTATTATAATAGAGAGTTGCTCTTTAAACAAAGGTCTCTTCTACAAGTTTGTGGTGAATGTCTAGGTGGAAATTAGAGAGCACATGACACAAATTATGTAATGTAGAATAAGGAATATTCCCAGTTTTCTGACCAGCAGATCCTCCTTAATAAGACTAGTCCTGCAAATGCTTGAAGCTGTTCATGAAATTTTTAGCACTTTTCACAAGTGTTTTGGGATACTATTGGCCTCATTGGAATGTAGATACCTGGACCTGAACCTTTGACTGTCCTTTTACTCATCTCTGTTTACATGCCAAATTTAATTTGACATTTTGTAAAGCTCCTGTTCATGAAACACTGCTTCAGTTTGACTAGAACTTGGTCTCTAAATGTAGTCTGTTACCTTTTTAGTAACACCATGAATGGTCTTTTTGATAGCCTTTCAAGGCTTTTACATAATTCTATTACTGGGTCCATCCAGGTGTTTTAATTTGCAGACCTGTATATTCACATATATATTAAAGGCAGGGCTATTCACAAAGCAGCCACGTCATCACAGAGATTGTTCCAGACCTGTAGCTTGTTTTCACATGGCCTGTAAAGCCATCCATGTATTTATTTCTCATTTTCAGATGAAATGCAACAAAGCAGAAGTTGTATCTCATGAACATGTGTTTATAAGTCATGCAAACATGATTATGCATCATGAAAATGGGCCATTTTTACTCTGACCAACCTAATTTCATTAATAAGCTAAAAACAATTGTTTTTCTTAAAAAACACACTTGTTTAACCTTACATCCCTCAATGTGGACCACACAACCTTTAATGTAGCTCAGTATTTTTTGTTTGTTTTTCATGCACCAAACTTTTCTTACCTTACATAGAGACATAGAAATTGTCAGCAGATAAGGATTGCTAGGCCCATCCAGTCTGTCCATATGTCCTATACATTGTATAGCCACTGACCCTATGTGATCAATGGCTTTTCATCCTCCCTCCCTCTCAAGCTTCCCTTGTGCCTGTCCCAGGCATGCTTAAACCTTTCCACTGTGCTTGCCCTTACTACCGCCTGTGGCAGACTATTCCAAGCATCAACTACCCTTTTAGTGTAAAAGAACTTCCTCATATTACCTCTTAATCTACCCCTTCCAATTTCATATTGTTCCCCTTGTTCTAGTACTTTTCTACATTGGAAAAGGCCCCCACCTGCACCTTGTTTATGCACATTAGATACTTGAAAGTTTCAATCATGTCCCCACTGTCTCCTCTCCTCCAGTGAGTACATATTGATGCCCCTCAGTCTTTCCTCATATGTTTTGTGGTGCAAGCCCTGCACCATCTTTGTTGCCCTTCTCTGGATAGTTCCACCTTATCTAAGTCCTTGTGCAGATGTGGCCTCAGAACTGCACACAGTACTCCAGGTGAGGCCTTACCAATGTTTTATATATTGGCATCATCACCTCCACCTCCTGCTAGTGTTACCCCTGCCTATGCACCCCAACATGCTACTGGCCTTCCCTGCTGCCTTTGTGTACTGCTTTGCTACTGTAAGGTCATCAGAGATGATCATCCTAGGTCTCTTTCCTCTTTGGTCTAGTCAGCTCCCCATCCAACCTGTAGCTCTCCCCAGGGTTCTCTCTACCCAGGTGCATTATTTTGCACTTCTTTACATTGAACCTCAGTTGCCACATCTCTGACCATCTTTCAAGCTTCTCCAGGTCCCTCTTCATTTTCTGCACCCATCTGGAGTATCCACCCTGTTGCAGATCTTGGTGTCATCTGCAAACAGGCAGACCTTCCCTCCAGCCCTCTGCAATAACACTAATGAAGACATTGAACAGGACTGGTCCTAGTAATGATCTCATGGATACCCCACTGGTCACACCTCCCCAGCTTATACCCCATTTATCACTACCCTCTGTCTCCTGTCTGTTAACCAGTTCCTAACCCAGTTCACCACCTTGTCTCCCATGCCCAGAGTTAATCAGCCTTCTATGTGGGACAGTGTTGAAGGCTTTGCTGAAATCTAGGTAGACGACATCTACCACCCTCCTGATTTATTTCCCTAGCCAACCAATCAAAAACATCTATTAGATTTATTTGACATGATCTTCCTGCTGTGAATCCATGTTGCCTCAGATCCTGAGCACCACTGGATTCCATATGTCCCACTATCCTTTCTTTCAGTAGTGTTGCCATGATATTTCCTACCACTAAGGTGAGGCTGACTGGCTTGTAATTCTCTGCCTCCTCCCTACTGCCGCTTTTGTGCAGTGGGACTACATGACCCTCCTCCAGGCCTCTGGAACAACACCCGTGTTAGTGACTCTGTTAACAGGGCAGCCAGAGACACTGCTAGTTCCTTCACAGCTCCTTAATATCCTCACATGGATACCATCTGGTCCCATGGCCTTATCCACCTTTAGCTTTGTCAGTTCTTCAGAACACTCTCCACTGTGAATGGACTGGTGTCCACTTCTCTCCCCATTGCCTCTGCAACCCAACCATGATCCTTGACCCTCCCTCTCCCTAGTGAATACTGAGCAGAAGTATTTGTTCAGTATTTATGCCTTGTCCAGTTCTCCCTCCTTACACTCTCCCTACTCCCTTTCAGCCTTACAATCCTTCCTGTTTTCTTCTTTCACTGATGTACCTATAAAATGCCTTATCCCTTTGTTTTACAGACTGTGCTAAATCCTCTTCTGTCTGCACCATCGCCCTCCTAACAGCCTTCCTGCTTCCCTTAGACATTCAAGGTACACTTCCTGTCCTCCTCCTTTGGATCTCCTTATATTTCCTGAAATTTAGCTTTTCTTTCTTCTTTTCCTTTGGTCACAATCCTAACGCATTGGTTTGTTATATCCACTATGGCTCCTTTCAGTTTATCCCATTGTTTTCCACCTCCTCTACTATTTCTCCTTCCTAGGACTGCTTGTATACATCTACCCATTTCAGAAATCTGCCCTCCTGAAATCTAATACTCTTTGCCCTTGTATGACTTGATTGAGTCCATGTCTCAATGCTGAACCACACCATGTGGTGGTCACTGGACCCCAGTGGCCCTTCCACCTGTATTTATTTGACTCTGTACCCATTGGTCCATACCAGGTCCAGAATTGACTTGTTCCTGGTTGGCTCATGCCCCAGCTTCCTGAATCCAACCCCTGCAGGGAATCTAGGATGGCTGTGCTTCTGGCTAAAGCAGCCACCTGGGTGGCCCAATCCACGTCCAGCATGTTGAAATACCCCAGTAGCAGGATTTTGCCTTTAGCTGCCATGTTGTGTACAGTACATCCTCCACCAGTTCCCTGTCTACTTCCTCCCTCCCTCTGTGCCGGAGGTCTGTTGATCACCCCTGTATGTACTGCTGTTCCATTCCCTGGCTACAGGGTGACCCACATTAGTCAGCCTCTCCCTGTCTTCCCTGAACTTCTGCTAGCCTTTATACTAGCTCTGATGTTCAGGGCCCTCCTCACCCTTTTACCCTCCCTGTCCCTCCTGAACAGTGTATAGCATGGTACACAGACTTCCCAGCCATGATTAGCAGAATACCACATCGCTGTTATTGCTGCTGTGTCAAGGTCTGCATGTGCCAACAAGGTCTCCAGGTCTGGAACCTTATTTCCTAGGCTAGGGCATTCATTAGCATGTTTCACTGTCTATCATCCCTCTACTCTTGTTCTCCCTCTCAGTGTCTTCCCCCACCCCAGTTTCCACCCCCATATCACTCGTTATATATTCTTCACCTGCCTGGCCCTCTCTGCCTGCTTTAGCTGTTCCAGTAGTCAACTTTTGTTCCTGTATGTTTCCATGGGGTTTTCCTAAGCTTCCTGACCTTACTGGCTCTCCCGCCCTTGGCCAGTTTAAATGCTCTCAGCTGAAGCATGTGTAAACTTCTCACAAAGGACCAAGGTCCCTTTTCGGACAGATGCAGGCCACCCTCCTTATATAAGCTCCACATCTGCCCAGGTCAGGCCCTTGTCCCCTATGAAGCCCAAACCCTCCTTTCCACATTAATCCTTTAACCAGGAGTTGAAGGTATGGATGCGAGTGCCCTAGCTTCCCCTGTGCCCTGTACAGGTCCCAGCTCTGAGAATGAGACAGAACATGATATCTTTTCAGGTATCTCCCAAACTTCCTGAACTCTTCCTGGACTCTGTCTAACTCCACCCTTCTCCTGGCCAAGTCATTTTTCCCCAGGTGGACAATGACATCAAGCTGCTCCTCCTAGCTATCACTTTAGCAGTCCTATGATTCTGCTTCCCATCCTCCGTGCAGTGCTTCCTGGGAGGCACTTGACCTCCTCTCTGTCTCCCCTGAGGTGTCCCAAACTCCACTCCCCAGACAATAGAGTCCCCCACTATGAGAAGCTTCCTCCTCCTCTGGGATCCCTGCCTCCCATCCCTGGGGCTCCATCCTGGAGGACTCTCCCATCCTCTCTGTTCCCAGCCTCGGGTTTAGGGTGGGGCTTTCCATTCCTCCACAACAGAATAGGAGTTACTAAGCGGGACCAGTTGGGGATGTGCTTTGACTCCCCTCCCTCACCCTCCCTAAGCCCACCATGGTCCAATCCTCCTCTTCCCCAGCATCCTTTGAGGTACAAGTTGTGGACCCAGTGGTCTCCAGGTAGGGATGCATGCTGCCTTCTGCTTGGCCAACTCTGCTCAGGACAGGCAACCTCCTCCCTCAGCAGGTACCTGCAGATAGGGCAGCATTGCAGCCTTCAGAATGTCTCCCTGAAGACTGCTGTTCCACAACCACTGCACTGCACCACTCCCATCATGTCTGTTACCCTTCTTAATCTACTGCCTGCTTAAGATGGCTATTTGTTATCTCCCAAATATTTGTGTTTTTCTTTTGTTTTTTGTTATGCTTTCTCTTTTCACTACTTCCTGTATGGATGCAGGGATGTTGCAAAGCCCTATAGGACCCACCCCATAAATGTAGGGCAAGCCCTGGGCTGGGTGGGTTGTGGGAGTAGAAGGTGGGACTACACCATAGGCTCCACGATACAAAAACAATCAGCCAAAGGTCCTCTGGCAGTGGCTCCTCAGTCCACTCACTGTGGTCCAGACACAGTCAATTACAAACACACAGTCATAAACTTATCAGTTAGAATCCTCAATCATGCCCAGGCTAAATGGAAAAGCATACTGAAATGGCAGTTAAGAAAATACTTCAAATTCAGTTTCAAACAAACAATCACAAAACTCACCAGCTAGAATGCCTCAATCCTGTCCAAGTTAAATGAAGAAGCACATTGAAATGGCAGTTAAGACATCACATTCACTACACTAATCCCTATAATATGATGCCTACACTTAAAGTTCAGATACAGCCAATTACAAACACAGTCACAAACTTATCAGCTCAAATCCCTCAATCCTACCCAAACTAAATGGAAAAGCACACTGCAATGGTAGTTAAAAAAAGACTTCAAATTCAATTTCAAGCACAGTCACAAACTCACCCGCTAGAATCTCTCAATCCTGCCCAAGCTAAATTTACCAACTTTCATGACCATTAACACTCTCAAAAATGGGTTTGCCTGTATAAAGAAGTTTACATGGCACAAAACAGATTTTAATGACATTGAGTAACCGAACACCATTAGTAACTCAAACACTTTCATTTAAATTATTTTTCAAAAAAAAAAAACATAATGAAACAACCCAACACCTCTACTCTTTCAACAGCACAAGTTTCAGACATCTCCAAACAGTTTTGTTTTTTGGTGTACAAGTTTTCCTTCTTTTACCCACTTTCATGAACACAAAGACTCACAGAATTAGAAGTCTTATCTCACTGTAATAAATTATGACTCATGAAAATGGAAATGTTGTCACGAAAAATCCTTTATTGAAAATTTTGAAAAATGGAACTGAATATGCATTAAAATGAAACACATTTTTTGTTAATAATTTAAAAATTTACAAAACTGTCTGTTAAGTCACATAGCAAAGAACCATCCTTAGACTAAACTAACCAATATGACAAATTCAGGATAGAACTCACAGCAGTTTAAGCGTGATTGATGACAAAAAGTCATTAAAGATATATATTTTGTACATTTCTATAATTTTTACACTACTGAACTGATTATTATCAGATTTTCAGAATCCAGTCCAGTACAGTTTTATTGAAACAATATATTAAAATTACAATTAATTTGTTACATTCAATAATTTAAAACATTCAACTAGAAAATACAGCATTATATTTGAACAAATTTCATCAATATAAAAACATATATCATTTATGTCATGAACTTACAATATCAAATTTTTATAATATTATGTTATATTATACTATACTATACTATACTATACTACCCCTCCACTGTCTATGTCTTATACCTGGGATAACCTACCTGTCTTTTATTTTTTGTAGCAAGTAGGAATGTTCCCAAACAACACATTTTCTTTATGCCATCTAGTTTCAGTAGCAAAATACATTTTTCCAGGTTCTGCATGCACATTTTCCAGTAGTAAAGGATGTATCCACGTTTCCCTTTCTTGTATCAAATTATCACATTCTAGAAGGGTATGCATTATAAATGATTTTCCTTTAGCTGCAGGACAGGTGCATTGAAAATCTTTGTACCTTTTACTTTGCCATGAGTGAAATCCACATCATATGAAGTCTGAAGTTACACAATATGTTTCTATGCATTTGTTATCACAAAGCATTAGATAGTTTTCACCCTCTATTAATAACTTTGCATATGAGTGGAGTATGTAAGGTGTCTAGGGGGCAAACATTTTCCATGTCCTTCTGTCTGGCTGCATCGTAGATCCTTTTAATCAGTTCATTAGCATACATATCAACATTTACACTTGCCTTTTCTGACCATAAGTTTTCTAGTCCCCACATCTTTATTTTTGATTTAACACCTTAAACCAACATTGTTCATGTTGTTTTGCCTCTTTATTACTCAAAATTCAAGCTAACACATTTTTGGAAGATGTGTTTCTTCCATTTCATCACTTATTTCCAATAATTAACTATCCTTACCATAATTCTTGTAATTGATAGCAAACCTGTCTCTAGTCTCAGAAATGAAGTTGGACAATCTCTTGGTAATCCCAGAGTTATTCTAATAAAACGGTTCTGTATTGCTGCCATACTATTACTGTTTGTAAAAGCCAGACCCCAGATCTCAGATATAAGGTCTTGATTTATAGTTTTGCCTCAAAAGCAGATTTCTGGGCTTTAAAAGAGTTACTAGCAAACCTATATCTGAATGATCTTATATCATTTGTTATTTTGTGTGCTTTATCCCTTGTTTCAGTCATATGTTTTTCAGACAAGGTTTCTTTCAAAACAACCTCAACATACTTATATTCCACTACTTCCTCAAATTTATTTCCATTTATGCACCATGGTTTAGGATTTTCTCTTTACTACCAAATACCATAATTTTGTTTGATCAATATTTAACTCTAAGTCCTTATTTTTTATATAGTCATAATATGATTTAATCTCTTTTAAGCCCTAGTGGTGTTTGGGATAAAAGTATTGCATCATCTGTGTATAACATATGTCTTATTTTCTCATTATTAATTTGAGGCAGATATATTTCAACTTCTTGTAATCCTTTAGCTAGGGAGTCTATATAAATGTTAAATAAATTTGGTGCAAGTAGATACCCTTGTTTAACATCCCTGTATAAGGTTATTTCTTCTGTTAAGACTCCATCAGTACTGAACCTTACCTGAGCTGTCATATTATTGTGCAGAAGTTTCAGTATGGACAGGATTTATTCTCCATCCCTAGCTCTAAAAGCGTGTTCCACAATTAGTTCCTATTCACAGACTAAAAGCTGGCTATATATCAATAAAGCGTGCATAGATCTTTCCTTTTCTTCCAGTAACATATTTGTTCAGAATATACTGTAAAGAAAATGTTAAATCTAATGAACTGTTTTGTTATTTAAAGTCACATTGAAACTTAGAAATTATGTTATTCTAATTAACCCAGCCTTGTATTTTCTCTAAAATTATTCCTTTATATATTTTTTTGCATTATAGGAAGAAGTAAAATGAGTCTATAGCATTTTGTGTCTTCTCTGTTTCCTTTTGAATAGTGGTACAATTATACTTTTATTCTAATCTGATGGTAGATTAAATATGTACTAATGATTGGAATATCAGTGCTAATAAGCTAGCCCAGAATTCAGGTTTATATTGATAAATTTCATCTGGAACACCGTCAATACCTGCTGCCTTATTATTTTTGTTGTTTGATGGTGCATTTTGGTTCTTGTTCTGTGATTATATATTCCTTTACCTTGTAGTTTTCCTGTCTCAAACCTTCCTTCTCAATTCTAACTTCACACTGTCCTCCATATATTTCTTTGAGGTGAGTGACTCATTCATTAGCACTGATGCAACTTTATATGTCATACCTAAGGTTATTTTCATTGCATCCAAATGCAACCATCATCCAAAAAGTCTGCATATCCTTATCCCATATGGCTTCTTGTAGTGTTTCCAGAGTGACTATTTACACTTCACTTTTTATTATGTATCTTTTTATAATCTGATTGTGGACTTTTAAGGCCAGTAATAACCAGAACTACTATTTCTACATAATAATCTAATTACTTTATGTATCTCCTTTTCAGTTTACTATGTTCTAGGTCATGCCAAGGTTTTTTGACCAACATTTGTCTTTTGTTCTGTCCTTGGTTTCTTAAGTAAATTCTTGCTAATTGTGTACATAAATTCAGAAAACTCATTAAGTTAATCACATTATTTTCATTTCAATTAATTAATTTGTTTATGAGTTCAATTGCCTCATCACTTGATATTACTACATCCTGAATGATTTTAGTATGTGGGTTCCATTTTATTTTCTTTCCATAATATATGCACATATTGTTATTGGCTTCATTTTCTGCTGTTTGATTCTTATTTATTGCTTTTAATTTAAATTTATTTTAGTGCATATTGGAAATGATCACTCTCCTACACTTTAAGAATTTCTAAACTAGCTACCTTTCTGTAATCTACTGCATTAATAATACATAAATCTATAACACTATTGCCAGCCAATGTAGGGAAAGTTATTCCAACATGCCAGTCAGTCATTTTTGTTCTTCCATTTAAAATTCTTAACATACTTTTATCAAGGAACTCTTAAAATTTTTCCTTTATAATTTAATATTTTATCCATGGAATGCCTTGAGGAATATTCATAGTGACATCTATATACCACGCCTTTGTTTTCTTCTATTTCTACTCCCACTCTAGCATTAAAGTCCCCAGCCAGAAGAATTATGGCAATAGGATATCTATTCTTTATTGCATCCAGATCATAGCCTATTTAACACAGAATATTTTCAAAATCTTTTAAAATGGTGGGGTGGGAATATAAATATTGAAAGAACAAATACAGTGTTTTATTAACTAAGACTAAATATGTTTAACAACTATTACATATACTAGACTCCATACAACACACATCCAAAGTATTTTACCAAAATTGCTAAACTGCCCTTTACCCTGCCATATTTACTAACTTTTAAAGCTGGAAATAACCATACACTGTATCCACCTAGGATGTCAAATTCACTTTTCCTACACAAAGTTTCTTGTAACAAGATTATTGAAAATGTAGATACCCATGATATATTACCTCCATCAACTAATTTATTTGCTATATCTGCAATATTCCAACATAATATCTTTGAGGCTATGTCAGCATTATGTTCTTTAAACTGTCAACTAGATGAATCTGAAATGTTTATGGCGCTATCTGTACTCAAAGTGTCTTCCTATTGATTCGCTAGAATTATCTAATACTTTCACTTTCTAGTATTACACTATTATTTATACATCTCCTATGTTTTTTCCTGCTTTGTAAGTATGCTTCAACCTGTTCATCTCCTACAAATGTATGTTCAACTTCCACATCCTTAGGTTTTAAATATGGCATGATATGTGGTTGTTTAGGTATATCTTTTTGTTGTTCTTTTCAATACCTTTATTCCTCGTCCCTTCATACATTACTGGTTCCTCTAAATTTTCACAGGTCATTGTGTCATCCAGAGTTATACTGATATCACAAAATTCCCTTTAATTTGTAACAGTTTCTTTTTCCTTTTTTGGCATTATTCAATAGCACATATATCCAGCATTTGTATGGATCTGCTTTATACCTGTATGTTAACTAAATATCCACCCATCCTAGTTTGCCTCCTGTCATATCCTTTATTAAGTTATATACTGCCAGTTTAAGAAAATATAGATTTTCTTTCTTTGTCTTGACAATCCCTTGAGAAGAACTGTAGGAAACATATTACCTTCTTTAATCAAATAAGCTTTTGTATTAGTGTTTATTCTATTTACCTCTATATCAGGAGATTCTATATCTTTTCAGCAAATGTTACCTTTTTCCTTTTATTTATGTCCTCTGACTTTTCCTGCAGGAGTGTTCTCTTTCCTCATTTATTTATTCTATTCTGTTAGTGGGATATTTTTTTATTAGTTTTTTATTTACTTTTTCTTCTTTTCTACTGTTAATTGTTGTTTCTACTTTGTTAAATGTGGTTTCCTTTGTTTAAGTTCCTTTATTAATGTATTTATTTCTTCAATTTCCTATAACTTTCTCTTTTTGATTACCATTCTTTTTCCATGTAACTATGATTATGGTCTTGTTTCAGTTTTGCCATTTTCTTTTGTTGTATACTTAGTTGTTCTACCTGCCTCTTTCGTTTTTTCTTTCATTTCTGTAGTTTGCTTCAGTTTATCTACTTGTGCAGTTTGCTTTGAAAGTTGAGCATCACTATTATGTTCCATGTAATGACTTTACTTGATCACCTGCATCCTTTGTACAAACATAATAAATGTTCAAAGAGGACCACAGGTTCGAAGAGCTGTGCATTTCTGGTTTATATTTCTTTTTAACTCCTCAGTTTTATTTAATAACTTGTTATCAGCTTCTTGAGTATCTTTATTTAAAGTCCTATAATTAAATACAAACTTCTCTACTGCTCATTCTTTATGTCCTGATTCATTTCTTTTTTGTATTCATTTTGCTTATTCATATATGGAGTTAAAAAGTATTCAAAGTTTTTAAGTATGCACCCTATTGGGTAAAGAACTCCTCACTGAGGCTTTATTGCATGACTTATTTTGACTAGTCATAGCTCTTATCCCTTGTGGCTCTGCCTTTGAATTACATACAGCAATTTCTGCATCAGTTAAACTTTCATCATTCAGTTCAATTGCATCATCAGCTTGAACTTCATTTTCAGCATTTCTTCTCATTGGATTAACTTCCTTTTGTTTCACAACATTTATCCCATTATTATTTGTAATTTTGGGGGCACCACTGGATCAGAAATACTTAAACCAAGCACAGTTTTTTATTTATTTTTATTTAAACAGTTGGTAACTGGGAAGGCACACTGAGCTGAGGGCTCAATTCCAGGTGCAACCCAGGGAGAAGGGATTGGATTACATACAAATTAGCACATGATACATACCATTTAGCACATAGATATAATTTCGGTGGGTTACAGTATCAAGTGATACAAAGGTAAAGAAACAGTGTACAGTTTTATGAGAGAAGAGTTTGGTTTTCAATAATACAGCTGTAAAAGGTACAGTAGGATTAAACAGTAAAAACAGCAAATATTTGGGAGCTCAGCCTGGGTCATAAGCACAGTTTAGGTCAAGTGTGAAAATGCCTGGTGTGGAATCTACAGGTAGCAAAGTGCATCAAGAAGTTTGGTAGAGAAAGTGAGTAGCGGGCAAAATTATGTGAGCCTGATGGTAGTAGAGTTTAATCATCTGGAGCAGAGGCATGATGGCGGTAGAAGGGAATGAAGTAGGATTTACAGGTGATGTGAGAGGAGCTGCTGGTGATGGAAGGGTTGAGTCTGTTCCACAAACTGGGCAGCCGATAGGAAAAAGCAGCAAGACCAGATGAGAAAGATGGGTGAGGGATTATGAACAAATGTTTGTTTCTTTGCCTCAGCTTGTATGGTGTGATGGCAGTGGGAGAGAGACAGTCTGATAGGTAGGAGGGTAGCATGTTGAACCAGAACTTAGATATAGTGTTTAGGGAGTGGGTATACTGCCTGTGGGACAATGGGGCAAGTCCAAGGAGAGAATATAGGTCACAGTGATGGGTTTTGAGTGGAGAATTTGTCACAAAATGGCAAAAGGAATTTAGGAGGTTTCCAGCTTGTATAGGATGGAACCTGAAGCTGTGCTGTAGACCATGTCAGCAGAGTCGAAGACAGGGAGGATCATTTAATTTTGGATCTGGCATCTGGCTTGGGGTGGGAGGAATCATGGTGCCAATACAGCACACCCAGTTTGGGGTGCAGTTTTATCAAGTGGGGTCTCTAACTGACCTCCATTCTCCCCATCAACACCTTCTTCTAGGTTTCTAAGTTCTGTCAGTAATGGGTGGGTTTGATCTCTTTGCTCCTCCCTTTTATAAATCATAGTGGAGGAGGTTGAGGTTGGCTTGAAATTGTTTTTATAATTTTCTTGTTCCCCTTAATTCTAAGAGACTGTCTACTGGCTTTAAAAACTGAATGATTTTGCTGTTTTCCCTTTTATTGTTTTATTTAAATTTACTAGACTCTTGTTTTTTATTTGCTTTTGTCATTTTATTTTACTATGAATCTTTTGCTTCTTTTTTTCCATATATCCTGACATTTGTAGAACAATAGATGGGGCTAGATTATAACAATTACCAATATATATTCAAGTGACTTAACTAGTAAGGTTTAACACTTAGGTACATTTAAGTGCCTAAAGCAATAAAGCACCACAATCTCTAAATGCATGTGTATATTACATTCAGCAATTACAGTAGAATATAAATATAAACATATAATTTTATATTCTATAGAAATGCTAAAAATCACTTATATTTAAGGATAGACAGTAATATAAAATAGATGATTTTTCAGACTTAAGTTGCTCCAGACCTTAATGTCCACACAGTCCTGTCATAAAATTAAAATGACAGTCTCTTTATCAGAGACCAAAATAATTTCCTCAGTCACCTTTCTTTGTCTTTCTGACTGCTCTGTAGCTCCAATGGTGTCTAGCAGCTTCAGAGATCAGGCCCTTTACCACCTCTGCACATATGCATCAGTCCCAACAGTTTATAACATGATGTGTCCTTTAAATCCTCTTCTTTCTCTTCTCTTTTTCCAGTATTTGGATCTTCAATACTTACCCATGTTTTAGGGCACTCATTAAATATCTTTACACAGCAATATAAAAATATAGGCAAAAAGAAAGAACTGTGGGTAATATCTAATATTAACAGTAGCATGTAGTATAATATTATATTTGAGATACAGGGTAGAGTGTAAATAAGGGTTACTAAAACATATGACCCCTGTACTAAATTTAGGATATGCTGTGCAGTGTATGCTATAACTTCTAAGCTTCTTAAAAATTCATTGCACTCCAGGTGGTAAAATATTACTGTAGTTTCAACTGCAGTTATATTCAGTTTTAGTCTATGTACCCAATTATAATATATAGAAAGCAACTGGCCTCCAATAAACACTCTAATATAAAACTTTAGATGATAAATGATGAATACCCAATACAAGTGCAGATAATCTCTAGCAAGCAAGAACTATTTAGGGTGAGTTAGAACATAAAAAGGACAGATTGATTCAGTATATACCGAACAACTTAACTTGATTCAATTGCTAAAATAGTTGGCTTGAAGTTCAAAATAATTTCACTAAGAGTGTTTACTTTTGCGTTGAAGTAAAAGTCCAGCGACTTTTTGCAGGAACAATCCAGCATAATGTGTTTGCAAGGAAATAAAAGAGGCGATCTAGCAACCAAGGGACAACACACAACCCTCAATCATTGGGTCCATGACTGTCCATGAACAGGAGTAGCAAATAATGAAGCTAAGGTTGAAGGCTCTGCGTGGACTTTTTAAACCCTGTAATTGAAATCTGTTGTATTCAATTAACTAATTATTTTGATCAAGCTCAATTAGCAGATATAAATTGTTCCCAGCCCCTATCTGACTAGATTCTTGCATTAACACAAGAATGCAGAAATGCAAGAATGCAGGGATGCAGAAATACAATTAGCAATTAATGATTAGTAATCTGCTGGATGGTCTATCTTAAGTATCCAACCTAAAATCAATCTAAAATCCAATTTCTAATTAGAAGATATGTCTCTTCCCTACCTAACACAATACTTTAATTTAGGGTATTTTAGAATTATTTATCAGTTACAATTAAATACAATTATACAATGGATTACATATGGTGGTCTACAGAATCCAGTATCTGGCCACCCAAGTACTTTACTCTGCCTGTGTTTTTTAGCTTGGTAAGCAGTTAAGAAAGAAATGTATTAATTAATTTCAAAGTATCCCATCTCAGCTGTAGAACAGCAACATCCACAATCAAAGCAAAAGCACCATAGTACAGCACACAGTACGAGTAAATACTCATATACTGTGTTTACTGAGTGCACTGTGTTAAAAACAATTTTCACACTTCAATAAATAGAACTGCATTGACACAATTACACTGCAAATGCAAATGCTACAAAAATGCTGTAAAACAAACACTAATGAGTGTAATAAATAATAAATAGTAACAAATAGCAAAATGCAATAAAATGCTAATTCAAAATTCAATATAGGCACCACTACAAGTGCATTAGGAAAGGAAAAATAATTTTTATACACACTCCAACTCTGGAGAATGAACCAAATAGAAGAGAGACACTAAAACAGTTAGGCCTATAGGTAGCTAAAGCATCCAGTGACTGACCTTCCACAGGGTTGCCCACTCAATCCCCTGTTGTCAGTGGCTCCGCCACTGCCCAGATTCCACACGATAATACAGAGGAACCGTGGAACCTGGGCTTCTTGACTACTTCCACAGCACAAGCTAGACTGGAAAGGACACAGATGTTCAAAAAGCCTGTAATAAAAACAGGCTTCTCCCTTCTATACAGGCAACAATAGCATATTTACTTTTAAAGAGGAAAAGCATATCAAACATCCTGCCGCTTCGTCTACTCAGAACAAATGCATGCAGCTGTGCAGTCTCTCTGTCTAGATCCCCAGAGAGCCTCAGACCCAAACATGCATGAAAGGTGTTGAATTATTCTGTCTAGGGATGGCCATGCAATTAATGTTAACAAATTGGGGCTTAACATAGAAAAGCATTTGTAACCCTAAGTATAGTAGTGCCACCACAACACTATAAGATATAGTACTGTATATAGGGTATGCAATAGCCTAACTCAGAATATGCCATTTAGCTACATGGGTTAGGGGCAGAACAATAACTCATAGGTGTCACAGCCAAGAGTGAGTTATATAAATCCTGCCCCATCCTAATGAAGATTAGTAGACTATTCTGGCCAGACCATTTGTGTGCCTGTATTATAGAATCCATTTTAAATTATAAAGCTAATGAACTAGTTGTTTTATGAAGATTAACCTGTTTCTGTTTGATTTCTCTGCTCTGTTTTAAGTGCCACTGATGACAATGTCATGTCATCAGGCATTCTTCAAGCTGCTCTCCAATTGGTTAAGGGTTTCTTTGTGACTTGTTAATAATGAAAATACATAATGTTGGTGACCTGGGTTCAGAGTTAGCCTAGATAATTGGGGCCAGGCAGAAAGATGAGGATCAAGTGTCCTACTAGATGTTCTCCTCCTCCTCCTCTTCATTCAGTGTGGGACAGTTGCACTCCCTGCTATCAAACACTGACACATAGGTGACAACAGGTGGTGGTGGTGTAGGTGTAACATGATATGGGAGAGAACACAGCTTGGCTCTAGTACACAGTCATGCACATCTGTCCACATGCATACCTAGGAACTAGACCTGGGCAAAAGATATTAATTCTGCTTTAGTGGAAGGTTTGCAAATTTTACAACTTTCATGGAATATTCTGACCTTCTACCTTTGGTGAACTCAGAAATCTTCTGACAGTGTTTGGCAAATTTTCGTTCTGTTCTGTGAAATTTTCTCATTGAACTGTGGAACAATGCACATGAACTGCATGACTAATACATTAATCTGCAATTCATGTAATTATTCCTCAGTTCAGTGATCAATTATGCTCCCCATTAAATAAAAAAAAACTTCACCTGGTGTCTAGTGGCCTCCCCCACCCTCTGATTGCTGGTCCCATATTAAATTAATGTTTCCTGGTGTGTAGTGGCACCCTACCCTCAATTGCTGGTCCCACAATAAATGAATGTTTCTCTGCTGTCTTGTGGCACCCCCTACCCTCCAGTTGTTGGTCCCATAATAAATGAATATTTCCCTGGTTCCTAGTGGCATCCCTGCTCTCCTATCACTGGCCCCACATTAAATGAATGTTTCCTTCTCTCTCAATTTTGCTTCACCATCTAGCTATATTTTTAAACATGATTTCAAAAGTTGTTGTTATGGGAAAAACTTATGTACGTGGTATAACTGATGTTGCATAAGTCAGTTATGTATTTACTGTTTTAAATAACTTGTGATTTAAAAATTGTTATTACAGGAGTTTTACAAGTACCGTTCATAATTAGTGTTGTTTATATCAGCTTATATACTCATTGTTCTAAATGACTTCAGATGTTCTGTAAATGAGACTTGTTACTCATAGAACCTATCCTGTTATCTATTTAACTGTTAAATAAAGAAATCAAATAAAAAAATATCTGGTGTCTAGTAGCACCCCTCACCATCTGATCACTGGCCCTATATTTATTTGAATGTTTCCCTGGTGTCCAGTAGCACCCCTCTTCCACCCTCTGATCACTTGCCACTGTTTAACTCCCTGAAGTCCAGCAGCCCCCATACTGCCCACAGCAGGCTGGAGTACACCAACCTGCCTTCCCCACTTCCATAGTCTTCCAGTACAGCAGGGGCCCATATGGCCTTCCTCTCACCATATTGGCCAGCTGCCATATGCAATGATAGGAGTGAGTGACCTGTAGCAGGTCATGAGCTCCCTGTCATTGTATACAGTGGCTGGCCATGTTGGTGGGAGGAGGGCTGTGCTGGCCATCATATGGGCTCCCTTGGCACCAAAGACTATGGAAGGGGGGTGGCAGGTTGGTGTACTCAATCCAATGTGGGCATTGTGGGAGGAGCTACTAGACACCAGAGAAGTAAACAGCAGTAAGTGATCAGAGAGTGGAGGGTGCCAGTAGACACCAGAAAACACCATTTAATATAGGCCATTGATGGGATGGAGGAGGATGCCACTAGATACCAGAGAAACATTCTGTTAATATGGGGCTGGTGATCAGATGGTGGGGTGCCACTAGACAATGGGTAAACATTCAGTTAAGGTGGGGATGGCAACGGGGGTGGAGTGCTACTAGACACCTGGGAAGCATTCCAGGTAATACAGGCCCAGTCACTGGGGGCGAGGTGCCACTGACACCAGAAAGACATTGCATAAATACTGGGTCAGGTCAGAGGAGGTGGGGTGCCCTATACACCAGGGAGGTAAACATTAAATTAAAACAGGGCTGGCGATACTCAATTCATACATTCATTCTGCAGTTTAGTGACTCACTGAACTGTGGAATGAATTATAATTATGGATTAATAGTTTAAACTGCTAAAGAAATTCTGCATAACTGACCTCTGCCAGTGATCAGGTCTATAGAATTTTCTTCACAGTTTAATAGATTAATCCACAGTTTATAAATTTATTCCACTTTTGTAATTCAGAACTTCCATGAAAGTTGCCAAAATGATTTCCAAACTTTCACAGAAGTGAATTTCTGACTTTCATGCAATTTCCATATGTGGATTTTTTTTGCACAGCACTACTAGGAACCCTAGTCAGCTGCATCACTTGGATGAGGAGAATTACAAGGAACACCCCAATGTGTGGCAGAGTGTCTCTAGCACCCTTATGCACCATCAGTCCTGAATGCCCACTGGTCCTCATGGTTGATAGGCCAAAAGGACATAATTGCTGTCAGCAATCTCAAGTAAGCCCACCACATACCCTGTCTGAGAAAATTACCTCTGTGGACTCTGAGGACCAACTAAAGATAGAGAAAGGGCAATAGATGGTGTTGTGATGGTGTTTGGCAAAGGATGAGCAGTATCAGTGACAAACAGAATATAACAAAGGGAAGCTTACTTGCTGATAGCAACTTGAAACATCAAAACCACTTTTGAAAAAATTATCTTCTTTAAGTGTCAGGAAGGTCGAAGGATGAGAGCCCTCTGATAAGTAACTCAGAGTCTAAAATCAAATGGTTGCTGCAAGAAAATAAAATAGTGGCTACTGATGCAAAACTTTCATTTTGAAAACAGCTCAGAATTTTCAAAGCATATTTTGTGGTGACAAGTTGTATGTCTTTGAGGTGAATTGTGATATTAAACTGTGCAAACCAGAGGCAACTCAAATTACAGTACTTGTACATGAGAGAGAAATCAATATTTATTTTAGTATCTGATGTAGAATGATAATAAGGAACATGTTTAAACCAGAGGGTCTTAAAATTGGATTCTGCCAACAAACTTAGAATTCTATTTGCTTTCTACTGTTTTTGGCACCAAATTTCTTCATTTAAATAATGAAATCAGCATGTTGTCCTTCATAGCAATCTAGAACATACTTTTACGTATCTGTGCTAAGAAATAAGCCTTCCTTGCCTTTTGCCTTTTCTGACTCATTTCTTCATTTGATTCTCTGTTTCTAACATGTCTCAATTGGTTACATCAGTATTCATGTTAATGTAAAAATTCCCATTCCATTCCTTAGCCAGTAACATCTGTCCCTACATTTTTGATAACAGGAAAGCATACTATATCCCCAATGCACAGTTGTGGTCTTATATTCAGAACAATTCAATTACCAGAAAGTTCCCTCTCTGCCATAATTTGGGAGATAATAATCAAAATATGATGAATGTTAACTGAAATTTGCATAAGGAAGTGACATTTCATACTAGGATCCGTACTAGGAAGTTAGAAGCTGAGAAGGCACTAGCCCACTATTAGCTTCTTCATTAGTTTCAAGGAAAGAGTTAGTTAAATTCGTAGAAATCATCTAGTCTTTCATTGAATTCAACTCACTTTTATTAATAATAATGAATTCTGCAAGGTACTTCCAAGGCCCAACCACTCTCTGATTGAAGAAAACTTTCTAGCAATAGTGTTGAATGGTAAACACCATAATTACAAGGGATGACTTCTAGTATCAATAAAAGTTTGCTTATATGAAAAGTGAATTCCATTCATGAGGTATGGCTTTTGTAATATATAAAATGTCAAAGAAGGTATCCTTTAACCATCTGGTGTGCAATAGCATTAATTTAAGGTGGCTTAATCTAGTGTTATATGAGAGATCTTTGAAACCATTGATAGAATTGGTTGTTCTGCCCTGAATATTTGTAAGTTTCTTGCAAAGTTTCTGAATGGGGGTTCCAAACCTGGCTATCATAGTCTAGATAGGAACATAGATATGATCTGTAAAGTCACAGTAGGATTTCTGGTTCTCTACTTTGATGTTTTTTTTTTTTGACTGATCAGAATAGTTTATTAGCCCTAGATATAACAGGCATACATTGAGAATTGAATTTTAAAGTTTTGAGATCAGGACTCCTATGTCTTTTCTTCACATACAGCTTTAAGTGCAGTGCTGCACAGGGTATATTGTTTCATAGGGTTAACTAAATGGGCACATGCTTTCAGCAGAGCTGAAGTTATGTAGTCTGTTAGCATAATACCCAGAAAAAATTAGGAGATCAAAAATATCTTACCCTATGTCAATATTATTAAATAAAATCTTCCATACTCTACAAATACTGTGCACAGTGTAAGCATTTACATGTTTTCAAAAAATATTTTTTGTATCTTTATCTATTTTGTGGCTCAGTAGCCTAATCATATCGTTTCTTCCAGCAATTTAAATTTAAGAATAAATTCCACAAATGGCTAAATCCATAGGTTCACCGGAAGTTGGGCTGAAAGTCCGGGAGGGACGTGTGCATGCACAGTCATGTGCACTACATCACTGCTAGCAGTGGCCATTTGTAAATTTATTCTTTAGTTCAATCCCTGGAAGAAACCCCATATGGATTAGGCAATTACCTGTGCAAATGGATAAAGATACAGAAAAAACTTTTGAAAACATGCAAATGATACAGTATGTACTGTGTTTAAGTATGGTAAACTTTATTTAATAAAAGTGACATCGAGCAAGATATTTTTGATCTCCTGATTTTTTTTTCTGGGAAACTGTGTTAATGGATGACATAACTTCAGCTTTGACTGGAAGCATGTGCCCATTTAGTTAATGCTTTCTGCAGTCTGAGTGCCCCAGAAGAGTCCTAGTAGCCTACCTCAGAGTGTTTTTGAACAAAATCAACACCACCACCTCCAATATTTCAAGGGGTTATTTCTATTTAAATGCATCACACTACATTTTTCAGATTAAAGCTCATACCCCATCTGTGTGCCCATGTAATAATTTTATTAAGATATGACTGTAAACTATAAATTTCATCCATGGTACTGCTTGTACCTCCAGATTTACTGTCATCAGCATACTTTGACATCCAGTTAATTGCCTTTGCATTCATATCAGCAATTAATAGTTAGAAAATGATTGGGCTTAACACTGAGCTTTGAAAAACTAGTTACTTTAACACATTTTAAGCAGTGGCCATTTATTGATACAACCTGTATTCTATTATAGAGCCAGTTATTTTCCAAGTTTATGATATGGGTGTTTTTCCTAATCTGATCATTTTGTCAGTTATGATCCAGTGTGGTACACCATTGAAGGCTTTGCAAAAATCTACATATATAATATCTAAAGATTTATTTGTATCAAGTGTACTGTTTACTTTCTCATAAAAGCAAAGTAAATTGGTTTCACAAGATCCTCCAGCTGTGAAACCATGTTGGTTTGTGTCATTATTGTTAGTGTTTGTGATATTTTGTTTAATTTGACAGAAGGTTAATATTTTATCAATTACATCTAAAGATTTCCAACACACTTTGTTCTCCATCTTTTCTCAGATTTCAATCTACATATAGAGATACTTGTGACCATATCTTTACTGCTATATTTTGCTTTTCCAAATAATTGTCAGACTTCAGAACTTTAAATGTGTGTAATTTTCATTAGCTTCTACTTCTACCATCCTAAAAGGCAGTGTGCCTTTTAAAATTCATTGAGCTGCCCATCAATCTAACAGATGAGTGCATTTGTTTTGAGTAGAAGAGCAAGAAAAATTCAGATGCCAGCATCTCAGCTGGTGGTAGAGAGTGGAAGAGGTTCAATTCACAAGATATCCTCCACTTAGGAGGCGTTGGCATACATCTGCTGGATGACCTTGGGAGATGGGTCAATCACATGTGTTGAGCCTTGTAACTCTTGATTCCTTTTGAGTCACTGTGTCATGTGCCAAGGATTTTCCAGTACTGGACATTGCCACTGGAATCCTCTGTGCCCTGAGCCCTAGGGTATAGTGATCCACAACATAAAAGGATAAGCATCTTCTGGTGGTCTGCAGGGAAGGTTCATGGAGCCCCTGGGAATCAGTTTCTGAGGAGAGCAGTTGACAGGAGGTGATGGAAGATAACAGAGAGCCACAGATGGAGGTGGGGAGGGTGAGTAAGAGGAACAAAAATATCAGGAGGAACATAATCACAAAAAAACAGTACAGCATGAATAGCTTAGTCACTGTTTTATGTTACATTCCTTTTCTTCCTGCTTTATGAGCAGAAGCACACGATGCAACAAAATAGGAAGGAAGCCTCCACGAGTGACCTAAAGTAGCTATTTTGTGGCTTTTATAACAAGGTAGCTATGCAGTACAAAATGCCTGATTGGGACCTGTAAATATGTATAATGCCTGACTTATTTTATTTGCATGTGTGCCAAATTATACCATGAAATAATATGAACAAGATAATATACAGGTAAGAGCAGACTGGGGATCTCTGGCTGTGAATAAACCTCAACTTGATTACAAGAACTTGTGGTTTTCTCTTCTTAGATGCTGTCAAAATCCAAAATATTCATCAGCGTATACTGTATCTTAAAGCCAAATTCCTTAATTCCTGATGTGGTGATAACCTGTCAGCCTACAAGCATCTCTTGCTGCATCTCAAAATAAATGATGCCTTTCTCACCTTTCCATCCTCTTTGACCGCTGGGAAAATGGTTAATGTTTACAGTATGTATGGGCTACAGAAATAATATTAAATCTGGTTTCTGTCTTTACCAGTGATAGTAATCTAGGTCTGACATGAATATTTCCAAAATCTGCAAAAGAGATCTCTAGTTGCACTGGTAATTGGTTATTAGTGGAATATTAGTCACTGCTAAGCAACCAGAATACAGATTGTAATGAGAAAGAAATATAACCCAATGTAGTTTAATTACAATTCTAGGAATATCAAAATTGCATGCCATTCTTTAAATATGATGCAACTTTCTAACTTGTTTTACTGAAATGTTTGTTAGGGATATGAATTAACATATATCACAAACACTTGTAAATCATGCATTAATAAATAATACCATGTCAGTAGAATAGTCTATATAGGTAATACACAATGGGTTACAGTTAAGCAACACATTTATCACCACTATTTAATAGTAATTTATATTTTGTTAACTATTTATTTCAAAAGTTTACCAGATGACATACTGAGCTGGTAACATCTTATTTCTGAATTCATGCTGGGGAGGGAATGGTGAACCTTACAATTCATTGATAAAATCAATACAGGTTTATAGTATATTATTTGCAAAAATGTCGTTAATGCACCAGTTATGATAACTTTTGCTGTACAAGTAGGGAAATGTGGCATTAAGGTTTCAACCTAACTTCCCATCCCACACCCCAAGCAGAAAAAGGAAAAAACTTTAGGATTTTGGGTCTCTGGATTCTTGGTGAATCAGTGGTGGAGTCTTTCTTTGGGTTGCCAACCCTAATGGTCCCCTTCCTCCCAGCCTGTAGTCCAAAGCAAAGAAACAGCTCCAAGCCAGTGCCTCATAGTGATAGACTCTTCAAACATAGAGAATTGTGTCTCACCATGTGTTGTCAAAACAATTTGTTTATAGCTTTCTTCATGCAAGGCCCTGTGGGCCTATGTGAAAAAACTCATTGTCATGTTGTTTGTTCAAGGGTGGAATTAGGGCTGACAACCCCAAGGAACACCCCACCACTAATTAGCCAAGACTCTTGAGACCCAAAACCCTCATTTTTCTTTTTGCTGCTTGGGGGTGGGGTGGGAGTAGGTTGGAAACCCTAGTGCTACATTTCCCTTCTTTGTGGCATTAAGTTACCCAAACTAGCGCATTAACAATGTTTTTGCAAATAATTTCCTTTTAGATAGTAGAACCATATCCTCATTCACGAGGTCCCAAAGGGACCTGCATGAACAGATACAGATGTCCTGCACCAAGGGATGACTCTGTCAACCTACAGAAGTGCAGAGCCTTGTGCAACGACGGATGTGAAGAATTCATGGAGTTGTCTGGTGGGTTGTGGAGCATAGGGCCTGTTTTCCCTGCAGTTCTATGTGGCTGCAGCTACAGATGCACAGGGCCCACTGCCACCAAGAGGGGAGAGGTGCAGGTCCTTATGCCAAGAGAACAGTTGTCTTCTCTATATGGTAGCTTTGCCCATGAGAACAACCTTGTATATTTCATTCCCGGCTGGAGGAGTGTCACATAACAGCATCATCCCCACCCTCACCCCATCCAGCTTGGTCACTGATCTCACCACCAAACTCAGCTCACCATCATGGGTTCTCAAAGCATACCCACTGGGGTCAAGACTGGTGCTACATGTGAAGTTTGTTAACAAGTATTTTATCTTTATTCTGACCCCAAAACTCGTTTTATGATTCACCTAATAAACATGACAAGTACCATTTATAGTATATTGAACAAAATGTCATTTCACACCAGAAGTCTGAAAATATGTGTCATCAGGTTTAGAAAATGATACATTTCACATTTATGAGGTGTGAAAAAATAGCTATGTTGAAAGTTTGAAATCAAAATGTTTAAAATTAGTGAAGTTATGAGTGAGTGTTGAAATACTACAATCTTCTCTTATGACCTGGACAATTTACTGTATTTGTACACCAGATTTTTGGCATAACCTTCTTATTACTGCACCTCATGAACCTGACAGTTGAACATTTTCAAATCCCTACCAAAACATCTTTCCATGCCACTGAAACATCATTCACTCACATGTGTGAAACACATTTGGCCACAATTTGAAAAATGACAGCTATCGTGCTCATGAGGTGTAAAAAATGGCTATTTTAAAAAATTTGGTCAAAATATTTAAAATTACCAAAGTTATGAGTGAATATAGAAACATTTCAAGGTAACCACATATCTTTGCCATTTTTATATGTTTTGATTCCAAATTTTCAACATAGCCTTCTTATGACTAGAGATGTGGTGAAATTTAATTTCACTGGTGAAATTATAGCAAGCTTGCCAATTTTGCCTAGTGAAACATTTTTGTGCAATTTTGGCTTTTGGTGAAGTTTCATGCAAAATTTCACTATTAATTTCACCTGCACTTTGGAGGCAAAATTAGGTGAAATTGTTGTTTTTGCTATGCTGGTGGTCACATGGTTGATTCTAAACAGACAGGAAGTGAGTAGTTCATTTCCTGTGCTATATATCTCGAGGAAGCAGGCAGCATTAATACTCCTTGTGACTGCAGAGTGTACTTTCACAGATTAATTGCAATCATTTGTGCTATTTTTTTAACTTTTCTTGTTTGTCTTTGTTTTAGTTCATATTTTAGTACCTAGTGATTGTGTTTGTGTGTGTGTTTGTGATTGTGTGTGTGTGTGTGTGTGTGTGTGTGTGTGTCCCCCAGCCTTGGCTCTCTCAGGTCTCTATTTCTATTTCTTCTTTTTATTTGTTGAATTGTTTTTTGTTTGTGGACAATCACAATGGAGAAGGGTGAAGATAGTGGGATACCTGTATGTGCATTTCAGCAGCAAACTGTGCCCTCTCCCAGAAGCAGGAGGTGACGTGTCCCTCCACCACAGCAGCAGCAGCAGCAGTTGGAGACAGTGTCTCTCCCCAGCATCAGGAGGATACTGTTCCTCTAACCAGGCAGCAGGAGACTGTGCCTCCTCCTAAGAACTCAGTGGAGTTAGTACCTGGGGCATTATCTGTGCCATCCATGGCACTATCAACCAAAGTTCTCCTGTCCAGGATTCTTTCTATGAAATATTGGTAGGTGGCCAGGGTCACCTGCAATCTATGAAGGCAGGACATGCATTGGGAAAGGGTGGATACCACTTCAGAATGACTGGGCATCGTAGCCACATGAGCACCACCACCTGCTCCAATGGGACCTCAAATTGTGGGAGGTGGCAGCAACAAGTGCAGTTGTAAGGGCAGTGCAGGTGTAAGCACTAAAGTGGGTGAGCTGGATGTGGCGTGGCTGGACACAGAGAGGGAAGGGGCCAGGAGGAGCAAGGTGACCCTTCTCAGTCTGTGGTGAGTAAATGTCAATGCAAGGGTGCAGTAGTCAGACACAGCAGCAGGAGGAGGCAGCAGCACCAGTGGCAGAATTGCCCCACAGTTGGTGGCACTGAAAGCATCAGGATGCTGAGTCTGCACTGTCTGCAGTTGGTGGTCAGGTAGTCACAAGTGAAGACCTGGCAGCTGTGCAGGCTGAAGTGCAAGCACTACGTCATGACTATCAAGAGTTCAGACAGGAGTTCAATGAGGCCTGGGGAGAAATATGAACAAAATAATGGAGGACCAGCAAAAATTCTAAACTTCCTTGTGAAGTTGCGTTGTGGTAGTGGTGGTGGCTTTGGCACTTCTGGGCATGTTTAAATTGCTTATTTTCAGTCAGCAGCAAGTTAATTCTATTTTCTTATTTCTGATTGAATCCTATCCTCCAGTGTCCTGTCACTGTGTTTGATAGTCTTCTCTTCTCTCCATTCTATCTCCACCCTTCAAAATATGAAAAAAAGAAAAATTAAAAAAAAAAAAATTACAAAAAGTCTTTTAAGTCTGTAATCTTCCTCTATATCATTCTATATCCTCTTGTTTGTTTATTGTCTTAAATATATTTTGTCCAGTGGTTTTGTGTGATATGTTACTATGTGATAATGTTATGCTCCCCATAGTATTAAATTATTTTCCCTGTTCCTAATTTCTGTATGCCCTCTCAGATTACACTACTGATGACCCGGCCTGTCCTCCTCCCTTTCATACTCGTGTGTCATAGCCAGTAGTGTTGTACCCATAAAATCATTACCGTGTTTTCTTTTAACTCATTCATATATTCTCTCCTCCTATCCACAAATGTCAAGTATTGTTCCTAGAAACAAAATCTTCCCAAAAGTACACAACAATCACAAACGTAAGAAATGTTATTGCAAAGTTAAACATAAATATGGTTTTAGTGCTTAACACATGTGTCCTGCACTCGCCACAAATGTTAAGTTGGTTTTCTCCCTCCAGTCCACACTGTGCTGTGCAGAGCACTGTTAATATAAGTACAGAAACAGCACATTAAATTCAGACAGAAATCAGGTGTCAGACATGCAGTTACATGGTTCACATACACCCGAAGGACTCAAATGTGCTGTTTCTGCACCTTTTAAATGCTTCTCAGGCCTAACCATGATGCTGTCAATGCAAACATGGCCCAGAAGTCTAGAAATGTTAACAAAAAGTTACAGTAACTTCAGACTGAAATCAGGTCCCAGTCATGATGTTTTATGACACCCAAAGCCCCACCGGACCAAATGATGGCTTTGGATCACTGTTTACAATTAATTTCAGGCCACATCTTCTTTCTTAAAGTGCAGCACAGACAGTACATGTCCAGAAAGGCTTTTCAGGTCTAACCATGGTGCTGCCACTGCCTAACATGGCCCAGAAGTCCAGAAGTGTTTCACAAAAAATACAAAGTACATTCAGACAGAGATCAGGTGTCAGACATACAGTTACATGATTCGCATCCACTTCGCTGGACCCAAATGTGCTTTTTCTGCACCGTTTAAATGTTTTCAGGCCTAACCATGATGCTGCCACTGCCTAGCATGGCCCAGAAGTCTAGAAATGTTACAGTAACTTCAGACTGAAATCAGGTCCCAGCCATGGTGTTTCTGGCACCTAAACCCCCACCCAGGTGTCAGACATGCAATTACATGGTTCACATCCATGGTGCTGCCACTACCTACATCATCATGGCCCAGAAGTCCAGAAATGTTTCACAAAAATTGCACTGTACATTCAGACAGAAATAAGGTGTCAGATATGCAGTTACATAGTTCCACATCCACAAAGAGCCCTAATCTGCTGTTCTCTGCACGATTTCATATGGTTTTCAGGCCTAACCATGGTGCTGCCACTGTCTGACATGCAACATAAGCCAGTTTGCCACAATGAGAAAATAAATGCCCCTACAAAATGGTCTTGTGACTTAAAGTTGCACTTACTTCCTCCTGCTTCTGCTTTCTCAATTGATTGAGAACTGTGGAATTATCATTTATAATGATGATGCCCTGGTTAGCTCTGTTGTCTTTGTGATATTAGGTCAGTGTGGATTGAATGACTTTTGAATGCTGCTGCTGCTGCTGTAGCCTATAGCTGCTGCCTGCTGCTCTGACTAGTTGCCACAACAAGTAATGCTTTGTCTGATTCATGGGATCCTTTCACATAGTCAATCAATGCTGCTGCAGCTGCTGCACATTAAGTATCTGTATTTATTTTTTGGGTGCAAGAGAGGGATGGTGGGTTGCTGTTGGGATGTCTTGAGTTCTTATGTGTTTGTACTTATTTTATATTTATCTAGTGTGCTGAGGTACATCATCATGACAACATGCATGCCAGCCCAGGATTTGGATACGGGATGTTGGAATGCACCACATTTACATTGCACAAGAACAAGATAAGTATTGAATTTTCATTACTGGGAGGGATACGTGACTGCAGCTTGGATATCTGAGTTGGATTGCAATTCTATTTTTTATGTTCTCAACACGTGCAGGAATTCAGGTTCTGTTAACTCAGGTGTACTGCTGCTGCTGCTGTTCAATATGTGTGCAATTCATTACCTGGTGGTAAGTATTTCTTCATTTGTGATGGTCTTTGGTGGGCGAGTGGTGGAGGAGGTGGTTGAGGCTGGGTTGGTGTGGGGTTGGTGGATATGGTTAAGTATTAAGTTTGTGGTTACTGCGGACAGAGATGTCAGACTTTGACTGTAACTATCTTCTATAGGGTCTGTCAATATTCAGAAATTCTGCTGCTGGGGTGCATCTGTTACCTCCCAATCTGGCTGCTGGCTGTGCTCATCAGACATAGTCTGTTCATGTCAAGTGTTCCAGTTTAACAGCCATTCCCTGATGTAAGTATAGCTTCATGTAATGATGGTGGGGTGGAGGCACCTAGTTGTAACAATGCTCAAAATGTCTTCTTTTTTTATTGCCAGCCAGGTACAAAGTACTTCAATTGGAATGGTGGCTTAGTTTTCTGGTGGACATTTGCCCGTGCATTCCATCTCTGTACGGCATTAGTGACTAAATATAAGTCTTCCATCCTGGTGTGTGGATGCTGGATCAAGGTGCTGCACCTGCTAGGTGTGAGCCACTGCTGACAAATAAAACATCGTCATCATCATCAAGGTACCCGTTGAAGGAAAACAAACATTATATATACTACTGTGCAAATGTAAAAATTATGACCTTGGATGGTATCCTAATGTATTTTGCCATTGACACTGTGGAATCACTCATACACAGCTTAAATAAGTCCCTTGATTGAACCACTGTAAGATGATGAAGGATATAGTACTTTTATCCATGAATGTGCAACTGACACTGTAAAAGGCAGCATAACCATTTATCACCAGCACTGTGATGCTACCTGAAGTAACAATGTTACCAATATAAAAATGAATTCCTTTTGAACAGAACATTCCATTTGACTTGGCAGTCACCCAATTCAGGACAGATGTTGTTTGAACTAATGTCATCTGTAAAAGGTGAAGAAAAATATATAAAAAGAAGTTGCATTGATACTTACCTGTGCAGTGCTGATACTTACCATCGATGTTGGCAACATGATCAAAATGTCCCACCACTGAAATTATTTCAATTATGAGCCTATAGTGAAACATACTAGAACATTCAGTGCCTGGAATGGAATACACAAAATCTAGCAAGTGAAAATCTTTTACAATTCCAGTACTGACCTGTACATAATGATGCTTGCAATGTATATGATGACTAGGCTCTGAATGTGCCATGTCAATGTGTCATCCTTGTTCTGCAGTCCTGGCCTCACATGGCATCACCATGGCAAACCCTGCATAGAATTAAATGGAAACACATAAGATAACTCATACAATTAGATGTGCTGCCTTGCGCATACTCAGCATTCTATTGCAATAAAGGCATGCATAACAGCACAATGGAGTATAAGTAATAACATGATAAAACTGAAGTCTAATTACCATGAATCAGTTTAACAGAAGATAGGCCATAGAGGAAGAATAAACTGTATATATTTCATGCTTCATGATGATATGTGTTGCTTTCTGAGTGGCTGTTTCTTTCGCTGGAAGGAAAACAACACCAATTGTTCTTGTTGGGTTGAAAATGCTGCATTGTGCTGGTTGATGTACTGGCCCAAAATGTGCTGGCAGTGTTGTCACCATAAGTGGTTGGCAGGAGGAAAGCGACCCAAAGTGTGCATGCTGGGATGAAAGTGATGCATTATGCGGGTTGATGTACTGGCCACAAATGTGCTGGCATTGGCAATGCTGTGGTTCTTTGGTGGAAGACTGCTGGAAGAGGAGTAATTTAGCTGGACTCAGCATGACTTTGATAAGATGGCCAACAGAGTTAAGCTAGCCCTGGCAAAGGAATACAGGTGAGGGGTAAAAGCAAAGTGGGCAAGCATTAAAGATGCAATACTTGAAGCAACATCCATTGTGTTAGTGAGAAAAGGAAGTGCAAAAGAAGAAGGAAACCACTTTGGTTCTCAAACACAGTAGCAGAAAAGGTCAGATCCAAAGGTAGGCCTTCAGAAAATATAAAGGAATGCAGCAGGATGAAGATAGGAGGCATACCAAACTTCCCTAAGGGAAGCAGGGACAGCAATAAGGCAGTGAAAGGCCCAAACTGAGGAAACACTAGCACGAACAGTAAAGAAGGTGACCAAGACTTTTATAGATACATTAGTGAAAGAGACAGTCCAGAGGGTATTACTGAGATCAAAGGGATATGGGGGCATGTGAGGAGGAGGACGTGTAAAAGCATCTATCCTAAATAGATACTTCTGCTCAGTATTTACTGAGAGAAGGTAGGGCAGGGCCCACAGCTCTGCATCATGGACACAGGGGAAGGAGGTGTGCACTAGTCCCTTCACAAAAGAAAGGGTCCTACAAGAGCTTGCTAGCTCAGGGTGGAAAAGGCAATGGGACCTGATGGCATACATCCCAGGGTACTAAAGGGGCTAAGGGTGGAACTAGCAGAGTCATTATCAGAACTGTTTAGTGAATCTCTGAGCACAGGAGAGGTCTCAGAAGACTGGAAGAGGCTCATGTGATCCCGCTCACAAGAGTGGAAGCAGAGAGAGGAGGCAGGGAACTACAGAACAGTCAGTCTTCCCTCAGTAGTGGGAAAGATTATGGAGACACTCCTTAAGGAAAGGATAGTACATCACCTGGAATCCATAGGAGCACAGGATCCAAGACAGCATGGGTTTACAAAGGAAGGTCCAGTCAAACTAATCTCATAGATTTCTTTGACAGGGTAACCAGAGTGGTGGAACAAGGGGAGCAGTTGATGTTGCCTAACTTGATTTTAGCAAAGCTTTTGATATTTTTCCACATAGAAGATTGATTAATATGCTGGGTAGGCTTGGGTGGGTCAGACGGTCAACTGGGTGGCAAACTGGTTGACGGGCAGAAAACAGAGAGTGGTGGTAAATGGTATACAGTCAGAAGAGATGCAAGTCACAAGTGGGGTACCTCATGGATCAGTCCTGTGGCCAGTCCTCTTCAATATCTTCATCAGTGACATTGCAGATGGACTGGAGGTAAGGTTTGTCTGTTTGCAGATGACACCAAGATCTGCAACAGAGTAGATGATCCAGATGGTGTGGGCAGAATGAGAATAGATCTAAATAAACTAGCAAAATGGTCAGAAGAGTGGCAACTGGGGTTTAATGCAAAAGTGCAAGATCATGCACATAGGAAGAGAAACCCTGAAGCCACTCACAGGTTAGGAGGAGATGCTGGCAGTAGCAGAGAAGAAAGAGACTTAGAGCGTCATCATCACCGATGACCAGAAATCATCAAGCAGACCCCTAAAGCAGTAGGTAAGGCTAGAGAGATGTTAGGGTGTATTAGTAGAGGTATCACAAGTCAGAAGAGGAGGTAATAATCCTCTTTACAGACACTAGTTAGCCTCATCTGGAGTGCTGTGTGCAGTACTGGAGGCCGCACCTTCACAGGACATTAACAAATTGAGGCAGTCAGAAGGGCAGCAAAATGGTGCAGGGACTGCATTAGAAAACATATGAGGACAGATTAACTGAACTCAATATGTATACCCTAAGAGCAAAGGAGGGAGAGAGGTGATATGGTTGAAACATTCAAACACCTTAAGGGCATTAACAAGGTGAAAGAGTCTAACATGTTTCAATATAAGAAAATTAGCAGGACACGAGGACACAGCATGAAGTTAGAGGAGGCCAATTAGGGGTAATGTGAAGAAGTTTTTCACAGAAAGCGTGGTGGATGCATGGAACAGCCTACCTCAGGAAGTGGTGGATATGAACACAGTGCAGGGCTTCAAACAGGCATGGGATAGGCATAAGGGAGCAATACAGATGGTATGAATAGATAGGCCATTGACAGAGCAAAGGCCTATAAGCGTATTCATAAGGTAGAAGAAGAAATGGGAAGACTGTATGGGCCTTGCTGCCCTTATCTGCCATCAACTTCTATGTTTCTGTGTTTCAGAGGCAGCATTAATGTACTGGTCTGAGACTGCTGTTTATGCTGGAGCATGCATCTGTCAGCTTCATAGATTTTCAGTGGTCACCAGTATTTCTTGGCAATATAACAGTGATGGCTCACACTGTCAAAGTCTGTGTCATACAAATTAGGATGGATGACAAGGAGGCAGATTACATAATGGTTCATTTTATACATGAGGATGGAGTAAGCATACATTTCTGAGTAACATAGTACTGGCTGTGCACTGTCCATCTAAGTTGTCATTGTCGTATTTACAGGGTGGCACACTCAACTAGACACTCATTCATGGTGTCATGGAGGAGGTATATGTGGAAATGGGGAAGATGTTCAGTATTTCTCGCATGATGGGGCAATTGTGTATTGCTGAGATGATGACATATCCATTCCAGTTAGCATAGCAGGGGCCAATACATTTCAAAACTGAAATGAAGTAAACATTGTGACTAGGCTGGGTAATCAAATTAAACAGTTTAATTGGATGTGTAACACAGAACAACCAGCAAAATTAAATTTTAAATGTATAACAATAACACAAAACAGAATATTCAGTGGAAATGGGGATAGGGATGCATTACACATCATCTATGAAGCAGCCCGCACAGTCTTCAAGACTGGAGTCAATCACCAGGTGGAAATTCAGTCATAATTGCTGCTTCATCTAGCTCCCTGCTAGTAGAGGCCTTACCACTGTGGACATCTTCATTGTCAACATTGTTCCAGAGACACAGTTCTTGGGGCAACACCATCGAAATAATTGTGTTATGTGGAATGTGAGCCTCATTCATTTTTACATTCGCTTGCGCACATGTGCAAGGAACATTTTGGAGAGTAGCACACTTTGGAGTGTGCCTCTCCTTCAACCACTGCTCCATTGAGCAGGCATAGCGATCCTGCACCAATGAGTGCGGGCTGTGTGACAGCGGTGGTCTTAGCTTCAAAAAACCACTGCTATCATACAAACACTGCATCACGCTGCCCCAGTGTCATGCCGCTCCCCGTGTCACGCCGCCCCCCAAATCTTGCTGCCATGCTGGGAGTCCACTCCAGCGTGGCAAGCGTCCTGCATTGTTTGCCGGCGAGTGCCCAATCCCCGTCAGTTTCTCGAACCCCCAGTCATCCTTGTGCCACGCTGGGAGCTACCCCAGCACGACAAGCGTCCCGTAGTCTTTTTTTTTCTTTCACCTGTAAAGCAAAAACAGTCCCCGGCTTCTCCCAGTCCCCCTCCCACAACCCGCACCCACTGCGCTCCAGCCTCCCCACCCCCTCACCCCATACTTACCTCTGGAGCTCAGCGTGACAATCTTCGGTGGACCGGGAACACGTCTGCACTCTTCAAAGCCGACCGTGAACTGAGGAAATGCCGGTAAGCTGTATAATGGGCTAGATAGGGGTTTTCAACTTTATTGCATATCTCAGGCATTTTTGGAATTTTGCACCAAATTTTCAACATGGGGTTTCTGGGACCCCTTCTCATGAAAGATGTCACTGTCATGGCATTAGTCGGGCCCGAAGGTGATTTCGCAGTCACTGCACAGTCACTGCATGAAATCCCTAGACTAATCTTCTCATGACAGTGACATCATTCATGAAGAGTCCACAAACCATGTTAAAAATTCCCAAAAATGACTGTTTCTGATGTCGTTGCGCAGTTCCTCACATGCACTTCGTGGGTTCTTAATTTTCAATATTTCCATTCCAGATTTTCAACATTGCCATTTTACCACACCTTCTTATGAGGTAGTACAGCTGTCATTTTCACATCTCACCCAAAGCGTGTTTCCCATGTAGCGCACAATGGTGCAGTCAGATGCAAAATCAATGTATAGGACACATTAAGAAAATCACAGTGACACTGTTCATGAGCAGAGGTCTTAAAATGGCTATGTTGAGAATTTGGTGAAAAAATTCCTAAAATGACTGTTTTACGAGTGTGCGTTGCGCAGTTCCTCGCACACTTTCGTGCGTTGTGAATTTTAATATTTGCACTCCAGATTTTCAACATTGCCATTTTACCACCTCCTCATGGGCAGTACAGCTGTCATTTTCACATCCTGCCCAAAGCGTGTTTCCGCCCATATAGCGCACAATGGCACAGTTGGTGTCGTGAACTCAAAGTATGGGACACATTAAGAAAATCACAGTGACACTGATCATGAGCAGAGGTCTTAAAATGGCTGTGTTGAAAATTTGTGAAAAAATTCCTAAAAATGACTGTTTCACAGTGTTCATTGCACTTCCTATGCACGCTTGTAAGTTTGCAAATTTTCAATATTTTCACTCCACATTTCCAACATTGCCATTTTACCACACCTCCTTATGAGCAGTACAGCTGTCATTTTTCACATCCTCATAAAACTTGTTTCCGCCCATGTAGTGCACAATAGCGCTGATCGAGTGTGCGAAATCAATGTATGGGACACAGTAAGAAAATCACAGTGACACTGTTCATTAGCAGAGGTTTTAAAATGCCAATGTTGAAAATTTGGTGAAAAAATTCCTAACAATGACTGTTTCCAGTGTTCATTGCACAGTTCTATATAACGCATGTAAGTTTGCAAATTTTCAATATTTTCACTCCACATTTTCAACATTGCTATTTTACCACACCTTATGAGCAGTACAGCTGTCATTTTTCACATCCTGCCCAAAACGTGTTTTCGCCTATGTAGCACACAATGGGGGTAACAAAAGGTCATGCTGAAAATTTATTGTACAAATACCAGCAATCGCACAGGGCATTAGGGTAAAGCACCATACGTGCCAAACACCACTGCAAATACCTGCAAGCGAGCGTTCAGCATTGACAAATGCTTGTTATAAATATTAGGATGGAAACATTCTTCAGTAGCAGATTTGTTCTACGGTCATGCAAAATGGCCCAGCAGAACTGAACACCTGTTCCAAACTGATACTGGGTGGTGGGCAGCTGAGGCATTTAAAAGCAGCAGATGCCAGTGCAGGCCAGTCACTCACTTTGCTGCTCCAGTACACCAGTGGCTCATCGGTGATGCCAAGATCCTGGTGTCTCCCATGTAGGCATCCACCAAGCATTGTGCTGCCCTGAGTCCTGCAGCCTCATCATGCTTCTCCTCCTTGTCTTCAATTTCTTCAATGCCCACCTGGTACAGAGCATCCCAAATGGGATTACCTGCCATGCTGTGCTGAGACTTTGACATCTTCTCCAATTTGGTGTTTTTATGATTTACTGGTGGTGGTGGTAGCAACACCTGGTATATCTATATGAGCCCTATGTGTCTCTGCATTTTTCATCTCTCGCCATGTACCCATCTGACAAGGTAATTGGTCAGTTTGTCCACTTGCACATGACCCCCTTCAATCATAGCAGGCTAGCCATGTTTGTACCAAGGATCCAGCATGGTAATAGCAAACTCATTAGACTGCATAATGCCACAGATATGTATTGTTGTCCAGTATCACGGACCATGTGACCCATTACATGAACAGAACTGTGATCATCACTTTCCTCCATCTAGTGACTGGCATTTATGAGGTCTGCCTCAGCATACGTATAAGGGGTATTGACTGACTCATACAAGCAGTGTCCCCACTCACAGCCTGTGTTGCATGCTCAAATGGATGTAGAATGTGTATTAAGCCATCCATTTGCCGCCACTGCTCTGTTGCTAGAGGCGATGGATACTCCAGCACTGTCTTGCATGATGAGCAGCAGTAGGTATTCTCAAACCACCTTATACTGCTCATAAAGCCAGTCCAGCATGTACAGTGAGGAGTTCCACCTGGTAACAACATCAACATTCATACAGTGCTGGGGCAGATGATTAGTGCACTGCAGCTCACACAAATGGTCACAGGCCTTTGCAGAATGGGCAAAGTGCACACAGATATGTCTGGTTACATATACAGTTTCCTTTACTTCATGCATGGTTCAGAAATTGCTGCACAACTAGATTAAGGTAGTGTGCTAGTCAGGAACTCTGAAAAAACACCGTAAGTACTCGCTAACCACATTGGAGCCACTGTCACTAGCAATAAACCCTGCTGTGAGTGAGTGTGCATTGAGCCACTCATTAATCTGATTTAGCAGCACATTCAGCATTTTCTCACCAGTGTGAGACCCTGTAACACTTTGCATAGTTATGGTTGCATTCTGATGAACACCAGGTGAGTTGCTACTACCACAATTTTACTTTACTCAGCTTTGCCAGGCCCCAAATTAACAACCACCCCAGGTACCTGTGCCCAGTGTGCTGTTATGCACAGATATGAGCTGCCGCTGTTTGCCCACTTGTCCACATATCCATGCCAAGGTGGATATATTTTGAGGCAGAATGCTTCATGGCATGTAGGATGGACTGTGAAACTCTGCTGTAGAGTTCGGGCATGCAATTTGGAGAAATCGTTTGTGATGGTACCTGCAATTTGGAACAGGCACAGGCCATCAAACAGTGGAATCCTGGATTCTCCACAAGGAGAAGGGCAACAGGTTGATGGTGAGCATTTCAGCTGTGGCTGCGTTCAGCTTACCTGCAGCAGCATGATTGGTGGGGTACTTTGAGTGCTGCTCAAACACATTCTTCAATTGGGCTGCATCTTGGGAGCAGGTCAACAAAATGCTTTACTTGTGCCACCAGTGTTGTTCTTGTTGGGGTACCAGGTGACTCTTGGGGCCTGGGATGTGCAGCATGTATGAAACTGGTTATTTTGGTGGATTTGGTGCCTGGTGGTGCACTTTCATAATTTGAGGGAGTGGTAGCTCCACTGCTACAATACCCACGAGAGAAAATGATTCCTCACCTCCTCCTCAACCGACCCACTCAGCCCTCCCTCCTCCTGCTTTATTGCACTGCTGTCACTAACATTAAGCTTGACAAGCGAAGTCCTACCAACAGCTTTGGTATCTTTCGGTGTTGGTGCCAGTGCAATAGTGCATTTTTCAAGTGGGTGTGTTGTCCACGGTGCCTTATGTGGCTGCCCTTTTTCCCCAATTTACATGCTTGACACAGCTGACATATCGACAGTGTCATCAGCTGTATCAAGCATGAAAAATCCCAAACTAGGGACTTTGCACCTCTAAATTTGACATGGGACTGAGACTTGGACAGCGTAGCCAAAGTGTGGACATTTTGCTTTTGTGCTGCTTGCATGATAGCCACCATGCTATGTTTGGGAGGTGGGGTAACTGGACTGCTTATGGTAAGCTTGCTGATATCCTCACCCTCAGTCTTGTCATCTAAATGAGCTACATCATCACCCTTCATCTTTTTCACTTCTGGCTCCCACAAGGGATCCAACACCTCATAGTCATCTGTACCAAAACATATTATATCCTCATCCTCCTCATCCCTTTCTCTGTCTACTGCCAGACAAACTTTTCCTTCTCTGGCATCTCATCACTGTGGGGAGGGTAACTTTCCTTATCTCCTTCTCCAGGAAAAACAGACTGAAACTGGACACTATCATGCTGCCACCATCAGCTCGTCCTTGAGCAGGAACAACAATCACACTGACAATTTCTTCAACCTCCTCCTGGACCTCTGTGCCTCCACTGGTGTGAGTGTCTCCCTTATTCCCAGTATCATTATCAACAAGCATACTAGCTACAGACTGGGCAGTAAAAAACTGAGTCACAGACTTGAAGCCACTTCAAACTTCAGTTTTGCTGCTACTGGCTGCCACAGCAACAGTGGAAGCCACAAAACACTGATGCAGAAATAAGTTTGCTTCTTCAACATACTTTTTTGAGCCACCTCCACCTGGCACCTTTACCTGACATTGAACATCTCTTGGCAGGCATATTTATGTTTGTTTTGTTTGGCTTCCTCTGGAACTATATTATTATATATTTCTGTTAAATAAGCGTGATTGAACACTGCAGTGCTATCTACAAGGCAAACAAAAATCAGAACAGGTAGCTGTACTGTACTGTAATGTATATAACTACTGTACCTACAGCTGCTACTGTAGCCTATTTGAGTATGAAAACACAGTTTTATTTTTAAATTACAAAAACACAAGTTAAGTAACATGAGGTAACAGGAGGACAGAAGTAAGAGACTTTCAATACAAAACCAACAGAGAACATCACCACAACAAGGTTGTGCAGTAAATCTGAAAATAATACTTAAGTGGTTCTTAATCAAATGTCAGTTTTTAAATGGAATGATTATTACATGACTTGATAGGTGCTGGTAGGTTCACAACAACTAGACTAAACTAACCATACAGAACACCTGTCAGTCAAAATACGAACTACAGTCCGGATAAGTGATGTCTGGATAAGGTGAGTACTGTGATGTGTTAGTACTACCTAAATACAGTTTGGGCATACAGATATATCAGATGGAAGGGACAACAAGATTTGAAATGAACAAAGTCACCTCAAAACTCATGCAGGGACCACCACTATCTAGTTGAAAACTATGTCCGTTTTATATAGTAGGTGGTAGTAAACCACAGTGGTGTAACAGGGAGGAAAGGTTAATATGGTAAGCAAATTCAATAGAAAAACAGGAACACTGTAATGCAGAAGCTAGATCACAATATTAATTTCTGTGAGCAATTCAACAATGCAGTGTACCTGGGTATGGACAAGTCAAGTGGTCACTGTACACAAATACTTTCAATAAAAAATAAATCATAAAAGTGATTAAGCTAAGGAAACAGGAACAGAACTACTCAGTCAGAATGTAGTAACTGTTTAGATAAAATTAACCAAAAAAGGTCACTATGTAAGATAAATATAACAAGTAAGTATCACACAAACAAAAATATTAAGACTTAAAGAAATTACAGAAACTTACTCACAACTTGTGAGAAATATATAAAATATTAGGAACTAGCCTGCTCTACTTTCCACACACACACACACACACACACACACACACACACACACCATGGTCAACCCTCCACACTCAACTACCTCACAGACACAGAAAACTGAAAACACTACTTAAGTTTAACTAAATGATATCCAGAGATACAAAAACAAAAAAACATTCACTAGCAGCACTAGGAACTAAATTGAGATTTTGGGAGCAATGAACTCTCAAAATAACAAATAAAGAGGTTTCCGAAGGGTTTTATTGGCTGTGATGCACCACACTGAACTGCTCTCTGACTCAACAGACAATATACTGTGCAGAAACAGCCGACCCAATTACCCATGCTCATTCCTGAACCTGGGTCGCCAGTGTGGCATGAGGTGTGGCATCCAGCGCCTCAACCCTCAGCACCACTGGTCCAGCCTGTCTTGCTTTTCTTGTTCCCCATGTGCATCACCTTACACTTTTGTATTGAATTTCACATACCAAACATTTGATTACCTCTTTAGCCTTCCCTCCTTGCTGCCTACTCTGCCACAGAGCTTAGAGTCATCTGTGAAAGATACACCTTGCTCTGGATTCATTCTTCCATATTGTTGATGAACATATGGAAAAAGACTGGACCCATGACTTATCCTTGAGGCACCTCACTGGTGACTTCCCTATCTTCTGAGTTGACTCTGTTAACCACAGCCCTCTGCTGTCTCCTTCTAACCAGTTTCTCACCCATCCAACTGTGTCCTTGCACCAGATTCTCTATCTTCTTCAGCAGCCTTCTGTGAGGCACCTAGTCAAAAGTCTTGCTAAAATCATGGTAGAGTAAATCTACAGTGTTGCCTCATCCACTACACTTGTTACTCAGGCAAAGAATACTATCAGGTTGATCTAACAAGTCCTTCCTACCACTAAACCGTTTTGTTTCCTCTCATGAGTTCTTTGCTCTTCAGGTAGTCCATGAAGTCCTCTTTGAGTAGTGTTTCCATCATTTACTCACAATAGAGGTAAGACTGACAGGTCTGTAATTACCGAGTTACTTATTGTACCCCTTATGGAGCAGGACTATGTCCACTACCCTCCAGTCTTTTAGAACTACCCCTGTCAGAACTGAGCTATTGAATAGCTCTACCGGGAGTTCAGTTATTTCCATTGCCAATTCCTTGAGCACCCTCAGATGCATCCCATCTGGCCGGGACATTATCCATCTTTGAGGCTAGACCTTTCTGAACACTTTCACTGGTAAATACTCGGTGCCTCATTCCAGGAACCTTCTTGCAGCAGTTCTATTTCCGATTATCTCAGATATTTCCATCCTCAACTGCCTCTGTGCCTTCCCTGACATATGGGGCTTGGCCTCCTCTTTACATTTTCCTCTGTTCCATCTAAGCATGGTGTAGCCTAGGACTTTCAAGTACCAGTCATTATTCTCTGTTGCCCAAGTTTCTGTGATAACTACTAGGTCCATCTCTGTGTCTGCCACCATTTCCTGGAGCTCACTAATTTTATTTTCTAAAATGGCATTAAGGCAGACCCTTTCCATCTTTCTCCTGATCCCTCTTGTTTTCTCCTAGTCTGTCACCCTTATTCTTCCGTAGTCTTCATATTGTTTTATTGCTAAATGTAGGCTTTGTCAGCCCTCCCTCATTGGACTTTTCCCCTAACCTAATTTTAACTTCAACCTTACTGTTACCCACCTTGAGATTACTAGACCAAAAGAAGCTCTTGCTAGGGTCCCCATCCACTCTTTCTTATCAGTGGTTCTCCTGGCCTCCATCTTCCACACAGTCAGTTTAGCTGTCCAATGTTGACATCAAACTACTGCTGCAAAGCACTGTCCCCTCTTTTGTCAAGTAAAGGACAAAGTGGTACCCCTCCTTTTGATACCATCACTTCAATCACCATTAAATTCCTCAGTTACTTTTTCCTTCTTTATTATTCCATTCCCCATATTCCACACAGTGAAGACCTTGAAAACGCAAAGGAAGCAGCGTGCACCTTAAATCTGTCCCTCAGCTTCTTAAAATTCCACTTCCTTGCCTCCACTGGCTGCTTTGCCAAATCATTAGTACTCAAGTGTATCAACACCCAAGCCCTCCCCTTCACCCACATCCTCCCTATTCTATCTATATCCCTGCTGGCTGATGCACCAGGAAGGTATCTGACCATTTCACTCCCATTCCCTCCCAACACTATCTCTACCCCCAATCTTTGAGTTCCCAGTCACTAAGTCTCTCCTTGCTGACTTCCTTTGTGACTCTGCCTCTTGAATGTCACCACGTCGACCTGCCCATTTCCTCTGACTGATTCAGAGTCCCCACCCCAATGGAGTCAAGTACCAGAGCCTCCTCCAGGCATGCAAAGTGATTTGCTGTATGGGTGGTGAAAGATTATTTAAACCCCTTGTGACTGTCCCTGTCACCCTCCCCCTCCCTTTTCCACCACTCTCCAGCTGCCTGTGTCAGTTTCGTCACTGGAGGTGGGGATGTAGGTGATCCTACCTGATCTGGCATTGCAAATGAGATATCTCATCTCTACTGCTATCAGCTAAGCACAGGGCTCTACAAAGGTCCTATAGATGAAGCAGTGCTTCCTCTTCCAGAGCATAACCCTGGAGAAGAGCACCATAGTCCCTGCAACTGACTACCTCCCACTGCACCTCATCTCCATACTGATCCTATGATAACCCCTAAATTGTTGTTCATAATGTAACTGACCCCACCCAGGATTTGAAAGCCAATTAGATAAGAAGAGGGCAGGGCCTTGTTGGGTTGTTTGGCCCAATGACCGGGTGGTTGATCCCTTTTAAATGCAGGCTAATCAGCACTGGCAACTGGTAAGTTTAGAAAGAGCCAGAGTAAAGGAAGGCTCTGTTCTCCTACATAGGTACCACTGGGTGATCAGAAGAAAGAGGCGGACACTGAAGAGTCAGATGAAAACAAATGTTTACAGAAGATTCAGATAATTTTAACAAGTATTAGGGAAAGAAGGAACCTATACTCTAAAGAAAATCATAACAGAATAAATCAATAGGTCTTAGGTAATGAAGTAATTCAAACATGGTTCTAAGAGTCACAGAAGTAATGACTAAAAGTTGCCTGTCACAGTCACTGGGATGAGCCAATTTCTTGACCCCAGAACCAAGGATATCTGGAATGTGGCAAGCTGTTATGATGAAGACCCTCTTCTGACCATGCCAGATGGTCCTGTCTTGACCTGAATGTACTACGTTGTCTGAGGTGGGGCAAGCTACTACAGTGAAAGACCTTTCTGACCACCCTAGATGATCCACTCTTGACCCTGACATACCACACTATCTGCATTGGGGCAAGCTGCTACAGTGAAGGCCCTTTTGACCACCCCAGGTGGTCCACTCTGGACCCCAACATACCTCATTGTCTTCACTGAGGCAAGCTGCTATGGTGAAGGCCCTTTTCTGACCACCCCAGATGTACACTCTTGACCCTGTTGACCTGTCCCTAGTCCTCTGCAATGGACCCATGGTGATGGCCAATGGATTCTGATGTGTTGGAACATTAGCCCTGAGTGCGTACCTCTGGCACTAGACCACTAGACCCCCAGTACTCTGGCACAGGAGCTTTGGACCTCTAGCATTGAACCTCTGGACCTGGACCTCTGGACCTCTGGCACTGTATCCTTTGGACCTCTGGCACTGGACATCTGGTGTTCCAACACCAGACTTCTGGACCTCCGACACTGGACCTCTGGCTCCCAACAATGGACCTCTGGACTTGTGACACTGGACCTCTGGTACTTTGGATCTGGACCCCTGGCACTTTGGTACTTCAACATTCTGGTTCTGAACCTCAGGCACTGCACCTCTACCACTCTGACACTGGACCTCTGGCACTTTGGACCTGAAAGGGAAGTTTGCAGAGCCTGGAAGTGCTCAGACCCAAACAACATAGCTTGACTACTGAACTTGGCTCCAGCTCCCCAAACAAAAATGTGAACCTCAGTTCCAAACTGTGGGAAACAAGACAGTCTCAGCTCAAGTACAGTTCAAAACTCAGAAGAAAGCAGGCAAGTCATACAGTTTCAAGTGCTACATTCTGATACTGTCTCTTTAAATCCTGTCAGCAGTTTGCAGTCTGCTGGGAGACTGTACCCTGAGAACAGTTTAAACAGATTATGCTACTGTATAAGGAAATGTCTGAATTAAACTGTCTATCTTTTACACTGGGACTTTGCCCTGCTCCTAAAGAGTCCTTGGAGTTTTCATCTTAGGGCTTGACCTGCCCTGAGCTTCATCTTGGGAGCTTCTTTATTTCTTGAAAGTTTTTTCTTCTTTAAAGAAGGCTAGGTTTGCTGGACAAGGCACCTAGCTTCACCTGACTCTTTCCTTCTAGCTTGCTTCAAAGGACAGAACTAAGAACCTTATCAAAGTAAGGGAAAGGATTAAGACTTTTGGCTAGGCAGATTTACTGTGTGTTGTTTTTATTTTGTACACACAGGGATTGTTACTGTTTGTTGCTAACATTTTATTGCTTTATTTTTCTCTGATTCACATTGCTGTTGCTGGGCATACCTTTTGCTGCATCATTACAAGGTGTGCCTACAGGTGTGTGCTAACATATTACTGCTGTAATCTTCTTATTCAAATTGTCTTTTGCAAGGTATATCTTCTGTTACTGCACTATTTTTCTCTGTAGCAAAGTGTTTCTTACAGGGTATATCTTCTGTGAAATTATTACAGGTGGTGCTTAAATTTTTGTGACTTTTTATCATCAGGCTAAGCAAAATTACTGTTTGCCCTATTTTATTTATTTATTTTTTGCTGAAAAGGGTTTTTTGTCTTAGAGGTGTTGCGGGTCTCCTTCTTACATTGAAGACAGGGAGAGTGAGAAAGCAGCCACAGCTTCCTTGAATCAAGGAGGTTGTTTTCTAGACTACACTGAACTGAATTATTACTTTTGACCTGTGTAAGTAACTAGTATTGATTCTGTTTTTGGGTGGACTTTTCTTAGTTTTAACTTTAATTTGCAAGGAAGGAACTGTAGCTGGGAGATATTTGCAGTCAGTTGTGACTAGACCTGTTACTTAGCCTTTGTGAAATAGGTGTCTGAAAAGAAGGAAGGCACTCCCTGGGTGGAGGGTAAGAGTTGTAGGTGACTGTTTCTGGACAGCATAGGTTTACTCACCCACTCTTCCCTCACCCCACCCATCCCAAGTGCATAACTTCCTTTATTGCAGGGCTCTGACATCACTTCCTCAAAACTGCTAACAACATGCACCTGTTCATATCTTTAAAGGCACAGCACACTGAATAGGGGAAAAGACACTCACAAGCTTGCACACACTAAAACAAGAACAAAACAAAAAGCATCTGTAACTGGAAGGGACACAGACATGTGGGGAGTGGTGCAATTCACTGGCTGTAGAGCAGCAGTCTTCTGGGAAACATTCTGGAAACTGCATTGCTGCCCTATTTGCAGGCACCTCTCTGGTCTGAGGGAGGAGGTTGTTCATCTCCATGCTGACCTGGCAAGGATTCAGGAACCTGCTCCCCACCCAGGGAACACCCAGGCCACTGTCACTACCTCAGTGGTTGCCAAGAAAGAAGAGTGGTTGTACCACAGTGGTCTCAGGGAGGGTGAGAGCGGTGGAACAGAGGTGCATACCTCCAGTTGTGCCTCTCCACAATTCATTCACCACTCTGGTGAAGCATGGTTCCTCTATGGAGGCACCTGCAGTGGGGACCAAGGAGGATGCTGGGAACCTCCACAATGGAGCCCAAGGAGGGTGACCCAGGACCCCACAGGGAAGAAACAACTCCTGGTGGGGACTCAGTATTTAGGGGATAGAACTGGGGGAGGGAGAGGAAGGGAGGTAAGGTGCCTGCCCAGTGCCAAGGCTTGGAGGGACAGGAAATGAATCCTCAGGATCGTGGGAGCAGTGGCAAGGGGAGGGAGCTGGATGTAATTATCTACCTAGGGATGAATGACTTGGCTGAGAATGGGATCACAAGCAGTGCAACAGGAGTTTGTGGAGTTGGGGAGGGCCTTAGACAAGTAGCACACATGGTAACTTTCTCAGAAGTGTTACCTGTCTATGGCATGGATGAGGCTAGGCACTCCACACCATGGAATTCAATGACTGGTTGAAAAGCTGGTGCAGAGCTCAGGGATTTGGATTCATTGGGGACTGGGGCTCCACCTAGAGGATGCAGCCCTATACAGGCATGATGGTCTGCATCTATCCTGGAGGGTAACCAGGATTCTAGGTGATAGGTTTAAATGCTTCAGTGGCAAGCATTTAAACTGGCAAGGAGGCACTGAAGAGGAGAAGGAAATCCTAGCCCCACCCAAAATCAGGGTAATAGTGTGGTAAACACCAAAATAGAGCAACCGATAGGGAGAAGGGCAGGGTACATGGAGAAAAGACAAAGGCAGTAGGGACAGGGATGGGGCAAAAGAATTACAGCCATAAAATGGAGGTAATGAGTACCAATGCCCGTAGTCTAGGTAAAAAGCTCCCTGAAATGGTGGTCTTGATGGAAGAGGGATGCCTGGATATTGTGGCAGTCACAGAAACATGGTACACAGAGAACCATGACTGGGATGTCAACATACCAGGGTACACAATCTATAGGGGAGACAAGGAGGGAAGAAGAGGAGGAGGAGTAGCTCTCATGTAAGGAAGAGATCAAAGCAACAAAACTAAAGAGTAAACAGGGAGAAGGAGGCACTGTGGGTCACCTGGAGACTGGAAATGGCTCCACAATCTGCAGGTTTGTATACAGACCCCCATCTCAGGGAGGAAATGGACAGGAAATGATAGAAGGCATCCTTGTGATGGCAGAGAAAGGTGAGATATTGCTGATGGGGACCTGAATATGTCAGATGTTGACTGGAGCACCTTTGCTGCAGCCACATCCAAGAGCAAGGCCATTCTCTATGCCCTACAGGGAGCATGCCTCAGATAGCTAGTTTGGAACCCACTGGGAGGAGCAATCTTAGACCTGGTACTCTCAAATGGGGATGAAGAGAGGATCTCTGATCTTGAAGTGGGTAGCCATCTTGGAACAAGCAACCACCAAACAGTGTGGTTCACGAAAAACTTAGCTGTAGAGTCAAGCCACACAAAAGTGAAGGTACTTGACTTTAGGAGGGCTGATTTTGTCAAAGTGGAGAGTGTCTCAGAAAAGCACTAGCAAACAGGCAAGAAGGTGGGTGGAGCAACAATGGGAAACATCAAAACCGCAATCACAGAGGCAACAAGTCTTTGTGTGAAGCAAATAAACAAATCAAAATGAAAGAAAAAAACACTATGGTTCTCAAAAGAAGTGGCAGGAAAGGTAAGGGAAAAAGATAGCATTCAGGAAGCATAAGGAAACAGAGAAGGAGCAGGACAGAGAACTGTACCAGTTAAAGCAGAAGGAAGCAGGTAAGGCAGTCAGAATAGCAAAGGCCCAAACTGAGGAAAAGATAGCCAACTCAGTTAAGAAGTAGGATAAAACCTTTTATAGGTACATTAGGGAACAAAGAAAGACTAAGGCAGGGATACTGAGGCTGAACAAACAGGAAGGTGGTTGGGTAGAGAGTGACAGTGAAAAAGCATGGATACTGAATGAATACTTCTGCTCAGTATTCACAATGGAAAAACAGGGAAATACCTAATCCAGTCAATAGAAGCACTCTGGATAGGGGTTGATATTAGTCCTTTCACAGAAGAAAGGGTTCTGAAAGAACTCTTAAAACTGAAGGTGGATAAAGCAATGGGGCCTGATGGGATTCACACCAGGATTTAAAAGAACTAAGGGAAGAACTAGTAACACCACTGACTACCCTTTTAATAAATCATGGGAGGATGGGGAGGTACCTGAGGACTGGAGGAGGGTGGATGTGATTCCACTTCACAAAAGTGAAAGCAAGACAGAGGCAGGAAACTACAGACCTGTCAGTTTGACCTCAGTGGTAGGAAAATGATGGAATCACTTCTGAAGGAAAGAACTGTTGAGTACCTAGAGGCCAGTGGGGCACAGGACCCAAGGCAGCTTGGATTCACAGTGGGAAGGTCATGTCAGACAAATCAATTGATTTCTTTGACTGGGTGACCAAAGCAGTAGACCAGGAGGGGCTGTGGACATGGCCTACCTAGACTTTAACAAGGCATTTGACACAGTCCGCACAAAAGATTAATAAACAAATTAGCCAGCCTGGGAGTGGGTCCTAAGGGTGATAGCCTGGAGTAAAACACTGGTAGGATAATGATAACAGGACACAGTGGGTAATAGTAAATGGAGTCCACAGTGAAGAAAGGAGGTTACTAGTGGGGTACCGCAGGGTTCAATACTGGGACCGGTCCTTTTAATGTCTTTATAAGTGACATTGCAGAGGGACTGGAAGGAAAGTATGTCTCTTTGCAGGCGACACAAATATCTGCAACAGGGTTGATACACAAGGTGGGGTGGAAAGGATGAAAAGGACTTGGCAGGAGTTGGAGGAATGGTCAAATGTATGGCAGCTTAGATTCAATGCAAAGAAGTGCAAGTAATGCACCTGAAACAAAACCCAGGGAAGAGTACACAATGGGCGTGAGATAGTGGCAACAACAAAATGGAAAGGGACCTGGGGGTAGTCAAATCAGATTACCTAAGGTGGGCCAGCAATGTGAGAAGGCAATAAGAAGGGCTGGGGGATACTGGGATGCATGGGGAGGCATCACCAGTAGAAAACAGGAAGTTGTTGGCCTATGTACAGACAGTTGGTAAGACCACATCTGGAGTACTGTGTACAGTTCTGGAGACCCCATCTCCTGCAAAGACATAGACAGGGTGGAGGCTGTCCAGAGGAGGGCAACAAAATGATGCAGGGTCTGCATCAGAAGACATATGAAGAAAGAGTAAAGGAACTAAAATGAATAGCCTCAAGGAAAGGGGGGACATGATAGAAACTTTCAAATACCTCAGTGGAATCAGCAAAGTCCAAAGAGGTAGCATCTTTCAGAAAACGAGATGTGCAAAAATGAGGGCACAATTTGAAGATAGAGGGGGATGGCTCAGAGGTAATGTGAGGAAGTATTTCTTCATAGAGAGGGTTGTTGATATATGGAACAGCCTTTCTGAGGAGGTCATGAGTCAAAACAGTGGGAATTCAAGAATGCCTGGGACAGACATAAGGCAATTCTAGTGGGGGTAGGAGGAAGTAGTCCGTTGGTTAACTAGGATCTGCAGCTTATCAATTAGGTAGGAAATGGACAGACTAGGTGGGCCAAGTGGTCTTTATCTGCAATCAAATTCTATGTTTCTATGTTTCTATCCCTGTGCTATGCTCCAACAGGAGCACAATTTAACATCTAAATGGGTCCACCTCCTGGCTATCCTCAGTCCTGGGGCCTTCCCTGGCCTCCTTAATATGGCACAGCTATCTTCTGTGGTGCCCTGGGTGCAAGTACAAATTATGCCCCCTACAACTTTTATTTAAAATTAACTGACCAGGTGGACAGCACCAGAAGAATAGTACTGCCAATGACTCACTGCCCTGGCCTGGGGTAAAGACTAAAAAGGAAGCAGGAAGTTTTGCGGAGGAGGGAGGGACTTATGCAGGTGGAACTCAAGTGACTGGGGACACTGCAATTCTCAATGCTTCTGCTGGCACTCTCTTTCTCTCTGATGATGTGGCACTTCCAACTGTCACCGACGGGGTCCGACTTTAAATATTAATTAAAATAATAAAAGGGTCAAAACTGAGCTCACACCATGGCTGGCGTCCACTGACTGATGATTCTTATGGGACCCAATGATACTTGAGGATCCACCACACTCCTGACTGCAAGCTGCTTCATCTTGGGACTGGGAGGATACAACTGTAGCACACAGATGAGCTCCAGGACAGCTTCAACCACTCAGGTAAGCCTGCTTGTCCCACTGACACCTCTCTGTGTCATCTCTCCTCCCGTCCAGCTTCCAAACTCTCTCAATGATTTCTGACTGAATTTCCTTCCCTCATAGTTCTCCAACTGTCCACCATAAACGACCCTCCAAAACCTACCTGGTTTTCCTTCTCAAATTAGTAAACCCAAGCCCTACTTTGCACATGCACACCAACTCTTATGGCATGGAGCACAAAAACAAAATTGTGAAGTAGGACGGGGGCTTAGGAAATAAAGGTTGCAGAAATTCATGTTACAATAACTTGTTTCCTCTATCAGCCTAGTACCCTTAGGCTAGAACCAAAAGAGCTATCTTACATATGGAGTTCTGTTGTATGTGGAGTACTTCTACACATCCCTACTTCCTCCGTAACCTTGAAACATTTTATTTTCAGGACTTACACAACACTTAGTATTCTAGAATTTTATTCTGGGTATTCTAAAACTTAGAGGACTGAGTGAAATGAGATAACTCAGTTTGCTGCAACTTCTGATTCTATCACAGAACCAGAACAGATTGTCAGAACAACAGCAACAGCCAGCAGCTGGAAATAGTGCCCTTCTGATATTGCTGTACAAAATAATACAAGGAAAAATCCAGTAGAAATTAGCAGCCCAAAAGCTTCTTTAAACAACAAAAGATCACAGCAACACGCCATTCACAGGCCGCCAAAACAACAGAATCCAAAAGATAGACATAAAGAATCAGAGAAAGCACAACAAAATCTGATGATGTGTTGTGTTTTAGGCATAAATCAATATATAAACACAATATTTAACCCCCATAAAAGTCACCATAGCAGTCAAAATTCCCATAAGTGACATATAGGTCCTCAAAGTCAGACAACACAAAAAGTCATACACAGAAATTGTTAAAATATAGTAATAAAATGAACTATATCAGAGTTGACCAATCACAAAAGAAATGTGATGACTGGCCTGAGTCCCAACCATTATCTGCCAAGTACATTTTACACCTTAGGTAGAGTTAGTGTCAGAGTTTTGGAGGAGGGTGGAAGTGGGGAGAAAGGGCCAGGTGAAAAATAGATCTAAGATAAGGAGGAGGGATCCATGCTAGAATTTTGTGACAAAGAAAGCACAGTGGGTGAGTGTGTAACTTCAAGAGAGGGGAGTGACAGGGAGGTGTAGAAAGAACAGTGATGAATGTGAGAGTGACAGTTTAGGGCAAAGCAATAGAAACAGTGAAACGTGGGGGTCATCTGGCAAGGGTGGATTTGGGTGACATGCTATACATGACATTCCAGTAGACAACAAACTTGGATTATCATCTTAATCATCTTAATGATCTCTCTATGGGTGGAAAGTGGATATGCTATCTGATTTTCTGCAGCCATCATAATCTAGAAAAGTATCAGTCTAGTTGCCTCCCCACCCTATCTGAAACTGTTTACATGATGGTAACTGATAAATTATATTGGCTTTTATAAGTGCATGCTATTATGTATTTGGGTCATTGAATAAAGGAACTGAATTACAGATGCTAGTAAACTCATTTTTATGTTTGCTTGCACGCATGTGCAAGAAACATAGTGACATCATCGGAGATTTCGGAGGTGTCACCTCCTCCTCCTCAATTCAGGCAGTGTCCTGGCAGGTGAGGCCCCTGTAAGCCAATGCATTTTGGAGCTGTCTATGACACGCTCCAAAATGCAGTGTCGATTGAAAGGGGAGCTATGCTTGAGTGAGCAGCAATAAGAAGCTGCTCACGCACAGCTCCCCAGCCACAGGCGCTGGCGCTCCGCGATGCAGTGTATAGCCGACGGGTGCCCAATCCCCATCGGCTGAGCTGCACTGCCTCCCCCCAGTACTTGGTGCCATGCTGGGAGCCCACCCCAGCATGGCAATCAGTGATTGCCAGGGGTGCCCAATCCCGTCGGCTGAAAGGCCCCAAGTCTTGTGCCGCTGGAGTCCACCCCAGGCGTGGAAGCATGATCCCGCAAGGTTTTTCCCCTTTTGCTGACAGGGTGCCCAACTCCTGTCGGCTGAATGCCCCCAGTGTCCTTGTAGCCATGCTGGGAGCCACCCCAGCGTGGCAAACGGTCCCACGATGTCTTTTTCAGTTGTTTAACCTGTATGACAAAATGGTCCAGCGGTGCGCCACCCAACCCCACAACCCGCACCCACCCACCGCGCACCCAGCTCCCCACACCCCCCACCCCATACTTACCTCCGGACTCTGGCGCGACGATCTTGAGGGGACCGGGAACACGTCCTGCACTCTTCAAAGCCAACGCGAACTGAGGAAATGCGGTAAGCTGTATAATGGGCTGAATAGGGGGTTTCAACTGTTGCATATCTCAGCCATTTTGTGAATTTTTGCACCAGATTTTCAACATGGAGTTTTTGGGACCCCTTCTCATGATTGATGTCACTGTCATGGCGTTATTCGGGCCCCAAAGGGTGATTTCGCGCAGTGACTGCACAGTGACTGAGAAATCACCCTTCAGGCCCGAATACCACCATGACAGTGACATCATTCATGAAGGGGCCCAAAAGCCCCCATGTTGAAAATTTGGTGCCACAATTCAAAAAATGACTGGTTCTTGACGTCGTTGCGCAGTTCTCACATGAGCTTGTAAGTTCGCGAAATTTCAATATTTTTCACTCCAGATTTTCAATATTTCCATTTCACCACACCTTCTTATGAGTAGTACAGCTGTCATTTTCACATCTCACCCAAAATGTGTTTCCGCCCATGTAGCGCAGAATGGCGAGTCTGTGTCTGAAATCAATGTACAGGGATAAATTAAGAAAATCATAGTGACACTGTTCATGAGCAGAGGTCTTGAAATGGCTATGTTGAAAATTTGGTGAAAAATGCCTAAAAATGACTGTTTTACGGCATTGGCGTAGTTCCCACGCACGCTCATAGGCTTCATGAATTTTCAATATTTACCTCAGATTTTCAACATTGCCATTTTTCCACACCTTCTTATGAGTAGTACAGCTGTCATTTTCACATCTCACCCAAACGTGTTTCTGCCCATATAGCGCACAATGGCGAGTCGTAGTCTTGAACTCAGTGTATGGGACACATTAAGAAAATCACAGTGTCACTGTTCATGAGCAGAGATCTTAAAATGGCAATGTTGAAAATTTGGTGAAAAGAATTCGTAAAAATGACTGTTTTTTGGGTGTCGTTGCTGCAGGTCCACATTGCCTTTCGTGGGTTTCTTAATTTTCAATATTTCCACTCCAGATTTTCAACATTGCCATTTTTCCACACCTCCTTATGAACAGTACAGCTGCAATTTTCCATATGTCACCTTAAATGTGTTATCGCGACAGCGTAGCGCATTAATGGTGCTGTTGAGTGCAAAGCAATGTTTAGGGCAGATTAAGAAAATCACAGTTAACACTGTTCATGAGCAGAGGTCTTAAAATGCCTATGTTGAAAACTTGGTGACAAAAGTCCATAAAATGACTGTTATGAGTGAGCATTGTGCAGTTTCCATGCATCCTCGTTAGTTCATGGCTTTGTAATATTTTCAGTCCAGATTTTCACTAGTGGCATTTTCCACACTTCCTTATGAACAGTACAGCTGCCATTTTCACAACATGGTCAGGTGTGTTTCACACTTTCAGTGCAGAGATGGTCACTGTGGGAAATCATTGTTCGGCACAGATAAAGAAAAATCACAGTGACACTGTTCTTGATCGGAGGCACCAAAATGCCTGAGTTGACAATCTGCTATAAAAATCCCCAACCTAATTATATTACGGATCGTTGCACAGTTTCTATGTACGTCGTGACTTCACCATTTTTTAAATATTTTTACTACACATTTGCAACATAGCCATTTTTACACCTCCCCATGACAGAGTACAGCTGTATTTTTACATCCTGTTCGAATATTTTGCACCTGTGGTGCTAAATGCCGTAGTCACTGTGCATAGGCAGCTTTCGCTACCAAACTGATATTCCCCTGTTCATGAGGTGGGGTCACAAAACAAACGTTGAAAATTTGGAGTGAAAATACCAATGAATGCCTGAGGTATTAGGCTTTTCAACTAAATCGCCAACTCTCTAGAGAATGACAGGAATCAGGGGTGTAACTTGGGATTCTTGCCTGTGATGCTCATACCATTCCACACCCTGCAGTCACTGACAGGCATCGAGGTATGCCTTGGGCTCTTCAGCCCCAAACTTCACCCCATTCTTCTATATTCGCCCATCTCACGTATTTCCTAATGAGATGGGGTGCGCATAAGAGCCAAAGACCCCAAGGAACACATGCCACTTGTCAGTCTCTGCAGAGTGGGGTGTGGTGAAATGGCATGGCCGTTATGCCTGGCGACCCAAACGCACACCCCAATGCCTGTCACTCTCTGCAGGGTGGTGGTGGGTTGACTTTAGTTCAATACTTCACTGCCATTCCTATTACGCAGCTCTGTAACTTCTACACTGCCACTGCCAATGCCAGCAAGCAAACATTCGGCATTGACAAATGCTTGTTTAACGCTGTGGGCAGAGCCTGCAGTAGTCTTGCTGTAGCTGGAAAATGGGATATTAAAGCACAAACATTTGAAGTTTTCAGTGTATCCTTCCACAGCTCAAAATCACTACACCAGTTGAATGCAATGCTACCCTTTTCTATTCAGTAGACCAGTTTCGGCACTATTTTTTCAGCTTGTTGCAATAGCATAAACACTTCTTAAAAGTTCATTTCAGAGAGAGAGAGAGAGAGATAGTGTGAAAGTGTCTTACAGCCTGACAGCCCTGTTGCAAATTTGTTGCACGTTCTCTCTCATGCTTGCCATCTCTCATTTTCTATCTAAATTGAAGCAATGTTCATGCTGTTGCGAGAGGAGGAGGCAAAGCATGCACTCAAATGAAAAGCAGGATTTGGGTTGCTTGCAAATATCCTGTTATAGTTTCATGTCAACAGTTAGTTCCATCTCAGGTAAAAGACACAAACAGTTACATAGTAAGTTACAAAAACAAGTAAAGTGAACAGTGGATGATAGACAATATATAGTGCAAAATAAACTTTTCTCTATCTAAAATGAAGCAGTGTTTATGCTGTTGCTGGAGGAGTATCCAGAATAGCACAACAGAGGTACAATATCTTGTTTTCAAAGGAGTCCTGATTTTACACATTTTATGATATGTTTACCAAGCCCAGGTGAGACGTAATTTTTCAATTTCCTTGGGGTCCATCTTTTACAGTGTAGTTTTCAGGACTGAACAGCATAGATCCACATTTTGAATGGATTCTTCTGTACTTTGTCCTACTTTTATACATTGTTACTATATATTTACCATGGACAGACTAAATGAGATGCAATATCTCATTTACAATAGGATGCTGCTTTTAAACATTTTAGAGTGTATTTAGCCATTATATTTTATTTATTTTATTTATTGAAAAGTTTAGAAATTACCTTTAAGCACAAGTGTCTATATACAAAGGTTCAATGTCAAATACATAGTCACAAAAATTACAAGTGCAATGAGCAGATCCAGAGAAAATTCAGTTGAATCAGGCTCAAAGCACTTAAAACAGAACAATTAACATACAGTTTTGAAAAAACATTATACAGATCATTGTATAAGAGGTCACAGGTTATACACAGAGAGAAACTGAACAAAACAGTTTAATGGCTATAGCTGCAAAGTCTGCAAAGATGTTTTAAACTGATTTAACCTGAGTAGATTCAGCAGTGTTATCAGTCAGTTCTTTTAACCAGTTAAGCCTTTAGACCTGACAGCAAGTGACTGCTTGCACAGCTGAGTACACTGGAAAGGAAGCTTGAGGGCATTCCTGGCCATGTTCCTGGTGTTGTATTGGTTGGACACAGTGCAGAAGCAATTTGTTAAAGCAGGAGGAGTTAAGCCAAGGATTGTCATTTGGCTAGAAAACATGTATGGAGCTTTATTCTGCAGAGTAAGGTAGCAAGTTAGTGAGTGCATAAAGGGTACAATTATGAGTGTGGTTATCTGTACCAATTACAAAACATCATGCCTTATTACAGATCAACTTTACTCCATTTAGCACCATGTCAGACAGCTGCATAGTCAGGGAGGCCAAAATCTGAAAGTGACAGAATGGAGCTGGCCACAATAGTTCCCAGTGAGATTGTTCCAATTATGGTACAGGGCACCCAGTCTTCTGTTAGCTATGACCACCAGATTGTCAACATAGGGAAACAAAGATAAGGTGTCATCCAGAGTTACTCCAAGGTATTTGAAGGTCTCCACTAGTTCAAGGTTTGCCCTTGGCCATTTTGGATGACAAGGGTGGATTTTCCTCCTCTGTGAAAGGCTAGAGAAGGGCATGATCTTTGATTTCTGTAATTCAGGACCAGTTGGCTATTGGAGAACCAACATTTTGCTAACAAAGTTACTTTGGAGAGTGTCAGTAAGGCTGTCAGGGTCAGGGTTTTGGAATAAATGACTGCACCATTAGCATATAGGAGTATGTTGGCTGTCTGACAGGCACCGGCAGTTGATTTATGAAGAGGCCAATAGGATTAGGCCCAAGATTGAGCCCTGGGGACAGTAATAGTTACTCCTGGTGTTGGACAAAGATTTATCAGTCTTGCATGCTATGAGATATCAGTGAGATAACTGTGAAACCAGTCATCTGTTTTCTATTACAAACCCAGGCCAAGGAGTATGTTAAGTAGGAGTGTATGGTTTACCAAGTCTAAGGCATTAATAAGGTCAATATATATAGCTCTGAGGAGTCACTATTGTCAAGAGCCTCATGAACATAGTTGGTGTATTCCAGCAATGCTATGTTGGTGCTGTGGAGCTTCTGGAAGCCATGCTGCTGTATGCATTGGACATTGTATTTTTCAAGGTATGTGACAAGCTGATCAGAGACTATTCTCTCAAGGGCTTTAGATAGGAGTGGAGGTGGGGATAGAAACGGGTCTGTAATTCATGAGGCTGGTATGATCTCCACTTTTGTAAACTGGTGTAACCAGTACAGATTTCCACCCTTGGGGAACTGCAAGTATCACAGGGATAAGTTAAAAATTCTAGAGATGTAGTGAGAAAGTTCTTCTACCACCAGGGCAAGAAGTTTCATATCAACCAAATCAGTCCCACACCTCGGTTTGCCAAGCACTCTACCAATGTAGTTTGAGGTGTGTTTTACTGAAACAGCCTGAAAATAGAATTTAGGGTACCTTAGATCTGAGCCCACTATCTGGGAGGCTTTGAGAATGGGCTATATAAAATAGGCTCTTGAGGTGAGAAAACAGATGAATGCCACCGTGCATGCACGCTCTGCCAGTTCACACATTCTTGGTGCACCTGCAAGTGGTTCCATGTTCAGCTCCTCTGGCCCCTCTTTAAAAGGACAAATGTAATCTGGGGCGGACAGAGACTCAGGCAACAACAGGAACTCAGGGCAAAGTGATGGTGACCAACAGGCCAAACTGGACCTCTGCTAGCTCGACTGCAGCCATATCACTTCTGACCAGAATTTGTTTTACATATACCTGCAGTGGTGATCTAATCTACCACTGTATTGTGTGTCTATATATGGACTGGTTCCAAGGTAATATGCACTTTGCACATGCAGAGCTTCTGCCAATTTAATAGAGTAAATTGACTAGGTACAACTCACAAGTGGTGAAGTCATGTGTTTGTTACAATGACCTTACCACTCATGTGGAGATCATGTTATTCCACTGCAACACATTACGTATTTTAAATGTTTTTATTAGTGTTTACATTGTTTAAGCTTAAAACTGTCTTTCTTTCCATTGTGATATATCTAGCTTTTCTCACTGTTTTATTTCCAGGTGCTAAATGGAAATAACATGTCCTAAGTGAAATAAAGTGTGTTTTTAAGTGCAGTAAGTAAGTAATAACACATGACACACTGTAGAGTGATTGTGTAATAGCCATCATGCTCTGGGGATTTTAAGGCACAAGACATCTGTACATATAAAATAATTTCACACCCTGGATTGTGGTGTTGTGCTTATAAAATGGATTAAAATGTGTATTTTCTTCTTCAAAATAATTAAAAAGAATAAAATGGAAGACATTTTACTAAATCATAATTCTGTTTTAACTTAGAAGATGAAAAAGTATATATACTGGTAACAGGGAAGGGCTAACACAGCAAAATACAGTGAAAAAGGTTTCATAATGCCTACTGGGATTCACATTTCAAACCTATAGCATTCAAGTATTATTAATTGAATGGCTAACATGTTCAAAAATGTTGACCTGCCAGGTTGAGGGGTTGATGTAGATCTCTTTAAATGGTTCCACCTTCCTGGTTCAAATACATACAGTTTTAAGAACTAGAAAGTTTATTTTTTAAAGTATTTTTGTTTGCCTGTACACATTTATTTGCATCTCTGCCTACTTTTCCCCACCTCACCTTTCTTATAATATTCTCCACCTTTCTCTTTTCTTTTGTCTTGCACCACACATCCTCAAGTCATGGAATGTTTACCATGGAAAACAAGCATTTAAAATTCTGCAACAATTCCCTGACAGAATGTCCAGTACCTCACAACCCCACTGAGATTTTGGGTGATATCTCCTCCCACTGCATACACACACACACACACACACACACACACACACACACACACACACACACACACAAAAGGCTTTATTTGGGGCCAGGACCTCAATATTATGTATGGCAGGGTAAGCAGGAGATATTTCTAGATATGTGATATGCTGGTAAGAATAGGATGGGGAGTTTTCATGGTCATCAAACAAACACTGGAGATTGATAAGTAGCACTACACTTTTATAATCTTTATAGAGCATTTCTTTTTTCTCCATAGAAGAGAATGATGGAATCTACAGCACATGAAAACTTCACACAGCCAACAGGTCTTCCTGTGCAGCAGATTCTGTGGTTGCCACTACTCTAAATTTCATTTAACATGCAGTCAGGGCCAATTCAAACAAGTGCAAATAATTACTGTGATAATCAGTGTAAGTCAGTGACACGTTCAGTTTAGTAAAATGATATCTGTTCACTCACTTGCCCCATACAGTGATTCTTAAATGGCCCCTCCTCACATCATGGACTAAAAGTACAAAGTACTACACTCCAACACATAATGTTTTACTGGCCATGTTTACAACCTGAATTCCTGACATTTCTCCATACACCTTCCCTGCCCACCTCCCACTCCAATTAGCTCACCCAGTCACAAGAAATAGTGGTTGTCAACTGATGCCACAAGGATGTAGCTGGTTATAAAGTTGGGGTCATTTGAACAAGAGCAAAATTAAAGAACTACTGTGATTACCAATGTAGATCAGTAACATATTCACTTTAGTAAAATATTAGTGTCTCATGAAACAATATGATTTAAAAGACATACTCAATATTCATACAGCACTGTTCAGTTCTTACCCCAAGTCACAGTTCTTGTACACTACAAATGGATCCTTACCAGACATTAATTTCTCCTATTTCTCTGACTGCAGCTGCCTCACTGTTCTCCCTATCTGCCTTTGCCGTTTGCTTCTCTCACCCAAATGTGACTGAAATTGCCCAAGCCTCAAAGTGTGACCTGATGAATAGAATGTAAAACTTCCTTCAATATATAACCAGCTTCATGACATTGGTGGACAGCTAAAAGTTCTGGTGACCATGTGAGCTAATCTGGAGTGGCAGGTGGGCAGGGAAGAGAATGCAGAAATTTAGGGCTATAAATGCAGTGGGTAAAAGACTGTGTTTGGGAAATGGTTTGCACCTTTGGTCCAGGGTGTGAGGGAGGGCCATTTAAGAATTGCTGTATGGAACAAGTTAATGAGGCAGGTTCTATAGTAAAATGAAGTTTTAGCTGCTGTTCAAATTGGCTACTACACTATTTGCATTTATTACAAAAAAAAGAAAATGCTTGATAAAATATAAATGGGATGTTCGAGATTTATCTTGTCTACTCAAGAGTGCCATCTTGAAACATCTTTGCATTCCAAAACTGCTCAGCTTTGCATCACAGTTCTTGAACACAAAGATGTCTCGAGATGATGTCTTGATTAGCCAAGCTACAGCTTTAACATCCCATTTATCTATAGTATATGTGTGGAAGGAAGGAAATGAGGTGAAATAACATTTATTTACTTAGCTGTTATTTTCTAATTCAAGGAAGTTTTATTTTATAATCTAGATGATGGTTTTAGTGAGTAAAGGTGGCAGATAAGTTTGTAAGGACAATTAGAGATAACTGAAATGGCCCATGAATCTCCCTGTAAGTTGCCAAGCTTGCAAAGGAGATCTAACACTTTTAGCCTGTGTGATTATGGTCTAATAATCACATGGATCTGGGCAACCAATGACCAATCAGATTACTGATTTGTTTCATAGCCATTATAACATGTGTTCTATGTGAAAATAATTTTTATCCCCAAATAACATGATTTATTTACCCAATTCATTCACCACTAGTGTGGTATATATCTATTGTGTATTTGACATATACAACATTAGCTTATTAATTTAACTTCTAAATCTGTTGTTTCTTTGAAAATGTATTTATTTTATTCATTTATTAATTGTTTCATCAGGAGAGAACATACTGAGCAAAAATACCTTGTTTCAGATGTGTCCTGGTGGAAGGAGAATGGACAAGCTTAAAACATTTTACAAAGAATATACATTTACTACAAGATGGCTGCCTGAGGATGTGGACAACTAGAGATGAGCTCCAGATCTCCCTGAATGAAAGGGTCACATTTACACAAGAAGCGTGAAACCTTAATAGTGCTGTGCCTTACCAGAATGCAGAAGCTACCTTGAAATGTTGAAATCAATAAGAAGGACTAAAGATTTGTCGGATAGCCACGATACTAAAAAAGCAAGGACAGCAAAAGGAAACAAAGTGTATACTGCAGACAGCATCTGGGCTCCAGCATCAATGCATCTGGCACAGCATCTGGCTCTGCTTCTCTACCTGCAGCCGAATATGGCTCCAACAAAAGACATTATAGTTTTCCCTGTTGCAGGCAAAAACTTTTTCAAAGTACCAGGCTTGATATCTCTGCTTCCCATATCCCCAGTACCACAACCACAGAGGACAATGGCTACCAAAACTAACCTCACAGAAGCTCATTCTAAAGTGAGTCTGTTTTTGACACATAAGAAATCAATCCAGCAAGGAAAACACCTGTAACTCAGGTCTGAACAATGGAGAAGGTCAACAGGAACCCAGCATCCACACTGAAAGGATCTAGACCCAAAGAGATGAGTCAAATGTTTCAACTATTTTGCGGTTATAAACACAGCCCCAGTTACAACTGTTACACCCAAGAGAGGTGCCCAGTGGTCTAAAGACCCCCAAATGTATCAATATCCACTGGGATCTCTAATGTGGAATCAAATGCTGTGCTAAACACTGTAGCAAATGCTGTACTGGGAAATGCTAATAGACAGGGGCAAATTGAACTAAAATGAATGCAGCAGTAAACATATTGTCAATGCAAACGTATATCTGATTCAAACCAGGACACAGATGTACTCACAAAATTCAAAAATATGATTAAAGCTGACATTAAACAGGGATTTGAACAAATGACCAAAAGCACTTTCAGGCCTCACAATATCCATTAATGATTTGAGTTCCAAACTGATTCCCTAACAATAAGAACAGCAGGAGCAGAACAATGCATTAGCACACTGGAGGACTCAGTCAATCCAGTACAACAACATCTCAAGGAATATAAATCACAACTTCAAATGCTACAACAGAAAATAACAAATCCAGAAGATCAGTCTAGACAAAATAACTAAGACTGACTAACATACTGGATGAGGTCAAAGGTAAAGGAGGCCTTACTCAATACTTAGAAAAATTAATTACATTGGCAATGGGACAAAAGTATCCTGAGGGAAAATAATTTTGGATAGAGCTCACACAGCTGGCTCTAACACACCCCAGATGAACAATATTGTTAGTCAAAGGCACTTTTCCAGACCCATATACATCAAACCACACTACTACCAGAACAGAAAAAAAATCTTAAGAAATGCTAGAATGGAGAAAGGTCTTTTGGCAGAGGATTAAATTCGCAGCCTTGGCAGACTTTAGCTCTGACTGTACAGACCAGCGGAACATTTGACAAATTTGCTTTACCATGCTACTTTCAGCAAAACTAGATTTTTCTGGCATGGTAAATTGCACTTGTTTTATAGACCACAAGAAGGCAGAGAACTATCTTAAACAACAGTTTGATACTAACCACTATTTCAGACACAACCACAGTCTGAAATTGAAACAACCAGCAATGACTCCTCAAATATAGAAACTTAATGAAAAATATGGTTACAAGGCTATCAATGATAGATTGAATGTGAATAAAAATAAAAAGGTGAAAATAAAAATCCATCAAGAAGAAAAGGAAAATGAAAGAAAATAAAAATACAGAAGAATCAAGTATAGGCAAAATCAAATATGTACTAAAAGGGGATGAAATGGAAGGAAGAGAGGAAAAGAATAAGTTTATAAAGAAGAAATGATAAAGGAGAATGACAATGTGTGTGTGTGTGTGTGTATATATATATATATATATATATATGTATATATATATATATATATATATATATATATATATATACACACATTGTCATTCTCCTTTATCATTCTTATTTCTAAATATAAATATATATATATATACATATTAAATACAACAAAAAGTCACTTTAAAAGAGCAATATATAATATTTAGAAGGGAGGAAGGTACCAAACATTCTCTAGGATCTGTTCAATATTTTCTCTACATGACATCAAGATGGGCATATGGGGGTACCAAGGTCATAAAATCAGAAAAGTACAGGTGAAGAGCAAGTAAAAATACTATAATGGACCACTGGTAAAGCAGGGGTTAGAAGGAGGAGGGGATGGGCACAGTAGGTTAGATGACAGGATAAAAACAAAATTGAACATATTGAATGTCAAACTACTAATAGAAACAGGATACAGAACTTCAATTTAATAAAATAAACAAAAGATATATTAAAAATTACAATAGGAAAAAATAAAGAAAAACATGTGCATTCATTAGCAAGATAAAGCAAAAGGGCACACTCATAAGTATATTATCATGATATGTATCTCAATGAGATGTTAGATTTTTTCTTCTGTACAATGGCTGATTGATTGAAAATATAAACCTGGAATGTGAAAGGAATGACAGAAAGAGTAAAAGGTAAAAAATATTTTAACTACTCTGATAAACAAGCAGCTAATATTATAATGATTCAAGAATTGCATTTACTACAGTATGATTTTCAATTTTATGCTAAGAAATGGAACAAGATATTAATGCTCCTATCATTAAAATTCCAGAGGGGTGGCTATATTTTAAAAGAACTCCAGCATTATTATCAATAAACATATTATAAATAGTAATGGCCACTTCATACTATGTGAAATATTAGCTAATGGTATACTCTTACGAAATTAAATATTTACGGACCTAACTTGAAATTGCTGAAATTCTTTACAGATCTATTCCTGACAGCTGCATCATTCAAGCACCTCTAATAATAGGAGGAGATTTCAATTTAGTTTTAAACCCAAAATTGGACAAATCTGATTTATTTACCTCTCAAATCCAATCAGCAGCAGGGAAAATCATTGATTTCATGTCAGATTATAATTTAATAGATCCTTGGTAATATATTCACCCTCAGTCAAACAGTACTCATTCATTTCACCAGCATATCAGTCTTACTCAAGAACTGATTTCTGTATATCCATGAGTCATTACTCTACAATGTAACAGCAGTAGATTATAATGCAATACTCATCTCAGATCATGCCCTAGTCATGATGTCTTTACAATTAGGAAACCAAATACTAACTATAATGTTAGATTTAACAATTTACTACTTTAGGACCATAGCTTCTGTACCAAAATAATCCAAGAGGCAGAAGCTTTTTAACATTAATAAATACAATGAAATCCCTACTACGATAATAAGGGATACATATAAAGCATACATAAGCGGTATAACAATTTCATTCAATGCAAAAAAATTGGGAGAAAAGGCAAAAATTAATTTCACTGGAAAATACAATATTACAAAAAGAAAATCTGTATAATATAAAGACCCTAAAATAATACATGATTTATTGAAATAAAAAATCAATATAATAGAGTCACGACATCAGCAGCTGAAAACAACTTCTGGGAACAAGATCTAAATACTACATAGTAGGAGATAAGCCTGATAAAATTATATCCTGACAACTTAAAAAGAAACAGAAGCAAATACAGTAACTAAAATAAAAGCAAAACAAAATGGTTATTTAAATGCATGCTGAAAATAGAAAATAGAGTTAAAAATCTACTTTTTACCTTAGGTCTTCTTCAGGAAATATCTAAAGAGAAAAAAACAAAGTTAGGTACAGGGAGGTAAAATAAGGGATAATAAGGGATACTGTCCTCATAAGAACAATGGTGAATTCACTAATGTTTCCTTTCCATCAGAGCTCACCTTTTCTTCACAGGATCATCACCAATAACTTTCCTATTTTGCAAACTGACTGCAACATTGGTGCTTCCTTTACAGAACCATCTATTGCCTCCTACCTCCGGCTGCCCAACCTTAGAATCTCCTGGTTAAAAACAGCTACAATTCCTAACAGTTCCTCCATACCAGGTACCAAACCTTGCAACAGAACTCACTGCTACACCTGCAAATTTGTTTCTAGTCTGACTGAACTTCAGGCCCACAGGTGTTTTCACATCACCAAAGAGTTTTCCTGCAACTCTACTAATGTGGTATATTGTATTCTTTGTAGGAAGTGTACAGCTATTTACATCGGAGAGACTGGTAGATGCCTTGCTACCATTTCAGGGAACATTACAGAGCAGTCAAGAATGGAGACCCTGCTAAATCCATTGTATACCACTTCATTCCAGGAACCACAGTGTCAATGACCTTTCTGTTTGTGTCCTTCAGCAAGGCTTCTGGGATTCTGACCATAGAAAAACATAGAAACCAAGCTGATCATCCACCTTGGCTCCCAGCAGCCCTCCTGTTTAAATGATAGACTTATTTTATACTGACATCTTTCAGCCACCCTTGTTTTCCCTAAAGTCTGTTTTGTATCTGTACACATATAATTTCTTTTTCATTTTCACCATAAATCTCCATCTCTGTCTCCTTCCCCACATTTGATATCTTTCAGCCTCTTACTAGGCTCCTGTTAATTAGTCCCTACCTGGGGACTTCTCTAGCTCTTTCACTTCTATTATGCTTTGTCTTTCCATCATCACCTTTTGTTTCACAGATTCTCTCTTAATCTTGCCATTTATCACTTCTCCCTGAGTCTCCCTTTGTTCTTTCCCAACATATATATATATATATATATATATATATATATATATGTATAGTCCCTATTTTACCTCCCTCTACACTAACTTTGTTTTTCTCTTTTAGATAGTTCCTGAAGAAGACCTAAGGTCGAAACATAGATTTTAACTCTATTTTCAGCATGCATTTAATATAACCATTTTTTTTTGGCTTTCAGACCCCCATGCTGACGCATCACCTTGTTTTTGGTTTTACATTTTGTGAACTAAAATAAAAGATGAATATGGTATAATAGCATCTTTACCTACTGTAATTAATAAAACTTTTGAAATATATTATAAAATATTTATAAATCAGAATGTAACATCAATGTAAAAGAGGTATAGAAATATTTACAAACCATTAACCTACCCTTGATAAAAGATAGTCATAAAACAGCTTTAGATCAGAAATAACATGCACAGAAATCTAGTCGACCATAAAATCACTAACAATAGGAAAGTCACTAGGTCTAGATGGCATAACAATAGACTTTTATAAAAAATTCATAAATATATTAACCCCATTTAAAAATATTATTTGATTATATTACTACATAAACCATGAATCCATCTGCATTAGAAGCAACAATATTGTTATTTAAAAAGAAAGATAAAGATCACACATTAATCTTTTCATACAGACCAATTTCTCTAATTAACACAGATGGTAAAATACTAACTAAAATATTAGCTAATAGACTTAACAATAATCTCCTTGAAATAACCCACACTGATCAAAATGGCTGTATACAAAACAGACAATTAAACAACAATATAAGGAGAGCAACAAATCTAATTGTCAAATTTAAAAATAATTACTTTTCATTTCTTTCACTAGATGCTGAAAAGGCATTTGATTGGGTGGAATGGGGCTATATTAAGATATTATTTAAACTAATGAACTGCCCAAAATTTAGAATATATATATATATATATTAAATGCACGCTGAAAATAGAAAATAGAGTTAAAATCTATGTTTGACCTTAGGTCTTCTTCAGGAAATATCTAAAAAAAAAAAAAGTTAGTGTCTATATATATATATATATATATATATATATATATACATGTACAGTATACAATAATATCACTGCCAGAATAAAACAAATGGAGAAATATCAGATTTAATCAAACTAGAAAGGGAGTCAGACAAGGCTGCCTCCTTGTGCCCATTAATATTCGCTTTTAGCAATTGACCCATTAGCATCATTAATAAGAGATTATAAAATATTCAAGGGTTAAAAGTTGATCAAGTGGAACATAAGATAAGCCTTGATGCAGATGATGTGTTAATATACACAAACAAGTTAAACAGTATATATAAGGAACCTAATAACATCTTAACAATATTTGGTAGCATCTCAGGGTATAAATTAACTGGGACAAAACTGAATTACTTGAATCAGAAAATCATATAAACCCATTCAATCCAACTATTAATCCTAACATTAAAAGTAATAAAATTAAAATACCTATGTGTAATTTTAGATAATAATATTAATCAACTATATCAAAATAACCTTGAGCCCCTTATTAATAATACACAAACAGAACTTAATAAATGAGAATCACTGCCACTGACATTAATACAGAGCCATTGTCATCATAATGAACACCAATCCTAAACTCTTATATCTTTTCAAATACTACCAATATATATTAACAATCATTTTAAAAATGGAAAAAATTATAAAGAAATTTTATGGAAAGGTAAGAAACCAAGGCTAAAAATAGAAAACTATATCTACCTAAAATATGGAGGGGGCTGTTTCTGCTGAACCTACAATGGTACTATCAAGCAGCTAATATTTCTATAACATATGAATCATTTTACCAAGAACATTTTCAAGTGACCTGTCAAATAGAAGCCAGCTCAACCCCATATCAACATCTAAAACATATTTTATATGTAGCCCCTCATCAAAAAAAAAAAAAAAAAACAACATGCATGAAAACTGCAACAAATTGCAAAATATAGGATTCAATTATGGAAAAAAGTACTCCTCAAATGAAGTATCCCCTATAACGCCCTATACTTAAAGGGTAGTTTTTTGCCATCAGTTCAGATGTTGGTTTTAAAATATGCCATATAAAAGACCCAAAGGAAATCCAACAAATGTATGATCATAATGGTTTTATGAGTTTTGATACTGTCAAACAAAAATATAACATCCATAATACTCATTTCTTCATATATCTTCAAATAAAGAATTATTAGAAAAAGGTCTGTTACATATATAACCAATCTTAAATAAAATATAGATGCAGTTAACTACCAGAAATAATACAAACTAATCTCAAAAGCTTATATACTACTACAAAACCACCTAACACAACCATTGGTAGCATTAAAACTAAAATGGGAAACCAAATGGAACTAACCTATTGCAGAAACAAAATGGGCTAAAATTATTAGCCTTAAAGACATAGGCATATTATCTACAAGACTATCACAAATCTACTTTAATATAATCCATAGAACATACTACACACCTCACAGACTAAACTTAATGAACCCCAACTCTTCAAATTCCTGTCCCAGATGTAAATCAGAAAATGGAACACTCGAATATATATATATTTTTTATTTATTTGAAATATCAGATTTACAACCTTTGAGCCACGAGGCTCATTTACAAAGGTACCTCGTCACAGAAATAAAACAGACAGGTTACAAATGACAGAGAAATAGCCATCATGTGTGGGTTACATACATTGTAACAGATATTATACAGGTCAGAATACAGATATTTACATAGGAACAGTGGTAAGAGGTTGCAGTCCATGAAGGACTTTTGTCAGAGGTTTGGGTCATGGTGGGCATGAGAGCACTGGCAAGTTGCAGTTACAGGACTGGATATTGAGGAGGTGGTTGCTGAGGGTGACTTTGAGCTGGGAAATCTTGGGCTTATTAGTCATGGTGGCAGGGAGCATTAAACCAAATGGGGGTCCTGTAGTGGATGGATCTCTGAGCAAGGCGGTCTTTACCCTGGGTACTGCTAGTATAGTTTTGTCTGAGTTGTGGGTGGAGATAGAGGGGTGGCAAGTGTGAGAGTGGCGGTGACCCTAGGATTGGAGTGACCAAGCAGGAATTTTTGGTCAGTAGGCAGGTCTGGTAGAGGAGCCTTTCACTGAGGTTGAGGAGATTGGTAGAGGAATAGAGGAGCAGGTGTGGTGAGTCTAGGGGCACCAGTTAGGAGCCTACACGTTGTGTTGAGGGAGACCTGAATTTTCTGGAGTACAGTATTACCTGCTGCCCCATACACAGGAGCCTGTAGTCTGCTAAGGACAGTATTGAAGAGGTAATGGCAAGCCTAAGGGCGTTAGGAGGCAGTCCCTGTGCCGGTAGATGTTAATGTATTGTAAAAATAAATACATTCTGGAGAACAGTTCTGGACACAATCTATAAAATTACAACTATTAAACTGAAAAAAACTGTGAAAACTTATTTCTCAAATGGGACACATTTCAGATGAGAGCAATAAAAATCAACAAAGATTAATTATGTTAGCCATCATAAATGCACATAAATGCCTATTGATGAAATGGAAAGATGACACCCCACCAGATTATAAAATGTGGTTAAATCTCATGATTGATATTTATACATTGGAGAAAGTACATTATGTCTTACAAGATCAATATTCTAAGTTTGGTAATATTTGGCAAGGCTTTGAAAATCATTTGATGTCTACAGATATGCTGAATAAATTGAATATTTTGATAAAAGCATTATTTATTAAATCTGAATTTATATTCTGAAGATCAATTCTGTTTGTTCTGTTTCTGTACTGTATTCTTTTATTCATTATTTTCAATAAAAAACAAAGACTACATTTACACAATTGTAAAATACATAGAAAAAGTAAGAGGTGGCTCCATAATAAATAATTCAACAGAAAGGAAGGCATATAGAAAAGAATATATAATGGCAACAGGTATGAGTTCAGTTTACATGAAAGTATATACAAATTTAACAACAGTATACGGAGTAAATACAATATATGGATAAGCAGTGGAATAAACAATGGCAGCAGATGGGTACCTGGGTACTTACTGTACAATGAACTGGCAAGGAGACTGACTGAAACCTGTGTACTTACAGTACAGGTAGGTATAGGTAGGTTGTGAAGTAAACAGAGGCAGCAGTAAGGTAACTGAAAACACAAATGGGGGATATCATAGAAATTAACTGTGACAGGTGTGGGAGTGGAGAGAAAATATATGCTGAGATGGGAACTAGTGACAATGGCATAAGGGAGACATGTGGAATTGAGAAGGAATAGTAGGGAGGGTTTTGAGGAGGCAGAATGGATATTTAAGAGGAAGGAATTCCAGAGTTTAGGAAAGTGGAAAGAGAAAGCTGATTGACCCAAGCAGTAGTTTTATGGGAAGGATGCTTGAGGAGCAAAACCCAAAGTTTCAGAGGGAGTAGGAGAGGGGTGGCAGGAGAGAGTAGGGAGTCAAGATGGGGGTAAAGAGGATAATCAAAATTTGGAAGTTAAGGAGGTGCAATGGGACAGATGGTGATACTCTAGAGAGGGAGGAAGAGCAGACAGTAGAGGTACAGTGGTTGATGCGGTAGGGCAGTTAAGGGCAAAGTGGCAGAAGGAGTGGAAGAGGGGATCCAGTCTAGCCAGGGCAGATTTAGGAGGAGCACCATAGACTATATCACCATAATCAAAGATAGGGAGTATCATATTGGTAAGGATGTCATGGTGGGCAGGAAGGGGATGCAGCTTTATGCCTAAAGAGGGAACCCAGTTTGGGGTGAAGCTTTATGAATAGCGCCTATGTGCAGGGAGAAATTGAGGTGGCAGTCAAGCCACAACCTGGGTATTTGAAAGCAGGTACATCATCAATTGGGATGCCATCAATGGTGCAGAAGGAAGGAGGGTCAGAAATTTAGAGAACCCTTGGTCTAGTTCCAAAGCACATAGAGACCATCTTTTGGCATTAAATATAACTGATTTGACTGAAACCATTTCTAGACTGAGTCAAAATTAGGTTGGAGCTTGGACATCAGCTCAGCTGGTGATGAACCAGTCAGAAATAGGACCTTGTCATCTGCATACGTGTGTAAATGTAACTGTCTCTCCTAGATTTCAGCTCTGCACCAGAGAAGGCAAGCAAGGATTTTTATATAGCACCTATCTACTAAGGCTCAAAGTGCATTAGAAATCCATCATAAAACATATTTTACAATAGACTCAACAGAAATACAAAAGACAGTAGAAACCTTAGATATAAACGTTTAAAACTCTGAAACTGTGTACTATATTAAATGTCCAGATTATAAGCTAAAGTAAAAACAGTAAGTGTCTTTTCAGAGCCTTTAAATGTCTCTAGTGTGGGGATAGTCTGTGAGGCAAGTTGTAAATATTGAGGTCCCCTGAGAAAATCTGAGATTAGTGCTGCATTAGGCAATGCGATTTCATCAGTATTCGAAAGCTGCTTTATGATTGATTTACCATTTCATTGTGATGATACTAACCTTCAAGATAACCATGGCGACAGCAGTGACATACAATATTTTGGGTACCTTGCTGTTTCTGGTGTCATCAGCCAAGTTATCACTTCTTATCTTGTCATTTTGCCCCCACTACTGTATGTTAAACTATTGTGTCAGGAATTCAAAATGGTGTCATTTTGCCATTTGTACTTTGCCTCTTACTCCTTATAGTTTTTCTCTAGTATACTTGGCCTCACTGACTTCTGTTAATTGCTATCCCTCGTTCCTCTGCTTGTGAACACTAAAGTGATGAAGGTGAGACCATTCTCTTTCCCCACCAAACCAAATTGTTGAACCTTGAGGCTTTTCTCCCTTTAGCAGGGCATTGGAAACACAATCAAGTAGCTCTCTGGAGGCCAGGCTTGGAGTGGAACTTGTTAGACAGGCATCGATGTTCTGGTGTGAGAAGATATCATTAGTAGTGTCAATTGAGTGACACTGTAGCATGACTCCCACCTCATCCCACTCGGCCACTAGGAGTCAAGAAAGCAGTAGTGTTGACTATCCTCCCTCACTTCTGGATTGGGACCCAGACTCAAGGGTTAATTCCAAGGTACCCACCACGACAAGCACCTGTGTTGGCAACTAAGCCATCAGGTGGCACAAATTCCACAGTTTTCTTATGTCTAAACATGTTTTGTTAACATTATATGTGGCAAGTTTTCACATTACAACTAAGCGATTACATTGTAAACTGTGTCTCTAGGAAGGCAAGATAAAAGAAAATTGTTTAACCAGGAAAGGCACATTAAGCTGGAGCCTGTTTCCAGGTGCAACCTGGGAGGACAAAGAACTTAAGTGACTTCTGTCCTCTAGTGTCACTGCTACACCTTATGTTTACCTTTTCTACAATACCAGTCTCATGCAGTGTCATCCATTTGATCTAATAAATGAAATACACCCAAAGTATGGAAAATAAGAATATAATTCTCTTGATTCACACATAATTTATAAATGCAACCTGAACAATTCAATAGATGTGCTCCTTTATAATTTGCTGTTATAACCAGCTAGTTACAACAGCATTCACATCCTGTGTTTCTGTAAGAGCCCACTTGCACACTTAAGTGGTTGTAACGTACATTACCTGATGAGAATGTCCTTAAGCTGTATGGTTAGTTGTAGGTATGGCTGTATGGTATGCTGAAAGTGCCAGATGGCAAGTGAAAGTGTCATCTGGCTCTTTTGTACCAGCCATATGGGCAGCTTAGGCTGTAATCTGCTCCTGTGAAGGGAGAGGGACTTGTAGTGAAAAAACAGAGCCTAGCAATTATATAAAACAAAGCTATGGAATTGTGTAAAACTTTAATTTTATACACTCAGTGTAGGATGCTATTATAAGCCCCTTGAGCTTTTAACTTGAGGTGTATGTAATATTCCATACCTTGGGTGTGTATAAGATTCTCATTATACAGAGTTCCTCAGGCATTATTCTATAACTGTGTGCACTTGAGTATAGTTACTCGTAATGTTGAACCTCTCCCCATCCAGTGGGCAGACTGAGCCAAAACCTCACTAGGAATCACACAATAATCTCTGATTGCCAAAGGAAGCAACTTTAACCATTCAGCTAAGGACATGCTTATCAGATAAAAGGTTAAACCATGTTTTCAGCTTTCTGTTATTAACAACCATTCTCACCAGAGCATCTTCTGGTACTATTTCTAGCTCTCAAATCTAGGTTATGCTGTTTTATACATATACTGTACATCACTACTTCCCCATTTTATGATGAAAGCTCCCCATATCCTTATCACTGCTTTATGCTTACCCCTTTTGTTGGGCAGACCTAACATCATGTGCTTTGCTGGGAATTAAAACAGGGACCCTAAGTCCTGATGGAAGCAGCTTTTAACAATCAACTAATAAGGGAATTAATTTGCAATCAAAGTGAAGATTGTTAATTCCCATTGGTGTTTATTTGAATGCTTAAACTGAGGAATTATAGTAAACTCCCTTTATAAATTATGATGGTTAAGGAAAGTGCAGTTGCTGAAAAGGCCATAATCAGTTATGTCCAGATACTGTGCAGTTTGCATATGTACAGTAGTGCCAGTCAATATAACACAGTACCTTGCAATATGTTGCAGTAAATGACATGTCACAAAATATTGCATGACAAAAGGGCTTACAGTAGTTGCATTGAATCACACTGTTTCTACAGTATACTGCAGAACACTCCTTAAACAACAAAGCAGGAAGCAGACTGCAGATGCCACACATAAATCCTTTTGGGAAATACAGTCAAGAGGCCTGGTGCCTTAAAGCAGCAGTACCCTGAACAGAGTCTCTGGAATTTAAAGATTTTAGTCGCATGAGCAAGCAGATCCCCTGGATTTTCTGCATCTTGACAATCTTGTGGTTGGGAGAGCGCAGCCTGTCTCACTTAACTCTGCAATAACAGGACTCTATTTTGGACATATCGCTATTCCTTTGTGAGCTGCTAGAGTGAATACTCCATCTCCTGGGGAGCTGCTTTATACTTAGCTGTCTGAATTTGATATACTGATACACCTTGTAACTGATTTTATTGAGCCCTGTTCGGTAGGAACAGGAAGACAGCAGTAGTTCACAGCTCTAGTATAGTGAACTACTACTTGCTATTGTGACCTGATTTTTAATATATTCCACTGGGGCACTTTTATTTTATCTCAAGGGCATGATATTTGTGCTTTGTTGCATCATTAATAACCAGTTGTGAGAGTTTTTATTTGGCATCACAGTGTGACCTTGGAGCTACTTCGGTCACTGGTCACACTATTTAGTTTTGGCATATGCGAAAGTAGCAGCTATTCCTTTGTGAGGTGCTAGAGTGAACACTCAATCTCCTGGGGAGCTGCTTTATACTTAACTGTCTGAATTTGATATACTGATACACCTTGTAACTGATTTTATTGAGCCCTTCTCCGAGTAGGAACAAGAATAGAGAGAGTAGTTCACAGCTCTAGTATAGTGAACTACTACTTGCTATTGTGACCTGATTCTTTAATATACTGTATACCACTGGGGCACTTTTATTTTATCTCAACAGCATGATATTTGTGCTTTGCTGCATCTTTAATAACCAATTGTGAGAGTTTGTATTTGGCATCACAGCATGACCTTGGAGCTACTTCTGAGTGAGTTAATAAAACTAATTGACATAAATCATTGTATTTGAACAGGGCTTTTGGGACTTCTTACTTCCCTGAATCTGTGCTTTGGTGTATTCACCATGGAGAATGTAATGACATTAGAGGGTGAACTGGGTATTAAATGCACATGTTGTAATATGTTCCTCATCATGGAAACAATACCTAAAGAAATATTTAAATGCCTAAATGCCTGTTAAATGAGGAACTGGTGAAAGAAGTTAACTTTTTAATGTAAGACTATTATATCTTGAAACCAGTCAAAAGAAATGTCTATTAGGTTAAATTCTGGACAGAGTATAACAAGTACTGTGCCAAGCCAGATAGTTTTCCCAAGCCCTTTAATAAAGTTTAACTCCCCTCAAAAATAATGAATCAAGAATCACCTGTAACACCTTCAATATATCCATCTGCAAACACAAAAGGGCATGAGATGAAACTTGTAGTATCTCCCAATGATGATTGGTACACAGTACAAAGGTCTCCAGTGTCTAAAAAGGGCAGAAAGGCAAACACATTTGAACTCCCTTTATACAATAGTTTTAATATTTTAGCCACAGATCTACTTGACCCTGAGGCAAACCATTAAATCTCTATTAATACTCCAATGGTAATGAAGACAGACACTGCTGTAAACCCTACTATAACTTTGGATTCCACAAGACCATCAGCGAATATTGAAACAGATATCACAATAAACCCTACTGTAACATTAGATTCTCTAACTCCATTAAGGAACAGAATGGATAGAGAAATACTAGTATTAGGTGACTCAATTATTAAACATCTAGACAGGGTTGTGTAACCCAGATAAATCCTGTAGAAAATTTTCCAGTAGTAGACATAGCAAAGATGTTGACCAAAATTTTTAACAACACAGGGCCTAATCCTTTAGTTATTGTACACATTGGAGCAAATAACATCTTTAAGGACCCAGTGGACAGCATAAAACAAAATTTTGTGGGCCTCACTAATAAACTGAGAGATATGGGCTGTGTCCCAATGTTATCGGATATTTTACCTATTCCCAAAGCAACACACTATTATACCCAAAAAATCAGAGTAGTAAATGAATGGATGCAGAAATGGACACTCAAACAAACCATATCCTGCATTACACTTGGCAAAAATTTTACCATCAGGAAGGGTTATTTTGTTGGGATGGATTTCACCTTAGCAGGTGAGGTAGTTCTTTATTGAGGAAGCACATAACAGACTTTATTGCCAAAACTTTAAACTAAAATTTTGGGGAGGTCAACTCACGTCTTGCCCTCCTGAAACTAGTAAACAATACTCTAGAAACTATAATCCTGATTCCACAATTAAGCCTCACTATAACAATATAGCTATTAGTAATGAGCACTCATTAAATATCCTGCTAGTCAATGCATGTAGTCTGTCCAACAAGCCAGATGAATTAAAATACATTCTAAAGAGAGATAATATTGCAATCTGTGGAGTCACAGAAACCTGGTTCACCAGGCATGAATGGGACACCGAGATCCTGGGATACTCTAAGTTTTGTAAAAACAGAGTTAATACCAGGGAGGTGGAATCAGACTATACATTTCTAATCAATATGTATCCCACAGTATTACACTGGTTGATATCTCTAGTAGTAAAGTAGAAGCAATCTGGGCTCAGGTCAATCTACAGAATAACCCATTAGTCATAGCCTCTGTTATAGACCCCAAACTTAAGTTTGGCAGAAAATAATGCATTATTAACAATACTACTACAAAAATGGAAACAGTCCACAGTTATATTCTTGTGGGTGATTTTAATTTCCCAGAATAGATGGTCTACTCTTGAAGTCCACAGACATGTTGAATCTGCATTCATTGAACTCACCATTAATCAAAATCTTTCACAAATAGTAAACAAAGGAACAAGAGAAATAACAAACTCAATATTATTCTGACAAACATGGAAGAAAAGATGTCCACTCAACTATTGATATACCACTAGGAGACAGTGATCACAAAATGGTGAAAACAAATATTAATATAAACAATGACACAATAAATGGAATAACTATTATCAAGGACTTTGCAAATGCAAATTTAAAAAATGAATGACTACTTAAGTTATTGGGACTGGGAAACAGAACTTCAAGGCCTTAAGCTAAATCAAATCTGGGATCATGTATGGTATAAGATTAAATATCAGTATGGATACTTGGGTCCCAAAAAGAAAAATGTAATAAAGGCCTTAGAACACCATTATGGCAGAATGAAGGTATAAAAGGGCAATAAACAAAAAAAGAAATATTTTAGTAAATATGAAAAGAATCCTATAGTACCTTCCTGGAATTTATATAAGGAAAAAACAAAATAGTAAAATATAGAATAAGAAAGGCAAAGAAGGAATTAAACTAAATGTGGCCACCAAAACTATAGACAATCACAAATCCTTCTATAATTATACTGGCTCATTAAAAGGTAAGACTTCTACAGTAGGTCCAACTGAAACTAGTGAAGGGATAATAAGTAATGTACCTGCAATGGCAACTGAATTTAACAATATTTTCACAAGCATATTCATGCCCCAAGATAATGTTATAATTAAAACATCTTATGCACAGGACAAACAATACTTGACAAGCACCGTAGAGGAGGTAAAAACTACTACAAATCTTAAAACTCATTCTTCCCTAGGGCCAGATATTGTTCATTCCAGGTTTCTTAAAGAAACATTTAATGTTATTAGTGGTCCACTAGCTTTTTGTTTAATGCCTTTTTAAATCAAAGTGAAACCATCAATTCATGGAATGAGGCATTTGTTACCCCAATACACAAATCAGGTAGTAAAAATTTGTATCAAATTATAGACCTATTAGTCTTACATCTGTTACTGGCAAAATATTTTAAAGATTACTGCTCACCAGAATTGAAGTCCATATTTCAAGTAATAACCTACAGGATCTCACTCAGCATGGTTTCTGTCAGGGGATATCTTGTTTAACTAACCTGTTGAACTTTTTCAACTAGTTAGTGCATCCCTTGATCAGGGACTTCCAGTGGGTATAGTTTTCTTTATTTTCTAAAGCGCTCAACAAGGTTTCACATCAAGCTTTAATAAACCATATGTACAAGTTTAAATTTCATCCAAATATAATAAATTGGGTCACATCTTAGTTACAAAATAGACGTCAATGTGTGGTTATTAGAGGCCACCTTTCAGAATGGGGAATAGTCAGTAGAGGGGTACCCAGGGATCTGTACTAGGCCCCATTCTCTTTAATATATTGATTTAAACAATGCAGCCATCTATCAACATCTGGATGTCTAAGTACGTAGACGACTGCAAACTAGGATGTATAATCAATAATGTACAAGCAGCAAACAACTTTCAGACTGATTTAAACAAGATTAGTGCCTGGACTATCAATACTAAAATGTTTTTAATGAACAGAAGTGTAAGATTAGGCATTTGAGTCACAATAATTTGAATTTTAATTATAAATTAAATAACGATAAACTTACAGAAACAATAAATGAAAAAGATCTGGGTGTTCTAGTGAATAACAAACTGACTTTTGACACCCATACCCTTATTAAAGGTTAAAAGTGCCAAACAATTGTTGGTTGCATCTTTAAACACATAAAAAGCAGGGATTCAAGGGTTATTTTCCTCTGTATACAAGCCTAGTTAGATCACATCTGAACTATTGCTTTCCTTCTGTGCACCAGCCACAAATAAAGGAAATAAACTAGTCGAGGGAGTACAAAGAAAGGTAACAAAATAAATAAAAGATATGAACAATCTTGAATATAAAGAAAGATTAAAAGCTTTGGATCTTTATTCTATGGAATACAGACAACTATGTAGTGATTTATGTTTCACATATAAAGCAATTAATACTCCTCTTCTTCTTTTGAAACATTGTGCTTAACAAGAAAACACCTCCAGCACTAATACTAGGGCACACAATCTAAAATTAAGAGGAGATAACTGTAAACCCATAAAAGAAGCCATTGGTTCACTCAAAGGGTAGTGTCCCAGTGGAATGCCCTACCAAGTGAAATAGTAATGAGTAACACCATGGATTTATTTAAAAAACATTTGGACATTTATGAGTAATAGAAAAATACCTCATCTAAGATAAATTTCAATCCACCATATTGTGGCGAGCTCTATAAGCCATAGGTTTGCTTCCTGAGCTCATTGTATCCTATAATCTAAGTTATACTGCAGTAATACTGCAACATACAGCATTGCATCCAGGCTGGTACTTTGCTGACGGTAGAATGAATAAACATACTTACAGTATGTTGCTGTTCTGACCTCAGCTGGAAAACCACATGTAGTTTGAGTTTCTAGGTTCTGAAAAACATTTCCAAAGTATAATTAAACAATAAAAAAAATGACAGAAACTTGTAATCATATAGGCTAAGCTGGCATACAGTGATGTATAGAAATGGTTATTGGTTTATGGGTGCAGTGGTAATCATCTCATCATTGTTTGCCATTTTATGAAATCTGTCAGAAAGTGCCCTTATCCCATCCACTCATACTGATGTGTACAGGAGCTGACATCTATTGTCAGCCAACCCAAGCCCCTTCCCATTCCAAGTTTTGTAACTTAATAATATATCCTGTGTTTCAAATGTATGAGGGCTGGGTGGTTGCGATATCTCTAAGAAAAAATCTCTATGAATCTAGACAACTTCTCTATATGGAGCCAATGCCTGAGACAATTGGGTGACCAGGGTACGCTTTTAATGCATTTGTGAATTTTAAGTCTAAGAAACATATCTACTAATTCTGGACTTAGAATACATATTAAAATGTCTTCATATAATAAGTACATGTTCTTCAAAAATCACCTATTCATTTTAAGAAGATTATTGAACCAGGGCAGATTAATATAACATGTATAATATTCTCCATAGAACCTGTTTTGCAGTTACATAGTCTGACTTTCAGTGTGTCTGATAATTGTTTATATCTGATCCAGAATAAAGTAGTTTTATATTTTTGAACCCTATGGCTGTAATTAATGTTCATAGGTCAGTGTTATTTATTGTATGCAGACAGTATTTAAACAATGTACCACCTCAACTTTACACAGCAAATGGCTAAAGTTACTTTGATGAGAATTTGAAATATTATCTTGTCTTTCGTATCGAGTGGTCTGCCTTTAATCAATGATGAGAAACTTTAGAATAATTATATTCCTTAGAGAGTTATCATACATATACTCAATGGAATATAATGTTTAACATACAGATAAGACATATGGTGTACTGTAGGGATCCCATGTTCAATTAGATCTATTTTCTTTTACAACAGACATACAGTATATTCTGTTTTGGAAGATTCAGTAAATTTAATCAATAATTTCATACTCTGCTAGATGCAAGAACATGTAAACCATGCTGCCTTAGCTCTACCAGAATAGCATATACTGATATACCACTTGGAAGACCTAAAATGTGCTTATAAAATTATGCACAAACTGATTCTACAATGTCAATACATCTATAACCCCATATATCAGAGGCATATAATGCCTGTGTAATAGCCTTGTATTACAGCCTATAATAGTTAACATAACTACATTATCTCCATATTTCCTTTTAAAATGTATGAGTGCTCCAACTGTTTGTGAAGTCTTTTTTTATATATATTTCATATAAGAATTCCAACTACTTTTATTTGAGATTATCATAATGAGATAAAAATATGAGCTGACCTCTTCTATTACCCTATTACTGATTAGTCAAATCCTGTTACCTTTGTTCTTATTAGCTTTCATAACCAGGACTTTAAACTTACTAATATTTAATTTCAATTCTGAAGAAATCTTCACCAAGGTATCTAACAGAGATTGTAAACCACAAGATGTTAATTACAATAATATAAAATCATTTTCATATCCCTACACTGAAAAATGTTGCAAAAAGTTTCGCATGTAATAACAAGAGTTTGAAAAGAGACTATTACATTTTTGTATACCCTATATAGGTTGAAAATAATGCTAAAAGCATGCACTTTTGTTTTAACACTTGATTAGCTGTTACTTCCTGTAAACAATCCTTTTTGGTACAGCAATCTTTAATCCAAGTATTCTATACAAGTTAATAAAATTAGTGACCAAGTACAAGTACCTCGGCATCCTACTGGATAAATCCCTGGATTTTTCCTCCCATATTCACTCACTGGTTTCTAAGTCCTTTAGGAAGCTTTGAGCCATCTATAGAGTAGAAGACTGCCTCTTCTAGGGGATGAGGAAGTGTCTGGTCAAGTGGCTAATTGCTTGGTACTTGATTTCCTAGGAGTGGTTTACGACAATGCCCTAAATGCCAGCTATCAAAACTTGATGCCTGCTACATTCTCTTTGCAGATTTATCCTCTGTCTCTAACTGAATGCACCACTACGTGCTATATGATAATCTGAGCCAGCCTTACTGAAAGACAGATTTGTGCAGCACCTTGGTTTCTAGTTTCAAGTGCTAGCTAAACAATCAGTTCAAATACCTTAGCACCTCACACACTCCTGCTGCTCTGTTTACCCACCTACTTTGTTTCACTTTAGAAATAGATTTTATATTCTGAGATGTTAACTGAGCTCCAGCCAACTTGAATTTAGCCCTTGACTTCCTCAGGTGTGGAACAACCTAGATTTGGGGAACAGCCCACCCTCCAGTATTGGCTCAGTTGAACATTTCCTCAAACAGATAATTACAGTATATTCTACTATGACTGCACCCAACATTGTATTGGTTCCATGTTGTTCCAGCTATTCTTCTCATACTTCTCCTCTGTTGTTATGCTTGTAAATTTGTAACCAATGTACAGATTTTTTTGTTGAATGTTTTGTTTATTTGCTGAGCATTCTTTCTCTTACCTTTCCCTAGGTTGTATCTATAAACATAATTTTCTTTGTAGCTCTGTATAGTTACCTGGAGAAACAATTTCAAAATAAATAATAACCATATTCAGAAGGTCATGATCTATGTTTAGGCTTCTAATTTTACCTATAAGAATTTCCTACAACTGGAGTAGAATGCTGATTTATGATCTATAAATGCTAAGAAAACCTGTTGTTGTTCCAGACAGCTACATATTTTTCTAGCACATGCTAAAAACATGAAAATGCTGACACTCCACCCAACAGTCAACACAGTTTGCAGCCTGAACTCTGTCAGCTCCTGCCTCCAGCATGCTATGGATTCCTGTCCCCACTACAATACCAGCCTACAGTCCCGGTAACCGGGGGTCTACTACAGGGTGGAGGCAGTGCCAGTGACATCACCGGAGAGTGGGCATTCCACTACAATAGTGCTGCTGTGCTTAACTTGTACTGGGCTTTCAACATCCTGTTGCTCACCTACTATACTATGTCCTTGAACAGACTGCCTTTGAGAAACACTGGCACGCCACCTAAGAGCCAGCACAGTTTGCCATCTGAACTATGTTAACTCCAGCCTCCAGAACACTGCCAACACCCAGGCCTGCTACAACACCAGCCCATTGCCTGGGTACTCCACTACAATCCACAGCTGCACTTCACTTGTACTGGGCAGCTTTCAACATCCTTAATCTAACCTGCCATACTGTTAGCTTAAATAAACTGTGTTTGAGAAACACTGGCACTCTACCAAACAGCCTACACAGTCTGCAGCCTGAACTCGATCAGCTTCTGCCTCAAACCTGCTACCAGCACCCAGCTCTACTATAACACCAGCCCACAGTCCCAGTAAACATGAGGGCTACATGGGGTGGAAGTGGTGATGGTGACATCAACGAAGGTTGGGTATTCCACTACAAAAGTGCAGTCTCACTATTGGCTGCCTACGGAGTGACTGCACACAAGACTGGCTCTTGCAGGAGTGGGTGAGTCACCCTCAGTGAGTCCACCTGAGGGAGTCAAGTGAAGGCAGGTTTATACTTTTTCCTACACTGTTTGCTTTATTATGCTTGGAGTGAATGTAATTGTTGTAAGAACCTGTCTCCCTCACAGGAAACTTTAGTGAAATAGGACTCTCTGAGTCCCAAGTTATTTCCTGTTAAAAAATAAAAATTTGTAGCTTTCATATTGAAGGATAAAACAACTGTCTATGGTTGAACAACTTACTCTAAATCCAGGCGGAAGTTAAATATTATGCCTTTCTGTTCCACCCTTTCCTTTAGCTTATTGAAAATAACCTTTGAAAACTAATTTGCTCTTGCATCCAGCAAGCTTTTTGGGTGGTACATACCTGGATCATAAGGCTCGTTCACACGGTGAGAAAGTTGGATCACCGCTGTGTAGATAGTTGCAGCCAAGCTATCTGAAATGCTGCGGAGAAAAGTTCAGATGGCATAGCTCTGGAACACTGCCGGTGTTGCAAGAGAAGATACGGTGTTCTGAGGAGGGTTCTGGTGGGGGAGGTTGCAGTCAACAATACTACAGTGTGGAGGGAGGTCTTCAGACCTGAGTTCAGCTGAAGATAGTTTTATGTACATTAGGCACAGCTAAACTCGGCAAGTCATTTTTTTAAACCGAGGGCTGTAAGTTGAGAAAACATGGTCCCAGAGTGGATCGTGACACTGAGCAGCATTTTGGATTCTGCTGGCTGTTCACACAGCCAAGCAAATGGGTGTAAAACACTTACTCCACTACGTGGTTCCAAGAAAACATGGACTGTGGCACAACAGAATGTAAGTGGAAAACGGCAGAATGGTGGCATTCCATGTGCACAGTGGCACCGATCTTGGTGCTGTGCACCACCAGCACTGACTCAGAATATGCAGTGTGAACAAGTCTATAAACACACCCTTTTTAAAAATAGGGCAGATGATAAAGTCTCTCAATGAGTCTGGGATCCAGTTCTACTCAATAAAGTTATTGTAAAACAAAAACAAAATAGTTCAAACAAGGGCCCACCCATCAAAGTCTACTTTATAGCAGTTCCGGGCAGTCTGGTCTAGGCCTGGGGTCTTGTTCCTTGAAAAGGAATCTATAGTATGCTTGACTTCTTTTATACAATTTTTAATCATGGGTTCACATTGCAATATGGAGACCTAATTTTCTTCTGTTATAGAATTAATATGGAATAACACATCAAATACATACTCCCAGTTCAGTGCATGTGTTTACATTAGTATAATTCTTAGTACCTTTAGTGATCAACAGCTAAAATTAAGAAGCAACCTGCCAATAATAGCATCAAACATCTGGGACCAAAGCTTCTGACAACATTCCCTTTTTTAAAGTAACAACTTCCTATAGTCTTCCTAATTTTACACATTAATGCTAAATTTTCTTATGACAAGTTTCTCTTAACATATCTTAAAGTGTTTAGTACTTTGTGTTTTGCATTTGAACATCCACTCTCAAACAATCTGTTCTGGTTTGTACTGAATCTAACTTCTTTATACATAGCTAGAACAAGTTTTGTACCAGATTTTTAGTACACAGTGATATTGGAGGGGGTCTTGACCCTCTCAGAGACTGATACAGAGATTGAGACTGGGGCTTCATGGAGGAGTTGTGGCACTGAAGGGTATGCACAAGTGGGAGTGCATGTAGGTACCCCAAATTTTGTAGTATATGCTCTTGGTCTGACAACAGAGGTGAGACAATCCTTCATATGTGACAAGTTTGCCTGTTGCATTCTGTCAGTTCATCAGGGTGGGGATCTCTTTCATTTTCCACCACCTTAGAATTAAATGTTTGTCTTCAACCAGGGCACACAGTGTCCAGAGGGCTTAATGGAAAAGTGTAAGAGTCGAGGGGCCTGTAATTCCTAAAATGCAAAATTGTTCTTTTTATTATTTATTTATTCCCTTAGCAGGGCAGGGGTGTGTTGCCTATGGTTCCACCTTCTATGACTGGCCCTGTGGCACCACACCCCTGCAGTGCTCATGCTCGGCCCCTCCTCCATTCCTCTTATGAGCCACTTCATGGTGGGTACTTCCCACCACCGCAGAAGCCCAGGGTCAGGATCCGGGAGAGCGCCTGAGTGCATGCAGTGTGGCACTATCGAGACCAATCTTCATGCATGCTGGAGGATTTTACCCTTGTTCCCCATGGCGCAGGTGTACAGCGATGTCAATGATACTGTCATGTCAGAAGCCTGTCAGTGCCGACCGATTCTGGCCACTCAGTGCACCAGCCCCCAGCCACTGCCAGGAGCCAGTAGCACAGTGGTCCATCCTGACCACAGGTCGCTGGCACCACAAGCGGTAGGTTTACTGCTGCGCCTGTGGGCTGGCCATTAAAATGCAAAATTGAAGTATGAAAGAACAAGATCTTTAGTAAGCCCAGCCCCAGTTCTGATAATGTCATTCTAGAACAGGACCAGAGAGGGACAGCTCCACAAAATATGAGTGAGATCTCCTGCTGGTGAGCCACACCTCCAGTATTTATCATTTGACATCACCCTTCAGCCCCACCCCCATGAGTATTAGAAACACTGGCATCCAGTATCAATGGTGCAGGATTTTATTCTGGATTAGTCTGCCTCTATTTTTAGAGCAGGATTTATGGGCATTCACCCATCGCCAGTCCCAAAGCACCTCAGAGGGGCAGTGGAATATCTCCCACTTTTGCCTCCCTCAATTGCCATGATCTTCACACTGAATTATACTGTAGAAATATTTGGTTGAATACTGGTTACCATTTTGATATTACCTCCAAGAAGACCACAACAGTTTAAAGAGACAATGATTATTTGGGACAAACATTGTGCTGCACACTCGAGCAGACTAGATAGATCATATGGCCTGTATCTGCTGGTAATTTTGTATGTTTGTACGTATTGTAAAATAACTTGCCAAACTCTGTTAAAGGCTGTCAGTCCATTCAAATTATTATATTGTCTTTGTGCAAACTGTAACCTAAGGAAGCATATTGTACCTGTTATTAGTGGTTTTTTACGTATTCAATGTTTTGTAATATTGATGGTCACAATTGAAAAAGGGCAATTTGCTCAATATGCTTCACAGGGTAATCAGTACTGAAAATAAAATTAAACAAAGCTTTCTGGATTTCTGTGATTGATCTGGGAGGGAATCCTAACTGCCTTGTTCATTGTCCACCCCTCTTTACAGAGTTTGAGCTATATGGGAAGAAGGAGAGGAACTTTTCTGAGTCGGATGCCTTTCTAGTTTGCAAATGTGAAAGTATAGCACTTCTAAGATGTCAATATTTCCAAATGCCTGTATTACTCAGAGAATATTGGCTTTCAGGTTTACAAAAGTACTCAGTGTTAGGGATCTGGGCTCTAATAAGTCCTGCACTTGTCAAATTCAAGCTGAATCTCCTGCTTGCCAGCTGACAGACTGCCTCCAGGGATTGTTTCATAGTGGGAAATTTGTATCGGAGTCAGAGACCCCTATCATCCACATAGTTTTCCCAAGCCACTATGGAGCCATAACTGGGTGAGTGAGCACAAATTGAGGGACTGACTTTATTGCAGAGAAATACCAAAGGGAGTTGTAGCTCATGGCTGCTCTCTCCATCCATGTCCATTGTGGTGATTTGTGTTTCAGGTCTGCAAATCATCTCTGAGCTTGTGCTGTCATATATTCTAAGTGATATCCATAGAACCAGGAAAGGTCCCACCCCATTTCTATAATGCAATCTCAGAGTATCCTATGCATTCTCAGTCGGGTTCTCCTGTGTATTGGGGTTTCCTCCTAGATAAAGTTGTCTTTAGGACATCAGTTTTGCAAACCATTTTAAGAGAATTAACAGAGGTAAGTGAGACATGCAGTACAGAAACTTGAGCTGCAGTCACCATCCTGAGAGTTTCTAGTTTTCCTGCTAGGAGTCTGAATTGCTTCCACCTGTTACATTACAATTTAAGCAATAAGAGCAAGAAATCAAAATTTTGTTAGAGCCAGTTAAAACAGTATAGGTGATCATAACTCTTAGGTAAGAAATGCTTTTCTCTGCCCATTTTGGCACTATTTGATGACAGGAGAGCTACTACATAGGAAGTTAACTGGTAGGACATCAGTTTTGCTTTGGTTCTTCTGCTTTGGCCCTCAGGTTTCAATAGAAACATCTTACTCCAGCTTCCTGCTCCTGTTTTCCTTCTCCCTGATGCTCCACTTCCTTTGCCATGGTTTATTTTTGTATTGTTGCTTTGCTTGCCTTGTATCTGTTTTCATTGTGTTCTTCTGATTGCACTCTATTGTAACTGTGAGAAAGTACTGTGTAATGTATTTTCTTTATCTCATGTCCCTTCCCCAGTCACAATTGGAAATGAGCTATGGCTCAGTGTGCCTCTCCTGGTCACCAATTTTCAAATAAAATATAAATAAATTAACCATGAAATCTGAAAGAATTTTTCCAAAGGATGGAAAACGGTCATTTAAAGAGGTTGCTTTGGAGAGGAGCACCAATAAATCATTTACATATAGCAGGGTGTGATAATCCTAGTTACCTACTGCTATGCTGTCAATGTCCAGTGATTCTTGGATAGCTAAAATATGTGGTTTGTGGCAAAACAAAAAGAAGAGGACAGAGAGAACAACCCAGCCTTGTACCTTCTGAAATGGGAATGATCATAGACAGTATTGTTAGAAATCACTTTGCTTTTGAAGAGGAATCCAGTGCATGGGCAAAAGTCAGGAAAGTAGAACTCAGACAGTATTTACACAGCAGTGTAAAGAGCTAGTCCTACTCCACTGAGTCAAACACTTTTCCAAAATCAGTGGAAACTGCTGTGGGTGGAGGGACCACCCAGAGCAGCAGGAATATTAACTAGGAATGTAGGATATCTATCCTATTGCATCTCTTAACAAACCTGACCTCTAATGGGTGTATGACAACTGGGAGACAGGATTCAAGTATATTGACTAGGACTTTGGCTATCACCTCAATGTAATTGGTAATAAGGGAGATAAGATGGTAGCTGTGATGAAAATTCCACAACAGGGACTTCAAGTTCACCATGGGTTTTACCAACAGGACCGAGGGAAACCTGTTTTTAACTCCACCTTTGCACAAGGTCAGGAAGGTCAAACACAATAACTGTGGATAGAGTGTCCTTCAGCAATGGACTGCAAACAGAGTCCAGCAGAAATAGTAGAATTACCCTTTTAAATAAAACAAGCAGTCACTAATTCTATAAAATATGATTCTTTATTAAAAGACTACAAGTATTTACAACAGGATGTGTTACAGGAAAACAAAAGGGTTGCACATTTACTAAAAAGCAAAAATAACACAGGTTGAACAGACAGTTAGTGTACAGCAGAATTCTGAGCTAGTCTCACCTAAAATCCTTCGCCTGCCCTAGCTGCAGAAAAGCATTGTCCTCATAATGCTTGTTTACCAGACAGCTAGTCTTTGTATGGCAAGGCCCTGGTCTTCAGAAATTCCAAGTCCAAGAGAAAGTTCTAGCTTCTAGCACATCAATGTATTTCTTTTCACTGTGGGAGGTTATTCCCTTGAGTGGCAGCTCCATACTGTCTCAGCCCCTTTGAGGTGAGAGTGTGTGTGTGTGTGTGTGTGTGTGTGTGTGTCCACCATTCAGCACCTCCTTGCCAACATTATGTCATGCACCTGGGTCCTTTGTCCAACATGGGAACATCTCCAGGAAGAATTCTCTCTGGGGTTATTGCTTTATTGCCTCCTCCCTATCCTTCCTGTTAGCTTTTCCATTAGAACATCAGTCTCTCCACCTTGGCTGACATAAGCTGTCATATACTACTTGATCATGTGATCTGGTAGCCATCTTGTACCTGAAGCAGATGCATATTCAGAAAACAATAAATGAATAAAAGAATACATGGTTCTGGTCCCCTTCCCATCACACCTCCCCACCCTCAAGAAATAAAGGTGTGTCTCTTTGGGCAACCCCAAGAGAAACCGTTGTTCATGTAGGGCCTGGGAGCGCCTAAAGGAATATGCCATGCACTTAGCCCTGCCTTGACAGTCCATCTGCATTGGCATTCTGTGCCCCAATTTGGTGCTGAATGATCATATTATATGACTGTAGTACCAAACTCCAGTGCAATAACTTGTGTTTTGCCCCTAGTCCTATCGAACCATGTCAAGGGGTTATGATCTGTGACCAAAGTGAACTCCTCCCATCTCATATGGCTGCAGCTCAGGCCCACACTATCCCCAGACATTCCTCTCCACTGTGGCATATGCCTTTTCCCTGGGCAGAAGCATCCAGCCCAGATACACTATGGGTGCTCTTCCTGCAGTGTAATCTGATTCAGGACGGCACCCAGCCCAGGGTCTGAGGCATCCACATGTACTTTGAACTTTAAAGAGTGCCTTCATGATGATCCAAAAGGTTGCATGTTGCAGTCATTATATGCAGAAATATATGTGAAACATTGAGTGCATTTGTTATTTTGGTCAAAGTTTACTGTGCCTTCCATATTTCTGATTTGTTTTGAGCCCCACTGCACTTGTCTCTGCTGTTCTGCTGCTGGGCTTCTGGCTCCCACTGACATCACTGTATGGCAGAGGAGCGACTCACTGTGTGCAGTATAGTGAAGCTGCAGTATTTTTACTAGGGAAAACATTAAGTAGTAGGTGTATATACTGTGCTCATCATTGTCCCCCTTCCTATATGCCCACAATAATGCCTTGCCCATATGTTATGCTCTAAATGTTATTTAGTTTGTACCTCACTAACAAAGCATGGGGAATCAGTACAGCATGTTGTTGTCAGCTGTGAGCTGAGACAGCTCAGCAATTAGTTTATGGAGCAGTGTTTCTACAGCCTTAGTACTGTTTATCCTGGGCAGGCTGTAATGTTTCCTTATCCTTGTGATAGTGGTGCCTTTCTCCAGTAAAATGCTAGCCCATCACTGCAACCAAAAATCTATCTGTTCCTCCACTCTGGGCCCCCACCACATTAGCATGGCACTGCACGGTGGAACCCCTAACTGAAATTTCAGTTGCATATAATGTAAACTCTATATTTATTTTATTTATTTATTTAGACAGCAGTTTGAAAACCTTTGAGCCATAGGCTCATTTACAAAGGTACCTTGTCACAGTAAGGTAAACGAAAATACACAGTATAACAGTATAACACAGTATAACAGTAACTTAAGACAAAGATACAAACAAGCTGGTACAGGTAGGATTGATGCAAACAATACCAGAGTTATGTTGTCCTTAGCAGCTTAGCAGTAAGCTTTGTCATAAGTACTGAGTACGGCTTTGACTAGTGGTAATTACAGCTCGGGTGTTAACAAGGTGGTTCTGTAAGGATGTTTTGAAGCACGATATAGTTGGAGCTCGGAGATGGAGGGGCAGTGTGTTGAACCAGGAGGGGCCCTAAAGCTGAAGGCTCTTGGGTCAGAGAGGTCCTAGCTCTAGGGATAACAAGAGCGTTTTCCCAGAGGTCCGAGTATGAACTAGTGGGACAGAGCGGAGGATGGTGGTGGTCAATCCTGGCGGGATAGCCCAAGGAAGGTCTTTTGTAAGGGTACAGGTCAGATATTTGAGGCACTCATCAAGATCAAGGCACCAGCACTTTAGCGCACAGTAGACAGGTGTGTGTGTTAGCCTAGGTGCCCCAGTAATTAACCTGCAGGCCTTATTCAGAGTAGTGTGAATTTTATGGAGTGCGGTCTGATCAGCAGCACCATACACCGGCAGTCCATAGTCCACTAGGGACAGGATAGAGGAGGTGACTGCAGCCCAAGAGCCTCGGGGAGGCAGTGTTTATACCGATGTAAGATGCCCAATCGGATATTAGTGGCAGTGGCTAAGGCAGCGATGTGTCCATGGAAGGAGAAGGAGGGCAAAATGGATCCCTAGGTATTTATAGGAGCAAACTTGTTCGAGTGAGAAAGAAGACCCAGAGTGAATGAGGAGTTTGAAGTTGCAGGACTTGTTTTGAGGACGAGTGAAGAACATGGTTTTGTTTTTTTAAGATTTATCACCAATCTATGTTCTTGAACCAGCCCTCGGCTTCAGCGAAGGACTTCTGCAGCAGTCCTGGAGGGCAATAGGGTTACGACTTGAGGTAAAGATGACTGCATCATCAGCGACATAGAATGCGTTCCCCGAGCAAGAGCGTGGAAGGGTGTTAAGGTAAAGGGAGAATAGTAAGGGGCCCAGAATGGAGCCCTGGGGAACCCCAGAAAAGATGGGACAGATGTCTGAGTAGGTCCCATTAATTTTACACACTGTGAGCGGTCAGACAGATAACTGGTGCACCAGGAGATAGGCTCAGCAGCAAAACCAGAGAGACTAAGGGCATCAAGAAGGAGGGGTGGGAGACAGTGTCGAAAGCTTTATAGAGGTCAATGAAGACCGCACCAGCCAGAGAACCAGTGTCTAAGGAGGAGGGAGAAAGTTGGAGAACTCTAGGAGGGCTGTGTTGGTACTGTGGCCCACTCAGAAGCCATGCTGCTCAGGACATAGGACATTATAGGTGGAGAGGTAGTCAGAGATTTGAGAGCCCACCACTTTTCCAAGGCCTTGAGAGAGGAGAGAGAATGGAGATTGGCCGATAGTTTCCAGCCACAGTCCTATCACCACCTTTAAAGATAGGGGTGACAGTGGCAACTTTCCAGGCAGTTGGAACCTTCCCAGGCAAAGAGAGTGGTTGATGAGGCACGTGATCGGGTAAGGACTGTGTCTAAGACCAGCCGTAGGATACACAGATTCAGGTGTCACTGCCCGCACTATTAATCTTGAGGGCAGTGACAAGGTGCTGCCTAAGTTCTTGGGCAGAAACACGGTGGAGGAGAAAATAAGGGCAAGAAAGATTTATGGCAGGCGCTGGGGAGGAGGTCAAAAATTTGTAGGGAGGATAGGGCTAAGGTCAGTGAATGAGGTGTTGAGGTGGTTGGCTACGAGGGCTGGGTCTGAGGAGATCACGCCATTAATGTTGATCTGGAGGATGGGGGAGTGCACTCCCATTTAACTGTTTAATGTTATCCCAGAAGGTTCTGGGGTTCCCCATGAGGCAGTGAGTGAGGACCGATAGTGCTCAGACTTGGCCTTTCTGATGGCCTGAGTGCACTTGTTTCGGATGGCAGCATATAACTGCCTGTCATTGGCTGGCCAGTCTCAATGGCACGGTGCCATAGGTTGTCCCTATGTTTGAGTTGGTGGATCAAAGCGGGTTACCTAGGGGGCATTCTGCCTTTTAGAATGGCGGTCAACATTGGGGCAAAGATATCACAGGCATTATTAAAAGTTCGTAAAGAAGCAGAGAGCTGTGTCAATGTCAGGAGTTGCCTGTATAGGAGACCAGTCAATTTGGGACAGAAGTTCCTAAGTTTTATCAGTCCACCAGGTATTAGACACCACCAGCATGTGGACTGTGCTATGGGTTTGGGGACTGAGGATGACCAGTGGAATAGAATGGGGAGTGATCGCTGAGAGAGTCTGGGAGGACTTGTACATTGGGGATCTGATTAGGGCGGTTGGTGAGTACCACATCAAGCAGGGTACTGGAGCCTCTCTTGGGGTTAGTCCTGCTAGGGTGGGTAACTAGTTGCATTAGGTCTATTGCAGAAAAGGAGTCATGGTGTAGAGGAGGAGGAGGGGCTGAGCCAATTGACATTTAAGTTATCCACCAGAATTTGATCAGCGGAAGGAGGTAGTGAGGAAACGATTCTGTAAGAGAGGCAATGGCTCATGCTTGGTCCCTTGGGACACGTGAGCAGTAGTCAGATAAAGGGGTACTATGTTATATAGCTACAGTAGAGGTATTTTTGCAAACCGAGGGCTATTTTCAAGAGAAATTTTTGTTTTAAAAGTGAAACTGGGATTCTGCACATGCTTTGTTAGTGAGGCACAAAATAAATAACTTAGAGAATAACATATGGACAAGGCATTATTGTGGGCATATAATGCATTGCTAATAGGGTGTCTCGGGAAGGGGACAATGATGGCCACAGTATATACTCCTACTACTGAATTTTTTCCCCAGTAAAACTACTGCAGGTTTACTGTAGTGTACACTGTGAGTCACTCCTTTCTGCCCTATAGTGATGTCACAGCATAGCCCCAGTACACAGCAGCACCAGGCTTACTGTAAAGCTCTAGTGGTACACCCTGCAGTTTTAGCTGCTAAGAATGCAAAAACTAACTGCAGAGGGCACTAATGAAATACAAATTAAGAATCAATGCAAGAAGGGGAATTTATACATGAAGGTTGAGAGGACTGGGAAAGGTGCTCTTTAAGTCATAATTGGGGCTAGCATGGTGACCCATAATGCCTTCTTTAACTGTCGGAAGGCAGACTCACGGTCATCTGTCCAGAGAACTTTTCAAGCATTCTCTTTTTCAACAGGTCTGTTAGGGGCCTGGTCACATCAGTGCAGTGAGGGACAAACCTCCTGTAGTATTCGGCTGTTCCCAGAGATATGCCCTTACTTGTTTCTTTGTGGCAGGAGTGGGCCAGGCCTGGATGGCATCAACCTTCTCTGGCTCTGGACGGATGCATCCACTGCCCACCTGGTGCCCAAGGTAGGACACTTCACCACGTCTACTTGGCATTTTTCCACCTTTACTGTCAGCCCTGAGGCCTTCAGTCTGTGGAACACCTCACTCACATACTAGGCATGATCCTCCCATGTCTGGCTGAAAATTGTGATGTCATCCATGTACACCAGTGCATATTCACCTGCCCCAGCTAGGATATGATCCACAAGCCTCTGGAAGGTTGTGGACACATTCTTGATCCCAAATGGCATTACTCTGAATTCAAATAAGCCATACTGGGTAACAAAAGCAGACATCTCCCTGGCTGTGGGGTTAACGGCACCTGCCAGTAGCCTTTCACCAGGTCTATCATGGTCAGGAACCGGGCTCCCCAGTCATTCCAAGGTGTCATCCGCTCTGGGCATGGGGTAGGCATCAGACTCCGTGACAGCTGTTGAGCCTCCAGTAGTCTACACAGAATTGTGTGGTACCATCCTTCTTGGGGATCAGGACCAAAGGCGAGCCGAGGGCTACTAGACTCCTGGATCCTCCAAGGGCCAGCATCTCCTGAGTTCCTCAAGCATGGTCTGCCTAACTCCTTCAAGTACCCTGTAGAGGGACTGCCTCAGCAGAACTTGGGCCCCAGTGTCCACATGGTGTTCAGCCAATGTGGTGTACTCAGATTCCCCATGAACATGTCCCCAAATTCTCACAGCACCACCCTCATTTCCTCAGCCTGGGATGGAGTCAGCTGCCCCTGAGATGGTGAGGTTATTCACTGAGGATCCTTCCCAAGCTTCCCCGACAAGGTCCACCAGGGATCAGCCTTGTTCCACTCCTCTGGTGCACTGCATATGGCCAGAATAATTTCCTCCCTATCATAGTAGAGGCTTCATCATATTCACATGATATACCCCCTGCCTGTGCTTCTGTCAGGCAGCCCTACTATATGTTAACATCACTCAGCTTCCTGATTATGGAGAATGGGCCCTGACATGCTGCCTGCAGTTTATTGCATCAGACTGGGTCAGGTACCATCACCGCTGTCCAACTTCATACTCCGGGCTCTGGTCCCATGGTCATACCAGACTTTCTGTTGCTGTTGTACAGTGGCTAGGTGCTCCTGGGTGAGCCCCATGAGCTCCTTAATCCTGGCCTGAAATTTAGACATACTCACAACAGACTCCCCTGGGCAGCATGGGTCCCTTACCATTTATCCCTGACAAAATCTATGGGCCCACTCACCCTTTGACCAAACAGGAGCTCAAAAGGTGAGAACCCTGTGGACTGTTGGGGACTTCCCTGTATGCAAACAGGAGATGGGGAAAATATTTTGTCCCACTTCCTTTGTGCTGGTCAGAGAAAGCTCTGAGCATAGTTTTAAGGGTCCCATTGAACTGTTCGACCAAGCCATTTGTCTCGGGTGATAGGGCGAAGCATGGAGCTGTTTCACCCCGCACTTCCCACAGACTGGTCATTAAGGATGACATGAAATTTTCCCTGGTCTGACAAAATCTCCTTTGGAAATTCCACTCAGTCAAAGGTTCCCAGGAGCTCATCAGCCACCTTTTCTGCCCCAATGGAGGACATTGCCACTGCCTTGGGGTACCTTACTATGTAATCCACCACAACCAGTATGTATCATTTGCCTATGTGACTTGGGGTACTTAGGGGTCCAACTATGTCCACAGCTACCCTCTTAAAGGGTTCATCAATAATAGGCAGGGGCACCAAAGCTGCTTTAGCCTTGTCCCCGACCTTTCCAATGTGCTGGCACTGTGGACAACTCCAACAGTAATTTATCACATCTGTGTACATGCTTGGCCAAAAGAAATTGACAAGCCACTTTTTGTCTGATTAATACCCAGGTGTCCTAGAAAAGAATGTCATGGTCCGAGGCTAGAAGCTACTTTCAGTAGTCCCGAGTGACTACCATCTGCTGAAGTACCTCTCCTCTAGCTCTTTCTGTGGTGTACACTCTCTGTACAACAGCCCATTCTCCCAGTAAACTGATTTTTACTCCCTTGAGAGGCCTCAGCAGTATCTGCTAACTTTCTCAGTTTTTGAAGGGTAGGATCAGCTCGCTGTGCTGTGCGGTGCCCTGCCCAGCTCCTCCCATCTGACTTTCCCCAGTTCTTCTTCAGGAGGAAAGCTGCCCCTGGTGGTGACCTCCTCTGCTTAAGCTGGGGCTCAGGCTGCTACTCCCAGCTAGCCCTTCACCCACACTAGCCACTTCCTCAATTGTTGAGGGATGGGTCTGCATAGGCTGTGTTACCCCTCCTCACCCTCAGGAGCTTGTCCTTTTGCCTGGCTATGGGTAGTAACACATACTAGGTTTTCCTGTGGTCCGATTCATTCCCCATAATCACATCCACAGGGAGATCAGGTAAACCCCATATCCTGTACCCCATGGCCACCCTCCCAGCTCAGGAAGACTTGAGCTTTTGGAACTTGGACACTGGACCTGTGACTCCCTGAATCTTGGAGAATTGCCTGGGCAGAATCTGCTCTGCCTGGATCAGATCCTGCCTTACCATGGAGATGGAGGCATCAGTATCCCTCAATCCATGTGTTACTATCCCATTGACTAGAATAGGGTGCATATGCTTGGTGGAGTTAGTGGCACTACAGTGTATGCACAGTTTACCAACTGAGGTGTACTGTCTTGGTCACTCCCTCCCCAGGCTTTTGCCCTTTACTCCTGCTTTTAGGACAGTCATTGGATAGATGCCCCACTTTCTGGCAAATACAGCATTATTTTGCCCCAGCACCTTGTTCCTTAGAACTGATGGGTTCTGTTTTGGGCTTGGGTGCAGGCTGGTTTCCTTTAGGCTGCCTCCTGGGTCCCCTTAAAACTATGTGCTGCCCCACCCCATAGTTCTTCACGCTGAATGTGGTCTGCTGACCACATACAAATCAGCACTTTCTGCTGCCTCCTTTGTGGAGTTGCATGCTCGGTCCAGTAGCCTAATGAGCAGGTCATAAAGAACAATTTTCAGAAACTGTTCCTTCCAGTTAAGTCTTTAATTTGCTCTACAGTCCTTGCCTTAGCATCATCTGCCCAATGGTCTAAATAAGCACACATTTGGACATGCAGTTCTACATAACTGTCTCCTAGGCCCTTTCTTAATTCTCTACATTTCCATCTATAAACCTCAGAAGTCAATTCAAAATGTTTTAATAACATTCTTTAACTTTATTATAATCCATGCAATCATTATTGTCCATTCATCGCTAGTAAACAAGTTCCACTTTGCCACGGCGACAGGAATGTTGGCAACCTCCCTACAGTGACACACGGTCACCGACATCCCTGACACCACTGACTCCAGTCCCCAACCGAAAATGCACCAACACACTATCGGGTGTTCATGCGAGGGAGCTGTGACCCCATAGCCCACCACCCCCAGACTTAAGGATTCCAACCTGGGGTGGATTTAGGAGAGTGACAAACTCCAGAGTCAATGACTCTGGCATCGATCCAGCAACCCAGTCAACATTGTGGGTGTTGGCAGGTTGTTGTCACTGTAACAGCGCCTGTAAGGGCATCGCTGTTACAACGTTATACCCAGTTAGCAATGGGATCAGGTGGATCATTCCAGAAGTCTTGTCTAATTTAAATTGCCCACTAACCTCTCAAATGATTTTAAAACAAATCCAGATCATCTCCACCCAGTATTGTGGGAACATTTTAGAATTAATTGTGGCTTTGTGGGTTGAACCCCTTGTCATTACTTTTGGTTGCCACACTGTTTTATGGTGCAGTTTCTCCAGCTCAGTCTATTGATGTCATTCTTTCTTTGCTCTGCTCGCTCCTTCCCTTCCTTTCGTGATAAGGATCTCATGCTGGCAAATGTTCTCCTTTCCTTTCGCATAAGGATCTTATGCTGGCAAATCTTTTCTCTCTGTCAGCTACCTCCAGCAGTATTTTCTCCCTTCAGCCTCCAACCTTGCTCTCCGCAGTTTGACATTCTGCAGCCAAGCTTGCTTTCAGAATCTCAAGCTGAGGTTGGTTGTGCTGCACAGCTCCCCAGTTTGTGGCACAAGGTGTTACTTTTGCACAGCCACTGTGACCTCAGTCTCACTACCAGGTCACTGTCCCTCCAGCGACCATCTGTTTACCAGGTATTGGGCCATGCCCATCTGAGACCATCAGCCCCTCCTGTAGCTGTTAATGCACCAACAGGGCTTCCATGAGTGAACTCTTTGCCATGCCCTCATAGACAATCCCTCTCTGTGAACAGCTCAGAAGCTACTATACATGACATTTGACATAGCCTGAGGGGCTCATATTCTCTAGCTACACTGCACTAAACTGTCTAGAAATAAAAAAAAAACAGTAGTAAACAATGTAACCTTTTGAAATCCTGTTTGTGACTGTTAAGGTATATTTCTGCTGGCATTCTGTCACCAGTGTGCTGTCTCTGTCTGTACACTGCCCTGCTCTGCACTGCACTGGTACCAGTTGCAACACTGATCCCACCATTCTGCCAGCAATGTGATGAAAATCCCATACTGGGACTTCCAATTCACTGCTACCACCGTGGGTTTTAACCAACAGGACCCAGGAAAACCTGTTTTTAACTCTCCTCTGCACAAGGTCAGGAAAGTTAAACACAATAACTGTGGGTAGAGTGCCCTTCAGAGACAGACTGCAAATGGAGTCCAGCAGAAATAGTACAATTACCTTTTAGATAAAGCAAGCAGTCACTGATTCTTTAAAATAAGATTCTTTACTAAAAGACTACAAATATTTACAACAGGATGTATTTACAGGAAAACAAAAGGGTTGCACATTTACTAGAAGCAGAAAATAACACAGGTTGAATAGACAGTTGGTGTACAGCAGAGTTCTGAGCTATTCTAACCTAAAATTATTCACCTGCCCTAGCTGGAGAAAAGCACTGTCCCTTGCTGTGCTATCTTACCAGTCAGCTAGTCTTTATACATCAGGGCCCTTCAGTTCCATAACTCCTCCATGAAGCTCCAGTCTAAATCTCATGCAGGTATCTTCACAACTTTTGGAAATGTTTCAAATTATAACTTGTTTTGGTGGGAGCTGATTCATCAGTGGTAGAGACTGCTTCTGAGTTTCCACAAAGTCCCAAATCTGGAGGTGCTTTTCAGGCCCTATAACACAAACATAGAAAAGTATCACCACGTTTCCACATTCTGACAGGAGCTGCCACTTCTGACCTGTCACTTCACCAGCAGGCAGTGAGTCAAACAATATCTACACAGACTGGCAAATTATCTTTTGGCCTCTCTGCATCACAAAAATAGTTTTCCAGAAACTTTTCTATGGACTGTACTACTGTAAACACTATCGACATAGGAGACTGCCCTTGATAAGGGAGATAGAAAATCAGCTATGTACTGTACCCACAATGCCTTGCTACATATACATATATATACACATAGGTGTTGACAGCAGATAAGGGCCTATGGCCCACCTAATCTGTCCATGGCCACACATACTTAGCTTCTTCAAGCTTCTCTAGAACTAGGTTATATGTCTTCATATTAGGTGCCATTTGCAGTCCCCAATACCAAAATAAGGGATTGCACCTCTGAGTAATGAACATTTAAGTCAACTTTATAATTTACCCAGAATTCCTTGTAGCTGTATGTAAAACATTGACAGTTCCCTTGCATGACATCATTCTAGGGTGTGGCACACAGAAAACTGGATGCAGGCAGAAACAAAACATACAAAAAAAATGACTATGACTTTTTTACAAAACAAATTGCAGCTTCAACATCTGAAGCATGGTGGCAATGGCATACTATGTGAAATAGGCATTTTCAGAATGTGAATAAATCACTTTATAGTATCATAGTAAAAGCCAGCAGAATAGGCCCCATGGTCTATTGTGTCTGCTTGGAAGCTAGCCCCTACTAGGAGCTCGCTTCTCCAATCCCCCAGCTCCAGAGGTGGCCCTCCCTGGCCTCAGCTTCCCTATACCTGTCCCAACCCTTCTTGAATCCTTCCACTGTAGTCCCTTCCACCAGACTCCTAGGCAGTGTTCCATGGTTCCACCACCCTCTCTGTAAAGTGTCTCCTGCACTCCCTCCTGTACTTCCCCTTCTAGCTTTCACTTGTGCTCCCTGGTAGTTCCCCCTTCTTAGCCTGAACACTTCCTGGCTCCACCCTTATTTATCCCTTTACATACTTGAAAGTCTCTATCATGTCCCTCTGTCCTCCTCTCCTCCAATGCGTACAGATTGAGTTCATCCAGTCTCTCCTCATAGGTCCTACCTCCATGCCCTGAATCATCCTGGTCGCCCTCCTCTGGATTCTCCAGCAGCGCTATGTCCCTCTTAAGATGGGGTCTCCAGACTGCACACAGTACTCAAAATGTGGCCTAACCAGGGCATTATACAGAGGAGGATCACCTCCTCCTCCTGGAGGTAATCCCTGGTTATGCAGCCCAGTATCCTGTTTGCTTTTTACAGCGCTTCAACAATTCTCTGTGTTATTAATTTTGCTGTCCACCACTATCCCTAAGTCCCTCTGCCCAATGTGACTTACAGTGTGGTCCCCTCAGGGTGTATGCAAGTCCCGGGTTTCTGACCCTTGATGCAGCACCCTCACATTTCCCTGCACTGAACTTCAACCTCACTTCCTTGCCCACTCCCCAGGGTATCCAGATCCCTGCAGGGCCTCTCTCCTCCTGCTCATCTGCCAGTGCTCCCAGTTTTCAGTCATCTGCAAAGAGACTCAACCTACTCCTAACACCCTACCCTATGTCCGAGACATAGGAATTGAACAGGAGTGGCCCCAGGACCGAACCCTGGGGGACCTCACTGATGACCCTCCTGGGGAGGAGACTATCCTCCAACCACCATGCACTGTATTCACCCCATAAGCCAGTTTTCCACCCACCTGAACAACTGCCCCAACCCTCTATCCCACCAGCTTTGTTAGTAGGCCATTGTGGGGTACCGAATCGAACACCTTACTGGAAATCCAGATAGAGTGACATCCACTGGCCTATGTCAGTCCAAGACACCAGTCACCCAGTCATAAAACACCACCGTTATTCTGGCATGACCTCCCAGGAACAAAACCATACTGCCTGTCATCCAGGTGCCCCAACCTTCCAACTGCCCCCAGCCTCTCCTTGATAATGCGCTCCATAAACTTGCCTACCACAGATGTTAGGCTAACTAGCTTATAATTCCCATCTCTCTGATCCCCCTTGTGGATAGGCACCACATGAGCCACCTTCCAATGTTGAGGTACCCACCCTGTCATCAGGAGATGTTGAAGAGTAAGGCCAGTGGAGTTGCCAGCACATCCACCAGTTCACTTCAGCACCCTGGGATGCAGCCCATCTGGCCCCGGTGCCTTCTCAGCCTTTAGCAACTGGAGGGCCCCTCTCATCCTATCTGCTGTGATTTTGCCCTCCCATCCCCTCCTCATACATCCTCTCCTTCCCTTCTAGATATGACCCATCCCCAGCCCTAGTCTCATCCAGTCCTTCAGCCTCCAACTGACCTCCTGGTTCAGTGGGATCCTCTACCTCGCATTGGGTTGGAAAGATCCCCACCTCCCGGTAAAGACAGAGGCAAAGTACTCATTTAGCAACTCTGCTTGTTTCCCAGCTACCTGGGCCCCAAGTTATAATCCTGCTGATCTGTGCCCTCACTTTCTTTTCTTTTTCTCCTCTATGTATCAATAGAACCCCTTCCTCCGCAGATATCCTTGGCCAGGCTAAGCTCTTCTTCACCTTGGCCCCTTATCACTCTAGTGACCCTCTTGCCAGGAAATCATACTCTCCCTCTCCCTAGCCCCCTTGAGCACTTTAAGTACACATAAGCAGCCTTTTTCCCTCACCACCTCCTGCACCTCTCAGGTCCACCAACATGGCTTACTGGCCCTACATTACTTGTGCCTTACCTTTGCTGAGGCCCTCGAGCCTCCTGCACCCCCTTCTTAATGGTCTCTCCCAAGCTACTAGCATCCATGTCTGGCCTTATCTCATTTAAGCACCCTTTAAGAATCCTTCCCATGCCATCAAAGTACACCCCTGAAATCTATTACTTCTGTGTTAGTGCAAATTTCCTCCCACTAGAACGAAGAAACCAGACCGTGGCATGGTCACTGCCTGCCAATGGGCTGCTCACCCAGGCCCTTATCTGGTCACTAGCTGCTAGGACAATGTCCAGGATCTGATCCTGCCTAGTAGGTTCCCCACATGCTGGACTAGGAAGGCATCCTGGAAGACATCCATCAACCTCTGCTCCTGGCCACCAAGGATGTCATAGTGCCCCAGTCTGCCCCCAACATGTTCAGATAGCCCATGATCACCACCCTTCCCTTTCTGAGGCCACAGTGACCCTGATGTTCTCAGCCAGATCATCCTCCTGTTCCGCTTCCATTGTGGGGGTCTGTACACCACTCCTATTTTTAATCTTATACCGCCTCGTTTGTAGGGTTACCCAAATTCCTCCACATCTCCTTCTGCCTCCTCGATTCCACCAACTACTATGTCAATTTGACGGAAGTCTTCCAGGATGCCTTCCTATTCCAGCATGTGGGGAGCCTACTGGGCAGGATCGGATCTTGGACATTGTCTCAGCAGATAGTGACCAGATAAGGGCCCCTGCCCAGAGAATTCAGGTACGATAAACGGCAGACCGCAGTAGGCACAAGTGGGTCCCAATTTGGTAAAGTGAACTCTTGGCACCTTTTTTCAAATTTGAATCTCCATGACTGGATGGTAGCTGTGCCACTGAATTGCCACAGCCAGACAGATAAGGGCCACTCCACCATCACCTGGACTTGAATCAGCCTGCACTGTTTTTAAAATTGTAAACTCCATATAATACTTGCATGAAGTAGTAGGTGCAAATCAATAAGCTGCATTTGTCTCATCTCAGGCACTAATAAATTAACTCCAATCTGAGATCCTTGATGTTCAGAGCAGTGGAAACCTGTTTTATCCAGCCCTATTAGCTCAAGCTTGTAGTCACAGTAAAGCAACTGCTGAATTGTTTAATAACTGTAATTTTATTGTAACTTCAGCTGATTACAGCAGTGTGGAGCCCAAGTTCTTCAGCCATTTTTAGCTTGCAGCCTTGCAGTAACTTGATAAGTGTAGCCAGGTTAGGGGATAGAGGAGAGAGAGAGAGCAAGCAGAAACAAAAAAGAAAATTTAAATTAAGTAGACTGCCCTCAAACTTGCCACCTCCCTTCCCTAGTTGACCTGCCCTCCCCCTGTACCTGTATTAATTGAAGCTATTTTCTCTGAACCTCCATAGAACATCCCCAACTCCCCTCCGGAGTGGTACTGAGGGTCTGGATCGAAGTGCCCTCCCTTGAGCTGGATGCCTCAGCTGCTGGAGAACCTGCTCTCTGCCCAGAGAATTCAGGTATGATAAATGGCAGATCGCAGTAGGTGGGAGTGGGTCCCAGTTGCCCGCCGACGCTTGTGTCAGCTGCCCCACCCACCCCACCACCACCCTTGCTCAACACTCACTTTTATAGACAGTGGGAGTGTCACGTGAGAGAAAAAACTATCAGCCTACTTTCTAATCTGCAGCTTATCTTCTCCCACCACTAGAGGATGCCAAACAGTGCATACAGCTCCTAATCCAAAACTAAAAACAGCACAGTATCCCAGCCACAATACTTTAAAGAGCCCACAACCTTCCCTAGAAACCTGAACTCATTTGCCCCTTTTTAAGATTGAGCCCTCAGCTGCCATGGCCTCTGCTAGCCCCAGCTAGATGATGGAGACCCATTGAAATAAGGTCAACCTCTGCTCTGCCCTACCTCACTGGAGCCTCACCCCGACCCTTATATACTGTATATTGGGGGCACCTACCTGGGTGGACTCACAAATGGGTGCATGCTGCCACCCTAACCCACTCTGGGTTATGACGGATTACCCCTCCCTCACCTCAATGATTGCTCTGCAATCCTGTCACTACAGTCCCAGCTCATAATGCATGGGATAACTTACAAGGAGCCTGCTACTATATGTTTGCTGGTTCTAGACGCAAACAGCTGACAGCTACCAACTTCAGCAGACTCAAAGCAGTCAGCTGGGTTGCTATAAAGCTACTGCTCTGCTCGGGGATATTAGAAACCAACCCAGGCTCACTAATTCCAAACAGCATCATAGACTCCCCAGGACCCTAGCTGGGGCCAGAATAAGGGTTTAAAATTGCACACATGAATGTCTGCAGTCTTTTCCCACAGATACATGAAATTCAATCTTGGGTTGCCCAACATAACCCAGATGTGTTGGCCATCTCAGAAACATGGCTTAAGCCCCATGTCCTTACCATGAGGTGGATGTAGCTGGCTACAACACCTTTAGAAGAGATCAAGAGACAAATAAAGGTGGAGAGGTCCTCATATATGTGAGATCCACACGGACGCCACATCAGCCCCATATCGACAATTTGATTCCACTGGCAGCTAATCAATCTTCATAAGAGTCATCCTAGGACATGCAAAGCATCTAACAATAGGTTGCATTTACAACCCCCAAAAGCCGCCCAACAAACCTTGGGGATTTAACAAAAGCTCACATGGAGCTACTGATCCTAGGTGACTTCAACCTAAACTGGGAAGCGGACATGAGTCAACATTGAGTGCGGCACTTCTTGAAGCACACCTGGCACAGGTCATAACTGAGATCACAAGGCACAACACCAGAACAGGGAACCACTCCACCCTTGACTGGATCCTTCCCACCAATCTGGCCAATATTCAGTCTCCAGGCATGATGGCTGATGCCTTGAGTGACCACTCACCAATTGTCTGTGTCTGGAAAACAAGCCTGACAAGACACCCCCAGACTCTTTGCAACAAGAAATTTCTTGAAATTCTGTGCCGCCTCCTTCCAAAACTACCTGAGCCAGATCAATTGGTCTCCAATTAAGCTCTTGCCCAGTCTGGATGCTGCCACTGAGTTTTCCAGCACACTTTCTCCTCAGCTACCAACCTCCATGCCCCTTTAAGAAAAATATGAACGAAAGGCCAATGTTATAGGTGGATTACTAGGGAGTTAAAATCTCTAATGTTAAGCCGAGACAAGGCCTGAAAAACATAGGCACTCATCCCTTGCTGGTGACCTTGCCAACTACAGATCCCTGAGGAACCAAGTAAGGTTGCAACTAAAAGGCTAAGTGGGAGTATTTTAAAACCTACAGCAGACCAACCTCTCAGACCCCAGGACCTTCTGGTCCTGCATAAATGACCTAATCAAAGGTAAGAAGAAAACTCCCAAGGCCAGATAACATGTGATGGTCAAACTCTAACTAAAGCTGAGGAGGTGCCAGTGCCTTTAACTGACTTTTCACTGATCTGGACACCTACCGAGCAAGCCTACCTCCCAAGAAACAGAATAGGGATATCACAGAAGCCCATGATCCCTTTCCTGCACTTCCACCTTAGGATAGTACGTTGCTCAGAAGTGCTTCCTCCTATGCTCCATCAAACCAACAGGGACGGGGACCTGATGGCTTGGACCCGAGACTTATCAAGACTGCAGCCCCAGCAATCGCCTAACTATAACCTGGCTTATAAATTGGTCTCTCCGGAGGAGTCATTCCAAAGCCTGGAAACAAGCTACTGTGGTACCTGTCCACAAGCGTGGCCCCAGGAGCCGATAGAAAACTATTGGCCTATCTCCCTAATCTGCACTCTGGCTAAAATCCAGGAGAGGTTAGTCTACTGCCAACTTCAAGACTACCTGGAAGTGAACCAGCTATTGACTCCCAGCCAGCATGGCTTCCACAAAACCACGGCACTGACTCCACTCTCATCAGATTCACCTCAGATGTCTCCTCGGCACTAGACCAAGGCTCCCTACTGGAGCTATCTTCATAGACCTGACCAAGGCCTTTGACTTAGTCGACCATTCACTATTGTTAGCAAAATTAAATAAATTTGGTCTTGATCAACACTCAAACAACTGGCTCAGCAGCTACCTGACTGACCATTTCCAGAGGGTCAAGTGGATGGGTGCCCTCTCTGGATAGGCCCGATAACTACGGGGTACCACGAGGCTCAATATTAGGCCCCTTCTGTTCTCCCTGTATGTCAATGACCTTAGTAATCACTGTGGGACTTGCTCGGTGGTCCAGTATGCAGATGATGCAGTCCTCTATAGATCAATGAAAATACTGATGAACTGGGATGGCACCTCCTAGCCGACTTTGCTCTGGCTCGAATCCTGGCTATTAAAAAATGCCTGGTACTAAATGCCAAAAAACAAAGGCTATCATGTTTGGACCTAGATCCCTAGGCCAGGATCGCTGCCCCCACTGCCTTTAGCCACAGTGTCAGGCTCTACCATTGTATTGGTAGAATCCTTAAAATATCTCGGCCTAGTGCTGGACCAAGACCTCACCCTAAAATACCATGTGGATCATGTAATGAAAACATCCACCATAAACTTGGCCTTCTCTACCGGCTTAGTGCCCAGATGATCCCTGAGACTAGGGTAGTGATTGCCAAGAGCATCCTCCCTACACTAACCTATGCTGCCCCAATCCTGCATGGAATGGCAAAGCAGAGACTCAGCAGCTTACAAACTCTCTACTATAAAATTGCATGCTTTGCCACAAAAGCCAAACCATGGAGCCACCATTGTGATGCACTTGCCTTGTTTAACTGATCCTCCTTTGACCATAGACTCCAGTATCCTCTACTTTGCAATGCCTATAAGCTCTTCTCTGACCACCCCAGCTAGCATAACTGGACTCCTAACCAAAAACACACTAGCAGGCCACTCCGCTCCAATGAGCAATGGCTCCTCGAGAACCCAGGGCCCGAACCTCAGCTGGTGATAAATCCTTCACCCGTACTGCCCCTGTGCTATGGAATAAGCTCCCCAATCACCTACAGGAAGCTAACTCTCTGGGGATTTTCCGTGAGGGCCTGCAGGATTGTCATATGGACCTTAGTCACTGCTCTTGCAATGATGGTTAAAATCCCTGAGGCGCATTCCTCTCTCCTCTGCCTCCCTCCCATTGGGAACTAATACCTAGGCCCTGTCATAGAACTGACAATGACTACAAAACCCTTTCTAATAAACCCCGATTGTAACACTAAGCCTATTGTAATCAAAATGTTACCTCTGTAACCCAGCTCTTAACCTAACTGTATTCAACTCCTGCTGTACTCTGTGATCTGGATCCCAGCGAGTTGCATCAGCTTTCAACTCCTTTTTCTCGACTAGTGCCAAATCTCTCATAGACAACCAGCAACCTTGCACAGCCACCAACAACCACTGTGCCATTCCCCGACATCCTCAAGCACACCCACTCTCTGCCACGTCCCCACCGTCCTCAAGCATGCCCGCTTTCTCCTTCCAGCCGGTCTCCCAGCAAAGTTCTTTCTGCACTATGCTCCCTTGACCCAAACAAAGGCAAGTGCCCGCAAGGTCTGGACACCAAACTCCTCTTCCTATCAGCCCCTGTGATAGCCTCCCCTAGCTGACCTACTAAACCTCTCTTTCACCACGGCAAAATTCCAGCCACCTGGAAGGAAGCTGTAATCATCCCCTTACCTGAGGGCGACCTATCTGAACTGGGCAACTACCGCCCTATCTCTCTCCTACCAGCACTGGCCAAGCTGCAAGAGCAGCTCGTACTCACCCAACTAACACAATTCCTTGACTCCACCTCTTCTTCACTCCATTCCAGTCGGGTTTCAAAAATCACTCCATCGACACAGCTCTGCTAAGGCTCACTAACGATATCTCTTTGGGCATGGACAAGGGCCTTGTCACCTCTGCTATTTTATTGACTTGGCCAAAGCCTTTGACACTGTGTCCCACTCTAATCTTCTCTCAAAACTGCAACAAGCAGGCCTCTCCCCCCGCCTTGAACTGGTTCCAAGCCTATCTGCCAGGCAGAGCAGGCTGTAAAATTGGCCCCACGTCCCTCCCGCTCCCAGTGAACATGGGGGTACCCCAGGGCTCGGTCCTGGGTCCCCTGCTCTTCTCATTCTCTTAAACGATCTGCCACTAGTCTGCTCCAACTCAGCGTTGCAAATGTCGTGGATGACACAGTGCTGTACCCTCTGGCCCTCTACCGATGACACAATGCTATCTCTCCAATGTGATTTGATGCTTCTTACAAACTTGGCTCAGGTCCAACCAGCTGATCCTAAACACCAAGAAAACCGTCTCCATAACCTTTGGCACCCATCCCAAGCTATCCCGGCTGGCTGCCCCCGTCTTCCACACCCTGGATGGCTCCAACCTAGACTCCTGCACCTCCTACCGGTACCTCGGGGTTTGGCTCGATCAACACCTTGATTTCCATGCCCACATCAGATCTCTGCAGAAAAACTCCACCCTAAATTAGGAGCACTGTACCAACACAAAAGCTCCTTCCACCTCTGTTAGGAGGGAGCTAGTCCTCAAAATGATCCTCCCATTTTTGACTACACGGTGATGGTCTGCAGCACTGCCCCACCATCTACCCTGGCCAGGCTGGACCCCTCTATCACTCGTTCTGTCGCTATGCATTTGACTGCCTCCTCCACCCATCACTGTGACCTATACAGAGCCCTCTCCTTCCCATCTTTAGAATCTCGGTGTAAACTTCACTGTACTAATCTGTTACAAATACTTGTCAAATACCCTCCCCTCTACCTCAGATGTGCTCTATCAACCCAACCACCCCCGTCTGACCCCTCAGAGCTTCTGATCCTAAACAACTCCATGTACCCTTCATGCACACCTCTACCGGGCCAAATGGCCTTTAGCCATTGACTGCCTAAACTATGGAATGAGCTACCTGCAGACATCAGGCTCTCAGACTCCCACTGGGCCCTCAAACCACGACTGAGTTCCCATTACTCTGTTGTATGTAACTGCCACTCGCAGATTTAGCTTACATATAATAAGGTCTTATACCTGCTACCTTGTTGTCTAACCACACTGTGTACTGTGACTACTGCTAACTTCTCTAGACCTATATAACACTGTTGTACTGTGACTTTACTGTATCTATTCTTTGACCTATGTAACCCCAGATCGCATCTGGAAATGGCGGGCCCGCTCAGAATGCTATCTGGTAAATCTCTTAAATAAATAAATAAATAAATAAATGATGTACAATGTCTTGTGTTTCCTCCTTTGCAACTACTCTGGGTGCCCCTGAAAAGGGACCTTTGGAGCTCAGAGGCCTACCTGGTTAACAAAATTAATAAATAAAATTAAAAAATAGAATTTTGACTATCAATGCCACCCCCCTTCCCACCCTATCCTTCCTAAACATTGTGTATCCCTATAAATTTAGGTCCCAATCATGCCTCTGGGTGGCCCATATCTCAGTAATTGCAGCCAAGTCTGCTGTACCCTCAACTAGCATTGCCTAGAGCTCTGGCATTTTTTGCCCATGCTCCTGGCATTGATCAGGACCATCCTCAACCCGACCCCCGACCCCTCTCCAGTCTTCTCAAACCCAGCGCAATCCTCCATCTCTCTTCCCCTCAGTTCCCCTGGTCTTTTAACACTACCACAGCCCGCTTGCATGATCTAGTCCTGAACCCTCAAACTTCCTCTCTGGAGCTTTCAGTCTTTCTATCCCTCCCCTTTACAAGTTTAAACCCCATCTATCACCAATTAATCCAAAAGTTTTAGTTTAAGGATCTCCCTCCTTCCAGGTTAAGATGCAGCCTATCCCTGGCATATAGCCCCTTGTCTTCCATGTATCACTCCAGTTCCCCATCAATCCATACCCTTCTGACTTGCACCACTCCTGAGCCAATGGTTCACCCCCTAAGTTTTGCTTATTTTCCTGCTTGCCCTTAGTACTGGCAGTATCTCAGAAAAGGAGATTGAGCATCCTATAGAGTGGCAAACCCTGGCCAATTCCCCAAATCTTGCCTGTATCTCCAGTTCACATTTCCTTCTAAATAGTTTGTTCTCAGGTGAACTAGAAAGTCTGGGGATCCTCCACATTCCCTTGCCATTGAGTATAGCTGGAATTTGGCCTTATGTACTGATAGGCCTGGGATACATTTAACCTTAACTGGCTGCCTTTTCCTCCCAACCCCTCCCAAAGGATACCTCTAATTATGGAGTCACCAGCAGGAGCACCTTCACCTCTCCCCCAAGTTACTACCCCATTTGTACCCTTCCTGCTCCTTCTTCTGTCTCATCCCGGCTTGCTCCTTGCACCCCCACAGCCTGGGTGTCTATATTTTGTGCATGCCCTTCCAGGCTCCATGTTCTGCCTATGTCCATAAGTTTCTCCTCTCACCCCTCCTTGCAACTTGGGGTCACAGGTCTGTATGTGGCCTTCTAGACTCTTTCTCCTGACTGTGGCCCACAGCTTGCTCCTCGCCCTCTCACAGCCTGGGCATCACTAGTTTGATTGTGCCTTCCAGGCTCCTCTTCTGTCTCCTCTCCCAGCTTGCTCCTCGCACCCCTCACAGTCTGAATATCACTATTCACCCCCTAACTCTTCCCTGGTTGGTCTGTTGCCATTGACTTATCCAACTAGGCCTCCTACTCCCTTTCCTTCTCCCCTCCCTCCCCTCAGACTCTTCCAGTAATGGACCCTTGTGCCCTGAGTGCTTTCTACACCCCCCCTTCTGGAAATTCCAGTCTCAGAGCTGGCCTACCCAGAGTGCTCCCTCCTCACCCCTCCTAGTTCACTTTACCCTTCCTCAACTCTGCCCTGTCCTGGGTCCTGGTCTCGTCCACCTGACTCTATTCTGTGCATCCTCTCTGCCTTACCTCCCTCAGACCTGGGCTCCTGCTCCCTCCTTGCCCATCTGGTGCCCTGGTCTCATGTTCCCATGCCCTTCCTCCCTCCTTTGGATCAGGCCACCCTCCTGATCCCCTGCCCCTCTGACATCTGACCAATCCTCCCCATCATCCTGCACCCCTGCCTGCCAGCCTGTTCCACCTCATCATCTGGATACAGCAGGGTGAAGTGATTTGTAAGTGTGATGCCTGCACAAGCTCACACCTCCTGTCACCCTCCCTTCCTTGGTTCCCTCTGGGCTGAACCTCCTTTCGGATGAAGACCATACACTGTATTTTCATGCCTCTCCCCGGAGCAACCATGTGGTCCTAGTCCTCTCACTTCCACCCCTATACCCTGGGTATGCCATTTTGTCTCACCTATCATCATATGGTTTCTGCCCCTCTTCCTCTCCAATCCACCCCCTTCCTTCAACTGCTTCCTGATACCCTCATCCTCCCTTAAGGCCTGCCAACTGGTAACACATGGGCATCCCCAAATCTCCATGCCCAATTCAATATTATGGTCGCCCCATGCCCCATACACCCAGTCACCTCCAAAGATATGAGCTCTTGCATCATTCGATCTCATCCTCACTGTTAGGTGTGGGCAATATGGACCCCCACGTCAATAAAAGTACCCTCAAATCCATATACACTCAATCAATCTACAATCTAAAAGTACCCTCCAATCTGTATACACTCAATCAATCTACCCTTTCTCCAGCAGTAGCCAGCATATGCCCGAGCAATCGATACAAACAGTACCCAAGATCGGTAGCCAGCACTACCCAGGCATCACCCTTTAAGCAAGGGTTCTTTAAATGGCTTTGTGTAATGCTTCTTCAGTCATGTATACCTCTATTTATAGGTAGTCAAATTAATGACATTTCTTGGAATGTAAAAGGTACTGGGTCCCAGGGCAGGCATTACCAGATCCTGGCGCACTAGATACTTTGCTGCTCATATCTTATATCTCCAGGAAACACATCTTTTGACCTCAGACATTACTGTTTTCACCAGGAGTGGGTCAGTCGAGCTTATGGTGTGTGGAAGTAGCATATAGAGGGGTGGATAGCCATCCTAATTGGTCTAGGGTCTGCTTTCATTTAGTTAAAACCATTGAGGAACTGGGAGGCATTTTCTTTTCTACAGGACATTTTAGACAATACAGCTGTTTTACTGGGCTTTCCATATGGCCCTAATGCAGATAGCCCCTATTGTTCACCTATCTACTTAATATCTTAACCCCATATATTCATCCTCCTATGATTCTTGTTGGAGATTGGAACCTAACTATTACAAATGAGCTAGACAGGTTCAGCACTACCACATGAGGTCTCACCCCAGTGCAGCATGCCATGTGGGACTTCATGGATTCCTTGGATTGTGCAACCCCTGGCATGCCCTTCACCCAACTGACAGAGGGTTCCATGCCATAATAGTGATCGAGCAATAACGCTCGCTATTACAGCAAGTGTACATTGCCAAAAATAATTTTGGCAATGCACACTAACAACACTAATGGTGTCCGAGACCTACAGATCTCATTTTTAATGTGGGAGTGCACCCCACCCCCCACTTATGAATTCTCAACCCAGGGGTGCATGTTGGGGAACTTGAGGCAACATGCCACCAGGCATCCAAAACTCCGTGACACACCTGACCAGAACTCGTACCCCATGCCTCCCAGCTGACCACCTCCCCATGATGCCAGCGACCCAGCTCAGCAGCTGCTCACTGCAACCCTCCCAAATGCCAACCTCCTCCGGGTCTCTCCCCCACCCCGTGGTATGCAGTGAGCATATCACGTGTGAGTTCCTTGTCATGGTTTTCACCGACAGCAGTATCTGGTCTCCTTCCTCCCTTGGTAGCCGTGGATCACAATCACTGAGACTGAGTAGCCATTTTTTCTAGGCACTCAATCTTGGTCACTATGGTCATGGACTACCCTGACAGAGATTATATATTTTATTCAGCTCCCCATCATTCCCTTTCCAGAACTGACTACTTCCTGCTTAGTCACTCCCTACTCAGGGATTCATTTCTCTCAAATTTCTCCCAGAGTCCTCTTGGATCATTCCCCAGTGCTCCTTCAGCATGTTCTTTTTCCTATGGTCTGTGACTCTCTATGGTAATTAAACAATCCGCTTCCCAAGGACACATTCCTTAGTTACACAAATCGAGATTTGCTCCACCTTTTTCACAACTAATAAGCTGCTATATATCCCATAAAGATGTTAAATGGGCTGCTTGTAAGTTGACCTTCGATGAGCTCATCTGCTTAGCAACCAGACATAAAAAGAAAAGGAGGCCAAAGCTGCTCGCCTTCTAGCTGGCATCAGAAACCTCCAAAGCTCATCTTAATTCTACTACTCTCAATGCTATTAGGTATACCCTATATTCCCTGAAGGATCAATATGAAGAACTCTTACGGGAGCAGACTGACTATGCCATCTTCAAACACATGCCAAATACATTGCCCATGGGGAGAAGGTGGATAAACTTTTGGCTGTCCATCTTAAAAACAGGAAGCAGCACACTTGGTGCAAGCTGTTCATTCTGAGCTGGATGTAAGTATCAAAACTACCCCTAAGGATATTGCCCACAATTTTTGTCTACTATAAAATGGTTATATGCAGCCTAATATAGCTGTCTCTCCCAGGCAGAACTGGACCATTATCTCAGCTCGATTAACCCTCCCATTTGAGCCCCAAACAATGGGATTTTCTAGCCAAGTCTATTTCTCAAGACAAGGTCCTTCATGCCATTTAATTTGTTCCCACTAGATAAAGCTCCAGGGCCTGATGGCTTCTCATCCAATTTTATAAACTTTTGCAGCAGACCTGGCCACTAGTCTCACACAGAGTTTTACTTATATTCACCCTCATGGCAGTACTGATATTTCCTTTTGGAAGTCATGATTGTTTTACTCCCCAAACCAGGTAAGTATCCCCATAAAGTAGTTAATTACAGACCCATATCTTTAAGTAATCATAACTTGAAAATGCTTGCCAAAATATTAGCTACTCATCTTAGTTTGGTTTGGGAATTCTCTTATTGTGGCTGATTAAGTGGGCATTATGCAGGGCATGCATACATTGGACCATCCACGTAAACTGGCCCACATCTTCTCTGCATCTGGAGACCCTGGACCCCTAGTGGCACTTGTGTCCCTAAATGCAGAAAACACTTTTGCTAGGGTGTCTAGGCAATTTCTTTTTCTACAGTACCCTGTCTAGTTTTGGTTTTCTGCCCAATTTTAATCAGTGGATTTAAGTGTTATATACAGTACCTCTTCTACAGCCTGAATTTATTATTTACTGGAGTCTTTTCCCTTGTTCCAGCTTTACAGAGGCTCCGACAAGGCTGCCCTCTGTCCCCATTCCTTTCTAATCTCTATCTGGAACATCTTCTTCTTAAAATTAAAGCTAATCCTGCTATTTGTGGAATCTCTTTAGTTACTAAACAATATAAGATTTCAGTGTATTCTGATGATATTCTTCTTATAGCACTTCTCCTTCGATGTCTATCCTGTCTACTCTCCAAACCATTTCTGATTTTGTCAATCACTCAATGTCCACAAAACCTTGGTAATGCCATTTTATTCTTCAGTAGACAAGGCTGATATTACTGCCTAACATTAGTTTAGAGTCCCAAGCAGTTTAAATACTGTACCTTAGTATTGAATTGGCTAGATCCTCCTCCACCTTCAAAAATGTAATCTCGATGTGTTACCTTCTGATATCCAGTAAGACTTAAAAAGATGGGGAGCATTCCCTCACACTTTGGGGTTGAATTAATGCCATTAAAATGAATATTCTTCCACACATTCTCTACCCTTCACACATGTTGATTATTTTTCTCCCATTATCCTGGTTTGCCTCTCTTCATTCCATGATATCTTCATTTATTTGGAGAGACAAATCAGTCAGATCAGCCTATCATAAATTAGCATCATCAAACCACATGGGGGACTCCACCTACAGCACTATAAAATTTATTATTTTACTAGCCATGTCAATAAATACATTTGTTGGCTTCTCCCTGACACCCTAGAGTCTCTATGTCTTATACCTCTCCATGGCTCTTTAAGGAATAAGAAAATGCCACTTTGACAAGGTCACCTATGCAACTCTTTTGTATACATCAAGAAAACAGTCTGCTAAAGTTCTTCAAGACCATACTGTTCTAACCTCTCTCAAAGTCCATGGTTACTTGGTCCAAAAACTTTGGCTTTCTCTGCCCAAAGACATTTCCCAACCTATGTTAGATAACCCACATTTAAAATTGCAGACCAAATCATAGCCCCATCCTTTTGGCCTGCTTTTATGGAACTTAATGTGATGCATCTCTTTATCTCTATTCACAGGGACATTCCATGCCTTTCCACATTTGTCAAGCTACCTATTGAGTCCTTAAGCTGCATGCCTTCAAATATTTGTAGATTCTAGGTAGAGTAGGAGGAAGTAGGCTGTTGATTAACTAGGATTTGCAACTTATCCATTAGGTAGGAAATGGGCAGACTAGGTGGGTCAAGAGGTCCTTATCTGCCATCAAATTCTATGTTTCTATGTTTCTCTATTCTGTCACTCAACACTTGGGCCCTGCTCCTTGGACTTTGGACAATAACTCAGGGGCAGGAAGCCAGAAGGAGGTTCAAAGATGCATAGAGGGTGGGTGAAGGGTTTGCTAACCAGTGCAAGGAGTCTAGGTAATAAGATGGGAGAATTACAGGTGGTGGTGGTGGAGGATGACCTGGAACTAACTGCAGTTATGGAGACCTGGTGGACTGAAACCACCATTGGGTGGTGGAAATATCTGGGTATGTGCTCTACAGGAGGACATGACAGGAAGATGGGGAGGATTGAAATTTATGTTAGAGATGGGATTAGAGTGATTGTGTGCAGGGGTGGGGATGGACCAGCAGAAACTCTATGGGTCACTTTAACCAAAACAGGGAGGGCAGAGAAGGTAGGGGTGGTCTGTAGACCACCAGATCAGGTGGAGGAAGTAGATAGACAGATGGGAAGGAGATACAGGAAATGGCCTGCAAAGGCAAAATGGTGGTGGGAGATCTAAATCTACCAGCCATGGATTCGGACATCCTGGCAGCATCCACAGGAAGGAGTAGGAGCTGCTTGAAGACCTGCAGAAAGTGTTCATCAATCAACTGGCAAGGGAACCTACTATAGGGGGGTGCCATACTAGACTTGATTATGACAAATGGAGACAGCATTGAGGGGTAGAGGTTGGGGAAAATATGGGCGACAGTGACCATAGGACAGTAAAGTTTAGAATTAGGAAGGATCTGGTTAAGAGCAGTTCCAACACTGGAGTGCTAGACTTTAGAAGGACAGATTTTGGAAGAATGGGGCAATGATCCTGGAGGAAGTAGAGGAAGGATGACTTGGAGGATGTGGAGGAGCTATGGGGTGAAATTAAAAGTGGAATCTTGAAGGCAATGGAGCTATGCATTAGGATGGTGAGCAAGAAAAAGAGGGGCAGAAATCACTTTGGTTCATACCCAGAGGTGAGGAAAGCAGTCAGGGAGAGAAAGAGGGCATTCAGGATGTATAAAGCATCTCAGAGGAGGCAAACAGGGAGGTATATATGAGGAAAAAGCTGTGGGAAGCAGAGAGGTGATCAGGCAGGCAAAGGCAGAAAAGGAGGAGCATATAGCCAGAGAGGCAAAAAGGGAGACAAGAGGTTCTTCAGATATGATGCAAAGAAGGAAGGAAGCACCAGATTATGACGCTTAAGGGAAGGGGGCAGTGGTGGAGAGTAGTATGGAAAAAGTCAATGTCCCTGAATGAATACTTTGCATCAGTCTCATGATGGAGTAGGAACAGGCTGAAGCTAGAAAACAGGGAGGGGCTGGGTAGGGTGGTGAACTCAAGTCCCTTCACAGAAACTAGGTATTGGAAGAAATAGGTAAGCTGCAGACAGATAAGGTGATGGATCAGGATGGAATTCACCGAGGGTTATCAAAGAATTAAAACAAGAATTAGCAACACTGCTCACAAGGTTATTAAACCTATCACTGCTCAAGGGTATGGATCCTGGGGACTGAAAAAGGGCTTAGGTGGCACCCCTACATAAAGGGGAGGAAGGGAGGAGCCAGGAAACTATTGTCCGGTTAGCCTTACCTCTGTGGTTGGTAAACTAATGGCAACGCTTATTAAGGAAAGGTTGTTAAACTTTCTGGAGGGGAGGGCCTCTGAATGACAATCAGCATGGATTCACAGTTGGTAGGTCCTGCCAGACCAACCTGATTAAATTCTTTGATAGAGTGACGGAAATGTGGGACCAGGGTGGGCGGTGGATGTGGCCTACCTGGACTTCAGGTAGGCTTTGACACCATCCCCACAGGAGGCTGATAGGCAAGGTGGGCAGCTTAGGGAGCAAACTCACAAACTGAGTAGAGCATTGCTTGGAGGGGAGAAAACAGAGGGTTGTGGTAAATGGGGTGCACTCAAAGGAAGAGAGGGTGACGAGCGGGTTCCCCAGGGTCTGTGCTGGGACCCATACTTTTCAACATATACATTGGGGACATCACTGAGGAACTAAAGGGAAAGTATGTCTGTTTGCTGATGACATGAAGATATGTAGTAATAGGGTAGATGCAGCAGAGATGAGAGTGGACGATATGAGACAGGATCTGGCTAAGATGGAGGAGTGGTCAGAAGGTGGTAGCTGCAGTTCAATAAAAAGTGCAGAATTATGCATATAGGGCATAATAACCCAAAGGCAAAATACCTGCTGGGGTGGACTGGATGTAACAGAACAGGAAAGAGATCTGGGGATCACTGTTTCAGACAACCTGAAAGTCAGGAGTCATTGCAACAGAGCAGCGGGAAAGCACCCAAATGTTGGTGTGCATAGGAGGGGATTCACTAGCAGGTGGAGGGAGGTAATCCTGCCACTATACCAAACAATGGTCAGACCACACATGGAATATGGGATCCAGTTCTGGAGGCCATACCTGCAGGAGACAAGGACAGACTGGAAAGGGTCCAGAGAAGAGCAACCAAGATGGTGAGGGGCTGCATGGAAGTCATATGAGGAGAGGCTAGGAGAGCTGGGCCTGTATACACTGGAGGAGAGGAGGGAGAGGGAATATGGTGGAGACATTCAAGTACTTGAAGGACATCTTTAAAATTAGTAGAAATAATTCCACTAGAGGGCATAAATACAAACCAGAGGAGGTACTGATTCAGAGGGACATCAGGGAGGTTATTTACAGAGAGGGTGGTGTGGCCATGGAGCGGACTGCCGGAATGGATGGTGGGTGTGGATACAGTAGACCATTTCAAAAGAGCCTGGGATAAGTGCATGGGCCTATCAGGCAAGGGGAAGGGCTGGGAATGGAGGAAGGGATCTTCCGGGGAGTAATTGAGTAGACTGAATGGGCCATAGGGTCCTTTTCTGCTGACAGAGTTCTATGATTCTATGATGACTGCTGGGTAGTCTGCTAATAGAGACAGTCATACATCTCACGTGCATTAAACAGACACAAAATTAGCACCTTTTAATCATTTTATGTTTGCTTGCACGCATGTGCAAGAAACGTAGTGCCATCATCCGAAGTTTTCAGAGGTGTGTCACCCTCTTCCAATTCAGTCAGTGTCGGCGAGCATGGCCCCAGTCCACCAATGCATGCTGGAGCTGCAAAATGCAGTGGCATACAGTTGAGCAGAGCTACGCTTCAGTGAGCAGCGATCAGATATCGCCTGCTTATGCGCAGCTCCCCTACACACACACACACACACACACACACACACACACAACACACGATACTGCGTGCTGCCCCCCACGACACACTATAGCCAACGGGGTGTCCAATCCCCTCGGCTCCACTGTCCTTCCCCCACCGAGTACAGGGTGCCACGCTGGGAGCCCACCCAGCATGGCAAAGTTGCTATGGCCGGCGGTGCCTAATCTCTGGCCCGCTTCCACGCCTCTAACCAGCGCCATCCTTGTGCCATGCTGGGAGCCCACCCCAGCTGGCAAACGTCCCGCATCGCCATTTAAAAAAAAAAACCTGTAAAGAAAAAATGGTCCCACGCAGTCTCCTGCCCCCACAACCCGCACTCCACCCACTGCGTGACTCTGCCTCCCCACCCCTCACCCCACACCTCTCCTGGAGTCTGGCGCGACGATCTTTCAGTGACCGGAACACGCTCTGTACTCTTCAAAGCTGACCGCGAACTGAGGAAATGCCGGTAAGCTGTATAATGGGATAGATAGGGTTTTTCAACTTTGTTGTATATCTCAGGCATTTTTGGAATTTTGCACCAAATTTTCAACATGGGGTTTTGGGACCCCTTCTCATGAATGCTTTCACTATCATGGCGTTATTCGGTCCTGAAGGGTGATTTCGCAGTCACTGCATGGAAATCACCTTTTGGGACGATTAACAAACAACACTGCCAGTGTTCATAAGGTGGGCTCTCAAGAAGCCTATTTTAAAAACTTGGTGGAAAAATTCCAAAAATGACTGTTTTACTAGCGTGCGTTGCGCAGTTCCTACGCACACTCGTAAGTTCGCGAATTTTCAATATTTCACTCAGATTTTCAACATTGCCATTTTACCACACCTTCTTATAAGTAGTATAGCTGTCATTTTTCACATCTCACCCAAAATGTGTTTCCCGCTATGTAGCTTACAATGGCGCAGTCGGTGTGCTAAATCAATGTACAGGACAAATTAAGAAAATCCCAGTGACACTGTTCAAGAGCAGAGGTTTTAAATGGCTATGTTGAAAATTTGGTGAAAAATTCCTAAAATGACTGTTTTACGAGCATGCATTGCAAGTTCCTATGCATGTTCGTAAATTTGCGAATTTAATATTTTCACTCAGATTTTCAACATTGCCATTTTATTACACTTCCTTATGAACAGTACAGCTGCCATTTTCATATATTTGCCCAAAAGCCATGTGTTTTCGCAATATTGGCTAATGGTGCTGTTGGTGCGGAAGCAATGTTTGGGACAGATTAAGAAAATCACAGTTACACTGTTCATGAGCAGAGGTCTTTAAATGGCTATGTTGAAAATTTGGTAACAAAAGTCCATAAATGACTGTGTTAGGTGAGCATTGCGCAGTTTCCATGTACCCTCGTAAGTTTATATTTTCAGTCCAGATTTTCACCAGTTGCATTTTTCCACACTTCCTTATAAACAGTACAGCTGTCATTTTTCACAACATGGCGTCAAGTGTGTTTTCACACTTTCAGCGCAGAGATGCGGTGGTCGCTGTAGGAAATCATTGTTCGACAGATAAAGAAAATCACAGTGACACTGTTCCTGGAACGGAGGCACCAAAATGCCTGAGTTGACAATCTGCTGTAAAATCCCCAACCTAATTATATTACAGGTGTAAGCGTTGCACAGTTTCTATGTACACTCGTGACTTCACCAGTTTTAATATTTTTACTGTAGATTTGGTAACATTGCCATTTTTACATTCCTCCCATGAACAGTACAGCTGTCATTTTTACATCCTGCTCGAATGTTTTTAACCTGTGGTGCTAAATGACGTGAGTCGCTGTGCATAAGCAGCTTCGCTACTAAAACTGTTATTCCCTGTTCATGAGGTGGGTTACAAAAACATGTTGAAAATTTGTAGTGAAAGTACCAACGAATGCCTGAGGTATTAGGTTTCCAAACCATAACACCCAGCCCGTAGAGAATGACAGGCATCAGGGGTGTGACTTTCTTGCCTGTAATGTTCATACCATTCCACACCTTCAGCCAGTGAGAGGCATCGAGGTATGCCTTGGACTCTTCAGCCCCAAAGTTCACCCCATTCTCCCTATATCGCACCTATCTCACCATATTTCCTAATGGAATGGGTGCGACAAGGGCCAAAGACCCTAAGGAACACCGTGACACTTGTCAGTGTCTGCAGGGTGGGTGGGGTGAAATGGCTTGTCATATGCATGATGAACCAAAGGCACACCCCAATGCCTGTCACTTCTGCAGAGTGGTGGTGGGGTTGGCTTCAGTTCAATACTTCACTGCCATTCTATTACGCAGCTCTGTAACCTCTACACTACCACTGCCAACGCCAGCAGGCAAACATTCGGCATTGACAAATGCTTGTTCTTATTTAGGGTGCTACTTGTTTACAACACATATCAATTAAAACAGAGAAATTGGTGCACAACCTCCTCCAGTGGCACATCTTTCAAATATTACAATTTGTTTCAGTATAGTTTGGATACTTACTTATTTTATCTCAAAAAGAGTGGAGTCTATTGGTGTGATATCTTAATGATTTACCATGGTGACAGGGTGTGCACTGAATTCTATTAGCATGTTCCTCACCAATCACTTGCATTTTGTAGCAGACTGCACCTAACCAAGATCACTGGTTTTCATTTTACTGGAAACCCCATTAAAATTCCAGAGTCTGACTGCCAAGCACACCATTAAAAAACAAATAATTTCATGGCTTTTACAACAGATCAGTGAACCTAAAGAACTTGGCATTTTTCTTTAAATTGCTTCCTGTTCTAATTTTATTTGTTTTCTTTCTTTACTTTGTTGTCTTGTAAGACTTCTTTTATTCTAACTATTTATAAATTATATATATATATTATAGAATGGCAGCAGAATCCTGGTAAAACCTGGAAAATAGGGCAGAAGTCACCAGTACAGTTCCAGAATTTCAAATCTTAAAACAGAATTTCATTACTTCAATCAGCGTGAGGTCAGTGACCTTGTGCATAACTTCAAGGAAGCCAGTTTAAGCAGTGTACCTTATTCAGAAGTTGCCAACTCAGGCAGTTTCATTTTAGATTAGAAAGACCCAGTCAATGGTTGGTCCACTGTGAGATTTGGTGATCGGCTTAAATTCAGATCAGAGCTCTGAAATGAACAACAAGAGACCCTCATTACCATTTGAGGTAAAATATGTGTAGCCAATTCAAGCAGAAAGAAAACTGATGCTTGAAGTCAAGTCAAGGCAAGGCAAGACAATTTTATTTGTATGGCGCCCATTCCCTGAGGCTCAGGGTGCCTAACATATACAAAAACACTATAAAAGGAAAAAACAAATATTAGAATACGATAAAAATTATACAATAAAATTCACTAGGATTAACATGACCCTAAATGAGGTGCTTCAGGTTTCTGGGGAAACTAAACTAATGGTCAGAACACAGATCAATCAGATTCAAAGGCCTGGCGGTAGTGGTGAGCTTTGGCCCAGCTCGAACACCTCAGTTGTGAGAGCCTCTTGGACTGCAGATGGAAGTGAGTTCCACAGGGTCGGCCCCATGACACTAAATGGGCGGTCACCTGAAGTCTGAGCCAAATCCTAGGAATGTCCAGGAGGCCCTCGACGAGGAACAGAGAGCATAAGCAGAGGTCACCTCTGTCAGGAGCTCTACAGGTAGCCAGGACCCAGTCCATATAGGGCCTTATAGGTGAGCAAGCCCACCTTGAAAAGGATCCTCCACCTGACAGACAGCCAGTGCAGGGCATGCAGGACCAAGGTTACACGACTGGATCTCGAAAGGCCAGTCAGCAACCGAGCCACCCTGTTCTACATTAGTTAAAACTATGGAGGGTCCCTCCTGTGACCATGAAGTACAGAGTTGCAGCAATCGAGCCTGGAGGTGACAAAGGCATGTACCAGTGTCAGCAGATCAGCGGGCAGAATGAGGGCCTTAATCCTGGCAATGTTCCACAAGTGGTAAAACCCTTTTAACAACAGGCGACACCTGATCTTCAAAGGTCAGTCTGCTGTTTAGGATCACGCCTAGATTTCACATCCTTGGGAAGCCACCAGTGGGGCAGAACCTAGGACCAGCCTGAGTTAGGCCCCAGTGGCAACCCATCATGCCCTCGACCAGGCTCGATCACCAATACTTAGGTCTTATCTGGAGTTAAGTCTCAGCCAGCTGGAAGCCATCCAGTCATTGATTTTAGCCAGACAGTTGTTAACACAGACAGTTCTGGATGTTCTGGGTGCAAAAACAAATACAGTGGGTATCATCTGCATAGCAGTGAAACTCCACACTGTATTGTCACATGATCTCACCCGGGGCAACATGTACACTGCTAACAGCATCGGAGACAAGATAGAACCTTTAGTACTCTACAAGAAAGAGGCATTGGGGGGAGGAGAAATTTCCCATCACTACCTGCTGCACCCTATCTGAGAAATAGGACTCAAACCACCTGATGACAGTACTGTGCAGTCCACAAAACTTACTGAGCCAATTAAGAAGCACGGATGTAGCCCACACTGTCAAATGCTGAGGAGAGACTAAGGAGCACAAGAACTGACCTGTCTCCTCTATCTCTAGCCCTGAGCAGATTATTATGCACTCTAACTAGAGCTGTTTCTGTGCTGTGCCTGGCCTGAAAACTGGACTGAAATGGCCTATAGATGTCCGAGGACACCGGGCAATTCTCGAGCTGTTGGGCCACTAACTTTTCAACAACCTTGTTCAAAAAAGGCAGGTTGGAGATCAGACAGTAATTGCTAGGATATCTGGGTCAGAAAGGTTTCTTAAGGAGGGGTCTCACCAGTGCTTCTTTCAAAACTGGTGGGAACACCCACTCTGTCATCGAAGCACCTAGCAATCCTGGCAAACACTGGCCCAATGACCTCCATGTATCCCATTAAGAAAAGCATCGGGTCGTGTCCAGTTTGCAATAAGTGTGCTTCAGCTCTAAGATCACCTTAGTCACATCAAACACCTCCACTGGTCTAAACTTTTCCCAGACAGATGGAGTGCTTCTGACTCTCCTGGCCCCACCACTGTGAGGCTGTCTCCATGATGGAATACCCAACTGGAAAGTCGACACTCTGTCAGAGAAAAACAGAGCAAAATCTTCACACAAGCTGGATGAAAAGTCTTCCTCAGCTGTAGACAGGCAGCTGGTACACAGAGAACCATGACTGGGATGTTAACATACCAGGGTACACAACCCACAGGAGAGACAGGGAGGGTAGAAGAGGGGAGGAGTAGCTCTATGTAAGGGAAGGATAAAAGCAATGGAATAAAAGAGTAAACAGGGAGGAGAGGAGGCACTGTGGGTCACCTTAGAGACTGGAAATGGCACCCACAATCCACAGAGAGGGTTATATACAGACCCCCATGTCAGGGGAGGAAATGGACAAGGATATGATAGAAGGCATCCTTAGGATGGCAGAGTAAGGAGAGATACTATTGATGGGGACCTGAATATGCCAGATGTTAACTGGAGCACCTTTGCTGCAGTCACATGAAAGAGCAGGGCCATTCTGATGCCCTACAGGTGGCATGCTCAGACAGCTAGTTTTGGAACCCACTCATGAAGGAGCAATGTTAGACCTCGTACTCTCAAATGGGGACAGTGAGAGAATCTCAGATCTAGAAGTGGGTAGCCATCTAGGAACAAGTGACCACCAACAGTGTGGTTCACGATAAACTCAGCTACAGAGTCAAGCCATACAAAGTGAGGGTACTGGACTTCAGGAGGAGATGACTTGGCAAGATGGGAGAGTGCCTTAGAAAAGCACTAGCAAACAGGCTAGAAGGAGGGTGGAGCAACAATGGAAAACATCAAAACTGGCATCACAGAGGCAACAAGCCTTTGTGTGAAGCAAATAAACAAATCAAAATGAAAGAAAAAGCCACTATGGTTCTCAAAAGAAGTGAGGGGATGGTTAGGAGAAAAAATAGCATTTAGGAAGTATAAGGAAACACAGAAGGAGCAGGACAGAGATTTGTACCAGTTATGCAGAAGGAAGCAGTGAGGGAAGTCAAAATAGAAAAGGCCCAAACTGGAGGAAAAGATAGCCAACTCGTTTAAGAAGGGGATAAAACCTTTATAGGCACATCAGGAACGAGAAAGATAAAGGGAGGGATCTGGAGACTGAATAGAATGGATGGTGAGGGCAGAGAGGACAGTGAAAAGCAGGGATACTGAATGAATATTTCTGCTCAGTATTCACAAAAGAGGAGGAGAGATGCCTAATCCAATTAAAGGAAGCACTCTGGATAGGGGTCGATCCCAGTCCATTTATAGAAGAAAGGGTTCTGAAAGAACTCCCAAATCTGAAGGCAGACAAAGCAATGGGGCTCTATTAGAATTCACCCCAGAATTCTAAAAGAATTAAGGGAGAACTAGTGATACAACTGACTACCCTGTTTAACAAATCATGGGAGGATGTGTGGTACCTGAGGACTGGAGGAAGGTAGATGTGATTCCTCTTCACAAAAGTGGGAGCAAGACAGAGGCAGAAAACTACAGACCTGTCAAGTTTGACCTCTGTGGTAGGAAAGTGATGAAAATCACTTCTGAAGGAAAGAATTGTTGGAGTTCCCAGAGGCCAGTGGGGCACTGGGACCCAAGGCAGCATGGGTTCATAGCAGGAAGGTCATGTCAGACTAATCTAATTGATTTCTTTGACTGGGTGACCAAAGTAGTAGACCAAGTAGGTGCTATGTGACATGGCCTACCTAGACTTTAGCAAGGCATTTGACACAGTCCCACACAAAGATTAATAACCAAATTAACCAGCCCGGGAGTGGATCCAAGGGGTAGCCTGGGTAAAACATTGGCTGGACAATAGGACACTGAAAGTAACTGTAAATGGAGTCCACTCTGAAGAAAGAGGAGTTACTTAGGGGTACCGCCTGGTTCAGTATTGGGTTCAGTCCTTTTAATGTCTTCATAAGTGACATTGCAGAGGACTGGAAGGAAAAGTATGCCTCTTGCAGATGACACAAAGATCTGCAACAGGATGATACACAGGAAGTGTGGAAAGGATGAGAAGGGACTTGGCAAGATTGGAGGAATGGTCAGAAACATGGCAGCTTGGTCAATGCAAAGAAGTGCAAAATAATGCACCCGGGAAACAAAACCCAGGGAAGATTACACAATGTTGGGGAGGTAGTAACAACAACAAAATGGAAAGGGACCTGGGGTAATCATATCTGATGACCTTAAGGTTAGCAAGCAATGTGAGAAGACAGTAGGGAGGGCTGGGGATACTGGTATATATAGGAGAGGCATCACCAGCAGAAAACAGGAAGTTGTTATCCCTCTGTACAGGCGGTTGGTGAGACCCCATCAGGAGTACTTCATCCAGTTCTGGAGACCCCATCTCTGAAGGACATAGACAGGATAGAGGCAGTCCAGATGAGGGCAACTTAAATGGTGCAGGGTCTGCAAGAGAAGCCATACGAGGACAGACTAATGGAACTTAATATGTATACCCTTGAGGAAAGAAGGAAGGGGACACATGATAGAAACTTTTAAGTACCTCAGTGGAGTCAACAATGTCCAAGAGGGTAGCATTTTTCAGAAAAAGAGATGTGCAATAGCAAGGGACACAGTTTGAAGATAGAGGGGATGGCTCAGGGCAATGTGAAGAAGTATTTTTTCACAGAGAGGGTGGTGGACACATGGAACAGCCTTCCTGAGGAGGTTGTGGGGTCTAAAACTGTGGAGAATTCAAGAATGCATGGGACAGACATAAGGCAATTCTTGTGGGAGGCAGGAAGAAATTGGCTGTTGATTAACTAGGATCTGCAGCTTATCCTGTAGGTGGGGAAATGGGCGACTAGGTGGGCCAAGAGGTCCATATCTGCCTTCAAGGTCTATGTTTCTGTGTTTCTATGTCCACAGTCCAAAAAAGCTGAGAAGGTCTGTTTTTCCCAGCAGCAATCTCCTGAAAGGAATTTTTGCCTTCTTACCGGAGATTGTCCTCTGGTACTCACCATAGTGGGCATGCAGGGCCAGCCTCTTGGCCTCCAGCCAGGTATTCAGCCAGCAAGGCTCCAACTTCTGACCCTTGATCTTCATTGTCTTGAGATCCCCATCAAAGCAAGGGATCTCAGGTGAGAGGATCTTGGGTCATATACAGACTGAAGAGATTACATCAAGAGCTTCAGAAACCACCCTGTTATAGGTGGCCACACCTCACTGGTACCATCCGCACATTCCGCCTCAACTCTAGGTAAGTCAGCCAGCACCAGTAGTCCCTCTGGGTGAAAACCCCTTAACGGTGGTAGCTGACCATCTCCACAGGGAGGGACTTTCAGGGGCCCCAAGTGTGAACCCCATGGTGCACGCATCAGAAAGAGATCTAATCAATCTTGAGGTCATCAATCCCAAGACCCAGCTAGAACACCAGATCGAAAAGTGCCATGCTCATGGTTGCAGAAGCAACAACTCTGTGTCAGGCCCAGTAAAGACATCAGCTGGAGGAGGTCATAACTGAAATGTGAGGATTCATTGTTGATCCATGATTGAAGCCCCAAGATTAAAACACTTGGGGAATCCAACATCTGGTTGATGACGGAACCGGCCATCGCTCAGGAGGAATTTGCTCCACTCTGCAGCAGATAGTCAAACAGAGGGAGCTCTAGCTATTACTATAAATATTTATTTTAACTTGTTATGTTTAAATTAGAGTGTTTGTTTTAACCTGCCTTCTGCAGCTAATCCTCCAAGTGGGAGCCACCCTGTTTGGTCTGGGACTTCAGAATTTGGACCAGTTGAGACTGAGGGGACCTTGATGGCTCTTTAGTTCAGGTGCCTCATGGGAAAAAGCTGTAGTTCTTGTAGTTTTAAAGACTGGCACCTAAACTGACAAATGGGAGCCCCAGAACTGTGATTCTCAGCTCCCTTAGCCAACCAGGATACAGGAAAACTGGACTAGCTGAAAACTGTTAGAAAAGTGGCCAGTTGCTTGGAGAGCTGAAAGAGTGAGTAGTTTGAGCCACCAAGAAGCCACCCAGGAAACGAGCTGAGGAAAATTGGCAGGAGAGGCCTGACTTGCCTTCCTGCTACTGTTTTCAACACACCGGACTGCCTGATATCAGTAATCAGACTAATCCAAAACAAATCTTAAACTGTGGATAGTAGCCCTCGAGACTCTGAAAAGTGCAGCTCAAGATAATGTAACGAGAGGGCCTCCTGTGAAGCTGCTCAGCCCAAGATTGGAGTGAGAGACTGCCTTTGCTGATTGAGAGGTTTGCTCAGTGAATCAACTGCAATTGCAAACTGACTTGAAACTGATTTGAGAGGTAGAGAAGTGAATGTTGTTTTCCTTACAGTAAATGTGCTGAATGTTTATTGTGGATCACAGTCTACTGTTCAGGGACTCCTGATTACCAGAAAGGAGCCCATCTTTACCAGGGACCAAACTGTCTGCCAGCTGGAGGTTTTCACCAGCAAACAAACTGAACTTTGCCAGAAGTGTTTATCCAGCATTGGGTCTATGCCAAACCTGGCCCATGCCATCTATTCATGTACCAGTGGCTGTTTTCTCGGCAAGAGATGAGGTTGGAGATCCAGCCTCTGTGCAGTAAGAAATCTCAGGTTGCGGCCACCTGGAGGAAAAGGTCAGTGGAAGTAGAGGTGAATTGTGCAGGCCCAGTTTCCATGCTCGCCAAGTATTCTGGCAGGTCTTCATATCGCCAGGCCAATTCCAGCCAACTGGTATTGTGAGTAATTCAGGTAGCTGCCTGCAGCTTTATTTAAATCATTTTGTGGTACCATCTGATTGCTCCAGTGTGTTTCAGGGTTACAAATGACTGGGCCAACCGCCAAGGATACAAATAACCAAGGTCTTTGTTATTGCACGCTTAACTGCCTTTCTTTACACCAAGGGCCCCACCAACAGCTGCAACGCCGCCAATGCCAGGCACCAGTTCTGGCCAGCCAGCATAACATTCTGCGACTCAACTGTTGTCAGACTGTTTTACAGTGGGACTAATGTACATGCATACACAGTAACCTGAATCAAATCAGTAATCTTTCATCTAGATTCACGCCTCTACCCTTGTTCATGCCCTTTAATAAACTGATTTGCTATTTCACATTTAAACTGGCTTACTTGCATATTCCAAATTGGTTTAGAATCACTGACACCTGTTACAGTTTTGAAAGTGCATGCTTGCCTTGTTAACACTGTCTTTACAGGAGATTCCAGGGATTTGCTGAAGGCAATGCCCTGTTGGTAAGTGCAAGGGTGTGTACATATTGTTAATGTTTAATGCCAACTGTATTGTAATTGCTGTAACGGATTATTCTACTGTACATTACAATGCTTATGGTCACTAGGTGGGTTTTGGGTGGTTATAGCTTCCCAGAGGGCTATACCAGACTAGGTAGATACCTCCACATACTTTAATCTGGGAAGTCACCAAAATATTGAATCCAGGCCCTCAACCTGTTGTCAGAAATATTGGCACGGGTAGTAACCCTAGAGGTAGATCCTCCTAGTGGTTACATCTTGAGGCACTGCTGGGATTACTGCCCTCGAGTTTACAAAATAAGAAATTGCAGTTAATTGTTACTTTAGCGCCCCAGTGGCCAAAATCAACAATTGTGACTAAAATTTTATGAGTACCACTGGAGAAATGGTTGTGCATCAGTTAGTCCATTGGTGTACTGGGAGTGACATTGAGCCCCATAATGCCTTTTGTTGCTAGACAGCACCATGGGCACTAGCAAAGACATTATAGAGGGGAACTTTCAAAATTAAATGTCTTGGGGAGGCTATGGTAGTAAATCGACTGGCCAATGTGACCGCCCACACCATAATTGCTTTAGTGGAGTGTAGTAACCCTGTGGACAATACCAAAATACCTCAGGTTATTACCATTGATGGGTGCCCGGCTGCCTGGAAGGTGGTAACTAAGGACGGTGAGAGTTCCTCATAGCTGAAACCACCACCCTTATCTGAAACCTTTGAGGAGAAGCTTGCCAAGTTGTTAATGGATGAGGGCCAAACCCTTGAGGACGTAAAAAAGTTATTTCAGCCTCCTGGGGATACCCTTTCCCTGGCAACTACTGTACATTTGTCCCACTACCTGCTCCCATTCTAGTACCTGTAGTAATTACTGTGCCTACTCCTGCCCCGTGCTCATGGCAGTCCCGCACCTGTGCCTAACTCTGTGGCGTGTCTTCAGTTAGTCATGACTCTTACTATAGGCTGCTAGGTGTTTTCAGGCACCCTTCCCACACCTAATGGGGAGGATGACCTGGAGACATGGTTGGGCTATGCCTCACCTCTCATGCAAGAATGGCAGTGCAGCGAGGCTGAAAAAGGAAGAGAATTATGGAGAGTCTCAAGGGCCCAGCTTGAATGATGTCCGATCTTTGGATCCAGCCAACCCTGATGCCCCTGCCCTAGAGTATCTGCCCACTCTAGAGGATGTACTAGGAGCATAGAATCTAATGAGGACCTTTGGTTAAAATTCAAACTTACTCACCAGCAGACGGAGAGTCCTTATCTGTTTTTCTGGACCAGGTAGAAAAATGTTGCAGTGAAATGAATGTTTGCAGGGAGGGTGTCCCCTCAGGCTCTAAACCATATGCAGCTCGAGCACATACTGAGGCAGCATCGTAGTCCCCTATGTTGATCCTTCAGCTGTGCTTGAAGAAAAATATACAATCCACCTTCCTGCAGAGTGTTGATGAAGGAGATCTGGAAAGCTAAACGAAAAGAGGAGGATGCTGGGAGTCACAGCCCACTTCCACAGCTACTGCTCATGCTGTTGATGGTATGCAGGCAATTGCAGACCCTGGGTGTGATGGGAGGTCCACTGAGCACAAAGATATTGCTGGGGACTCCCACAATTGACAAAGATACTTAAAGAAATCAGAGAACTAAAACTGGTGCCGCCAACAAGGCTGCCTCCTCTGATAATGACCCAACACCGCCAAACTGCATCTGCAATGGGAGTGGAGTGCATGCTCTGGAGCCCCTGTAGATGGCAGCATAAGGGCTGAACTAAGTGAGTTATCAGCCATGGTGAAAGAATTAATGGATGTAGTGTGCAGCTCCAACTTGGCAAAGAGAGAGAGAGTGAATCAAGACCTCTGATGTCAGTGCCACTGCTCAAGCATCCAATTATGTATTCCTCCCCACTCCCCAACCATGAATATTGACCAACCCCAATGTACCATCACTGCCCAGGCAGCCTAGAGAGGTGTGTTCTGTTATCACTGTGGGAGGATGGTCATACTAAGGGAACATGCCAGTTCCCTGAACATTTAAAAAGGTGAACCCTAAGCTGTTGAGCCAAGTCAAGCAAAACCATCCCAAATCCTCTGTCAAGCCTTCCCACGAGTCGCTTTCATTTAAGGCCACTGTACAAAGACCTGCTAAGACTATCACTACTCCAGACTGGTTGGAGATGGTAGGCCCTTCAGTGGAGACTACGGGCACACTGATGGTATCCCAACCCGAGTTGTGTTGACATGATCTCAGGTCTCTATAATATTTGAGTGTGACCAGCACTTGTCTTACCATCCTTTACAAGCCCTAGAAGGACTGTATGTGTGGGGTTTAAGCAATAAATCTTACCCTTACCTTGGTCACTTACAGATATGGTTATCTTTGCTTCTACTGTGGCTGGTGTGGAGGAGCCTGTGGAGACTTGGCTTTGGTTTGCCCACCAATGGGCCTGTATGATGGGATCCCTTTATTGATTGGCATTAATGCTCACATCTTTGACTGATTAGTCCAGTTGTGTCAAGAGATACAAGCCCAAAAGACTGGATGAGCCTTACACATCCATGCCATGGTGTGGAGAGCATATAAGATGCAAAATGCAGAGCAAACAAATGATAAGGATGATCCAGTGGGTATGTCTGGAACAAGGATCCTCACCTCTTGTCCTGCCCCCAATGCATAGTGTCATGTCAGTGGAGAAGTGCGGATGCAGAGAGAGATGCAACAAACAAGATTCTTATGCTGAATGCCCCAGAGGAAGGGAAGCTGCTGGATGGGATCCTATCAGAACCCATGCCTACACTAGGGGAGTAGTAGTGCAGCTCTGCAATGTGATCGACAGAAACATCAAAGTCATTGGGCTGTACCTGGCTACGGTATATTGTGCTGATACCACTTGTGTTACCAAGCAAGTGCCGTATCAAGGAGGATGGTGAAGCAACTCCACATGTTCAATTTTGGAGAATCTCATTCCTGAACAACGGAAGGATAAAGTTAACTGTAAACTGGCACAGCGAGTAAAGTGTTTTCATTAAAGTAATGGGATGTCAGATGTGTCACCGTGCTGAACACCATATCAGGCTCCATAATGAGAGACCATTTTGAGAAAGGTCACACCAGTAAGCACCTGCAGAGATTGATGATGTTCAACGCCACCTACAAGAGATGCTAGCAGCTGGAATCATCCACTAATCCTGTAGCCCTTATTCTTCCCCCATTGTGGTGGTTTGAAAGAAAAAGAGTTCAGTGAGGATGTGTGTGGACTACAGGACACTTAACCAAAGGATCATACCGGATCAATATACAATGCCTCGCATCCAGGATGTCCTTGATTGTCTCAATGGAAGTCAGTGGTTCTCCATCTTAGACCTCAGAAGCAGATACTACCAAACTCTGATGGTGCCAGAAGATAGAAAACTGCATTTATCTGTCCCCTGAGCTTCTATGAATTCTGCACATGCCCCATGGCATATCTGGAGCTCCAGCCACCTTTCAGAGATTAATGGAGCAAGCTATAGGAGACATGAACCTCCTTGAATGCCTAGTTTATTTGGATGATGTCATCGTAGTTTGGCAAAATGCTCAAGAGCATAATGCTTGTTTGTTTAAGGTCCTGGACCAGTTAGAAGAATTTGGATTAAAATTGTCCATCGACAAGTACCAGTTTTTTTCAGCAATCTGTAAAGTATATGGGCCACATTGTATCTTCTGAGGGCATCCAAACAGACCTGAGCAAAGTAGAAGCCTTAACCACCTGGCCACAACCTAACAACCATAAAGAACTGCAAAGATTCCCAGATTTCTGTGGATACTATCTGCGCTTTTGAAAGATTATACCAAAGTAATTTGCCCACTGCTAAATCTGACCCAAGGGTATCCAATTCTCACAATCAAAATACAAAAGAAGTACTGTAAAAGACAATGATAAAGTCTACTTCAAGCCAAATTAACCTTTCATAGCCAGATGGACCCCTGATTATGACACAGAGGTCTATGACATCATTTACCATCTCACACATGCACCAATTCTCGCCTATGCAGATCCAACTAAACCGCATGGCATTACACACTGATGACAGTCTGACTGGATTTGGAGCTGTACCTTATCAGGAGTATGAGGAAGGATTATGCCCAGTGATGTTCACCAAGTAGAGCTTGGTTCCATCTGTGAAAAACTGTGTATAAACTGGAATTTCTCACTTTGAAATGGGAATAGTAGAGCAGTTTCATGAATACCTCTATGGCACTAAAAGACTGGTAAAACAGACAATAACCCTCCATGCCTGTCCCTTTAAGACAATAGCCAGTGTATATACAGTCAATGGTCTGGGCTGGGTCCAAGTACTTCAAAGCTCATGATCAGCCAGACACCACTTTAATTTGCTCCACTCTGTGGTCGATAGTAAAGCAGAGGAGCTCTAGCTATTACTGTAAATACTTATTTCTAACTTATGTTTAAATTAGAGTGTTTATTTTAACCTGCCTTCTTGCAGCTTATCCTACAACTGGGAGCCACCATGTTTGATCTGGGGCTTCCAGGAATTTGGACCAATTGGGACGAGGGTACCTTGAGGGGTCCTTAGTTCAGGTGCCACATGAAAAAGCTGTAGTTTTTGTAGTTTTAAAGACTGGACCCTAAACTGACAAATGGGATCCCCAGAACTGTGATTCACAGCCCCTCAGCCAACCAGGACTAGGAAAACTGAACTAGTTCAAGAACTGTTAGAAAAAGTGGGCAGTTGCTTGGAGAGCTGAAAGAGTGAGCAGCTTGTGTTATCGAGAAGCAGCTCCAGGACAGGAGCTGAGGAGAATTGGCAGGAGAGGCCTGACTTGCCTTCCTGCTACTGTTTTCAACATTAGACTGCCTGATAGCTGTAATTGGACTAATCCAAAACAAATCTTAAACTGTGGCAGTTAGCCCCGAGACTCTGGAAAGTGCACCTCAAGATATTGACTAGGAGGACCTCCTGTGAAGCGCTCGGCCCAAGATTGGAGTAAGAGACTGCATTTTGCTGATTGAGAGGTTTGCTCAGTGAATCGACTGCATTGCAAACTGGTCTGACACCGAATTGAGAGGTAGAGAAGTGACTGTTGTTTTCCTCAAATGTGCTGAATGTTTATTGTGGGTCACGGTTACTGTCCAGGGACTCCTGCTTGCCAGAAAGGAGCCATCTTTACCAGTGACTGAACAGTCTGCCAGCTGGAGGTTTTCACCAGAAAAAACGGAACTCTGCTAGAAGTGTTTATCCAGCCTGGGTCTATGAGCCCAGCCTAAGCCACCTATTTCTGCACCAGTGACTGTTTTCTTGGCAAGAGACCAGCTTGGGGATCCAGCCCCAGCACAGCAAGAAATCACAGGTTGCTATCACATGGAGGGAAATGCCATGAAGCAGAGGTGAGTCATGCAGGCCCAGTTTCCCATGCTCTTCAGTATCCTGCAGCAGGTCCTCATATCACCAGGCCAATTCACCAACTGGTGTTGTGAGTAAATCAGAGTAGCTCCTGCAACTTTTATTTAAGTCATTTTGTGGTACCATCTGATTGCTCCAGTGTGTTTCAGGGTTACAAAGGACTGGGCCAACTGGTCAAGGATACAAATAGCCAAGATCTTTGTTATTGCATGTTTAACTGCCTTTCTTTCCACCAAGTTCCCCACCAACAGCTGCAATGCCGGCCAAACCCAGGCACCGATTCTGTCCAGCCAGCATAACATTCTGATACCTAATTGTTGTCAGACTGTTTTACTGTGGGACTAAAGTACATGTATGCAGAGTAACCTGAATCAAATCAGTAAAGTAATCATTCTTCTAGATTCATGCCCCACCCTTGTTCATGCCCCTTTAATAAACTGATTTGCTGTTTCATGTTTAAACTGACTTATGAACATATTCTTAAATGGTTTAGAATCACTGACACCTGTTACAGTTTTGAAAGTGCATGCTTGCCTTGTTAAGGCTGTCTTTACAGGGATTCCAGGCATTTGCTGAAGACCAGGCCTGTTGATCAGTGCAAGGGTGCGGCATGTTGTTAATGTTTAATGCCAACTGTATGTTAATTACTGTAAAGGGTTATTCTCATTACAATGTTTGTGGTCACTTGGTGAGTTTGTGGCTGGTTATAGCTTCCCAGTGGGCTATACCAGGCTAGGTAGATACCCTACATACTTTACTCTGGGTGGAAGCACCAAAATATTGAACCCAGGCCCTCAACTTGTTAACAGAAATACAGGCATGGTAGTAACCCTAGAGGTAGTGCTGTCTAGGGTTACATTTTGGTAACTGGGTAGGCCCACTAGGCACAAGTGCCTATTTTCAATGGCAACCTGGGAGCACTGAGGTGGTTTTGACTTGCTCATAGTCACACAGTATGCAAGTGGAGGCTGTGGACTCAAACCCAGGTCTGCTGGAAGTATCAAGCTCATTAACCTCTAGGTTATACTGCTAGCCTCAGTTGTAATATGGAGTGAAATAGTCTCCACATTACCTTTACTAGTTCCACAATGTATGTACTTTTTCTACTTTCTTTAAACATTTTTCAAAAATCTATGTACATAAACATATGATAAATTTTATTTATTTCAATCAAGGATTACAATACTTTTGAGCCGAGGTTTTTACAAAGGTTTCACGTCAGCATGTGCAACAGTCATCATTTTAGTTACAAACATAACGCCACTGACTTACAGATATGTAATAACCAGTACAGAGACTTGAGCTATGAGCAAGTCGGGGAGGGGTTGATGGGGAGAAGTGAGGGTAGGAGATTGGGGGGTAGGGAGGCAGAGGGTAAGGGGAAGCACGGGAGGTGGGTGGGTGGGGGCAGGAGGGAGATACGGGGAGGTGGGCAAGGGTGGAGACAGTGCAGCCAGGGGCCTTGTCTAGGAATATGCCAGGCAAGGTGTTAGGGGTGCAAAGACTGATTGTAAGTGCTGGGTGCTGGGGCATGTGCAGCTGGAACGTGAAAATGTTAAGATGGGCAATCGCAGGATACAAGCAGTGAGAGGCGAGCTTGGACTTGAAAGGCCGAGTGTTGGAGCCGATCACTATGTTGCTGCCAAGAGAGTTGAGCCAGTTGGATGCCCGATAGGCAAATGATCTTTGTCCTTGGGTCGTGTGACATCGTGGGATATGTAGTAGATGGAATTGGATCTCCTTGCAGTGACATTCCTATGTCTAGAGCTTAAGGAGGCACAGACACCAGGTGGGGCAAGTCTCATTATGATTTTCTTGGCCGTGATGCAGGTTTGGTATTTTATGCGTTTGTCCAGTTGAAGCCATCCAGATTGGGAATAAAGGTCACATGTGTGGGTATGGCGATGTGAGCCAGTGATGAGACGACAGGCCTTATTCAGGAGGTCGCGATACATTTGAGAGCAGTGATAGTTGCAGACCCATATATGATAAGACCATAGTCTATAATGCTGACAATGGAGCTTTGGACGGCCACTGACAGTGCTTCTGGGGTTAGGTGTTTCCTGTGCCGGAATAATATGCCTAACCTCGCATTGAGAGACTTTGCCACATTGCTAATATGGACAACGATGAGAGATGGGGATCAAGGGTGATGCCAAGGTACTTGAACGATTGTGTTTGCTGTAGGATGGCTCTTGTTGCGTTGCAATGGAGAGGTGGAGTTGTTTGTTTTTGTTGTGGGGGCTGCAAAAGACTATAGACTTGGTTTTTCTGATTGAGAAGCAGTTTATGATTTAGGAACCAGGATTCGATGGAGAGAAGGCCCGCTGAAGTTTATTTTGTAATTGGTTTGGATCAGGGTCTGAGGTAAGATCACAGCATCGTCGGCATAGAGAATTATTTGTTCTGGGCAGCTGTCGGTAGTGAGTTTAGAATAGGCTGAAGAGGAGGGTCCCAGAATGGAGCCCTGGGGACTCGAGCGGACTGGTCTAGGGTCTGAGAGTGTATCAGTGATTCTTACTGTTTGGGACCGTTCTTCAAGGTAGCTCTTAAACCAGCCAATGGTGTCGGTTGACAGCCCAGTGTTCTGAAGCTGGACAAGTAGGAGGCGGTGATTGGCGGTTGTCAAGGCTTTAGTTAAGTAATGTAGATTGAGCCTAGTAGTTCACCAGAATCAAGTGCATTGTGGATTGCACCAATGAATTCAAGTAGTGCTGTGGAGGTGCTGTGACCTTTGCGGAACCCGTGTTGTTGCTTGCACAGGATGTTGTATGTATCCAGGTATTCTGTGAGCTGGTCCGAGACGATGCGTTCTAGTGCCTTGGAGAGTGGGGGAGTAGGGAGATAGGTCTGTAGTTATCGTGGGCAGTTTTGTCACCACTTTTATGGACTGGGGTGACAGTGGCAGATTTCCATCTGTCCGGGAACTGGCTAAGGCTGAGGAGAGGTTGAAAATTCTGGTCAGAGGACTAAGCACTTCATCAAGTGTGAGAGACAGGTTTTGAGATCAGGAGTCATTACTGAATCTTGATTTACCAAGGGCTATGGTAACAAATTTGCATACTTGGTAAGCCTTGACTGCTTTGAAGTAGAAGCAGGGGAGCTGGTGGGAGTAGTGTTCATTCCAGACAGGGGCTACACCATCTTTGAAGTAGTCCTGAGGTGAGGACAGCGCTGAGGTCAGTAAAGGCTTTGTTAAAGGTATCCACAATGGTTTTTGGGTTGAGGGTTGTGGTTCCGTTGATGTTGAGTATTGATGGGAGGGTTTTGGGTGGATTCCAGTGAGTTCCTTTATGTTCTTCCAGAATTCCCGACCATTGTCCCAGGAGTTTGTGAGGGCATGCTTATAGGCCGGACTTCATTTGCGGATGGTTTTGGTGCAGTCATTGCGGGCACATTTGTAGTTTTGGATGTCGTTTTGCTTTCAGAGTTTCTGGCCAGCTCCATAGGTGGTCTCTTGTTTTAGCATCCTGAGGAGGTCACCTGTGAGCCAAGGGTTACTCAGTGATTTGACTTTGCGTTTCTTAATAGGAGCATATGTGTCACAGGCCACAGTGAAGATGTTTATGAAGTGGTCAAGGGCAGTGTTTCGTTGGTTGCATTGAAGATAGGGGACCAGTCTTGGTGGAGGAGGTGGATTTGAGTTGAGAAAGGTGACCACTGGGTAGAACCCTGCCGGTGATTGTTTTTGGTGGTTGTTTGATGAATTTATTTGACCAGGTGCAGCTAACAGGGGAGTGATCGCTGAGAGAGTCAGGGAGGAAATTAGTGTTAGATATCCGTGATGGGTGACTGGTAAGGATCCAGTCCAAGAGTGTGCTGGTGCCGGTCCTGTAATTTTCCTGGTTGGTGAGTCAACCATTTGTGTGAGGTTCGCCGCAGCAGCGGTATCCCTGTGTGCACCAGCATCAGCCGCAGGCCAGTTGATGTTGAAGTCGCCTGGGAGGATGGATTCGTGTCTGGTGGGAGTGACTTTACAAAGTCAAGCACAGCTGTTAGACCAGTTCCTGTTCTTTGGGAGGGATGTAAATGGTGGCAACAGTGAAGGTTTTGTTTTGGGCACCGAGGAGGATTCTCACTGGCAGTATCTGAGCAGTTGTGGGTTGGATTGAGGTAATGATGTGGTGCCCTTGTATGGAGTCTTTTAGGTAGAGCACAGCCCCACCTCTTTTGGAGAGGTGATCCAGCCTAAAGATATGTTAGCCAGGAAGGCTGATTGCATGGTCTGGTACCAATGGCGTGAACCAGGTTTGGACAACTGTCAGGATGTCAGGGCAGTGTTGGCTGGTGTAGGGCATCCATTTTGGAAGGAGGCTGAAGATGTTGACTGATATGAATGAAAGGGCACCCGAGCTTGCTCAGATTAGTGGCTTTAGAGCAGCATGGGCCAGGAGTTTGGGTGCGTTGCCTGACAGCATTAGGAGAAGGAAGAGGACTAGCCTCAAGAAGCTGCGGTGTATTTCTTTAAGGAATGTTTTAGCCTGCTGGCATCTCAGGAAGTTGCCAGCATCGACGATAGTGGGTGAGGGTAAGCATAGACAGAGGAGACAAGAGTGGAGGGCTAGAACCAGTGTGGGTGTGGGACAGTTTCATGGTGGTAGGATGAACCATGGGCAAGGGGCAGGGACCAGTGTGCAGCATGCCTATGTGGAGGAAAGATGTAGGAATGTGGAAGCTGTGGGGAGGGAGGAAAGCAGGCTTCTGGGGACTGCAGTAGGGGAGGAAGACAGGCAAGAAGAAATAGAATAGGGGTAGAGAGCGGTGGCGGCGCATGATTAAAGTATGATTCGGGGTTCAGAGAAATCTTACCTGATTCGAGGGATCTCGAGGGTGGGAAGGAAGGAAGGAAGGTATATAGCAAGTAAAGAAACTGTGTCTTTCAGAGGGTGAGACTTTTTTTCTCTTTTTTCTAAATGAAAGAACAAGAATCTCTCTAGTGGCAGGTCTGTATAACCTGCTAATGGAAAACTAGCCACTAAGGCTTTGTGGAGATACCTTCATAGAAGATAGGTGTCTTACCTATCAGTAGATCTTCAAGAGGATCCTCATAGAGCCATACCCTTCCCACCCTCCTTTCCCCTTGCATGGAGGACCTTAGATTCTGCAATGTTGAGAAGAACTGCATATTCTGTATCCTATTTAGGCAAGTGCCTCTACTGTTTTTGTGGTGGGCAGTGTTTGCTTTTTATTGGCCCCACGTGTCTCTTGCATGATAGTGGGGGTCACCCCGTCCTGCTGTTTGTGAATATTAAAGAACTCTATTCACCAACAGTGGGAAACTGAAGTGGATAGGCCTGCTTACATGATATAGGTGATGCCACGACCACTGATGTCAACGTAAGTACATTGACCTTAGTAAGTCTGTAATTTTAACAGTTTCAGATAGTGGCCAGCCTGCTGGCACAGCAGTAGTGCTGCCATCTTTGGTGCTGATGACCAGGATTCAGGAGCAGACCTTGGAGTGTCGGACAGTCAGCCAGGGGGTAGGAGGGAGCATCCAGGGACTGTTCACCTTCTCTGGGGAGGGAGGAAGGGACTTGGTACCTGGCACCTACTGACCCATAGTGGTGGCTGGAGGGTAGGGAAGTCTGGGACCATGCTGCCTGGCTTTGGCAGATGGAGCAGGCGGACCTGTGCATGTCGGGTGGGAACATGCCTGGTCATGTGCTGAGGTCATTGCCTGACTACCTCCATTCCTGTGGGTCATGGGGGAAGCATAAATGAAAAATACCTTGGCATGAGCCATATAACACCGGATCCTGTCACATATCAGGACAAAGCCAATACGAGGGGTTCTCCTGACCATTGACTGAGGGCAAAACACGAGTATAAAAAAAGGTTTGCACAAGGTCCTGATGCTGACAGTTTTACAGTCTATTCTAGCACTATGTCCACTTAATACTATGGCTTAATTTTTATATAAAACAACTACATTTTAAGTATCCAGTTGATAAGAACTAGCTGAATTGAATTACAATTTTTTCTCCTTACAGCCCAGATTAAACAACTAGCACACTGCCTGAAATTAATATTAACTATAGGTGGTCCTTCTCAATAATGAACACCCCTGGAGCCAGCTGATGTGTTCATTATAGCTAGGTGTTTACTATTATATTATATTGTATTATTATAAAAGGTTTTCAGAAATGCTCCAATCTAATTGGTTGTCAACATTCTGAGAGTCTTACATTAACCTACTTTAACACTCATGATGAGCCCTTTCACATTATTATGGGTATGATTAAGGAGCCTACAAAGGATTGCTATGGGTAGTGCTTTGTCTGTGTGCATGGGCCTGACTGACACCTGAGCTAGCAGGTAGTCTCAGACAGGCTGACACCACCAAGGGCAAGGTTAGGCAGATAGGTAAGAGTTCCCTGGAGGGAGGCTTATGTCTGGAGACAGGGGCACAGGCCTATAAAGGCACAGACAGGAAAAGTATTCTTTCTCTTGGTTCCTCTCCCACCAGATGGAATATTCCAGTAGCAGCAGCAGCACTGGGACACTGGAAATTAGACCACTTGTGTAATTGCTTTTTTTTACTCAGGCTGGCCTGGATTTCACTCTCAGCACACAAGCAATCCCTGGGGAAGTAGTTATTTTATTTTGTTGGCTGTATATATACTTCAGTGTTTGGTAAATAGTATATAGTGTTTGTGTATACTTTAACTTTGACCTTTCTATTCTCACACTCAGTAGAGGAGCTGGGTGGCATTTAGAGAATAGAAGTACCAGCACCAAGGGTGAATAGAGTGCTGGAGGTGGAAGAGGCTTGGGAGGATGGTGGGGAATGAAACCAATTCAGCATGGGTTGCTGTGAGAGGCTGGCTTATATTTGGTATGAGGGAGGAACTATTCCCCACATTGAACCTTGGGCTTCAGACCTCCCATTCCAATATTTGTTAATAGAGTATTGTGCTTGTGTATACTTTAGCTTTTGGCCATTCTTTATTCCCACTCTCAGTAATGGAGCTGAGCAGCCTTTATGGAATAGAAGGCCCAAAAGAGTTGGCCTCCTCCAACTCACAGAGAGTGTGGACAGTAGCACACAGGACAGGAAAAACCCTGTAGGAAACCTGTGAGAACCCGTGGCTACTGACCTGCCTGTCCTCTAAGCACACTAAGAGGAGATGATCCTAAATACATGATTGTTGTTCTTGTTTTGATAGGACAAAAATGCTCCATGCTGGATCTTTGTCTTGGTGATGGAGGGATGTTGTCTAGGATGCTGATGATGCTGCTTCAATTGGAAAAACCTTGAGAAAGCATATGGCCTTGGAGTGGCTGTTATAAGAGAGTTCTCAGATACTATAAACAATATGGTCATTGTTGCTGGTTGATAGTTAGAAGTCAGAGTGGAGAAGATTCTGGGCAAGTTGGAGAGTAAGGACCTAATGAGTCATGGTTCTTCATAATCAGGAATGGAATCTTGACCTGCCTAGAAAGTCTGATGGTGGTTGGAGTCAAGTGTAAGGAAGCTTTGTGACTGAGAGGATTGAAGCAGAAAATGCTGACAGAACAGACCACTCAATGACATGCAGAAATGTAGATGGCTGCAATAGTTCATGTTGAAGTAAGATGAAAGGCAGCACATGGATCTTTGATAAGTTTTGGTGTCTACTTATCAATAAAATCAATAAAATAGAATCAATAAAAGTTTTTGGATGAAGGTCTGTTGATTCCAAAAGGAGAGTGTGCTGAAGGCATGATATAAGAAGAAACATCTAATGGTGATAGGAAGACTTCGAGATTAGCTGACTTGTACTGTCCTTCAGAAAATGAAGTGAAGTGGCAGGAGGGTTCTGAGGTACATCCAAATAAATCATTATTAGACCTGGCCTTGTGGTCGGCGATATCAAATTTTGGTCCACTCTGCATATTCCTAGCAGAACTGAAACTGATCATTTTCTCTTCTGTTATGCACTAATCAATGGGATAAAGTGAAAATAATGTTTCTCTACAGTACCAATAGAAATAAGGACTTTGAAACGTGTTAGATGGGATGGTTACTTAGAAGGAAAGGTAAGGAACAAATTTGTTTATATGACAAGAGATCCCTTAGAGATATGGAGTTGACCCAAGATGTAGATGTATTGTGGGATGGATAGAACATCTTTTATAGAACTGAGGACAAAACTTTATAAGAAGTAACAATCTGTCAGCAGAAAATATTTCAAACCTGGTATGATCAGGAACGCCTTTCATTTAAAAGGATCTAAGGAAAGTAATAAGACAACTAAGAATTCACAGGAATGTTCAATTAGTTGATCAGGTAAAATGAGAAAGAAGGAATATAAATTACTGTTAATAAATAAGAGGAGGGAATTTCAAAAACAAAATGGTCACTCATGCTTGATACTATTAAGAATAAAGATGATAAAGGTTTTGGCAATTAGTAGCTCAAGGTTCATTAAGTAGTAAAGCTAATTGAGACCATTATATAACAGATCACAATGGACTGATTATTTCAAGAAGATATTTTATGACCCAGATATACAAGAGCTGAAATTAACTGGTTCAAATATAAATTGCCCATATGAGATCACTATTAGGGAGGTTTATTTCGCTATACAAGCTATGAAATCTGATAAGGCCCTGAGACAGATAAATGCCAGCAGAAGTATATAAATGCAATCCTCATTTTGAGTACATTTTTTTGCTTCTGATTTAATAAATGGATTAAAACATGTTATTTTCCTCATTCTTGAAAGGTGCAGAAATTATACCTATACATAAAAAGGAGACATTAGTGATCCCACTATGTGTCGCGCTATCAGTTTACTGGATGTGACTTAAATTTTCTCACACATTATTTTAGATTATTTGAAGTCCCAAATACAAATAACAGGAGGGCTGAGCAAAGTGCAGCTGGGTTTTTGTAGTGGGTCATTGACAATAGATAGTTGTTTTATCTTGAATCATTTATTACACAAATACGCCAAAATTAGGAAGCAAAAGTGTATTCGTATTTATTGACCTAGCTGCTGCCTTTGATACTGTCTGTAGATCACAACTATGGGCTGGTATGTATGAAAAAGGGATAGCTAGGGCATTAATTTTGCTAATTTCTGCATTATATAATAACACCTGGGCCAGGATCAGATATGGTACAGCGGAAAACATCACTACCTTTCAAAAATCATCCGTGGGGTAAGGCAAGGTTGTCTACTAGTCCTCACTTTGTTTAATTTATATATAGAACCTCTTATTAGGATATTAGAACAAAGTGACACAGATGGTGCAAAGGTCAAACAGAGGCAGATCTCAATATTAGCCTATGCAGATGATTTAATGATGTTCTCTCAGACTAAAAAGGTATTCAAAGACAATTAAATACTTTACAAAGGATCACTAAGGAGTTGAAATTAAAAATGCATATATCAAAAACAAAAATATATTTGGAACTAATTCTGTGGAAACTAATTTTAAACTTGGTGAGCACAAATTGGAGGTAGTCAAACAATATACATATTTGGGACTAACTTTACAAACAATAATACCTGGAACCAACCAAGAGAAATGGTATATAACAAAGTAAAAAAAAACTATGAATGGGTTAAAAACTTAATTACTCCTATGGGGCTTCTCAGTTAAACCATTACTGAGGGCAATAGCAAAATGTTGGTCACAACTGACCTATGCTTCTGAAATTTGAATGTAAACATGCTGAAACATGTATGGTTCCAGTATATAAGGTTTTACGGGCAGAGTTACAAATTCCTCAGTCCTGTCCTGCAATATATATAGTGAGCAGAACTCGGATGACTATCATAAATGCACTTATAGAAGGCAGAAAATTAAAATATTGGCTGTACTTAACAAGAGCAGACCAAGATAAATTAGTTAGACAGTGCTTTATAGAACAACTTATTTGGATAAAATATAATTGTGGACAGAAATGCTGCATGCAGGATATCTACAATAAAATAGATCAGTATGGGTTAACTTTTCTAAAAACATACTTTTTAAAAACATTAAAATTAGTAATAAGTACACATTTTTATACAAAATATAGTGAATGAATACTGAGATTCCAGTAACAAGATAAAATCCAAATGTCCAGATTCTCCAGTTGGTATGCCTTAAATACTGAGGACTTGACGTATAAGAATTACTGGGATATATTGGAAACAGAGAAGATAGGAATACATTTTTGAAGCTAAACTAGAACTTTTGAAAATAATATACTGAGAACTAGATATTACAAACTTTCAAAGGAACATGAACTATGTGATTGTAATCTGGGTCTGAGGGAGGACCATATACATGTCTTATGGCAGTTCCCTTGGTACGATAGACTACAACAGTATTGGTTAGATTCCTATACCAATTGGCCTGAAATAACAAAATATGAACTTACCTTGCAGTGGTTCTTGACCTTTCAGAACCTCCTGTGCATTGCTGTGATCCAGAGGCACTGGTTGTGGCTTATAACACCGCCATTACTTCTGCCCTGGATTTTATTGCTCCAGTCTGTGTGCATGCTCTCTCCCTCCGACCTCGGACCCCATGGTTTGATGGGGCCTTGAGGGAGTTGCAGTGACTTGGATGCAGGTAAGAACATTGTTGGCAGAGGTCTGGCCTGGATGCCGACCACCTTAGACTGCTAGAACATTATCAATTCTATCAGTCAAAACTCCCGTAAGAAGGCAGAGTTCCTGTCTGGGGAAATTTCAGCCATTCAGAACCGACCTGATCAGCTATTCAGAACTGTGGACAGATTGTGCAACCCAACCTGTCTACAGTCCGTGAGACATTGCCACAATTACAGTGTGATGAGATTGCTTGGTTCTTTGCTGATAAGGTGGCTGACATTAGGTTAGACATCTGTTTGACATGTTCTATGCTACTTGCAAGTGGCCAGGATTGGGTCACTATCCCTTTGTTTTCCTGGAGCACCTTCGACCACCCGGAAATTGTGGATGTTATGTGGATTGTCCAGGGCTGCATCCTACCTCCTGTAGTTTAGATCCAGGTCCCACATCCCTAATTTTAGGGTGTGGAGATTGCATTCTACTGGCTCTAGCACAGATAGTCTGGTCTTCCTTGACTCGGGTGAATATCCCCAGTCCTTGAAAGAGGCAGTGGTAACACCCTTGTTGAAGAAATCATCTTTGGACCCAGACTGTCTTGCCAACTACAGACTTATCTCAAACCTCCCTTTGCAGGAAGGTGATCAAGAAGGTGGTAGCAGCCCAGTTGGAAAACCACTCGATCATCCATAGCATCTACAAACCTCTCCAATCAGGTTTCCATAAGAGGCATAGTATCGAGACTGCACTGGTTCAGGTGCTCAATGATCTTCTGATGGTGAGAGACCAGAGAAAATGGTCCATTTTGGTTTTATTGGATCTGTCATCAGCATTTGACACCATCGACCATGAGGTTCTCTTGGAGTGCCTGAGATGTATTTGTGGACTCTTTGGGGTTGTGCTCAGAAGGTTCACATCATACCTCACTGGAACAACTCAGAGGGTGGTGTCAGGTTTTTTTCCTCTGATCCCATCTCTTTTTGTGGATCCTCAGGCTCTATACTGTCTCCCATGTTGTTTAGTGTACATGCTTCCCTCGGAGACATTGTGAGATGGTACCGGTTGGGATTTCACTGTTATGCAGATGATACCCAACTGTACCAGTCTTTTGCAGACCTGATCAGAAGGAGCTATCGGTATTTAATAGCTGCCTTAAAGGAAATCCAGGATTGATGAGGTCCAGTTGGTTGAAGTTGAATTCTGGGAAGACCAAGGTGTTGGTTTTGGATCTGGATCACCGGATAGGGGACCTGTGGCTGGCTCCCTTCTGGGGTGTTCTGTGGTGATGTTAAGCTACCAGTCTCTGAACGGGTGAAAGATCTGGGGTGATCTTAGATGCTGGTTGACTTAACGATCTCAGATGCCAGCAGTGGTAAAATCTTCTTTTATCATCTGAGAAACATCACCAGAATCAAGCACCTCATTCCATCTGGCGATTGCCAACTTTGATCAATGTCTTTGTGACTTCATGCCTGGACTACTGCAACTCACTTTATCTTGGGCTTCGGGGTTGATATCCACCGCCTCAGCTGGTGCAGAATTCTGCAGCCGAGTGCTTACAGGTATTCCTAGATGATCTCATATTACTCCGGGTGCATGGGTCTGCACTGGCTTCCAGTTCAGTGGTGGATCACCGCCAAAGTCGGATTACTGACTTTAAAGCCCTGCATAATCTGGGCCCTGACTACCTGAAAGATCTCATGATTCCTTATCTCCCTATGAGGTCGCTCTGCTTAGCCAATGAGGGTTGCTAGAGATTCCCAGGGTTATATTAAAATCAGCTAGGGCCGGGCTTTTATGTTTGTGGCCCCATCCCTTTGAATTCTCTACCCCATCGGATAAGGGAGTATATGACTGTGGGGAGATTTAAACAGACTCTCTAATCCTTTTATGGGAAAGGCCTACTGTGTCTCTGATTGATGACTGTATTTGTTTTAACAGTTTTATATTATTTGTTTGTATACTTGTATGTATTCAATCTTTTGGAATGCAGCTTGGTATCTGAAAGGCACAATATAAATAAAGATTATTATTATTATTTATTATTATTATTATGAATACACGTGATGGAATTACCATCAAGAGAATAGTAAATTATTTTAAATATTTTCTTAAAATTAGAAAAAGAAAACAGAGAGATATTGCTGTAAGTATAACAAGTTACATATTTTAAAAAATAATACGATCTGACTCTTTATACTCAAATACAATGTTCCATTATAATCAGACAGCCAAGGATAATGAACGTCTTAGAGGTTTAAATTGTATAGGTGTAATTTATGTCAATCTGCATAATGAAAGGAGATTGTTTAATTTGCAGTGCCCAAATATATCAAGTTTGGATGTGTTTTTATTTTTTTTCAAGATGTGAAAAATATTGTGTTTTATATTATGACATTTATATATATTCATCTATTATGAGATTTGGAACCAGGAAATTTTAGCAGAAGTTCTTTGTAATTTATAATGTATGTTTATTTTCTTTTTGTAAAACAATAAACATTATTATTACTACATCCAAAACTGAACTGAGGAGGATCTGATCTGGGTGGAGGATGGCACAACTTGATGAGAATGACTTCAGATTGGTGACAGCTAAACGGAGCTTACAGAAGCAACAGCTTGTTCTGAGAAGTTTAAATGGAAAGTACATGAGTATTGGGAGGAACTCCTAGGGTATGACTGAATGGCACACACGTAAGAAAGAATTCTTCCAGGCAATGAAGTGAGTTGTTTAGAAACAGGCATTACTACAGACCTCGTGAAGCTTGTCCTGCTGACCGGTGGGGGCTGTCATTTTATCAACATGAGGATAGGTCCTTTAATAGTGTTTCAGTTCTTTCATGGTGGGGGTAAAGCCATGAAAATGATGAGGGCAAACTCAAGGAGTTCAACACCTATTCCTTCTGCATTGGGGTTGCCTCATATACTGTAGCAGAGAGCTTACAGATGGCTAAATTCAGACCCTTAGTCATTGGAGGTCACAGGCATTTGAAAGAATATATGAGTCCTTATTTGCTTTAACCTATTTTTTTGTTTGTTGGCAGGTGGTGGTTCTCAAGGCAACCAAGTATGGATATGCAGACATTCATTTATCCATTTGACAGCCATCAGCGCAAGACACTTCCAGGAGGTGATCTCTGTTTGTGGACCTCCAGCAAGCACGTGTGTGCTGGCTAGGCCAGCGAGGATGATACTGGGTAATCTGCTCCAGTGGATCATGGCTATAAGCTCAGCAGTGGGGCCTACTCAGCATCCTGTTTGTGCACTGAGGAAGCAATGATTTGGTGGTAGTAAATCACTTTGAACTGTTAAGCCACAGTTACAGCCAAAGACATGGCCAGATATTACCTGCAATTTCTGAGATATCACTAAAGAAATTCCATGCCAGCATACAGTACCACTGTGGGCTACCAGAGAGAATCACTTTAGTTATATTGTAAAATATCTGGAAATATCTGAGTGTATCTATGGCTGCAAGCACACGTGAAGGAGGACTTGTTTCAGGACACCTGGCCTGAAGTATGCATTATATGGTGTCATGTCATCCAAAGGAGGCATTGACAGCATGCTCGGGAACCCAGAACAATTGGAAAACCACAGATTGACCAACATGACTATGTGGTCATTTATGGACTCTGTCAGGACTATCCTAAGTCAGAATTACATTATTATAAAAGAACTCAAATTATACGCCAGGATGGCTGTGCATCTGTCTGACCTGGGATAGGATATAGAGAATATTAATGACTAACTATCAGTAACAAGCTGGTTGTTCATCGAGAGGTTTCTATGGAGACTGCTTGAACCTCGAGAGTGTAGCGAGGAGGTTTGGTCGCCAGAAACTGCAAATGAACTTACCAGATTGTTGCCGATAGTTTGTCATTCATTGTTTTTATAGTGTAGAATGTTCAAAAAGTGCCATCCTTAAGTAATTGAATCTTACTTTTGGAAGTTTTCCTGTTCCACGGATGAGCTTTGAATCCTGTGGCTGTAGCCGAATAGAATGAAGATCATTCACCGCACATGAGTGATCACGTTTAAATGTATTTATTTTTTATTTATTTATAGGGCGCCTTTCAATTGCCAAGGCGCTGTACATAAATAACTGATCAAAACAATAAAAATCATTAAAAATACAACTGGATCAAAACAGTCATTTCAATCAATATTCTAAAATGCAGTTTCCCATAAAAGTCTTCAAACCTCTCTTGAACCCCTCCACAGAAGTGCACTCAGCAACCGGACGGGTAGAGAGTTCCAAAGGGTGAGGCACATACCCAAAGGCCCAAGTGCCCAAAGATTTCAAATTCACCTTGGAACCTCTAGCAACCCCTTGTTGGCCGAGCAGAGTGATCGATTATGGCAATAAGGAACCAGAAGTTCTTTCAGATAGACTGGGCCCAGATCGTAAAACTTTCTTTGAAAGTCAGCAATCTGACTCTAAAGGTGATCCACCACCGAATTGGCAGCCAGTGCAGTTCGCGCATTACCGGAGTAATGTGACAGGATCTACTAGAATCTGTCAAAAGCCAGGCTGCAGCATTCTGCACTAGCTGCAGGCGGACTGATTTCAACCCCAGAAAGCCCTAGATAAAGGTAGTTGCAATAATCCAAGTGTGAGGACATGAAGGCATGGACTAATGTTGGCAGGTCAGCAGATGGAACAAGATGCTGAATCCTGGCGATGTTCCTAAGATGGTAAAGGAAGTCTTGATGACTGCCGACACTCTGCGAATGCAGTGTCAACCCGTCATCAAGAACTACCCCAGGTTCCACGCCTGTTCAGAGGCCGGAGAGAAACGCCTCAAGAAAAATTCCAGAGGACACACCAGCACCCGACTTCCATCTGTTGACCCGGTCCACAACCAGTACTCCAATCTTATCAGAGTTCGACTCAGCCAGCTAGAATTCATCCACTCCTGGATTTCTTTTAGACAGCTATTAAAGACCGAGGAGAGCTCCCTCTGGTCAGGCAAAGAAGTAGAGCTGGGTATCATCTGTGTAGCAGTGATACCTCAGCCCATACCTTCTTACAATGTCTCCAATGGTAGTATATACACTGCAAATAACATGGTGACAGTACTGAACCCTGAGGCACCCCACATGACAAAGCCTTTGAATCCGAGGAAAAACCCCGACACAACTCTTGTGATCTCCCAGTGAGGAATGATGTGAACCATCTTAAGACAGTTCCAGATATTCCACAAAACAGCCTCAGGCATTCTATCAACAACATGTGATCTACAGTGTCAAAAGCTGAAGAAAGGTTGAGGAGAACCAAAATGGAACGACTTCTTCCAATCTCTAGCCATCAAGAGATCATTGAGCACCCAAACCAGTGCTGTCTCAGTACTATGTATTTTATGAAAACCGGACTGAGGGGTTCATAGACATCATGGATGGTCAAATGGTCTTCCAGTTGTGCAGCCACTACTTTCTCAATCACCTTCTCAGCAAAGGGAAGGTTAGAGATAGGTCTGTAGTTTTCAAGACAGTCAGGGTCCATAGTAGCTTTCTTCAAGAGGGTGTCACTACCACCTCTTTCAGGGAGTTGGGAAACTCACCAGATTCCAGGAGCACCTGACTATCTGCATAAGGACCGGACCAATGATGTCAATACAACCCACAATTAGGGAGATTGGTCTAGGGTCCAAACTACAGCACGTAGGGTGCATGTGCTGGATGATCCTCATGACATCAATGAACTCCAGCTGACCGAAGGAATGCCAGGAAAACCGAGGCACCGTGATCTCACCCTGGTTCATGGCAACCCCCATAGAGTGTGATGGCAGCAGCTCAGCCCTAATGTCAGCCACCTTATTTACAAAGAACCGAGCAAGCTCATCGCACTCCAATTGCAAAAGATCTTCCGAACTTGCAGACAGGCTGGGTACACAGTCTGTCCACAGTTCTAAACAGCTGAGCTGGTCGATTTTCGAGCAACAGCAGTCTCCCCTGACAGGAACTCTGCCTTCTTATGGTGATTGCAGATTGATAGACCAAATAATGATCCATCAATCTAAGGTGGTCGGCATCGAGGGCGGATTTCACCAGCAACGTTTTAACCTTCGCCCTGTCTCCACATCTCCATCAATGTCCCATCAAACCAAGGGGACTTGGGGCAAAGGGAGAGGGGCAACATGAACTGGAGCAATAAGATCCAGAGCCCCACAACAGCTGTGTTATAGGCGGACACGAGGGTCTCTGGATCACTGCATGCCAACGCAGTGGATGAGAGGTCAGCACTGCCACAATGCCTTGGGAATCTATATCCCGCAAAGGGTGGTACCTAACCAACTCTGTAGGGGCAGGCCTCTAGAAGGGGAGCAAAACTAAACCCCACAGTGTAATGATCTGACCACCGACAGGTTCCACCCTCATATCAGATGCCCCAACCCCTAGAAGGAAGATTAGGTCCAAAGAGTGTCCACATTTATGTGTAGCAGAGGAAATCACCTGTGTAACGCCCAGTTGTCATTAACTGGAGGAAGTGTTGACCAAATTGTGAGAATTCATCATCGACCCAGGCATTGAAGTCACCCAGAACCATCAATCTGGGCTAATCGAACGCATATCGACAATGAAGTCCACCACTTCCTGAAGGAATCGCTTCTCATCACTGGGTGGACAGTAAATGAGGGTGATTCAAATGCCTACACCTGCTACAACTATACACTCAAAGGACTCAACTCTCCCACTAGTACTTCTGTAAGGCTGAGTTCGGTCTTGAAACAGACCGCACTTCCACGATCCAATCTTGGGCAGTGTAACACTGAGTACCCAGCTGGAGTCATAGTCTCCAAAATGGGGCCAGAATTATCATCCAACCAGGTCTCGTAATGCAAGCCAGGTCCACCATACCAACAAGATCAGCAATAATTGCAGTCTTGTTTTTAATAGATGTGGCATTGCACAACACTGCCCAAGTTGACGAACCTCGGCTGCACTGACCATCTGCCCACCTGAATCGGTGGTGCCCTTGGGTATGGGCACCAGACATGGAGAACCACGATCAGGATTCCATTTCACCCCAGGGTGCTTTCTGGTATTAACCACCCTAATACAATGACCCTTGATCATCCTCCCTGTTCACAACCCTACACCTTTCTCCCTCCCACGCACAATACCCAGTGCTCTACAATGCTGGTAGATCTCAAACTGAAGAGGGGAGAGTAAAAGGGTGAAGGGCATGAAGAGAGGAGGATGAGTAGTGCACTACTGTGGGGGCTGAAGACCAACACATGCTATAAACTAAGCTACAAAATACAATTAACAAAGCCTAAAACAAAACTAACAACTAATAAATTGTTATGTTGTACTAGCTACGTAGCTAGTGCAGCATAACAAACCAGCTGACGAGCTAGTACAGCATAACAATGTTTTGAAAGTGATGGAATTTAGTGTATAACAGTGTTCCATCATACACTATAGATTTTAACTGACTTACAATGTGGTGTGAGAAAGTAGAAGCGTGAAGTGCTTATGGAGGGAAGAGCATCTGAGCAGTTCTCATCCTTAGGCAGCAGGGTAGTCATGCAAGGTATGTACAGAGGGGTAACAGGGAATAAAACATCTTTGCAGGCAGATCACTTTAAAGCTGGCAAGAGGTGAGGGTCTTGATGACTGGAGTTCCCCTTCAGTGGGCAGTCAGAGAGGTAGCCATTGCATTGCCCACAGTTTTGTAGCCCCATCTGATGGAGGAGTGTGCATCAACATCCAGCCCAGTCATACCTCATGCTTCAGAGTCTGGAGAACCTCCTGGAGTGTGTACCCATTCTGTCAGCTCTCCTGGGATAAGAGGATGGCCATTATGATGATTTGATTTGAAGAATGACTTCCTTGCTGTGCATGTTATGCTGACTTGGCTGTAATTGTCATTACAAACTGTTTAATGAACAAATGTGGCCATTTTCTCCATAGCTTGTTGTTTGACTCAGTCTGTTTAGGTGGACGGAGGGTAATATGCCCGTGAGACAATTAGGAGCCTGCAAAGGATTGCTGCAGATGGAGCTTCATCTATGGTCATGGCCCTGACTGACACCTGAGCTGGCAGGTAGCTTAGTTAGGGTAGATGCCTACCAGGGACAGGGTTAGGCAGGTAGGTAGGAGTTTTCATGGGGAGAGGCTTATAGCTAGAGGGAGGAGCAAAGGTCTACATAGGCACCGGCAAGAAAGGTTTCATTTTTCTTGCCTCCTCTCCCTCCACACAGAACCCAGCCTCATAAAAGCAGGGAGTGGAAGTGTAGGGGTAGGGTACACAGTCATCTAATAAGTGGTGGTACAGTAGCCTTGCAAAGTCTGTGCAGAGAGGGCAATAGAGAATCATGCATCTTTGCAGATGGATTTCCTGAGGTTGGCAAGAGGTGAAGGCCAAGATGGCTTGAGTTACCCTTCAAGGGGCAGTTGAGGGATAGCCTCTTTGGGCATTGCCGTAGTTTTGCAGCACTCTCTGATGGGGAAGGTGCAAAGGCACCCAGCCCACAGCCACCCCTCAGAAGCTGAAGTACCTTGTGAGGTTTTTGCTCATTCTGTCTGCTCCCTTGGTATAAGGGATGGCCATTATTACAGTGATTTGGTGTGAAGAAATGATATGCTATGGCTACATGCTTTCAGTGCTGAGTTACACAAAGATCCATTTTGAGTTCCTTACCTTTTTCACTTTTCTTAGTTTCGCCTCAGTTTTGTAAGACCCAAGAAATCATCATGTACGCTGATGATGCGGTAATATTAGGGACTGGCCCAGTTTTGCATAATGTTTTAAATGTATTCAGAAGGATTTTTTGTCCTTCCAAAACGGGTTAGTTTAAAAAAAAAGATACTGAATTAAAAAAAAATAATGATGTTTTCAAGACCCAGGAAAGAACGAGAAGCTAGCTTGGCAGTGATTAACCTGAGGGAGAACCAATAGAGATTTTGATCATTTTAAATATTTACGGGTAATCCTAGATAGTACCTTTCTTTTAAGCCCCATGTTAAACATGTAACTGGAGTAATGCATCAGTGACAGGGACTTTTATTCAAACTCCGAATTTGCTGGTGCCTGAGTCCCATAGGCTGTTGGTGCGTAGTCTGCTATTCTCAATAGTTGACTATGGGCTTCCAGTCTGAACTGCAGCTAATGAATGAACTCTGTCCAAGTTAAAGGTCATGTATAATAGCATCTGTCACTTCATTACCAATCTACTAACACTAACCACCATTGTACATTGTACGTTGTACAAGACTTCAGAATGCCTTCTCTGGAGGATAGATGTAATTTAAGAATGGGAGTATTCCTCCAGAAAGGTGTACTTGAGCTTCTTCCACAGTTCTGCGCCTTCCTTATTTCATAGAGCAGTTAACAATCAAGGTACCAAAGCCCAGAGTAGAATAGTTGTTATAACCCTTTGTTTAGAAAATCATTTTGTCCTGTTTTTATATCTCACTCCCCAGAGAAATCACAGATTGTCCAAAGCTGAAAACATTCAAGTTTAGTCTTAAACAAGCATTTGTCAATGCCAGATGTTCGCTTGCAGGTATTTGCAGTGGTGTTTGGCACGTATGGTGCTTTACCCTAATGCCCTGTGTGATTGCTGGTATTTGCAGTACAAATTTTCAACATGACCTTTTTGTTACCCCAACTCATAAAAGCATTTATGACCTCTGCTTATGAACAGTAGCACTGTTATTTTGTTAATCTGTCCTGACCATTGATTTTCCACAGTGACCACACCATTCTGCTCCACATGTGTAAAAACACAGTTCGGGCAGGATGTGAAAATGACAGCTGTAGCATTCATAGGGAGGTGTGAAGGGATGGCAATGTTGAACATCTGGAGTGAAAATACAACAATTTCTCGAACTTACGAGCGTACATGGAAGCTGCGCAATGAACGCTCATGACACAGTCATTTTGTGGACTTTTGTCACCAAATTTTCAACATAGGCATTTTGGGACCTCTGCTCATGAACAGTGTCACTGTGATTTTCATAATCTGTCCCGAGCATTGATTTCTCACTGTGACCACACCATTGTGCGCTGGATGTGCAAAAACACATTTCAGCTAGGATGTGAAAATGACAGCTGTACTGATCATTAGGAGGTGGGGTAAAATGGCAATGTTGAAAATCTGGAGTGAAAATATTGAAAATTCGCAAACTTACGTGCGTGTATAGGAACTGCGTAACGCACACTCAAAAACAGTTATTTTTAGGAATTTTTCACCAAATTTTCAACACAGCCATTTTAAGACCTCTGCTCATGAACAGTGTCACTGCGATTTTCTTAATGTGTCCCATACATTAAGTTAGCACACTGGACTGCCATTGTGCACTACAGTGAAACACGTTTTGGGCAGGATGTGAAAAATGACAGCTGTACTGCTCATGAGGAGGTGGTAAAATGGCAATGTTGAAAATCTGGAGTGAAAATATTGAAAATTCGCAAACTTACAAGCGTCTAGGAACTGCGCAATGCATGCTCAGAAACAGTCATTTTTAGGAATTTTTTCACCAAATTTTCACCATAGCCATTTTAAGACCTCTGCTCATGAACAGTGTCACTGTGATTTTTAATGTGTCCCATACATTGATTTCGCATAACGACTACCGCATAGAAACATAGAAACATAGAAACATAGACTTTGATGGCAGAAAAGGACCACTTGGCCCACCCAGTCTGCCCATTTCCCTACCTACTGGATAAGCTGCAGATTCTAGTTAACCAACAGCCTGCTTCCTGCAACCCCGCACTATAATTCCTTTGTGTCTGTCCCATGCATGTTTGAATTCCCACTGTTTTAGACCCAACGACCTCCTCAAGAAGGCTGTTCCATGTGTCCACCACTCTCTCCGTGAAAAAGAATTTCCTCACATTACCCCTGAGCCGCCCCTTCTATCTTTAAACTGTGCCCCTTGTTCTTACACATCTCTTTTCTGAAAGATGCTACCCTCCTGGACTTTGTTGATTCCCTTGAGGTACTTGAACATTTCTATCATGTCCCCCGTCCCTCCTTTCATCAAGGGTATACATATCAAGCTCTCTCAGTCTCTCTTCATATGGCTTCTGATGACCCCGCACCATTTTGGTGCCCTCCTCTGACTGCTTCCATCCTGTCTATGTCCTTGCATAGATGAGGTCTCCAAAACTGCACACAGTACTCCAGATGGGGTCTCACCAACTGTCTGTATAGAGGATAATCACTTCCTTTTTCTACTTGTGATGCCCTTCCTATGCATCCCAGTATCCCCTGGCTCTCCTTACTGACATTTCACATTGCTTACCCACCTTTAGGTCATCTGATATGACTACTCCCAGGTCCCTTTCCATTTTGTTGTTGTTAGTACCTCCCTGCTATTGTGTACTCTTCTCCTGGTTTTGTTTCCCAGGTGCATTACTTTGCACTTCTTTGCATTGAATCTAAGTTGCCATATGTCTGACCATTCCTCCAACCTTGCCAAGTCCCTTCTCATCTTTTCTACCCCTCTTGTGTATCAACTCTGTTACAGATCTTTGTGTCATCTGCAAAGAGGCATACCTTTCCTCCAGACCCTCTGCAATGTCACTTATAAAGATGTTAAAGAGGATTGGACCCAGTACTGAGCTCTGAGGTACTCCACTAGTAAACCCCTTTCTTCGAATGTGTTCCATTCACTATTACCTTCTTGACCTGTTGTGCAGCCAGTTGCTACCAGGCTACCACCCTGGGACCCACTCCCAGGCTGGCTAACTGATTATTAATCTTTTGTGGGACTGTGTCAAATGCCTTGCTAAAGTCTAGGTAGGCCATATCCACAGCCCTCCCTGGTCTATTACTTTGGTCACCCAGTCAAAGAAATCAATTAGATTAGTCTGACATGACCTTCCTGCTGTAAATCCATGTTGCTTTGGGTCCTGGCCCCTCTGGCCTCTAGGTGCTCAACAATTCTTTCTTTCAGAAGTGATTCCATCATTTTCCCTACCACTGAGGTCAAACTTACAGGTCTGTAGTTTACTGCTTCTGCCTTGCTCCCACTTTTGTAAAGGGAATCACATCTGCCCTCCTCCAGTCCTCAGGTACCACCCCATCCTGCCATGATTTGTTAAAAGTGTGGTCAGTGGTGTCACTAGGTCCCCCTCTGTTCTTTTAGGATTCTGGGGTGATCCCCAGGCCCCATTGCTTTGTCCACCTTGAGTTTTAGGAGTTCTTTCAGGACTCTTTCTTCTGTGAATGGACTGGTATCAACCCCCTACCCAGAGTGCTTCTATTGTCTGGTTTAGGTAACTGCTCTCATCTTCTTTTGTGAATACTAAGCAAAGTATTCATTCAGTATCTCTGCCTTTTCACTGTCTCCCTCTGCCCACCTCCCTCTCCTTTATTAATCTTCACTATCCTCCCTTAACCTTTCTATGCCCTAATGTACCTATAAAAGGTTTTATCCCCTTTTGACCGAGTTGGCTATTTTTTCCCGGTTTGTGCCTTTGCTATTCTGACTGCTTTTCCTACTTCTTTCACTTTAATTGATACAGTTCTCTGTCGTGCTCCCTCTGTGATTCCTTATACTTTTGAATGCAGCCTTTTCTCCTTAACCTTCCCTGCCACCTCTTTTGAGAACCATAGTGGTTTTTACTCCGCTTTGTTTTCTTTTATTTGTTTTACACAAAGACTTGTTGCCTTTATGATGGCAGTTTAGATTTTTCTCCATTGTTCTTCCACCCTCCTATTTGGCCATTTGCTAGTGCATTCTTCAGGTGTTTACCCATTTTGCCAAAGTCAGCCCCTTCCAAAGTCCAGTATCCTTGTTTCTGTATGGCTTATCTCCATGGTTGTGCTCATTGTGAAGCACACTGTGCAGTGGTCACTTGTTCCCAGATGTCTACTGACTTCTAAATTTGTGATCCTCTCTCCATTTGAGAGTACCAGGTCTAGTATTGCTCCCTCCCGAGTGGGTTCCAGCACTAGCTGTCTATGTTCTCTGCAGGGCATCGAAATGACCCTGCTCTTGGATGTGGCTGCAGTACATGTCCTCCAGTTAACATCTGGCATATTCAGGTCCTCCATCAACAGTATCTCCTTTTTCAGCCATTTTGAGAATGTCCTCTATCATTTTCTTGTCCATTTCTTCCCCTTGAGACGGGGTCTGTATACAACCCCGAGCGGATTGTGATGCTATTCCCCATCTCCAAGGTAACCCAGAGTGCCTCTTGTCCTCCCCTTTCTTTTTAGTTCTGTAGCTTTGATCTCTTCCTTATGTATAGAGCTACTCCACCTCCTCTTTGCCTTCCCTGTCCCTTCTGTAGATTGTGTACCCTGGTATGCTGACATCCCATTCATGGTTCTCGTCGTACTTATGTTTCTGTGACTGCCACAATATCCAATTGTTCATCTTCAATCAAAGCTACTAGCTCAGAAAGCTTGTTTCCAGACTATGGGCATTAGTAGTCATTGCCCTCCATTTAATGTTGGCTTGATCCTTTTTCCCCATCCCTGCTCTTATTGTTTTTATCTATTTTACCATTTACCCCGTCCCTGCCCTGTGTTGAGCTCTGTACCTCAGTGTTTACCCAACTACCCGCCTGTTTTGTGGGGAGGCTTGACTTTTCCTGCCCTTTATCAGTACTCTCCTCTCTATCTAGTTTAGGTGCTTGCCAAGGAAGCATTTAAACTGTCACTCTAGGAGCTTGGTCCCTTTTTAGGACAAATGCAGACCGTCATACCAGTATAGACCTTATCTCTCCAGGTGGACCCCCAGTCCCCAATGAGCCAAAGCCCTGTGTCTGCACCAGTTTTGCAACCATTCATTAAACTGCATGGTGTGCAATGCCATTGTGCGCTACATGGGCGGAAACACGCTTTTAGGAGATGTGAAAATGACAGCTGTACTACTCAGAAGAAGGTGTGGTAAAATGGCAATGTTGAAAATCTGGAGTGAAAATATTAAAAATTCGCAAACTTACGGAGCCTGTGTAGGAACTGCACAACGATAGTTAGAAATGGATTTTGGATTTCCACATTAAAATAATTTTTTTGAGAGTTCGCTTTATGAATGCTGGCACTGTCGCTTCATTAATCAGGCCCCAAAGGTGATTTCACGCAGTGACTGGAAATCACCCTTCGGGCCTGAATAACGCCATGACAGTGACAGAATTCATGAGAAGGGGTCCCAAAACCCCATGTTGAAAATTTGTGCAAAAATTCCAAAAATGCCTGAGATATGCAACAAAGTTGAAAACCCCCATCTAGCCCATTATACAGCTTATCGGCATTTCCTCAGTTCAAGGGTCGGCTTTGAAGAGTGCAGACTGGTTCCCAGTCCAGCGGCGATCATCGCGCTTGAGTCTGGAGGTAAGTATGGGGTGGGGGTGGGGAGGCAGGGTGCGCAGGGTGGGTGCGGGTTGGGGAGCGGGGAGACAGCGCTGGAATGTTTTCTTTTTTACAGGTTTTTTTTTTACCTGACGGACGATGCGGGACGCTTGCCACGCTGGGGTGAGCTCCCAGCGCGGCAGCAGGGAAAGTTGTTGGGGAGGTGGAGCCAATGGAGGATTGGGCACCCCGCCGCAGACAATGCAGGACGCTTGCCATGCTGGGGTGGGTCCTCAGCGTAGCACCAAAGATTTGAGGGGGATGCTGTTACACACAGCGGTGGTTTTCTTTTGAAGAGACACACCAGCTGTCATACACAGCACCGTATCGATTGGTGAAGGATCGCCATGCCTGCTCAATGGAGCAGTGGATTGCACAGGACAGGCACACCTCCAAAGTGTCCCATTCTCCCAAGACGCTCCTTGCACATGCGCCGCAAACGAACATAAAATGGTTGTTTACAGAAGTGGCTGTTCTTGCCCCAAATGGTTATTGAACATGTTTTATTCTTAATGTTTATCTTAAGTCTGTCATATATTGTTTAATCTTGTTGCTGCTTTTCTTACTGATTGTTTATCCTATTTATCTCAGTCTGTTCTAATTATACTTGTTTCTTGTGAAAATAGGCAGTTATGCTCATCAGCTTACAAGTAAAAACATGAAATGAAATGAAAATGTCATGCTGACTTGCCTGTAACTGTCATTACAAATTGTTTCCTAACACATGGCTCTGGCCAATTTCTCTGAAGCACATTGTTTGTCTCAGTCTGTTCAGGTGGAGGGAGGAGTAATGTTACCTGTAAGACAATATTTTTGGAAAAAACACAACTCAAGTTCACAGCTTTAGAATTTGAATCAAAACTACCTCCAAGTGTAACCCCTTTGCAGATGGGGTTCTTGAAAGCTCCCTCGAGCCTGTTTAAGTGCTCCCTACCAGGCTAGTGTCCTGTTTTTAGCTGTTAAATGAGTAACAAGGAGCGCTTGAAACCTCCATTTCTGTTTTTAAGGACTGCCTGTTGCAGTCGTAATTAATCGGAATGGGGCTGTGGGTTTATGCCCGAGTCCCACCCGGGCCTCTGAAAGGTAGCTCACTTCTGGGGTCGCTAGTGGCCCAGAGGGAGTTTTGCTGGGGGATATGATTGTCTGTTGAAAATAACGTAAAATAATAATGATAATGTAGTTGTTCTAACCTGCCTTCCTTTGCAGTGAGGACTGTTTCTGTTGTCTCCTCCATGTTGGTCCGGAACTGTCGAATTGGCCCAATCAGTACTTCGGGACTCTGGAGAGCTGCATGACCAATAGGGAGCTGCTCGTAGGATGGAGAAGTCATTATGGGATATAGCACCTTTTTTGCACTCCTTGGTGCAGAGGATCGCCTGACTGACAGGCGTACAGCCAATACACGGGTAGCCCTCTAAATGTTAAGGAGAGCCCCCAGGCAGAGAAGGGCAGATGCAGTGCCTGAGGTGAAGAAAGGAGCTGTGTGCTTCACGCTGAAGAGTGGTCGCTGAAGCGCGGTGACAGCCTGGAGGGGCCGCTTTGCCATTTGAGCGAGTCTGAATAATCCTACTGCGTGTGGTCAGAAAGGCTGGTGCTAGCCTCAGCTACCCACCAGGCTTGACCTGTTTGGAGGATTTGAGGATCTGCTGAATCATGCTCAGTCCTTGAAAAGCTGAAACTGCTGTCGCAGCGCCTTAACCAGCTGAGAGTCGTGGTTAAGCCTTGAGGCCGCGCCGGTGTGGTACCCTCTGATTCTACCATATAAATGTGTGAGGAGGCTGGTGAAACTCAGGCTTAGCCCTGCCCCTTGTGCAGAAACTGTGCTTGCTGGAGTCGTGAGTACTAAACCAGGGTAGCTCCTCGCTAGGTTATAACAGTGGTCTCAAGCATTTTATTCTATTGTTGGCTGCCTAGCAAAACTTCCTTCCCATCCTGACTTTTATCAGCATTACAAAGGTAGGAGGCAGTATAGCGCAGTGGTCTCAAGGCTCTGAGCTGCAAATTTGGTGACATCCAGCAGACCAGACCTGGGTTTGAATCCCACAGCTTCCACTTGCATTCTGTATGACCCTGAGCAAGTCACTTAACCTCCTTGTGCTCCCAGGTCGCTCCTGTAAAAAGCTTTCAGCTTAGTGTGCTATACCTGGTTAAACAACAACAAATAAATAAATAAATCTACTTCTGTGTCAGGCCCCAACCAGCTGCCACAGGGACTAGCCATTAGGGCTTGGGTACCCAGGGACAGTAAATACTAGGTTCAGGCCTGTGCACAGAGCCCTAGGTAGATAGGTATAGTGACAAAGCAATCAACTTGATTTCCCTTCCTGGTTACTTCCCTTGAATAAATCAGATTGTTTGTTCTGCAGCTACACCCTGGCTAGTTTGTGCATTTATGGTGAACTACTGCATAGTACCTGTGATATAACCACACCTTACTTTACAGGGGGTCCCCGGAGGGTGCTGAGAGATACCAGCTGGAAGGCAAGTGTACTGGGGAAAAGTATTGCTGGTACTTTGTGTGAGCCATTAGCGGATGAAAGGGGGGTTGCAGTAACCCAGAGGGCTGTGACCGAGGCAATCCCAACAGCATTAACCCCAACCTCTGGGTGGAGGCACCCACCAACGGACCTGGGCCCCCTTACCCTGTCTCTGGCGATGCAGGCAGGGGTAGTAGCCCTAAGGGTAGCTCTGGGGGTTACAAATTGGAGGCACCACTGGGATTAGTGTCCCCTAGTGGCCAAGTGGGAAGCACACAAGAAATGGAAAAAGTTGAAGGGGATATGTTGGGAAAAATTAAGCTGGGACCTATTAAGACCATGGTACACAGACTGATGGGGTGGTGAAGCTGAAGAGCTAGACTCCGAAGATTGTGTTACTCTTAGATGTGCCTTTGGAACCCCAACTGCTGACATCATTTCTGCAGCAGAGTAAAATGTTTGGACAAAGTGGAGGTAAAAGGGCATATGGCTGATTTGCTTGACCAGACATTGCAGGTGTTACTTCTGTGCAGTGTGGCCATCGACCCTGAGAAGGTACCTCCTGTGATTTATCCAGAGGGTGCTTCACAGGGATGGAGACTAATTTATATTCAAAGTGGGTCAGTCACTCTTGGGGTCTCCTCAAATTAATAGTTTTAAAGACAAACTGCTTAAATTGTTGGCCGTGGAGGGAGAACTACCCAGGAACTGCTACAAGCCTTAGATTTATCCAGTGATGCTACCCTCAGGGCTCCCCTGGCACCTCCCTTGCCCTCCCAAGAGTTCTGTGCTGGCCTCCCTGCCCCTAGTGGTCCCACCCATACAGCTCGATTCTTACCGTAAGTTAAAACTTTTCTCTGGTACGTGCCAGTGCCTCCAGGGAGGATGACCTGGAGGCTTGATGGACTATGCCACCCCTTTAGTCCAGGAATGGCAATGCTTTGAGGGGAGAAAAGGAAGAGGCTGATGGAGAGCTTGGGGTCCTGCTTAGAAGCCATTAGGTTCTTCCGGGCCACCAGTCCAGAAGCCACCGCTGCAGAGTATCTCTGCTTTAGAAGGGTTTTTGGGAGTACAGAGACTGGTGAAGACTTATTATGGAAATTCAGGTCTGCTAAGCAGTGGAGAAATGAGAAACTGTCTGCTTTTGTCACTAGAGTGAGCGGCCTTGCAGAAGGCCTATAGAAAAGGGGAATCACTGCCGCAGCCCCTTAATCAGGTCCGGTTAGAACATGTTTTAAAAATCTGCCAGATTTTCTAGTGTAATACTGCTGAAACTTAAGTTACATGATCGGCGGCCACCCCCTGAATATTGCCAATTAATGAGGGAAATTAGGAGGTGGAGACTGATGACGAGGGGTGGGAGCCATGTGTGGGGCAGTAAACCCTAGTGGAACCCCTGAGCCTAACACCCTGGAAGAGGTCAGCCTGTCCAGAGCGCCTGAGGGATCCCCAGATTTTCTGGTGTTGTGGGAATGAGAGTAGTCTCCTCTGACCCCCATGTAGAGAGTGATTTGAGGGCCGAGGTCAGGAATTTATGGGAACTGGTGAGGATTGAAGCAATCTGCTATGTACCCTGTTAGGTCTGGGGCCCTGAAATAAGCCAAATCAGACCCCAGCCCAAGGGAGTCCCTCACCCCTCCCAGGGCCCCCACAAATACAGGGCCCACCGCCAAACAGTGATCCCCGGACCCCAAATTCTGTTACCATTATGGAGAAGATGGACATTTCCAACCTGAGTGTCAGAGGCCAGAGAATTTAAGGAAGGTTAATAGCAGACTGATCAATTTGCATCACCGACCCAGTCTCACCCTCAAGAAAGTTTTGTGACTCGGGCCCAGGCTCAGTTGACCTTCAATGCTGTGGCACCAGATTGGTCTGATGTGGTCGGCCTTCAGTGGAGACCTCGTGCAAGTGAATGGGATTCCCGCCGGGCTGTATTAGACAGTGGATCTCAGGTAACCATCATGTTTCAGGACTTGTATCAGACACATTTACCTGAGGTGCCCCTGCAACCTTTAAATGGTCTACATGTGTGGGGGTTGAGCGACAAGGCATATCCGTATTTGGGGTATATTCGAGTTTGGTTATCATTCAGACATCTGTAGCTGGAATGGATGAGCAAGTGGAAACTTTAGTTTTAGTTTGCCCACCCACTGGACTGTACAATGGGGTGCCCCTATTGATTGGGACGAATGCTAATATGTTTGGACGATTGGCACAGTTGTGCTCAGAAAAGCAGGCATGTCAAAGCTGGGTGAGTTCTAAAAAGTCCCGCTGTGCCCCAAAACGCAGTTGCCACCCAGAGGAGGGTTGGTCAGGAGGAACCAGAGGGCCCAGTGGGAGTGGTGTGAAAAGGATCCAGCTCCAGTGATACTTGCCCCAAATGCCCAGTGTGTCTTGCATGGAGAAGTACGATTAAGGACGGATGTCAAAAATAAGTTGTTAATGTTGGATGTGCCTGGAGAGGGAAGATTGCCAGATGGACTGTTGATAAAGCCCAGTATCTTGCCGGCTAGAGCTCATGCTTATGTCAAGAGAGTGATGGTTCAAGTGCCTAATATGTCCGACAAAGAGATTCAAATTAGAAGAGGGTGTACCCTGGCAAGTGTCCATTTGCAGATACCGTGGTACCTGCCCAGTAGCAAGGGTCCCGAGGCAGACTATTGGGTTACTCCTGATTTGTTTGATTTCGGACTCTCCATTGCCAGCTGAATGGAAAAGAGGATCAGTGAGAGGCTTGCCCAATGGGACCAGGTGTTCTCCTGAAAGAATGGGATGTGGGATGTGCAAGGGCTGAGCATTACATTCGGCTGCATGACGAAAGGCCTTTCCGAGAGAGATCCCGGCGCCTGGCCCCGCTGACATTGATGATGTACTGGCGCACCTGCAAGAGATGTTGGTGGCTGGTGTGATACAAGAGTCCAGGAGCCCTTATGCTTCCCCATTGTGGTAGTAAGGAAGAAGAATGGGATGGTGCGGATGTGTAGACTATCGCACTTTGAATCAGTGGACCATCCCTGACCAGTACACCGTGCCCTGAATACAGGATGCCTTGGACTGTTTAAATGGCAGCAAGTGGTTTTCTGTGTTGGATCTCCGCAGTGGGTACTATCAGATCCCGATGGCCCCAGGGACTAAGAGAAGACTGCATTCATCTGCCCCCTAGGTTTCTATGAGTTCATTCGGATGCCTCAAGGATTTTCAGGTGCCCCAGCCACCTTCTCAGCCTGATGGAGAGAGCCATGGGGGATAAGGAATTTGCTCGAGTGTCTGGTCTATTTAGATGACGCCATAGTGTCTGGACGCTTGTTGGAAGAACATGAACAGTGACTATTCAAGGTCCTGGATCGGCTGGAGTTCGCCTCAGTTGTCTAGAGATAAGTGTCAATTTTTCCAGACTTCTGTAAAATATGTGGGCCACATAGTGTCTACTGAGGGCATAGAGACTGACCCTAGCAAAGTGGAGGTGTTGGCTACTTGGCCCCAACCCAGGAACTTGAAGGAGTTGCAATGATTTCTGGGTTTTGTGTATATTATAGGTGATTTGTCAAGGACTAGTCTCGAGTGATTCGTCCCTCCTCAACCTCACTCAGGGTACCTCCTCCGCACAAAAGTATAAAAAGTTGTACGATCCGACATCGAGAAGAGGTATTTTCAGCCAAATGAACTGTTTGGGGACCGTTGGACTGTTGAGTGTGAGGACGCCCATGACATCATATATCAACTCACCCATGCCCCCGTGTTGGTTTATGCTGACCCGGCCAAGCCCTACGCTCTTCATACCGATGCTAGTCTTCAAGGGTTGGGGGCGTGTTGTATCAGGAGCACTCAAATGGCCTAAGGCCTGTAGCTTTTGCCAGTAGAAGTCTGGCCCCGCCAGAGAAGAATTATCCTGCATAAGCTAGAGTTTCTGGCTCTGAAGTGGGCCATCATTGATCAGTTCCATGGCTATTTGTATGGTGCCAAGATATTAGTAAAGACGGATAACAATCCTTTGACCTATGTGCAAACCTCAGCCAAGTTGGACGCTACTGGCCACAGGTGGCTCTCTGCCTTGGCCACCTACTATTATGCTGTTGAATACAGGGCCAGTTTAAACCATATAGATGCGGATGCCCTTTCTCGGAGGCTCATGTCCCAAGCTGACTGGATCAGGTTGTCTGGGCCCAACATAAGAACTCTGTGCCAGAAGTTTGACAAGGAAGATCAGGTGTCCCTGATGCTGTGAACTGTATGGTGGATTGCTTGAGGCCATCTGAGAGCTGTATACCTGCTGTCTACTGTCATTTTTCTGCTCTGGACACTAATTCACTGCCTCGTACAATACTAGTCTTCAACGGCTCAATCCCAAGATCCTCTGATAAAACTGGTGGCGGAAGCCCTGCAGACCAGGCGAGATGTGTCCAAATTGTGCTCCACTGACTTAAGAGCCACTTTGTTATATAAAGAAGAGCCCAAACTAAGCTGATTAACCAACTACTATACTGAGAGACTGTGCATAAAGGGACCAGATCGTCAAACAACAGCTGGTGCTGCCGCCGAGTTAAAGAAACTGGTTTTAAGGTCATTGCATAATCAGATGGGACATCTGGTATTGACCGAACTCTCGACTTGGTACGAGCCAGGTTTTACTGGCCAAAATGAGTGCTGATGTGAGCGATGTGTCAAGACCTGCAGTCACTGTTTGCAGAGAAAAGCCTTGCCCCAGAGGGCTTCTCCTATGGTTAACATTACTACTAGCTTCCTATGGAACTAGTCTGCATTGATTTCTAAGCCTGGAACCCGATCTGAGAAATATCAGTAATATATTGGTGGTTACCGATCATTTCACCTGGTAGCGACAGGCGTTCCTACTAAGGATCAGAAAGCAACCACGGTGGCCAAGATACTTGTGAAAAACTTTTTGTCCACTACGGGCCCCCCAGCTAATCCATTCCGACCAGGGAGGGATTGAGCTGCTTGATTAAAGAGATGTTGTCTTTGTGGGTGCGAAAGTCAAGGACCACCCCTACCATCCTCAGGAGATCCCCAACCTGAAAGGTTTAATCGCACCTGCTTGACATGTTGGGCACATTGCAACCCAAAGACAAACTGAGATGGAGCCGCAGATCAGTACCCTGGTTCACACCTATAACTGCACCAAGAGTGATGCTACAGGATTTTCTCCGCACTCGACTGATGTTTAGGAGAGAGGCTAGGTTGCCTGTGGATGTGTGTTTTGGAGTTTCCTGATGGGGTACAAGCAGAAAATCATCTACAATACGTACAGAAACTGAAGGCCCAGTTAAACCACGCTTATCAGTTGGCCCAGACCATGGCGTGCTAAAAGAAACTTGGCCAATAAGGAGAGGTATGACAAGAAAGTGAAGACATTGGAGTTAAGAGAAGGGGACAGAGTGTTGCTGCAGAACCTGGGGCTGCATGGAAAACACAAGATTGCTGACCGATGGCATCACCTCCTCACATTGTTGTGGGACAACTGGCTGATTTACCTGTGTATAAAGTGCGACCTGAAAACGATTCCAAAATGTGAAGACTATCCATCAAATCACCTGCTGCCAATCGGACAGATCCTGATTGAAGCTGAACCTTCAACTGCCACCCCTCCTGGCTGGTGACTAGATCTGCTGCCAAGCAAAGAACTAAACCCGTGAATCCTTCAGTAAGCCAACCCAGAGAGCCTTGTCCAAGCCCGGGAAGGTGATGATCAACAATCGGTGTCAGAAGACAATGAAGATGATATTGAATACAATCCCTCTTATGAACTGAGCCAGTTGTTTCGAGGCAATCCTTGTAAATTCTGGAAGCGAGATTGACCCGCCTGGACTGTTCGAGCCCATATTTTAACTACAGAGCCGATACTCTCCAGAAGATGAGCTGGTGGCAAAACAGTCCCAGGGTGGGGTCCTTGAGCCTGGCTGAACTGTCTGGCCTGGCTGCACTATCTGACTTTTCAGACGAAGAGAGGAGGTGGGGGACAAGTCAGTGATATGCCTGAACCGGAGGAATATTTTGAATGCACCGATGATGGTTCCCTCACTAGCAAATACACAGCCCTTAGCTGAGCCTGGTGAAGTGGGTCCTAGGGTAGAGGGTCAGGCCATCAATAATGCTATGGGTACTAAGCTCTATTCCCTGTGGAGGTTCCTGTCCCTACTGTCAGTGGGGCTGAGTTGGAGTCAGGACCTGTGTCCAGGATCTCCGAGACACCTAGGTGCTCCAGCTGAGAAGTACGGCCTGTAGTAAAATTGAGCTACTAGTCTTTAGGTCAGCCTGTGGACCTGCCCTCAAACGTGGTCCATAAAGGGGTGTATGTACCCGAGCTCTTGCCTAAGTTAGCCCTGGGGGATGACTCTAGTCTGTTACTATTGCTCAGGTGGAGCCCCAGCTTCAGGTAACTCGCCAGTAGCTAAATGGGAGGGGTTCCCCAAAGCCGGGCTATGAGCAGGAAATATTGACCTGATTGGGAGAAAGAGGAACAAAGGTTTGTGTGTGTACATCAGTGTATAACCCCTAGTACGCTGCAAATATTCATGTATGAAATGCAAAGTGTGATGTACTGTCACTTAGGCTGTGTGCCTTCAGGTGAACTATGGTAATTACTTACGAGACGCCAAGTTTTTCTAGGCCAGGAGGGTAACCCCTTGCAGATGGGGGTTCTTGAAAGCCCCTCGAGCCTGTTTAAGTGCTCCTACCAGGCTAGTGTCCTGTTTTTTAGCTGTTAAATGAGTAAAAGGAGCATTTTGAAACCTCCGTTTCTGTTTCTTTTAAGGACTGCCTGTTGCAGTCATAATTAATCAGAATGGGGGCTGTGGGTTGTATGCCCGAGTCCCGCCCAGACTTCTGAAAGGTAGCTCGCTCTGGGGTCGCTAGTGGCCCAGAGGGAGTTTTGCTGGGGGATATGATTGTCTGTTGAAAATAACGAAAATAATAATGATGATGTAGCTGTTCTAACCTGCCTTTGCAGTGAGGACTGTTTCGGTTGTCTCTCCATGTTGGTCCGGAACTGCCGAATTGGCCCAATCAGTACTTGAGGACTCTGAAGAGCTGCATGACCAATAGGGAGCTGCTCGTAGGATGGAGAAGGCATTATGGATATTGCACCTTTTTCGCACTTCTGGCGGCAGAGGATCGCCTGACTGGCAGGCGTATAGCCAATGGACACGGGTAGTGCCCGAATGTTAAGGAGAGCCCTAGGCAGAGAAGGGGCAGATGCATAGTGCCTGAGGTGAAGAAAGGAGCTGTGTGCTTCTGCGCTGGCAGAGTGGTCATGCGGAGCGCGTGGACGGCATGAGGGGCCGCTTTTGCCGCTTGGAGCGAGTCTGAATAATCCCACGTGTGGTCAGAGGAGGCTGGTGCCAGCCCAGCTACCCACCAGGCTTGACCTGTTTGGAGGATTTGAGGATCTGCTGAATCACGCCAGTCCTTGGAAAGCTGAAACTGCTGTTGCGGCACCTTAGCCAGCTGAGAGTTCGTGTTAAGCCTTGGAAGCTGCGGCCTGGTGTGTACCCTCTGGATTCTACCATATAAATGTGTGAGGAGGCTGGTGAAACTCAGGCTTAGCCCTGCCTTGTGCAGAAACTGTGCTTGCTGGAGTCGTGAGTACTAAACCAGGGTAGCTCCTGCTAAGTTATAACAGTGGTCTCGAGCATTTTATTCTATTGTTGGCTGCCTAGCAAAACTTCCTTCCCATCCTGACTTTTTATCAGCATTACAAAGGTACTTCTGTGTCAGGCCCCAACCAGCTGCCACAGTGGACTAGCCATTAGGCTTGGGTACCCAGGGACAGTAAATACTAGGTTCAGGCCTGTGCACAGAGCCCTAGGTAGATAGGTATAGTGACAAAGCAATCAACTTGATTTCCTTCCTGGTTACTTCCCCTGAATAAATCAGATTGTTTGTTCTGCAGCTACACCCTGGCTAGTTTGTGCATTTATGGTGAACTACTGCATAGTACCTGTGATATAACCACACCTTACTTTACAGGGGGTCCCGGAGGGTGCTGAGAGATACCAGCCGGAAGGCAAGTGTACTGGGAAAAGTATTGCTGGTACTTTGTGTGAGCCATTAGCGGGATGAAAGGGGGTTGCAGTAACCCAGAGGGCTGTGACCGAGGCAATCCCAACAGCATTAACCCCAACCTCTGGGTGGAGGCACCCACCAACGGACCTGGGCCCCTTACCCTGTCTCTGGAATGCAGGCAGGGTAGTAGCCCTATGGGTAGCTCTCCTGGGGGTTACACAAGGATCCATTGTACAATCACCACTCCATTCGTTGTACCTCTACATCAGATGCATGATCAAACATAGCAAGTGTGATGCAAAGATTCATGATGAAAAATACAGTGATGTGCCCAACAGTGTCTGAGTAATGGTACTGCTGACAGTCTTCCAAGACTGGCAAATGCATTCCCAAAACAAAGCTGCCACTTGCAAAGCTGTTGCAAGCAGCTTTAAAGGTGCATGTTCAGGGAGCAACATCATGGGGTACTACTTGGCAAACATAATAAAAACATAACAACAGTAAAATAGAAAAACACATCAAGGTAAAAAATTATTGTAACTTTTTATAATACCAGTTAAGTATTCCATGAGTTTAGGTTCATTTGCAGATACCCCTTCCCCTGTGAGCATGTGGCACCTCGGCTGCATTTAATCCCATTACAGTCAGTGGGGGTAACAGAACATAATCTTACACCTGGTGGTACCTTATTGCTCAAACGTAATCAACTATTATGTATTTTAACTTTTCTTCCTCTTTGCTAATTAAAGATTTAGTTCCTGGTAATGCTAGGTGTGAGGTGAGGAACAGTGCTTTAACTGGAGGCTGACTAATCAAGTTATATTCCACTTAATACCTCACCAGCATTGTGACCTCACTGACTGTGATATCCCATCTAACCAAGATGAGCCAATCACAAGTTGCCAGTTAGTCACTTGTAATGACACAGTGAGTTAGGTCAACGCACTTCACAGCACTCCTAATACTGTCAAGTAGAACGCTTTCTAGTGAGCAAATGGAAAAATAACAAAGGAAAATAATAAGAAACAGCTGACTACTTTTAAAACTTAAACATACATTTGGATTCAGTTTTGTGATGGCAGTCTCTATTCCACTGCTGTCGTGGTGGTCACCTTGGTTGCCCCTCAGTGGTTACTTTCCAACAACTAACTTTTTATACCTCCCAAATGGCATCTTTGTCCTTTGTAGTCCTGTATAGCACAATTCTCTATCCCTACTCCACTTGATGGACAGTATTCCTCCTCCCTCCCAACTGCCTAAGGCTGTTGTCTTGTCTGAACCATATAGTTTTACATACTCCAACACCATAGTAGTTTGAGTGTCTCTTCCTAACCTAACCCCACTCCTAAAATCAAATTTATACTTAGTACTGAGATTTGTAAATAAGTTCCACTTCTTTAGCCAGTATGACTGCCCTATTACTACTGACAGTTGTGGCATATGGTGTCATATTTTAGTATTTTAAATTTATAAGGTGATGTTGAACTGAATCTTGCCCCCAGCCCCTCTTGTAGCTTTGACTCTCACTGGGCTGTATCTAGGGTTAAAAATTGCCCATCTTAATGTCTGAAGTCTACTAGGTAAGCATCCTGAGTAGAGGCTTGGGTGTCCCAGTGCAAATCTGATATCCTAGGTATCTGAGAATCCTGGCTCATGCATTCTATGCCAGACTTTGCTTGCTCTCTAACAAATTACAGACTATTAATGTGTGATTGCCTCTCCTGTAAAAGTGGAAGTGGTATTGTAATCTATTATACAGAATAGTTGTATTTATTTATTTTTATTTTAGTCTTTGGTACGAGTAAGGCCCACTGGGCACAAATGCCTAGTTTTCAGGGGCGACCTGGGAGCACTGGGTGGTTAAGTGACTTGCTCAGAGTCACGTAGTATGCAAGTGGAGGTTGTGAGGATCTAACTCAGGTCTGGTCTGCTGGATGTATCACGCTTGTTCACACCTCATTCCTCTAACCTCTAGGCTATACTGCCAGCCAGTATCTCTCATCATTATCTAGTCCTTAATTGTTCCAATGAGAGGCATTACATTCTGTTTTACTGTTGAGTACAAAGAAGCTCAACATTTTATATACCTATAATGTATAGTAGAATGTAGTTATAGGTAGAAATCTACCTTTCTTTAACAACATTTTACCATCAATGCAATAACACGATGTTGTTAACCCATTGATGGTACATCACATCAATGGGTTAACAACCGGAACAATCTGGGCATGTGTGCAACTGGATCAGACGGCTTTGAAATTGCTATGGCGGTGACAGCAGAGTGGTGGTGACAATCAAAAACTGCAGTAAGGAACTGCTTTCTTTTTAAAAACATAAATGGTACCACACCTATAAATATAATGTATGGTACATCTGTGGTTAACCAGCTTTTTAACTCATTTCGCTGTTGTTATGGTAACGTAAACCTCCGAGCTTCACTCGAGGTTTACATGGTCACCCTGCAACCTCTCAATGGTTAACAAACCAGTTAACCATCGATGACCATACATTATCCTCTATATAACCCTCCCAGAAGTGAAAGGGCTGGCCTAACTGAACTTGTTAAACATACTGCCTACTCAGTTGGTGATACTGAAGAGATCTTACTAGGTGACCTCAGTCTTGTCTATTGTAGTACATCACCCAAATCTGTAAATGTCTTCTCTAATCATTACCTCTTTCTTGCACATACCATTATCAGTGTTCCCTGGATCACATCCTATCTCCTCCTCGGCACCAGGTTAACCTGCTCTTCTCCCCATTGAACTCTACACTAACCCCACTTCTCCACCCTCCTTTTCCAGCCACCCTTGTCTGAACCTCTCTACTCTACCCTCCCACCCCTTCCAATATCCCTCTTCCCATCCCCACCTATCACCTTCCCCTCCACTCTTCTCTCCCCTTCCTGCTTTGCCTATGCTGTCCTCCCCACTGCTCCCCATCTCTCTCACCTTACCGACAAAGCCTTTCAGGCTACTCCACTCGAACATGCAAGTCTTCCCATGTCACTATTGCTGTCCCCTGCACTTACCCTGGTCTGGACATAAGTTCCAATTCTACTCCTGTATTGCTACACTGCACTTTCTATTTGGCTCAGATCCACAAACCAGTTATTTCTGCACTAGGAAACCAGGTTTAAATGACTAACGCTGTAACTTATGTATTAGTACTGACGAATTGTAACCTACAATGTTTGTCATGTTATCTTTGTAACCTTATGTAACCTATGTGTTGTCTGTTCTGTCCTATGTACTTGTATGACTTGGAACCTTTGTAAACAAGCTCTGACTCAAAGGTATTAATCTCAATCTTAAATAAAAAGGTATTAATCTCAATCTTAAATAAATCAATAAATAAATAAATCTCCTCAGTCACTGGTGCAGAAATGCCACCTTACGAACTTGCCTCAGACCGACCTGGCTTTCTTCTTGCTACAGATAGTCATATATTAATTGACTGTATTCTGACTAGCAAGATAGGATCAAGGGGTGGGTATCCTTGTAGATGTTGTTAGTGACCACTTGCTTCTTTATTGCATCTGGAAAGCTCAAGTACCCTGCTCTCCTCCTAAAGAAATCTCCTCAGGAATTTCTCAATGCTTGACTCAACTGCCTTCTTCGCTGACCTGTCAATCATACACTCATTGTCACATTACCATACCAGTGTTGTTACTGGGACCCTAAATTATTTAATCTCTTGCATTAGTTCCTCCAAGATCGCATACCCTTGGTGAGGTGCACGGTCACAGGTTCACCCATCAGATGGCTGCACAAGGACCTTCTTGCCTTACTGAGGGATAGTGACAAAGAGTACCAGTTAATATGTCATGGGAATTATAGTGCAGGAAAATCCATGCTGGAAAATAGTGTTTGGCATTATAGCTACAGGGATAGTGTAGTGCAAGTCTATTATCGCTATCCCTGTAGCTGTCTTCACATGGGAGGAAGAGGACAACTGGAGAAACTTGTGGTGCTTTGCTAAGCTGCATCCATGATGCAGGTGGTTAGGTCAGTGAGCAGCTAGGGTGGTGAATGTTCCAGACAGGTTCTGTTCTCGGTCTCCCATCTATTGTGTTTTCCTTCTCCCCACCAAGTTTTATTTTTCATGCATTCTCCCCCACCCTGCACTTTTGCCCCCCACCTTCATGGATGCAATCCTCCTAAGTTCCTCCCTGTCCCGAGTTGCAACCCTGTGTAGTTTATTATATAAAGTTCGGGGAGGTGAACCTCATGAAGGGTGGCAGGGGCAAACACCCCACAAAAATCAATTTAGTTGTTTATTGTTGGCCATGATAGTGGTCGGTGTGTTTTGACCACTCACGATTGGCTTTGTTATCACGGTCAGTGTTTTGTTGAGTGCTGCTTTTAAAAGTACCATTTTTGCATGCAGTTTTTGACCACATTGTAGTTCCGTTTGATTTTATGACCTAGTGCCAGACTAAAGTTGAGCCAAGTTTAAATCCCCGAGTCTCCCATCTGACTGGGTTTCTTACAAGCAGAGAAACTCTTCCAAGAAGGCCTTACTTGTCGCCAAGAGCACCTACTGTAAGGACTTGTTGCTGGATGCGTGCAGGAACTCTCAACAATTCTGGAATCACATAAAGGGCTTTATGGGGGATGGTGCACCGATCTCATGAATGATATTGCACTTAATGGCATTAATTGTAATGACCCTGTGGCTACTGCCAATGCATTCAACCATCATTTTTCAGATTTGTCCAGATACACCTGTCCCATACCAGTACTCCTGGCTCCCATCACATTCACCCTATGGGTGCTCCTTTGCCGTCATCCCTTCGCCCCCATTTTACCTACATGCTGTCGCAAACATGGAGGCACACTGACTACTAAATTCTGTCTCTGTCTGTAGTGCTGTTGGTTCTGATTACCTCGGCCTAGGTTGCTCAGGATTTCCTCCTCTTCCTTGGCTCCTTTGGCCAGCATCTACAGTCTATCCATGTGCTCTGGGATTGTACCAGAGAACTGGAAATCTGCCAGAACTGTCCCTAATTTTAAGAAAGGTAACCCCAAATGTATTACAAATTATCATCCAGTTGCCATTCTCTCTGTTCCGAGCAAAGTCTTAGAGAAAACTGTTACTATCCAGACAATCAATTATCTCTGTGATCATAATCTATTCTCTGATGTCACAACACCACAACAGCTCTGCTTCAGTTCACAAATAATATATATATTGACCTTAATAAGACATTTGATTTAGTGGGCATCATTTACTTAATACAAAGCTGCAATCTCTGGCAGCTCAACAGAGGTGGTTTCTGGTTTAATAACCACCTCAAGAGCAGAAATCAGTTTATCAAATTCAGTACAGCTGTTTCTGACCACACTTCTATAAGCATTGGAGTTCCCAAGGATCTACCCCAGGCTCTTTTCTCGTCATTGCCTTTGTAAATGACCTCTTCTTTAACCACATATGTTGCTTCTCTCTGCTTTATGGAATTACACCTAAAATATTTGGCTTACATTAACTCCAGCCTTAATTCTGATTTCCAAAAGGTCCACTCTAACTCTCCCAAAACAAATTCACTACTCAATGCCAGTAAATCTCATTCCATGCTATCTGGCTCTGCTCCAGGATGAAACAAATGTCCTGGCTGCCTGGCATGTTCCAGTAGAGATGCTACCCTGCTTGAGAATGTTAGCTCTTGCAAGTACCTTGGTATAACCCTTGACCCTTCTCTAGATTTTGCACTGCACATAGTTTCTAATACCTGTAAATCTGTGAATATCAAGCTTGGCTTGACATATAGAACCAAATATGCCCTCACACCCTCTGCCCAAATTGTCAATGCATGTAGCATTCTTCTTCCCAGTCTTACCTATGGCTCTGTCACTTTCTCCCACACTTCTAAAGTGAATTCCACAAATGGGACGTTAACTACAATAGCATATGCTGCTTTGCCCAGGCCTCATACTGACTTAGCCACCATTGCCAAATATACTCTGGGTTAAACTGGTTATCTCTTGAGGTATGTTGTTCTCTTGCTTTGGGTGCCTTTACACATAAAATTCTTAGTACTGGGGTACCTTCTGTCCTAGCAGTTCTGCTGAAACCTCCTGCCTAGGCTTACCACCTCTGATCAGGTGACCCATCCTATCTAATCACTCCCAGGCATACTGAAAATATGTGGATTCAGGTCTTCCCACTTTACATCAAAGTATAGGAGCTCCTCCTGTTAGCCTCTGGCTCTCCACTTCCCATGCCTGTTTCAAAGGGAGCTTTTCCACCAGCTAATGGCCTATAACTCTTGTATTTGCTTCTTGCCGCTATAACTAATGTACCTATGTGCAATTTATGCTATTTGTGCTAAGAAAGTGTTTGCTGAACTTATGTTGATGAACACCACTACTGATGCACCTTATGCACCTGTTGTTTCTGTTGCAATGTATTGTATCCTTGCTACCTTGATCATGTATTGTATTGTAATGCTTCTGCTCATGTATGGTATTATAAAATTATAATATTTTAATGCCACTATTTCTTTTGCTGTATTCGTCCATCACTGTATTTGTAACTGTACTCACCCAGGTCATGACTAAAAATAGGTATATTATTGTCCAGTTCACTTACTCAGTAAACAAAACTAACTAAACAAATAAAAATCAATTACATTTGCTACTATAGTTGATGATATCATGGGCGGATTTTCTAAGAGATCTGCTCAAGATATGTCTGCTGCTATTTTCAAAGCAGAAATGTTCCCACAGGTGGCCTAGTAGCATCTAAAAGTTTTACCAAAAGTGGGACACAATTGTGTCCAAAAATGGATGCAATTGCACTTGCATCCAGTTTGAACACAATCGCACTCTATATTTTGCCAGCAAATTGTAAACTTTCTGTCACAAACAGATGCAACTTCTAAAATAGCAGCAGTGCTGCTCTGGATGCAAGAAATTGAGTGCAGACAAAACCATGCAGCAAACATTTGCATCCACATCCAACCTTTTGAATATCCCCACAGCTCTTTAAACACAGCAACTCATTTGCATTGATGTCTTGCTTCTACCTACTGTGTTTACAGTTTGGTGAACTGAAGAAATGGGAGGATAACTGGCATGCTCATGGTCACACGGTCAGTAAGCTGCTCATTGGGACCTTAGCCTGGAGATCCTGATTCACAGTTCTGAATTGTTACTATTATGCTACATTTTCTACATTGTGAATTAGACTTTTTTCTAATCAAACTAAGTAATGTGAAAGCTATGATTTATTTTTCTGAGATACTATTTCTTCTGGGATCAGAGTGCAGCACTACAAAAATAGTACCCCAGTATTCACTATAATATAGTTTTACATTATCATTTTGTGATTAATAAAAATAAACATGTCATTAAATGTTATCACCAAATCAACTTTGTTACTGGATGCAGTCAAGGAAACCTGTAAGTCTTAAATTGTGCTTGAAAAGTAGGCTGCAATTTTAAAAGTAGACTGGCACAAATGCTCTGGTCTGTCCCCAGCTGTATCAAAGTTGAAGTTCTGAATGAATCATCAAAGCTGATTAGTAAAATGTGAAACAAACTAAACTCCAAATAAGATTTTATAGCTAGCAGAATGTTTTCCTGGCTGTACAGAACTGTAAGACATTATCCAAGTACCCACTTTTTGTAGCTCAGGTTATGATTTTGTTAATAAAAATTTCACAGGCTCCTCTCAAGATAGACAGCTGTCATTGTTAAAATCTTAAGAACATTTCAATAATAACATTAATTCCCTGACTCTGTGGGTTCAGCATCTGGGTCTGAAAGGATGAAGTCAGCCTCAGAGACAGCATAGCCTGGAAGTGATTTCATTGAGTTGCAATGCAGATGGACTCATTCCAGTACTGTAAAGTCAACATGGTCGAACATTGGCTACACCACAGTCTTCATTACTGAGGTCTGGATCAGGTTTTGATGAAGTAATTTCCTTGAGTTTAGCACTTAGAAAACATATAGGGCGTCCTTCTTGGACTTGACTCGAGATCGGTCTGCTTTTCCCCTCAACTAAATTGGTCTTTATCAATTGCACATGGTACTCTGCAATTTGGAAGGGTTTCAAACGAGACCCATATGTTTTGTGGCACACTATGCCCAAACAATCGGATGCATGAAATGAGATTCATTTTTTGTATATGATGGAATTAATAACAAATGATATAACACTCAGTGCAAGCATCTCCAAATGGGACTAGGCATTGGATGTGGGAGTGCAGGGATTCTCAGCCCTTCAAAGGAACCCTGTCACCAAGCTCACACAAAGCTCTGACCTCCTTGTAGTCCACATATTCAGGAGCACCAGTACTAATCAGGATAGTTGTTTTTAATAGTGTCATCACCAACAGCAATTTTACAACCCTTTGCAACCAGATGATGTCATGTAATCAATACATGTGCATCTCTACTGCCTCATTAGTACTAATCAGCCTTTTCATCCTGCCCTGTGCACACATTATTTGTATGAAATTACTCGCTGTAACCATACAGAACAAAATTTAGTATTTCCTTTACTTGTCATTGCCAGATGCTCACTCAAAATCCTGAAAACAAATGATAATTTTCAAACAGGAGCAATGAGGTTTTAATTATTTTGCTACATGTTAAACTTTCTTACTGAGTACTACAAATTTGCTTCTACTGTAGTAAGATGCAGCAGTTCAACAAAAGGTGTAATCAGGAGAAAAAATAAGATTATCTTGAGATTTTAGATCTGCATGTGATGTTCTCTCTTAATTTTGAAAGGTGGTACTGTACTGCATTATGTTTTTAAGAATTTACACAGACCACCGGGGATTGAGCCTTCCATATTTCTAGTCAGGCCTTCATGTTGTCCAGTGATTGAAAAAAGAGAACTGCCAGTATAAATGAAGAACATATATTTGTATATGACCCATCTATGCAAGATCCAAGTGGTCTTAAAAGTCAGGCTTTTTACTCTTCAGAATGAGAGAGGGAGCAAAACATTAATGTCAGTCAGTTTGTATCTGTATCCCCTCCCCAGGGCAAGGCTGAAAAAGCATATATTTCTAGCCCTCCTTCCCCAGTCAACAAGTATTAACTAACTAACTAACTACTGTAACTAACTAAATAACTAACCTAAACTTTGTACCGTTATACTTGGGTTTTGACTGGCATAAATTTCTAAGCAATTTAGAAATGCAAAACCAAAACAGGATTGAATAAATAAACTATATCTCTCCTTTTAAGTGTATATTTTAATGTATCATTGGCTCCTATATTTAAAAGTTTGCATCTAGTGCCAAGCATTAGTGCTTACACTGTGCACATTTAACACCTGTTCACTATATTCAGAGGCTAGTGCTGCACTTGCCATTAGTGCTATTGCTTGAGAGCAAGGTTCGTATATGCAGTGCCAAAACTAGGGCCAGTGGCATTCATATCTTGCACAGCCTGATATTCAAATACATAGCACAGCACTAACAGAGCAAAACAGCAGGATAGTGCTGTGTAGATACTTCTATCAAAGCATGTTTAAACTTCTGAGGTGGGGAGAGGCATAGCAGAACAAACACACAGCTGAAAACAAAATAGCTGACATTGTTTACGTGATGTAGCTGGTCATGCTAGATGTAAAGAGGGTCACTGCCCCTCCCCAGCCCAGGAATAGGCCCTGGAAGTACTATGCTGCAAACAGACAGTACTGTCCACGAGTCACACTTGAAGTCCTGAGTGACAAACAAACTGGTGGGCTGGTACAGGCTCAATGGGCCCTTGATCATGCAGCTGTGTGAGTCCAGCTTAGCTGCGCCATGTCTGTACAGCTTAAGGTGACAGCAGTACTGTGCTTCCTGGCCAATGGAACCTTCCAGACACCAGTGGGGACATCACTGGTATCTCATAGTCTGTCAGCAGGAGTTCACCATGTTCCCACCACACCAGCAGAGCAAACAGCAACCATGCAGCAGTTCTATCAAGTTGTGCAGCTGTACTTGTTGCCATTGATTACTTGTTGCATCCAGGCACCCACCAGTGATGGAGTGGTGTGTGATGCAACAGGGTTCATTATCAATGTCCTGACATGGTTTACCGGGTAGTGCATATATCGTTTTGATCTGGCACAACCTCATCATGTGCCAGAGGTTTTGAAGGTGCCGACATCCCTAGTGGGCACCTTATTCATGAGTATACCCTCAAAGGACTCTCCTCCTCCCATGTTGCAGATGATGACACTAACCCTTTGCCCTTTATCTACACAGGGAACAGTGCATATCCCATGCATCCCTGGCTCATCACACCTGTCCTACAACCTGCATCTGTTGCAGAGGACAGGTACAGTGCAGCACACAATACTACACACAACATCATCAAGTGTATATTTGGCATGCTCAAGATGTGGTTCAGGTGCCTACATCATTTTGGTGGTACCATACAATACACCCCCATAAGGCTTGTGACATATTATTTGCCTTATTGCATACTACACAACATGCACTCAGTCATAGGATATGGCAGCTGGCCTCAGAGGAACACCCTACAGAGGATGCCGAACCACAGGAGCAGAGGACACAGAAGCAGCTTGACAGATGTGACCTCCAGGATGGCCAGAGGGTCCCAGGAGTCCAGAGCCCAACTCATCACAGACCTTTTTGACCCAGATGGTAAGAACAGACCACACAGGATGCTGTAAGGTATTCTAAAATGTATTCTGTAAATAACACAAATGTTCATGAAATAATAAATATAAAGTCATACAGGTGAGGGTGTGGGGTCAAAGGGCTGAAAAGAAATAATGCGCCATTGCAGCAAGGGTGGTTAAAGGGGCTGAAAATAAATAACATGCCATATAGGCAAGGGAAGTTAAAAGGGGCTGAAAAGAAATGACGATCATCTTGGCAAGTAGGGTTTAAAGGAGTCTGAAAAGAAATAGCATGCCATCTCAGCGGGTGGGGGTAAGAAACGGGGCTGAAAAGAAATAATGTGTCATCCAGGCAAGGGGGTTAAGTGACTAGAAAAGAAATAATGTGCCATCCTGGCAAGGTGGGTTAAAGGAGGCTGAAAAGAAATAAAGTGCCATCCTAGCAAGGGAGGGGTTAAAGGGGCTGAAAAGAAGTAATGTGCCATTCCGGCGGGTGGGGGCAAAATATCAGGCCATTCAGGCAGAAGGTGTGGAAAAATGATAACGTGAGGTGGATGTGAGGTGGTCCATGTGGGATAAGGCTTGAAGGCAATGTGCATGATAGGAGCATCCCCTACTACCTCCCAGACACAAATGGTGGTGTGCACTGTACCCAAGAGGGTACAGGGGGTCATCATCCACACAGTGGGGGCTGAGCATGGGGACAATGTTAACCGCCAATGGCCATGGCCACATGGGGTGCTAACCCTACCAAGGAGGCCATGGGCAGTGGGCATGGTCCTGCTGTGAGATCATGGGCTAGCACAGTGGCGGCTGTGCCAAGGGCAGTAGCGGGTGCCTGACAGTGATGAAAGAGTCAAGTAGGGATGGTGGCTGGGCCCCATTGGTAGGGAGGATAACAGGGTCAGGCAGCCTGTCCTGGACCTGGGCGTAACCCTTCTCCTCCACTCTTCCACAAAGGCAAGTGTACTGTGTTCAGTACCCATGCTGCTTTGCAGTGCACTACCCATACACCCTGGAGTCATACACCCCACACCCTATCACCAGTGATCACACAGGTGACAACACACATGTAACACAGTAGGAGATTACCCCAAGATGGCCAGCACACTGATACCTGGACACCGCTCATGGCCTACAACCAGTGTGTCACACATCCAACAGTCAGGGTCTTTGTTGGGTGCTGGTGACCCAACATCCAAGCCGATGTAGTGCACAACACAGGATACCAGTAGGAGAGACCAGTGATATACATGCATGTGAATAATACATCAATCTACTGGAAATGGTCTAGAGAAGGTGACCAAAATTATTCAGGAATAACAAACTAGACCACATGATGAGAGGCTCAGAAATCTCAACACGACTCACTGGATGATAGAAGAGAGAGAGGGTGACATGATTGAAACTTCAAATACCTTAAGGATTCAACAAAGTGAATGCTGGGGTTGTATTCAACAGTAGCGAGAAAGGACCATGAGGGGACACTGCCTCAAGCAGGTGGTAGGAACAATTCAAGAGGGAAATGAGGAGACACTTTTAATTGAGTGGGTAGTGGAAAAGTGGAACAAGTTGCAGGAGGAAATTGTTTTCCTGAAGACTGTGGACGGTTTTAAGAGAGGTTGGGGCAGAGTTAAAGGAAAAGTTGCATGTGGGGGTGAATATATGGAGGAGGGGTGATCTTGAATAGAAGGGAGGAATGGAAAGTGGGCAAGGGTGCAAATCTTCATTAGATACTGGGGGATCTGCAAACTTGAGCAGACAAAATAGACTGCAAGGCCTTTTTCTTCTGGCACTTTTGTACTGCTCGTATGATCACATCTCCTTTGTCCTCCTCCTCCTCCTCCTCCACAGACACCAGGGCCCAGCAGGGCCAAGCCAGCTCAGGTAGCAGCAGCTGGGCCATCAGGACCTGCAGCAGCTGGGGAGACACCAAGCCATGATGGGACCCAGCATGGCCATTCCACAGAGGATGATCCCTGAACACACATCTGTATAAGTACCCTGCATTGTATGTTTTGCATTCTGGGTTGCATGTCTAAACTGTGCTACATGCTTCTATGGTTTGAGACAGATGCCCATGTGTGCCTCGCCATGCTTTCTGCATGCCTGTGGGGACAGCAACTATACAGTTGTAGGTAGGAACACTCACTCAGCCCTTGGAGCATTGTTGCACTACTGACACTGTGGTGTGTCAGGGTCTGTGCAGTCTACTGTTGTGCATATCACTTAGTCAGGGTTGCTGCCCATGTGTATGTGTATTGTGCCTTGGTATGCATTACACCATGCAGTGGTGTGTCCCCTAGAAACCGATATGGTGCACCATGGAGTTGGTGGAATGTTCACAGCTCCGGTCAGTAAGCCCGTCATTGTCTGTTGGTTCTGTTGTGCCACATAATCAAGACTATGTATATATCTTTGTCTGGCAGAGCTGGCAGGGGCCAATGTTATACCAGTACACCACTGTGTCATGCTGTTTGCATCATACAGAACCAGTGGCAGTCTGCCTAGAGCGGTGCCATTTCCAGTGCCATATGTATTGATAATCAGGCCATTGCATCTCAACAGAGCCGGACATATGTTGCATGGGTTCAATGCAAGGGTGAGCATTACATCAACCTTACCATATGTGCTTGACATTGTGATATATAGTCGGTGATGTCTAACTAACACAGTCAAGACCAGGGTACAATTATTCAGCTGTATTCGAGCAGGGCCATGCATACATTTGAACATAACTGAGTCTTCACAGGTCACTGTCCTGCTGTGGCTCTGTATGAGTGGCAACCCTGTGCCTAGGATAGGGCCAGCATCTGCTGGGATGGGGAGTTCCTCCAGGCAGTTCTGCATCTTGCACCGGTGTTGTGCTGATGAGGTAAAATGGATAAAGTGCCTTCATGCATACAACACCACTGCACTCACGAGTTACCTAAGCTGCTGCACACAGTACTGCATGACAGTGCCATCCATATACAGATATGCTGTGGGTAACACGCCTATGCCTGGGCCTGCCACTGTGGCTGACCAAGGTGGCTCCCGGATGTCTATTGCCCTGCACACCTGTGTTGTCATGGGTGTTGGATGATTGGTATGCATGGTATGTGTGTGTGTTGCTCAAGCCCTTACATAGCTTATTGCACTCTGGCTTAATGCTGTTGTTGCTTGTGATGTGTTTCCACATCTGGTATGCTGCGTGTCATGTGTCCCTGTGATGACATGCTTTGTAGCTGCACAGCACCGCACACTCATTGTATGTGCAGTCCTCTACTGTTTGGGTACACAGAGCTATTTCTGGTATGCCACGAACAATTCATTGCAGTTGCATGACTCTGTTCACCAGTGTGTGGCATGTTGGCCCACATTTCATATGGTTGCACATATGTTATGTACATTTTCCACTCCTGTGTCCCTCATCCGGTGTGCACAGCTGTCTGAGTTCTATGTATTTATTTCCATAGGTGCATGGTGGGATGCAGGAGGCAGACGGGATGCCATGCTGAGGGACAGCAGGACAACCTACTATGCAGGCAGATCTGCCTGCACTGCATCCTGATTCAGTGGGTGGAGAAGAATGTTAGCTGGTGTAGGAATATGCAGGCAGTCCAAGACCTGGCCGCAGTGCTCTTGTGACAGCAGCCACTACCACCACCTACTGCAGCCCCTTAAGGGGTGAACTGTGTCATATTGGGTGGTTGGCCCTTTATTTTAGTTGTGTGTCCCCTTTATACAGGTGGTTTACTCATTTGTTTTAATTGCTCCTGCCTTTTATACAGGTGGCTGGCCCTTTGCTTTAGTTCTCCCCTTTATTCAGGTGTTTGGCCCTTTCTTTAGTTGTGTCCCCTCCTTATATGGGCAGTTGGCCCTTTGTTTTAGTTGTTTCACACTTTTATATGGGCAGTTGGACCCTTTGTTTTAGTTGCTCCCACTTTATATAGCTGGTTGGCTACTCTGTTTTAGTTAGTTCTCCCTTTAAAAGGGAAGTTGGCCCTTTATTTTAGTTGTCGACCCCTTTTATATAGGTGGTTGCACATTATCTTTTGTCCCCCCTTTTATGTTGATGGGTGGTTGTCAATTTTATGTTACCCACCTTTCTTCCTACAGGCAGATGCCCTTTTTCTTTTCTTCCCCCTTTACTCCTGATGGGTGTTTGCTGTTTTCCTTTGTCCCCACCCTTTACTCCTGACTGGTAGTTGCCCATTTTTGTTTCCTCCTTTTCTCCTGATAGGCAGTTGTCCATTTTCTTTGTTCCACCCTATTCTACTGATCTATTTTATTTATTAGCTTTTGTTTACCGGGTACAGCTAGACAAGGAATGCCTATTTTCAGGTACGACCCGGACATTAAAGAGCAAGGTTTCAATTTCAATTTCAATTTTATTTGTATATTGAAAGTATGTGAGCAAAAATGCCTGCTTTCACAAATGTCCAGTGTTTTGAGAAAGCAAAAACCAGCTACATACACAATCTGAATACTTAAAACAGTCAATGACATTAGCTACAATACATCTATATAGTTAAGGGTACCACGAATCATCTAACACAAACTATAAACACCATATTTAAAGGAGTGGGCAAAGTAAAAGAGTCAGAGGATGCAAATTAGAGTAAGGTGCTTTTGCATGGTACACATTGCAAAAGGGATTAACTGAGAAACAACTGAAAGCTATGAGGGGCCTGGGTGGCAGGACCCCAATTATAGGGATGGGGCAGACTGCAGTACCAGGGTTGGTGATTATTTAAGTGAGAAAAGTTGGGTGAGAAGTGGTAATGGGGAGCAAGTGCTGGAGGGATTAGCTTTCAGCTGGTTTACAATCAGTGCAAGAGTATGGCAACAAGGTGAAATGCAGGCAATGAACAGGGTGAAAGAAGTAAACATTTACAGAATGAATAGGTAAGTATAGGCATCAATGGTGAGGACAGGTAAACACTAATGACTTTTCATGGTAAGAGAGAACAGATTAACAACTCATTCATTCCATAGATGCATGCGGAACTATCCATTGCTGGAATGGACCCAAAAGGCCACTGGAAGCAAATGAGTTAACAAAGATGCATTTCATGGTAAGAGTGATGTAAGATTGATGGACGGGTGCCTTTGTTATTCCTCTCTTTTCTCCTGATTAGCAATTGTCCATTTTCTTGCATCCCCATTTCTCCTGATGGGGTTGCCCTTTTCCCCTTTCTCCTGATGATGGGTACCCTTGTTCTTCTGCCCCTTTTGTCCTGATGAGCGGTTGCCCTTGTTCTTTACCCCTCCTGCATTTTTCTAATGGCAGTCTGCATATTTATTTTGGTTTTGTTCATATGCCGGTGGCCACTGTATATAGCAAAGTTTATTTTTGATACCTATGCTGCTGTGTTTTGTGTCTTTCATTGATGACCTCCTCTCACACCCATGGCTGTCTCTCCTATGTTCAGTGCTATATTAGTGCTATGTTCAGTGCTGCACAAGTGAATTGTGCTACACTGGTGCTATTCGCCCTGCTCATGTACAGTGTATTTGTGCAGTGAGTATACAGCCTTATATTCTAAAGTATTAGCATCAGCTCAGTTTCTTTGAATATACAAGTGTTTGGGTACTGATACTAGTGCAGTGCTCGCACAAGGGCACGCATAAATGGCTGAATATGGGGACCTTTCTCTACTATGCTGCTGTGTTGTAAATCTGCATAAGTTATATCTCTTAACGGATGTGGCAAATACAGAATATTTTGAATGGGATGAAAATATTTTGAATTTTGCACTGTATAGTACCATTGATGTACATTTATAAACAAGCCTCACCTACATACTTGGGGAAAATGGTTGCAAAGATAACATTAATTTTGTGTAGACGCTAAGAAGAAACACACATCTATAACATTATTTCAAAGGCCTACCCACATTGGTCCATGGCAAGGTTGTTGAGTTAAAGGCTATGCAGGAAAATGGAGCAAAAGGAAATATGAGAAATACTGTATAGCAACTTATATTGGAGCCCTCTTTATTTAGCCAAGTGGGATGCAGTACTATTTAGTGCCCTGTTAAATTAGCGCATCAGCTTCATGTCCAATTACAGCACTATGCTCCTTGTAATATTAGTGATCAGCTTATTTTAGTGCTTTTGTCAGTTAAGCTAATATAGCAAAATAAACTGAAAGCTAATATTTCCTGCTATACAGTAGATGATGTAAGAAATAAGACACAGTAGGGTGTGATCATACTCATGCTGAGGTATACACATGATATGGGTACATTGCCACAGCGCCCGAAGTTTGCACTGCACATATAAATGATAGCACTTCCTGGAGTATCTTAGCCTGCTTATAAAATGATTACATTTTAGAGTTAAGTAGTTAAGTTAGGTAGTTAAGAGTTAAAAATTAATATAGTGTCTTGAGTGGTGGTGATGGTGTGTTATGAATACTCTACATGGACCTGTTTTGTATGTTGCTAAATTGACATTAAGGCAAGGAATTCCTGATGGCCTACTTGTTTTTTAATATTTTCTATTTTTGGTGATCTAATTAATTTACATGTTTCAGTTAGTTTGTAGATGATCATCTGAAAATTACTCTTGTATGACATTTTTCTGACTTTGGACAGAAGGACTGTATTAAAAAACACTTTAATCTCCAGTGAGTTCAGATTAGAAACTGCTTTATGTGTTTTGTATTTCTTTTTTATTTATTTAGTTTTTGTTGACCAGGTAAGTGCACTAGACAAATCCTGCCTATTTTCAGGCATGACCCGGGGAGGGGATAGATGAATGCCAACTGACCTTGAACGAGATAAAGCTGTTGGTGGTATTTTTTTAGTGAATGACGGAAATTTGGCCAGGACACGGAAATTCCCTACTCTGTGTGGAGAGAGTGCTGCTGGGTAATCCGGAGGGTTGCTCAGTAGGCTCTTAGTCAGGCATGGAATCGGATGCTGTGTTGTCTGGCTCAGTGGAGCCTACTACGGACGGAGACCAGAGCAAAATCCTTACCTCGAGAACCGGGAGAAGTGCTTAATATCCAGGAGAAGCCTCAGACTGAATCCGGTCTGAATCGGAGCTGCAACTAATTTATTTTCGATATCCAAGTTTTCTGTACCTGTGGAAATCGCGATGTCAGCCGCCAGGTGACTGATTCCGTCGGCCCTTTTTGCAGACGCATCGCAGGGAAATGCCAGGAAGGGACTCATTTTGAAGCGCATCAGACATTGGAAGCTGCATTGGACCTGGGAATACTACCGCTGGACCCTTGTTCTACACCTCGGCCTCACAGATTCTAAAGCAACAATTTGGCTTGCATAATAGAAAATCATCCTACCCTACTATGGACTGGTCATCGGAGGAGGTTTTACAAGATGCTGGATGGACAAAATCACAAACAGGCATATGGATCCCAGACCCTACATGGACGGACAGTTCTCAGTCTTCCACCATGCATGCCAACGTTTCTACAAACCTGAGCTCAGGTATGGACATTCAGACTTGGGTGGAAACTATTAATGATAATCAGAGCTTTGAAACCTGCCTCTTCGCCATACCTGGGCCGAGTTCGGGGGTATAGGACTTGAACAGGATTTAGCTCAGACAGGGCACAGGCTGGCTTGCAAAAACCCAGAGCAGTAATGTCTGACTTGTTTAAAAACAAATTAGAACAGGCACCTAGAAGAAACGCTGTCCGTTTGATGTATAGGGGTGGCCTTCAAACCCACCCGGATAGATATTATATTGCTAACTCGCTTTTGAAAGGTTCCATGAATTTTCTTCCTGTTGATATTTTTGCATTAATTCACATCTCAGGGAGGATTCTTATGATATTAGTTTTAAATCCTTTAAGGGCTTAGAGAATTTTGGGATAGATACTCATTTTGAAAATACCCTTTGTGGGTTCCATTTTATGCTATCCCTTACTAAACCAGTGTTTCGTTACATTACAATCATGTTTAGGAATGAAGGTGTCAGCGTAGGTAATATTTACCAATGGTTGCAAAATAAATGTGAGGTGATGGGACCCCTGAAGCTATCTTGGACCTAGAAGGTATTTGGACAGGGAGCTGGAAATTTAAAGTGAAGTTACCCCAAATAAATGGTGAAATTATCCATTTACCGAACAGCTTCTTTCTAGGGAAAGATAGAGGTCTGTTTTATAGTGGTCAGCCTCAGGCCTGTTATAAATGTGGAGCCATTCTCATTTAAGTAGCTCCTGTGACCTTTTAAAATGTCCATTGTGTGGAGGTTTGGGCATGTAGCAGAAAGATGTCAAAACATCTTTCAGTGTAATCTTTGTGGTGATAATGGCCATGCCTTTCACCAATGCCCACGGGCCTCTCATAACAAAGCTGGGGCTGGGATTCTGATGCCCTAATTAACAAGGCTCAGGGAAAACAGTGATTGATCCTGGATCCCTCACACATCAGGTAGTCAGGCTGATCCTTCACCCCTCTTGGTGGACAAGCCTTCCTCCTCAGAGACTGAGGTGACTCCTTTGGTTGCAGATGTATCTATTTCATCTTCTCCACCTGATATCTCTGACTCTCAACAGGCCTCTTCTTCCATGCCCCCCTTTGAGATAGTGAAAACCTCGTGAGGTTTACGAGAGCTTCTAATAAAGCTCTCTACTACTCCCACTCCAGTAGAAAACTTTTTTCCCTTTGCAACTGGAAGGTAGGGACTCAGATTTAGAATCTGATACTTCCCACCTATCGGAATTGATTTCGAAGAGGAAGATAGCAAAGCCACAGACTTAGCAAAAGAAAAAAGGAAAGAAAGGGAAGAAGAGAAAACTAGCCATTCCAGAAGTCTGGAACTTAATGGTACTATCTCTGCAACATGGCGACCCTGAAAATAGCCTCCTATAATGTCTGCAGTATAAAGAACTTTAAGAAGAGACTTGCTGTCCTTTCCTTTCTTGGTACTTTAAATGTAGACATTATTCTTTACAGGAAACTAGGTTATCCTCCCTGGCTGAAATCAAACAAACACAGAAAAGATGGGTGTGGGGGCCTTCCTTTGGACTTTTGGGCCTGACGAGCTGATGGGATTGGGGTTCTCTTTACTTCCACGGCCTTTAGAGTTCCTAAACTGGTCGACATCTGTCCAGGACGTGCTCCTGCTCCTAGATTTTTCCTGGCATGACTTTGATTATAGATTATTAAACATTTATGCCCTCAAGTTAAAACTGCACGTATTAAATTATTTGAGGATGTTAAGCCCTTTCTATATACTCAAAGACACGTTATCTGGGAGGGATTTAACTGTGATATAGATACTAAATTTAAAGGGAAGTCCAGAAAAATATATTGTGATTCTTTAGCTTTAAAACAGATTATTAAAATGCTGGACTATTGGACATTTATAGGTCATTACATAGTACAGGTGGTTCTTCATATCACAGGAACATATTTTCTTCATGTATTGACTATCTTTTGTCTCTAAGTTTCTAAAACCTTCCTTACATATATTACACCAACTGGAGTTCTCAGACCATCACCTTTTAATTGGGGTTTTAGTCTAGCAGATATTCCCCTAAACTATATTCAGCTAGCCCCAGATGGCGTCTAAATGTGTCCTCCTTGAGGACAGTGATTGTATTTTGGAATTACAAAATCTGTTTTTGCCCGTCATTCTACACTTTGTTGTTATGAGAACCTTTTTCTGGTGGAGAGACACTAAAATAGAGATTAAATCCTTTTAAGTTCTAAGGGGAAACACAAGGCCAATTCACGATATCTTCAATACCTACATTATCGGATCAATTTTACAAACTGATGTCACTACCATCGAGTGACAAACTCCCTTTGTTGTCTCAAATCTCAGAATTAAAAAACAGATGGTTGAATATCAGTACAGTAGAGCTATATCACTAGACATGGAATTTAGATTTGGGGTACAAGCCCAACCAACTTCAGATCCCTATTTGGCGGTAAGGAACGCCTTGACCGGACTGTAATGTCTAAATTAACCTCTTCGAAGGTAAAATAGTAACCTCCGAGAAAGATATGATGTCTGTTGTACAGCAATTTGTTTCGGATACCTTTGGGAGAACCGAGCTTAGTGGGAATTTGCCTGAGGACTTTTGCCTTATCTTCCAGTGATGGACACCACATTTCAAGCTCAATTATTGAAACCCATTTCTCCATTGGAAGTGGAAAAGTTATCCTATCCCTTAAACTTAAAACATCCCTGGTTTGGATGGCATTCCAAATGAATTTTATAAAACCTTCATTTCGTACATGTGTCTTTTCTTCCTCTTGTGTTCAATTTTATCTTAACCTCCACCTCCAGGTTTCCAGAATTTAATGTGGCCTTATTGAAATTTATTTTTAAAAAGGGATTCCTCTTTACTTACTAACTGGAGGCCGATAAGTATCCTTAATAGTGACTATAAGATCTTTGCTAAAATCCTCACAAATAGATTGTCCTTAATTTCTGAGTCCCTTATTCATCCCGCTCAATCCTGTGCAGTACCACATAGGAAGATACAACATAGTTTATATTTGTTAAGAGACTTATTTGACAACAGTGATAGGGGAAAAGGGTCGGGTTTTATTATTGCTTTGGATCAGGTTAAGGCCTTCACAAAGTGTGTCACTCTTACTTATTTAATATACTATTAACCTACAAAATTCCTAAACTCTTTGTATACTGGATTTCGATTTTATATTCGGAAGCAGTGATACATCCTTTAGTGAATGGAAGAATGGGGCCTGGGTTCCTGTAGTTAGGGGAGTTCGGCAGGGTTGTCCCTGAGCCCTCTTTGTATGTGTTTGTTTTGGACCCTATTATTCGATATATTCAGGGCATTCCGAGATTATGGGTTTGACCCTGATGTATCCTTGCCAAGGGTTAAAATAACCGCCTATGCAGATGATATTACACTTTCGTTCAGGATAGGCCTTCCTTCAGAAAGCCTTACATTGTTTTCAGATTTGGGGAAAAATCTCTGGATCTGAACTTAACGTTTCAAAAGTTTTATTTTTATTTACATCCTGAACAGGATACTCTCTTGATACTGGGGTATTCCATTCTCATCACAACCTAATAAAATTCTAGGAATTTGGTTTGGGTTAGGTGATATGGCTACTTTTAACTGGGAAAAGCAGTTAAAAATAGGGAATCTAAAGTGAATGTCTGGAAACAATGGAAATTTGGGGAAGCGGAAAAGGGTTTCTATTAAGCAATTTTTGATTCCCATATTTTTATACCTTAGTTATTTATACCCAGCCACCTGTTTCATTAGAAACACGATTGTACAGCGCCTTTTTCAGATGATTTGGGGAATCGTTTAAATCCAGTTCGAGGATTTCTTTACTTACCAGTTAAGAAAGGTGGATTGTCCATGATAAATCCAATTGTTTTTTTCATTCCATTTTTGTTTAATTCTTTTAGTTTCCTTTGGAATCACACCGTTCCTTTGGCATTCGTGGTCTTATTTTCTATGGAGTCCTTACTTCCAGAAATGGACAACGACTTCTAAATTGTTAAAACAAAATCATTTGCCCTGTATGGAATGCCTTCTCTTAAAAATGTAGGCAGTGGAATTTATTATTTAATGACCTTATTTCACATACTAGGAAATCTTTCTATAACTATATTGTTTTACTGTACAAGGCTCCATTTGCTTTTTCCAGACTGTGTGCCAACCAAAATGTCCTTTGTTTTACGAAATTAACTGACTATAGAATACCATCTTCTATATGGGACATTGTGTGGATATCTTTACATGGGAAATTGAGAGTGGGAATCTTAAATACAAACCGACAACTGAAAGATACTGTTTAAGGTCTTCTTGTAACTCTATTGAAGAAAGTTTATCTCACTTTCTTATTGATTGTCAGTTCGCAAAGAATTTTGGTGTAAGGCATCTGATCATTGGGGTCCGATGCTGCAGCAGATAACATATAATGCTTTGGTCTTAGGGATTATACAGGTATATGGCAGTCTTATCATCCCAGCACCTTGAATGTTTTTTTTTGCCTTTATTCAATTTTATCTTTGGCAGGCCAGATGTCAATTTATTTTTCAGCAACAATTAGTTCCTATTTCTATAATTTTGTCACAAGTGGAGACTGGTTTATCCTCTGTTAAAGTCAAAGATAAGCAAAATGTTCTGCTGTTAAATTTGCTTCTTTTGGAAATCTTTTTTGTTTGACATATATATTTCTGTGTACAATTTTTGTATTGTTGTGTAAATCTGTTTAACTGGTGATGTTATGTTCTTTTCAATAAAACTTCCCTACTCTTTTTCGATAAGTGCCATGGGATCTTTAACATCCACCTGAACTACCACCAATCCAGGCAGATGGGACCTCGGTTTAACGTCTCATCCTAAAGACGGAATTGCAGCAACTGCTTTCACCTGATTCAAACTGCATGGAATACACAAACCTGTCTGGTTGGGAATCTTAATGAATTGTAACACTTACTGGACAAAAACCTTGATGCTGCTGTCCTGGTGTTGAACCTCTTCCTCTCCTCGTCCTCTTCTTCTATCTCCACTGCCCTACACAACTTTTCTCCCTAACTGCACTTGTTTTTAGCCCCCTCTCCTCCCTCCATCCTTGCACGTTATCCTCTATACACAATCCCTCTTGCACATTATCTGCTATTCTATCCCACTGACTCGTTGTCCTTCCAGTTCCCCTCCAGCTCCTTGTCCCTTGGTTCTTAGCCCTCTTTTCATGTTGTCTTGCACACATGCAAGCAATTTTGTGGCAGTAGGAGATGGTAGTAGGAGAAATGCAGAGGTGTGTCAGTTTTGGTGAATGCAGAGCATGCTTTAGAAGGTGTGTCTCATTCACTAATTAAACAACATGCTAGCAGTGACACAAATTTTATGCAGTGCTACCAAGTTGAAACAAATGTGCAGCTGCAATCAGAGACAAACTCGTCATGCAGTGGCACAGATGACATGCTTCCCAATGTGTCTTGCCTGGTGAAACATTTCAAGTAAACATGGTGGCAGCTCGTGCTGTTCACCTCTCACAATCCCTAGAAAGCTGACTTTGGGGTGCCCAATCCACCTGTCAGCATGTTAAATACCCTCAAGATTGTGTGGTACACTGAAACCCACCCCAGTCTGCCTCCATGGTGTTTGGAAGCTGACTGCGTTGGCATGTTCCTGCCCCTCGCCCGATCCCCATTGTGTGCCACACTGGGAACCCACCCTAATGTGACCAACATCACCACCCAAAAGTCATGGGCACACTGGGAGCCCACCCCAGTGTGTACAACGTTTGTTTTCTTACACATGTAAAGAAAGAAAACCATCCACAGTGTTCCTTTTTTTACCTGAAACAAAGAAAACAGTCTCTTGCTGTCGGCGGCGCCCTCCCCCAACTCGCACCACCTTCTGTGCACCCCACCTCCCACACACCCCCTTACTCCATGCTTACCTCTGAGGTCAGTGCTGCAATCTTCAGTGAAGAGGGAACATGTCTGCACTCTTCAAAGCCGACCGTGAACTGAAGAAATGCCAGTAAGCTTTATAATGGCATCAAAGGGCGAGGTTTCAACCTAGGTGAATATCTTGGCCATTTTTTTTGACATTTGGCTCCAAATTTTCAACATGGGGTTCTTGGGACCCCACCTCATGAAATCAGTCACTGTCATTTCATTATTCAGTTCCAAAAGTGATTTCATGGTCACTGTGCAGAATCACCTTTCAGGACCGATTACGAAATGATAGTGCCACTGTTCATGATGTGGGCTCCAAAAGCCTGTTGAAATTTGGTGAAAATTCCAAAATGACTGTGTCATGAGTGTGCATTGCGAGTTTGCACGCACGCTCATAACTTTGAGAATTTTTAATATTTTCACCCAGATTTTCTTTGTTTTTTTTTATCATGTCACTTTTTTCTGTGTTTTCTGCAGCACATACCAGTGGGGGGCACTAAGCCACTGACCCCACTGCCCCAGACAGCAGCAGGCTCACTCATACGATGGGGTCTGGCATGGCTACCCCAACTTGCTGGAGGGCTCCCATGCCTCTCCGAGATGAGCTGGACCGACCCCCAGCAAGATTCCACAACAATCCATTGGGTTGGCAGGAGCATGACCATCAAGCTGCCTCAGTTGTGCCCATCCATTTTCCTCCAACTTTTCCCCAGGAGCCGACAGTGCAATGACATTAGCCCAGTAGCCACATCTTGCCGTGCTGCTCCTGTTCTTGCGTGACTGCCCTAGGGCAAGCTCTGTGCTACACCTAGTCATCACCAGGCATCACTACAGAGTGACATGCACCCTCTACCTACCCCAGAGGGAGGAGAGCAATCCTAGGATGCTCAATCCACCCTCTCCCTGCTGACCCCGATGACCCAAGTGCATTCCAGAACCCGGGTAGCTGGTGTGTCTCGAGGTGTAGCATCCAGTGCCTTAACCCTCAGCACCACTGGGCCAGCTCACTCCAGATTTTCAACATTGCCATTTTTCACACCTCCTTATGAACAGTACAACTGTCATTTTCACATCCTGCCCAAAATGTGTTTTTGCACATCTGGCACAATGGCGCGATCACTGTGGAAAATCAATGTTCGGGAAAGATTAAGAAAATCACAGTGACACTGTTCATGAGTAGAGGTCTCAAATGCCTATGTTGAAAATCTGGTGAAAAATTAAAATGATTGTTACGATTGTGCATTGCATAGTTTCCATGCACGTCAGGCTTTGAGAAGTTTTATATTTTCACTCCAGATTTTCAACATTGCAATTTCTTCACACCTCCTTATGAATGGTAAAGCTGTCATTTTCACAGGTGTTTTTGCACATCTGGTGCAGAATGGCATAGTCACTGTGGGAAAGCAACATTTGGGACAGATTAACAAAATCACAGTGCCACTGTTCATGGGCAGAGGGTCCCCAAATGCCTGTGTTGAAATTTCATGAAATAATCCCCAAAATAATTGTGTTATGGGCATATGTTGTGCAGTTTCTATGCACACTCATGACTTCACTATTTTTATGTTGGCTGTCACGTGTGCACCAGCCAACATATTGCATTAGTGGCAGATTTGAGGTGCAGTCACTGCTGGGTGAATGCAGGGCACACATCAGTAGGTGCTTCCTCATTCCCCTATAAGTCAGCATGCAGGCACCACACCAGGAATACATAATGGTGAGCACATCAAACAAAATGCCCGCTGCAATGACAGCCAAACTCGTCATGCAGTGGCACCAAACACGCCCTCCCTATGTGCCTTCCTGGTGAAACTTTCCAGAAACATAATGGCACTTACTGCCACCATGCAGAGAGCCAAATGTAGGGTGCCCAACTCCTGTAGGCATGCAGTCACCAGTTCATGTGCCGATGAGGGAGCCCATTCCCCATTGGCATAATGACCCTCCATGTGTTCTGTGCCAAGGGGGATGCCCAGTCCCTCAGTTCTTGTCTCCCCTTCAATATGTGCTGATGGGGATGCCCAATCCTCATCAGCTAGCCCTCAACACTCAGGTGACATGCTGGTAGCCCACACCAGCATGCCAAATGCCCTGTAAAAAGTTCCACAATGGGTGTTTTTGGTTTGTTTCCTGTAAAAGAAGAAACAGTCCCTCGTAGTCTGTCCTGCTCCTCCCAACCTGCATCCACCCTCTGCATACCCCGCCTCCCACATCCCCCTACCCCATACTTACCTCTGGTGCCTGGGCGACAATCTTCAGTGGATCGTGAACAAGTCCGCACTCTTCAAAGTGGACTGAACTGAAGAAATGCCGATGCTGTATAATGGCATAAATAGGGCTTTTCCAACTGCTGTATGGTGCATATGTCAGGGATTTTGGTAATTTGGCACCACATTTTCAACATGGGGTTATTGGGCCCTCCTCATGAATTCAGTCACTTATGAGTAAGTATAGTCCTGAAAGGTGATTTCAAGGTTACTGCATGGAATCAACTTTCAGGACTGAGTAATGAAATGACAGTGCCACTGTTCATGAGGTGGGCTCTCAAAACCTAAGTTGCAAATTTGGTGAAAAATCAAAATGACTGTTTCACAAGTGTGCATTGCGCGGTTTCCACGCACGCGTAACTTTGTGAATTTGTAATATTTTCACTCCAGATTTTCAAAATTGGCATTTTTCCACACCTTCCACAGCTGTCATTTTACATATCCTGGCCAAAATGTGTTTTTGCACGCCTGGCGAGAATAGCATGGTCGCTCGTGGAAATCAGTTTACCAAACAGTTTGAGAAAATGACAGTGACACTGTTCATGAGCAGAAGTCCTAAAATGCCTATGTTGAAAACTGGGTGATGAAAGCCCATAAAATTACTGTGTTACAAGCGTGCATTGCGCAGTTTTCACGCACCCTTGCAACTTCAGAAATTTGCAATATTTTCATGCCAGATTTTCAACACTGGCATTTCTTCATACCTCCTTATGAACAGTACAGCTGTCATTTTTCACAGCCTGCCCAAAATGTGTTTCTGCACTTGTGATGCACAATGGCATGGTCGCTGGGAAATCAACTTTGTTCATGAGGGAGGTCCTAAATGCCTATGTTGAAAATGTGGCTAAACAAAACCCAAAATAATTGGGTTACGGATGTATTGCACAGTTCCTATGCATGCTCATGACTTCACCAATTTTTCATATTTTCACTCCAGATTTTCAACATTGCCATTTTTACACCTCCTCATGAACAATACAGTTGTCATTTTTCACATCCTGCCCAAAATGTATTTTTGACCCTGTGTGATCAAATAGCATAGCCGCTGTGCAAACCACCTTCAGCTAACAAACTGATTGTGCTGCTCTTCACAAGGTGGGGTCACAAAAGGCCTATGTTTACAATTTGGAGTGAAAATACCAACAAACACCTCACGATGTTAGGGTTTCAACTGTAACACCCACCCTGTATAGACTGACAGGCGCCAGGGGTATGACTAGCTATCATTGGCTGTAATGCTCATGCCATTTCACCATTCCCCACCCTGCAGCCAGTGACAGGCATCAAGGTGTGCCTTAGAGTGTTCAGCTCCAACGCTCACCCCATTCTCCTATGCTGAACCAGTCTCAGCATATTTCCTTATGGAATGGGGTAAGTATAAGGCCCAAAGACCCTAGCACACCGTGACACTTGTCAGTGTCTACAGGGTAAAGTGAGGTAAAAGGCATGAGCGTTACAGCTGATGACCCAAAGGCACACCCAACACCTATCAGTCTCTACAGGGTGGGTGGAGTTGGTGTCAGTTCAATACTTTACTGCCATTCCTATTATGGATCTCTAACTCCAGACTACCAATGCCAATGCCAGCGAGACAACATTCGCATTGACAAATGCTTGTTCATATTTTCTCCGGATTTTCAACATTACCATTTTTGCACCTCCTCATGAATAGTACAGCTGTCATTTTTCCATCCTGCCAAAATGTCTTCTTGCACCTGTGGCACCTCATGGTGCAGTTGTGTGCAAAATCACCTTGCAAGATGAACTGATAGTGCCACTATTCATGAGGTGGGGTCACAAAAGCCCATGTTGAAAATTTGGAGTGAAAATACCAACAAACACCTGGGCACTAGGGTTTCAACTGTAGTGACCACCCTGAGAGACTGATAGGCATCAGGATGTGACTTGGGATGTTTGGTTGTAATGATCATGCCATTCCACTCCCACCTCCAGCCTGCAACCACTGACAGGCATTGAGGTGTGCCTTGGACTCTTCAGCCCCAAAGTTCACCCCATTCTCCTATACTGCACCCATCTCAGCATATTTTCTTATGGAATGGGGTGGGCGTAAGGCCTGAAGACCCCAAGGCACACCACAACACTTGTTGGTTTCTGCATGGTAGGGTGAGGTGAAATGACATGAGCATTATGGCCCATGGCCCAAAGGCACACCCCAATGCCTATCAGTCTCTGCAGGGTGGGGGTGGAGTTGGCATCAGTTCAATACTTCAGTACCATTCCTATTATGCATCTCTCTAACTTCTTGCACTACCAATGCCATGCCAGCAAGACAACATTCAGCATTGACAAATGTTTGTTTCCTCCCTTACCTCATCCCCCCTCCTCTCACCTCTCTGCCGGGTTCCTTTCCCACTTGCAGGGTTCTCAGAATCCTGAATAGGCATAGCTTCCCAGCTTGACTCTTTCTCTCTCCCCTTCAGTCCCCACTCTCTGTACCTTCCCTCCCTACTTGCGTTATCTGCCTATCCCTAGGGCTTCCTCCCATCTTGCACATTATCCAATATCTTCAGTTCTCTGTCTCATCCTCCTTCCTGCTCAAGCTGGTCTCCTCCTAGCACTTATTAACCCAGTGCCCAGCCTGTTACTTCTAACAACTATTAAGGTTTCTCCATCTACAGCCTTAACCTCTGAATGCCTGTTTCTTGGCTACAACTATGATTGCTACCTACTTTATGGTAATTACCTCGACCTGATGTTCTGGAATGTACTGTGCTGCATTTGTACACCAATGTATGTAAAAGCTTCATGTAATTGCACTTATACGTTAATGATTTTATTTGCTCTTCCTCCCCTTGTAACCCTCCCCCAGGACGCTTTCTGAAATGAGCTGGATCCAGCTCATGTTGTCTTTGCTGGTGAAACATTTTCAAATAAATAAATAAATAAAACCTGACACCCTTTTAGAATTGTGCACTGGTACTGAATAAGCTGTCTGCTGCTATTCTTGGATTCCTGTTGGGTCTGGTTGCCCTGGTAATTTTCTCTGACATTATCTCTAGGGACTGCTGAATGGTTGCCCTGTCTGGACCTGGTACCCTACCTTGATGCATGTGCTGGTTGAACTGAACAACATTTGGGCTCACACCACATGGCCTGAGCACCCTGGCTGCAGCATCAAGGGAGATCCAACAAGGTGGACCCATGCTCACTCAGTGAAGGTATCCAGTGCTATTTTGGGGTTGCTAACCCTAAGCTACAAACAGATAAGTCCAAAAGTTCAGGGCATTCTCAAAGTGAAAGTGGTGATCTATTTTTTTGTTTGTTTCATTTTTACCAGGAGAGACACACTAAGCTGAAAGCTTGTTTACAGTGTGACCTGGGAGCACAAGGAAGTTAAGTGACTTGCTCAGGGTCACACAGTATGCAAGTGGGGGCTGTGGAATTCAAACCCAGGTCTCCAGGTTTGCAGCTCAGAGCCTTAAACCACTGTGCTATACTGTCTCCTTATTTGCAGAAACTCTGCCTCTAAGAATATTTCACTCAGCTAAACCATGTAAGAGTGCTATGTGATTATGCTGAATTTTGACTTATCTGAAGCATCAAAGAGTTGGTTAGTGTATGGAGGACTCTCCGTGTAACAAGCTTCACAGTACATCAGTAGCCTTGGAGGGCTACAACACTGTCATGGTATTTAGACAATTTAGGGTCACTGAAACTGTGTTAGACAGGACATAAATCTATGGCTCAGTGATGGCTAAGCCTTTGTCCAAACACACCATGTAGCCTTAACAACCTGTAGCATTCAGAAAGTTGGTGAGTCCACAGAGGGCCTGACTGCCACAGCAGCAATCCTCCACAACACATAAGTAGCCCAGAGGGCTACAACGCTAACCACACAATGTTCAGACCACTGGTGGCCACTGAGATGGAGGGAGGTTGGACATAGATCATTGTCTCGGTGGTATTTTAGCTTTCATCTACATGAACAATATGGCCAGAGTGCCATGCTACTTCAAGGGGTGCTGGTGAGTCCACACAGTACTTCCTGACAGCATTAAAGGAGAATGGTCAGCACTAAGAGCTCCATACCCAAGAGTGGGGCTTGTTCAAGTTGCACTTCATGAGCAAGAAAAAAGTTTTTACATACTGTTTATTGCAGTATTGTAGGTCATGCCTCACTGATCTTGCTGACTCCCAAGCTAACATTTGTTGGACATAGAAACCTGAGAATCCCCTGCAGCTAATGTCAGAACATGGCTGCAGCAGTGGAGAGTCAATAGCCTGCAGTGCATGCCAGAGATTTTATAAACCCAATCAGGTGTTTGAAAGGCTTGCTTTCTCCAGGGCTATATACAGTCCTCGGTGACTGTACTTAGCCCCAGGAGGAAAGCAGGACCTGCAAACAATGGATCAAAGCTTGTAAAACTTTACATGCACTGTAGGTTATGGGATCTGCTACTGCTGGAGCTCTGCTCTGACATCAGCTGCAGGGATTTGGGGATATCTGGTAATGGCAAACATGAGCTTGAGAGTCAGCAAGATCAGTCAAATACAATCTAATATACTGTACTGCAGTAAACACTAATAATAAAGGTATTTCTTTCACACAAACTGCAAACTGGGATAGAGCCAGACTTTAGTGTGGGGTTCTTAGTGGTGACTCTTCATTTTAAGACATGTTGTCAGATACAGTGCTGCTATGATTGTGAGTAGTGTTTTGGTCCTATTTATCAGGCCATTGATGTCAACAACTACAGTGTATCTATAATGTAACAAATGTCGTTACTGTTACCCTTTCACCTATGTATCTCTGTGCAAATGCGTTTTCAGTTATCCCTGTAGCATTAATAATTATCATGTAAAATTGGTCTGCCACATCTTACCATAACGTGTGGGGTTTGTTATGTTGCCTACTTTTGATTATGTTACAGGTCCTGCCTCATCTGCTGATAAGTGCCAGACCAAACTTGGTAGTCTGTAACTTTAAAGAGCTAGTGTACTGCCTAAAACTAATATTAGATTTTAAAAGCAATAACCATTACCTTTTATATCTGAGGCACTTTTCTCTTTCCTTAGTTTAATTAGAAGATTGTTTACCTGATGTTAGTAGGTGTGATGTGTGGAATAGCACTTAGCCTGGCAGCTGACATATCTGCTCTGTTGCCCACACTACATTATCAGCATTGAGAGCTCACTGACTGTGACATCACTGCTACTTAGGAACAGCCAGTGTGTAGCTGCCAGGTCATTCACCTGTGATGTCTCTATCAGTGAGACCATAATGCTGATGATGTGGTGTGAGGCAGTAGAGTTAGATATGTCAGTTGCCAGGCTAAGAGCTCTTCCACACATTCAGCACAGAATTATCACATCAAGACTTTCCGATGGCAAAAGGAAAAGAAAAATATCAGAAATAAAAGTTATAACTGACTACTACTTCAAAGTTATATTATTTTCCTGTCTGCCTGTTTTGGCTCCACTAGCTGTATAAATACTCTATCTGGTCAGGAAACCAGTACTTATACCTACATGTGAAGACTTTTACTGATGGTGCATGTGCTTAAAGGATCATCTATGTATGCTATAGAAAACTCACACTGGCTAGAATCCTACTGGTATTATGTTGTCTGTAACCCTAATGGTAGGGCTCATATACTGTACTCTCAATTCTACTCCTACACTTGGGGGCATTGAAAGTAACGCTAGCCCAACTGGTAGCAAATTATTTCCTCTGTTAGTCCCATTTGGAAAGTCAAATTGGTCTGAAGATAGTGCTATGGAATATATATCATCTAACAGATAAGAAAACAATACTAGAAACCCAGTTAGACATACAAACCAGACATCCTAGAAATAAGTGAAACATGGACAAACCCTCTATCCCAGATTCTGCTGCATGTCACCAGGGCACTGGAAGTTCCACAAGAGCAAAGTCTCGACAACAGAGGAGAGAGTATCAATTTACTTTAAAGACCACCTAAATGTAGATAGAACTAAATGCAATGATGAAAATTTAACACCTGGCAACTGTTTCTTGTGGTATTAAAACTTGGTAAAACCAAAAACACTCAACTTGTGTGCTATGTTTCAGAGCTGCACTGGCCCTGCAGGATGCCTAAAATATTCAGGTGGGCCCCTGTTGGGTACTCTGGCCACCTCCTAAACGCCACACATCCTTGCATTTCTCATCTAATTTTTTATTAAATTGGGTATTTTGGGCATTGCAATAAGTACTGTTAATGTAACACTCAAACACAGTTAGTGTATCAGATTTAAATGGAATACTGACAAGAGTGTGGCATGCTGAATCCTCCTTTATTGATTGTTCAATTGGGTCTCTATATCAACTTTCCAAGTCAGCCTTCTGTACTCCAGTCTGCCTCCACTGTGTTTACAAGCTGCCCAAAGCTGGTTCTGCAAGCCTAGGTTATGTAATGAATTTGCTTAACTACCACCTTTGGAAATAAGGAGATTTATAGTTATGGGAGACTTCAACCTAGACCACAACAGTGTTAAGGCTACAGCTCTAACATGTATCATTACCAAACTTAACCTCAGCTAACCAATCACATCCTTTACATAACTTTAAAAGTTGGAAGCACATTTCAGTAGATTGGATGTTAACTAACAAAGTGAGCAGGATACTCAAACCAGGCCTACTGGGCAACTCCATCAGTGACCATTCCTTGTATATTGTATCTGGAGAGTGTATGTGCTCAAATAATTTCTGAGGATAACATCCCTGAGGATATTTCCAAAATGAACCTTACAAATTTAACTAATGATCTAAAATGTAAATTTGATATTTCTGTACAATATAAATGATGCTGAGTTAGCAATACCATAGAAAACATTTTGATGTTCCAGGATAAAAGTGACCCTTCAATCAGAAGGTGCCTCAGAGCATCACATATAAATGCCTTGCCAGTGACTTTCTGCTACATATGAAACCTGAGCTAGGCACTGAAAGAACTTTCAAAGACTTCCTCTCACAATGGCTTGATAGTTTACAGATAATAGAGAGTCTCTCTAAAATGGGAACCATATAAGTAAAAGTGAATGCAATTAGTGGCAACTGGCACACACACACACACAACCAGTAGATACTTATTCTGCTCTCACCTTAATGCTGTACTGGGGCAAAATAAAAATAACACTATCTAAAATAATTGTATTTATTTATTTATTTCTAGGAAGTACCTTTGAACCAAAGTCTCTTTTACAGAGGTTCCATGTTGTAGTAACACATGGGTATAACATCATTTACAACAGTTACATGTACATAAACAGATACAAGAAGGTTTGATGCCTTAGAAAACATGAGTACATCTGGTTACAGAGGTTACATAATTACAATAACAGGGATTACATAAGTAAAATATACAGATACATAGTTTATAGCAGGCTAGGTTGGCAAGAAGTTTAAGTGAACAACTTCAGAATCTACAGGATATGGAGCAAATCCGGTAGGGAACAGAGGATGATATAGTCTGTAAAATAATTAACTAATACTATATGCAAGGAGGCAAGAACTTGATGGGCAGTAGTTCTTTTGTCTTAAGTACTAAGAGTGTAGTCATAGAGGAGGGCTAGACTCATTGGGGAGTGCTGAGGTGGGACCTGGAGCCTACTAGGGAGTGTTAGTCAGCAAGAAGAGAGGAGATGGCAAGGGGCAGGTTAGAATGAGAGTAGCAGGAAAGAGGAGGGAAGAGTGTGGGGGATCGGGTTTCACATGATTATCTGATTATCAGTAGGGAAGAATGCAATGACCCCAAACAGATAGCCAATGCCTTCATCTTTAAATTTCCAGTCAATCTGCTTTCAGTAGTCACTTTAATAAACTGGACAGCAGCTCAGTGTACAGCCCTGCAGCTAGGTCTAAGTAGTTGAACTCTCTTTTTATATGGAGTGGCCAGTGTTACTGTAGGTAGAATAGTCTTCTACCAAAAGCATAGAGTGTATTGGCTTATAGCCCAAGCTACTGAAATTGACTGCCTCTGTAACATAATTTCCATTAAACATTTTTAATCTGTCATAGGTCACTGGCACTGTGCCAGAAGTATGAAAACTGTGGAATGTTATACCTGTTTTCAAAATGGAGATCCTGCAAACATTGAAAACTAGCTACCAGACTGTATACTGCCTCCTTGAGTAAGGTAGTGGGTATTTAGTCTATAACCAACTTACATTGTATACAAAAACTGTTATCTCTTAGTCCCATAGCAGCACAGATTCAGACAGTCTACTGTCTACTGCCTGGCCAATTTCTTGCCTAACGTTACCACTGCTATGGACTGGCATGTACACAGGAGTTGTGTTCCTAGACCTGACCAAGACATTTGACCTTGGTGAATCTAAGTTACAAGGCTCTGACTTTTGCATATTCTTTACTGCAGTAAATTGGCTTGCTGATTACTTGTACTACAGATGGTAAAAAATAAAATTAGGAGTAAATTATTGGATACCACTTCAGTAACTCTAGGATTGCCACAAGGCTCTGTACTGAGATCCTAGTTATCAAGTTAGTTGTTTCCTAAAGTACACCTTACTCATGTGTCAGTTGTATCACCTTACTATATGTTGGTCACCTAATTATGTGCAGTATACTAAATCCAAGCATTTGAAGCATTTGAATATGTGCTTTAAAAATTATTCTAGCAGCATAAAAACTGGCTAATCAGCAGCAAATTAGTACAAAACAAATGGAAAACTAAGGCCATGTTATTTGGGTCAAAGCAAAAGCTCTTGTGGTGGTTCTTCCTTACATGTTGTCTCTAACTTTACGTACCTGGAATTATTCTAAACCCCTCACTTGACTTGAAGCCCAAATATCTTGTGTCAGCAAATCCCTCAACATTAACTTACATTTGGCCTTTGAAAATAAACAGAACCTAACTAAAGCAGCCTGTCTGGCCATAGCCCAAGAAATGCTAATGTCATCACTTGATTATAATCTGCTGGTCTATACTAATGCCTCTTAATCAGTCTCAAACAGGTTAAATGTCCTATACTATAACATCTACCACTTAACATTACTAGCAGATCACAGAGCCATCACTGCACTGTGTAAAAGGAACTGGGTTGGTTGCCACCTGATGCTAAAATAGAGTTTCCCTAGGCTTCTTAGTTGACAACATGTTAAGAACTGAATCATCTACTTCTTTTTCTGAACTTCTACATTAGAAGCAAGGTACCTACAACATAAGGTACTATATAATGGAACGTTCTTACTTAAGATACTGAGGGTATTCACCAATATGGGCAGAAGGCTTTCTCCTATTATGTGCCAAAGCTCTGTAATGTTTTCAGTGAATGCTTACCATAATTACTCACCAACTTTCATACGAGAAAAATTGAGCAGATAATCAAGAGTGATGGATAATCAAGGGTGGTGGATATAAAGTTTTGTACAAACACAATCGATGGATAATCAAGGGTGGTGAATAATAAGGTGGCAGATAATCAAGGAAGTACTGTACTTGTATCACAAGGGGAGCAGTTAACCATTGGTCAAACCAGACATTCTGTGCTGAGCTCTCACAGAGTGTTCTTCAAACTTTTCACTTCTTCTAGTATTAAACATGATTTTCACAGCTCTTATCAGCAAAATGAGCACTCAACAACCCCAAAAGCAGAGGAAAAATAGATCATTTGAAGCAGATATATGAATTTGTTTTGCAGCTATTGGGAGGGTTGAATTAGGCTAGTGCTCACAGTGGGTTTGATGAACTCTTTAACACTGATGACACCAAGCCTCTACATTGTCAGCCCTATTAGATTTGATATCCAATTCCAGGATTTTTATTTAAACTTTAACCAGGTAATACCCTAGGGTATCAGATGCCCATTTTCATAGGAGGCTTGAAAAATACAATAAAGATAAAACAGTTCAAAACAGTACACAGTACATGGTCATTGCATGAACACTGGAAAGATTCAGACAGTGTTTAAATATTTCTCAAAACATACAAGGAATCAAAAACAACAATGAAACAGGCAATGCATTCCACAACTTGAAGCAATACAGGAAAAATCTTTGTTCAAAGGGTGCTTTACAAACAGGTGGATGAAAAACATTACTGTGTACAGATCTAGTAAGATATTGATTAGTACATTCACTAAGCCTTTTGAATGTAGGAATGTTATGAAGAGTCCTTGCAAGTTTGCAAAAATAAACAAAATCTGTTCTGTCTGATTTAAATGCAAGAATGAACAACATTATTAAAGCAATCCGTAATACTGATCAAAAAGTGGACACAAACATGGAGGAAAATTTAAATGTTGGAGAAAGGCATTTTAGACACTTTTTAATTTTCTTTTTATTTAGGATTCTGTGTGTATTCTTACAATGGTGGTACACAAATTGTATGACAGATAATATATAATTGTTTCAGCATGCAATGGAATCAATAAAGACAATATATGTAGTACAGTCTGATATTAAAATTAATGCTGCCACACTAGTGAAATAAACAACATTGCACTGTAAAATATAATTTCAGTTTTCCCTTCTTAGAAGTAAAGACACAGGAGGCATTCTACCATGTGAATATTTTAGATACTTATTGTGATGCATTAACCTCTTGAAATGCTGCCTGTCGGGTCCTAGTGCAATAACAAATATCCTCCATAGGGAAATGAATTGTAATGCCAATATACCCAAAGAGCATAACATACTGTACGCGTTCTGTGGCTGAAATCAAATTTTGTGAGGAGAACCTCACACTGGCTATCAAATCAGTACTGAGAGTATTGGTGGCTAAAGATTTATCTGTGCCCAAGAAAGTATCTTGTTACCCTGACTTTTCAAAAGACACAAAAGATGGTGCCATTGTCTGCTAAACTGCTAACCAGCCTTACCTGAACTTGGAGCTAAAGCAGCTTTACTTCAGCCAGTGAAATTTGGCATATTGTAGAAGATCAAGTCTGCTGTTTTCCAGAAGAAGCTGCTGTTCAGAAGTTAATTCGTATCAGAGTCCCACACTCTGCAGCTCAAACAGGCCCATCTCTCTGCTTAACACAAATTATAACATCATAGAAAAGAGTCTGATAGGCCACCTGGAGTGAGTCCTCCCAAATAAAATATACCCAGACTGGGGGTAATTAAAGGACACAGGCAAACATAACAATTACCAGACCTATGTGGTGATAGTCTGGCGGAGGGGAGCTGCTACCCCAGTCTACTGGCTCTGGATGCAGAAAAGGCCTTCGACCATGTAAAGTGGCCAATCATGTTTGCCACATTGGAGAAGTTTGGCTTTAGGCTGTGGATTAGAACATAAATTGCCACATATATGAGTCCCCAAGAGACCAGATCCTGACCAACAGGCACCCTTCCATCTAAGGAGAAGAACCCGGCAGAGTGTTCACTCTCCCTATTGCTATATGTCCTCATCATGGACCTACATGGCCAGGGCTATATGGGCATATCAGGATATTAGTGGCCTGCACCATCAGGGATAGAACACACCATTCCCTGTTTCAGGATTATATCTTACTGTTGTTATCCGACCCTGAGAAAGCAGTCCTGGCCCTCACTGGAATTTTTAAAGAATATGTCACAAATGGGCTCTAACCCTGTAAGCTGGAGGCACTTACAGCTGCCCATTTTCTGGACACAAGATTAATTGGGCCAAATGTGACTGGCTTCAGGTGAGTGGGGTGGCCCCATACAGATCTCTGGTATCAGTCTCGCCCATACAGAGTCTCAGGTACATGAGAATTTGCCTTTCCAAGAAACTCTAAACTCTAGGCAACCTCAGTTTTAAATCCCGTTTGCAAAAACTAAGGCCAATTGTGAATGGTGGCACACTCTTCCCTTCACACCAATTGACAGGATAAACCTGGCCAAAATGTGCATATTACCACAATGCCTGTATCTCTTCCAGTCCCTGTTGGAACACCTCCCTGTTAAATTTTTGCTAACTGGAAGCACTGTCTGACTAGCCTACTCTTGGCAGGGAGGAGGTCTAGGTAAGCAATAATACCCGGCAGGGTGGGCAGTATTGGGCAATATTGTACTGCCCACTGGTGTAATGAGGCCCAGTGCTGCAGAATGAGGGCCTTGTAGCCTCTAGGAAGTCTGGTATTGCCCATATCGCCCACCCTGGAGGGTATTATTGCACTTGGAAAATGATCATCTGTGTAAATTTTTAAGTAATAAAATCAGAGGAAATGACTCTAAAAAAAGAATGTTAACATTACAAGAAATCTTTTTTGGTAAAGTAGTCCCACCTTTTCTGTGCTTGTTCCATCTTCTGTTGCCCCTCCCCACAGAGTCATTCACTTTTACATATCACACACACACACACACACACCAACAGGTCCAGTAGAAGAGATGGACTTTTTTTCAAGTTTCACCCAAGCAGTCTCTTGGCATCGTTTTTGTGCTTAAAAATCAGTTTTCTGCTCTTACTGGAAGGGACTTTTTTTCAGTTGGAAGATGCCACTGTTAGGCATGTGACCTTGCATGACTGTTGTAAGCAAAACTAGGAAGTGGAGATCTAGAAGTCCTATGTGACATGGCAGTAGATACATTTGTCACCAGAAGATGCAGATACAGAAGTAAACAGATATTGCGCTAAAGTGTGTAGCACTCCAAGCCCCTTTACCATGTAGACCTTTATGTCCAACTATTGTAAACTTCCTACAAAGAAAAGTCACTCACTGGTGGTCCAGAGTGCTACAGTAGCTCCTCGCGGTGCTTTTTTTCATTTATCTTTGACACAGCAGCTGTTTTGTTAGCATTGTATAGTTTGTCCCCTCCAACAGAAAATGTTATGATTTGGACAGGTACACATCAGGAGCTGAGCTGGGGCCAGCACTGCAAGTGTGTCTGGAAGACAATGGGAGCACAGCGGAGATGTCAAGGGATACCCCTGATCCATACATAGTGAATTGGTACCAAACTGTTCTTTTATTTTTTAAATATGTGTTTGGGAAACTATTTTTCAGAAAGGGCAGTGAATAGGGTGGGGAGGGGAGCTTGGGTGATCTGGAAAGGGGAGGGGTGGCACGCTGTTTCCAGTCAGGAAGTCTCACTGTTTGACAGTGCAGGTGGCAAGACTAGGATCGAGTTGTGGAAAAAAAAGATATGGTTTAAATTAAAAATAAACTGTTGTGCCACTTGTGTTTTCTTTAAAAGGGCTTTTGGGGCAGTGTGCAGTTGGGGCAAAGTTTAGTGAGTCGACTAAGTGAGAGAAAAAATGGCAGCAGATCAAGATTGAAAATTCTAATTGGCACCTTGATTACAGTAATCAGGTCAGTTGGAACTGGCTCTTTTTCTAACTGGTGCTCTGTTGCCTGATAGATGTCACCTTGCCAGGGCTATCAGCCAATCAGAGCCTGGGATTTTCAAGCCCATTTTCTAAAATCTAGCAGGGCACTTTTGGCTCCCCTTATGGGAGAGAGTCCTAGGACTCCCTAACTCCACTTTTATTACCTAGTGGCCCAGTTATCATTACCCTAAGAACTGGTACTACCTGGTGGGAGTCCCAGCCTGGATATGATTGGATGAGGAGCCTTTCAGTCCTTCCCTCTATGGATGCCTCTTAGCCCCTGCACTGAGCTGAGGGCCTTATTGAGCCTATAGTGAACTCATTCACCAGAACTTTGGCAAGAATGTGACTGACAGTGCATTCCCACATAAGACACCTCAAAAGCCCATACCTGAGGTGGACATACTCAGTGCTGTACGACAGCAAACATCACCAGCAACTCCACTCTTTCAGACACTTATGAAGTGGAGGACTAAAAGGCATGACCCATATGGGTACACTTTTGAAGAGGGAACTTTCCTCCCTTCCTTGGAACTGTCATCCCATTACAGATTGGCCCTATCATCCTTCTTTGCATACTTGCAGGTTTGAAGCTGCCCTGAAAAACTATTGCCTTCCCTCAACACCACCCTAACTCATTCACCAGTGGAAGAAATTCTACTGGACATTAGGCCAATGGCTAGGCCATTGCAACACATGTATGCTATGCTGCTGGATGGCCTACAAGACTACTTAAAGAACTGAGGCACAAATGGGAGAAGGACAACATGAGGGGCCAGCCCTGAATCTCAGTGGACTGGTCTCAGGTCTTGAGAGAGGTAGAGGCCTTCTCTGTCAACAACAAATTAGGTAAATCCACTACAGTGTTCTCTATCTCACCTACCTCAGGCAACAGTCTAGCCCACAAAGTGGACCCCACTAAACAGAAAGAATGCAAGTTGGTGGACGGCACTTTCTTCTATATTATATTATATTATATTATATTATATTATATTATATTATATTATATTATATATTATATTATATTTATTTTATTTAGTTTTGTTTACTGGTGGGTACCATAGCCAAAAATGACTATTTCCAGGAATGACCAGGAGGTTACAAGGATCACAAGGATACAGAATACAGAGCAAAACAGCAGGAACAAGGTAACAATATGTACAGAGTTAATGTTAAGTGAATATGGTGTACACGTACCAACAAGACAAAGGCAATATTTAAACAGCTGGGTATACAATTCCTCTAGTAAAACATAAGCATGGTAAAGTGCCAGGATAGAATAATCATAAACAAAGTACAAAATTAAGGTAATTATAGGGAAAGAGAAATGAGCGGGCAACCTAGGGGTCATGTAAGGCGAGGAGAGGGAGGTAGCAAATCAAGGAGGGTTAAAACATGAGCAGGAAGCTTGGCTGATGAGGAAGGAGCAATATGTGTTTTAAACTGGGCATGACTAGGCACTTGATGAACTTCAGGGTAGGGAGTTCCAAAGATTAGGCTCAGCATGGAAGAAAGCTGCACTTCCCTTAAGAGTTTTACATCTAGGAATGTACAGCAGAGCTCTATCAGCTGATTGAAGGGCATGGGAGAAGAGCTGGGGAATAACAGGGAGGCTAGAGAGACAGGGATGCCAGCTCTAACAATGCTATTTATCAGGGAGCCAAAAACAAGGAGCCAACGGGAAGAAGGGGATTTCAATTAAGGTTTGAGTTGAGCCAACAGTGATGTTTCATACAAGGGTAGGCAGAAGCATATCTACAGATACTATTATAGGTTGTATCCCACTTCTTAAGTAGGGTCTTAGATGCATTTAGATAGGTGACAGTCCGTAGAAGAGTGCCAGAAGCAGTATACCATGAGTAATAGCAAGCCTAGCAGAAGGCAAGAGGACATGGCTGGTTTTAAGCCACACCAGTTTTAATACTGACAGACTTACCAGTGAACATAATGTGCTGATCAAAGTTAAGGTTTTCATCAAGTAGGACTCTAAGTATTTGAAGAGAGCACACTGATTCCAGAAAAGAGCCATCCAGACAGGATATTTTTAACAGGGCCCAAGTACATTTTACTTTAGGAGGAACTAAAGAGCATTGACTGAGTTTTGCTGACATGGAGTAGTAGCTTGTGACTAGATAGCCAAGATTTAATGGAGATAAAGGCGAAGAGAGAGTATGGTTTATCTGTAGTATATCCTTAGCGCTATAGTACAGAACAAGGTCATCAGCGATAGAATAGATGAGCAGCCAGGGATGTTTGTCATGATCCTATTAATAAAAATAGAAAAGAGAAGCCAGCATAGTATGGATCCCTGAGGCGCACCTAAGTTAATGGATGTTGAGTCAGACAAAGCTGAGTTAAATTTCACAACCTGTACTCTGATAAATAGCTCTTGAACCAAGCCACTGAGTGATGGTAGAAACCAAGGTCTAAAAGATTATTTTTATTTATTTTTATTGACCGGGTTAGTGCACTAGACAAATCCTGCCTATTTTGGGGCACAACCTGGGGAGGGGATACAGATGAATGCCAACTGGCCTTGAATCAGATTAAGCTGTTGGTGGTAGTTTTAGTGGTATGTTTAGTGAATGAGGGAAATTTGGCTAGGACACCAGGGAAACTCCCCTACTCTTTGGAGGCAGAGGGCACTGTGTGGCTGAGCATTGCTACTGCTCATTGGAGTCTGAGTCTTGAGAGAGGCCGGATGTGCGGGAGGCTAAAGAGTGGGTCTCCTCCTTGGCCCCTATTAGGCTACAATGGAGACCGATTCTGAAGGAGTTTTTAGCAGTGGAAATTGTGGATTCGGAGGTTGTATTGAACAGCATGGAAGAGGAGGACTCACCAATGGATGCAGGTTTTGGAGTTCTAGCACAGCAAAGGAAGTGCTGCTCGTGGAGCAGGATGTGGCGGTTGAACTACAGCACCAGTTGGAGGAAGCAAAATGCTGCTATCAGGCAGCGAGGAATCGTTGCATGAGGGCACTCGAAGGAGGCAGTACCAATGGTGGCGCGGGAAGCAGAAGCACAGGGCCCGGTGGCAGCAGAGTGGAAAAGAGAGTCTACTTGGTTGACTCGACTGGAGAGCTGGTGAGTTCACAAGGAGATATTTCAGCCATGGAAATTGTAGAGTGTGCTGGGAAAACTCTGCAGAAGTGGGGAGTTAAAGCAGCGAAGCAAGTAGCAAGTCTGGGGACTGTTATGGGGGATGAGAAGTAATACTAGATGAACAAATGGCAGAAGCATACGTTATGGGAGCTCCTGCTCCAATTGTTATGCCCACAGTAACATTTAATATTAAGTCCTCAGTAGGAGGTACAAAATGGATTTTAAAGGGAGGAGCAGGAGAATGCAGGTCAGAGTACTGGATGGTCCCAGGCAGGCAGATCAGCCAAGTGGACCAGGACCCAGGCAATTGGTAACAACAGCCTTGCAAGCTGCAGGCTGGGTGAAAAAGTCCTACGAGGAGTGGGTGGGATGCAAATTTGGATGGTGTAGGATCCTTTACATCAGGAGTTTCTAGAGCTCCAAGTGACTCCCCACAATGCTACTTTAAGTCCTTTGTTGCCCGGGACAGTTTTCCTCTTCAGGAAAAGAGCCAGCTCAGCAACATGATGAGCCTCATCCTTTACTAAAAGTAATTAGAGATCAGGAAACAGAGGTTCCAGTACATCTGCGGAGGAACAAATTAGAGCATCTGAACTGGAACAACAGGATACTGATTCTCAGCATTACCAGAGAATGCCTCTCTGGTTTCAGCCCCTGACAAAGTATGGCATGGGAAGGTGAAGGAGCATTTGTTCCCAACTGACAGAGGCCCACTGTTAGAACCAGCTGTAGAAGGAATTCTATAAGGCTAAAATATAGGGCAATATCTTCACAATACAAGACAGACAGTTTGTTGGTGGGGGTTTGTTAAAAGATAGCATGAAGTACTATGCATTATAGATATATGCTTTAATTCATGTGCCAGGAGATACTATCTTTGATGTTAGCTTCAATCATCCTGCAGGCCTAGAAAGACTCTGGAAGTAATATCGTATTATGAAACTTTAGCCTTTATGGAGGCCTTTTTGTGCAATTCACTAACAAAACCCCTCACAAAAAGATTACTCTGTTATTTAGAAATGAAGGTGAATGTTGTGGACATCACATACTGGTTGCAGTAGCGTTGCACTGTTAAAGGTTTTCCTGAGCCCATTTTGGATGAGGAACAATTGTGGACTGGGGTGAAAATATCAAGTGGTTCTGAATCTTGCACATGGCCAAACTAGTCATTTGCCAAATTGTTTTTTAGAGGCGGGACAGGGAGTGAGTTTCGATCCCGGCAACCAGGGCTTGTTTTAAATGTGGGGATGTGGGACATCTTAGTAATGTTTGTGATAAACAAAAATGTGGGTTGTGTGGGAATTGGGGCATGTAGGGGTTCATTGTTGGCAACCACTGAGATGCAATTTTGTGATGAGCAGGGGCACTCTTTTAGTAATTGCTCTTGGGCCTCAAAAATAATGTGGATATCACTGTTAGAGCTGAACAGGATGTTTATGTGGCTACTGCTCAAAAGAGAAAATGTGTATGGTTGAGTTGCTTAGCACAGTTCCTAATAGGAATCCAGCTGACTCAAAGGGTCCCAAGGAAAATAGGTAGAGCTAGGTCTTTAGAAAGGGGTAGGGGACAAAATATTAGAGAAATGGATCAGAGTGTTGTACAAGAGTTAGCTGTTGAAATAAGACCTGAAGAGCTTGTGGAATCAACTAGTCTCCCTTGCCAGGCTAAAGAGGTGAAAGGGAGAAGGAAGATGTTGACCAAAGTGTGGAAATAGTAGAAGAAGGTATTTCTATGCCCCAGTACAGTTAGAGGCAGACTTCCAGAGAGTAACCAGGTCTAAAGCAGGAAAGCTTTTAGCAAGCTCCTAAGTGAAGTCTAGAAGTCTGGATGGGGTAGCAGTTCAAAATCGTATGCATTATTGTTTGAGGAGGGATGGAGGAGGATGGCTTTGATTCAGATCTCTCCTCTGTGGCCTCCTCTCAGGCAGAGGCGCTTCTGAAATTGGCCCTTCTGAAAAGCTTAAAACTAGCAAGAGAAAGAAGAAATGATTAAGTTGGTTATTTTCTTTTCCTTTATGCATTGGTTATGGCTCTCTCCTTTCTTACAGTCAATGTTAATAGTACAAAAATCCTATGAGAGAGGCAGAGCACCTTTTTGAGTCTTAGTATTGGGGGTGGGCAGGTTAGTATTGGGGTGGGCAGGTTATCTTGTTACAGGATACTAGGTTACACACTTTACTGGAGGTACAGGCTGTACAAAAGACTGGAGGTGGGGCATTTCTTGTTGGTCAATAGGAGAAGAGCAGTGTTCTGGAATAGGTTTACTTTTTCAGGGGTTGTTGTTCAGATATTGCATGTTTATGATATACTGCCAGGAGAGCTATGGTTGTGGATGTGGTGCTACAGAAAGAAGTATTTTGGATAGTAAATATATATGCCCCCAGACTAAAGCAGAGAGGTCTAATTTGTTTAAAAGGTAGAACCATGCTTGAGCACTTCTAAATTGGTGTTATGGGGTGGAGATTTTAATTGTGGGCTTTCTCATAAAGACTGGGGAGAGCTACAAAGAATTTTTTTGTGATTCTAATACATTATTAGCAGTATTGCATAGGAATAACCTGAGCTGAGGGATGTGTATGACATTTTACAACAGGGGCGGAAACACACTTTTTAAGGTAAACTATCTACCAGAATAGACTTTTGGTTTGCGTCAGCAAGAATTACTTGTCAAGAAGTAGTTTTGTTTCCATTAGAAAATTCTGACCATTTGGCAGTTAAACTATGGTTGGGAGACAGGCAGAAATTAATAGCAGGTACGGGCTATTGGAAAATGAATATTTCAGTATTACAGGATGATTCTGTGGAAAAATCCATAACAGCTTTGTTTTTGGTAAGAAAGGATGTATGCTTTATGTATGATAGTCCCATAGAATGGTGGGAAGATACAAAGGGATCTGCAATATTTGTATATATCTCTCATGAAAAAGAAGGCTAAGGATAAGTATATTGCATATTTAGGACTTAGGAGTGAAATATATGCAAACTCTAACTCAAGCTGCTGACAGAGCAAATAATGTTACAGCATGGTTACAGGGTCTAAAGGATCAAATGAGTCAGTATTTGCAGGAAACAGTTAGGTAGAGGCAAGTCAGCAGAAATATAAGACCAAAGGTACAAAAGGAGGTAAATCCATATGATGTAAATGTACAGGGTGTGCAGAAGTTGCTTATGACAGGTCTAAAGAGATGAACAGGGTAATTTAAAAGAGCACAACCAGGATTTAATACTTATTGTACAAAAACATAGGAACATTGTACAGAATTTGGCTTTTATTAGGGAGATCATGGAGCAAGGTTTAGGAAAAAGTTAAGTGGTTATTTAATGTTGGTTGACCAGGAAACTGCTTTTGATACAGTTCAGCAGGAGTATCTTTGGATGGTATCACAGCATTATGAGATTCCAAAGGTTTTATAGATTTAGTTAAGGTATTGTATGCTGAGGTTCAGGCTATTCCACTGGTGAATGGATATTTAGGGTACCAACTTATTTAAAGAATGGGGTAAAGGAGGGTTGCCCAATGAGTCCCTTGTTATATATTTTTGGTTTGGACCCATTATTAAGAAGAATTGTGCAAACTGAAGATATTAGAGCTATTGCAAACAGTGATGGTTATGAATTTCAAAAAGTTTCTACCTATCGGATGACTGTGTTTTTACTTGTGAGATGGAGAGTCTGGCGTTAGGATTTTAAATATGCTACAAGATGTTTATGGTATAACAGGAATTAGACTTGATATGAGCAAAAGTATTGTTTTGGTATTGGGAGATATTGGAAAAGTAGAGAATTTTCCAATTCTGATGACTACTGATCAGGTTAAAGTTTTGGGATTATTTTTTGGAACAAGAGAATCAGAAGAACAAAACTGGACTGTAGTTTATGATAAAGGCGCAACTAAAGGTTTTATCATGGTTGTCCTGGAAAATGTCATGGAAAAAGCGGGTCTATCTCTTAAGGGCATATATATAGCGCCTATTTTTTATATGTATCACATGTGTTTCCCTCCCTATAAGATGCACACAAAATTATGGGTTTATTTTTCATTTCTTGTGGGGCAGTAGGTTGAACCTGGTCAAGAGAAATCATACCTACAGGGTAGGGAAAAAGAGGTTTGAACATGATACATCCTTTGATTTATTTCTTTGGGAATTTCTTTTTAGCTCTATTTGCCCTTTGTTGTTGCAGACAGCTGGGATGGGGCAAGTTTGTATGCAGTTATGAGGTCAGCCTATTTTGGATGCATGGGGTAGAGAAAATGGCATCCTATGGAACAAAATGCTTCCAAATTATGTACAGACTACAATCGCTATATTAGAACCTGGAGGATAGAATTGGCATGGTGTTTAGGAAAAGGGAAAAAATGTTTTATAAAACTATTTTGGATACATGGTATCGAGAAGAGCCAGTTTTAAAGTATCCTCTGTGATTAATGTTAATTTACTACTAGAAGGGATGGTCGATCCTAGAATACCTCTTAAAATGCAAGATTTTGCTTGGATATGTGGTCATAAGAAGTTACAAGTAAAGGGCAATCAGAAGCTTAAGCAGCTGGATGGGAGAAGGTGTGGTGAAAGTGCCTGTGCTGGAGTTGTGGAGACAATGCAGCATCTTGTTTTTGAATGTATTCATGTCCTTAATTTTTGGAAGTTATTGTCAGAATTATGGGGGAAAGTTGATTTTATTAATGAATTATGATATTTTGGTTTTTAGGACAAATTCAGCTGCTTGGACACACTGGGCCAAAAGTACAGTCAATATACTTTTGGTATGTATAAAATGGTCCATTTGGCAGGTGAGATGCCTTAGGTCCCTGCAAGGTAAATTAATTCAGCAGCAAGATGTTTTCTTTAGAATACAGCAAGAACTGAATAACATTTATGAATATGAGAACCGTACCTTGGGGAAAGTGGTGGTAGCCAAGTTATGGAGAAATGTTGGTTGGCTGGGTTGATGTTTTTGTAGTAATATGTTACCTTTAGCTTATTAATAGTTATTCAATCAAGCACTGTAATTTCTCATCAGTGCCATATTTTTTTTTTGTTTTTTTTTGGTGATGGGTTTTCATTGGGAACCTAGAAACCAGTAGGAGGACACTATATTTCAGTGTTTGTATAAAGCTGTTTGGTTTTTGATTTATTATGTATAAATTAGTTTGATTTATTTGTCTCAAAACTGTTGATTGTATTTCTTTTGTTTCTTGTTTTTAATTCTGAATAAAAATTTCCCTACTCTTTTGATAAGTGCCATGGGATCTTTAACATCCACCTGAACTACCACCAATCCAGGCAGATGGGACCTCGGTTTAACATCTCATCAAAAGGCGGCACCTCAAGTGCAGCACCCTCTCATGCTGCACTACAGTGTCAGTACTAGGATATTAACCCAAGTGCCAGATGTGAGAACTGAACCCACAGCCTTCTGATCTCCCAGCCTCAGAGGCAAATGTGCTACCTATTGAGCCACTGACACTGCCAAATGTGACCTTGTGGACCATTCCCTTCTTCATTATCAAGAAGAGGGATGGTCCCTAAATCAATGCTCTAGTAAGGTCAATGAAAGTTGCACTGGTGAGAAGGCCAGAGTCCAATGCATATAGGGTATCAATCATAAATTGAAGAAGGGCAGTAGAGGTACTGTGCCCTTTTCGAAAACCATTTGATTAGGTGACAGGAGATTATGCTTGGACAGGAAATAAGTGACTTAGGCAGCTACTAGCTTTTGAGGATTTTACTCAGGACTGATATTATAGCTATAGGCCAGTAATCTGCAATGTCTTTTTTGTCCCTTTTTAAGGCTGGAATTACTTTGATTTTCCAAATGTCAGGGACATGGCCTTGACAAAGGGGAGGGTTAAGATTTTGGACAAGGTAGGGCAATAAAGGCGATGCCAGTTTTAAAAGTTTTGGTTCAAGGCTATTAGATCCTACACTGGTATTGTCTGAGATGGCGTTTAGTAGCTCAAGCACATCAGATTTAAATATTGCCTTGAAGTAGATGGTGGGTGCAGACCCACACTGAGGCAGGGGAGTACACTGAGAATGAGGTGGCTGGATGGGCTGGAATAAGGATGTGAAGTTGGACAGGTCTGAGAACTGCTTGTTAAGCAAGTTTGCAATCGTTATTGGATCATTACAATGGACCCCATTAATGACCATGTATTTAGTGGAAAGAGTTTACTTGACCCTAGAAAGGTTTTACATGGGCCCAGAATTTCCTGGAGTCACCAGCTGCATCAACTAAGAGTTATGTGCAGTATGAGCTTTTAGTTAGTCTGATCTGCTTTTATAGTTATTCCTCTGGGACCTATAGGTGTTGTAATCAGCTAATAGGCCAGAGTTTTAAACACCTCCAGCTCCTGTCCCTGATGCAGATGGCAGCCAATAGATCTTTATGGAACCATCTATTGGGATTGCCCCATATCGCTGGGTGACCAATAGTGTGTGCCTGTCTTGAGGGCACTAAATTGGCTAGAAAGTAGTCAAGTGCAGTTTGGCCACCATGGGTCTGATAAAGGTAGGACCAATCAATAGATACATCAAAGAGGAATTTAGCTTGGTCCAAATTTGTATAGTTCTGAAAGACAGTGTATCATGGTGGCAGGGATGAAGCCATGGAATGATTCCACACACAGTAGATAGGGGATTGGTCAGATATGTCATCCAGTAAGGTACTGGCAGCTGCAATTCTGTCAATGATTTGTTAGTACCATTCAGTCAGGGTACTGGTCATAGCATCAGAGGTTACCTCATGGGCATGTTATAACTTGATGCAGATTGTGACTTTGCACCAAGGTAAGGAGGAGTTATGATTGGGGCCAAGCCAGCTGAGGTTAGTGTCACCAAGAATAAGTAATTCGTTGTGACCAGTGGTATTGACAGAGTGCTCAAGCAGGTTAGAAATACAGATGGGCCACTATGGGGTGGGTTATAGACACAGACTATGTTTAGCTTCTTTGCACCCATGAGGAGAGTCATGAAGGGATTCACAGGATGAGATCGGAGGATTGATTAAGTGAGATAGTAAGATGTGTTTTATAGAACAAAGCAACTCCCCCACCCTGCTCGGGAGACTGTCTAGCACTCCTAATGAGATTGCAATTATTTAGGGCACAGACAGAGTCAGGGATAGTGGGCTTAAGCCATGTCTCTGAGAGGCACAGGATATCAGGACTGTGGAGAGTGACCCAAGCATCAAGTTCAGTGAGGTTATGTAACAAGCTCCTAGTATTTAGATGGGCTACAGTATGCAAAGCCCTTTCATGTTTGTCCAATCCGCATTAATGCAAGGCTGTTAAGACTTGGGACCTGGGTTCAATTCTACATCACCTGACAGTAGGATAGCAAGAATCATAAAATGCCACAGCTTTCCATGGATTTAGGTTCAAACATGGAAAAAGTTATGGTGAGTACTTTGTTCCAGATGAACAGCTACTAGATATACGAGCAAACGTTGAAGGACCAGGGGTGTATGGTCCTGACTAACAGTAGGTCTAACTAGCAAGCTGAAGAACCGAAAGTCATGAACTAAATAAAGCTGCTGGTTGCTGGCATGGGAGCAGGGAGACAAGGATAGCCAAGCAAGGGCAATTAGCAACACACATATAGGTAGTGAGAGCAGGGCTGAGAGAGCCATGTTAGTACACTAAAAAGTAAAGAGGTCTACAACTATTAATATGGTAAATAGGATAAGGAAGCAGAGATATAATTGGTAGGAAGTAGCACACAACAATGTCTAGTCTAAAGGAGGCAGGGACACAGCACTTAGACACTCCTAGAGATCAAGGGTATAAGGAAAAATGGTGAATCAGGCTGTTAGTCACTGACCATAAAGACTATAAAGTAAGAGCTCAGGTAGAGTGGGCTGGCAGGATGGGTGTGGGTGGGGGCTGGCGTGCAGCACCAGTGGGAAATAGTTGAGTGCAATCTCGCTGAATCTCTTCAATCCATATCTGAGTCCTGTCCTAAATGCAAACCACTAGCATGGTTCAAGGACTAACAACAAAGTGGCAGAGTCCAAGGGTCATCCAGGCAGTCTGCTGAAGCCAGGACCACAAGGAAGCTCCCAACAAGCTGGGCGGCAGGTGAGAGAAGCCGATGGAGGTTCAAGTTGCACCTGAGGTGGGCTGGTAGGAGCCTGGGGAAGAGAGAAAGAGAAGGAAGGGGTTAAGAAGAGAAGCAGTGGTAGGTCAGGGCTAGTGAAGACAAAAGAGCAGGTGGGTACAAGGAAATATGGACAGGGAATTTGAGTGGCAGTGGGTAGAATTAGAAAAGCAGTGGGAGAGCAAGAAATTCAAATTAGCAGGGGCAGGGAAGCAGGAGAAAAGAAAGCAGTGAAAAGGCACAACATTTGCAATAAATATTAGAACACACTTAGCAGGCTAAACCAAAGAGTTGATAAACTTAAATATAATGATCAAAAGTCAAATAAGCACTGTAAAATTAAGTCACAGCAATCCTGCAAGATATGCACAAGCAAAATGCTGTAAATAGGGGCAAATTCGAATCAAGTCCAAGCCATGATTAGGATGAGACTCTAGCAGTGGCACCCACCAACAGCTGAGCACAGGGAAAAAGGTGCCAAAGTTAAGTTTTAAAAAGAAAATTCACAGCATAACTGAGTGTGGTCTGCTGAATCCCTTCAATGCGTGCCTGAGTCCTGTCCCTAAATTTGAAACACCAGCATGGTTCAAGGGTTAACAGCAAAGTGGCACAGTCCAAGATTTGTCTGGGCAGTATCCTGAAGCCAGGACCACTGGGGAGCTTCCAACAAGCTGGGTGTCAGGTGTCAGGTGGTCTAAACCTCACTCTCAGTTCTTTGCAACATTAGGAATGCAAGAAATCACAAACATGTTGCATAAGAGTAATAAACTTGTTTATTACTACCAAGGATAAATCACAGTTGTCCTAAGCAGTCCTTACCAATACGAACCGGAGCCAATGCTAAGTGTTCCTATACCTCAAGGTTTCTCCATGTCTCTCAGGGTCTCCGGGTATAAGACTCAGTGTCTCACATTATATACCTATGATAATTACTATGGTTACTGTAAAATAGAAACATTTCTAGTTACAGAGATGAGCCCTATTGGCTAAATTAAAGGTGGCTCCATGGTCCAAGATAACATTATACAATTTTGTAGTAGTCATCACTTTGTGAAACAAAAGAGTACAGTATACAGAGTCTTACATAACTCAGTGTAGTAGTACAAATCACAAAAGGTGGCAATGCCGACTTATACATCATAATTATTTCAAGGACACAAGTGTCCTAACATCTTGTAAGTGAAAATACACAGAAAATACATAGAGAATATATATGTGTTAGCAAGTAAAGTGTATCACAATAATATGTATGCATATTCTGACATCTACTCTTATACGGTAGATGCCCTAAAGCCCTATATGTTAGTACAACATATATCTAAGTACTAGCTGTCTACAGTGTACCTCTAGGTGTACCAATAAGGCTGCAGGGACCTTGTGTAACATTCCCCTTGTTGCCTCCAAGGGCAACACAGGCAAAACTAAGGAAAGGCAGGGAGCAGGTGTTGTTTACAAACCCGACCTGCGAGCTTTGTAAAGGAACTCCAGCTGCTCATGATGTTGGCGCAGCATGCGCCATAAGCAGCATAGCATAATAACCAAGAAAAATACAAAAATGCTTGTATAATAGCAAAACCTTTAAAGTAATCTCTAACCATGTGTTAGTCAATGCATCATTCATATCAACATCATTGATCAATGAAAGAATAACTTCATTAGCTTTAGTAATATTATTGCTGATGTGGATGAGGTGTGTGTCTTTTCTCTCTAAAAGTGATTTTAATGTAAGTGAAAGAGGCTCTATTGTACATTAAAATATGGCAGATATTCAGAGAGGTGAGCAGATAATCAGGGTTACCATCAATAATGTCTACATCCATAAGCGGACAGGGGTAATAAGCGTATGTCCAATGACAGACTTTTGGTGGAGACAAAACAAAAGTTAAGGGTTTTAATAACACATTTCAGTTCTGTATGTGTAACTTTGTAATTCATGAATACACAGTATTCACCATCGAATTATACTGCATTTTAACAGTACATCAATTTCCATTTCTGTAATTGTACTGGGCAAGTGTAGGTTGTTTGGAAATCCGTGTTGTCAGGCGATGAACCTCCTCTTGATAGGATTGAAAAAGTTTAACTGGAGCCAATGTTGAGTCCAAGAATTCTGTGCCATTTGTGCTGATGTAATCGTCCATGGAAAAGGACCAGTCGATACTGTCGGAGAATAACCACATACAGGTTTAATAACATCAAATACATCACAGCGACACAAGTAGATATACTATTTCTTCGCACAGCAGTCTGTGTGCAGAGTGACCAGGTGTCCAGGAAAGGATGGAAGACCAGTAGAGGAGGCAGATTGAATCGTTCTCTGTAGATGTCATTATCAAGATGCCCAACAGAGTGAACTGATGCCAGCTTGTCAAATAAAGCTGTAGTGGGATCAAAGTGTGGTAAAGAGACAGTAAAAGAAACAAATATTGTATCTCTGATAGAACATTTCCAAGCAGTAAAACAGGGACCAGTATTAGGGTGCCTGGTCACAAACCCCAAATTTCTAACTGTAGAAAGAGGAATAGTTAGAGACTGTTGAATACTCATAGCAATACAGCCAGGGTTTTACATCGTGGACAATACCATTTGGAAATACATATGTCATGTATTATATCAGGATTCTTCAGATTCTAGATCACGGAAGAGATTGTTGATGGTAGTGATAATGTATGAGCCATAGGCTGAGCATAAAATCTCACAGGCAATGCATTGTTTATCTGCTTCTTTGTTGTTCTGTGCAATGAATGTGTTAATCTTATCTTTAGAATCAGTAAATGCTTTAGAAATGTCATGCATATTGTAAACAGTGTATCTTTCTTCCTGACTAAGGCCATCCACACCATGCAATAATGAGGGTAGTATATCATTAACAAACCAGTCTGAAATTTGGCAGAATGGGATTTGATAGCAGCAATGTCTGCTTTATTCCAGATAGACATAGCCAGGGCCCCTACTTTTCTCGGCACAGTGGGACCAAGGATTCTGCGGCAAGACTACCATTTGCCGCAGAACTTCTCTGATTGGTTTGTAATTTCTGCAGAAGTTCTACGGCACTAACAAACTAGCACATCATGGTGTCAGCTTGTCATCCTGACTTCACTTTCATGGCAGTGGTTATAGCAATCAGGATGGTGGAAAGCACAGTAACAACTAGTTCAAAAAATAGACTTACAAAAACAATTTTATGCCTAAAAAGCAAAACAAATGTCTCTCCTTAAGGTCCTAGCCTGTTGCATAAATGAGAGGGATCTTATGTGATAAATAAGGTATTTCTATATGCATGCTATCTATCCCACTAATGAAGTTTCCACTGTCTATCACTTATGTATTTGTATGTGCTTTCTACACCACTCATGAGGTTCCCACTGTGTATCACTTGTATATTTATATGCAATATGTAACATAAATACAAATATGCATGTGTGTGTGTGGTGAGAGAGACAGATACTGTATGTGTGTGTGTGTGTGTGTGTGTGTATATATATATATATATATATATATATATATATATATATATATATATATATATTTTTTTATTTCCATGAACTTGCATCCTCATTCATACAGCTCCCATTGGAAATGGAATAGAGAGTTTATTGCAAAACTCATTTTCATGTCAACCTGCTTTCCCTGACACACTGTGTAACACCATCAGGCCATGACATGCATGTGAACCAATTGTGAGATACAGCCTCCGGCCCATCACAATGTGTCCACCATGTGACAGAACACTGCACCATACCTTCCCAGGCTCCGAGCAGTGATGTGTTCCACCAATCCTTGTGCCCAGCCAGCTCTCAGAGCTAATCTCTGAACCTGAGTTGCCGCAGGAAACACAGCAAGCTACACTCTGGCCCAACAGCTGTCCCTGCACACAACATTTCTCAATAACTTTTAGGTGATTCTATCAACCAATGACAATATGTAATCAATAACCCTGGCAAAAATGCATACAGTGCAATTATTTATTTAACAGGTCTATTCTTTCAACAGGTCTGCACATTATTATATTTCACTTTTCTGGGCATAATTACTTTATTTTCTTAAACATTTAGACAGTTACATTCATTTTACCAGTTATTCATTTCAGATAGCATCTCTATACTTAAATGCAAAAACAGGTTTGTCCAAACAGGTATGGACTTAACAGGCCTGTGCTATTGACAAGGTTTTGTTTAAGTTGGCCATAGTGCAACAATGTAAGACTGAAAATTAGGCTGTAGTGCAGGTTGAGCAAATGTCACTAAGCATGATGTGCAGTGCCACTGTCTCTGGCAGTGGGAGCTGTGTAGATAAGTGACTGTTCATTTCTGTTGCAGAATGCAGCCATTTAATTAGCTAATGTATGATATTATAGCAATGATAACATTACATTCTGAACATATAGGGGCTTTTGGATATAAAAAGAGGGAAGGAACCAGATTCTATGTATAAACAGAAATATTAATAAAAATCACCAAGAAGAGTGAATTCTGCGGCACTGCAGAAGTTCTGCAAGATTGCAAGTTCTGCCAAAATTCTGTGGCCACAGAATTCTAGGGGCCTGGACATAGCTGTACCAAAGACCTGTGACAGTGCCTGTTGCACCAGTGACATCAGAACTGTCAACTTCACGTATTATTCGTTTATGACTTTGATCATCAGGATTTGGTGTCTCCTGAAATTGCTACTATGCTTTCGGTGGTATGTCTGACAATCAGTACCGTAGGAAGGGTGGGGCTGGTGGTGCTCTTACCCGGGCACAAGCCTCCGAGGGTGCATTTTTCCACTGAAGCTCATGTTCTAATTCACTTGCGCTGCTGCTTTAAATCTTTTAAAATGTTGGTTCTGTAATTACAAATGACTGTCAGCAGGCGTGCATCTGCGGACCAAGGACCAGCAAGTGGTGGTAGGGTCACATGGTTGCACAGTCTACTGCAGAAAATAATAATCATGTTATGCTGAGAAAAGAGAAACTGTGAGTGGGCCAGTGTGTCACTCATTAGTATAAAGATACAGGCGGAGCATTTGGCACTGAGTGAGAGGCGGTTTGTGTTGGAGACAGGGAAAGTGTGGAGCAAGTTGTTGAGCGTACTAGCGTAGAGTAGTAGACAGTCACAGAGACTAAAAAGTGAGAGATTCAGAGAGGAGAGATGAGTCACGAGAGACAGAAGACAGAAGAGATAATTGTCTTATATTTTTTCATCCCTTGTGCAATGTAAGTATAAGCAGAATGCACACCACACTAAGTACTCTGTCTGTTGTTGTCTATGTAGACGAGACTGGTAATTGTCACTCGTCAGTGACAGAGTGTCTGTAGTAAAAGTGATGGCACTGCAGACAAGCAGAAGAGCAGACCCGGCAAAGTGATGAATAGTTGCAAATTAATTTCTGAATCCAAATTGTGAGATGATGAGATGGGATCTATGTGGTGAGAGCACAGTGGGGGAGATTGACAGTTTCACTCAGGAAGTGGGAGACAAAGATCTGCTTTCCTTGCCATTGAATTATTGGGCCTGGGCGGGCCTGTCTTGGAGTCAGCTCTGCTGGTGGGTGGAGCAGGTGGGCAGCGACTATGTAGTTCACTTGAACTTCATGCATTGGACTGGGGACTGGGATGGGAGTGAAGATTTTGAAGCAGTTGCCTCAGCCTTGGTCTAACTGCCATGGTGTGGGCCATGGCACACCATCCCTTCTGTCCACCACATTGTTACATTTTCTTTTCTCTTGACCCGTCCCTCCTTCACTCCCATTCCATTGCCTTTCTTTCATGTCCTGTCCTTCTGATTCTCCCTAGCAGAGTCCTTGTTCCATTCTCACCCCACCACCCACACCTGTCTTGCCTAGATAATGAGGCCTTGCCTGCTAGTGCCTTGCCTAGTTGTCTTGGATGCCATGTGAGGGATCTGTACAGTTTAGATAAAATATTAACAGTTACATGTATCTGGATTGGCTTGGGCTGTGGAGGACTGATGGGAATCAAGGGAATAAGGGATTTGAAGTGGGGCTCCTTCTGACTGCAGGGATGCTGACTGGAGCAGTTGGACTGGCTCAGCTGTACTGGGGGTGCTGTGCAGGGGTTATTTACTGGGCAGAGGAGGGTTTCACTGCTAAGGCATACTGAAAACTGGTATAGGCTAGGCAGAATGTTTTCCCCAATGACACTTCTCATTACACCATGGGCCCCCTACACTGTATCTCACCAGGGCTAACTACATGGACCCTTGGGGGTCCTCAGCTCAAGCACCCTATCATGCCCTGTCAGGCTTTTTTTGTTTTTACAGGGCCCCACCTAGACACTACAACTTGGGACACTACTACATAATGGATCCCATCCCCATCCCACAGCAGGACCCCCTAACCAGACAAGCTATCCCCTGCAACTGTCCCCCCCACACAGGTCAGGAGAGGGCTAGGAAGCAGAAGATCCACAGCAAAGAACTGCTGCTACAGTGCTGTCCAGGGTCCCACAGTAAAACTTCTGGCAGAAAAGGAAGCTCCCCGACTCACTAGGTCTGCTTGGCTTGCATCCATGAACATGACAGTTTTATTAATAATTTTATACCACTGCGTGAGCTGAGCATGTCACCTAAATCATGGCTGTCAGTTGACCACTTCTGGATCTTGACATCTGACAGTTTCTGGGCTCATATAAATTATGTATAAAAATACCTTCCATGTTAAGTGGTTGCCAACAGAGTATATGAGTCTGAGCTGAAAAGAGAGAGGAGTGACTGGACCAGTGGAGCAGTGCATTTTTTGTATGCCAGAAGTTATACTGTGGGACCCTGGACAACCTCCTGCAGCAGTTCTATCATGAGATCTTATGCTCGCCTGCCTCTCCCAACCAGGGGCAGATGCAGGGGTGCTATAGGGTGGGTGTTCCTGTGGTGGGAGTTGGATACAGTCAGAATATTGTTTGGTGGAGGGAATGCCACTGCAGAAGAGTGGTCCTCTGGAGGATGCTAGACTTGGGCTGCATACCTCTCAACCTCTTGCCTCATGAATCAGGGACAAGACTTAAAATAATCAGGGACAAGACCCAAAATCTTGGACACATGTTATAAATTGACAATGTTCACTCAGAAAGCTGATAGAAAAAGGGGATTTGTGTTCATCTGCATTTTCTGAAGAAGAATAAGTCTGTAACTTTAATGTTTTACATCATTTCATGATTTTAACCCCCACCTCACTGTTCTCTACCATAAAAACAAACTTTATGATGGACAAATGCAAATTTTGTTGCAAAATCAAGGACAGTTTAGAGTATGTGCGGTTGGTCTAGTTGCAGGGATTGTTAGAGTGCATGGGCACTTGTCTTGAGTGTGGAGTAGTAGTTCAGCTATAGGGAAGGTAGGCAGCTAAGGTGTGTGTGGTGTTGTGAGGGTGTTCAAGCCACTGTAGGATGGTTTGAGGCAGAGTCTGGTTATGGTCTAGAAGGAGTGGTCAAGCAGCATTGGGTGCTGGAGATAGTCTAGCTGAAGGAAGGATGGTGAGGTGGAGGCTTTTCTTCTGTTAGGTGGTGGTAATTCCATTACAGGGATAGTGGAGCCTGCCATCAGGGCTGAGTGAGTGGGCTCGGGGATACATCCCCTATGTGAGATGGGTGGTTGCAGGTGGGGCATCTCAGAGTACATGTGTCCACCACTCGGGGACTGCATCTATGCCACTGAGGTGCCTATATATGTCTCCATGAGCCACTCTCGATGGAACTGTTGGTCAGACAGTTATCCACAACAATTGCAGCTGCACTGCACACTGTGATGACAGCCAGCCAGCATCTTCGACTACCACACCTCAGATTCTATGGGAGAAAAGTTTCCCTGAAATCAGGGGTAGGGCGATATAACTAAAGTATGTTTTTCCTTCAAGAAAGGACCCATAACTCACTACAGAGCATGTAAACAACCTAGAGCTTCTGGAGGCCTTGTGGCCCCAGACCACCGGCTGTTTTGGGGGCAAAATTAGTCTCTTGCCCAGGGCACCAAAATGCCTTCCCACGGCTCTGCCGGCAATAGGAGTCTTGAGTACAGATCTGGAATGCTGCTAAGCTATCAAGCAATAACATACTGTAAAATGCTGAGGTGTTAGTATTATGACACATACCAAATTATTTCATATTCCAGTAAGTTAAATTAAACAAAACAGGTATATGCATAAATTATAAATTGTTAATCAAGTGTACCAGGTAGGGCAGTGGATGTTAGACCACTCTGGAACCAGAGGTGTGCTTTGGACATTCCAAAAGCTGTTTGTCAGTGGGTGGTAACATAGAAAAGTACATGGCAGCAGAGACCATGTTGTGTAAAGCACAACATTTTCAAGCAAATCCTTAAACAAAGAACTACAATATGAAGGATCAATTAAAGCAGTGATATTATATAAACTAGAATGTCTAAGAGCAGTTTGTAACAAGGACAGAGAAACCATTTGGGAATAATTTAGCATTAGGCCAGCCCTGGAAAGTTCCCTTGGAGAGTTTAGCCACAGGGAGAATTTGTCCTAGTGATGTGGTTTGCCACTCAATTTTTAGGGTAGATTTGTCAGAAGCAACAACCAAGGCAGGGAGGTAGGCATCAAGAACCTTCCTGGACAGTAATCAAACTATCGGTATTTTGATGGACACTCCTCTGGAGCAGATGCTGGATGATCAAGGTGAGGTAGGATGTTTGGTACCATGCCTTGGATGCATGGGATAACTCCTGAGATAAGGAGAAAATGGAACAAGATAGCTATCTTGTCAGTGTATCTCAAAGGAAAATCAAACATTAATAGGTTAGTACTATTCCACCCAATGGGGTGAGGAAAAGTAATTATGCTCCTTTATACAGTATCAGTTGGTTTGCATGTAACCATTTGTCAGTCAGTTTATTGTAATGTAGGAGTCTAACTTGATAGACTGTCGGACTGATCTTGTTGACAATGGGATAAGTTCCTCCACTTACTGGAGAAGGAATGTGTGGGATGTGCAAATCAGAGGACCATTACCTGATCTCCAACCTGCCAATCTACTTCTTGTGCATGTTTTCAAACTGTATCTTGGACTGTTGCTGGGCCTTGCCCATACAATTGGCAACATGCAAGTGTTTGTGTATGAGGTCTTTTTGAATTTTTACACATATTGGTCTATAGACATGCGGTCTGCAGTTGGGGTATATAGGTCAAACAACGGTGTTCAGGTAATCTCATCTGTCTTCCAGTCATCACCTCGAGAGGTGTCAACTGGGTGGTGGCTGAGGTGTGCCCTAATTGCCATAAGAAGTAATGGCAATAGGGAATCCCCATTTTGGGATTGTCCTCAATGAATCTGGAAATCATTTGCTTTATCCGTCTGTTGGCTCTGTCTACTTGACCTGAAGATTGGGGGTGGTAGGGTATGTGGAACTTCTGTTGAACTCCAAGGAGCTTGAGGGATTCTTTCATCAACTCACCTGTAAAACTGGTTCCATTGTCAGAGTCTACCTTAAGAGGTAAGCCCCACCTGGAGAAAATCTGTTCCACCAGGATTTTGGCAGTGGTTTTAGCAGTGCATGTTTTTAGTGGGGAAAGCTTCAACCCACTTGGAGAAGAGATCAGTTACTACAAGAGAATATTTGTTGTTTCTGCTAGTATTGGTCAGAGGGCAAATAAAATCAATTTGTATAGCATGTCAAGGGCCAGAGTGTCTTTATGGTAAGAGTTTGGCATTTTGTTTGGTGGGAATGGGATTGTTTGCACACAAACAAGGCAGTTATCTATGTACTGTTTACAACTTTGGTGACACCAGGCCGTCAGGTGGTGGTCTTGAGCAGCTGGAGGGTGTTTTCCACTCCAGTGTCCACCAGAGGGTGTGGTCGTGCACTTGATGCAAGAATTCAGACCTAAGGTGCCTGGGGACCACCCACAACTTGGTGGTGGAATCATCTGATTGGTACCAAATGAGCTTGTCATCTGGTGACAAGTGTAACTTAACTTCATGCCTCGGTAGGGGTTGTGCGTGGGAAGTTTTCTTCAGTACTCTTGTCAAGGAATCTGAACACTTCTTTGAGTTCACTGTCAGCATTTTGGGCTGCTAAGAGGTCCAAGGGGAAAAGATTCAGGTTTCTTCCTGACTGCTGCAATATGTATGGCGCATTGGCCTCTGGATGATCCATCATCCAGGTGTCCCCCTCGGGCCCCTTCCTTGGCAAGGGTGTCTCTGTGTCATTGAAGGCATGGTAGGGATCATGTAGAGAATGAGCTTTGACTTTGTGTATACACAGTTTTTGTGCAAACCTTTGTTCCAGTGAGTGCATGTATATTACCAGTTCTTTGTACTTCACTGGGCTACCATCAGATGAGGAAGGAGTTCTTCTGCCAGAAAGGAAGAAATTCTGTAAGAGGACATCAAACCCAGTTAGAGTCTGTAAAATGATGATATCCTCGGTTCCATGCTCGATGAACTCGAGGGCACAAGTCACTGCTGCCATCTCCGCATGCTGTGATGATGCTACACTGCAGTGTTTAGAGATTTTAACAATGTTACCATAGGGTAAAGCACTAAAACACCCATCCCTGCAATTTGTTCTCCTGATAGTAGGAAGCTGACTCATCTGTAAAAATATGACACGAAGAGGTGCTCTCAAGTAGTTGTGGTGTGGCAGGGAGGAAAGGACCTGATCTGGAAGATCAGGTGGTTGCAGTGTACAGTCATGGGGTTCTCCTTGGAAAAGGAATCCATGTGCCAGCATGGATGGAATTTTGTTTGGTATATCTGTATGTCTCTGTCCTGGAGAAGAAGTGACCAGTCGTCAGTCTGGCGTTAGAGACTGACCCATCCTTCACTCTGTCTGATAGCAGAAAGGTAGTTAGAATGTGATTGGTGTTAATAATCAGTGAAGAGTACCCAACGAGATACAAAAAGTGCTTGACAGCCCAGTAGGTGACCAAGGTTCCTTTCACAAAGGCTGTACTTCTGTTCCACTGGGCTCAAGAGCTGTGATGCATATGCAATGGGTCTCAGAGTACCATGAACCTTCTGGGCCAGCACTGCTGACACAGCAATGTCAGAGGTGACACATTCCAGATGGAATGGTAATGCTGGGTTAGGGGTTGACCAAAGCTGGAGCCGAGGTCAAGGCCTGCTTCAGTGACGTCACAGCCTGGGTGTGTATAGGACCCCAAGTCCAAGAATGTCCTTTTTAGTAACTCATACAGAGGAGCAGCCTTCTGAGCAAAATCACCAGACAAAATCAATCTCTGGAATAGTTTACCATACCTAGAAACTTTCTAAGAGTTGCTACGCTGGTGGGCAAAGGCAAGTCTTGTAATCCCTGTATCTTCTTCCAAGTAGGGCTGCGGACTTTCATCAGTTATTTTTAGGCCTAGAAAGAGTACCTCTTTCTGACATAGTTGTGCTTTTGCTGGATTACATTTGAGACCTGCTCTCTGGATGAGAGTCAGTAGTTTGTCAAGAGGCCACACTGGGGAGTTGGCAGTAGAAACACATGTTCTGATCACCCCTTGATTGTAGAGTGATTTTATTGTTTCCTAAGGGAAGGCAAGACCTCAGATGGGAAAGGATATTGCCTTTGCCTCTCATGTGCTGGGCCTGGCACTTCAATGACAGGCCTTGGCCTCAGCTCCAGCTCTGGTCAACCCTAACCCAGCAACCCAATGACATCTTCTTCCAAGTTGTGTAACTGGGTGTGCTTTGAAACAACTGAGAAGCTGCATGGGATATACTATATTGGACTAGATATCTGCAACAAATCTTTCTTGCTTACACCTGAGGGAAGTTTTCTTTACTTTTACATTGGTATTGCTTTGTGTTTTAATTATTTTAGTTTTTAATTCAGGAAGGAGTTTTTCAAAACTGCTTATCTTGTCAGCATCTTCAGAAGGGTTGAAATAACTGCATATTTGATTTTCCTTTGTGGCTAACAAACCACCAGGCTGTTTTGGGGCTGGGAGGTTTACTTGTGTCTGACTTGGATGTCTGGATTTTTCTTTGTTTGATTAGCAGGGTATTTCCTCTGTCAAATTGTTGTGATAGGGCAGCTTGCTGACAGGAAGGCACTCATCACAGCAGTGGGTGAGAGCTTTTAGCTGATTGTTTTGTGAGGGCCACAGTTAGGCCCAACCTTCCCACCCCTCACCCCACCGAACCCTGGAAATAGTTCCTTTATACCTGAGGTTCTGACATCATTTCCTCAAGAGTGCAAAGGTGCATATCACTGTCATATCCTCTCTAGCACACTGCACTGACAATATAAGCATAGCATTGTATAATATTTATATTTCTATATAACAAACCAATCACACACACACACACACACACACACACAAAAACAAACAAAAAGTAGATAAACATGTGGGGAGTAGTGCAATGTAATGGCTGTGGGGCAGCAGTCTTCGAGGAGTCTTTCTGGAGGCTGAGATGCTGCCCTGTTACAGACAACTCTCTGCCCTGAGGGAGAAAGTTGCCCATCTTCAGGCCACACTGGACAGTAGGAAGGGAACCTCACCCATCCAGGGAGCACCAGAGCCACCACCACTACCACAGAGGTTGAAGAAAGCACAACAGTTGGACCACAGTGGGCTCAGGGAGGGTGAGGATGGTGGAACAGAGGTGCACCCAGTCAGTTGTTCCACTCCACAATCCATACACCATTCTGGGGAGCATAGCTCCCCTATGGATGCACCTCGCAGAGGAGACTGATGACAACTGTCACAAGGGAGGCCCACAGGAAGGAGGCAGAGGACACCACATGGGAAGGAAGCAGTTCCTGGTGGGGACTCAATTATTAGGGGATAGAACTGGGGAAGCAGGGAAAACTGAAGTAAGGTGCCTGCCTGGTGCCATAGCTTGAGGGACAGGAAGCGCATCCACAGGATCACAAGAACAGCTGCAAGGGAGTCTGAGCTGCACATCATTGTCCACCTAGGGACAAATGACTTGGCTCATCATGAGATTAGAGCAGTGCAGGAGGACATTGTAGAGTTGGGGAGGGTCTAAGACAAGTAGCACACACAGTATCCTTCTCAGAGGTGCTGCCTGTCAATGGCATGGGGGAGGTGAAGGTAATTTGCACCATGCAGTTTAATGAATGGTTGAAAAATGGTGTGGTGCACAGGGGTTTGGCTTTATTGGGGACTGGGGTTCCACCTGGAGGACACCAGCCTATACTGCAGGATGGTCTGCATCTGTCCAGGAAGGAACAAGTCTTTTCAGCAATCGGTTTAAATGCTTCATTGGCAAGCTTTAAACTAGTCAAAGGGAGGCACTGATAAGCAGCAGGAAAATCCCAGCCTCTCCTACAAAACAGGGTACTAAATGAGTAAAGACCGAGGTAGAAAGGTCAGTGGGGATGCTGCAACAGAAGGTAAAGCCATCAAAAATGGAAAGCAATGAGTACCAATGCCCATAGTCTGGGTAACAAGCTTCCTGAATTAGTGGCCCTGGTGGAGGAGGAACATCTGGATATCATGGCAGTCATAGAAACATGGTACACACAAAACCATGACTCAGACATAAACATACCAGGATACACTATCTACAGCAGGACAGGGAGGGTAAAGAGGAGGAGGAGTAGCTCTTTACATAAGGAAGGAATAAAAGCAATAGAACAAAAAGGGTAAACAGGGAGGAAAAGAAGCACTGTGGGTAAATTTGGAGACAGGCAATGGCACCACGATCCACACAAGGGTTGTATACAGACCCCTTCTCAGGGGAGGAAATGGACAAGGAAATGATAGAAAGTATACTTAGAATGGCAGAAAAGGGAGATATTGCTGATGGGTGATCTGAATATGCCAGATGTTAACTGGAGTGCAGTTGCAGCAGCCACTTTGAAGAGTGGGGTTATTCTAGATGCCCTACAGGGGGCATGCCTAGACAACTAGTATTGGAGCCCACTCAAGAAGGACAATCTTAGACCTGGTTCTCTCAAATGGAGATGGAGAGGATCACAGATGTAAGTGGGTAGCCATCTGGGAAGTAGCGACCATCAAACAATATGGTTCAAACAAACACAGCAATAGAGTCAAGCCATACAAAGGAAAAGTACTGGACTTTGGGAGGGCTGACTTTGCCAAAATGGGTGAGTGCCTAAGGAATGCACTAGTAAATGGGCAGGAAGGAGGGTGGAAGAACAATGAGGAATAATAAAACTGCCATCACAGAGGTAACGAGCCTTTGTGTGAAGCAAATAAACAAAACAAAACAAAACAATGTAAGAAACCACTATGGTTCTCAAAGGAAGTGTAGTGGAGGTTCAAGAGAAAAGAAAGCATTCAGGAAGTACAAGGAATCGTAGAAGGAGCAGGACAGAGAACTGTATCAGTTAAAGCAAAGGAGGCTGGGAAGGCAGTCAGAACAGCAAAGGCCCAAACTGAGGAAAGGATAGCCAACTCAGTTAAGAAGGGGATAAAACCTTTATAGGTACATCAGGAGTGAAGGAAGACCAAGGGAGGGATAGTGAAGCTTAATAAAGGGAGGGAGGGTGGGCAGAGAGAGACTGTGAAAAGGCAGAATACTAAACAAATATTTTTGCTCAGTATTTACAAAGGAAGAGGGGAGGTACCTAAAACAAACAGTAGAAACACTCTGGATACAGAAGTTGATACCAGCCCATTTACAGAAGAAAGGTTGCATGAAAGAACTCTTAAAACTGAAGGTGGACAAAGCAATGGGGCCTGATGGGATTCATCCCAGAATTCTAAAGAACTAAGGGTAGAACTAGTGACACCGCTGACTACCCTCTTTAACAAATCATGGGAGAATGGGGTGGTACCTGAGGACTGGAGGAGGGCAGATGTGATTCCCTTCACAAAAGTGGGAGCAAGGCAGAAGCAGGAAACTACAGACCTGTTAGTTTAACCTCAGTGATAGAGAAATGATGGAATCACTTCTGAAGGAAAGAATTGTTGAGTATCTAGAGGCCAGAGGGGCACAGGACCCTAGGCAGCATGGATTCACAGTGGGAAGGTCATGCCAGATGAATCTGATAGATTTCTATGACTGGGTGACCAACGTAGTAGATCAGGGAGGGCTGTGGACATGGCCTCACGAGAATTTAGCAAGGCATTTCACAGTCCCACACAAAAGATTAATATACAAGTTAGCCAGCCTGGGAGTGGGTCCCAAGATGACAGCCTGGGTAAAGAATTGGCTGGAGAATATGACACAGAGAGTAATAGTAAATGGAGTCCACTCAGAAGAAAGGGGTTACTAGTGGGGTACCCAGGGTTCAGTATTAGACGGGTCCTCTTCAATGTCTTTATAAGCGACATTGCAGAGGGACTGGAAGGAAAAGTATGTCTCTTTGCAGATGACACAAAGATCTGCAACAGAGTTGATGCACAGGGTGGGGTGGAAAGGATGAGAAGGGACTTCGCAAGGTTAGAGGAATGGTCAAATGTATGGCAGCTTAGATTCAATGCTAAGAAGTGCAAGGTAATGCACCTGGGAAACAAAACCCAGGGAAGAGTACACAATGGGGGTGAGATACTAACAACAACAAAATGGAAAGGGACCTGGGGTAGTCATATCAGATGACCTAAAGGTGGGCAAGCAATGTGAGAGGGAGCAAGGAGGCTGGGGATACTGGGATGCATAGGAGAGGCATCACCAGTAGAAAACAGGAACTTATTATCCTCTGTACAGACAACTGGTGAGACCCCATCTGGAGTACTGCATGCAGTTCTGGAGACCCAATCTCGCAAAGACATAGACAGGATGGAAGCTGTCCAGAGGAGGGCAACTAAAATGGTGCAGGGTCTGCACCGGAAGACATATGAAGAGACTAAAGGAGCTTAATATGTATAGCCTCGAGGAAAGGAGGAGAGGGGGACATGATAGAAACGCTCAAGTACCTCAAGGAATCAACAAAGTCCAAGAGGTAGCATCTTTCAAAAAAGAGTGTGCAAGAACAAGGGGCACAATTTGAAGATAGAGGGTTGGTGGCTCAGAGGTAATTTAAGGAAGTATTTTTCACAGAGAGGGTTGTGGATGCATGGAACGGCCTTCCGGAGGAGGTTGTGGAGTCAAAACAGTGGTGGAATTCAAGCATGCATGGGACAGTTATAAGGCCATTCTAGGGGTGGGGATAGGAAGAAGTAGGCTGCTAGTTAACTAGGATCTGCAGCTTATCCAGTAGGTAGGAAATGGGCAGCCTGGATGGCCAAGCGGTCCTTATCTGCCATCAAATTCTATGCTTCTATGTTTCTACGTTTCTATGTTTCTATGCATTCTGCACAGTCATGCTTGTTGGTAGCAAATGCTTCCAAATGTCTTTGTAGGATGGGAAGGAGCTTTGGGAAAAGTGTGTGGTTCTTGAACAAATCTATGACATTATACTCCTTATTGTTGGCAGATATTGTTGCCACAAAGTGTGAGTCGAGGATCAAGATGGTATGATATTGGCCCTGAATTTGTATCAGTAGCATATCAGCTAGATCCACCACATAACCATGTGGGCAAGAGAAATCAATTCCAATGATGCTAGGATGATCATGCAATACCATCAGTTGGAAGGTTTGTGAAGCCTTCAGATGCCCCACCTCTACAGGTAGCGGTAGAGTGCGGTATGCAGGTAACCTAGTACCATCTGCTCCTGACATGTTGGTCCTCCATCTGGTGAACCGAGGAGATGTGTCCTGATGGTCATCATGTAGTATAGACACAGCCGCGCCTGTATCCAATAACACTGTAAGTAGGTGACCACTGACCTTGGCCTCAGTGCAGGGCCTTACGTTTTGTATCCAAGAACAGCTTGTTTACAATTTGGACTGAGACCTGTAATTGTCAATCTGTACTGGAGGAAGCATGGAGAGGTTGTGCCTGGCTCCTTTGAACCACTTCACCATGCTGCACTGGCCCTTATATAGGAGGGTTTCTGGGTTCAGGCCTGTGTGGGCCTGAGGGCCTGTACTTCCGGTGTCTCCATGGCCCGTTGGGGCCTGGATTCCCAGTTGTTATGACTGTAGGGACTGAGCAGGAACGGCATCTGCCACAGAGCATACTTGCTCTAGTAGTTCTCTAAACTTCCGATTCTCTTGGCTATTTTCCTATATGAATGGCCTGGTCTTTGCTGTTGTTTACCCTTATGATTTTGATGTTTCTTGTTCTTATGATAGTTCCAGTTCCCACCCCATTGCTGTTGTTGCTGTTGTGGTTGCTGTGGTTGTTGGGCCTGCTGGGGTGTTGGTAGTCTGTGGGGAGGGGCTGTTTGTGTTGGGTCTGCCCTTCCACTGTGTATTGCATCGTGGCCTCTTGAGTAGGCTCCACGGCAGCCACTTTCTTGGAACCGGAGCCCAGATCATGGATGTAAAGTTGGTAAACTCTCTCAGTTTTCGAGGGATGTCGGCAAACCTTTCAATGGTGGTATAAGTGGTTGGCTCTACCTTTTCTCTCACTGGAGGACTTGTTCCTAATGAGCAAGGTCTTATATTCAATAAGATCTATATCCACAGCTTCTGTACGAGTTGTTTTTTCTGCCTGTAAGGCCATCCAGAGTCTCTAGTGGTAAGTCAATGGACTTTCCTTGCATTCTGTTTTACAGAGTATACAAGCATCAATCCTATTACATCTGGGCTGTGTGCAGAAATGAGTTCAGCTGCAACCTCATCAAAGGTGGCATTGCCAACCTGGTGGATGGCATCGGGAGTTTGGCCCACAAGCCAGGGTCTATGGTTTGGCATAGTATTTGGACTTGATAGTCTGCAGTGAGGCTAAGCATCTCGCATTTGGAATGCACCTTTCTAAGTGACAGCTGAGGTTGTCAGGCGGGCTCATCTGACCGATACTGTCAGCTATTTGCTGAACAGAGTAGGCCATTTGTAGGGGATTAGGCGGATGATCAGGTTGAGATGAGTTTCTCGGGCACCATCCAGGGATGTCTGAGCTGCAGCCTTTGCTACAGAAGAGGACTATGTCCTCCTGAGTACCAGTTTCATGAATAAGCTGCCTAATTTGGCCTTTTAAACTCACTTATTCCTCTCCCTAATGGGCACACTGTTCACCACATTGTCAATCATTCTTTCTATCCTCCTGCCTGACTTCCACATTAATAATGGCCACTGGTGGTGCTGTCAGGACCAGGCCTGCTCCCCATCAGGAGCTGCAATGTTGGCATCTCCCATTATAGTAAGGCCACGACGTCGCACTATATGACATGGTGTGGTGGAGTGGGGACCCACCATGTTGTGGATGGCTGGGTGGGGTTCTGGGCCATAGTAGGGGTGTGCTGGGCATTGTATTGAGAGATGTTGTCATCTGAGACCTCCCTTCAGATGACATGTGTAAGGCAGGAACTACACCTCCTATTGCCTTAACGTGCCCAGCCAGAACCTCTCTGCTGATGGCGCAGTATTGCCATCTTGATTCACATTCTGCATAACTCACATTTGCAACATCCATATCAACCCATCCTGCATTTGTTTCTGCAACACTCTATACACGACGCCAGTTTGTGATTATCCCTAGTACCCACTTCTAAGTCATTACGCACCTGGTTTATCTCATCCTGTAGCTCTCCCATTTTCTCACTCAACCGCTTATGCTACTTAACAAGTCATTCATATTCAATGCCTGCCCCTTATCCTGTCTCAAACTTTCATACTCCTGCTTTAGCATACAAATTTCTTGCTCTCCCGCCTGTGCTGAATGATACAAAAGTGAATCCTTTTCACTGAGGTGTGTTTCAAGTTCAGACTCCAAATTCTGCTGCAGTCTAATACATGCCATTTCCTGCAAACCCATCTCTTGCCTAAGGGACAAGACCTGCAGATCAAGGGTTCAAAACCTCGCCCGGAGGCTTCCAGAGTAGCATAGAAGCGCGACCAACAGTCCTTTGGCATGACACTTATTGGCTGTTTGTCGTGTCTCAGAGTACTGGGTTGAAATCCTCAGTATAGGGTTTTCGGATTGACTTGTGTTCCGCGCGAAGTCAGCCTGCCCTCCATGGGAGGCAAGGAAGTTTGAGACATCGAGTCTCAGTTCTGCACAGATATTTGATACGATGGCCATTGTGTTGGCGGGAACAAAAATCAAACTGTGAAAAAGGTGCTGTGCTATGTATTGATCCACAGCAGGAACACTTTATACACAGTCAGGCTACTGTATAGCTTATTTGTAGGCTTGCAATTCAAAGTTGTTGTGGAGTGGGTTGAGTCCGCATCGACCACACCCAAGGAGAACAGCCAGAATTTGCAAGTGACTACAAAGTGATCTGAAAACAGGAGAGGTGTTATGGAAATGTACACCTACAGTCTCCCCGCTGGGAAGGGAAAGCTCGAGCAGCAAGTGAAAGCTTACAAGCACCAAATATTGCCTGCACGTGGTCACCAATTGTCAGGAGGTCTAAACCTCACCTCAGGTTCTTGGCAATATTGTGAATGCAAGGAATCACAAACACATTGCATAAGAGTAATAAACTTGTTTAATACTACCAAAGGATAAATCATAGTTGCCCTAAGCAGTTCTACTAATACTAACTGGGAGCCAATGCTAAGCATTCCCTATACCCGAGATTTTTCTGTGTCTCTTGGGGTCTCCGAGGTATAAGACTCAGTGTCTCACATAATATACCTATGATAATTACTATGGTTACTGTAACACAGAAACATTTCTAGCTACAGAGATGAGCCCTATTGGCTAAATTAGAGGTGGCTGCATGGTCCAAGATAACATTATACAATTTTGTAGTAGTCATCACTTTGTGAAACAAAAGAGTGCAGTATATAGAGTCTTACATAACTCAGTGTAGTAGTACAAATCACCAAAAGGTGGCAATGCCGACTTATATATCATACATTATTACAAGGACACAAGTGTCCTAACATCTTGTAAGTGAGAAAAACACAGAAAATACATAGAGAATATATATGTATTAGCAAGTAAAGTGTATTACAATAATATGTATTCATATCCTGACATCTGCTCTTGTATGGTAAATGCCCTAAGCCCTATATGTTAGTATAACATATTCCTAAGTACTAGCTGCCTATGGCTTACCTCTGGTGGTACTAATAAGGGTGCAAGAATCTTGTGTAACACAGGCAAGTGAAAGCCACAGGAGGTTCAAGTCACACCCAAGGCAGGCGGGTAGAGCCGGGGAAGAGAAAAGGGAGAGGGGTTAAGAAGAGAAGCAGTGGTATGGCAGGTTCAAGTGAAGATAAAAGAGCAGGCAGGCACAAGGACATATGGACATGGAAATTTGAGTGGCAGGGTGGAATTAAAGGAGCAATAGGGAGAGGCAGAAATTCATATTAGTAGGGACAGGGAAGCAGGAGAAAAGGAAGTAGTGAAAGGGCACAAAATCTGCAATAAATATTGGAACACGCTTAGCAAGCTTAACCAAAGAGTTGATGAACTTAAATTAAATAATGAAAATTTGAATAAGCACAGTAAAATTAGCTCAAAGGGACACTGTCAATCCCCTTAAGCTTAAAGTGTGCAAAGTGGAAAAACACATTTATGACTGGTCAAAATCTGAGAGGCTGCTGATGTATATCGTACTTTAATTCTGATTCCTTTTTCTTTTAAAAGTGAAAATAGACTGCTCACTATATTGGTGTTACCACACCAAAACATGTTTGTTTATATTTCTTTGATCAACTCTCACTGCATCTTTCCTGGACTTGGGAACACCCAACACTGTCTTGCCACATATGATGCAGCCAGAAGAGAGAAGACTATTGCATGTTGACTTATTGCACTGTGTGGGGTATTCCTAATGTTCAGGAAGTATTCAGTAAGAGTAGATCAAGGACCTGAAACAAAACAAGGCTGGGTATAAATACACTATTAGCATGCATTTCAGTTCAACTAAGAAAGGAAGCAGATAAAATGATGAGCATCATCAATGAATTTTAAAGAGGGTAAGCAAACATAAAATGTGGGTTTTAAACCAAAAATAGTATGATGCAAAAAGGGTTGATAGTGGTGTCCCTTTAATGGCAATCCTGCAAGATAGGTACAGAGCAAAAGGCTGCAAATCAGGGCAAATTTGAATCAAGTCCAAGCCATGATTAGGATGAGAGTCTAGCAGTGGCACCCACCAATGGCTGAGCACGGGAAAAGGTGCCAAAGTTAAGTTTTAAGAAAGAAAATTCACAGCATAGCTGAGTGTGGTCTTGTATCTTAACTAAAGCATATTGGGGACAACCTGCCTCCTCTTATCAAGTGTACTGGGGTCCTGCTCTCCCACTCAGGAATGGGATTCTTCTGGGACTATACACAGGCCCTTTGGGAGGGGAGCCCACTGGTACCCCTGCTGGAAAGTAGGAATAGTGGTAGCCAAACAACTCTTAGCACAGCAGTGGTATCCTGATATGACTTCACAATTGCACACTGGGTGCAGGCCCTTCTGGTGTGCATGAAAACAGAGATGGTCCAGTACTCCACCCAACAAAAATGCAGGAATTGAGCAGATATGGTCCCCACTGGAGGCAGCATCGGGCTCCTCATGGTTTCCAATTACTGATGTCTCCAAAGGTAACCAATGTGTTATTTGTTATGCCTGTTTATTCTGTGACACTTTGCAATGGAGTATGAAGGCCATTCAGACCCAGTGTGATTCAACAGTCTTCATGCAATGTACCCTCTGCTAACTAGACAATAGCCTGTCTGTAGCCTTTCACCTCTTTCATGCATTTCCCACTGATGGTATGTATGTGATATGCAATGCTGTTTTTTTGTATGATTCTGTCTTTCTTCCAATAAACAGAGTTAAAAAATATATGTAATAAATACAACATAACATAACACAACAATAAAATAACATAACATAAACATAACATAACATAACATAACATAACATAACATAACATAACATACAGTGCTCCCTCAATTATTTGCTCACTTTGATGCAAGAAAAACTTGGCAGATAATCAAGGGTGGTAGATAATCAGGGTCTATTACAAAACACACATTATTTTTGTTAAAATGTTTTGTTATTCTTAATTTGTAATGCAGGTATATTGGACTAGAGTTTGAAAAGTCTTTTGATCTTGTTGAGTATAAAAAACAGATAAAAGTGAATCCATCTGTTCACGCCAACCCTTAAGAGTAAGTTCATATGCATGTGCCAGTGTGGGGTTATTTTGAGTTTCTTCTAAACAGTGACACTGCCACTGGGAAAATTTCAATGTGTACTCCATAGAAAAGTCCACAGAATCAGAATCTGCTGCCTTATTCAACACCTCCAGTGGCAGTTTTGATACCCCATCACCATTGGTGTGTTGGTTGGTACACTTCAATTCAATATGATATGAGTGTACCACAAGGAACAAGTAGCATCTCAGTAGCTGAGCAGCTGCAATCTCTGGAACTCACTTCTTTGGAATGAAAACAGAGATGAGGGGCTGGTGATCAGTTACTAATGTGAACCTTCTACTGTGTAGGTATTGATTAAATGTTTTCACTCACCACACCAGACTTAACACAGCAGTATTTGTTAGTCAGCAAAAGGTTTCATTGTATAGTTTTTGCAAAATGTATTTCTGAAATCTATAGAGTCATCCTCAGTATTATAGTTTTCTCAGATATTTTTAAATAGCATTTACAGCTAATCTTCTAATTAATTATTTATATCATTAACATTGTAATTAAGTCTTCATGTCATTAAAGATGGCTGCCTTTCACAATTTTAATAATCCTTTCTGCTGAGGTTACCTTTTGAATGCACATGCTACATTCATAAATGGATCTGCATATGGTTCTTTTTAAATTTTTGTTTATCGCCCCAGGGTTGTCTGACTGTACCCCCAGCCATCCCTTCTCATTGATTTACTGGTTATCCACCACTTACGCTGAACCCTTTGGGTAAGTTGGCAACCATATCAGTCAAGCAAGAGCCTGTGGGTGTGCTGTCTAGTCAGCCTAGCATTCATTTTCCTCTTGATTTTCTTCCCTGGGCTGAAACGTCAGGAGGACATGTATGCCAGCACATCACGCCAAGCTCTCCCCTCACTATTGTGCACTCTTGCTCAAGTCTTTAAAATTGATCTGTGCATAATTGTGCTCTGCAGATGTAACAGATCTTGATGCAAAATCCATGGGATCCTTCATCTTATGTGATAACACTGCATTAATACCCTACGTTGAACCGTCATATGCCTTTTCTGATTGATAAACAGACATTATAGTGAGTCTAAAGTCAAAATGGAGCTGTGTATTGTGTAGGGGGTCAAGGGTGCAGAAAAACAGTTCTTCAGATACATTAAAGACAAAATGAAGCAGGAGGAGGTATTCTTAGGCAACTGGGGAGGTACTAGAGGATAATGGACAAAAAGGAGCCATCCTTATCGATTACTTCTGTTCTATTTTCACAAAGAAGACTGTGGACCCGTCTGAAAGTGGCATCAAGGCAGCTGTCAGGAAGATTCTGAAATGCGGTAACCAGCATTTATCAAAGAAAGAGTCCGGAGGGGCATGGAGTCCAAAAGGTAGATAAAGTCCTAGGGCTGGATTGATGCACCCAATTGTGGTCAAGAAATTGGCTGTGAATCCCTAGTAGAGCTACTCAGTTGCTCAATTCAGACAGGTGTAGTTCTGAAAGACTGGAGAGTGGCAGATGTAGTACCATTACATAATGGGGACAAGGAGCAACAAGGGAATTGTAGAGCTGTCAGCCTTATGTCTATAGTGGCTAAACTTTCATCTGTATCCCTCTCTCCTGGGTCAGGCCTAAAAATAGGCAGGATTTGTTTAGTGCACTTACCCGGACAACAAAAAACTAAAAAAAAACAAAAACTGATGGAGTCAATGATCAAGAGTACCTTGTGGACTAACTAGAAAGCAACAATCTACAAGACAATAAACAGCATGGGTTTTAGGCAGGAAGGTCTTGTCAGACCAAGGTGATCATTTTACTTGGCTGGGTAACAAAGGTAGTAAATAAAGGCCATGTTGTGGATTTACTTTGCAGCAGTTTCAGCAAGGCTTTTGACTCTATGCAATACAGAAGATTGTCAAAGAAGCTGGAGGACCTTGGCACAGCTAGGAACATAGTTAGATAGGTAGGAATCTGACTGAAGGTGAGGCAGCAAAAGGTGGTGGTAAACAGAGTCAAATTAGAAGAGAGGAGGTCGAGGGTGGGGTGCCATAAAGATCTCTCCTGGGTCCTGTCGCTTTCAACATGTTCATCAGTGACATTGGAGGTGGTATCTACGGCAAGCTGTGTCTCTTGCAGATGGCACGAAGCCTGTTATAGGGTAGACTCATGCAAAAGGATAAGGGAGATTCAGAGGGATTTACAAAGGCTAGAGAGGTGGTCTAAGGTTTGCAGTAGAAATTTAATGCCAAAACATGCAAGATTAAGCACTGAGGGAAAATATCCAGGACAGAGTACTGATGGGAGGATTTAAACTGAGCACTATGTCAGAGGCCAAGGACCTGGAGTCTTCATTTGTGACTCTCTCAAACAATCTAGCCAGTGTAACAAGGCCTGTAATAAGGCTAGCAGGATGCTTGGGTGTATTGGAAGGATATTGACAACAGGAAAATGGAGATACTACTACCTCTATATACCATAGGTCAGTGGTGAGGCCACATGGAATACTGTGCTCAGTTCTGGAGTCCTCCCTAAGGAAACATAGGGACAGGTGGGAGGCGGCACCATGCAGGGTGACTAAGATGATTCAGGGCCAACAGGGCAGAGCTTATAATGATCGTTTGAAGGCACTGAACATGTACTCACTGGAGACTAGGCAAGAGAGGGCATATGCAGAGACTTTCAAGTTCCTGAATGGAATAAACAAGGTAAACTGCAGGAACTATTCATCAGGAGTACAGAGTGAAGAACCCAAGGAAACAGGAGTGGGGAAGTTTAAGAGGGATGTGAGGAAGTTCAGTTTTACAGAAAGGGTTGTGGACCCATGGAACAGTCTGCCAATGGAGGTGGTGGGTGCCAAGATCATAAATGGTTTCAATCATGGCTGGGACAGAGTGAAGGGTTTGGTGGTTGCTCATGTTGGTAGCAGTGAGAGAGAAGCAGGGAGGTTGACCAGGAAAGATAAAACACCATATGGACAATAGATCCTGGGGCAGAAAGGGAATTCAGGCAGAAAAGTTGGGCCTTTGGTCTTTTCTTTTTCATTGTCTGTGTTTCTAAAATCTTTTCAGAGATTATCAGTGTCTTGGCCACTTTAAATGTCATGTCAAACTTGAGACCATTTCCATTTGGTCACTTTGCAGAAGTACATTGAGGGGCTCTAGAACTGTAGCTAAGCTTGCAAACATTTTTGTAATAGTTTATAAGTCCCCAAAATGAGTGATACTGAAAAACCCTTTGTGGTAAAGGTTATTTTACTAGAGCATCCACCTTGTTAGGTGGCTTGTGTTATCCATGCTAAATAACAGTATGCCCACAGTATGTTACTGTGTTCCTTAAAAACTCACATTTCTGCCTGTCGACTCTCAGTCCATACTCAGCCAACCTAGGCAAATTTCCTAAGAGTCTCTTATCATTTGCTCCTGTAATTATGATGTTATCCACGTAATACTGGGTGCCAGGTACCCTCTGGAGTACTGGGTCTGTTGCTTTTGCCAAATTACTGGAGCTGATGCAATTCCAAACACTAACCAACTGTACCAGAATAACCCTTGTGGGTGTTAACGGTAAGGATATTTTGGGGGATTTTCCTCTTTTCCATCTGCAAAGAGTCTTGACCTAAATTGGCTTTAGAGAAACATTTTCTCCAGCAGGAGACAAATATGTCATCAGTGTGGGATAGAGGGTACTGGTCATCAAATAATGCTGTATTTACTGCATTGTCACTTTGAAATCTTCTCAGACAAGGATTACGCTGGACATTTTAATTACTGGCACAGTGAATGTGGCTCACTTGTACTACTCGACTCTAGACAAAATTCTACTTTTTGAAGATGTACACATTCAGCTTCTACTTTGGGACATAATGCATGTGGCACAGATCTGGCCTTACAGAACTTAGGATTTGCCCCTCCTTCAACACAACTTTTGCTTTGATATGCTTTAAGTTTCCAGTGCCTTCTTTAAATACTTCTGATACTGTGCAAGCAACTGAGACAGGCTCTCTATGGCCACATCAGCAGCTGCCTGAGGCATCATCTGAACCACCTTAATGGTATTGCCAACTGCTTGAATTTTCTTCAGCCATTCTTGCCCAAAAAGTACGGGGCCCCACTTGTATCACAAAAGATCCAACAGCTACTTAGTACCATTATATGTCACACTTATTGTTATCACTGCTTTAGGAGATAGTTCTCTCCTTCGATATATCTAACAACATGATATCAATTACAGTTTAATGTTTGGGAATAACTCCAAATATTCTTTTGAGAAATGACAAACATTGCCAAACCTGTGTTCAGTTCCATGTTAAATATCACTCCTCCAGCTTCTAATATGATCCAAATAATGTTACAGTCTGGTTCTTTCAGACTGTCAACTCAACATATGCAATGCCATCATCTACATAATCGTTATCTGGCTCATTAACATGGCATACTGGGGCATCTTTCAATTTTCCTTTCTTAGAGGCAGTATAACGCTGTGGCTTATGGCACTGAGCTGCAAACCTGGAGACCTGGTGAGAATCGCACAGCCCCCACTTGCATACTGTGTGACCCTGAGCAAGTCATTTAACTTCTTTGTGTTCCCAGGTCACACCTGAAATAACCTTGGCTTAGTGTGCCTTTCCTGGTTAAACAATTCCCTCTTAGGCTGTTTACTACCAGCAAAGGATCAACACACTTTATGTATGCATTACTGCTTTTTCCAGTTGGTACTGGGTCCATATCCACATGGAACAGAGCATGGCATTAACCACACTGTGCAGACTACACTTGTAAGTACAGTGATGGGGGTAGAATAATGGTAGGAAATTACTACTACCTCTGTCAATCTATATGCTTTTTGTGGGAGGCATCAACTTACCATGCGTGGTGCCTGACTAACCACTCTGGTGGAATGGCTAAGGAACTCCACATGGCTAAGGTGGGAGACCTGTGTCTGTGGTCTCGATTTCCCCAGGTCTTCTCATGCTAGTACTTTTTTGTTTTTTTTTGACAAAAAAAAACACAAAGTTGCAGGTTGCCCCTGAGAAAGGGATCTCTGGTCTCAGTGGGCCTACCCGTTAACAAAATTGAATAAATAAATAAAATAAATAAAAGTTCCCCTTCCTGAATTCTCTCCATCCCTAGTCCACACCCCTGGAGTTTATTTAAATTCCAGGGGTGTGGGGCAAAGACCCCCATGTTGAGGGTACAGTGGTGAAGCCTCCTGCAAAAACACAAGGAAGCCCATTGTGGAGACCTGTGTGCACTGTTTGTGTAGGTCTGTGTTTTACCCAACCTTATTTCAGCGCATGCCATTTTGCCTGTGGCATCTGTTGCTCGCTATTTTTGCTTTAGGCTTTATGACCCCATGCCTTACAGTTCCTCGCTGTTTGCTCTTAGAACAACTGTCATTTACTGTAGGTTGTGTGAGAGTTTCCACAGTGAAAACAGCTTTATTTGGTATTAGGATTCATCATCAGCTTTGGCCTTACAGACAACTTATGTGTGGTGCATTCCACTGTAGATTAATTTTGTAATTCCATGGCATCACCTGTTGCAGTTTCCATCACAACTGCCATTACAATAGTGCTTTCAAAATTTGATCTGCTTTGGTTAAAGTATTCTCATTTAGCCTTCCACATACCAATCTATCCCTTAACATGCCACTTAAGCCATCACCAAAATGCTCTGCCAGTTTCCAAAACTATACAGTATACTCAGCTATAGACTAATTCTTATACTGTTTACATATATGGAATAGGAAACGCTCCATAGTTACTAATGGTTTGGGGATAAGTGGTCGTGTGACACTTCCACAGTCTGAGCATCCATATTATCCACTAGTTTTATTGGCACTGTTAGTCTGCACAGTAAATTGTATGTTTTGACCCCATAACACTGAGAAAACTGCTTTTGTTATATTTGATATAATATGCCTTGAAATATTAATCAAGCCTTTCCACATATGTTTGCCAATTTTCCAATTGTCTGTCAAAATATTCATCCTTCCTACACAACGCTTTCATCTTTTGTCATGTATGCTGCTCTTCCAAATGCACTTTTCCCTTTATGGCCTACTCCGAACATTGGAGCCTTTGTCTTTGGCCCAGATACTCACATTTACTGCTGTCTGTTTTTCAAAGGTCCTTTTCCTTTCACTTCATCCTTCTGTCCCACTGCAAGCTACTATTACATCTTCGCAATTTGTGATATACATATGACTTCTAAGAACAACATATTTTCTGTAGAAATAGACTTCAAGAGAAAGACCAGAACAGTATTTTGTGAGTGCATCATTCACATTTGTGTCTGACTTCAGGGCAACTCATGGGACATTTTGGAGCTGGTAGAGCAGGCTTTTGCCCCTCCCTCCATCCAGAAACAGTACACCCTTGCAGCTCTGCTGAAGTGTAGGGATTTGTTTTAACCTTTTATTTAAACCTTATAGATCTGCAACTTCCAGGAGCATGTGACCCCAAGAGGGAATATGGCATCTACAGGATGTCCATAGGTAAGTCTGCAGTTCGCAGGAGACTCTGAAGGAGCGGTGATCATCTAACTGCAGCTGGTAAGTATACATTGTATCTAATGTGTAGTGTTACTGACTTGCTAGAATGGTTAAGTCCTAGTTCTACCTATGTAAGATAGGGCTATAAAACAGGCAGACAGACAGGCTCTGCCTCAATTAGGTGTTACTGATCATTGCTAATACTGTTAATATCAGCTTCAACTTGTACAAGATAAGGTTATAAGCCAGGCAGTCAACTTCCACACATTACTATGTAGCTCAGGCAGTTTTATAAGCACTAAGCAGGAGGCTAGAATGGAGAATAAGGTGAGTAGGGAGGTAGTCAGCTATAGGGATTGTGGAACACTCATTTTCAAGGCTATGCTTTAGAGGAGGGAACATTGCTCAATATGTAGGACCTTCTGGGAGCTCCATGCTTTGTTGGAAGCAACAAGGAGGAAATATATCATCTGTGACTCTAAATAAGTTGGTGCCCACCCTCATACCCCTACTATCCCAGAGGCCCACTGGCTTAGGGGATAAAGGTGGTGGGAAGGGAAGGGAGGAGATCTAGTGGCAATGGCAGTCACACAGCAGTCGGTCGCTCCCAAGAGATACCAATGAAAAATCCTTGTGCACTCCTGAAAGAGGTACAGGGCCTGACTGTAATGGGGGACCTTGAGTCAGTTGGTGTTGAGGGAAAAGACATGGTGACACTCAGGGTCAAAAGCAAGCAGAAATAAGTGAGCAGGATTCTGTTGAGAAGGGACTGTATCATTAGAGGCATGGAGAGGGTGATAGGCAGTGCAGGAAAGAGAGGAGATGGTCAGATACCTGCCTGAGCATCAGTCATCCGGGATGGGTAGAGGATCACAATAGTGGAGATGGGGAGGGGAAGAAAGTGATGGTACATCTTGGTGCCAAGCATCGGGTGAACTGGCATGCAGAGATGGTGAAGGGGATTTCAGAGGCTGGGAACAGCCTGATGAAAAGCACTTGGCTTCCTTGACCTTTTTATGGTCCCCAATCTGAGGTAGCTAGACTGGAAGGATGGAGTGTGGAAAGAGGAGATTGAGGAGTTCACTGGATGGTTAAAAAGTGGTGTCAGGAACAGGAGTACCACTTTGTGAGGGACTGGGTCCTTTAAAGGTGATGGTCTTCACCTGACAAGAGAGGGACTAGTGCATTAGGACAGAAGTTTGACATCTACATTGGTAGACACAATTAACTAACTGCAGGGAGGCTGGGGCTAGGGATTCCACAGTTGAGGTAGATGAAGTGGGGAACCTGTACAGGGCTCCCATAGGGATGAGGGCAAGGTGTAGCAGTAGACTGGAATTAGTTCAGGAACTGGATGTGTAGACCAAAGAGACCAGCAAAGAAAGGAAAATGCAAGACATCTAGGATATCAAGAAAGTGTAATGGGGAAGTCATTCAAGAATCAAGGGGTGGTGGGAGCATAAGATGGAGGGTGATGTACCTCAATGCCAGGAGTCTGGGTAATAACATTGGCAAACTCCAGGCACTGATTGCAGACTCTGGCTCTGGACTGGATCTAGTGGCCATTACAGAATAGTAGGGCAATGAGAACAATGACTGGGAGCTAGCAATCACTGGATATTCTTTTATAGGCAACAAAGGGATGTGAGATGTAGAGGAATTGGCCATTTACATCAGGAAGGAACAGAGGCAGTTTTGGATGCATCCATTGGTGGGAAAAGGGAAGAATCAGTATGGATACAGCTCACAGAATCATAAAGTACAAAACTTCACTTGGGATTGGTTTACATGCCACCAGGGCAGGGAGAGGAGATAGAGAGAGAAGAAACTGGGAGCAGAAGTAGAAAAGAGACTGCAAATGGCAAGGTTGTAGATTAGGAGATCTCAACCTGCCAGACATCAGCTTGAGCAATTCCAACAGCCAGGAGTGCCAAAAGCCGGTCCCTGCTTGATACTTTGCAGGACTGCTTGCTGGTGCAGCAGATCAGGAATCCACTAGACAATCAGCTATTGTTGATGTGGTACTCCCCAACTTGGAAAGAGTAAATGGAGTGCAGGTTGGGGAACCACTGGAGTGCATGCAACACAATACTATATGGTTTGAGTTGGCCCTGGACACCAGTAAGCCCTCATCTAAAGCTGAAGTGCTAGTCTTCAGAAGTGTGGATTTCAGCCAAATGAGGAAACTAGTTCTGGGCAGGTTAACTGGGGTTGACAGCATCAGGGGCGTGAAGAAAGATAGAAGGTCATAAAAGACGCTGTTGTCATAGTAATTAAAACATGCACAAGAACAGTTATCAAGTGAAACAAATATGAGACCTATTTGGTTTTCTGAAAATGTCACAGAGGCAGTGAGGTCCAAAAGAAAGCCTTTATAAGGTACAAAGAAATATGAGGGATAAGGAATAGGACAAGTATCAGGAAAAACTAGAGATGCCAAGAGGGCAGCCAAGATCACAAAGGCAAACATGGAACTGCTTTTACAATGTATATTGGAACTGTATAAAACATTAACTTGGGATAGTTAGAATGTGATTATATACAACAAATGTGTAACTCTGTGATTACATACAACAAATTTGTAACTCCTGTATAGTTACCTTTATTCCATATACAGTACCTGTAGTGCCCCAGAGTTGGGGCACCACAGAAATATAAAAATAATAGAAAATGCTCACTTAATAAGTGCCTCAGTATAGTAAGAAGGTGCCTAAGAAATGCCCAGGTGCCCAGTTTAAAATGCCAGCATCTAACCTTATTACAAAGCCTGCCAAAGTATTGTAAATAGTTCAGAAAATGCAAAATGAAACATTTATGCCACGCTGCAACAAATAGAATGCCAGGCTGAGCTGATGGAATGCTTACTGTGTGCACGTGCCATGCTTCCAGAATTAGAACCCAGAGTGTTGCTTTTGAAAAGTAGTTGTTACAGTGTGAATCCTGCTGGCTGTGGAGGAGAGAGGACATAGAAAGCATAGGGGACTACAGAGCTTACCTGTAGGGTTGAAGCTGTCCCTGGGAGCTTGTCTATGTGCCTCTGCTGCCTCTAGTCCCTGATTCTGCCAGCCTCCAGCCTGTGAAGCAGCTATGCTGTCTGAAGTGCCATTGGGTCACGCTGTAAGGGAGGAGTGTCCTGTTCAGCATGTTGGGCTTGGAGCCCGGTTTATTATTATTTTTATATTTAAAGTAGTTTCCTGTCCCTGAAGGCAGCAGTAGCAGTGCTACATAGTGAAGTGAGATGGTCACAGAGCCATCGTGTCGCTAGGACCTCACAGAGTCCCCAGGTGTCCTGTGCCCACCTGCCAAGAAAAGCCTTACTCTATCAGCAGTACCTCCCACTTATCTCAACACTGTCTTTACCCCAGGCCAAGATGGTGAGTTGGTGGCAGCACCAGCAGCTAGGTGCTGACCACCTAAAGTTATTTTCTTTAAAGTAAAAGTTAGTTTATTTTGCAGCACAGTCGTGCTGCATAGGAATGGCTGAGAGCTGTGGGCAGGCCAAAGGGTTGTATTTATATAGATTAGTATTCATCTGGTTTAGTGACACCCAGGGGTGAGGTCTGGTAGAGAGGCCTTGAAAGGATAAATTGTAAATATTAATAGAGGGAAGCCCTCAAGGTGGAGTTAAGGCGGCAAGGGCAGAAAATGCCCTGACTGAAGTCAGAGGTAGTTAAAGGGGCCAGCCAGTTAGAGACCCACCAGATAGTTAAAAAGGGCATTATAGGCCCAGTATTTACAGGGCACCTTAGGCCCACCAGCCTTAAAGGGGTGAGGTAAGCTCACTGCTATTTAGATGTCGGGTTAGGCCCACTGTTATTAAAGTGGGGCGTTAGGCCCACTGCCATTTAAAGGGGCAAGTTAGGCCAACTGCCACATTACACTGTTATGTAACAGGACAACTTAGGCCCACTGCTACTTAAAGGGGCAAGTTAGGCCCACCACTAGTCATTTAGATTCCCAGGTGTTTTTGAGGCCCATCAGCATTAGTGACCCTGGATGTTTAGGGAGTCTAGCTAGCCATACAGAATCGCAGTAACAGGAATAACCCAGTCTAGTCAGAGGGACCCCTTTAGATAGATCCATCAGTGCCAGGGTTCAACCAAAAACTAAACCGCTGTGAATATTTACTGTGGTCTGAACATTGAGGCTGAATAATTGATCACTGCAACCAGAACTAAGACCTTATTTGCCATGCTATTATTGCTACAAAAAGTGAATGCGCCTAGACAGTATTGTTTTGTTGCCAGCATTTCCAGTTGCAAGGTGCTCAAATCAGTCTTCAGAAATTTTCCAGAATCCTTTTACCATTGGTATCCAGATCAATCTTCTCCAAAGTACTCAAAAGTCGCCTTTAGTGCACCTTCGAGCAGCCAGCAGCAGATCTTCAAGGAACCGTGCACAGTCATTTGCAATGTCCTGTTTATTGTTTTCCACTTTTCCAGTTTCCCAAAGTATGCCTGGCCTGGGTACTGTCCCTTTCTTGTTTTATCGCTCGTGATTGAAGTGTTATCCAGATTTTCTGCCATAGTATCTTGCATCCTCATCCTGTTTCTTATTTTATGTAGTCCTTGGCCCATCCGCCTTGGTGCCAGAACCCTGTTGTTGCTCATGTTTCACAGACTTCCTTTCTTCAAAATCTTCTTCATGTCCCAGCAGTCCAGAAGAGGGCTTTGGGCCGGTTGGTCAGCATATTCTTCTTCACCTTACCCGGCAGTCCTGAAGCCGGCTGTGGCCTGTTTGTTGTGCTTCAGTTCCGTGGCCTCACTAGGTTTTGAGACGAGGAATTCTTTGCTTTGTTCCTAAAAGTCTGGCAACCCTGGAGAGGTGGGTGTGGCCAAGAGACTCACGGTCCAACAAAAATCCTCTCTGCAGTCTTTTAGCTATTAACCCAGTCAGACAGTTGTTCCCCTTGTGTTTTATCCTGCAACTCAGTTCCTTCTCAACGCCAGAGAAAGTTTATTCAACACAAACTGCCTTTCATGACTAATATATAGTGTTACAGTAATACGTCTTAGAGTTCCTTAGAGTGGAGTACTCCAGGTAATAGGCCCTAGGTAGAGGTGCACCCTGGGTAGTATTGAAAGGATTATATAGTGATTTGCTGATTATAGAGTGCAGACCACTCATAAAGTGGAGCTGTTACAGATGTTTATTTAGAGTCCTCCTCCTACAGGAGAGTAGAAATTTGTGTATGTGTTCCCTGTGACTGTGTTTCCCTTGGTTTGGTATAAATAAAATCCCGAGAAGTATTTGGAACCTACTTCTGACTCTCACCTCTCTTTGTTGGCGCCACTATCCACCCATTTGGAACCTATGTCAGTAATTCGTGTGCAGTTACTGGAGTCATCAACACAGTTGCTTTATTACCCCTTTTATTGATGTGGAAACCCAGCACACGTTGACATCCATTCTATCACCTTCGGGCACCACAGTACATATGTAGTACTAACTCAGCAATTTAACAGAAAGAAGATCATAAAGTGTGAACATTTTACCAAATCAGCTGGTGGGGATGATCAGGACTGGGTAGTGGAGCAGAACTGGTGGAATACCAATGCCCATTGGGGAAGCATAAATAGAGGATGGTGATCACATATAGGTGTTTTTCTAAAGATTTGCACTGTAGTTTTAATAAACTGATGGCAAAATGACCACCACCACCCCTGAAAACATGGAGAGGAACACAGGCCACTCATAGAGTGACAGCAAGTTGTGGTGCATAATGTGCCACAGAAGATCATGGCACCAATTTATTGGGAATTACATATCAGTAAGCAAGGTATTAAGAATTAGTATTGTGTCTTTAATGACTTGTGTGGCATTACATAAATCCTATAGAAAAATACACACCAAGCATAAAGTCTTTCTCTGTCACAACCCCTACATATATACAGCACTGTAAATGGTGTCTTCTCAGATACAGAGGCAGTCTTTCAAACACTGAAAGTTCAATTAAGATGCAAAAGACTACTATCCATAGATGAGTTTGATAGATTCTCCAAACAAGCAAAGACAAAAGCTGATTAGTAGCAACCAATGGAGAGGCTGAGGTGTTGACTCCAATATAAGAGAGGCATATTGGAAATGGTATCATTCTAGCTGGAAGTGGAAGTCATACTAGTATTACAGTAGTAAGGAATATAGAATAGTGGATGGTGAACATCCACAACAAGGCTGTGTTTCCATCGACGGAGTTGACGACATCACAGAGACCTCGAGAGGAAGCTCGAGAGGTCTCTGTTGATGTCATCAATTGCCCGAGATGGAATGCAGACTTAGTTGTGGATGTTCACCTATCCACTGTTTTATATAGTATATGTTTGTTTTTTTGTTTTATATTATTTTTTTCCCGTGACTTGCTGTAGGCGCTGCTCCTGCTCCGCCTGGTGCTCCTGCTCATGCCCGCTTCCGCTTATGCTCCATCCAGCTTCTCAGTTTCTCCTCTGCACATCGTTAGTTTTAAAATCAGGGATTAAAAATAAGAAATTGTGTTTTCAGAAAGGGAGCAATGTATGCCTCTCTGTGTCCCGATTCCCAGCTTCAAAGTCGGTGGCTCCGCTGCTTGGCGCCGCTAAATTGGCGCCATGTTTTTTGTTTTTATCTAGAGAGCCTTGCCTGATCCAATCAGGTGGCAGGTCATAGTAAAAGTTGTTGTACTATCGATGTGACGCCAGAACGATAGTACAACAACTTTTTGACCTTGAACTGTACTACAACAAGATTTCAGCAGTTGCTGAAACTTTGCACAATAGACAGCACCCATATACAACAAATACATTTAGTGCAACAAGTAGCTTAACTTCCATAGTACAGGACTTTCCTCCTCACCTAAGAGAAGACAGTACAGTCCCAGGTGAACTAGTCCCTGTTGGTGGTCCAGCACTACACCATTGAACTAAGAAACCAGGAGCATGGGCTCAAAGAAAGACATACATATAACATGTATGCTGTATGATAATTTAAAGTTGAGGGTGCTGCTGCTGAAGCAGAAGCAAATGGCAAGGCAATGTTATTTGTGTAATACTCTATCCCCAGGGCTCAGGGCACTTCCAAAATTAGTATAGCATAGATAATTAAAACCACATGCAACAAAAATAAATTACATACATTTCCAGGTACAGTAATAAATATCCCACTTAGACAAAGCCAAGATAATAATAATGATCCTTAAAACAATAAACCAACAAGCATTAAAATAAAACAAAACTGAACTCCTGAATGGCAACATTCTTGGGTTAAACTAACGCCATGAGCCTGTGAAAAATAAGATGTCAGCCTTTTTTACATGCTCCATTGAGTGTGAACTCCTAAAATGGCTTGATAATGAGTTTCAAATAATGAGGGCTGCCACCAGTAAATTATTGTCACCAGATTGTCTAAGGCAGACTTTCTAGGCAGCCAACAGAGTCTTTTGTTCCTGGAGGAATGAAGGGTGACCAGAACATAGAAGTCCAAGAGATCATTAGGGTAACCTGGGTCAATTCATGTAGAGCTTTGTTACAAAGCAATCTTGACAGTTATGTGCCACCAAATTAGTTGCCACTCGTGGACTAAGCTGCACAGGTGAGAAAGGATCCAAGATTGAAAGGGATTATAAGATTGTTCACTACATGTTGGCAACATTTTGACATGAGATGTACTGATGGGGCTGGGTGAATAAACACAAAATTAGCTGCTCAACCCACAGTCATTCATAGTCTTTAAATGGCTTTTTCATTAGGGTGCTACTGCTTTATGGCATTTATCAGTAAAAGCAGAGAATTCAGTGCACACCACCCCTCATGGCAAATCTTACATATCTAATATTCTTATAGCCAGCTGCGTGTGGCAGAGGGCTGAGGCATGGAGAACCTAACCTCTCATCACAGTGGTCCTCTAAGTTTGAGAGAAACCTCAGGTCACTGGAGGTTGGCAGGGGAAGGGCTGGGAGTGGATCAAGGGGCTTAGTGGCTCTCTCTCCTGGATTGTTGTACCGGGCTGACTCAGTTCTTGGCTGCCACCAAGTGGAGGTCTGGTGGTAGTGCTGATGCATGAGCAGCAGACTAAGGTCAGGAGAGGGGAGTCACAGTTCTGGGATGCTTGTGCACCTCCATGTGCATGTATTGTCAGTACCACTGTGGCAAGGGAAATTCAGGAGAAACAGATAAAGTGGTCAGCTTAAGCTCCATAAGTCCTGCCCTCTGGCCCTTGGACCCACACTGCCACCCATCATTTGGGGACCCCAGTACTGGTTGTATGTCTCAAAGTAGGAAAGGATAGTCCTCCCTCATCTTGCTCTCAAGGAGACAATCTGTGAGTGTCTCAGTGGCCCAGTTGTGGTTAAGGTAGAATAAATGGGTACAGTGCATGAAAACAACAAAGACAAAACCTGCCTGAGCTGACCAGAGGAAAATCTATATGGCAAAAGATATAATACTTTCTTCCTGAATTAGCCACTTACTTATTTTATCTGCAGATGTAGTGAGGATTTTTTTTACATCAGGGCCCTTTGGTAGCTGGGGACCTTCACAGAAGGGCCTTATTTAAATACCAAAAGACCCCCACTTCTACTGGAAATAAAATAAGTGGACAATTCAGGTAGAAAAATATTTATATGATTTGCCATGGGGGACAAACACTGAATTCTCTGTTTTACTAATGGGGATAGGACTGGTAATGATGAAGATCACACTGGGATGGAAATTTAAATAACATCAGTACATATTCAATAGTTCACTGCACTGGAGTGCAGAAGAAAGTGGATTAATATCACTCAACCACATTCACAAATATATAACCTGACTTTAGTTTGAAGATATCGGAGTGAAGTACAACATAATTTCATCTATGCATGATAGTGTGGGAGGAGCAATCCTCTTATTTTATCCTCATCATTCTTTAGTTCCAATGCCCCATATCAAACTTAAATTTTTGTTCAAATTTTAGCACAACTGTTGGAGATGGGTAAGATCTTCTTGTCCTGTGTGGTTCATCACAGTCTTCTGCATTTTCAGCACGCTACCCACGTACCATTGTATATTATCTATTTCTTTTTGCATCATTCAAACAACATGGAGTCTTGCTGTATTCTGACTATTGCAATTAGCTCCAGCACTCAAACTGCCTTGGAGAATAGAGGGTTAATTTCTATGCAGAGCATAGAACGTTGAGCTCGAGCTCGGTTCAAACCTCTGTCTGCTGCACTTTGAAGCACAACCGTCAGATTCTTTACTCCACCTAACTGAATAGTCGCTCTGGAGATTTCTCCGTTGCTCGCGTTCAAAAGTTGGTTAAAGTCCCTGTTTTACCGATTATTTTCGTAAGTTTCGTTCAGATCTCTGTCTGTGGTACAGTAAGTACTAGGTAGTGAACTAGACATAGTAAACTTGTGGAAATTGTAAAATTGATTTTTCACCAGTTTGACTGAACCGCCGTTTAGTGAATTATATATTCTGTTTTTGTTTCTAAACTTAGAGTGTGTTACCAGTCCTTATCAGTTTAAAAACCTGTATTTTCTTATGTTTTTTCCAATACAAGTGACACAGTTAGAAACCAATAAGGGTGTCTTGCCTGGGTGTTTGCCATAAAAAGGGTATGTTTGTGGTTAGGACAGCTATGTCTGAGAAACCCAAAAGAAAACTGGGCCGCTGGGTTTCCACACTGCAATGTGTGTGTGCAGAGGTCTTTGCTAAGGCCGATCCAGACACCACCTGTGTTTATTGTCTGGGGTTTGACCACCTGATTCAGACTGCCAAATCTGTAAAATGTCCATTAGTCTACCCTGGAAAAAATATTAGGTAGGCTTAGGGATAAGGAGGCCGAGAAGTCCACTGACCCATATGGCTAGCCCTGTTCGGTTCTGACCGAACCTGAGGAAGTGCCTCTGACCAGGGCAATACTTCTTTGGACAAGAGGAGAGCCGATCCTGAGGGATCGGTTCCTAAAAAGAAAAAGAAAAGAAAAATCAGCTGGTTTAAATCCAGAGACCCATTTTCCGACCGCCAAAGAGATTGCCAAAGTGATAAGGATTGTAGAATTGGTTCACCCGGTACTGCCTGATCCGGCACCTTCTGACAGGTGCTCAGTTTGATCAGTTCCTCTGGTTTAAGATTATGCCCCTGAAGATTTCTATGTACCCGGATTTGGAGGGGATGAAGATTATGATGATGATGATGACAATGATGATGGTGTGGAAGGTCTGGTTGAGCCCATTGAACGGACATCTGCCCAGACAGGCCTTCTGGTGTTTCCTCCTAGGCTTTTTGAGTCCCTTCGCACTACATGTTTTACAGGAAAGTGGCAGAAACCTCTCCAGCTCCCTGTGGAAGAAGTTGTAGAGGAACAAGAGGAACCAGATTATTTGGAGATGATGGACATCCCAGAGTCCACAAGACTGTGTATTCCCTTCATAAGTCTTTTGGGAAACAGACACAAAAGATTTTAAAACTCCAAATTCTGTACCTCCTGTCAACAGAAGGATGGATAAAAGGTACATCTTATCAGGTTTGGGTACAGAGTACTTGTATCAACAGTACAGCCATGCTTGGGGTTGTGCAGGCTGCAGCCTGTGATAAGGCTAATATACCCTTGGCTTCACACAGCCCAAGATAAAGATTCTAGGAAGCTGGATGCCAAGGCAAAGAAACAGTACATGGCATCTGCTTTGGGACTCAGGCAGGCTAATTATAGGGCATATGCAGCCAGGTACCAGAAGTCCAGGTGGGACACTGTACTGGCACTAGCTAAGCAGACCTTCCCCAGCTAGCCTTGGAGCTGGAGGGTGGCTGCTGATGAGATTAAGGCATCTAAGGTACAGTTCCAATATGCTGTGGACTCCAATGATGTGTTGTCTAGAGTCATGGCTACATCTGTGGCTCTTCAGAGAATGGCTTGGCTCAGATGTACTAGCCTGTCACAGGACACCCAGGCTAAGGCCATGAATTTCCCTTGTGGTGGATAATTCTCTGTTTGGGGAGCAGACAGAGAATTACATGAAAAAGATAGATAAGTATAGGACCACCTATAGGAGTGCACAGGCCAAGGAAAGGCAGGCAGCTCCTCAAAGGCAGCAAGTTAGGGGTGGGTAGGCCTTTCATAGGCCTTTCAACCAAGCACATGCCTCTTCTTCCTTTCCTCAGAGGGGTTCTTCAGAGGGAGAGGCAGAAGGGGATGAGCAGGGCTGCATACATCCCTCAGCCTAAGGCTCCTGCCAAGCAGACACCCTGATGTGTCAACCCAGGTCAACTCCCCAGGACTGGATGTCTGTTACCTCAGACAAGTGGGTCCTGGAGGTGGTAAGCTCAAGGGCTGGTTCTCAGCTTCAAGAAATTTCCAAAGCTGAGGGCCAGATCTTTCCACCTGCAAGCATCTCCGAAACTGTTGCCCTAGAGGCAGAGGTTTCAACTCTACTGGCTCTAAAGGCTGTAGAGAGAGTTCCTACATTGCACAGGGGCAAAGGTCTGTACTCCAGGTACTTCCTTATCCCCAAAAGACTGGGGATTGGTGACTCATCCTGGACTTATGATACCTGAACAAACATATTTTAAAACCAAAATTCAAAATGGTGACTCTGGGAATAATCCTTTCCTCTCTAAGGCCAGTGGACTGGCTAGCCTCCTGGACTTAAAAGATGCCTACTTTCACATTCCCATCAGGTGCTCCCACAGAAAGTACCTCAGGTTCAAATTGCCTTCAGGCAATTATCAGTTCAAAGCTATGCCCTCCGCCTGTCTTCAGCTCCAAGGGTATTTACAAAATGCCTAGCAGTAGTAGTGGCCTTTTAAGAAGGAAAAGTATTTCCATATTTCCGTACCTGGATGACTCACTAATTGTGGGTCAGTCCCCAGACCAAGTCAAGTCAGACCTTCAAGTGACTCAGCAAGTGCTAACTTCACTAGGATTCCTTCTCAGTCTTCCCAAGTCAGTTCTTGACCCTTTACAGCTCCTCACCTTCATAGGGGCAGAGTTGGTTAGAGTCAAAGCAAGAGCTTTTCTTCCCTGGAAAGAGCAAGGGCTACTGTAGAGCTGGCTTCTTCATTCCACCTTCTGGTCTCTCGGCCAGCAAGGCACTTTCTTCAGCTTCTGGGCCACATGGCAGCTTCTACAGCAGTGGTCCAAGGGGCAGATTTCAGATGAGGGACATTCAGTTTCACCTGAGGGCCTTTTGGTCTTAAAAGAAAGATTCCCTAACCAAACTAGTTCCAGTGACTCAGACTCTGATCCAGGATCTCCAGTGGTGGCAGGATCAGGGCAAACTCAGACAAGGAGTCCCATTCATCACTCAGTCTCACCTGTGGTCCTAACCACGGATGCTTCTCTATTGGGGTGGAGAGCCCATCTGGGGGCTCTCACAGCCCAGGGACTGTGGTCCCTCAGGAATCCGTTCTTCATATCTTTCTCTTGGAACTCAGGGTGCTCTTTTTGGCCCTGCAAGCTTTCTTGGTCAGTGTAGAACAAGGTGGTTCAGGTCAGGGCCGACAGCACCATCACCATGTGGTACATCAACAAGCAGGGAGGCACTCGGTCCACAGCCTTGTGCACAGAAGCCATGAAATTGTGGTCCCAAGCTTATTCTCTGCAGACCTCTCTGACAGCAATCCACCTTCCAGGGAAAGACAATGTGCTAGCAGATGCATTGAGCAGGATCTCCCAGGGCCATCACGAATGGTCCCTAGACCCTCTGATGTTGAAAGTGATTTTTACAAAGTGGGGCACTCCAGAGATAGATCTCTCTGTAGCCCCAGACAATCACCAACATCCTCTGTTTTGTTGCAGAGCCCCAGTCTTGGGCTCAGTCCTCGTGATGCTCTGATTCTGAACTGGAAAGGGAAATTTCTATATGCCTTCCTCCCTTTCTCTACTGTTCAAGGTTCTGATCAAGGTAAGGTCACAGCCTTGCAAAGTGATTCTGATTGCTCCAGACTGGGCCAGACAGCCTTGGTACCCCTGTTGCTGATCCTAGCAGTCCATCTTCCCTGTCACTTCCCAGGAATTACAACCTGTTAACCTCCTCTCAGGGAGGATTTGGTACCCAATCTTCGGTCTCTCAAGCTCAAGGCATGGCTCTTGAAGAGTTACAGTATGCAGATTTGCATCTGTCCCAAGGGTTCTGGATATTTTCAAAGCCTCTCAAAGCCTGCCACCAGAAAAACTTATAACCCAAATGGAAAAGATTCAGCATTTGGTGTTCCAAGAAGCATATACTGTATCCCTAGACACTGCTGAATTGTCTACAGTTCTGGATTATATGGTTCATCTTAATGGCCTAGGCCTCAGACCAGCTACTCTCAAAGTACATTTGTCAGCTGTTTCTGCTTTTCTGTCAGTGAGAAAGCCTTCCTCACTGTCATCTCAACCATGTATTCTGTAAATTTTTCAAGGGATTGTTTCATACCAATTTCCCTATAGGATCCTATCCCTGCTTGGGATCTTAATCTGCATTGCTTAAATTATGCAACCCTCTTTGAGCCTTTGTCTTCAGCAGAGCTTAAGTACTTGACTTGGAAAACTGTGTTCCTGTAGCTATTACCTCTTCCAGCATATCAGTGACTTGCAAGCTCTGTCAGTGGAGTCTGATTTTATCTCATTCTTCATACAGATAAGGTGGTCCTTAGAACTAATTGGAGGTTTTTACTTAAAGTGGTTTCAGATTTTCATCTGAACCAATCTATGTCTCTCCCTGTGTTCTTCACTGATCAATTTTCTTCAGAAGAAAGAAGTTTACACAGTTTGGATGTTAAAAGAGCCGTTAGTTACTACATTGAGCATACTAAGACTCACAGGTTTGACTCCTCCAGTTGTTTCTCACTTATGGGGAAGTGAGTAAGGGCAAACCTGCCACTAAGTGAGCTATTACCAGATAGATTGACTCTGTATTCAATTCTGCTATGAGAAGCGAAGGCAATACCTCCCTCAGGCCTAAGGGCTCATTCGACTAGAGGTACAGCTGCTTCCCTTGTCTCATGCCAGTGATATTCCTTTGCAAGAGATATGTAAAGCAAGCCACCTGGAAAACAGTCCATACATTTACTAACATTACTCCCTGGACATCCAGGCTAGGAGTGATGCTCGGTTTGGTACAGCAGTACTGCAGAGACTATTCCCAAGGTAGGTTCAATTCCCTCCTCCACGGAGGTACTGCTTGGCAGTTCAGTAATAGTCAGAATACAGCAAGACTTCATGTTGTTTGAAGAAAAATTACTCACCTTAGTAATTATGTCTCTTCTAATGGAGTGTTGCTGTATTCTGACCTCCTTCCTGCCTCCTCTCAGAACCTGTTTTTGGGAAGTGGGCTGGCAGTGCAGTGTTGCACCCAGGGTGCATTTGGGTACTCTCTCCTTTTAGAGAGGGGAGGGTTATATTATTAATTTAACAGTCTTAAGTTGTTCCCACCTGATTTTGGATTTTGATTTCTTGAATTGAGTCTTTGGGGATCCAAAATATTTGGTTTCCATTTGGCTAGTAAAATTTTCAGTTTCCACGTAGTACTTAGTTAGTATTAGCTCATAAGAATCGTTGGTTGTGCTTCAAAGTGCAGTGGACAGAGGTTTGAATCAAGCTTGAGCTCAGCTTTCTATGCTCTGCATAGAAATTAACCCTTACTCTCTGGGGCAGTTTGAGTGCTGGGGCTAACTGCAATAGTCAGAATACAGCAAGACTCCATTAGAAGAAACATAATTACTAAGGTGAGTAATTTTTCTTTTGGGCATTGCTTGACTGCAACCATGTGTTCTTTGGCATACTTTACTGGGGCATAACTCCATTATTGCATTCTGCAAAACAGATTATCAAAATAATTATTAACTCTGGGGCTTGATATTCAAAAGTTTACCCATGCGCAAAGTTTGCACTGCTCAGCAAAATGCACTTGCACAAGGCCCATACCATGTAATATTCAAAGGCATAGCACAAACACCATCTGAGTATAGGTGCAATGGCAGGAGAACAAGACACAGCCCAGAGCACACTGCAAAGATTGCCCAGCACTGAATATAGCAAATGGGCAGTGCAGACGCCACAGCAACCCAGCATCCAAGGGTAGGGCTCATGAATCCTGATGTGAAGCATGTGATTGCACACTAAACTTAGACAGTGTGGGGGACACAGTGGAGGGAAGGCAGTGATGCCTACATTGACACTGCAACCGACATGTCCTAGACAGAGACCATCATGGCAAGCAACACAGGACGGTAGTAACCTGAATGACAGCTACTGTCTGACTGTAATGGAGAGAAACAGCCAGGATGTGGGCTGTCCCTAACAAGTGATGTGCAGGGTGACACCAGTGGGATAAAAAGTGACAGTTAACAAGCCAGCACATCTGCCAGAAGTGGAACCTCCTGCAGGAGGAAGCACATCCACAGACAACGCAGGTCCACCAGGGTAGACACCATGGTAGAGGATGGAGATGGATGTACCCCACTGAGGTGGCAGTAGGTCGGCAGGAGGACACCTCATCAATCCACAGTGTAATGACAACACAGCACAACAGACACAGGACACAGAAGCATGAGACATGAAAATATTTTATTATGAAACATACTGAAAAACAACAAGAACAGAAACAAATAACAAGCAGAGCTATGTACAATGAGCAAGAACTATATGCAAGAAATTGGGGAGACAACAAGGCAAAAACAATGGGAAATAGTGGAAGGACAGTGTGGGTGGTGTAAAATGGAATGGGGATGCCTAGGGACAGTTGGCAGTGATGGCCAGATGCTTTAGTCACTTCCTGGACAGCCTCCACTGAGCTGCCCAGGGAAGTCCTCAATTGCCACTAGCCTTCTCAGTATGAGGCACTGCTGGTGGACCACCCTGCAAAGCTGTTTGGTTCATCCTTCTAGGCCCTCTGGGTGATGGGCTTCCACCACAGTTCAATGGTCACCTCTGGGAGAAAGAATATGTTGTAAGTAAGCCCGCAGACACTGTGGACCATGTAGGTTCTGTTAGACTACACAGCCACTGCCACCCCTACGCACTACCACCAGCACGGCACATGTGGGAGACAGATGGCAGTTGCCCCATTGACTGCAGACACACTATGTCACCCAGACATCCAGACAGCGTGCAGCTGCAACATATGCACTGGAATGCCACACAGGGGCATGGGCTGTCCTGATGGGTGCACTTACTGACCATATGCCAAGGATGCCATGCATGAGAGGTTGACTGGGCAGCTGTGTATGATATGTATGTGACCACAATGTGTGGCAAAGGAGGAACACTGAAGCACCCCAGGACAGCACAGTGCATTGGGGTCAGGAGGCATGGCTAGAACTGACTGACTGAATCCCCCATGCCCACCCCATACAATTGCCATCACAGCATGCTGAGACTGGCCTTTGGGGCAGTGTGCACCACTGTGGCACATGGGCATAGAGCCCAACAGGTAGCGACATGGCTGCCCAGGTCTGCCTTGTGGGCACCCCAGCAATGGGACAGTGCAAACACATATGTGGGACATGCAGATGCAATGGTAAAAATATGATGGCTGCCAGAGAAGATGCAGGACAGCTGGTTGGTACATTGCAAGAAGATCCTGTGGCTGTGGAAGGAGTGCAATCTGCAGGGCACCTGAAGTGCACTAGCCAGGCCAGCCTGGGGCATTGGGTTGCAGCATGACAGGTCAGACATGCACATGTAGGGCAACAAAGCAGTGGATGGCAGGCTGGGAGTGGCCAGCAGTAAGCCATGGTGGACTGGGACACATGCTGCTGAAGGGGGTGTGTGCTAGACATGGTACTTTATGCATGCTGCAGCACTGCCAGAGTGTCAAATCAACCCTGCAGAAGCAATATGAGATGCCACCCCAGGCTGTCCCTTACCCATCAATTATCCCACCTGACAGTGAACAATGCCCCTATTACCCCAGAAAAGCCCCATATGTCCCAAGACTATATTACTGCTGCATGGGGTACACTGCAAATTGAAGGCAAGAGTCCCATGAAATGGAATGACACATATATGAACGCTAGTAAGAGACAACGGGCAAACCATGAAACACACTTGTACATTGGGACAGAGCCTGAAGCTCTGTGAGCTGTAGAGATGTTTCACAAGCTGTGCAGCTTGAACTCACAGTGTCGTACACAAGGGTGGAGAGGTGTGTGACCACAACATGCAGGAGGGCCATGAACAAGGGGTGTGTGCAGTAGTAGATCTGTCAGAGCCTGGGAGGACCTAAAGGATGCATGGCCAGCCACTGCACAACCCAGGCTACACAGGCGATGTTGCAGGTGGTACCCCCTGCCAGGGATGGAAGGCCCAACACCCAGTACAAGGTGACCCTGGGGTGCACAGGCAACATACTGGCTGCAGGATGCCAGCCCTGAAACCTGCAGGAGGGCTGGCTCCAGGGCTGGGTTGAGCCCCACTGGAGTGGTACCTGGCATGGCTGGTTGCCATGTGCGTGACAAGAAACATGTCAGACATTAGGCATCACAGCCCAAGGAGCACAGCTCCTCCAGACACCAATATGGCTGTAGTATGATGACCACACCTGGGATGTGCTGCTCAAGGCTGAGATGCTGTTGATCAGAGTGCAACAGGACAATGCAGAGCACCTGAAGATCCCACACCCACTAGCCTGCCCAGGGGTGCCTTAGGGCACTGTAGGGGCATGCCAGATGACATCCAGGGGGTCCCCACAGCCAGAGGCCACCATCGTTGAAAACATGGGACACAGCAGTAGAACTGGGCTGGCAAACAGTTGACCCATGGCAGCATATGTGATGTTGGCAGGGACATTGACCCATGCCACGGTCACTGCCCTGTACGACATGATGGGCAGCAGCACATCATGGGGTCATGCGATGTCAATGTGGTGGGCCAAGGCAATATCATTGTAATATGCATCTATAATGTGGTTATGAGATGAAGCAACAAGATTGCATACCCATGTGATCTGGCGCCCCACATAACCCAGATGAAGTCCCATCATGGCCTAGAGATTGGTTCTCTCGCTCATCCTTGTTGTCCTTACCCCTATCTACAGGCTGTGTCAACATGATGGTGACAGACACCCACCCTGGCTGGGGTGCAGACAGCCTGCCTGGGTGTTGCCCTTATATGGAGGAGCTGCTGGCATTCCATAGGAATGCCACACCCAGCGATTTACTGACCACCCCATGGTGGGACCCAATGGCCAAGGTATGGAGCAGCAGCCTCCACACATGGAATCCATAAGCTATTACCATGCAGTGTGTGGCAGTGGCAACAAGGCACTCTAACCACACCTATCACTAACAGTATGCCTTTGTGGCATAGTAGAGCTGCACGCTGTTTGGTTGGTGTGTACCCCAGACAAGTGGCCTCATCAGATGACACGTGGTGAGATGGCCCCTCATCAGCCATAGATGAGGCTATGGTATTGGCGGGCCCCCACATGGGCGGCGTCCAGCATGGACACACCTCTACAGTTGACACTGTAGGGATACATGGGTGGAGTTGTGACACAGCACATACACCAGATAACACCAGAGTACATGTTGGGTTGCATCTCTGTCACCGCGAGGGCAGTGTAGGGACACAGGACACATCAGAAACCCCAATGGTTGCACCATGAAGGAAGTACACCTGGCTAGCTGACTCACACCCTACCCATCCCATGTTCATACACACACGCGCCACACAACACATCACCTACCTGATCTTGGGATGGTGCCATCTGCCACCATCCTCTGAAACACCACAGTTGTTCCTGGTCCTGTCTGACCATGTTGCTATACCTTTTACATTAGCTGCCAGTACAGGTCATCCCTGTCCTTGTGGTGAAGTGCTGCCCAACAGAGTCTCAGACCTCCGGCCTTTGTCTCGGCCCAAGCTTGGTCCCACAGGGCTCTTCCTTCCTGGCCAACACATGGTCCACCAGATTGGCCATTTTGCTGTCTGACCACTTCTGGTCCCTCTGCAGTACAGCCCTCCTGCAGAAGATGCCATCTTGCTTGCTCAGTGCAGGTACCAATGTACTTGAACATGCTTTCCCTGAATGTGGAAGGAGCATCATTTGCACTGTGTTATACATAGGCTGCACTGTGCAACATTCAGTTGCACAGTGCTAAACATATGGGCCATAGTCAATGTGACAATTTTGTGCATGCACGACCCATGCATGTCCTCGCATACCCCACACACAGTGTCAGTGCTGCACAACAGAATACATATGCATCACAGGGTCCATGACATTATCAGCATGCAGCCTGACCACTCTGTAGCAGTGCAAAGAGTTGCGCAATGTGACCCATAGTGCATGCACAAATACACTTAATGCAGCGTGTAATAGTGCTATATTCAGATATGCTATGCAAATAGGGTACTTGGGCAGTCAGCTGGCAATGAAGTCATCTTGCATATCATTCTGTAATGTTCTGCAAACATTATCATAGTTGGCTGCACCTGGGTTATTTAAGGGAGGTGCGTACCACCTAGATGGCACAGTGGAACTGCATCCTATGAACTGGTCATGCTATGCATACCACATTATGAAGCATGGAGGATTTCTTCACAGACACATGTAGGTGTACAGCATTCCAGATACACACATAAACATTGGCTGTCATGCAACACACCGTATTGGGGACACATTTAGGGAACAGGACTGAGTACTCAGACTGCTACTATGGTGGAGATGTACTGTACGCTGCAATGTCCAACTTAACACAGGTCTGCACCTGCACATTGGGACTAGAGATGGTGCTGGCACTCCACTCTGCTTTCACCCAACAGCAGTTTGCTGGGGAAATAGGTCGAACAGGACACACAACCAAGGTCATCCCTGGACAGCCCAGTCCTTTAACTTGTATGCTATAGGTGGGTTTACATGGGATGGGAAGGCCCTTGCACCATGCAGGGCCCCATTGCAATACCTGCCTCCATCCTACCAATGTGGGGACACATGACATGACACTACATGCCCAGACAAGGCAACGTAGATGCCTTGGGCCCTGCACCACAACCATACCTGTCACATGCCACACAAGATTGTATCCAACAGCTATGTTCTTGCTATACCACTGTCCAGCACATAGGGATGGTGGAAAGACAGGTCACACCCCAGGGGGTAGTCCAACATACTGTGTCTACTACATGTGACAAACAGACAGCTCCATCTCACACAGTCTCTCTGGTGGGTGCTCCCACATGTCCAGGTGTGTTGCACTGTCCCATGGAGTGCTCCTGTGTTACATAGCATGCCCAGGGGATGGGGATAGTGGCTACACTTGCAGTATTCATGCAGCCGCCCTTGTCTGCTAAAGGTGCACCCCCACACTGTGAATAACTACTGGTCATACACACAGTGGGGGCTGATGACACCCATCTGACACCCACTTGAGCAATGGTGGCAACTGAGCACCAAATCCTTACCCTCCTGGACACTGCAAGCTGCTGAGCCTTGGAGGTGTGGCCTACACACCTCTTATACTGGGTTTCTGTACTTTGGTCACCAGTGTTCTTGAGGGGGGAGATAGCCATTATGGGCCAGCACTGTGCACAGACTGCCCCTGACCACCGCTTAACCTGTACAGGGCATTGCTGCACCACGTAGACACAGTGAGGCTGCTTACATGCATATGTATATCACCTCACACACACCACTGACTGCTGTTGTACCATTTTCCCCAGCAGATGCCATGGGAGACAGAGAGAGACTGCCAGTCCACCGGTTCAGCCAGGATGTGCCATGCCTTGGCACAGGCCTATAGGGCGAGGGAGGAGGTCCTGTCCTATAGCTACAGCACATGCTGCCATCTGGAGGCCTGGAAGGAGATAGCAGGGAAGTGAATGCCATAGGTGGCCAAGCCTGGAAAATGGAGTTGTCCACAAATACTTCCAGAACCACCACCACACCAAAGACAGCCTGGCCACACGGCACTGGAAGCAATGCACCACGGATGGTGGCCCTCCATCGTCGGCAATGGCCAAGTCCCTGAAACTGGTATGAGAGGCAGTGACATTTACACTGCAACCTGTGGAGGTGACATGGGGCCATGAGTTTGATTTGAGACCCAGGTGGCAGCCAGCCAGCCATGTAAGTTCATAACTGGGCCCCCCTTGTGTGGTTGTGTACACGGCAGGTCCCACCACTGTTGGGGAACACTGTGGACATGACCATGGCACACATAGTGTAGCCAGCAGTGCACTGTCCAACACATAACCCACTGTGGTCCTGCCCTGTGGCCCCCAATGCAGTGTGTTGGCCAGAAACCCCAGCAGATCATGACCATGCACCCAGATCCACTGAGGGTGTGCCCATGCACATAGTCTGAGTCGCACCACTGTTCTGTCTGTTGTCCATGGATAATGAGGCATGCTGTCACGTGTGCTAAGTGCATGGGTCTTGTTGTTGGGGTTTGGTCTGCACCTGCTACATTGACGTGCATGTGTGTGGAGTGGTGTGTGTGTGTGTGTGTGTGCACACCATGGTCAGGAGCATTGTCATGCTTGTACACTCCACTCTCCCAGGTAGCTTTGTGACCAGTGTACATCTATGTAGGTTGTCCTGCTGACACAAGTTGCATGATGACACTGTGTTGACACAAGACATCATCCACTGGGGATGTGTGCACCACCAGCACCCAATATAGCACACTGTGTAGTGTGTGCAACACTACCGGTCCACTCCTCTCTGTACAGCACAGGCCATGGTGACAGACTGTGAGAGGGAGGATACTGCTGGACTGTCTAGCTGTGTAGAGCAGCCACCACCTACCTGGCCTTGCCACCCAGAGGACTACAGTGCAGGGTCTTTGAGAACATAGATGAAGAGACATACATTGAATCCCAGGATCTGGTAGCAGTGGTCCCACAAGTGGAGAGACTGTCCCTACAGCCAGCTTCCCCATCTGTGTCCAGCCAGAGGTGCAGAGGTTCCCCACTATATGTGGACCCACACCCAGGACTTTGGCACCGCCATGTATGGGACACCATTGCCCATACCCATCACCAGCACACCTGCCACAGCCACCGCCACTACTGCTACTTACACTGCCTGCCTGCCTGCACAGAGGAGGTGGGGTGGCCTGGCAGCACCCCATCATCCCACACCCATCCTGAACAGCCTGACATGGCCACCACAGTCCTGCCACCTCCCCCACCCACCCCAATCGTGGTGCACCCACAGGCCACTCAGCACCCATGGATGCCACTGGAACCCATCCCTTCAGACAGTGCTCCTAAGCAGTAAGATGTGTTGAAGTCCCGGCAGCTGCTGTGGTCCATTGTGGAGTCACATGCCACCGCACAGTGGGAACTGACACCTCGGGTAGATCATTCACAATGACCTGACCTGTTTCACCACCCATGGAGTGAAGATCTGCAGAGGAATGAGCAGCACGCAGTACATGTTTTGGGGCCTCACTGAAGCTGTGTGGGATGTGACATCTGTGGTTCATGATGCTGTGCAGGACAGTCAGAGTCATGGCCTCTACACTGTGTACAGCCCCAGTGGCCAGGGGACACCACAGCATATACTGATGCCACTGGTGGCAGATTGGAGACTGGCAGTATGCCCATAATCTCCTCTGCCAGTGGCACTCCCAACACACTGGGGTGCAGCCTGAACCTCCCTGCATCCAGCACCCTGCATGGTCATATTCAGTCCAGGGGACATCGACACCATGTAGATTCCTTTACCATCATCATAGGCCACAATCCCTACACACACAGGGGTTGGCAATAGCAAGCAGTCTGCAAACTTAGAGTTCATGGAAAACAAACTTCCCCATCCAATGTTGTGTGCATCTTGGCAGACCGTGCCTCACCCCCGATATTCGTGTTCCTCCCCAACCCTGTGTCCGTGGTATGGGCATGTGTGGTAGACACCTGTTCCCCCATGTTGATGCCCATGCCACACTACATCCATTATGCCCAACCTCTTTGCATCCTCTGATGTATACACTTTGTACCACTGTTAGCACTCTGTCACCATGTGATGTTTGTCTTCCCAATAGTTTTCAAACATGCAACAATGTCCTGTGTGGTTGATAGCCACCTGCTGCTACTGGAGTGGTTTTGTATGATGTGAGCTCTGTATTCCTGGACCATCCTGGCCATGCGGGTCGTACTTCAAGATGCTCCACTATCACCTGATCCTCTGGCTCCATGTCGGTTCCACTGTGTTTCTCTTGGACCAGCAGGCATATTCCATGGGAGATTGCCATGTTGTATAGCATACAACAGGCAAGGAATATGGCAGAGGCCTTCTGAGGGGTATATTGTGAGGCACACCTGAACAGTTCAGACACCAAAACTGCATCTTCAGTATGCCAGAGACATACTCAATGACGTTGTGTGTGGCTGTGTGTGCTCACATAGTAGCTGTCCTCCACCACAGATGAGGGACAGGGGACAGGTGTGAGGAGCCAGTGTAGCAAGAGATAGGCACTGTACCCTGTAAATTAAACACACATCTTTTAGCCTCTGCTGACAGTGTAGTTACCCATGTCCCAACAATATGCCACAGGCTGTGGCACATCCTGTGCATCTGACCACCCTCCTCTTCCCACAGTGAGGCATATGTGTGCTTTGCTACATCTGTACAACCCCTATGGGGGGCTAGTGTGGGGCCATGCAGCATGTACTTCACTGACAGTGTCCACTGGGTATGTCCATGCCTCCAATCTCGCATCCACCCCATCATCGCTGAGTGCCTGGATGGCAATATGGATGAAGTCAATGGCACCAAGTACTGCTGGTAAGTGCACAACCCTCTTCTGCCTATAGGGTGTCCTGCAGCATGTACAACACATATGCTCCCAACCACCATCTTGTGTGCTGGCTGCAGTGCCTCCACCTGCCTCCAAGGTTTGCCCAGAGTTAGTTGGCATTTTATAGGTGGTATTTCTACTGCACAAAGTGATCTATACTAAACATATGCAGTGCAAATGTGCTGAAACTAACAATGCACCTGTATTCAGGTCCCCACCCCCAGCACCACCTTTCCCAGCACATACAGCATCTTTTAACATGCACACTATCTCTTGTAGCATGCATGCTTCCTCCTTTGACTATTGTGCTCTGGCAAACACCATACAAACAACATGCAATCACTTTGCCCACTGGGCAAACGTTTGAATATCTGGCCCTGGTGTTTTCACAGGCAAAATCTGTGAAAGCAGGAAGATTAGGGAAGTAGGGAGAATAAGTGAAATGTGTCTGACACTCTTAGTGACATTAAAACAGCTTAATCAGCTTAAACAGCTTAATCTGGTTCAAGGTCAGTTGGCATTCATCTGGATCCCCTCTCCGGTCGTGCCTGAAAATAGGCAGGATTTGTCTAGTGCACTTATCCAGTCAACAAAAGCTAAATAAATAAAAGAATAATGCATGTCAGAGTAGGTGTTATGCTGGGATAACATCCTGCCTCAGGTAGTTGGGCATGAGGCCACATATTGAGTGTGTCCAACACCTGAGAAGGATGTTATCCCAGCATAACACTACCCTGGAGTGCATTATAGAGAATGTGTATGAACAGTCATATATAACAAGTATACTCTTGTATCGAGAGGTTTCCTTGGTAACAGATGACCTCGAGGACACAGCTTGAGGGTACTCTATTACCAAGGAACCTCAAGATACATGAATTTCCTTGTTTGTGTATGACTGCTCATACACAATCTTTTATAGTCTATGGGCAGTCACAGCATAGAACATCATACAAAACCAGCTGGAGAAGACAACAGAATAGAAATTTTTACATTTTCTTTTTAACTGACACAGTGTGCTGCAGATGTTTCTGCAAGTTCCAAGTTTAAAAAAAGCGCAACTTCCAGTTTAACTGGATTGAGGAAAGCACCTGTGTGGCAGCATTCCAAATTGTTATGCTGCAGTAGTGACATAGCTAGTGCAGCATAACAACTCAATTCTAGTTATTGATTTCTATCCATAACAACATTTTACCATACACTATATTCCTATTATACAATGGCTCAAAACTTTTAAATAAGGAAACAGACCAAATGTTCTTATTTTAAACTGTTTTATGCCAGCATAACATCCCTGCTGTGGTGGTGGATTGACCAATCAGAACAAAGTATTATTTCGCCATTGTACAATATAAATTATGCCATCATTCTTAGCCAATCAGGCTAGCTTATTTCTAAGCATTCCAGGTACTATTATAACCACAAAATGATGTCTCTTGATATAGTTCTAAAATTTTGAAGTTCTAAGTTCAGTTTGCACAGTCCATTTCACACAAAGAGGACTCTATTATTCTGCAAAGTAGAACATTTTAATTTTAAATTCTAGTTCCATTTTTTCAAAGGTCTTTAACAGAATTTATACTATGGCCCAGATATTCAAAGGGTTCGCCATGCGTAACAGGGTTACTCATGTGCAAGTCCTACATTGCGCCATTCTGCGATATTCAGCAGGAGAGCGTTACGCCACTGACAACAGGTTGCTCAACAGCGCAATACAAATGAATTCATGCTCAACAGGAGGAGGAACCATGCATAAACTGTGCAACCCGATATTCAGTCGGGTTGTGCAGAGTTGTGCATCGCAACCCCCAACCTGCATCTGCACAACCTTGAGCCAAAAAAAAAGAAGGATCAAGTTGAGGGCCACCCACAGGTGAAGCTGCTGTATTGCAGGGCTACAACACGCAGCTGCCACCCTGGCTGGCCCCAACTCAGTCCTGTGCCCCCACCAGCGGATCCCGGGCATAAAAGTAACATAACCCACACACATCTCCGAAGCCCGATGCGGGCAATAAAGTAACATGAACCCCCGCCCACATCTCGAAGCCGATCGAGCAATAAAAAATTGTCCGGGGGCTGCATGCCCATTGGCTGTAGCTCTGCACCAATGGGCATGCAACCTCACCGACAGTCAGTCGGGCGGGCGGCGGGGCGGTGTAGACGGGTGGATGCTGCCACCCGCCGCTGCCAGGGGAGCGGGTGGGGGGCTTTGTGGGTGGGTGGGTGGGGACACTAGACACCAGGGAGATGTTTGGGGGTTGTAACTTGACATTCTGCCCGCTGATCGGCATTACGTCCACTGACCACCAGGGAGATATTCGGGTTGGGGGGCTTTTTACATTTCCGCCTCACGATCTGGCACTGGGGGTTGATATACGCTCTGCCCACGATCGGGCTTCGGGAGATGTGGGTGGGGGATTCATGTTATTTTATTGCCCGCGATCGGCATCGGAAATGTGAGTGGGGGTCATGTTATTTTATGCCCGCATCGGGCTTCGGAGATGTGTGGGGGTCATGATACTTTCTGCCCGCCGATCAGGCTTCGGGATCGTGTGTGGGGAAATGTATACACGAGATACTGTCCTGCGACGGGATGGTGGTGCGCCGGTCCCGACGGCTGCTGCCTGGCAGGGCGCCAGGTGCAAGTCCTCCGGGATCGGGCGCACCTACATAGCACGGAAAGATACAATGGGGCTTACAATAGATGCAAATAGCCCCCTGCCGCCTAAGTATAAATTATGGCCCCATTTATATGTCACCTTTGAATATCGGAATTTGCGATGGCGCAATGGTACTCTGGCACCCGCCAAGTTTAATGCTCAACTCCTGGCAACTTGCAGTGGCGCAAGTTCCACTGCGCTACGCGCAGTGGTTGTGGTTGGGTGATATTCAAAGGAGTTGCTCAACAGCGCAACTCCTTTGAATATCGCCCGCCACACCCCTCACAACTATTTTGAGCAGCTCAGGGGCTTGCGCCTCAGAATGGAGCAGTTTGAATATCTGGGCCTATGTGTATATGTACAGTTCCTGTATTTCGTATCATTATAAGAGTTTCTTCTCAAGTCCTTTGCATGTCAGAACTTCTCAGCTCTGCTTTGCAGTTCTCTCACCCAAAGAATTCCTGAATGCACTCTGATAACCATAAGAGGCACAGTAATGGTGCATGTACATGAACATATATTAAATGTGAATGTAAATACTTGGAGCTACTGTATTATAGATTATTAAAGAGGGACTGAGGCCAACATTTTTCCATCAATCAATTCAGAATTTGGATTAGCATATCCTCAATCAGCCTCATGCCAAAAATCAATTTTGTGAGTTACTTTGTTTAAAACTTACAGGTCATTTTGTAACCCTTAAAGAGACACTGTCAACCTGTTTTTCATCATATTATCTCTAGTTGAAAACCCGCATTTTATGACTGCTTTCCCTCTTTAAAATTCACTGATGTTGCTGTTTGTTTTGCCTGTATTCTTGCTTAGTAGAACTGAAATGCATGGCAATGTATATTTATAAACAACCTTGTTTTTGTTTACAATCCTGATTCTGTTCTTACTGTATATGTCCTGAACATTAGAAACACACACAAACAGTGCAGTCACTCATGGGGCAGTAGCCTCCTATTCTCTCAATGCATCATAATGGGCTGGACTGTTTGTGGGTGTTCCCAAGTCCAGGAAAGATGCATTTGGAGTTGATCAAGGAATGTAAACAAAACTGTGTTGGTGTGATAACACCAGTATGCAGGGCAGTCTGTTTTTACTTTTTTAAAGAAAATAAGAGTCAGAATCAAACTACCAGCTACATTAACAATCTTTACAGCATTTTGGCAATCATAAAACATGTTTTTTAAACTAGGGACACTTTGAGACCTAAGGGAGTTGACAGTGTCCCTTTAATTCACTGCCTGTTCAAAACAGCCAGTTTCAGTGAAGAGCTGCTGCCAGCTTCATCTCTTGAACTCAAAACCTAGTCCTCCTTACAAGCTACTGTACCTTATATGACTTATTTCTCCTATGTTACTTAAAACTGCAGGTGTAGTAAACATCTGAAAAAGGAAAACTGACACGGGACGGGGGTTCAGCACAAGTACTTCCACAATGTGTAGATGCAAGGTACAGTACTTCAGAATGTGATGAGGGGGGTGGAATACAGTGGTAAACATGGCTTTATAATGACAAAGTTGTGTGCAATTTTTAAAATATTGCAGATATGAGATTTCAAAATGTCTCCAGGTTGCAACTGTGGACTGCACAAATGACACAGTCTCTGAAAGTAACTGGAACACATAATTTCAGACTATGGCAGTCAAGGACAATTTTGGAATGTGGCAATGATGCACAATTTTGGAATGGAGCAGTGACGCATAATTTGAGAATGTGGTGGTGATGCACAATTTATGAATGTGTGAATGTGGTGGTGACAAGCAATTTCAGAATGCAGTAGTGATGCACATTTTCAGAATGTCGTGGTGATGCACAGGTTCAGAATGTAGTTACAGGTTTGGAATGCAGTGGTGATGTACAGGTTTGGAATGCAGCAGTGACATGCAATTTCAGAATCTGGTGGTGATGCGCAATTTTGGAATGTGGTGGTGACTCACAGGTTTGGAATGTGGTGGTGACACACAATTTTGGAATGCGGTCATGATGCACAGGTTCAGAATGCAGAAGTGCTGCACAATTTTGGAGCATGGCAGTGGTGCACAGTTTCAGAATATGGTGGTGACGCACAGTTTCAGAATGCAGCGGTGATGCATGATTTCAGAATGTGGCAGTGACACGCAGTTTCAGAATGTGGTGGTGGTGATGCACTATTTATCATTTAATAAACTTTATTAATTTAAATTTTATCAACAACAACACACCACAGCAGAACAGACAACAAATAAAACTGTACACACAGTCATACTATGACAAAAGAAAAAAAGTAGTAGATACACATGTATCATGTTAGGATACATACTTATAGATTACCTCATGTTAAATTCGAAACTGTGTTATCGTTGCCTGTTCCCCGTCCACTTTCCCCCCTCCCTCCCCCATGTCTGCCACTATATAAATGACCAAAGGTGTTATACCACAATTGCCATACTATACTACCTAAACACATCTATAAAGAAGAAAAACAAAAACCTAAAAACTATTAAATCACTAACAGGGTATACAGTGATTCCCATCTTGATTTGTACTTCTCCATTTTATTATTAACCCCAGCAATGATGAATTCTGCATGTAAGGCAAACATAAGCTCTTTATACCATTCCATATATGTAGGAGTGCTTGATTCCTGCCAATGTCTCAAAATGACTTTTGTAGCACAGCTAGATATTAGGGCCATATGTGCCCTCTGTTGATGCCCTTGTAAACCAGTGTATTCTCCTAAAACACAAATTTCTAATTTGAAGTAATCTGATAATGTTAAAAGTGGCTCAAGGTGTGTTTGAATACTATGCCAAAAAGGAGTGATTTTGTCACAGGCCCAAAGCATGTGAAGCAAGTCAGCCAGACCCTGATGACACCTAGGACATTGATCAGATGCTGCCCTTCCCATTTGATGTAGTTTAAGCGGGGTATAGAATAAATCATGGTTAATGTCAAATTGCATCAATCTATATCTATCCTACTTTATATATTTATATAGGTGCTTCCAAATGATGGACCAGTTCCTGAGAGAAGAAGTCGGGGATAGGATATTGTCCCACCGATAGACCCTCTTACCCTCCAAGGTAGCAACTTTTGTTAAGAGAAATTTGTATGCATAGGATATGATGTGAGAAGAGGGGATGGAGTTAATAAAAGGAGATATGGCAGAAGTAAAGGGACAGTTCCATTCTTCCAGACCAAAATGTTGTATCAGCATGTGGGATATCTGGAAATATTTGAAAACATATCTAGTGGGCCAGTTAAAAAGATGACTAGCTTCATTATAGGAAATAAGCTTTTTATCATGAACCAACTGGTTCACACTAACAACACCCATATCCTGCCAAAAGAGGTGAGATTTTATTGCTTTGCCTGAGATTAAAAGATTAGGATTGGAAAACAAGGGTTGGGCAGTGTCCTTATACACATCCACTTTGAGAAAATTAATTAATTGATGTTGTGTTTGAAGTGCGGAACTTAATGGTGTTTCTTTTAAGGATATGGGAAGTTTCTTCTTACTAATGTAAGGAAGGGCCTTGGAGTCTATATTATTTTCAGAGCAGAGAGAGTGTTCAATTCTAACCCAGGAGGGACAATACATAAACCCTATACTACTAACAGGAGGTTGCAGCCAATATCTAATCCTCGTCAAGTGAATGGCAAGACAGTATATATAAAAACTGGGAGCTTGAAGTCCTCCATCATTTTTAAGATATGTAAGTTTACAATAACTCCTTCTAACTTTTTTCCCCTGCAAAATAAACCTGTTGAGGATACTCTGTAACTGGGAAAACCATGATAGTGGAAGAGTCCCATTAAACATATGTAGAGGATATAGAATTCTAGGTAGCACATTCATTTTTATTACGCTCATGTGCCCCCATATAGAAAGAGGTAATTTTGACCAACATCTAAGATCTTCTGTTAAAGTTTTGACTAGATCATCTAAATTAATTTTTTTCATATTTTTGAGGGAAGAGTGCAAGTAGACCCCTAGATACAGTATTTAAATTTTGCGGAGTTCCATTGTAATCCCAGATTTGTTATTTCAGATTTCACTATGTGTTTATTAAGTGGAAAAACTTGCGTTTTTCCAATGTTTAACTTGTAATTCAAAATTGCTTTGAATTGGGAAATGATTTGGAAAGCAGTGGGTATTGATTGCACAGGGTTGGAAATATGGAGGAGTATGTCGTCAGCATACACAGAAATTTTATATTCCATCTCGCCTATTACTATGCCAGATACAGATTTCAAGCTGTTAATTTTCCTAATAAGGGGTTCTAAATATAAATTAAAAAGGAACGGGGAGAGGGAGCAGCCTTGATGGGTTCCTTGAAATAACCTAAAGGACGAGGAGAGAATCCCATTACAGTGAATTTGAGCTGAAGGGGAAGTTTATAGTGTTTTGACCCATTGTATAAATTCCATTGGAAAATGGTATTTAGCTAATACCATGAAAAAGTATTCCCAGGAAACCCTGTCAAAAGCTTTTTCTGCATCCAGGGAAACAAGTACTGCTGGTACAGATGAGTCCCTGGACACAGAGGAGAGGTACGCTATTTTCCTGAGATGATCAGAGGAAAACCTGCCCTTTACAAACCCTACCTGTTCTATACTTATCAGGGATTCCCAGACCTGGCCTACTCTAGAAGCAAGAATTTTTGCTAGAATCTTAAGATCTACATTAATTAAAGAGATTAGTTTATAATTAGTAATGTAGAGGGGATCTTTGCCAGGTTCAGGAATGACAATTATAATTACCTGAGTCAGAGAGGTATCAGATATTCCATGTTTGTAAATATAATGAAAAATGTCTAAAAGGATAGGGGCAATTATCTCCTTAAATTTTTTGTAGAAATTAGTAGTAAAGCCATCTGGGCCAGGGGATTCATCTGGGGCAAGAGACTCTATGGCTTCATAAATTTCTGTTAGTGTAATCGGAGCCTTCAAAAATTGACCTGATTAACTGCTAATCTAGGAAGATTAATATCTTGGAGAAAATTGTTGAGTTGTTGGGACAGAGAGGGGAGTTCAGGTGCAGAATATAATTGTTGATAGTATTCTTGGAAAGCATTAGCAATTTCTGGGGGGGGGAGATAAAAGTTCCCCAGTCATCGAGTAAATTGAGGTGATTATTTTATCGGTTATTTAGGTCTGTAAACGAAGAGCCATTAGCTTCCCTGCTCTTTCACCTTTATCAAAATAAGATACTTTAGAGTGAAGCATTAAGAATTCTGCCTTTTCTGCTGATAATTGATTGTACTGGGAATGTAGTTGATTCCAACTTTTCCCACTCTTCTATAGGGGCCGAGGGGAGGAGAAGCCTCTCCTCCTGCTCTATCTGGGCTAAAATTGAGAAGAGAGCAGCAGCTTTGTTTCTTCCACTTTGTCGCTAACCTGATTAATTCCTCCCTCAAACCGCATTTCAGTGAACCCCACAGAAAATCTTTTCTGGGCTGTGATGGGGCATTAATATCCATAAAGTTAGAGATGAAAGTTTGAAGGAGCACTATTTGGTCTTCTGATTTCAAAAGTTGATTATTCAACCTCCAAATTCTATCTCTTTGTATATTAGGAGATAGATCCAAATGAAGATGGACAATACTATGATCAGAGATGACCTTTGATGTATAATAGGCTTGAGATACCCATGAAAAATGGTCTACTGTTATAAGGAAATAATCTACCTGGGAAAATGAATGGTGAGGAAGAGAATGAAATGAAAATTCTTTTCTATCCGGAAACATTAGCCTCCATGGATCTATCAAGCCAACAGAGTTCATGAACTCTTATAATGCCTTTTGTCCCAGTGTTACCTTTAGCCGGGTCTGCCTGGACCTATCTAAAATATTAGACAGCACCTGGTTCCAATCGCCTCCTAATACTATGGGAAGCATTGTCCAGGAGGCAAGAAGATCCATAAGGTTCATGAAAAATTCAGGGTCATCACAGTTAGGGCCATAAATGGAGCCTAGTACCAGCTCAGAGTGCCCCAACAGGGCTCTCAGAAAGACAAATCTACCTTCTGGATCAGAAATTTGTTGTATAAGGTGAAATGAGATTTTACGGGCAATCAGAATGGCAACCCCTTTTCTACGAGAATCAATACCAGACCCAAATACTTGACCTACCCAATTTCTTTGTAGATAATGGATTTGACTGACCCTAAGATGGGTTTCTTGTAAAAAAGCCACATCAATTTGAAGACTTTTTAAATGAAGTAGAATCTTGGACCTCTTGGGAGGAGTCTGAGCCCCCTTTATATTCCAGGAGTAATATTTAAGACTAGCCATGTGGAAATATGTAATTACGTATAATATAACAAAAAGTGAAGAAATATAATTCCTGAGTACCAGTCTGAAAGAGAGAAAAAAAAAAGAAAAAAAAAACCTTTTAGTCCCCATATAGTGGCAGACAATCCCTTATCTCATATTTTATCCACCCCCCCATTTGCATCTTCCAAGTTTGGGCCCGAAGATCCTAGTTCTGGACCCCCTACTTTATAATATAAAACAACTCCATCAGCCAACCATAACCAAAGTACAAATTTTGGAGGTCCCAACCCCAATAAATGATACATGACTGTTTCTCCTGTAGCCAGGCAGATATGCATACCCCACTAGCGACCCAATTGTTAACAGAAATAGTTCCTAGTTTAATAAAGAACGGATATCAACCTCTTATTTCCTGTTAATCTGTCTGTGGTGAATCTTAAAAGAAAAAAGAACCCTGTATTCTGTGAGGGGTGTACTATCCGATTTTACCCTAATATTTCCTCAATAATGGGGAAGGAAACAAATAATCTTTACCACCATTAAAGCCTCAAACACCTATTCCAATATTGAACTCAAACAATCCAGTTGTAAGAACAGATTATATCATAAACTATGACCAGGCAAAACGCACCCGATTCATAAAATGTTATTTGCATGGCACAAAAACATCACCCATCCATAGAATAAAGGTGAAAAGAACTAGCAGTAAAACCTCCTTTATTGGAATGTTAACGTCAAAAGGCCTTTCATCACCATAATGTCGGTCACAAGTCGGAGTTTCTCTTCCCACTGTCCACTACTGCGCGATTATGCGCACAATCGTGATGTCCGACCCGTACAATGTTAACATAACACTTCGCTCTATTCATATAACTAAGTACAAGCCAGAGAAGTAAAAAGGAGCAGGGGAAACTCTTCACAGGCTCTTCTTCAGCCTGACTGATCAAAATGACTCGCATACAGCAGAAATATGATTCCAGGACTCGCCTTTACGGGTCTCCTCCACTCGCAACAAAACAGGAAAAGGGCCGCTTACCCGAAGAAACCGAGGATCCTTAGGACAAAACCTCCGCAATTTACCAGTCCAATTCCATCACTTCGGGACCCACCTCTTAAGATTTAAACATCTCTTGGGGGCACAATCCCTTAACGGCAACATCAGTTTCCAATTGTCTCCTCAATACCATCCTAACAATGCAGGACCTTTCATAAACCTATAAGCAGTGTTACATCAACGCGGAGTGAAGAGGTCTGGGAAGAGAAGCGCAAGCTCTTTGGCTGCTATCCCTGCATTCTCAAAGGTTTTCCAGCTGCCCCCATGAAGCACAGACAGCCGAGCAAGATAAAGCATGCAAAACTTTATTCCGGCAGCAATTAATTTAGTGACCGAATTATGGTACTCTGCCCATTTTTGTCAAGTTGCCACAGGTAAATCTTGAGAGATTCAAATCAGGCTATCCTCCCATTTAACTTCTTTGAGATCTTTGATTGCGGTCAAAATGTGCTGACGATCTATGTAGCTCAGTAGTTTCAGGATAAGCAGTCTAGGCTTTGCTCCTGCAGGGGGTTTCGGCCATAGGGCTCTGTGGGCTCGTTCGACAGCATAGACCGTAGAGTGTGGAGGAGGACCTGCTATTTTCATGAGTAGCTTTTGTGTAAATGTAATAGGCTAGTGCCCCTTGGCTTCTTCTGGGAGCCCAAAAATAACCAAGTTGTTGCACCTATTACGGCCCTCAAGATCTTCAAGTTTTAGCTCTAACTTGTGTAGCTTGTGCCAGATAGAAGACATTTCAGGTTCCATATGAGCTTGCCATGTTTCAAGTGAAGCCGTACAGGCAGAAATGTCACACAGAGCCCTATTAGTTTCTTTGAGGTCCACTTGCATCTCTTTCAAATCTGTGGAGAATTCTGCAAAGGCCATTTTTAAGGAAGTCATTTCAATTAGAAATCTCTCCTCCGAAAGAGGGGCTGCCACTACTGGAGGTTGAAGCCCTTTACTCGCACTGGCTGTGTGTGTTTTGGCTTTTTTGGCCTGCTTGTCTGGCGTTGTGGGAGGCACTCTGGTCGGGAGGGCTGTTTTCATTTCGGCTTCCATTTCTCCTGATGTTGCCTTCTAATTACAGTTGCTTTGATGTCTGGTGTTATCTTGACTGCTTAAGACGTTACCCGATTCAGGTAGGAATGACGATCATCCGATTTACCAAAAAAAAAACCCAAGAAAATTAGGTCATTGGAGTGGAAGCGATAGCACTATGCGACCGCTTAGGAAGAAAGCATCACGTGATCCCCCGTGATGCACTATTTAGAAATGTGGTAGTAATGCACAGTTTGGGAATGCGATGTTGACACACAGCTTTGGAATGTGGTGGTGACACATAATTTCAGAATGTGACGGACGCACAGGTTCAGAATGTGGCAGTGATGCACAATTTTGGAATGTGGCGGCGACACACAGTTTTGGAATGTGTCAACGATGCAAAATTTTGGAATGTGGTGATGACGCACAATTTTGGAATGTGGCAGTAATGCACAATTTTGGAATGTGGTGGTGAAGCACAATTTCAGAATGTGGCGGTGACGTGCAGTTTCGGAATGTGGCAGTGATGCACAGTTTTGGAATGTGGTGGTGAAGCATAATTTTGGAATGTGGCAGTGATGCACAATTTTGGAATGTGACGGTGATGAACAATTTTGAACTGTTGCAGTCATGCAAAATTTTTAATGTGTCAAAGATGTACAATTTCGGAATGTGGTGGTGATGCACAATTTTGGAATGTGGCAGTGACACACAATTTCAGAATGTGGCAATAATGCACAATTTTGAAATGTGGCAGTGATGCTCAATTTCAGAATGTGGCCATGATGAAGGAGTCATGTGATGAACTCAGCCGGAGAAGTAGTTTGCCACAGAGCTCCGTGGTCAAAACTTCAAAAACGTGGCTATTAAGATACTTTTCCTAGTCACAGAAGTCATAAAAAGGGAAATGTGTTCCATGAATGCATAACCAAATGAAATATGACAGATCTAAATTGCTCAGAACAGGAAGAAATGCAGTACATGGACACATCTCAGAACACTCATTCCCAGCCGACGAGCTTGCCAGCAAAACGTCAAAAACACGACTCTCCAGGAGAACACTCTCCAGCAACTAAACCCCTGGAAATATTAAAGACAAGCTTGACTGCTTCTTCTCTGAGCTAGCTTCAGTTAAAATTACTATATGTGACATGGCTTTGGATGTCAGAACATTGAAAAACACAATGGAATCGCATTCCACCAGGGTCACAGATGCCGAAGCAAGAATTAGCTCAATGGAGGCTAAACTCTCTACCCAGCAGTTGTACGGGTAAGATGCTTCTCTATGCTGATGATGCTGTTCTCGTTGCCTCCCACAATGACCCCATGCTGCTACAGAACTCCCTCCAACTAGTCTTTGACTCTGCAGCTACCTGGTTCACTGAGCACCGACTTGTTATCAACCTTAAGAAAACAAAAACGATGCTCTTCTCCCACCCCCAAAATAAGTACAGCAAGTTTCCCTTAGCTGTCCACTCCACACCAATCTCGTCATTGACCAGGTGCAGTCCTATAAATATCTTGGTATAACCTTTGACCCTGCACTTTCATTCCATGGACATATATCTGCCCTAAATTCTGTCATAACTCACGGCTAGGCATTCTTTACAGCACAAGAAATGCCTCCCTCCTGATGTCCTCCGCCTGGCTGTCACCTCCTCTGTCATGTCTCTCATTGACTATGGCCTTCCGGTCTATGGCTCAGCAGATCAGACTGCCCTCAACAAGGTTCGCCTCACAGTTAATAAGGCCTGCAGACTTATCACTGGTGCTCCCAGACTCACTCACACATGTGAGCTGTACACCCTGGCTACCCTACTCAACCTGGAAGAGCGACTCATGTATCAGACATGCCAGCTCACCTTTAAAACCCTCGTAGCCCTGCTCCCCCATAGGCCTATCCAACTCCATTCGCCCGTACTGCACCAACCTGATCACGCGCGGCTGCGTCGACTACACCCTAGTTATTCCGAGGCCAGGACCGCTCAAGGTCCAGAGGCATTCCCCTACTGTGCGCCCACTGGTATAACTCCTCCTGCCAGTGTCTCAAACTCACTAACCTTAGCTTGCTTTAAGTCCAGGCTCAGAAACTTCCTGCTTAGCTCTCATGAAATGCAACTGCCGCTAGCCTAGTGTAAAAAAAATATATATATATACTCTGTTTGACAATGCTCACTGAGCTGCCCCGCTTCTTTTCCCTACTAATTCCTCCTCCCTATCTCCCTCCCTTCTACTCCCACCAGCTCTCCCCCGACCATAAGTTTTGCACCTTTTGTTATCTTTTGCTTCATTGGAGATTGTATTCTATTGAAACAAAATTGTAATTGAACTGTAACTTTTTTGTTTGTAAGTACTGTGTCCCTTGTACTACTGTTCTGATGTCCTCTTTGTGATGAGGTACCTTTGTAAATGAGCCTCTGGCTCAAAGGTTTCTAAACTGATGTTTAACTAAATAAATAAATAAATAAATAAAACAGGCTGCAGAAGAGCAAACAGTGCTGGAAATGCAAAACAAAATGGAGAAACTAGAGGATAGACTGGAGGACCAAGAGAATTGACTGAGGAGAAATAACATTGTTCTAGTGGGCTTACCAGAGAAGTCTGAAGTAGCTAACTTGCTGAACTTTGTACAAAAAGTTCTTCAAGAAGTAGAGGGACCACCAACCACCAGCCCCACATACCAACTATAATTTGCCCACAGATCTTATCGGGCACAAACCAAATCAACTGATAAACCAGGAGTGATCATAGCAAGAAGCATTATTCTACAGGACAAAAACTACTTCCAAGCGCAAACAAGGGAAAAAGAATTGCTAACATGGAACAGGCACCATTTCCGTATTTTCAGTAATGTAACACCAGCAGTTGGAGATAAGCAAAGAGCATACCAGGACATCAAGAATTCCCTTCACAAAGCACAAATTCCTTTTTGAATGCTGCACTCGGCCAGATCAATCGTCACAACCGACAAAGGACCAGTAGAATTTCCAAATGTGGAGGTGGCACACAGGGAACTACCTAAACAGTTTCCAAAAGCCTTTGCACCCCCATCAATACAACATGGACCACTGCAGACCAGGAAAAATAACACCCAATACAGACAATTATATAGTGAGTCTAAGGCCCTGTCCACACTGGTATTTGTACTTTGGTAACGTTTTCAAAAACATTACAGCACTTACCATGCTAGCATGTACACGCTGCGGTCTCCATTTTCAAGCCCTGCTGACAAGCATGTCCATACTCCTAAGTAAACTGTGCTATGGAGAAAATGGTTTGGTAAGCGAGTTCCATCGTGCAGCCCAATAGTGCACTGTGGGATATGCTAACAGCTCCATGCAAGTGGGCGTTGCCATGCAAAGGATGTTTAAACATGGCTGCGCCCACCCCTGATGGAGTGTGAGATGTGGACTGAGCAGGATCAGCACCTGTAACTAAAGAAGAGCTTGTAAGGTAGGCCTCGGGCAAAACACAACTGCTGGGTTTTGGGAAATGTGGATGCATGGGAGGTCACCAGCAGTGGGAGGGTACGGCTTACAGGAACCAGGAGTAATGGTGTTAAGGAGCAGTGCATTCTGGCTCCTCAGAGGACCAATATTGTCTGAAGTTTAGTGAACACGGCATGGACTCCCAGCCACACTGATCATGTAACCCTGTTTATTTTTAAACTGTGTTGAAAACCATACTAAAACCCTGATACTATCAGGGTTTAAACACGGTTTTCTGATATGGTTTGAAAACATTACCAGTGTGGATGTGAACTGTGTCTGGGAACTCCTGTAACATTTTTACTTGCCTGTAATGTTACAGGAGCCCTAATGTGGACAGAGCCAAAGTGTGCACCCACATCGATAAAACACACTTCCAAATAAAAATCATATAATGAGCTTCTGCACCCATTAAGCATGTCAGTCCCCAAGCCTAAAAGCACAGAGGGGCCAGAGAGAGAGCAACCACATCTGTTCAGCTATAGGAAGGACTGGGGAGTGAAAAAAGAAAAAAATCTGGAACTGGGACACTATTAAAATGGTCTACTGAACATTTTGCTTTGCCTTTCCCCTCTTCTTCTCCCTCAGAGTACAGCCTTCCCACTAGAACTTTTTTTACCCTTTGTCCAACTCATCGTGGCCCTACAATAAATCTGAACAGGGCATGATACTCTGTGCTTGAACAGTCACTCCCTTCCCTAATGTCCAACACAGCTGCAGCAGGCCGGATGTGAGCAGGGGGGCTCTCAACCACATTGGAGTCATATCCCCCCAGGTGAAACACATCATAACATCGACAGGACAGCACCCACTGACTCATCACCAGAGGACACAATAGTCGGAGTAATTGGTTGGGAGCCAAGACAAGGTCAAAGTATTATCAGACAGAAAATGGCAGACCAACATGCACCAATAAACCTTCATTGCGACAACCTAAGACAGGTGCAAGTACCAACCACTTCATTCACAAGTTGGAAGAGAAAATGGAGAGGATTGGTCCCATGTCCCACAGAGGGAGAGCACCAGAATCCAAGAAATGAACAATCACCACCTCAGTCTCCATAAGGGCAGCAGAGGGGAGGGTCTGCTAAAGTAAGGTATGAAGTGACTGGAGAATGGCAAACTGTGCACCAGAACTATGTTAAATAGACTGCAAGAAGGAAGGGAAGGGGGCACAAGGGAGTGGTGAGAGCACTAACTAATGGTATTTTCAAACCATGGGATGGCGGGAGGGACATACTGAGCCATGGCTTGGCTCCAGGGAAGGCACGAGGGGTCTCAACTGCACTGGCTACAAGCCAATAGCAGGGTTTTAAATAACTGATTAGCAGTTTTTTTCTTGGGACAATACTAACTGTACAGAAAGTATTTATATTGGTTTTCTAGAAGTGTTATGTTTGTTAAACACAGTGAGGCAGCTGCTATACATTTTCACAATGTTTTAGAACTTTTATGAGCAAAACGCTAATAATTTTTTAGAGTTAAATAAAACCCTGCAATAGGCAGAGTCAAGGGAAACAGAACCGGGACAGGGGACACAGGGCAGGGGAAGCAAGCGGTTAACCAGCAATGCCCTGTGACACAGCCTGACCTGGAGGGTGATCATTGATCTTGACTCAGATGGCCAAAACATTGGTCAATAGTAAATACATGATGGGGGAAGCTCATCTCCAACCTCAACACCAATGGACTGCTGTGATGAGAGAGATGAAGCTCGAGCAGATGATAATGCTTCAGGCACCTCTGACTTTAATGTATCTAGGTACACGAACCCTGGCTGTCAAGGGCAGAACACTGCACCTATGGGGTAAGGGGCGAATGAGATGAAGGATACTGTGGTTGCTGCAGGTGCCCACGGTCAGGCTCTCACCAGTGCTGGACACCCGCCACACCCCTCCAGAGCAGCCATAACAGGGCATGGCCAACAATGCACCCACACGTTGATGGGGGAATGCAAGCTTTGGTGGACAGACACCGGGGAAAACGCAGAAGCCACTGCACCCCATAGGACAGGATAAATGAACTGAGCACCATGGTGGGATGGCAACTCCCCCCATACACCACCTTCTGTGCTTACAAGCCCCACACACACTAAAGCCAAACATATCTATACATAGTAACTGGAAGGGAAATGCTGGGGTACTTCTCTGTGACCCAGCCTGGGTGTTTATAGCAGAAGACAGGAACATACCCTCACCCCCGGGGCAACCAGAATAGGGACTCAGCAATGCCGGAAGATGGGTGTTGAGAATGGGGCCCTTCTAACTAGACAACCAACATTGGGTAGATGGAAATGAGAGGGTTAAAGGATAACATAGTACCGGGAATGCACCCTCAGCCTCAATCAGGGCCCCTGGGGGTCAGTACAGGGAAAGGGCAGGCAGAACTTTGGGGTGGACAAAATCACCTGGTAGACATGGAGGCTGCTAAGGGCACAATATAGATTGTCTGCGATGACATGCAGGTGATGTTGCAGGCCATGCAGATCTGCAAAGAAAAAACTAATATGACAATCAGTAAGGTGTGCATACTTCTCTAATACCAGTCAGAAATGCAGACCATGGACCAAGGCGAGCTTCACTCATGGGAGCCAATTGCGGACTGAAGGTCAGGGGGACTTATCTCACTCTGGAGCACCCCGGATACCCAGATGTCTGGAGGTCAGAGCGGGATGGGTCCCTCTCCATGCCCAAGATAATGTATCTATTCTATGATATAGTTAATCTTGTAGCTAGCAACTATGTATGTCTTATTGTAGCAGTAGTCTGTATTTTGCATGCACAATCAGATGCCAACACTATGTTTTGCACTCTGAGGATTGTTGGGGGGGTGCAGGCCCCTAGACCAATTTCCATCATTGGAGTCAGGCAGAGCCACATAGAATTCACCCCAGTGGACAGCACCAACCACACAGGAGGATCCCACATCCACATGGATCAGAACACACAGGCACTGCCAAACGAGCATACCTCCCACCCCACAGATGATGAGTAAACCACATAACCTTACTACATGGAATATAAAGGGGGCTCAAATGAAGGAGAAGCGATATGCAATACTAAGACACCTCAAAACCCTCAACACCCAGACTGCATTCTTGCAGAAAACACACACACACACACACACTCAGGCATCAGGACTCCTCTTGGTGAGAAGGTGGGTGGGACAGGTGTTCGCTGTGGGGGGGAACAATAGGAAAGTTGAAGTAGCCATCCTAATCCATAGGAATGTTCCTTTAACCCCTAGAACAAATAGGGGACCCAATGGGGAGAGATATATAATAGTCAGAAGGGAACTGGGCAGGCAGCAGATAATACTTGCTTTGGTATATGGCCCCAACATAGATGACCCCAGATTCTTCACCACCTTAATGATAACCATGTCTGCCCTACCACACTATCCTACCATCGTGACAGGTGACTGGAACCTGGAGAAGGACAATGATCTGGACAGATCCAGAACCAGGAGACTGGGCCTTTCCGCTGCCCAGAGAGCCATGTCTAAACTCCAAGACTCACTCGGTCTCCTAGACATATGGAGGATCCTCCGCTAGGAATCTAAGGAGTATACATATTGATCAGCTTCACATGCATCATCCTCAAGGCTAGATTACTTACTAATCAATGTTACGACTCACCGCAACATGTGAAATCCAGGCCAGAGTCTTGTCAGACCACTCCCCAGTGGCGATGTCGGTCCTATCCCTTACCTCCTGGCATAGGCCAGAATATGGAGACTGAACAATAGCATACTAAAAGACCAAACATGCCTATCCAAAATTAAGGACTGCGTCACACAGTTCCTTGAAATAAATGCTCACATCGCTGAGAGGCAAGCCACCTTATGGGGAGCATTTAAGTGCACCTTCAAGGGCAAACTCCCATGACTGGCAACTGCCAGAAAGAAAAAGAGGGAAGCAGAGTTTACAATGCTTCTCTGCTGGATGAGAGACTTGGAGTGGAAGAGGGCAGGCCCACCGAACCTACAAACCTTCAATGGAGCTCAATATGTTAATGCGGTCAGGCCCAGATATGAAGAGCGTCTAAGAGAACAGGTGGAAATGGCCATATTTAGAGAAAATATTTAGTATGTAGACCAAGCCTAGAAGGTCAGGAAACTCCTGGCCCTTAGTATAAAACAGCAGGGATCATGACGTGCTGTCCACATGGTCCGGTCAGAGCCGGGTACCTCAATCTCTAACCAAAGACAAATAGCAAAGGCCTTCAGAGACTTCTACCCTAGGCTATATGCAGGAGATACACTAGTCATAGTGGAGGAAGTGAAAACCTTTCTGCACAAGGCCAACCTCCCAAAAGCCCCACAAGAATCCCTGGAGATGCTAGGAGCGGCCGTGTTGAAAGAGGAGGTACAGGTGGCAGTGGCATCATTAAAACTGGACAAATCTCCAGGCCCAGACGACTTCAACCCCAGCTTCTACAAGGCAATGGGAAATGTTCTCTCAGAGGCACTGACAAACCTATTCGATGAAGCCAAAGAAAGGGTAACACTGTTACCAGAAATGCAGGATGCCATTGTCACACTCCTCCAAAAACCAGACAAAGATCCCTTCAAGATGGACAGCCACAGGCCCATCTCCCTACAGAATGTTGACCTATAGATCCTAGCCAAAATATTGGCCACTAGGTCAAAGACTGTAACAAGACACCTTATTGGCCCCCAACAGATAGGATTCATGCAAGGGAGGTTGGCGACAGACCACCTGAGGAAACTGGGATACAAATTGGTGACGTCCAGAAAGGAAGCAGCCCCGGTGGTCTTGCACTCGCTGCATGAAGAGAAATCTTTTGACAAGGTGTCCTGGATGTTTCTATTCGAGACACTGAGAGAGTTCTGCTTACCACTGGCCTTCATAGACTGGATCAAACTCTTCTACTGTAACCTGAAGTCCAGAGTACAATGCAATGGCTTACTTTCCTCTCCCTTCCAAATGCATTCAGGCACCAGACAAGGATGCCCACTATCACCCTAATTCTTCAACCTCTACATTGAGCCTCTAGCTAGGAGGATTCTAGCAGAGGAGAGCATCATAGGGGCTTGGATTGGAGGCCAAGGATACAACACATCAACCTAAGCAGATGACGTACTGCTTCCTATCGAGGACCCGTGTCGGTCGATCCTCCCTACCTTGGTGATCCTTAAGGAATTTGGGAAGGTATCAGGCTACAAACTAAACAGGACCAAATCATGTATACTGCCCCTCAACCAGCACACATTTTGCACTCATATGGCACTGTGGAGAGGAACGTGGTGCCCCAAACAACTGAGGTATCTTGGGATTGTAGTCACAAAAAATACCAGACTGCGACAGAGCTGCAATCTAGATGACATACGTACCAAAGGAAAACAAGACCTTGAGCAATGGTCCTCACTCTCCTTAAACCTTTGGGCATGTATAAACATTATTAAGATTAATATTCTCCCCAGACTGTTATACTCAATCAGCATGACAAGCTGCTTTCTCCCCAATATATGGTTCAGAGCTTTGAAATACATAATCTCTACCCTCCTCTGCACAGGTAAGCCACCACACATGGCGTACCCAAAACTTACACCCGCCAAAGAGCTGGGAGGGTTACAACTCCCAGACATATGGCTATACTATCTTGCAGTGCACTCTGCACAATTCCTCTGGTGGAGAAAATACAAAACACTCACAGAGAGCACAGAATACTCTTTCAAATGGAAAAGAATGGAACTGGACCTGTAGAGAAAAGCTAAGATCAGAGACCAGGCCCTGATCAGTACTCCACACAAAACCCTACCTGTGCTACTGAAAGACTCCCCTCCGGGGGTATAAGTCTGGGTCAGCAAGGAACTACATGACTACTCAGAACAACCCCCCATACAAGACCCAGCCAAACCTCTGTCAGGGAATCCCAACTTCAAGGTATAAAATGAGAGAATTCCTGAGGGCATCCTAGGGCCGGCGAGAGTTCAGACCCTGGGCTCACTATTAGAGGGGGAGTCCCTGATCTTCTATCATGACTTTCAAGCATGAAATGCTCCCCTAAAAATTCCTGCCTTCCCATTCTTGCAGCTGCAACACATGCTAACATTGACACTGGGACCTATACCATTGAAAACAAAGCTTTCAACAAATGGGATGAGTTATGTTCCCTGGTGAATCAGAGGCATGCCATCTCTCAGATTTACAAACACTTATCTCAGAACCAACCCAGACAACCCCTGCTGTCGCTACTGGCAGACGGAATTCCCAGAACTGGAATCCCCAGAAGCCATTAGAACCCTCTGGAGGAACACACACAACCTGCTAAAGTCTGACAGTCTCAAATTCATGGAATACAAAATCAACCACAACCTGCACTATACACCAACCAAACTCTTTAAGATGGACAAACTAGACTCCAATACCTGCACACACTGCAGGAGGGACAGAGGCACTCTCAAGCATGTCCTGTGGGACTGCCCCAAAGCAAAACCATTCTGGGAGGACAGTTGAGCAAGGCTGGACCCACTGCTGAACCTGGATGATGCCTTCAGCCCACAAACATGTCTTCAAGGGTGTAACATGGAAGGGATAGTGGGGATTAGGTGGTACTACATAACCCTTATCTTGGCCATAGTGAAAAAACTGATTCTCAGGCACTGGAAAGACAAAACCATCCCATCCTACTAAGGTGGCACAGAACAATACTTGATGCCCTCTGCATGGGGAAAATGGTCAGCTACCTACGACACATGCCAAACGCATACCTGAGAAGATGTGGTTCCCTCGAAGCCCTCATACTCAACCCATAATCCTGTTAAGATCTACGCAATGCTAGTTGTGGCTCTGCCTCCCTCCCCCGGGAAGGGTCGCAAAGGCTTTGTTACTCACCCAGGGGACCTTCCCCCTCCTCAGACAATCCAGCACCCACAAGACACCCCCACCTCCAATGGGTATATTACTGGGTTAGGCGACCTGGTGTAGGCAACTCCAGAATGCTGATAGAGACTAGGCATGGCAGTTGCGCACAGCATACTGTGTAGTATGAAGATGTGTAGTGTATAGTTATAGTGGTTTTGTAAACTTGTATGTCAGTTTGTTCTGAAAAATTATCAATAAAGCTTATTATTTTAAAAAAAGAATGTGGCAGTAATGCTCAGTTTCAGAATATGATGGTGATGCATAATTTCAGAATGCGACAGTGATGGACAATTTTGAATGTGGTGGTGACGCACAATTTTGATATGTGGCAGTAACGCACAATTTCAGAATGAGGCGGTGATGCACAGTTTTGAAATGCAACGGTGACACATAGTTTTGGAATGTGGCAATGACACATTATTCTGGAATGCGGCAATGACACACAATTTTGGAACATGTCAATGACGCACAATTTCAGAATATAGAGGTGATGTACAGTTTTGAAATGTGGTGGTGATGCATAATTTTGGAATGTGACAGTAATGTACAATTTCGGAATGTGGTGGTGACACATACTGTATTTTCAGACTGTGGTGGTGATGCTCAATTTCAGAATGTGGCGGTGATGCTCAATTTCAGAATATGGTGGTGACACATAATTTTAGAATGTGGCGTGACGTATAATTTGGGAACGTGGCAGTGACAATTTTGGAATGTGGCATTGAAACAGCTTGATGGGGATGTGCAATTCCGGAATTTGGCAGCATGCACCATTTCAGAATGAGGCAAGGATGAGCAATTTGGGAATGGGGAAGGGATGTGCAATTTCAGAATGTAGCAAGGATGCATAATTTTAGAATGTGGCTGGGATGCATAATGTTGGAATGTTGTGGGGATGTGATGAACAATTTTGAAATATGGAGGGTGCGTACAATTCTGGAATGTGGCAGGGACAAAATATTTAAGAATACATGGTGTGTCCTGTCATATTCCAACAGCGTGCATCCCCACTATATTCCAAAATTGCCAGTCCCCACCAGATTTCTCGATGTGAGTCCCTGTCGCATTCTGAGACTGATTGTCCCACCACATTTTGAGATGGCACATATCTGTCACATTCTGAGATTGTGTGCCCCCCCCCCAACATATGAAAATTGTGTGCCACCTTGACATTCTATGTCTTGGCTCAGTGCTGCATTCCAAAACCACCTTCTGACATGTTCCAAAATACAGTGCCATGCATCTGAACATTCTGGAAATCCAAGCATTGCAGCCAACCCTATGTAATTTTTTTTTAAAAAGGATTACTATAGCTATATTTTTTTAAACTTTGGAGAAGCACATCCTATAAGATTGCTGACAGGGAGGACTAGCGTGTGAGTTCAGGAGACGACATCATCAGTGGCTCTGTACTGAAACTGGCTGTTTTAAACAGGTAGCGAAATCAGGGTTACTAAACAGCTCATAATTTTAATATGAAGTAATGCAGAAACCTCATTTTAGGCATGAGATTTATTGGGGATATGCTTATTCTAATTCTGCAATGTAGCACTTTTGGCAGGAGTCCCTCTTTAAACAGGCTGTAGTAGAACCAAACATCAGAAAATGTAAATAGAGAATACTGGATGGGTAACTGTGCAGAACTAGCGTGTTCTACCACAGAGGGGTCTGATTCCCGGTGACCTCAAGAGCGAAGCTCGAGAGGTCCATGGGAATCAGACCCTGAGGTGGCAGAATACATTGGTTCTGCACTGGATTACCCATCCAGTATTTTTTATAGTGTATGGTACCCCATGAATTATTTTAACAACATTTGTAGGCTTTTAACATGCATTATTTATCTGCAGAAAAGAAAATCTTGTCTCCCGTTTGTTAATGGTGAGTCGTGTGGTTGCTAAGGACTGGGTGTCCCTATGTTAGCAGCGCACACTCCCAATGGCTGCCACATTACTGTGGGTGGGATTTTAAAACAAAACAAAATGGAGGTGAGATCTCTCACTTACCGAGAGCAGAAACAGATACTATAGTGAAAATTGTAAGTTAAACTTACACATCTGGTTGATCCTGCTTTCTGAGTAATGGCAAATGAACTGTTCTCCTTTTAGAAAACCACTGTTGCAGTTACCGTGTACCCGTAAATGATGGTGACTCATGGTGGTTTTCTATATATGCTTTTAAACTGCAGTTCGAGCTTTCAATTCTAAATGAATGGAATGCTGTTCTGCATGTATGGTCAGAACAGCATTCCATTCATTTTGCTAAGGGTGGATGAACAGCCTTACAATCAATGAGGTGGGATTTCTAGTGAGAACAACATTCTACCATTCACTATAATTAAATTAAACAATTTTTTGATTCATAAAAACATGAACATATCAATGTAACTGACAGCATGCCTTTATTTATGAGAATTACATTTATAGCCCTAATGATGCTTAATATAGCTCCCAAGAAACTAACTTTAGAAAGGGCTAGCTTTGGAACCATTATGACTAGAAACCTTTTCCTTTTTAATGAACATATAGTGCCCAATTTTCAAAGGGATTAGAGGGACACAAGGGACATGCATCCAAACAATTTGAAGCAAGAGGTGACTTGCGGCTCAACATGCATCAAATGTGATTTTGAAATGTACCCTGCATCCACTCCAGATGCAGCTGCATCAAAACCCCCTTGCACCAGGATTGCAACAAACAACTGGGTGCGCCAGGACACAAGGGAGCTTGCACCATTGCTGGGCTGCAACATCCCCTTTTTTGGGATTTTCACAGCCTCACCATGGACACAGCAAGGGTGACCACTTAGACCAGCCAAGAGCTGGTATAAGTGGTTTACATCATAGGGATTAGGTCCTGCAGGGATGCCATGGTCATACCAGGGGCCAGAGAAGTGGCAGTGTGGGCATCAGGGAGATAAATCAAACAGAGCACCTGTTGGGGTGCTTATGCCACATACTGTACTACATTACAATGCACTACACATATCCCACAATCCCTGATGACACCGATAATGTTGTAAACCCCCATCCCTGATGATCTCAAGGACCCCCGATCCTCAGTCACCCTGATGCAGTCCAAGAGGGTAGCATCTTTCAGAAAAAGAGATGTGCAAGAACAAGGGGGTACAATCTGAAGATAGAGGAGGGATGTCTCAGAGGCAATGTGAGGAAGTATTTTTTCACAGACAGAGTGGTAGACGAATGGAATGGCCTTCCTGCGGAGGTTGTTGGGTCAAAAACAATGGGGGAATTCAAGAATGCATGGGACAGACATAAAGAAATTCCGGTGGGGGTAGGAAGAAGTAGGCTGTTGGTTAGCTAGGATCTGCAGCTTATCCAATAGGTAGAGAAATGGGCAGACTAGATGGGCCAAGCAGTCCTTATCTGCCTACAAAGTCCATGTTTCTATGTTTCTAAATACCCCATAGTTGCAGCACACTGCTCTCTCTCCCTGCGATCACCACCGTAGTATATAATTATTCCTGGTGGTCCAGTGGACCTCCAACCCCCCACCCAGTCAAGTATTGTCTGACCACTCCACACCGCCCATCCCAAATAGAAGCCAGTGGCCAGCACAGCCCTCCCCTTACCACCACAGCTGGCTACTGAGTGAACTCACAGTGATCGCAAACTGTATACCGTATTCTCAGTGAATTTACAGCAGCTGTCATTCACTGAGCATACTGTATACAGTTTGTAATCATTGCAACTTCAGTTAGAGGCCTGCCGTGGTGGTGAAAGGAGGGCTGTGCTGGCCACTGGCTTCTATTTGGGATGGAAGGGTGTGGGGTGGTTGTACAATACCTGATGGGGTGGGGGGGGAGGTCCACTTTACCACCAGGGATAATTATATACTATGGCAGTGATCGCAGGGAGGGAAGGCATTGTGCTTTAACTCAGGGGGTATTTGCAACTGCATCAGTGGGATTGAGGGTCTGCAAGATCATCAGGGATGGGGTGGTTAAATCATTATGGGTGTCATCGGGGATGGGGGGATATGTGCAGCACATTGTAATGTAGTATAGTATATGGCACAAGCACCCCAATGGGTGCTCTGTTTCATTTGACTTATCTCCCTGATGCCCACACTGCCACCTCTCTGGTCCCTGGTATGACCCTGGCACCCCCTGGCCTACTGTTTCTCCCCCCTTTCCCACTATCCTGGCCCTTCCAGTGTTGTGTCAGGTATGGCAGGGGGGTGCTGGACACCTGCACCAAATACCACAGATGCAGCTAAGTCTTTGGCGCATCTTGTGGTCTGTCGCAAACCTAGGTGTTTGGTTCAGGGATGCTGCAATTCTAAAATCTGGCACAAGGTCCCTGCCACAACCAGGGTTTGCCGCAACTCTCAGAGCAACACAAGTTGCGTCATTCTAAGTGGACTTTGAAAATCAGGACCTTGGAGTCATGTTGACAGGGTAGTGCCCTATCAGTACAATTTCTTTTCAGTACACATACACACACAGATCTATACAGTATATATATAGATATAGATGCACTGTAGATATAGATATAGATATAGATATAGATATAGATATAGATATAGATATAGATATAGATAAACTGACCTGGTGGCGCTGAGGGTTGAGGTGCTGGACACCACACCTTGCACTATGCCGGCGACCCGGGTTCGGGAACAACCTCGGGCCACCAGAGGTCGGCAGGGAAGGGAAAAGATCCAGTGTCTGGAGGACAGCTCTTCTCTCCCGGGAGGGAGGGGAACCCATGGGTCAGGGCTTGAGTGCCCTCTGGTGGAGACCTGAGGTACAGCACACTCCCAGTCCCACAGTGAGGGGGAAGTGCATGGCAGATGTCGATGGGAGCGCCTTGACATTGGGGATGCACATCTGGCACAAGAACACCAGAAAAATGCCCTCTAGGCTCCTGGAAGACAGAGGACCCTAGCACAGACCCTATAAGCCCACCTGCCTGTCCCTGTCCAGTGCCCTGACGAATGTGCGTAGTTCAGGGGATGTCGGTCCCCATCTCTGTCCCCACCTGGGGGGGGCAATCCACGGCTACATGGAGGGAATACCGCAGTGCAGGTAAGGTGAGGCTGAGCAGATACAATTGGTGACTCCCGAGGCGGCGGAGTCTAGAGGGCAGGAGGGAGTAAAAATGGAAAATACAAACAAAAAAAAAGATATAGATACAGATAGAAGTACAGGTACAGGTACAGGTACAGGTACACGTACACGTACTGTACAGATACAGATACAGATATAGATATAGAGATATATATAGATACAGACACAGATACAGATATAGATAGAGAGAGAGAGGTATAGATATAGATAGGGGATATATTTATACAACAGGTGTGGGTTTGCCTTAGGCAAGATAAAATTACTATCTCACAGGCCACTAGTAAGACAGTAGTGCTATCTTGCATGCTGGGTACATCATGGCCACTATCTTAGCAAGGTGGGTGCATCACAACTAAAAAAGGCAGCCTTAGTTCAGCACAAGTGCATCTGTGCATGTGAGTGCAGCTGCTTTGTGTTGAACATTCTGTTAAAGAGCTAGTGTACTGCATAAAACATTTAAGTTTCTAAAAGCAGTCAGCCATTACTAGTGCTGTGCAGAATTTTCAAATTCTGGCAGAACAAAATTCCATGGAATTTTCAATATTTGACCAAAATTCTGGTGAATTTCACCAGAAATGGACTGGTGGAATTCCATGGCAGAAAATAATAGTAGAATGTTTTTCCACAGAAAAAAAATGCTGTTAATATTTTCCACAGAAATTGTTGAAGACTAATATTCCATTGAAAAAATGCTGTTCTGTGGAATATTATTCCACAGACCACAGTATGCAGAATTCTGCAGAAGACCAGCAAAATTCCAATGGAAATTCTGCCGGTGGAATGGTTGTTCTGTGCAATTCCGTACAGCATTAGCCATTACCTTTTATATCTGAGGTATTTTTTTGTTTCTCTATTGTTTAAAAAGAAGATTGTTTACATGATGTTACTAGGTGTGATGTGTGGAACAGCACTCTACCTGGTAGCTGACATATTTAGAGGTATTCCCCTCACTACATCATCAGCCTTCTGTCTTCACTGACTGTGACATCACTGATGTCTAGGAACAGCCACTCAGTGGCTGCCAGGTCAGTCACCAGTGATGCCATTGTCACTGAGATCACATGCTGATGATGTAGTGGGGGGAGATAGAGATAGATATGTCAGCTGCCTGGCTAAGAACTGTTTCACACATCCAGTACAATATTACCACACGGAAAACTTTCTAATGAGCAAAAGGAAAGAGAAAAATACTTCAGAAATAAAAAGTTACAACCGACTACTTCCTACAGTACTACTACTACTACACTATCCTCCCTTCTTCGTAGCTTCAACTCACCCTCATTCAACTGCACCTGACTCCCCATCACCACTATTACCCTCCTCTATCCCCAACCCTCTTACTACTCCCCTACACCCTACCCCCTCCTGAAATTGATCCCACCTCACTATCCCTAATTGTTCCTTACTCCTTGCTCTTGTGGGGTTTTCACCCCAGAGTGACAAATGTCTGTCAATCTCTTACTCTCCTATCACTTCTCTTCCCTCCATCCTGAACCACCTCCATAAATTGCACCCCTACCCCTCCTGAATCTACTTCTGACCACTTCTCAGCATCACAAATGCCCTTCTCTGTCCCTTAACCTCCCTTACCACTTAACCTTACCATCCCCTACTTTTGATGCCCTCCCTTCTGCTACCCCTGTTCTGTATCCCTTCTCCTACCCATAGCAACACTGATCTGTATCCCATCTCACTCCAGGAATTCTTTAGCATCTATTGAAAGATACAGTATGCCAGCTGGGTTCAGCTACCCCTGAGAAGAGGAGTCAATGCAAATGAGGAAGGCATTGGCCAATCAGGATAGAGATAGAGTGCTGCCTGCAGTCAGTCTGAGGGACCTCAGAACTTTTTTCTCCGCTGAACTGGCAACACTGCCCTGGAGCTTTTCTCTTCAGAGATCTTCCTGTGCCATTTTCTTCCTTTCTGAGTGCTGCTTTCAAGGTATTTTGTATATTTTTCTCATTTTATCTGCTTTTACCGCATCTGCACTGGGTTTCACGCAGTCACTTTTTTTTTTTGTATTTTCCCGCTTTGGTGGTTTTTCTGAGGTAAAAGTCACCTGCATGCACAATAAATTGCATTGTTTTTATTTAAATTGTTAGTTTTCAGTATTCTGGGGTGGTTTTTTTCTGCTTTTGCATTAAAATCATTGAATTGGCTTTTCGCGCTCATGTGCTGATTTTCATTGTGCACCCACGTGAATTTCTGGAACCCTCTTTTTCTTTATCTTATCTAAGTTTTACTACATTTGAAGGGTAATCCCCTCATTTTCTGGGGAGACACCTTTTATTTGACTGTGCAATGGGCTTCAGTTGGCAAGAGGTGTGGAGGTGGCATCTGTTTTCCACTGTTGTGAAAAAAATAAATAAAAATATTTTTACCTCTAGTAAGGTTAATTTTGATTTGGTTAGCTTTGGCCTTTCCCTTTATCATGGCCTCTCAGTCTACCTCCTCCTCCTCTAAAAGAGCTGAGGAGGGTACCTTAAGTCAACACAGAATTAATGAAAAGTCCTCTAGGAACTCCAGTGAAACTAAGTCTGGTAGAAGAAAAATGTCATTCAAGCCTCTAAAAGAACTACATAGCAGGTTTCTGATCCTGCCCCTACTAAGAAGTCTAAGAAAGATAATAACACCACTGTCCCTCCTCCTGAAAGGCATTCAGAGACAACAGTAGCTGATAAAAATGTGCCCTCTGCAGATGATTTAGCTAAAGCTTGGCATTTATATCAGACTTTACAATCTATGGGCAATATTTTCTCAGCTCCTGCTGGACCGAATGATCCTCTCCTTGAGGATCCCTACACCCGGGGGTTTTATTTTGATGAGGGAGAGGATCGGGGTGATGAATCGCCTCATGGGGACCCTCTTAATCCTGATGATCACCCTGGGGCTGGTGTTTGTGATGATACTGATACAAATGAAGAAGTCTCTTCCTTTTTTACATTTTTAAAACAGATGTTGGACACCCTGGACCTGCTTCTCCAGGATGACACCGATCAGGACATGGAAGACGACTACATGGAGATGGTGGGCATTTGTCCTCCTAAGAGGCTTATCCTCCCTATCCACAACACTTTGAAGAGAAGTACTTTTAAGGTTCTGGAAACCCCTTCAACTTCTACCTGGGTGGACAAAAGGATTGAGAAGAAATACCAGCTTGGTAAGTCTACTGCTGATTTTCTTTATACACATCCAGATCACAGAGGGGTAGTTCAGACAGTGGCCTGTGACAAAGCTAATGTGTCGCTAGCTGCGCTCCCACCAGAAAAAGACTCTAGAAAAATAGATCTTATAGGTAAGAAATCTTATGCTACTGCCTCTCTCTTGCTGCACATGTCTTCTTTCATGGCATACACAGTTAGATATCAGAGGGCTCTATTAAAAACTATACTGGCATAGTGCAACATGGGGGGACACTATGTTCAGAGATGTTTCTGAAACTGTTAAATGAGCTGTGGAAGCCACAAAGTACCAGTTTCATATGGCTGTAGATAATAACGACACAGCCTAGAAGGTCATGGCTCAGACTATTTCTCTCAGATGTTTTGCTTGGTTGAGAACCACTAATCTTACCCAGGATGTCCAAATACAGGCGTTAGATTCTCCCTTTGAGAATAACTCTCTCTTTGGGGATCATACTGAAGTCTACATGAAAAGAATGAACGAGTTCAAACACACATACAAGAGTAATTCAGTGAAAGAAAAACCCTCTCCCTCTCAGAGAGCTCACCATAGAGGGGGTAGGGGCAGGGGTTATTTCCCTGGGACATTCTTCCCTATGCCATATAACATGGATTTCTCTCAGATGAGAGGTTTTTTCGGCGTAGGGGAAGGAGGGGCCAAAGAAGAGCTAACCCCACTCCTGCTACTTCTACTCAGTCTAGACAGTAGTCTTCCTGACTCCTTGCTGATCACCTCCCCTCTCCCCATGGGGGCAGACTCTCACACTACCTCCATTGTTGATGTCAGGTCACTTCAGACAAGTGGGTTCTGGGTTAGTGGAGCAGGGCCTGTCCCTTCAGTTCAAAAAATGTCCCCTTCTCCACAGGCCCTTGCAACCAAAACCTTCCTCCCCTGCGGAATGATTGCTGCTGGAGGTAGAGGTCAAGAATCTCATGAGGTCCAAGGCCGTGGAATGAGTGCCACCTTCCCAGTGGGGAAAGGGTCTTTATTCCAGATATTTCCTGACCTTAAAGAAAATGGGGGAATGGCAACCTATCCTGGACCTAAGGTACCTGAACAACATCTAATGAAACCAAAGTTCAAGATGGTAACCTTGACTCAGGTCATCCAATCACTAAAGCAAGGGGACTGGCTAGTCTCCCTGGATCTGAAGGATGCCTATTTTCATGTATCAATAAGGCAATCCCACAGAAAATTCCTCAGATTCCGTCTGCCCTCTGGTCATTATCAGTTTGCAGCCATGCCTTTCGGGCTCACTTCCACTCCCAGAGTATTCACCAAGTGCCTGGCAGTGGTAGCAACTCATCTCAGAAGACAGGGAATTTCAGTCTATCCCTACCTGGATGATTGGCTGATTGTGGCCAACTCATCCCAGTCTGTTTCAAAGACCCTAATTCAGGCAAGACATACCCAAGAGTCCCTGGGCTTCCTTATCAATAAATAAAAGTTGCATTTTCAGCCTGCCCAGATTCTACAGTTCATAGGGGCAGAGCTCAACACCCTGCAGGGAAAGGCCTTCCTCCCTTCAGACAGGGTCTACCTTTTCCTTTCTCTGCTAAACTCATTCAGTCCAGGCCAACCAAGACCAGCCAGACATTTCCTCAAACTTCTTAGTCATATTTCCTCAATGACCGCGTTAGTGCCAGGGACCAGATTCCAGATGAGGGACATTCAGTTTTACCTCAGGTCTCATAGATCCCAAAGAAGAGATCCCTTTACAAAGCTTGTTCCAGTCACAGAGATGTTTCTTTGATCCCTGGACTGGTGGAAGGACTCAGACAATCTCAGGGTCAGGGTATCTTTTTTAGCTCCCCAACCTTCCCAAATTTTGACTACCGATGCTTCCCTCCTAGGATGGGGTGCCCATCTGGGGGACTGGTCCATAAGCGGGACTTGGACACCAAGGAAGTCTTCCCTTCACATCAATCTTCTATAACTCAGAGCTGTGGTCCTCACCATCAAGGCTTTCACTTCTCAACTCAGGGGTCAGTCTGTGCAAGTAAGGACAGACAACACGACGGCCATGTTCTACATCAACAAACAGGGAGGGACTCGATCAACCAAATTCTGCATGGAAGCCATGAGGATTTGGTCCCTTGCCTATTCTCTGGACATGTCTCTGTCTGTCATCCATCTCCTGGGCAAGGATAACACTTTGGCAGTTGCTCTAAGCTGCATCAGTCAGGGCCACCATGAGTGGACGCTCAACAAGCAAGTCCTTCACATGGTGTTCAGGAGATGGGGTGTCCTGGATCTGGATCTCTTCACATCCAGTCTAAACCATCAGTTAGCCCTGTACTGTTGCAGGCCCCAAATTCTGGAGACCATTTCTGCAGATGCGTTGACCCTAGATTGGACAGGGAGGTTCCTTTATGCATTCCCTCCCTTTCTTCTTCTGTGTAGAGTACTTCTAAAGTTAAGGGAACAACTGACCAACATGATCTTGGTGGCTCCCAATTGGGCATGACAGCCATGGTATTCTCTGCTCCTCTCCCTGTCAGTCAAGAAACACATCAGACTCCCTTCACGCCTCAGTCTTCTGACTCTTCCTCAGACCGGAGTGGCGTTCCCCAACATCCAATCTCTTCACCTCAAAGCCTAGTACTTCAGGAGTTAGAATTCCCAGACTCTTTGTATTCAGAGTAAGTACTGAATATTTTATAGATGGCTAAAAAAACCAGCACAAGGAAAACTTATGCCTCCAAGTGGAGACGTTTTTCTTTCTGGTGCAGGGGCAAGGGCACAGATCCTTTACAGGCCTCTTCTCCTTCCTTATTGGATTATTTGGTTCATCTTCAGGTGGAAGGCCTAAAGGCATCTTCCTTAAGAGTTCACCTAGCAGCCATTTTGGCCTACCTTTCTGCAGGTAAAGAGAAATCGCTTATTTCTCAACCCATTTTCAAGAAGTTTTTCAAGGGACTTCTGCACCTTCACCCCCTGTTAGGGAACCTGTTCCCCCATGGGTCTTTAACCTCTGTATAGCCAAGCTTCTAACCCCAGGAATCACTCATTATGATTAAACTTAATGCAGTCAGCCTCCTGTGTTGAACTGCCCGGAGAGATGGAATTTTATGTAAATTATGGAACTCTCAGTTGGCTCATGCCACTTTCAAACTGCTGCCCTAGCAACTGCTGCACTCTGAGTGCTTCAGATTCTTTACTCCGCCTGCCTAGTAAGGGTGTCCCGGAGAGCTCTCCTTGAACTGTCTCTGACTAAAGTTTATCTGTAGATAAGTACTAATTTTCAGTTTAATTTTAAATTGCTGCCTTAGAAACATTGTTTAGTATAGTAAATTATTGTTTTAGTATTTTTTTATTTATATTCGCGGTTCCCTCACGGTTCCTTGGAACCAAGGGTTCAGCGTCTATTTTAAAGGTTTCCTATCTCAATTTATTATTATTTAGAGTGATTTAGTGATTGGTTCCCTGAACTGCTTTAATTTTGTCCAAATTTAGTAATTTCTTGGTTCCTTTTTCTTCAGGAACCGAATAGTGCTTGATTCCAGGAACCGCTAGCGGTAGTTATTTTAATGTAATCTCCGGTTCCATACGGCACACATCTGTGGACCACTCTTCTGTGGACACTAACAGATGCCAGCACACACATGCAGCATTGTGGGCATGGAGGATGTTGAGGGGAGCGTGTATGGGTGGCCAGGCTGTGCCACAGACCAGGTGTGGCCACAAGGCTGTCACACTTCATGCAGTGCACATGGGCCAGTATTTGGAATACCCCAACACCAGTGTGCCTTTCTGAAAATATATGCCTCCCCAGCCACATACTGCACAGCTGTACAACTGCCACAGCACACAAAGCTGGACATGTTTTTGTCACTGTGAGCATCCCATGCCAGAGGTGCAGCATCTGTGGGTCACACAACAGCATAACAGTAATGTCCACTGTCAGTAAACGCCTGCATGTTGGGCCTGTCACTGTGTATAGTGCAGTCATCAGTACTGCCCTACACACTATAGGGAGTGCTCTGTCCACACACTACGGGCCCCCTTGTAACTGTAGTGTCTGCTGTGTACTGCAGCATGACCTACAGTGTGACAGTGGCATGCAGCACCAATACCATCTGTGCCTATGCTGTGTTGTCCCCTGGAGTACAGTATTCTATGCTATGCTGTACTGTTTACATATAACATACAGCTATCATCATGCACAGCCAGACTGACCTACAGGTGGAGCTGCAGTCAGACCTGGCCAGTCCCTGTACTTCCAGACTGACCTACAGATGGAGCTGTGGGACCCTGCAGTAACGCTTGGCAAAGTGCATGCAAATCAGGGCATAATGAGATGCTAATCTGGATGTTTGCCCAGAGACTACCTAAGTAGGCTCATTTGCATGTCACTTTTGAATATGGCAAAGTTTAGCAGTGGGCAAACGTGTTTTCTCTAGGCTAACGGTTTAGCTCTGCACTAAACCTATGCAAATGTGTTAGCACTGTGCAAACAGTTCGGGGAATATTATACAGTTTTGAATACTGTACTTTCACATGCGCTGCTGCCTGCAGCTATACTGGGTCCACACATTTGCTGGCACACACATTGGCCACATAGTTCACCTCTACCTACCTTCACGTTGCTGTGCACTGTGTTGCTGTTGTGGTTTGCACTCCCTGGTTGCTATATTCAGAGCTGTCTTATTCCAGGGCTAAGTTTGCCCTACACTCCCAGCCCAGTTTGCCTGACCTCATTCCCATGCTATATTCAGAAGCTATTTGCCCCAAGCTATTCATTTTGAATATAGCTTGCTTTGTGCTGCGGGCTAAGTTTGCCCACTGGGCAGTGTTACTTTAGCCCTGGGCAAAGTTTTGAATATCTAGCCCATGGCATCTTATTTTCAGTGGGATTCTACATCTACACAATATTATGCAGCATTATGTAAAATCAAAACACACTGAAAATAATATTTTATATCTGGACTAGGCTACCCTGAATAAATACATTATAAAAATGGGAAAGTCATGACCCCACTGAAAACAAGATATTGCATCTAATCTGGGGCATCCTGAGTAACTACAGTGCAAAAATGTGTAAATGAAGAGCCCTATGACAAAGAGATGTAGCATCTCCCCTGCACTATCCAGGATACAAAATATAGGATAAGAAATAGTTAAAGGAAATCTCCTGTAAACTGAACTTCACTGTGTTCACTGACATAAACAATATAAAATATTTAAAGGAAATCTACTGTAAATTGAACTTTGCTGTGTTCACTGACATAAACAAACAATTTCGTTATTGTTTTATAACATATTAGATTGCAATATTTATTTCAAATGTTGTGGCCATGAGGATGGTGTGCACAGTGTGTGTTTGCATGCCGGTGTGTGTGTGTGTGTGTGTGTGTGATTGCTGTAGCTCAATATAATTTTTCCTGAAAAAGCATAGTAACAAATGCCTGCTGACTGCTATATATTTAGCCTGGAATGACTAGTTCACAGAAGACCTGGCATATGTCTGAGACAGGACTTATCAGATAGTGGCTTAAGAGGTTAGAAAAACAATGTAAATCAGAGATACTAAACAAATATTTTTGCTCAGTATTTACAAAGGAAGAGGGGGAGGTACCTAAAACAAACAGTAGAAACACTCTGGATACAGAAGTTGATACCAGCCCATTTACAGAAGAAAGAGTTCTGAATGAGCTCTTAAAACTGAAGGTGGACTAAGCAATGGGGCCTGATGGAATTCATCCCAGAATTCTAAAAGAACTAAGGATAGAACTAGTGACACCACTGACTACCCTCTTTAACAAATCATGGGAGGATGGTGTGGTACCTGAGGACTGGAGGAGGGCAGATGTGATTCCCATTCACAAAAGTGGAAGCAAGGCAGAAGCAGGAAACTACAGACCTGTTAGTTTAACCTCAGTGGTAGGGAAAATGATGGAATCACTTCTGAAGGAAAGAATTGTTGCGTATCTAGAGGCCAGAGGGGCACAGGACCCAAGGCAGCATGGATTCACAGTGGGAAGGTCATGCCAGACAAATCTGATAGATTTCTATGACTGGGTGACCAAAGTAGTTGATCAGGGAGGGCTGTGGACATGGCTTACCTAGACTTTAGCAAGGCATTTGACACAGTCCCACACAAAGATTAATATATAAGTTAGCCAGCCTGGGAGGGGTCCCAAGATGACAGCCTGGGTAAAGAATTGGTTGGAGAATAGGACACAGAGAGTAATAGTAAATGGAGTCCACTCTGAAAAAAGGGGGTTAGCAGTGGGTACCACAAGGTTCAGTATTAGGATCCGTCCTCTCTCAATGTCTTTATAAGTGACATTGCAGAGGGACTGTAAGGAAAGTATGTCTCTTTGCAGATGACACAAAGATCTGCAACAGAGTTGATGCACAAGGTGGGGTGGAAAGGATGAGAAGGGACTTGGCAAGGTAAGAGGAATGGTCAAATGTATGGCAGCTTAGATTCAATGCTAAGAAGTGCAAGGTAATGCACCTGAAACAAAACCCAGGAAAGAGTACACAATGGGGGTGAGATACTAACAACAACAAAATGGAAAGGGACCTGGGGTAGTCATATCAGATGACCTAAAGGTGGGCAAGCAATGTGAGAAGGCAGCAAGGAGGGCTGGGGATACTGGGATGCATAGGGAGAGGCATCACCAGTAGAAAACAAGAAGTTATTATCCTCTTACAGACAGCTGGTGAGACCACATCTGGAGTACTGCGTGCAGTTCTGGAGACCCAATCTCCGCAAAGACATAGACAGAATGGAAGCTGTCCAGAGGAGGGCAACTAAAATGGTGCAGGGTCTGCACTGGAAGACATATGAAGAGAGACTTAAGGAGCTTAATATGTGTAGCCTTGAGGAAAGGAGGGAGAGGGGGGACATGATAGAAACTTTCCAAGAGTACCTCAAGGGAATCAACAAAGTCCAAGAGGGTAGCATCTTTCAAAAAATAGGTGTGCAAGAACAAGGGGCACAATTTGAAGATAGAAGGGGGTGGCTCAGAGGTAATTTAAAAGTATTTTTTCACAGAGAGGGTTGTGGATGTATGGAACAGCCTTCCAGATGAGGTTGTGGAGTCAAAAACAGTGGTGGAATTCAAGCATGCATGGGACAGTCATAAGGCAATTCTAGGGGGTGGGGGTAAGAAGAAGTAGGCTGCTGGTTAACTAGGATCTGCAGCTTATCCATCAGGTAGGGAAATGGGCAGACTGGGTGGGGCAAGTGGTCCTTATCTGCCATCAAATTCTATGTTTCTATGTTTCTATCTGTGAGGTGTGGATCTTTCTTGAAAGAGAATTCCTGCCCAACTAAAGCTAATAGCAAGAAAATGTTTAAATGTTAAGTATTTAAATGTGCAAATTGTTGCATTATGAAGGGGATTAATCATTTTCAGTTAAAAGACAACCAATATTTAACAAGCTGTTTCAGTTTCCTAATGTCCATCTGATAAGCAGCTTGGAGTTATGTCTCCATCATTCTAAACAGAAAGAAAGGAGTGTTTTATTTCAATTGGCATAGTGATTTGTAGATGTGAAAGGATACATTGAAAACTCCAAAAATGTGTTCCACAATACTCCATTTTTCCAGCTACAGACAGCAAGAAAATAAGAGCCCACACCAGCTGTGCAAATTGAACATATGTGTGCTCGTGAGATATTAGAAATATCTTCATTCACTGTCACTGAACTCTTCACAGATCACTCAGACTATGAAGAAATAACATTTATTACCAAAAAATGTCAATAATGCATCAGTTAGGGTTGATACAAAAGTGAAAAAAGTAGGGAAGGATGTTAGGGTTTCAAATGCTAATATCCCACCCTCACTCTGCACACACTGACAGGCATCAGAGGGCCTGGTGCCTTGGGGTCATCATCCCTAACACTCACCCCATTCCATAAGTAAATAAGGTGAGAAGGGCACAGTACAGGAGAATCAGGAAAGCGTTAGGGCTGATGATGCCAAGGCACACCCCTGATGCCTGCCAGTGTGTGCAGAATGGAGTTGGGGTGTTAAGGTTGGAAACCCTAATATCACATTTCCCTAGTTTTTTCATTTTAGTAAGCACACCCCTGATGTCTGCCAGTGTGTGCAGAGTGGAGGTGGGGTGTTACGGTTGGAAACCCTAACATCACATTTCCCTACTTTTGTCGTTTTAGTAACAATCCTAACTGATGCATTAACAAAGTTTTTTTTGCAATGAATTTCCTTACTTTTCAGATATTACAATCATATTCTTATTTATCTGTGGAAGCACACAGTCCTCCAGGCCCCTCACTCCCATCCCTCCATTGATGTGTATATGTATGTAGCTGTGTTACCCCACCTCATGTTCTCGGTATAGAAAATTTCCAAATCTCAACCAAAACATAATTCTGCACAACTGCAATGCCATTCTGTGCCAGAGGCACAAAAACACAGTATGGCCAGGATCTGAAAAATGACAGCTGTCACATACATGAGGTAGGGTAATAAGAAGGCTATGCTGAAACTCTTGGGTGAAAATATGTAAAATTTCCAAAGTTATGAGCATGTGTAGCAAAGTTGCAATGAATGGTCATAACATTGGCATTTTTATATTTTTTAACCCAAAATTTTCAACATTGCCTTCTTATGACCTCACTCATGAACAAGGGCAGAAAAAATGTCCAAATACCACACAAAAGGTGAATTCGCCAAACAACCACAAAATCAGCTTTCAGGCTGGAGTTGCATAATGGCATTCCTGTTGTTTATGAGGTGGGTCCCCAAAGTGCCATGTTGAAAATTTGGAGTAAAAATATTAAAAAAACGGCTGAGTTATGAACCAAAAGTTGAAAATTCCATTGCAATACATTGAACCACAGCACAAAACAGGACCCTGTTTTGCAAAAGGATCCTTTATCATGCTTTCCCATTGACTACAATGGGATTAGTACAATGTAGAATCCTCTTTCACAAAAAAGGATCCTTTATCTTGCTTTCCCATTGTAGTCAATGGGAAAGCACAATAAAAGATCCTTTTGCAAAACAGCATCCTAAATCATACTAATCCTATTGTACTAAATGGGAAAGCACCTTAAAGGATCCTGTTTTAGCAAAACAGGATCCTATCTGGTGCCAATCCCATGTCATAATCTCATTTCTACTGTAGTGATTCCCAACCTCCTGTCCGATCGCTATCTCCTCAAAAAAAAAAAAAGAAATAAATACCCTGCTAGTCTTGTGGTCCCTCCCCCTCCCTCCTATGTTCAGTCAACATCACTGTAAGTTAAAAGAAAATATTGGTAGTCTAGTGGTCCCTCTCCCCTCCCTCCTATGTCTGATTGCTGTCCCCATAAATTTAAAACAAAATTCTGGTAGTGCAATGGTCCCTCCACCCCCCCATGTCCAATTGCCATCCCGGTAATGAAAAAAGTAAAATACCTGGTAGTCTAGTGCTCCTGTCCCCCTCCCCAGTGCCCAATCACCATATGTTTATAAAAAAAAGACCCAGGTAGTCTAATGGTCCCTCCCCACTCATCCAGTTCCCGCCCCCATATAAAAATAAAAATTACCTGGTATTCTAGTGGGCCCTCCCCTCTCCCCAATCCCCCTCCCATGAAAACCCATTAATTCTTACTGGTAGTCTAGTGGCCTCCACCCTGTTAAGTGATGACTTACCACCCCACTCCCCCCACCACCAGTCCCAGTCTGCAACTAGCACAGCCCTCCTCTCACCTCCACAGCTGGATGCAGACTGAGCTATGAATGAGCACCTATTCTTTACAATATACGTTCATTCATAACTCAGTCTGTAGCCAGCCATGAAGGTGAAAGGAGGACTGTGCTGGTCATAGACCGGGAATGGGGATGAGGAAGCAGGGTGGTGGGTCATCAGCTATCAGGGTGGGGGGCCACATGACCAACAGGAAAATAATGTTCTTTCAGGGAAGGGGGATCAGGGAGAGGGGAGAGACCACTAGACTACCAGGTCATTTTTATTTTTATATGGGGATGGGGTTCAGACATCAAGGGATGGAGGAGGGACCACTAGACTACCAGGATATTTTTTTTCTAGTGGCACTCACCATCAGGAAGAAGGAACACAGTGGATTGAGAACAAGGAGTACAGTCACATCACCTGTGTTCTGTGTGTTTGTGTGTGTGTGTGTTTCTGTCCATCACTCTTAGGGACAGGATACTAATGCCATTCAATGCATTGCTGGCTGGGGGGAGCAGGTGATTACTGTTACCTGCTGTGGTCCATTTCTTTCTCAACTGCAGTGGTGGAGGTTGCCTACCAGAATGGGAGACAGGGACTGCTGTCAGAGTCAGGTGTGGGACATGCGGTGATCACACAGAAACACATACACACATGCACACAAGCACAAACAACTCATACATGCACCTCCCAATGCTCACTGCTGCTCTCTTGGGGATGGTAGGGTAAGATTCCAGTATATGTGCCACCGAGGGCAGCTGTCTGTGCTTCACACTTGCATAACACTGTATAAGGGATGTCTTGGGTGGGGAAGGAGGGGGAACGAATCGCTTTGCAGTCTTGCCATGTACACTTTTCTACCATGACTTTCAACGGTGGTCTTTACTGTCTCTGCACAGCACTTCCACTATGAGCTCTGGATCACTTGATCCCCAGCCCCAAACCTCCCCCCACACACAACATCTTACAGTGGCTGATTCCACTGTTTATTGGGGCACTTGCATCAGTCCCAAGCCTGCCTTCCTTCCCAGAGGCACACAGAGACACAGGAAACAAGACATGGGGAAGCTGTGACTCTTTCTTGCTCTGTGTGTTATGCAGCTCTGTGTGTGTACCATGTCTGCTTGTAGTTGTAGACTGTTGTTGCCCATAGTGAGCCCTATGCCAGTCAGTGCACATCAGTGTTACAGGGCCTCGTAACCTACAGAGACAGCTATGAGACAGCGTGTGGTAGACTGCTGCTACAGTATCTGCACTTCTACAGGCATTAATATGTCACTCTGCTGTGTGCTGCTACTTTAGCAAGCCAGCCCCTGGGAAACACACAGTACATAAGGCACAATGCCACCCTGCTGTGACAGACAGAAACACTATCTCTGCTGCACATACACAGCTGTCTACAAACACATCCAGATCTGTGTACATGATGCCATACACCTGATTATCTTTTCTGTGCTCTAGTCTGCATCTGGTTACTCTCCCACTTCTGTGCCTTGTGCCTTTCCTGCCCAAATAACATACCATTTACAGCTGTTTTCTCTGTGTTGTCAGTAGCCCACCTCTGCTCTTCTTCCCTTTCCCACTTCCCTCTCCCAAAACCCACACAAACAGAAACCAAGACAAATACTGATCAAGCAGAAATACAGACATGGAGATCAAGATAAAATTACCCACAGGATTTATTGAACTAATCATGAAAGGTTTAATTCACTGTTCAAACTTTATGTATGATTAGCAAGGAATGACATCCCCAGTTCTAAAGAACCCATGATATAAACATATTTTTCATTACGGAGAGTGGCAGACAGTGATTGGTGGGTGGGGGGGTGCCACTAGACACCAGGGAAAAGGACATCTCACAGCACACAATGCAGCCGGCAGCAGGAGTTCAGCTGTAGCTGCAGAACAGAAAAAATTCCCACTGTTCTCATACAGAGATCATGGGGAAAGCACTCCTTTTTCTAAGCTGAGCACCCAGGATTTTCATTGCTGAGAAGAGGTGTTTCTTCCCATAATTTATTTTATTTATTTATTTCTACATTGGCAAATCTTTGAATTTACTCCGAATTTACTACAATGTTTTTGGAAGCATGTAACAAGATTGCTCATCTTTAGAGTCAAATGCAAAAATCAAATAATTTGCCATGGATAAACACCAATATCAGAAAGTTAATAAGACTAAAAAAATCAGCTTCGGAAAAAGGCAAACAAATCCCTAAATCAGGAAGTGTGGGCTGATTTAAAAAAAGATGAGAAACAAAGTTATTCAACAAATTAGGAAATTTAAATATTTTTTTCATAAACAAAAAATAAAAGAAATTACAGATCCCAAGATGTGTTGGTCCTTGATAAAATTGTTAACAAATCCTGTTAAAAATACACCTGAGATTATGATTTTGAAAAATGGGATACCTCAGTAACCAGATAGATCCAGCAGACTTGTTAAATGACTACTTCATTAATTTGCCTGATTTAGAAATCTACACTAATGTAAAGAATTTAGAAGTAACAAAAAGGAAAAAAGAAGAAAATTATGTCTCCAAACAAGATGATAATAAACCAGATGATAAACATTTACCAAAGTTTAGATTTAGAAAAATTACAAGAAATGAAGTACTCAAAGTAATAAATAAACCAAAAGCAAATAAAGCTAGAGGATTAAATAACATAGAAAATAGATTGCTAAAAGACTCATCATTAGAAATATTGCAAACTCTGACAGATATATTTAATTAGAGCTTAAATGAAGGAATCTTTCCACAGAGTTGGAAATGAGTTAAAACAGTGTCAATTTTTAAGGGTGGGGATCCTTCAAACCCCTCAAATTATCAACCAGTTTCACTCCTTTCAGCAGTTTCCAAAATAATGGAAAGAATAGTACATGGAGAGTTACAAGAATATCTTTAAAAATATAACAAGTTAACACAGTTCCAATCAAGCTTCAGAAAAAGCTTGTCCATAGCCATCACACTCACAGAGTTCCTAGATTTGGTGGCTATCCTTCTTGGTACTGCAGGGTCCTTGGGTACGGTGTTCGTGGACCTATCAAAAGCCTTTGATATTGTAGATCATGGGATTCTGCTGGATAGATAAGAAGGAATTGGGTTAGCAGAGGAACCGTGTAGATAGTTTAAATCTTAATTAACAGATGGGACCCAGACAGTTACCATCAGTGGTCATCAATCTAAAATCTTGCCAGTGGCACGTGGTGTGCCACAGGGATCAATACTGGACCCTTTATTGTTTCTTATTTATATAAATGATTTGCCCAGTCACATGAAACACACTAGCATCAGACTGTATGCAGATGATACAGTTCTGGTGTCTGAAGGGACTAGTCCTGAAGAGGTGGAACACAACCTGCAGCTCAACTTTTCCAAGATGTAGGAGTAATTCACCTCCTTGTGTCTATTAAACAACACAAAAAACACAATGTTTTTAGTCTAGCTCTGACTAGTAATGTAAAGAAAATTGCTAAACTAGAAATAAACACATTGGATGGCACAATTTTGACACAATCACCTGTCTATAAATACTTGGGAGTCTATTTTGATCATCACCTGTCATTTGAACCACATATTAAGGACTTAACCAAGAAAATTAATGCCAGAATTGGATCTCTAAGATGTATTTCACACTGTACCATAAACCTTTTTTGACTATCTGCAGCTAGTCAATTAATTGTACCTATAATTGATTATGGGAGCCACATATATGGGCACGCAAACAAAAAATAACTCCATACCGGGACCTCAGTTATAACAGATTGGCAAGATTTGTATTAAAATGTGACTATAATACCCACCACTGTACAATGTATGCACATCTAGGTTGGAGCCCATTAGAAACAAGAAGGATTTGTGCAATCCATATTCATGGAATTCTTAAAAATAATACACCGTCTTGTTTATCAGGTAAGTTACAAAAACGTAATCATAGTTTCCAATTAAGAAAAAAGGGTGCCAGAGATTTTATTGCCTCAAAAATAAACAATAACTATGGTAAAATGTCCTTTCAATATGTCAGCTTGCACCTGGAATGAAATTCCCCGACAACTCCGAAAGCTAGAAATATCCCCATCAGCCTTTAAAACTTTAATGAAGCAAGAAATGTGTTTCAGATGCTAATGTAGCAGGTCAATTATTAGAGATCCATTCATGACCCCTGCTTTTTATTATTATATTTTCAGTCTTTGTAATCCATTGTATGTTTGTATTCTTTATTTCATGATTTTGTTTTAAAGTGTTTGTGGTTGCATATGTTATGTATTTTTATGTGTGACATATCAAAGGTATCATCTTACAGGTACACCTTGAAAAATGGTACCATATTTAAAACCCTAATGGTGAAATTCTTCTTTATAATTCCTGTATAAATACAGACTTTACTACTACTACTACTTTGAGCTAAGCAATCATTTACAAAGGTTCCACGTCAAGTGTTGTAACAAACAGATTTGTTTACAGGCAGCAAAGATAAGCATTTGTCAATACAATCAGTAACTTGGATACAGGCAGATCCCTGAGCATTTGTCGAAGCAGCAATAAACAAAATACAGTACAATGCATGTTGTCTTAATAAATCAGTTGATTACAACATTACACATTTTTAAAAACAAACATCAGAATGTAGCTAAATGGGTCCCTTTCAGCTATGTTGTGATGTTTGTTTTTTCAAATCATTCAGTTTTATGTGTTTTCTTTACCTTCTTTCTCTTGCTAGCTGAAGAGACAAAATGGTGGACTCACAAAAAGCATTTCCCACCTGCGACACAGGATGATCCATTGGTGCAAAGGTGGTAGGCTCCTGCAACAAAGAATGAGCCATCTGCAAAAAAGTATTAGGCTCCTGTGACCCAGGATGACCCAATGTGCAAAATGAGATTGGCTCTTACAACACAGAATCCATTTTCGAGTTGAACATCTATAATTTCTCGTTGAAAATAATGGGAATCTTTGAACTTTACTAACTTTGTAATGGATTAATATTTTTTTCACCAAACATTCAAAAGGCACATCTGTAAGGCATAGGCTTTCTACCCTAAATATTTCAGATCACAACTTAAAACAGTTTCCGAGATACAAGTGGACAAAGAAACAGTACAAAACACATAAAATAAGCAATGCTTCAGACTCTGTATCTTAGAAATCGTACAAACGATTCAAACAAAATTTATCACTTCAATACACCTACCTACTCCACGAGATTATGCATGCAAAATTTCTTGCAAATCTGTTGAACCATTGCAAAGTTATTAAAGTAAACAAATTGAGCTTTCATATAGAAGTGATCCTTAATAGTGACGATAATATACACACACACATATATATATATATATATATATATATATATATATATATATATATATATATATATATATTTAGAGAGAGAGAGAAAGAGAGAGATAAACAACTATGGTTCCTAACCCTATATCGGTGCATTTGTCATGTATTACTGTATAAAAATATGCCAGATTAATATATTGCTATATGACAATGTATGGCTGTAACTTACCCATGTTGCCCTGACTGCATGTTTCCCATTAAAAAACAAAACAGTAAGATCACAGCATTTTATCATCTAGATAAATGACCTCCTCTTCACTGTCCAATCCTGCAGACTGCATATCAATGCTGACAGTACCATTCTTTTCTACTCCCTAATAACCTAACCATTTTGCTTATGCTACTGACACTGGCTAGAACTTACATTCCCAAGAACCAGTTCCTCATCCCAAGGTTCAAAATGAACTGTAGTCCCTCACCTTTCATTATAGGTTCCACCACCTCTTGAGTAACATGCCCCTGGGGTCCACCCACCTTCCTAGTATTCCTCTTGCAAAACAGTCCCTCAGACTTTTACTGCATGCTGATTTAGGCAACATATCACATGTATAACAAACTGGGAAGATTTTGAACACCATCATGTACTGTACTGTTGGGATGGGCTGCATCCAAGTAAAAGAGGTAGTACCCTTCCTGGACAAGAAATGCTAGCAGAAATAAATTTAAAAAAAACTAAGATCTGGGGGCGTTGATGTTAGCAGCTACAACATCAATAGAAAAGGCTTCATTTACTGACCATTGTTACCTGGAGCACAAATATGTAAATGAGATAACAGCTAAATCCAACCTATCTATTCTACCTATTAATGCTCACAACTTAACCAATAAGATGGTGGAATTAAACACAACTTTCATTGATTATTCAATAGATGTATGTGGTGTTACTGAAACATGACATACCGACCAATCCTGGGGTATGCATATTCCTGGTTACACTTGTATAAAGAAGTACAGAAACAACAAAAAGGGAGGTGGTGTAGCCCTTTATTGTGCTAATCATTTACTTGCTACTCAGATTTTCTGTAAGAATTATGAAAACAGCGATAATGAACTTTTCTGGGCTATGCTTTGCACTAAACATCATCCACTTTCTATTGGTTTAGGATATAGGCCACCCAACCTAGATGAAGAACAAAATAATAACTTCTTGACAGAAATTGAAGATATGGAGATACATGGTTACTATGTACTTATGGGGGATTTTAATCTACCTGGAATCAACTGGGAGACTATGGAAGGCAATAGTCACCTTGACAACAAATTTATTGATATAATAGCTGAAAATGACTTAATTCAGAGTGTAAAAGTAGCTACAAGAGGGATAAATATGCTCAATCTAATTTTCACTAAATTTGAAGATAATATTAATGACCCTAAACTTCTTCCAGCACTTGGAGATAGTGACCATTGACATGGTGCTCACCAATCTAAAAATTACACCAAATTCATGTCAAAAAGGAAAATCCAGATTTAAAGATTACTACAGAGCAAATTATTATGAAATAAAAAAACTGCAAAGCTGGCATTGGCAAGAAGAATTGGTAGACCATGGCCTGGACCAAACTTGGGTCAAATTAAAATGTATTATTAATTATTGTATACAATGTTGGGGGTCCAGATGGTATTAAATATGTAAATAGTAAAAGAACTCCACCCTGGTGAAATAAAGCTATAAAAAATTTATTAACAAAAAGAGAAGGTTATACTATAAATGCAAGCACAAACAGACTAGTTAAGCTAAGGAAAGATATAGGAAAATGGCACAAAAAAGTAAACTTCTAATATACAATGCAAAAAACAACATGAAGTTACAACCAGCAACACAGGTTTCTAATAATAAAACAATATTTTTTAATTATATTGGTAGTTTAAGAGAGAAGAAAACTGAAGTTGGACCACTTCTTGTGAATAATGAGGTTATAGTAGAAGAAACAGAGACTGCTCAAAAACTTAATGAATGCTTCCTTAGTGTATATCAGATCAAAGAAATTATTCATTGTGCTAAAATAACAGATACTAATATCCCATTAATCATTAATGCATCAGATGTTATTAATGTTATAAATAGCTCTAAATTAAATGGTGCACCTGAACCAGTAGTTTTAAAAAATATGTCATCTGAATTATTGGGTCCCTTGGCACTGATATTTCATTTATCACTATCAGAAGGTAAAATTCCAGATGACTGAAAAAGGGCTGTTATAACCCCAATACATAAGTTAGGTAATACAAATATTGTCCAGAATTACAGACCAGTACGTCTGACCTATGTCCTAGGCAAACTACTTGAAAAACTAATTCAGAAACATATAACTCAGCACCTCAAGAGCAATGGACACTTAGATAGTACATAGCATGGTTTTATTGCTGGGAGATAATGCCTAACCAATCAGTTGCAATTTTTTGAATCTATAAGTGCATCACTGGATAAGGGCCTACCAGTCGATATCATCTTTCAAACAACATGAAGTCTTGCTGTATTCTGATAATCTGCAGTTAGCCCTAGCCTTTAAACTGCCCTGGAGAGTATAGGGTTACTTTTCTATGCAGTGCATAGAACGTTGAGCTCGAGCTCAGTTGAGGTCTCTGTCTGCAGCACTTTGAAACCCAACTGCCAGATTCTTTACTCCGCCTTACTGAACAGTCGCTCCAGAGATTTCTCCTTCTGCTCGGTTCAAAGTCGGGTTAAAGTTGTCGGTTTCATTCCGAAATTATTTCCGCATTGTCAGTTCAGGCTCTGTCTGCGGTACCATGAGTACTTAGATAGTTTCTCTGTTTATTTGTGGAAATTGTAAAACTTATATTTTCGATCGGTTCGGCTGAACCAATCCAATATATTGAACTCTTGTGTTTTTGTTTAGAGTGTGGTTACGGTCCTTATTGGTTTAAAAACATGTTTTTAACGTTTTTTCCATACCGTACACGATTAGAAACCGTAAGGTGTCTTGTCAGCGTTACCGAAAAAGGTAAGTTTGGTTAGGTTGGCCATGTCTGAGAAACCCAAGAAAAAAACCAGGCCCACTGGGTTTCAACACTGCAGTGAGTGTGGGGAGGTCTTTGCTAAGGCCGATCCCCACACCACCTGTGTTTATTGTCTGGGGTTTGACCACCTCGATTCAGACTGCCAAATTTGTAAAAACTTTCCTAAGTCTACCCTGGAGAAAAGACTAGGTAGACTTAGGGAAAAGTTGAGAAGTCCACTGACCCGGATGGCCAGCCTGGTTTGGTTCCGACCGAACCAGAAGGAGTGCCCTCTGACCAGGGTGATACTTCTTTGGGCAAGAGGAGAGCCGATCCTGAGGGATCAGTTCCGACAAAAAGAAAACACAAAGAGAAATTGACCGGTTCGGATCCAGAAGTTCAAGTTCCGACCGCCAAGGAAATAGCCAGAGTGATTCAGATTGTTGAATTGCTTCGTCCAGTTCCAGCTGATCTGGTGCCTTCCGGCAGGGGTTCGGTTCAATCGGTTCCCCTGGTTCAAGATTATACCCCTGAAGCCTGAAGACATTTATGAACTGGAGTTTGAAGAGGAGGGGGATTTTGAAGATGATGGTGAAAGTCTGGATGTGCTTGTGGAACCAGACATCTCCTCAGACAGACCTTCTGGTGTTTCCCCTCTTAAGGTCACTGAGTCCCTTCCCCACTATCTGTTTTACAGAAAAGTGGCTGAAACCCTCCAGCTTCCTATGGAGGAGGCTGTGGAGGATCAAGAGGAGCTTGATTTTGTTCAAATGATGGACACTGTGTTTCTTCTAATGGAGTCTTGCTGTATTCTGACCTCCTTCCCTGCCTCCCAACCAAGCTTGAGCTCAACGTTCTATGCACTGCATAGAAAATTAACCCTATACTCTCTGGGGCAGTTTAAAGGCTGGGGCTAACTGCAGATTGTCAGAATACAGCAAGACTCCATTAGAACATTATTCAACATTATTATAGCATCCATGTTGTCTCCAGCTTATGGGTGGATTACTACATATGCTGACGACTGTAAATTGGGATGAATTATTAACAATTTAAAGTCAGCATGCCAATTACAGTTAGCACTAAACTCTTTAGTATCTTGGACAAATAATAATGGGGTGCAGTTTAATATACCAAAATGCAAGGTTATGTGTAACCCCCGGACCCCTGCCTTTTTGCACATGACAGGTGGCATGCTGTTGAAGCTGACAGCAGTACCTGGTGGGGACTGGGTTCGGGAAGGACTAGGTTACTCGGCACAGGGGGCCTAGGTTTGGCTACTCTGCACAGGGGCACACAAGTAAATCCGAACACAGGAAGCAATAACTGTAATGTCCAATACCACAAATGGGATTCTAAAGTGTGGCTTTTATTCACATCCAAACTGAACAAACAAAGCATAGATGGACCCCCACAGGGCTACATTTCTGGTAATGCAGATAAGAGATACAGAACACTTCTTCAACATTTCAGCTGTCAGGCTCTGAACCCATCAGGCACACAGCCCGGACTTGCACGCTGCTTTGGGTACATAGCCCGACTTGTACACTATTTGGGTTTTTCCGCCCGGCTCCCCTGCCAGCCACTCGATCCCAGTCCATATGGCAGTGGACCACATTTTCTGTTGGTGGCTCCCCAAACCACCTTAGAGCCTTCGACTCATTAAGCGAAATTTCCTTTCAATCCCATGTCTGTGTACTTCCCTCAGCACTGGCCAAGTGCCTGAGGCAAAGTAGAAATTCACAGAGCAAATCTGTAGAGGTGGACCTGGTTACTAAAGATGGGGGGGTCTCCCACCTCCAGCTCCCACAATCCATACCTGGCCATTTCTCTGGACATTAAACAACTCTTTAGAAAGCTTGGCAATATAGATTAAAGGGCAAACATATAGCACATCTCCTCTACATGTCTTGGCTTTCCCCTTGTGCTGGACTTGAACATACTTTTACTTTGGCTAAGCCTATTCCTCTAGGCCTCCCACTAATTCAGCAGTCCAATCCCCACTTTAACACAGTTCAGGTAAAACATAGACCCTTTTACAAGAGCAGAACTCACCCTTTGGTTGCAGTGCCCCACAGGTGAATCTTGACAGCTTCGTGTGCCAAAACACAACTTAGAAAAAAAATAAGGCAGCTTCTTCTCTAGCAGGAACCAAGAGGTTGCCCCTGGAATAAAAGGCAAACCTTCCACCCCCATCCCCTCAGGGAGGGGGCACAGAGACCAGTATCAGCGGTCTCCACCACTTCAAGAACAGCTTACTGTGTTCCTCTTTAGGTGGAAACACACACCTTTCCCTAAAAGTTGCTCTATATCAGAGCTTAGGCTCCAAGAGCCTCTGCACAGACTGCTGTGCTCCTCTCTTCTTCACTGCTCACACCCAATTGCTCTCACCATTCAAAAACTCCCAACATTCTAACCTAACTCCCTTCTGCAGATTCCAATGTGGCTCATGCAGTTGCGATAGTTCTATGGTGATGTCATCCCTCAGTCTCAGCTGAGACTGAGAACAGAGTGAGACAGTGGAGTTTCACAAGCTGCCTTCCTTGCCTACCACTATGTCTTACTGGGATTCTAGTAACCCTGGGTAACATGGGGGTTACATATGCATCTGGGAAAAAGAAATATTCAGTATCAATATACAATCAGTAATCTAGCTATAAATGAAACAGTATGTGAAAAGGACCTTGGTATACTAGTTTCTAATAAACTTGAATTCAAGGAACATACCGGATGTATGGTCAATAAGAGCAATAAACTAATGGGATGCATACTGACAAATATAAAAAGTCGAGAACCTGAAATCTTGATGCCATTGTATACCAGCGTTATTAGACCTAATTTGGAATATTGTGCCCCCTTTTGGGCCCCTCCAAAAATAGGATGTCAAAAACAAATTAAAGGAATACAAAAAAAATTTACGAAAACAATAAGTAGTTATAGGGAACTTGATTACTCAGAGAGACTAAAATAATTAGGTCTTTATTCAATACATTACAGATATTTAAGAGGAGACTTATGTCTGACATATAAAGCAGTACACAATGAAGCATTATTAGAAACAATTGGTCTAGTTAAACAAACCAGTGGCAATAATACAAGATCCCATAAGTATAAATTAAAAGCAGACACAAACAAGACTGAAAAATGAAACTCTTGGTTTTCTCAGAGAGTAACTAGTTCATGGAATAATCTACCATCTGATATTGTAATGAGTGATACCATGTTAACATTTAAAAATAAATTTGATAACCATATAGGTAATCTGAAATATTAATTCCACCTGTAAATTGGTGGTGAGTTCCAAATAGGTTTGCCTCTTGAACTTGTATTCCTTCCTATGATTCCTATGACTAATTTATGACTGCACCTGAATTTGTTACTGATATCAGATGGATACTACCTTAATGTAAAGTTTTGAATGCTGCATATCCAGTACAAATGTTACTGCCTTCTGTGGTAGGGAAAGTGATGGAGTCACTTCTGTAGGAAAGAATAGTTGAGTACCTAGAGGCCAGTGGAGCACAGGACCCAAGGCAGCATGGATTCACAGCGGGAAGGCCATGTCAGATGAATCTAATAGATTTCTTTGACTGGGTGGCCAAAGTAGTAGACCAGGGAGGGGCTGTGGACATGGCCTACCTAGACTTTAGCAAGGCATTTGACACAGTCCCACACAAAAGATTAATAGTCAAATTAACCAACCTGGTGGGTCCCAGGGTGGTAGCCTGGGTAAAACATTGGCTGCACAACAGGACACAGAAGGTAATTGTAAATGGAGTCCACTCTGAAGAAAGAGAGGTTACTAGTGGGGTACTGCAAGGTTCAGTATTGGGTCCAGTCCTTTTTAATGTCTTCATCAGTGACATTGCAGAGGGACTGGAAGGAAAAGTATGCCTTTTTGCAGATGACACAAAGATCTGCAACAGGGCTGATACACAAGGAGGTGTGGAAAGGATGAAAAGGGACTTGGCAAGGTTGGAGGAATGGTCAGAAGTATGGCAGCAAGGATTCAATGCAAAGAAGTGCAAAATAATGCACCTGGGAAACAAGAACCCAGGGGAAGAATACACAATGGGTGGGGAGGTAGTAACAACAACAAAAAAGGAAAGGGACCTGGGGGTAATCATATCAGATGACCTTAAGGTTAGCAAGCAATGTGAGAAGGCAGTAGGGAGGGCTGGGGGTATACTGGGATGTATAGGGAGAGGCATCAGCAGCAGAAAACAGGAAGTTGTTATCCCTCTGTACAGACAGTTGGTGAGACCCCATCTGAGTACTCGTGTCCAGTTCTGAGACCCCATCTCCGCAAGGACATAGACAGGATAGAGGTAGTCCAGAGGAGGGCAACTAAAATGGTGCAGGGTCTGCAGGAGAAGCTGTATGAGGAGAGACTAAGGAGCTTAATATGTATACCCTTGAGGAAAGAAGGGAGAGGGGGGACATGATAGAAACTTTTAAGTACCTCAGTGGAATCAACAAAGTCCAAGAGGGTAGAATCTTTCAGAAAAAGGGACTTGCAAGAACAAGGGGACACAATTTAAAGATAGAGGGAGGGCGGTTCAGGGGCAATGTGAGGAAGTATTATTTCACAGAGAGGGTAGTGGATGCATGGAACAGCCTTCCTGAGGAGGTTGTGGGGTCTAAAACTGTGGGAGAATTCAAGAATGCATGGGACAGACATAAGGCAATTCTTGTGGGGGGTAGGAAGAAATAGGCTGTTGGTTAACTAGGATCTATGGCCTATTCTGTAGGTAGGGAAATGGGCAGACTAGATGGGCCAAGCGGTCCTTATCTGCCGTCAAAGTCTATGTTTCTATGTTTCTATGTTTCTGTATTTCTAGTATTATGAAAACTGTATAGTGCTACCCCCATGGTTGTCTTTTTGTCTCCCTGTTCTCGCTCTTTGAAGTCACATCTGTGAATGTTCTTTTTTTCTTATCTGTGATTGCTTAGCTGGTAAAACAATGTCAATAGATAAATAAATACAAGATATGTAACTTTTTAGCCGTAACAGTTAAAATTTTATCATTTTAAAAAGATAAATGTTTGCTGGAATTTTGGACCATGCACAAAGTACAGTAGATGATGTTATACAGAACATTTTATTAGACAAACAAGAACATTTCAGTACACATGTTTAAAGGCCCACAGTACACAGAATCCTTCTCAGGTGACAGCAGTTCTTACAAAAACATCTCATATATATTTGATAATGCTACCAAGCTTCAGCAATTAACATATGAAAAAGTAAAAAGAGAAGTAACAACAGGATACACACCCCAGAGGGTTGGAGGCTATGAGGGAAGATCTAAGATTTCTGGAGGGGTGGTTGGAAACATGGCAGCTAAAATTCAATGCCAAAAAATGCACAGTAGTGCACATGGGGTGGAATAGTTGTGGAATAATCCACAAGCAAGTTATACACTCAGGAAGGGGGTGGGATGAATACAACTGAGCAGAAGGATCTAGGAATTACAATCACAAACAGCCTTAAGGTGGGAACCCAATGCATCAAGGCGGTGGGCAAAGAAAACAGAATGCTGATGTGCATAGGGAGAGTGATAACTTGTAAAAGGCGGGAGGTGCTAATGCCACTCTACAAATCAATGGTGAGGCCACACCTGGAGTATGGGGTGCAGTTCTGGAGATCTCATCTATACAAGGATATAGATGGCATGGAAAGAGTACAGATAAGGGCCACTAAAATGGTACAGGGGTTAATTGGGAGCCATATGAAGAGAGTTTGAGGTTGTTGGATTTGTACCCACTGGAAACCAGAAGGGAGATGGGGACATGGTAGAGACATTCAAGAATGTGAAGGGGATTAATAAAGTGGGAGGGAGCTTATTCATAGGAAAGGTAGGCGCTTGAACTAGATGGTATGGACTGAGGGTGGAGGGGGTAGGTTTAAGGGAAATGTGAGGGGCAATATTTCACTGAGAGGGTGGTGGTGCCCTGGAACAGTCTGCTTGAGGAAGTGGTAGAGGCAGAAACTGTAGAGGGATTCAAGAGGGCATGGGATAAACACAAGGGGTTGACTAGGGAGAGGAGGGTGGAATCTATGGATCTAAGGGCGGGGGGCAATAAAGTGGGGGGATGGGAAGACTCAATGGACCAGGAAGATCCTTTTCTGCTGACACATATCTATGAATCTATGTAATATTAAACTACAGGATGACTGTTAGCAGGTATGAGATGGTCATCTACTGTCATGTAATGGAGCCCATAACACTGAGGAGTCAATTGGAAATTAGGGTAGGTAGCATGGGGGAGGGAGTACTTAGAGAGAAAAACATAGTTTGAAACTGCATAAACCCAGAAGGAGGGTAATAAATCCATTTATTTCCACTGGTGTTAAATAATGGAACTTTGGATTAATTATATTCCCTTTGTCAATAATCCCTGATGCTGCCAGCACTTCATCATTCCTGAAACCTGCTTTCAGTTTCATAGAGCATTATCATTTAGTACTCACCTAGCACCACTGTAGTCCCACAAGCTTACTCTCTACTACCTTCTGGCTCCTCTTGCTCTCTAATGACTTCAGCTCCAATTGTACTCTCCACAGGCAAATCACATTATTTTAAAAAATTGATTACTTTTGAAAATGCAGCTTTCTGCTCAACCACCCACCACTCGCATACCCACCCACTCTTAGACCTGCCCACTTACACAGCTGCACGACCACTCACACATTGATCTCAGTTTCTAACAATGTTGGCACAGATTCTTATTTTATTTTAAAGCAAAAGTGCACCCACAATTATTCAATACCAGCTACTCTTCTTACAGAGCTGGAGCTGAGATGCCTATGCCTTACTCACTCTTGTTAAGAGCGACCACCTTCTTTAGCTGAAATTTTGCACTTGCACTTGGCCAACCAGAGATGTTTAAATGTCATGATGTCAAATGTTACTCTTCTCTAGAAACCCTTAGCAACCACTAAAACTGGTGCAGTAATAATGGGCTCAAAACAAAATGCCCAGCACAAACACTTTAAAAAGTAAAACAAACATTTTAAATCAAATGCACCTGCACTACCATAAGGCTCCATATTGTATAAAGGGAATATACTGTACAGTGAGGACCTTGTTAAATAAATAATTTTAACTGCACTGAAGCAGTTTGACCTTAGATACCTCAGTTGTGGCTTATGCCACTCATGAGGTTAACCAAAGTCTAACTGTTCTTATGCAGATACATAATTTATTTTACTCATCCCCACTGTATATCATTCATATATATATATGTATATTAGAGGCAAAAATCTCAGTTTAATGCATTAGTTAGGGTTGTTCCACAGTGGCAAAAAGTGAGGAAATTCGCTGTTAGGGTTGAAAACCCTAACTCCGAATTCACCCCCCCAGCACCACACACACACACACACACACACACACACACACACATGCAAGTATGGGGGAGGACCAAGTCAACACAACCAATGACAGACACCCAGCAGCAGGTGACAGAAATAACAAACAATTGTCTAAATGTACTACACGACATCCCCACCCACCTGACCAGGTATTGCATGCTCAGTGGAGATCAACAGCAAAACTGAGGCCATGTACACCAAACGTACACATCCCTGATTGCAGCTGCACACAACGTACCACACTTAGTAGTTGCATGGCCTTACCTACCGATGCCCCCACACCAGACCACACCACATGTGGTGGGCCACCTGAGCAATAGAGTTGAGCAAAACCAAGGAGTTGTACAGGTATAATATCTCTGATTATAACAAGGGTTTGAGAAATGCAGCTTCTAATTGACTGTAAACATTGTAACAGCCTTATGTTTCGTTTTATTAAGATACATGTAGAGCCTAACCATATGATGAACATGGTTTAATGTTGTTTAAAAAACAGTTTTATTATGATAGCAATAAGCCACTCCCAGGTATTATGTTAATGGTCAGTTTCTCACTGTCTAGCGACATGTGGCACTCGGCTATGCCTCATTCAACATTAAACCCCTACAGGGTGATTAACAGACCATTTAACATAACTGTTGGTCATGCCTTATTGCTTAATTGTCTTTATGAGTAGATACTCTCCTCTGCTAGACACTGCAGCAGCTTTGTAACACAGTGTCCCACCCAGTTACACCATACACTGTCTAGTTACTGGAGAATGGCTGTGAATATGAACTCATGAAGATGAACAGTGTAACTTGATCATTACAGTCATCGAAACCTTAGTGTGATTATAACTGACAGAGTGGGTGATAGAGAATAACCCCTGCTGTCCTAGTACACTTATCTCATTGTGAGTTAAATCAATACTAAAAGACATTCTGTTTATATCTACATTATACCTACTTGATTCCTGTTGTACCACAATTAACATAGTTATCACTTTGATAGCATCAGTGACAGAAATGTGGCAAACCCAAACACTAAGCATACACCTTGAGTATGAAACAACTGTTAAAAAAATTACACTGTGTCCATAAGTGGCATAGATCACTCATTGCAACAATAGTAAATGTATCACTATTTGAATAAGTTAGTCATCTCAGATGCAATGAGATTGTCTTTCTCAGGTACAACATACTCAGTACGTGCATACAGGAAAATCTATCCTATAGACATCTCCGATACAGGTAGGTCATTGTCGGCTCAGTAGTGCTATGATATTTAGAAGTTGCTTGGCCTAATCCATGCAATTACATTGTTTCTTACAAAGAATACTTACTGCATCTTTAGTATTGAAACACACTGAAGGTCTATGTATGTACATCAGCAGTACATCTGATACTGGCAGTACGAATTTCACAGCGTTGAACAGGCAATGCTTTTCCATACGTTTACATCAGCCTCTCTATCTTGAGTAAATAGTTGCAGTAAATGTACTACTATGTAAATCACATACTAAATGTAACACTACTTTTATCTTGAGCATGCTAGTGTCTTGTAGTTAATTTATGTACTTCTCTTAATTAATGTATACTCACTAGTGTTAAAACCTTTCTACAACTGTCATCATGCACCTTCAGCATTTATATTGACTAACGGCACAGTACCAGTTGTGGTGTGGTGTGGGCATCGGTAGGTAAGGCCATGCAACTACTAAGTGTGGTACATTGTGCAGCTGCAATCAGGGATGTGTACGCTTGGTGTACATGGCCTCAGTTTTGCTGTTGATCTCCACTGAGCATGCAGTACCTGGTCAGGTGGGTGGAGATGTCTCGTAGTACATTTGGACAATTGTTTGTTATTTCTGTCACCTGCTGCTGGATGTCTGTCATTGGTTGTGTTGACTTGGTCCTCCCCCATACTTGCATATGTGTTTGTGTGTGTGGTGCTGGGGGGAGCGGTGAATTCGGAGTTAGGGTTTTCAACCCTAACAGTGAATTTCCTCACTTTTGTTACTGTGGAACAACCCTAACTAATGCATTAAACAGAGTTTTTTGCCTCTAATTTCCCTTCTTTTTGAGAATGATAACGAGAAATAGTGAATGTAATGCAGCAGCAGGAGCTCGAGGCCCATAATGCGGCGTCAGGAGTGCGGGGCCCTTTGGGCCCCACGCTCCCACCACATGATGTCTTGTGGCATAGTAACAGGAACAGCAATGCAAACAGAAGCACTAACAGTGGCGCACATGGTAATGCAAGCTCAAATGAGAAAGAAAGGGTAATGCACACAGTGGCGTAGATGGGAACGGTCTGCCACGTGATGTGTTGTCACATAGTAACATGGTGCCTGCAAACGGAAATGTCAATGGGCATGGTGATGCAAAGTAAAACAGAAGGAGAAACAGTACTGTAGACACAAATGGCAAAAAATAACAGAAATGCAAGTGCAAATGAAAATGCAAAGGATAATGCACATAGGGCCCCGCACTCCCGCCACGTAATAAGGGCCCCGCGCTCCCACCACATGATGTCTTGTGGCATAGTAACGGGAACAGCAACACAAACAGAAGTGCTAACAGTGGCACACATGGTAACACAAGCATGAATGAGAACAGAAAGGGTAACACACACGGTGGCGTAGACGGGAACGGTCTGCCATGTGATGTGTTGTCACATAGTAACATGGTGCCTGCAAACGGAAATGTCAATGGGCATGGTGACGCAAAGTAAAACAGAAAGAGAAACAGTACTGTAGACACAAATGGCAAAAAATAACAGAAACGCAAGCACAAATGAAAACGCAAAGGATAACGCACATGGTGGCGTAGACGTCAACGGTAAGTGAAACGGGCACGGAACCGCAAGCAAAAGGGCAACAGTAACAGTAATGTAAGCGCACAGGCTGGTTTTCCCCAAAAGCTGCATAGAGAAAGACAGTGAGTACAAAGAATGTATGCATAATAATGGGTATCGGAGCAGAAAATGAGGACTTGGAATACTAAATAGGTTATGTCTCAGGAACCGTACGAAGTAGAAAAAACATTTAAAAGACATATGATTTATGACTGTCCTGGCTAGTTTTGTACTTAGCCCCATTAGGGAGCTAGTGCATTTTTCGACGAAAGTCCGTGATTCTCGCACTGCTCGGAGATACGGGCCCTGGAAAGGCGCGGCGAACGCCGTAATGTTATCCTATGGGAAAAAAAGAGAAGTTTGGAGTGCCATAACTTTGCCTCCCTGTAATATTTTTTCACCAAACCACTGAAAGGCACATCTGTGGGCTGTTGGCTGTCCTCCCTCCAAATTTCAGGAAAAAAGACCAAACCGTTATTTTGCAGCAGGGTGCCAAAGGATTCCTGCAATGCGCCGGGCACTGCAATGTTATCCTATGGGAAAAAATGTCAACTTTGGAGTGCCATAACTTTGCTGCCATGTAATATTTTTTCAATACAACACTGAAAGGCACATCTGTGAGATGTCGGCTGCGTTCCCTCCAAAGTTCAACCTAAACTCCCAACCATTCTTTTGCAGTGCAGTGCCAAAAGAATTGCTGTCATTTTCCCACAGACTAGAAAACTACTGTCACATTTATAAAGCTTTCAAAAATTTGCACACTTTCATCAAGTAAGTAATTTATAAAGCACTTTTTCCAGAAATTTGAAAACATATTTCTGGGGTGTTTTACCCCAAAATAAAGACATGGCTAGCATCCTCAGGGTCCGACTAGGTGAATACAAAAAGAATTAGGTTGCTAGAGGGTCCCAAATTTAAATGCCAAGCATTTTTCTGATCACCAACTGAAAACAAAATGGCAGATTTGCGAAAGTAACAGGCCCATTTGCGAAAGTAAAAATGCATTTGCGAAAGCGTTGAACTTTTTGTTAACTTTTCCCATTGACTTATAATGGGAAATTGTTTTTTGAATAACTTTTGAACCGTTTAATATTTTTTCACCAGATCTTTGAAAGGCACATTGGGGACCATGGCAGCACATTCCCTGAAGATTTTGGGCCAGTCGTGCAAACCGTGCGACTTGTACACGTGACCGTAGAATTCCAGAAAAAGCATAAACGCATGCGCAAATCACACTTAATAACTCCACAGCCGTGTATTCGACCAGTATGAAACTTGGCAGCTGCCAAGGCCTATGGTTCTTGATCATGTATTCCAAATTTCAGGTAAATCTGTCAAACGGTTGCAAAGTTATTAAGGTGCAAAATTTTGGGGTTTAACATAGAAATGGCTCCTCAACCCTAACTATGGTAGCACTACCGTGCTACCATAATATATATATATAATATATATATATATATATATATGTGTGTGTGTGTGTGGACAGTATTCAAGAGACTTGGGTGTGCACTTAAAATAAGGTCTGTATTTTACTAATAATTTATTAAAAATATAGTATTTGTGCTCTGTACTGTTGCCAATATGGTCAATAGATAGTGTGCATAAAAAAGGGTGTATGTATTTTTATTTTATTCTGGCAACATTTTAATATTGAAAATAGCCTTAAAAAAGGCAGCCATTTTGTGACATGGCTGTGCTACACATCTTGGTGACCATTAAATTTATTGTATTTAAAGCACAATTCCAAAGTTTTCTTTTTTAGTAGACAGAGTGGATGTGCAACTGTCCCCCAGTGATTATTGATTTTATGCAGATGTAATTACATTTACATGATACCACATGTAATTTATTACTTTTGTGCTTTACTGTGGTGTCTTATATAGCTGCATTATTTCCTTTGTGTATTCTGCCTTTATGCTTTGAGGTTTTTTTCAGTGTCAGTTCACATTGCTTAATGTGTTTACCCCACACAAATCTGCAGTCTTAATGCAGTGGTACATAGAGCCTGCTAGGAGCAGCAGCATCAAAAGCTGTGGCTCTCGCTGTCGTGGATGATGATGCTGGTATTGGTACAAATAGCTGGGACCTGAAGGAGACATCAGTCATTCAGTTTTGGTACTCTGGCTCTAAGCAAAACTGTTCTCTTCCCACTGCTTCTCCCATTTACCATCCTTAAAAACAGGTAGAATGAAGCATCATCCATTTTAAATCTGGTGTGCTGCACAGGAGTTTGGACGGATCTCAGAGGTCTCCAGTCACTAGAAAACATGATCTTCACAATTCTGCCACAAAACAGCAAGTTAAAATTCTGGGAGGCATATAAAATAGTGACTGGCTAAAGTGCAGCAGTTATTCTGTGTCATTTTGGGGACAGAAAAAGTAAAGTATTCACCTTAAGACTTCATGGTCCTGCTGTTTCTGAAGGGCCCCTCTTCAAAATAGAGCATGATTGGATTAGTGGGATGTGCAGCACAATGAGTATATTTTAAAGTTTTGTTTGGGAAGTATATCAGCAGAACTTTCCTCTAGTTCTAGCACTGTGTAAATGGGGCATATTAAATAGTATAGTTTAAAGTTGTGTATAGGAGTATAGCAGCAGAACTTTTTTCTGGTGCAGTTAGTGTTTAAATGGGGCATATTAAATAGTGTATTTTAAAGTTTTGTTTGGGAAGTATATCAGCTGAACTTTCCTCTGCTGCTGGCACTGTTTATATGGGGCATATTAAATACTATATGGCCATAGTGCAGCAGTTGTGTTCTATCATCTTTGGGGGCAGAAAAGTTAAATTTGTGTGTTCTCTCATGGCCCAGCTGTTTTGTGAAGGGCCCCTCTTCAAAATGGGGCTGTGCATATATGTGACCAGTCTAATCAAATAGAGTTTTGTTTGAGATTTATAGTTTTTTGTTTACAATCCATCCAGTGGGTTTTCATTGTATAATTAGTTTTTTTTCAGAATATTGATAATATTGATGAACTTTCCCCAGGTGATCACTTTAATCATGTTTAAATGGGGAAAACCCAACACTTGTGGGGTTTCTACTGGTAAATTCCAATAAAGTGTATTTGTCAAATGAATGCTGCACCTGTCGATGTGATGATGGCTCTATTTTAGAAGTGTGTATGTGGAATGAATATAAAGCTGCACTCTTAAAATGTTTTAAATAAAAATAAATGCAATTTGTGAGAGATGCTTGCAATTTTTGGAAAGAAGGAGTGTTGCTGGCTCCGGTTAAGGTAGGGATGTGTGTGTGTGTGTGTGTGTGTGGCGTTATTTTAAAATGATAAAGTTGCCTTTTTTGATGTAAGATTATAAAGGAGCATCATTGTATTGGCATACTGAACTAGGGGATCAGGTGTGGATAGGGCATAATATACTAGAACTGTTTGAAATAAAAAGAACTACAGCAATGAGGCCTACCTCAAAAATGTTTCTTATGGCATTGGTCAGTTCATTCAAGGTTATGGGGGGGTCACCATGTGTAGAAATGAGACTCCTTCTAAACTAGACATCAAGTGGTGGTATAATATGTTGGAACTGTTTAAAAATAAAAGAATATAGCACTTGGGCCTACCTCAAAATGACTGCTCATGGCATGGGAGGGTACCATGTGTAGTAACTGGATCATTGCCTGGGTGTACTAGTGCCTGTAGGACAACATCATTGTTTTGGATTCATCTAGCAAAAACATTTTCCTGATTTATTTATAATAAGACTGTTTCTAAATTAGATGTCAAGTGATGGCACAATATGTTGGAATTGTTTAAAAATAAAAAAATACAGCCCTTGGGCTTACCTCAGAAAGGCTGCTCATGGCATTGCTTAATACATTCAGGGGTATGGGAGGAATACCATGTGTAGTAATGGAATCTGGTCATTGCTTGGGTATACTAGTGCCTGTTGGGCAACATCAGTGGTTTGGATTCATCTGGCAAAAACATTTATCAGATTTATTTATAATGAGACTGCCTATATATTAAATGTCAAGTGGCATAATATCTTGGAACTGTATGAAAATAAAAAATACATCACCTGGACCTGACTCAAGCAGTTTGGATGTGGCATTCCATGTACAGTACAAGAACCCTGCAGCAGCGGTGTTCCTGTGATGCACATGGTGGTGAGCACAGGGTAGGCCTGTGTGATATTTTGGCATCATTTTCCCCATAATGGCTGGCACTGGGTTACCAGGGGACACCATGCAGTGCCTGCATCTACATTTATCAACACAAAACAGCTTGCATGGGTGCTTTCTGGTTGGTAACTGTGGTTGGGCCTGCCCTCAGTTTGACTCTGTGGAGGTATAGTGATGTCAAAATGACCCCTGATGTGGCTCAGGTCCACCATGTAAGATCCAGCTGTCACTTGCCTTGCCTTTGCTTGTTCATGGGGAACTTTGGTGTACTGTGTTGACTTGTAGAGTAGTTTGGATGTGGCATTCCACGTGCAGAACAAGAACCCTGCTGCAGCGGCATCCCTGTGATGCACATGGTGGAGAGCTTAGGGTGGGCCTATATGATATTTTGGCATCATTTTCCCCTCAAAGACCAGCACACGGTTGCCAGGGAGCATCATGTGGCACCCTCATCTGTAGTTATCAGTACCAAACAGCTTGCCTGGGTGCTTTCTGGTTGTTAATTGTGGTTGGGCCTCTCCTCAATCTGACTCTGTGGAGCTACAGTGATGTTAAAATGGCCCCTGATGTGGCATGGTTTTTATCAATGTGTATTGGCTGTTTGGTTGATAATAAGCCATTAATAAAAGTTGTACCATGTATTTTACATGTTGCATTGATACTGTGGTGTCTGCATTACCTACAGTAGTTTTATGCAACAGAGATGGTCACATAATAAATCAAGTACAACCAAGTGATTTGTTCATGTTTATCTTTCTACTTAATGCCCAGCTTAAGTGTGAAAGGCATGTAGACTGGACATAAACAGTATAAGCATGAAGTAATGAAACTTTGATAGCCTTCTGTTTGCATTTTAGTGCTGTCTACATTGGAGGATAGATAGCAACACATAGGTATGGAAGAATATCAAATCATTAGATGTTGCAAATGAATACACTTAAATAGAAGACAGAGACACTGCATTTGAAAATGTTATTTATTACTAGAAATGGGAAATAATGCATAATGGACACCGAGTTACCCATGAAAGTAGTTTACATGTCATAAATAACTGTGCCATTTTTTCAAACTTAGAAATACAGAACTATCTTTATATTTTGTATTATGCAACTACCACATATACACATTAAAATTAAGGTTGAGTCATGCCTACAGTAATTATAAAACTTTTTTTGAGTTGTCTCTTGAATACTGTCCACACAGCTATATGTATATGTGTGTGTGTGTGTGTGTGTGTGTGTGTATATATATATATATATATATATGTGTGTGTGTATATATATATATATATATATATATAGATAGATAGATATATCTACAGTATATATATATATATATATATATATATATATATATATATATATAAATAGGGGATACATGATGGGCATCAGTGTGATATGGCAAATATTGTCACTCCTGCAGAGTAAGCTCTGGATATCTCACGATGCAGAAGTGACAATATATGCCATAGCACATGATCTGTACATCATGTATTCAATTTATACAATAGGGCCAAGAGTTTCAGAAGTATTGTTATGTTGTCTTGTGTTCTGTTCCTGTTTATGTGTTTGTTCATTCTGTGTGTGAGTTTTTCTGAATGGGCTGGCAGTGTTACAAACTCTGGGAAACAGATGAGTGTGTTTTGCAATGCTAAATGAATTCATTTTAGGTAGGAGTGAGAAGCAGACTATTTTGTGAAGCTGTATTCTTTAGAAGTCTGGCTGCAGTCAAGCTAAGAGTATCACAGTAATGGTAATGGGCTGAGAGGCAGAGTTTAAGCAAAAGGTCAGAGTGTTTTTCAGTGGTAATTGAGTTAGCTGCAGGCAGCAGTGAGGAACAGACTATTATGTGAAGCCGTGCTCTTTAGAATTCCGGTTGCAGTCAAGCTGAGAGTATCACAATAATGAGCTGGAAGTTAGAGTGGGGGGAATAGGTCTTGGTGTTTTCTAATGCTGAGTTAGCTGCAGGCAGCAGTGAGACCTCTCATGTAGTTCTGCATTTGTGTCTATGGTAACAGCATAGGTTTTTCTTGTATGCTGAGGGGAAAGCTGCCTAGAGTGATGATATTAGCGACCTTTGTGTGACCTGCATGTATAAATGGCTGATATCATCACAGTAGAGCAGAGGGTAAAAATATCACACTGCAGTGAATGATACACAGTTTTATCTCACTCATTTATCACTCACCCCTATAGTGTATCTAGATAGATAGATAGATAGATAGATAGATAGATAGATAGATAGGTAGATATTTTATTTGTAAAAGTGCCCATCTCCAGAGACTCTGGAAGCTGTACAAAACAATGGAAATACAATTATTAAAATCAAGCATAAAAATTTATATACATATATATATATATATATATATATATATATATATATATATATATATATATATATAATTTCAACCAGGAGCTTATATTCAATTTATCTATCCCTTAAAACCAATTAATTAATCAATAAATGCATGCTGAAACAGATGCATTTTTAGGCCCTTCTTAAAGGCTTCTACTGAGGAAGCCTCCCTCAAATAAACTGGCAAGGAGTTCCACAGGGTAGGCATGGCCATCGAGAATGTCCTGTCCCCAGAGTGCCGCAACCTAACCCTGGGAACACAAAGGAGGCATCCCTTGGCAGAACAGAGTGCCCGGGATGGATGATAGGGGACAAGAAGATCTTGCAGGTAGCTAGGTCTCCATTCATGCAGGGTCTTGTAGGTCAGGAGCCCTACCTTAAAGACAATCCTCCACCTGACCGGCAGCCAGTGCAGTTCGTTGAGGACCAGAGTGATATGGTCACACCTTTTCACCCCTGGCAGTAATCTTGCTGCCACATTCTGCACCAGCTGTGGTCTGTGGAGGTTGCCTCCAGATAACCCTAGGTACAGGGCATTGCAGTAGTCCAACCTGTAAGTGATGAAAGCATGTAACAGCATTGTCAGGTCCTCAGGTGGGATCAGGGTTCAGATTCAGGTGATATTCCTAAAATGAAAGAATCTACTCTTGACCATGGCTGACACCTGAGCCTTAAGCATCAGGCCATCATCTAGGATCGTGCCCAAATCCTTCACCTGTCTAGATGGGGCAAGTAGAACATGCCCCAGCACTAGACCAGGGGGTAACCCCACACTTCCCCTTTCACTCCCACGACCCAGATCCACCACTAGCACCTCAGTCTTGTCTGGGTTAAGCTTAAGCCAGTTTTGAGTCATCCACATCTGGATTTCCTTGAAGCAGCTGTTAAATACAGACGCTGACATCTGGGTATTGGGTGCACAGGACAGGTACAGCTGGGTATCATCTGCATAGCAGTGAAAACCCAGCCCATACTGCCTGATAATATCCCCCAATGGCAGCATATACACCGTGAACAACAAGGGCGACAAGACTGAACCCTGCAGAACCCCACAGCACAGAGGCTTTGGGTTAGATGAGCATAATCCCATTGTCACCCTTTGCACTCTGTTTGTTAGGTATGACCTGAACCAGTTGATGACATTACCGGACAGGCCACACCACACCAGAACTGCAGGCAGTCAAGTAGCACATCATGGTCCACGGTGTCAAAAACCACAGAGAGGTCCAGGAGGACCAAGATGGTATGGTCTCTCCTGTCCTTCGTCATAAGGAGATCATTTAGCACCCTCACCAGGGTGGTCTCCACACTATGCCCCACATGGAACCCAGACTGGAAAGACTCATAGGTGGAGGAAGAGGCAAGATGTCTCTCAATCTGAGTGGCCACCAACTTCTCAATAACCTTCCCTAAAGATGGGAGGTCAGAGACTGGCCTGTAACTGATAGTCTGGGTCCAAAGAGGGTTTCTTCAATAGGGGTCTAACCAAGGCCTCTTTCAAGGGCAATGGGAAGACCCCACTCCTCAAGGAACTCCAGACAACCTCAGCAACCACAGGTCCAATCAGGTCAAGACATCCAACCAAAAGTCGAGTCAGGCCTGGGTCTAGATCACACTGTGTTGGCCGCAGTTTTATAATTATTCCCACCATCTCCTCAACCCCAACCAGCTCAAACTGATCCCAGACAGGAGGAGTGTTCTGGCACAACTCAGGCCTGAACCTGAAGCACTTTTGAGAGCTACTTAAGAAGACCTCAGCCCTGATAGAGGACACCTTGTAGGTGAAAAACAGAGCCAGCTCCTCATATCTAGTGCTAGAACCTGCCTCCCCCAACATGGAGACAAGCAGGATGCAAAAGTCCGTCTACCCTGTGGAAGAGCTGAGCTTGTTGTTTCCAACCACAGCAATTTCCCTAGACATATATATAGCCTATATATATATATATATATATATATATATATCTATATGCATAGGAAAAAATGCATTAATGCTCTAGTAAGGGATAAAGCCACAAAAGTAGGGAAATGTGGCATTAGGGTTTTCAAAGCTAACACCCCACATGCACACACCAACAGGCGTCAGGGTTGTGCCTTGGGGTGGTCAGACCTAATGTTCACCCCATTCCATAAGCAAATAAGCTGAGATGGGTACAGTATAGGAGAATGGGATGAGCATTTGGGCCAATGACCCCAAGGCACATCCTCAACCCCTGTTGGTGTGTGCAAGGTGGGTGTGGGGTATTAGCTCTGAAAACCCTAATGCCACATTTCCCTACTTTTGTGACTTTATCCCTAACTAGAGCATTAACACAGTTTTTTGCAATTTATTTCCTTATTTTTTGAGATAATGTCATCTTATCCTTATTTGCCTGTGGGAGTGCAGGACCCTCTGGGCCCTGCACTGCCATCCCTCCATAGATATGTATATGTATGTAGCTGTGAAAGTACAGGGTCCTCTGGGCCCTGCACTTCTATTTATAAGACAACAGTGACCGAATTGTCAGCATAGCCATCTTATTACCCCACCTCATGTACTCAGTACAGATAATTTTCAAATCTCCGCCAAAATGTAATTCTGTGCAACTGCCATGCCATTCTATGCCAAAGGTCTGAAAACACATTTTGGCTAGGATTTGAAAAATTACAGCTGTGACATACATGAGGTGGGGTAATAAGATGGCTATGTTGAAAAACTGAGGTCAAAATATTGAACATTTCCAAAGTTACAAGCAGGCATAGCGAAATTGCTACGAATGGTCATAACTTTGGCATTTTTTTTCATATTTTGACCCCAAATTTTCAACATAGTCCTCTTATGACCTCACCTCATAAACCCCATAGGTGAAATTTTTCAGATCTGTGCTAAAACACCATTCTGTGTCACATATACGAAAACACATTATGGACTGGATGTGAAAAATGACATCTGTACTGTTTATGAGGTGGTGTGAAAAAATGGCTATGTGGAAAATTTGGAGTCAGAATAATGAAAATTACCAAAGTTATTTGCATGCATAGAAAATTTTCAACAAATGTGCATAACTCAGCCATTGTTAGTAATTTTTTTCACCAAAGTTTCAACATGGCCTTTTTGGGACCCCACCTCATGAACACTGGCAATGAAATTTCGTCATGCGGTCCCAAAAGGTGATTTCACGCAGCGGCTGTAAAATCACCTTCTGAGCTCAATTAACAAAATGACAGTTGCAGTGTTCATGAGGCAGGCTCCCAAAAAGGCCATGTTGAAAATTTGATGAAAAAATGCCAAAAAATGGAAAACTTCTGAACATAAGTTCAAAGCCATATTGAAATACATTATACTCAAATCAAATCATCTTTATTTTTAAAGCGTCTTTCAAAACCAAGGTGCTGTACAAAGAGATCATACATACATATAAATTTTAAAAACAGACATAAATAAATCAACCATAGCTAGGATAAGCTAAACTAAATGAATAGGTCTTTAGCTCCATTTTAAATCTCTCGACAGTTGGACATTCTCTTAACCAGCGAGGTAGAGAATTCCACAGGGTTGGTGCTGAAAAAGCAAAAGCATGAGATCCTGATGTTTTTAATCAAACCCCGGGAATCTCTAGCAATCCCTCGTTGGTGGAGCGGAGAGGACAGAGGCAGCAATAGGGCACCAAGAGATCTTTCAGGTAGCCGGGTCCCTGATCATGTAGGGCTTTAAAGGTTAATAAACCAACCTTATAGGTGACCCACCACCTAACAGGCAGCCAGTGCAGTTTGCGGATCACAGGTGTAATATGACTGGATCTGGAAGTCCCAGTCAAAAGCCTGGCCGCCGCGTTCTGCAACAGCTGCAGGCAGCGAATATCAACCCCAGGTAGCCCTAGGTAGAGGGAATTGCAGTAGTCAAGACAGGTAGTGATAAAGGCATGGACCAATGTCGGAAGATCACCTGGTGGAACCAGGTGTTTCACCCGGGTGATATTCCTCAGATGGTAAAAAGAGGATTTCACGACAGCTGATACCTGATATTTTAAGGTCAGGCCATCATCAAAAATAACACCCAGGTTACATACCTGAACAGAGGTAGCGAGCGACATACCACCAAGCAATAAGCCTGACGGTTGTCCAGTCCCCAAACCCACCCCCAGATGACCTGGGTCCACTACCAACACCTCAGTCTTATCCAGATTCAGTCTCAGCCAGCTGGAACTCATTCAAAATCTGATTTCAGTAAGGCAGTTATTTAGCACGGAGAGAGCATTATCTTGCCCAGGTGGAAAAGACAAATACAGCTGAGTATCATCTGCGTAGCACTGAAAACCCAAACTGTATCACCTGATGATATCTCCCAATGGCAGCATATACACTGCAAACAACATGGGTGCTAGAATGGAACCCTGTGGTACCTCACAAGGCAGGGAGTGAGCGCCAGAGGAATAAATTCCAGTGGCAACTCTCTGAGACCTGTCCATGAGGTAAGATTGAAACCATTTGAGGACTGTACCAGACAGCCCGCAATAGATCCGCAGGCGCTCCAACAGCACGCCATGGTCTATAGTGTCAAATGCAGCCGAGAGATTGAGAAGGACCAGAATGGTAAGTGCCTTTCGATCTCTAGCTATTAGGAGATCATTCAACACCCAGACAAGGGCAGTCTCCGTGCTATGCTTCTTCCTAAAACCAGATTGGAGAGTATCATAGACATTGTGAGTTGTAAGATGATCATCCAGTTGCAACGCAACCGCCTTTTCAATAACCTTACCAACAAAAGGCAGGTTAGAGATAGGCTGGTAGTTAGCTAGACAGTCTGGGTCCAGGGAGGGTTTTTTAAGGAGTTGTCAAACTACCGCCTCCTTGAGGTGGTCAGGAAAGAACCCTCTCTCCAAGGATTTCCAGACAATGTCAGCAAGGATCGGGCAGATACTGTAACTTCTACACATCCTACTAAAAGGGGTGTAGGATCCGGATCCAAACTACAACTGGTTGGTCACAATGTTTGTATGATCTTCACAATGTCAGTGAACACCAGCCGGTGAAAATCTAACCAGACAGACCGAGTGCATAACACTTCCTGTCGACCACTGCGCTCCCTCATCAGAGAGGTCGGACCAATGCTGGCAACCTTATCTGCAAAAAATCGAGCAAACTCCTCGCATCTTAACTGAGAAAAAGCTTCTCTGGGCTGGAGACAGATTTGGATTGCACAATCTGTCAATGGTCCGGAAAAGCTGAGCCGGTCGATTCTGTGCAGCAGAAATCTCCCTGGACAGGAATTCTGCCTTCTTACGGGTGATTTCTGATTGATGGCCATCATAATGTGCCATCAACCTAAGCCTGTCAGCATCACTGCCGGACTTCCGCCAGGCTCTCTCCAACCTTTGGCCAACTCTCCTTAACTCCTTCAAGGAGCCATCAAATCAAGGGCTCCTTGAACAAAGGGTGAGAGGCTGAACATGAACAGGAGCAATCTTGTCCAGAGCATCTCCCACAGCCTTATTATAGGCTAGCATGAGATCATCTGGACTTATGCATTCACCAGACAAGCTCGATAGATCCAGCACCGCCATTAGGTCAGTGGGATTAATACCCCTTAAAGGACAGTACTGAACCATCCCCATAGGGGCAGACCTATTAGGGGGGAGCCGTGAAGCTGAACCTTATGGTGTGATGGTCAGACCAGCTGACTGGTTCCACCCCAAATCAGCAATCTCCATACCCAGAAGAAAGATCAGATCCAATGAATGACCCTTTATATGGGTTGAGGAGGTAACTACCTGTGTTAGGCCCAGTGACGTCATCAACTGGAGGAGACTTTGACCAAAATGCAAGAGTTCATAATTGACCCAGGCATTGAATTCCCCCAGAATTATCAATCTGGGGGATCACAACATCATATCGATGATGAAGTCTGCTATCTCCTGAAGGAATTCTCCACCGTCTCCTGGTGGACGGTAGACAAGGAGAATTCCGCAACCTACACCCTCTCCCAGGATATATTCAAAGGATCTGGTACTTCCCAATGGCACATCCACAAGGCCCAGCTCAGTCTTAAACATAATGGCTACACCCCCGTCCCAATGATCCAACCTTGGATGGTGTATCACCGAGAACCCAGCTGGTGTTGCCGAAGCCAATATAGGGCCTGAATTTTCATCCAGCCAGGTCTCGGTGATGCAAGCCAGATCAGTTGACCCAACAAGATCAGCTATAATATATGGCATTTACCTTTATTCCTCAGTTCACGGTTTGGCTTTGAAGGGTGCAGACATATCTCAGTCAACAGAAGATGACAATCTATGACCTCTGGTGGTAAGTGTAGGGTATGAAGGTGAGGTGGTGGTGCTCAGTGGGAGAGTTGGGGTGGGAGAGGGGGACAGGGAGGACAATGAGGGACTGTTTTCTTTTTTTCAGGTTAAAAAAAAGAAGCTGGGGGACTGTTTCCTTTTTTTTCAGGAATTTAAACTTCCTGAGGAGGGGGGCACTAACCACCAATGAAAGAAATTAAATACAGTGATTGGAGGGTGGAAGGGGTCACTAGACACCAGGAAAACATACGGGAAGGTGGGGATGTACCACTAACACAAAGGGAGAGACTGTAAATATTTAATATGGGGATCGGAGGGTGGGGGTGCCACTAGATACCACGGAAATGGTGAATCAAAGTTGAATCTGTAGCCAGCAGCATGAGTTCTAGCTGTGTCTGCAGAAGTCAAGAAAATCCCACAGTTCTCATACAGAGAACTTGTGGAAGTGCTCCTCTTGCTAAGCCTGGTACCCAGGATTTTGGTTGCCCAGAAAACATATATAGGGACACAATATTTAGGAACAAACTTCAGAATTTAGCTAAACAGGTCCCGGGTAAGGGTAAGGAGGTGGGGCAGTGGTGCTCAGTGGGAGGGTTGGGATAGGAGAGGGGGGCAGGGAGGACAATGAGGGACTATTTTCTTTTTTTCAGGTTTAAAAAAATAGAAGCTGGGGGGCTGTCTTCTTTTTTTTCAGGAATTTAAACATCCTGGGGAGCAGGGCACTAACCACCAATGAAAAAAAATTAAATACAGGGATTGGAGGGTAGGAGGTGTCACTAGACACCAGAAAAACATATGGGAGGGTGGGGATGTACCACTAACACCAAGGGAGAGATTGTAAATATTTAATATGGGGATCGGAGGGTGGGGGAGCCACTAGACACCAAGGGAAATGGTGGCTCACAGTTGAATCTGCAGCCAACAGTATGAGTTCTACCTGCATCTGCAGAAGTCAAGAAAATCTCACTGTTCTCATACAGAGAACTTGTGGAAGTGCTCCTCTCTCTAAGCTGGGTACCCAGGATTTTGGTTGCCCAGAAAACATATATGTGGACACAATATTTAGAAGCAAACTTCAGAATTTAGCTAAACGGGTCCCATTCAGCTAGGTTCTGAGGTTTGTTTATTAAAATCACAGCATTTTTGTGTTTTTTCCATGTTTGTTGGTTCGTTGAAAAGGTCAACAAGATGGCAGTTGGCATGGCACAAGAAAAGTTTGGTGCCATGCCAAACAAGTGGAACAAAAGCAAAATGAGCATTTGTGGCATCACAATTTTACTTTCATCTCAATATGTTATCTCAAAACCCCTAGTGCACATTAGCAAGTCAGAAAACACTAAAATTTAAAGTCTTATAACTCTGGAACCCTTTGATATTTTTTCATCAGACCTGTCAAAGGCACTGCCTTAGGACATGACACATGTCCCCAGCAAGTTTGGGGCAACAGTTCCTTTCCATGTAGGCTGTAGGTGAGGGCAAAAAAAACATAATATTAAGTACAGGAAAAAAAATTAGTTTTTTCTAAAAAATTACACATGCAGATCTCAAAAACCACATAAGGTGCCATCACAAAAATGTCCACTCATTAAGACTTTGGCCTACATTTTCAAATGAGAGGTATGGTCCTAAATAGAGATGAGCCATGCATCTCAGAAAATGCACAAAAGTGCAATATTCAAAATGGAGAGATGCATTTCGCATTTCTGAATGCCTGATCATGCAGAAATAATGTATGTGGCATAAATAAAGTGGTCAGATCCATGAATATGCTGTGCATCTCTATATTCAGCCAAAATGTGGAGCACATATGCCACACATTACAGAAGAGAGTCACCCAAAGTTAGGCAAACAAAAGGATGGCCTAATTTGTCCAGCCACCCACAGGCAAGCCACAGAACTACAGGCAGACCATCTGGAGATAGCCTCAGAGGTGCATCAGAACATGCTCTAGGCACCCACACACAGCAGACATGCCAGGATGGATGTACCCAGAGCCACAGGTGCTGTGTTATCACTGGCACCATCCAGGGAGCAACCCCACCACACTGCACCCTGAATGTAGACAACCAGCAGCCACATGCCAGTGCTCTCAGGTGCCCCCAAGCACATCAGTGGAGCAGACAGCCAGAATGCAGCACATATACCAGAGGCCATGGGCCTGCACCCATGCAGCCTGCAGGGTGTCACCCGGTGGTGGCATTCATCAAGTCTGTGGCAATGGTGCCCAGGTAGTCTGGTGGTACTAATGGCACCATGGCATGGGCCAGGGACTGACATGTGGCACACACACCCATGGTGATACACCATAGGTGCACACAGGTGGGACCCACCTACCCAGATACCCAGTTACCATCTGGACACTGCCTTCCCTCGCAATTCTCACCATGGTCCTCACATACAGAGGTATGTAGGGCACTGCAGGTGACTGTATGCAGCATATGGAGCTGGTGTATTGCATGCATGTGGTGTGCCGATCAGACAGTGTCATGCTGTACCCTCCCCTGTTGCATGTCCAGGTGGGCCCCTATGGCAGCTCTCCAGGTGGGCCCCCTGTACCATGGTCTGACACTGTACATGACTATGGATAATAACACTGTACCCAGGCCAATGCAGTCCACCCACCAAAACGCAAACATTCCATCACACCTGCCTGCTAGGCTGCAGTACTTCCTGTTCATCTTTGTGGGGTGGTGGGGCAGCCCTGAAAAGCTGGAATTGAGCATGCCCAGGGTATGTAAATGGCATGAATACATTCTAGTAATGAGATGGAAGCGTTTGGGCACAGACTGTGCAATGAGGCCATTTGCATATCTCAGCTGAATATTGCAAATCTGCATGCTGTGCAAGTGGCTTAGCGTTGTGCAATTCCTTATGCTCTGCACTGGGCTCACTGTTCGGTGAATGCAGGGCATGCATTAGTAAGTGCATCCCTCATTCCCCAATGATCCAGCAGCAGGCACTGACATCATGCATCCCTAATGTGGCCACTAGATCTAAGAAAAGGTCTGCTGCAATGAGAGTGAAGCTCTCATGCAGTGGGACCTCAACATGCCTCCTGACGTGTACACAACATGGTGGCAGTGACTGCCCACATCCCATTGCCATAATGACCCTTCCTCCCATTTAAAATGTATGCCAAGGGGGTGCCCAATGTCCCTTGGCATCATGCGCCCCCCAACAGTCTTTCTTTGCTGATGGAGGGTCCCAGTCCCCATCATCTTGAATCCCTCTTCCCCATTTATTTTGCCGATGTTGGGAGCCCACTCCCCGTCGGCATAATGTCACCCCTCTGCTTTTGTTGTGTGCCAAAAGGGATGCCCAATCCCCCTTAGGCTACAGAATCCTTCCACCAAAACACTTAGGTGTCATGCTGGGAGCCACCCCAGCATGCTAAATCCCCTGAAAAGGAAAAACCACTCTGCTATGTTTTTTTTTAACCTGTGAAAAAGAAAATGGTCCCTCGCAGTCTCCCTGCCTCCTCCCCCAACCTGCACCCCATCTGTGCACCCTGCCTCCCACTCCCCCCTCACCCAGTACTTACCTCCAGAGTCCAGCGCGACAATCTTCGGTGGACCAGGAACATGTCTGCACTCTTCAAAGCTGACTGTGAACTGAAGAAATGCCAGTAAGCTGTATAATGGCATAAATAGGGCTTTTTCAACTTTGATGCATATCTCAGCCATTTTTGGGAATGTTGGCACCAAATTTCCAACATGGGGTTATTGGGACCCCTCCTCACAAATTCAGGCACTGTCATTGCATTATTCAGTCCGGAAAGGTGATTTCACGCTCACTATGTGGAATCACCTTTTGGGACCGATTAATGAAACAACAGTGCCACTGTTCATGAGGGGGGCTCTCTAAAAGCCTGTGTTGCAAATTTGGTAGGAAAAATCCAAAAAATGTCTGTTTTATGAGCGTGCATTGCGCAGTTTCCATGCATGCTCGTAACTTCGGGAATTTGTAATATTTTCACTCCAGATTTTCTAAATTTGTCCACACCTCCTTATGAACAGTACAGCTGTCATTTTACATATACTGGCCAAAATGTGTTTTTGCATGTCCAGCACAGAATAGCATTGTCACTGTGCAAAATCAGTTTTTGGGACAGTTTGAGGAAATGATGGTGGCACTATTCACGAGCAGAAGTCCAAAATGCCTATGTCGAAAATTTGGTGATGAAATTCCATAAAATGACTGTGTTACAAGTGTGCTTTGTGTAGTTTCCATGCATCCTTGTAGGTTCACAAAGTTGCAATATTTTCATGCCAGATTTTCAGCACTGGCATTTTTTCACACCTCCTTATGAACAGTACAGCTGTCATTTTTCACATCCTGCCCTAAATATGTTTTCGCACCTGTGGTGCACAATGGCGTGGTCACTGTGAGAAATCAACATTTCGGACAAATTAACAAAGTCACAGTGCCACTGTTCATGAGGGGGAGGTCCCAAAATGTCTGTGTTGAAAATGTGGTTTAACAAATCCCCAAAATAATTGGGTTACGGACATGTGTTGCACAGTTTCTATCCATGCTCATGACTTCACCAATTTTTCATATTTTCACTCCAGGTTTTCAACGTTGCCATTTTTTAACATCTCCTCCTGAACATACAGTTGTCATTTTCCACATACTGCCCAAAATGTGTTTTCACTCCGTGTCACCAAATGGCATAGCCGCTGTGCAAAACCACCTTTCAGCTAACAAACTGATAGTGCCACTTTTCATGACGTGGGCTCACAAAAAGCCCATGTTGAAAATTTGGAGTGAAAATATCAACATACACCTATGGTGTTAGGATTTTCAACTGTAGCACCCCACCCTGTAGAGTAGACAGGTGTCAGGGGTATGACTTGGGATCATCGGCTGTAATGCTCACACCATTCCACCCCCACCCCCACCCTGCAGCCAGTGACAGGCATCATGGTGTGCTTTGCAGTGTCTGACCACAAAGTTCACCCCATTCTCCTATACTGCACCCACCTCAGCGTATTTCTTTATGGAATGGGATAAGTATAATGCCCAAAGCACACCACGACATTTGTCAGTGTCTACAGGTTAGGGTGAGGTAAAATGGCATGAGCATTATAGATGACGACCCAAAGGCACACTCCAATGCCTGTTGGTCTCTACAGAGTGGGGGTGGGGTTGGCATCACTTTAATACTTCACTGCCATTCCTATTATGTGTCTCTAACTCCGGCACTACCAATGTCAATGCCAGTGAGACAACATTCGGCATTGACAAATGCTTGTTATTATTATTTTAAATCCTTTTTCATGACTCTCTAATATCCTTTTTTGTGAATCCTTTTTTGTTCAAATGAAAAAGGACCACATGTCACGAAAAAGGATTTTAGAAAAAACAAAGTCCAAAATCCTTTTCAAACAACATGAAGTCTTGCTGTATTCTGACTATTGCAGTTAGGTCCTGCCTTTCAACTGCCCCGGAGAACAAAGAGTTAACTTTCCATGGCCAGTATGGAATGTTCAGCGTGAGCTCGGTTGAAGCCCCTGTCTGCTGTTGTTTAAACTCCAACCATCAGATTCTTTACTCCACCTCACTGAACAGTCACTCCAGAGATTTCTCCTTTGCTCGGTTCAAAAAAGTCAGTTAAAGTGTCATTTTTCGCTCAGTTTCTACCAAATTTCTGCTACCGAATCTGTCGGTTTAAGTCTCTGTCTGTGGTACCGTGAGTACTAGATAGGTTTTACATTTAGTTTCTGTGTGGAACTTGCAAATTTCAGATCAGTTCAGCTGAACCAATCAGTTTAGTTTAAAAAAGTTTGTGAATTTACTTAGAGTGTGGTAACCAGTCCATATCGGTTCTAAAAAAAACAGATTTTATTATGTTTTTTTCCAAGACCCATAACTCAGTCAGGAACCGATAGGGGAGTCTTGCCTGGTGGATTGCCAAAAAAGGGTAAGTTTTGGATAGGATTGGCCATGTCTGAGAAACCCAAGAAAAAAAACGGGCCCACTGGGTTTCAACACTGCAGTGTGTGTGGGGAAGCCTTTGCTAAGGTTGATCCCCACACCACCTGTGTTTATTGTCTGGGGTTTGACCACCTCGATTCAGACTGCCAAATTTGTAAGAATTTTCCTAAAGCTACCCTGGATAAGAGAGTAGGTAGACTGAGGGAAAGGGAGGCCGAGAAGTCCTCTGACCCAGATGGCCAGCCCGGTTTGGTTCCGACCGAACCAGAAGGAGTGCCCTCTGACCAGAGCGAAACTTCTTCGGGCAAAAGGAGAGCCGATTCTGAGGAGTCAGTTCCAGTTAAAAGGAAGAGAAAAGATAAATCGTCTGGTTCGGATCCAGAAATTCATACTCCGACCGCAGATGAGATAGCCAAAGTGATAAGAATTGTGCAATCGCTAACTTCGGTTCCAGCCAAACCGGCACCATCTGGCAGGGACTCGGTTCAGTCGGTTTCCCCGGTTCCAGATTACACTTCAGAAGAATTTTATGAACTGGAGGAGGAGGAGGGAGAGTATGAGGATGATGATGGTGATTATGAAAGTCTGGATGTCCCTATTGACCCGGACATCTCCCCAGGCAGACCTTCAAGTGTTTCTCCTCCTAGGCTTTCTGAGTCCCCTTCCCACTTTATGTTTTACAAAAAAGTGGCTGAAACCCTCCAGCTTCCAATGGAAGAAGCAGTAGAGGATTAGGAGGAGCCTGATTTTGTTGAAATGATGGACATCCCAGAGTCCAGGAGACTGTCTATTCCCCTCCATAAATCTTTTGGGAAACAGACAAATACAATTCTTAAGACTCCTAACTCCATACCTCCTGTGGACAGACGAATGGACAAGTGGTACACCCTTTCAGGCTCGGACACGGAGTTCCTTTCTCAGCAATGCAGCCATGTTGGAGTAGTGCAGGCTGCTGCCTGTGATAAGGCAAATATGCCCTTGGCATCACATCCCCCAGATAAGGACTCCAGGAGGATTGATGCCATCGCAAAGAAGCAGTACATGGCAGCATCTTTGGGACTTAGGCAGGCTAACTATATGACCTACACAGCTAGATACCAGAATTCCAGATGGGACACTGTGCTGGCTCTGGCTAAACAAGCCCCTGACCAGCTTGCCAAGGAACTGGAGCAGGTGCCTGCAGATGGGATTGAGGCATCCAAGGTTCAGTTTCATGCTGCTGTGGACTCCAATGATGTTTCATCAAGATTCATGGCCATATCTGTGGCCCTTTGGAGGATGGCTTGGCTCAGATGTACTAGCCTATCACAGGATACCCAGGCTAAGGCCAATGGATTTCCCTGTCATTGGTAATTCTCTGTTTGGGGAGCAGACAGAGAACTACATGAAAAAGATGGACGAGTACAGGACCACCTACAGGAGTGCTCAGGCCAAAGAAATGCAAACCACTCCTCAAAGGCAGCAGTCCAGGGGCAGGGGCAGGGCCTTTTCAAAGGCCTTTTTACCAAGCCCAGGCCTCCTTTTCTTCTTATGCTCAAAGGGGGTTCTTCAGAGGGAGAGGCAGATGGGGAATGAGCAGACCTGCTTCCACCCCTCAGCCTAAAGCCCCTGCCAAGCAGACACCCTGATGGGTCTGCCCGGGCTGATTCTCCAATACCTGTAGGGGGCAGGCTGGCTTACTTTGTCCAGGACTGGAAGTCTCTGACATCAGACAAGTGGGACCTGGAAGTAGTAAGCCAGGGACTGGTTCTTAGCTTCATAAAATTTCCCAAGATGAGAACCAGATCCTTTCCACCTGCAAATCCATCAGAGACCCTTGCCCTAGAGGCAGAGGTTTCTTCTCTTCTGGCTCTCAGAGCCATAAAGAGGGTTCCTACCAATCAATCAATCAATCAATCAGATCTTTATTTATTCAGGCGGACATCGTTGAGCATAGCTCATTTACAAGATGGACCTGATAAGGTCAAGGTTAATAACTGATACATATGCAGATAAGTCAAAACACATATATACAGCAAGAAAAAGGCAGAAATTGATTAAACATAATAGTACAAGGTAGGACAATGAAAGCAGACTAGGGAATCTAATATATACAATACATATCAACTATGGGGTATCATGATATATAATCAACACATGGTACCTAGAACTTCCAAGGTCCCTGGGCAGGCCAATGAAGACAAGGAGACACAGTGGTTGAAGTGACTGAGAAGGGATGGACACAGCTTCTGGTGAGTGACAGGGTAGGAAGTGGTTGGGGGACTAGAACAGGGGCTGGGGCTAGTAAAAGAGGTGTGTAGGAATGATAAGGGCTAAGGTTGGGGCCAGGAATGAGTGGGTGAGGAAAATAGCCAGGGGTTGAGTGATTCTGTGGAGGTAAATTAGTCGGAAACAGAAATGTGATAATGTGAAGGCTGCCTGAGAGGGAGAACAGTGGAGATAATGTCTAGGGAAGAGGATTGCCAAGTTAGGGTGTCTGACAGAGGGAGAGGGTTAGGAATGTGGATAAATTAGAACTTGTGGAAGCAGTTGCATTTATCTGGGAAGAGACTTAGATAAAGATGTTTGAAGGATGCTAATGATATCTCCAGTTAAACAACTTCAGGGTCTTTTGTAAGGTATTCCATGATATAGCTAGAGTATAGCTGATAGCAGATCTCCCGTGTCGGGTGTTGACTTTAGGCACCTTGAGCATGATGAAGTTGTGGCTTCTTAGTGCATAGGTACTAGCTCTGGACTGAGTGAAGCAATCTAGAATATAGTTAGGAAGCTTCTTAGTCAATGCTCTGTAAATCCAAAATGCAGCATTTCTGTTTCTTCTGAGATGTAGGGACGTCCAACCGATGGCAGCATAAAGAGAGCAGTGATGAGTGTTAAGTGGAAGATCTGTAATGAACCTTAGTGCTCTGTGGTATAGTGTGTCCAATTTACTTAAGTAGGAGATGGTGCAGTGACTGTAAAGAAAATCTGCATAGTCAAGCACTGAGAGAAATGTGGCCTGAACCAACCTCATCTTGGAATCTCTGGTTAGGAAGTGCCTTATTCTGAAGAATAAACCAAGTCTTTGGCGAGGCTTTTTTAGAAGTTCTTCAATGTGAACTGTGTAGTCAAGCCTACTATCTATCCACACACCCAAATACTTGAATTTCTCTACATAGTCCAGGTTTTCTCCTAGGATAGTGGATAGCTGGGGGAGGTTGTTTAGTGAGGAGGGACTTGTACGGCTTTGGCTGGAGAACAGCATTGCTTTTGTTTTCTTTGCATTTAAAAGAAGTATCTTTTCCAAAGGTTGATGTTGTAATAAGAGAAATTCTGCTTGTAGAATTTCACAAGCTATAGCAGGTGAGGGGTTGCTGCCATATAAAACAGTGTCATCTGCAAACAAGTGAACAGACGCTCTGGTAAGGTTTGAATCAATGTTATTAATATAAATGGCAAAAAGGATAGGGCCCAGAATAGAACCTTGTGGAACTCCTCTTAAAAGAGGTTTTAGTGGAGAAAGATCACCTTCGGCTTTCACTTGTTGTGTCCTTCCTGTGAGATAACACCTAAACCAACTAAGGGAGGATGGATCCAGGCCTATGGAATGCAAGGAGGAAAGTAGCAGTTCATGGTCCACCGTGTCAAAAGCCTTGCTTAGATCTAGGAATACAGCACAAACACTATTTTTTTTATCCAATTCAGTTTGCCAGTCATTTGTAACTTTAGCCAATGCAGAAATAGTACTATGCCTAGCTCTAAACCCAGATTGTGCTGGATTTAAAAGATTAGTTTCTTCAAGGTATTCTCTTAGCTGGATGCTCGCTAATTTTTCTAGCAGCTTGGATAGCACTGGAAGGATAGAAATTGGTCTATAATTGTTAAGTTCCATGGGGTCCCCTGATTTCAATAGGGGAAAAACTTGGGCTGTTTTCCATATAGCAGGAATAGAACCAGATGTCAATGACAGATTAAAGAGATGTGTTAAGGGAACTGCAAGGATATGTATTGCAATCTTTAGAAAGTAGGGGTCAAGGGAGTCTGCACCTGCACTTTTTTTTGATATCCAGCTGCGAGATTAGTTCCTCCACTTGATTCAACAGAACAGGTTTGAAGGAGAAGGAGGAAACCAGACTCTGAGACCCTGTGTACTGGGAGCTTAACTGTGCACGTAGCAGGTTAGCTGGGGAGGAGTCGAATGCAAGGCCAGCAATTGTAAAGTGGTTATTGAATGCATCCAGTATTTCCAGCCTGTCTGAAATTATGCCTTCACTGTGATGCAGTTGGTTTGATAGTTCGGTGCTTGAGTCTTGGCCTACTATACCCTTAATAGTGATCCAGAACTTGGCAGGATTGTGGCAGGAGGAGTCGAGCTCAGCCCTATAATAGGCAGCATTTGCATCCCGTACTTTCCTGGCACAACTATTTCTGGCTTTCTTGAATAACATTCCAGTCATTTGGGTTCTTGGTCTTCCTCGCCTTTTTCCATAGTTTATCCCTTTCCAGCAGTGCAGTTTTAAGGTCAGCTGAGAACCAACGGCAAGATTTGTTTTTTATTCGAACATAAGTGATTGGTGCATGAATGTTAAAGGCACCTATAATTATGCTGTTTAACACCTGATGTGCTTTTTCCACAGAGTCTACTAGGTAGAACTCTTGCCATCTGGAAGAATGATTTAGATCATGCAGATAAGCCTCAATACTGAAGATTTTTTTAGATCTCCTCAGAAGGAATTTAACTGGGGACGTTGGTTTGATGGATGATCTTACACCAGCAATAAGGCAGTGGTCACTTATGTCACTGAAAAGCACTCCAGTGTGCGTGAATAGATGGGGTTTATTCACCAGTATGATGTCTAGTAGTGTGCTGTTGCTCAGGTTCTTTTGTTGATTCTTGTTGGTTCGGTTATCAGTTGTGAGAACCCATATGTGTCACAGAATGATATTAAAGGTGCTGCAGCCTTGGATAGCCAATTTAGATTTAGATCACCTAGGATTATGATTTCTTCAGTACCTGACTTGAATAAATTCCCCAAGTGGTTTAGAAGTACCCTACACAAGGGCAAAGGATTGTACTCCAGGTACTTTCTAACCCCCCAAAAGACAGGAGAATAGTTGCCCATCCTGGATCTAAGATATCTGAACAAGCACCTTTTAAAACCAAAGTTCAAAATGGTGACTCTGAGAATAATTCTGACCTCTCTAAGGCCAGAGGACCTGCTGGCCTCCCTGGACCTCAAAGATGCCTATTTTCACATTCCCATCAGGTGCTCCCACAGAAAGTACCTCAGGTTTGAGCTGCCCTCAGGCCACTATCAGTTCAGAGCAATGCCCTTTGGCCTAACATCATCCCCTAGAGTGTTCACAAAGTGCCTAGCAATAGTGGTTGCTTTCCTAAGGAGAAAAAAGATCTCCATCTTTCCATACTTGGACGACTGGCTCATAGCCTCCATAGGTCAGTCTCCAGACCAAGTCAAGTCACATCTGCAAATAACTCAGCAAGTGCTCACTTCCTTAGGATTCCTCCTCAACCTTCCAAAGTCAGTTCTTGAGCCAGTACAGCTCCTCATCTTCATAGGGGCGGAGCTGGTACAATAAGGGTAAGAGCCTTCCTTCCCCTGGGCAGGGTAAGGACCCTTATGGAACTGGCCTTTTCATTCACCCTTCAGGTGTCTCGACCAGCAAGGCATTTCCTGCAGCTTCTGGGTCACATGGCAGCCTCTACAGCAGTGGTCCAGGGAGCAAGATTTCAGATGAGGGACATTCAGTTCCACTTAAGAGCCTTCTGGTCCCAAAGAAAGGATTCCCTTACCAAACTAGTCCCAGTGACTCGAACCCTGATCCAGGCTTTGCAATGGTGGCAGGATCAGGACAATTTGAGACAAGGATTTCCCTTTGTCACTCAGTCTCCTTCAGTGATACTCACCACAGATGCCTCCCTGCTGGGCTGGGGTGCCCACCTGGGGGATCTTACCACCCAAGGGCTGTGGTCACCTCAAGAATCTCTGCTTCACATCAATCTCTTGGAACTCAGAGCAGTGTTTCTGGCACTGCAAGTCTTTTCCAAATCTGTACAGAACAAGGTGGTCCAGATCAGAACAGACAATACCACCACAATGTGGTACATCAACAAGCAAGAAGGCACTTGGTCTTCAGCCTTGTGCACAGAAGCAATGAAGTTGTGGTCCCTGGCCTATTCCCTGCAAATCTCTCTGATAGCAGTTCACCTCCTAGGGAAAGACAACGTCCTGGCAGATGCTGTCAGCAGGATATCCCAGGGCCATCACGAATAGACCCTAGATCCCCTAGTTTGAAAGTGATTTTCTCGAGATGGGGCACTCCACAGATAAATCTTTTTGCAGCCCCAGACAATCAACAACATCCTCTCTTTTGTTGCAGACCCCCAGTCTTGGGCTCAGTCCCCCTGGATGCTCTGATCCTGAACTGGGAAGGGAAATGTCTGTATGTTTTCCCCCCTTCCCTCTCCTGTTCAAGGTGTTAGTCAAGATCAGGTCACAACCATGCAAAGTGATTCTGATTGCTCCAGACTGGGCCAGACAGCCCTGGTACCCCCTGTTGCTGTCCTTAGCAGTTCACCTTCCCCTGTCTCTTCCCAGGAATTACAACCTGTTGACATCCTCTCAGGGGAGGATTTGGTATCCGAACCTCAAGTCTCTCAATCTCAAGGCATGGCTCTTGAAGAGTTAGAGTTTGCTGATCTGCACCTTTCTCAAGGGGTTCTGGATATCCTTAAGGCTTCTCGAAAGCCTTGCACCAGAAAGACTTACAACTCCGTAATGGAAAAGGTTCACTGTTTGGTGCTCTAATAAGCATATTTCTCTAGAATCTGATGGGTTGCCTATAGTTCTGGACTATATGGTCCATCTTAAAGGCTTAGGACTTAGGCCAGCTACACTTAAAGTGCATTTGGAAGCTGTTTCTGCCTTCTTGTCAGTAGGCAAGCCCTCTCCTCTGTCAGCCCATCCTGTGTTTTGTAAGTTCTTCAAGGGATTGCTGCACACCAATCCCCCCTTTAGGGACCCTGCTCCTGCTTGGGACCTTAATGTTTACATTGCTCAGCATGTGCAACCACCCTTTTAGCCTTTGTCCTCTGCAGAGCTTAAGTACTTGACTTGGAAAACTGTGTTTTTGGTAGCCATTACCGCTGCCAGGCGTATCAGTGAATTGCAAGCCCTGTCAGTGGAGCCTGATTTCATCTCTTTCCATAGAGATAAAGTGGTCCTAAGAACTAACAGGAAGTTTTTGCTTAAGATGGTTTCAGATTTCCACCTTAACCAGTCTATGTCTCTCCCTGTTTTCTTCACTGACCATTCCTCCTCTGGAGAGAGGAGGCTGCACAGCTTGGATGTTAAAAGGGCCCTCAGCTACTACATAGACTGCACCAAGGGTTGCAGGTTTGAGTCCCTCCAGTTGTTCCTCACATATGGAGAGGTCGGTAAAGGCAAACCTGCCACTAAGAGATCTATTGCCAGGTGGATTGTCTCTTGTATACAATTCTGCTATGAAAAACTGGGTAGAACTCCACCCTCAGGCCTGAGGACTCACTCTACTAGAGGTACAGCTGCTTCCCTGGCTGCTGCCAGGGATATTCCTATCTTAGAAATTTGTCAAGCAGCCACCTGGAAAACAGTCCATACATTCACCAAGCATTACTCTTTGGATATCCAGGCTAGGAGTGATGCTCAGTTAGGCACAGCAGTACTTCAGAGCCTATTCCTAAAGTAGGTTCTGTCCCTCCTCCATGGAGGTACTGCTTGGTAGTCTGCAATAGTCAGAATACAGTAAGACTTCATGTTGTTTGAAGAAAAAATTACTCACCTTAGTAATGTTGTTTCTTCTAATGGAGTCTTGCTGTATTCTGACCTCCCCTCCCCTCTCAAAACCTGTTTTTTGGGATGTGGGTGGGCAGGAGCAGTGTTGGCACCCTAGGGGTGCCCCTTTTTCACCCTCCTTTACTTTGGGTGTGTGTTGTGTTTTGTTTTTTGGGTTTCCTGACTTGAGTTTTTGCTTTGAAACCAAAAAACCCTTTTTAATAAATTTAATTGCCAGTTGGCTAGTGTAAGTTTTACAGTTTCTACACAGAACTTCTAGTGAGCATTGCTCGTAAAGATCTGACGGTTGGAGTTGAAACAACAGCAGACAGGGGCTTCAACCTAGCTCGCACTGAACATTCCATGCTGGCCATGGAAAGTTAACTCTTTGTTCTCCAGTGCAGTTGAAAGGCAGGACCTAACTGCAATAGTCAGAATACAGCAAGACTCCATTAGAAGAAACAACATTACTAAGGTGAGTAATTTTTTCTTTTCTGCCAAAGGATCCTTTTTTATTTGAACAAAAAAAGCTCATGAGAAAGCATCCCTTGGCATGAAAAAAGAATGGGAAAAATCTAAGTCCAAAATCCTTTTTTGTGCCAAGGGATCCTTTTTCGTTTGATAGTTTCATTGAAATGAAAAAGGATTACTTGGCATGAAAAAGGATTTTGGACTCGGTTGTTTCCCCATTCCTTGTTCATTCCAAGCAATCCTTTTTGATTACTTAGGGCAAAGGATTTAGTGACACAAAAAAGGATTTTTTTTGGCCATTAATTTTCTTGATTTTCACTGGTGTCTTGTGGTACCCCCACCCTCCAATTGTGCCCCAGTCCTAGTAAATATATTATATGTATCCCTGGTATATAGTTGCACCTGCCACCCTCTGATTTTTATACATACAGTATTGTTTTATATAGTTTCTCTGGTGTCCAGTGGTGCCCACCCACCCTCTACTGCCTGGCTGTCAAAGTCTATTTAATCCCTGATTCCTAGTGGCACCCCCCACCCTCCAATGGCTGTTGCCCTTTATGTGTGCTCTTGCTCTGGTGCCTAGTGGAACACCCCATCCTCCCATGTTCCTGACATCCTGAAAATAAGACAACAGTCCCTCAATGTGTTGTAGTTTTTTAATCTGAAAAACAGTCCACTGCTGATGCAAACCCGTACCCCCAACCAGTCTTCCACTGTGCCCCCACCACCGTGCACCTCCTAGACCTCTCCACACACACCCTCACTTACCTGAACTGCTCCCACTGTGAAGATCCACTCTGCAGTCAAAGACACGTCATGCTGCTGGAACCAGTGACTGCTGTATAAGATATAAGGTAACTCTAGTTGAAAATCCCATTGAAATACATTGAACTGCAGTTACCTTATTTCTCATACAGCTGTGTTAGAAAAGTTGGAGGATCTAGGCACTGCCAAGAGCATAGTCAGGTGGATGGGGAATTGGCTAAAGGACAGAATACAGAGAGTGGTAGTCAACTGGGTGGGGTCAGACAAGGGGTGGACACTAGTGGTGTGCCACAGGGCTCAGTTTTTGGCCCAGTCCTTTTTAATATATTCATTAGTGACATCTGTGAAGGCATTCAAGGCAAGCTTGCCCTCTTCATGGATGATACTAAGATAGGTGGCAGGGTTGACAGTGTAGAGGCAGTGAAGGACCTGCAAAAAGACATGCAGAGGTTAGAAAGATGGTCCAATGTCTGGCAGCTGGGGTTCGACACAAAAAAATGAAAAGTAATGCATCTGGGAAAAGAAAACCCAAGAATAGAATATTGGCTTAATGGGGTCAAGCTCGGTACCTACAAGAAGAAAGGGACCTAGGGGTCATCATATGTGACACCCTAAAGCATTCAAGTCAGTGCAACAAAGCTTACAGTAAGGCAAATAGAATGTTGCAGTGAGGCTTTGACAGCAGGGCAAAGAGGTGATCCTCCCACTCTGTAGGACCCTGGTGAGGCCTCACCTGGGGTTTTGTATCCCGTTTTGGAGTCCTCACCTTAAGAAGGACAATGATAGGCTGCAGGACCTACACAGAAGGGTGACCAAGATGATACAGGGCCTCCAAGGGCTGTCATATGAGGAGCGCCTGAAGAAATTAAGTATGTATTCACTTGAGAGTAGGAGGAAGAGAGGATATGATTAAGATGTTGAAGTTCCTGAAATGCATAAATAAGGTGCTTAATAGGGTTGACAGCTCAAATACCAGAGGGCATGAATGGAAGTTACAGGAAAGAAGCTTCAAAAGGAACTGAGGAAACACTACTTCATTGAAAGAGTCGTACAGTCTTGGAACGGACTGCCTAAAAAAGGTGGTGGGAGCTGAGACAGTGGCAGCATTCAAGTAGGTGTGTGACAGAGCAAGGGCCCACTTGGAAACAGGAGCTTGGTAGGGGGGCTAGGTCCCAGGACCCATGGAAGATCTCGTTAATTCATGGGCACACTTATGGACCTTTGGTCTCCTTCTGCTTTTATTTTCTGTGTTTCTATGTGTTTACATCAAACATGCATGCATGTTTGAATTACTGATGGGCAGCGAGGGAGTGAGTCCGGAGAGGGAGTAGGAGCTAGTGAGTGTGACCTTATGTGGCAGTGGATTTGGTGAGTGCTGTGGACAGCTTCTGAGGGAGGTATACACTGGTCTGAGAGTGAGAGGACTCAGAGCACAGACACGGAAGTGGGACTGTATTATCAGAGCAAAAAAAGACTTCAGATTAGTGCTGAACAGTAATAAAGGAGTGATAAGGCTGAAAAAATGGAAAACTAAGTAAGACTATGATTTATGAGTGATACAAAGTGTTCAATGTGGTTGCCATTTCAAAGTGAAAATGCTTGGCTGGAGTTGGCGCACGAGTCAGCTGGGCAGTTGTGAAAGTAAATGTGTGCTGCTCATGCTGCCAGCTCCAGTCAGTCCTGACCTAAATCCTGTCATGGAGAACATAGAGTGAATATTGAAAACATTTGCAAGAAAGATAGATAGACAGACAGACAGACAGATATTACACAGACATGCTGCTGCATGAACATACATATACACATACAGCAAATACAGTTCAACATTCAGTAGATGCAGTTCATAGAGTCACATGAATGAGCATCTATATGAACAATAGAGGATTGTGGATGAGCATTCATACATAACAAGGACATTCTTGTATCGAGAGGTTTCCTTGGTAATAGATGACCCCGAGCATAGAGCTCGAAAGGTACTCTGTTACCAAGGGAACCACAAGATACAAGAATTTCCTTGTTTGTGTATGACTGCTCATATACAATCTTTTATAGTGTATGGGCAGTCACAGCATAAAAAATCACACAAAACCAGCTGGAGAAGACAACAGAGAATAGAAATTTTAACATTTTCTTTTTTTTTTTTTAACTGACACAGTGTGCTGCAGATGTTTCTGCAAGTTCAAGTTTAAAAAACAGCAACTTCCAGGCTTAACTGGATTGAGGAAAGCAACTATGTGGCAGCATTCCAATTGTTATGATGCACTAGTGACATAGCTAGTGCAGCATAACAGCTATGATGACATAACTACTGCAGCATAACAACTCCATTCTAGTTATGGATTTCTATCCATAACATTCTACCATATACTATATACAAATTTGTACATACACATTTTGTGAAATATTTCTAAACATATTGGTCCTTGTATAAACAGATGGACAAAGTAGCTAATGTGATACTTTTTACCGGATCAACAAGAACTTTGCAGTATGCACTCTATCAGGTCCACTGGAAGAGTGGCTCTGTGTAGGCCTGAAAGCTCTTTTTGGTCCAAGAAAAGGTCATATAATTGGTATCAAATCACTTATTATGTTCACCTGCTTATGCACAGCTATGAAACAGTGGGAATGTATAAGGCACAATATAAAATAGATGGTATTTGTAAGTGATCATATTATTTACACCATGCAATTCTGCTTAAAGTTGAACCAGCATAACATTCTGTGGTGATTTGCATATGCAGCCCATGATGCTTTGTGTTGTGTGGGCATGTGTGATTTTGTATTTTCTTGAAACTTGGCTTCCCAGCCAAATGCCCTTTGGGGGTAACCCTTGCCTCAGTGTTTGCGCACAGAGGATCTTTGTCTTTTAAACAGTTTTTTATTTTAATGGGTTCACCACAACATAACCAAGACGCACTGTCTTAGGGTAGCTGGTCCATTCCACTGGGGTGTCAAACAGATGAGGCATACTGATGAGTCCTGGTAGGATGAAACACGTGTCTATGTCATCTGTTGGCACCCTTTGCAAACTGTGTGAGAGGCCTTTCAGCACCATGCAATTCTGCTCAAAGTTGAACCAGCATAACATTCTGTGGTGATTTGCATATACAGCTCATGATGCTTTGCATTGTGTGGGCATGTGTAATTTTGTATATTATTTACAAGATATATACATGCAAATAATAACCTGTAAAAAAAAGTGCAATCTGCTATTTAATAGTGTAATGGATCATAAAACAGAAGTCTATGTTGAGTCCATTATTTTAGATTCCAGGAGATCTATACACTGGTGCTCCGAATAAAGATGTGGCAAAGTTAAAATTTGCTGGTGAAGTTCGCACAAAGTGGCACAAATACACACTTCTTGGATCTTCGCAAAGTTTTCCCAGACCTGAGAAACATTGACTTCACTGCACACTTTGAGGTCAATCAGCGCTCCATGAATTGCATGAGATTTGTGAATTTGCAGAGCAAAGTCTGCAGAGTTCACCCATCTTTAGTTCTCAAGTTGGTCATTCTTGTTTATCTCTGAAGTGACCTTTTAGAACTAGTAATGAGAGGTCAGGGACAGACCAACCAGACAGAGAGAAATGCTGTCCCACTACTGTTGCAGTCTTTTTCTCCTTTATGGTGTGTCTCTTTGAGTTCATTCTGATTCATAAAGGTTGCTTGGTTTCACTCACAAAGCTTGTTCTTGTGCACGTCTTGCTTTAGATTTATAAAATGGGCCATTAAAATCCTGTAGCCTCATTGGTTGAAACAGATCACACACCACATGGCCATTGATTATTTTCTTACAGGTACTCACCTCAGTTAACTGCATATTTGTTTAACAAATAAAAGCCCATTTTATGTGGGATAATACACTCTGGAGAGTGTAATCACAAGGGAATTATGTATTTTTTTAGGGTTGTGCCATTTTGCTATGCCTGGTGCAAAGCAACTACCTGAGGCATGTGTTTTTCCTTATAACCACACACCCTGGCATGTGTTATCCTTTACATGATAGAAAACATTCTGGTATTAGGATGTATAGGTCCCCTGTATCTCAAATTGTTGTTTTGGGGATATTAATGGAATCTTCAGAAGAAATATACCTATGTGTTTTGCATTTAGGAATTTAGCAGGGTTTAGAACCTCCTGGTGTTCCATTGTTCTGATCAGGTGTAAGTTTCCTTCTGTGAATCAGGTTGGATAAGTTAGGTGATTATTTGAGAAAAAGTAGAGATGGTACTGTATGTGTAAACTATATTTAAAGGAAAGATCACCACCTGAACACCCTTGGCTGTTATTTGCAGCACAGATCTGAAGCCCATATGGAAAATGATTAAAGACCTACTGTACAACCAATATTCAGTGAAGATGATACCCTAAAATGATGAAACCAAGCAACCACTCTGACCCAAAATGAACTCACAATGGGAAATCATACAGAGGAACAAGTTCAAGTTTACTGCAGGAAAACTCCATTGAGCAAGCACATTCACAAGGAGGTCCTGAGGACTGTATACAGATAAAGGAAATTACATACGTAAAATCTTGGTTACATGAAAGTACATGTTACATGTGGTACATAGTGCTCAAGATAAGACATAAAAAGGTAATATTTATAAACATAACCTGGAGAAATCATTACAAGTAGAGAAACTATAGCCAAAATAGTTGGAACAAGAGCAATATGATGCATAAGGTGAAGGGAGAGTATAAGATAGGTGCAAATAGGGAGTGGAGAGGGAGAAGAGAGGAAGGAACTTGTGAGGGAGAAGGGGGAAGAAAAAGAGGAAAAGTGTGGAGAAATAATGAAAGCAAGGATGACTGAAATAAAAAGTAAAGGGAGGGTGGGGAAAGAAAAGGAAAGGTAAGTAGAATTAGAGAAGTAGAAGAATTAGGGAGGGGTAATAAGTTGTTGATATAAAAGTCAACAGTCAAGTAAGGACTAGAAACAGCCGCAGGTATTTTTTTTAATTTGGTCACAGCAAAGGTTTTAAAGAGATTGACAGAAACAGTGCTGGAGAGTTTCAGTATAGACTGGAGCTGGTTCCAGATACTTGGAAGTCTGTATGAGATGGCAGGTTTACCAAAGGAGGTATGAGTCCTAGGCATGTCTAGAAGGATAAAGTCAGACTTCCTAATGGAATATGAACTGTGGAGATGTGAATAAGGGATGTTATATAGCTCAGTAGTTTGTTCAGGAGGATTTTAAAAGTCCAAGTGCCAGAGTGAATCAAACGTCTGGTAGTAAGTGACATCTAGCCAACAGCTGCATACAGATCACAATGGTGGGTTCAAAAAGGGAAGTTAGTAATGAACCGTAGTGCTTGATGGTAGAGGATGTCCAATTTCTTCAGGTTTAAGGCTGAAGTAGAACTGTAGATTATGTCGCCACAATCAAGTAAAGGCAGGAATGTGGCCTGAACAAGCCTAGTTCTAATCTCAATAGGGACTAGGGACCTGTTTCTGAAGAAGAAACCTATTCTAGATTTTAACCTGCTAGTCAAATTATCAATATGGTCATTAAAGGTGAGCTTATTATCTAGCCATATACCTAGATATTTGAATTTGGAGACAACCTCAAGAGATTCACCTAAAGAGGTGACAATAAAATCATTAGGCAGGTTTAGAGAGATTGTGGTGGTGGTGTTGAGAGTAAAAATCATGGCCTTAGTTTTTTGGGTATTAAGAAGGAGCTTTGTGTTAATAAGGTTCTGTTCAAGCTGTGCAAAGTCAGCTTGTGGTATGTCTCTTACTTCAGACAGAGGTGAGCAAGAAGTGTATATGACTGTGTCATCAGCAAAGAAATGTAATTTGGAATTAGTTATGTTATGGTCGAGATTATTAATGTAAAGAGAAAATAAGATAGGGCCTAAAATGGAGCCTTGTGGGACTCCCCTAATGATCGGGAGGGAGGCTTTAAATAGGCCATCAGCCTTGACTTTCTGAAGCCTCCCTGTTAAATAACTGGTAAACCACTGAGCAGTGAAGGGGGTGGCACCTAGGTCAATAAGACTACTGGCAACTAAATTGTGGTCTGAGGTGTCAAATGCCTTACTGAGGTCTAGGAAGACTACACCAGTGATCTTGTTATAGTCTAGAGCTGAAACCCAGTCATTAGTAACTTTAGCAAGGGCTGTGATAGTACTATGATTAGGCCAGAAACCAGGTTGAGCTGGGTTGAGAAGGGAGAAGTTTTCAATATGTCATTTTAGTTGAGAGTAAATAGATGTTCCAAAGATTTTGGAGAGAATGAGCAGGATAGAGATGGGCCTATAATTATTTAAATCACTTGGATCACATGATTTGAATAAAGGAAGGATATTTGCAGATTTCCAGCAAGCTGGAACTGTGGCAGTGATGATAGAAAGATTCAATATATGAAGTATGTGGGCTGTAAGATGGATGTAGCATACTTTTAAGAAGAATGGTACTAGTCTGTCATCACCAGCACTTTTCTTAGTGTCTAAGCTTGAGAAGTGAATCTTCATCTTCTTTGTAGGTGACCAGATGCAGCTGGAAAGGATAAGGCGAGGTTGGGGCTTCAGGGATAGTCCTGGCTAAGGAACAATTTGCAAGGCCTGCATATGGAAAAGAATCAAAGGCTAAGCCAGAGGTAGCAAAATGTGAACTGAGCTCTTCAAGGATTTGACTATTGCTTTTGATGACTTTGCCATTGGCATATATGTTTGCTGGAATGGAGGGAGCAGCCTGACGTCCTTCAATGGATTTGAGGGTCCTCCAGATTTTATAAGAATTTCCATTTGCCTGTTCTAAGGTAGTGATATAGAAGTTTGATTTGGCAGCATGAATGCATTTAACACAGGCATTTCTTGCAGCTCTGAAGGTCTGCCAATCAGTTAGACGCTTAGTACACCTAGTCTGAGCCCAAAGTTTGTTGAGGTTTGTGAACTCAACCTTGAGGTCAGGTATGAACCAGGGGTGAGAGGATTTATACACTCTAGATTTGATGAAGGGCATGCTTGTTAGCCAGGGTGGTGAGATTGTTATTCAGGATAGTGACAGCCTCATCAGCCGTTTTAGCAAGATAGAGATCTTGCCAGTTTAAATTACCTAAATCCGACAGATAATTCACGGTGTGGAACTTCCGGTAGGACCGTTTAGTTATTAACTTGGGTAGGTGATGACCCTTAAGTTGTGATCTTGTACATACTACAACCCCGTGATCACTCATGTCATTGTAGAAAACAGCAGAATGCAGAATTTTGTGAGGTTGATTGGTTAATGTGGCATTGAGTAAAGAACTACTGGCATTATTTGCAGTATTGATCCTAGTGGGTTCATTAATAATCTGTGAGAGGCCAACCTCATCACAGAGACATTTCAGGCCATGCAATTTAGAGGTGAGCCAGTCCATGTTAAGATCTCAAAGGATTATGATTTCATTATTGGTAGCGGAGGCTATGAATTTTAGAATATTCAGTATGTCAGTGCCACCAGCAGGAAGTCTATAACCACCAATAATAGTGATACTTTCCATGGAGGGAAGGTGAAGCTTCAGGGATATGATTTCATATTCCTTGGGTTTGGATTTACAGCAGATGTCACTAATCATGTACTTGCTTTAGAGCAGACAGCCACCAGACCACCTCTGGAGCCCTAAACAGTTTGTAGACCAGTAGTAAGATTTGTTGGTCAGTATTGCCCTTTTTGAGCCATGACTCTAATGATGATAAGATCTGCTTCAGTGTGAGCAAATTTCTTGGTCAAGCTTAGGATGTTAACCAGCATCATTCTGAGTCCAGGGACAGTTGCAAAATCAGAGGGTGATGCGAGAGGTAATGGAGGACCAGGATTTAGCTCCACATTGCCCGAGCAGAGAAGGAGCAGGAGTAGCAGCTTCTTTAAAGAGCACTTGAGAAATACAAGTGCTTTCTCTCTTTGTGATCGCCCACATTTTGGGGATGAAGATAGGATTTTGTGGTTTGAGGAGAGGATGCTAATATAATAATTAATTGAGATTAATGAAAGTCCTCAGATAGTCATAGGAGAGGAGAAGTGAAAAGGGAAGGAGGAGGGATGGGGGCAAGGTAAAGGGAGAGCGGTGTTCTAGAAGTAGGGAGGTGAAATGCATGGGGGAAGTAGAAGGATATGAGGAGAGTCCTTGGGCTGGACAGAATCCTGCAGCAGCATTCAGAATTAATATATTGGACATGCTGGGAAGTAATAATATTATAATAGTAATGAGTGCCATATCGCCAAAGGAATATGGGCAGTGGAAAGTGATTGAGGGGGGTCCCATAGTTGACAGTGAAAGATCCTCTCACTTCAGTCATGCTGCAAAAAATAGCTAAGGTCCCTCTAGTGGCAGATCTTTATAATCTGCTAATGGGAAATGGAGGGAAAATAATTCAACTCGAGAGACAGAGGGACTACAGTAGCTAGAGAAGTGAGCAGCAGGAGAAAGCGTGGGCCATTAGGAGATCGGCTTTCACTAGCACCAGATTCAAAGTCAGGGCTAGTACCTTGCAGATTCGGCTAAGCTGCAGAACATGGAGGATTTTTGAACCACTGTTATGGTTTGAAAATTGAGTGATTCCTGGCTCAATCACGGCTGGCTGGATCCCTGAAAAAGAAGGAGAAAATAGGAATTTTTAAAGGCAGAAAAGGGGAGGGCTTGTAGCATCAGAACAAAGGAGGCAAGGGAAGAGGGCAGGGACAGAAGCACGGCAGGCTATTACGAGGGTGGGGGAAGACAAAGAGATGAGCTGGGGCAGAAAACAGGAAAAGGATTTATACAGTCTAAGCTCAAATTCTCTTCTAAAATCAATTCAGTACTTAAATGACTGTAAGGATTAAACAGATTATTGAACCCTGGTACAAAAATTCAACTTGAAAGACAGAGGGAATACAGTAGTTAGAGATGTGAGCAGCAGGAGAAAGCATGGGCTACTCGAAGATCAGCTTTCACTGGCTGACTGAAACACCAGTGGGACAGCATTTGTCTCAGTCTGATGATGCCATCTCTAACCTGTACATTAAGGAGAGCAGAGAGGTAGAGTCAGCTAAAGTTCCCCCACCCTTTCCCCTTTGCACCTGAAGCAGCTAAATAGGAGGGACTTGTCAATTGGGAAATAGGGCTGGGTGAAATAAGTAAATTCCGATTTTGTGGAATTTTTGTGAAATTCTGTGAAATTTTGCAGAATTTTACAAAATGTTTAATTGCCCAAAGCTCAGGATTACAGCTTGAGATCTGACATTTGGCAAGCATACTGTAGGGAAGAGGCACTAAAATGATACCAAGTTTCATGACATTTGAATGAGGAGCAGAGAAGGTATAGAGGCTCAAAGTCAGGCCATTTATTATTCATGTGAAAATGTATGAAACTATTTCTATGCTTACAACTTAGCTCACTTCTTAGCTAGATAATTATAATTGTATATGCATACTGTCTTGGAAGAGTCATAGAAACTGTTAAATAGAGAGGCAATTGGTTGTGTAAACTGTACAGGAGTTTGAAGTTTCACTTTTTAATTATTTGTTAAATTGTGTGGACTTTTTCACAGTATTTGGATGTCTATAGCTCCAGCATGCATTCCAAAGTAAATATATTCTGGAGTCTAAATAAGATGGATAAATGTGGTTTAGTAGGTTAAAGTGTATTGTGAATACTTTGGAAATTAGTAATTGGCAAAATGTGCTCAAAAATTAATGGACACATAATAGGTAATGCCACTAGAATTCCACTTGTGGAATTTAACTTTCTCAAAGTATTTATCACCACTGAATCACATTACCTGCACTAGCATCATGGCCTTGCAATACCCCTCCAACACTCCTGCAACAGTGATGTCCAATACCAAGCCGCATCATTATTAAAGATTCCAAGATACTTCCGTTACAATGGTCTAAGTCACGACTAATTGAAAGGCTTGACATCACCTGGTGCCACTGTTTCCAAATAGTAAAAATATATATTATCTAAAGGGTTGTTAAAGAGTCAGCAGGTGGCATTGTACTGAAACAATGCTGCACGTACATGTGCTTCCACAAGTCATTACGTCAGTGAGCTCTAGTGGTTATCTGGCATATTGCAAGAATTCAGGCTAATGCACAGTGATGTCCATGTGTATTCTTCATGGTTCATGACTCAAGATAGTGACCTGACACTTGGTACCACTATACTTTTACTGTGGAGTATCCTCTGAATGCTACATTATTGCCACTTTACACAGCCTTTATTTTACTCTACAATGGTAACTTAAGTGTATCACTTGACAAAATGTCTGGGCATGGCTTTGCCAAAAGTATCACAACATTACACAGTTTCACAAAAGCTCATGAAATTCAACTTTAGTTGCTGATGCTATTTGAGAATCTTTGGCTGCTTATAACTATGCCAGCCATTGAGCAGGAGATTAGAGAGTTGATGCACACAGCCTCTTTTTTTTTCCCATATTGTTTTTTCTCCCAGGCCGGCAGCTTATCTCTCTTTTCACAGGGATATACCCTGATCAGGCTGATACCAGTTGTCATTCAGTTGGCTATCATTTTTTTCTACATTGTTTCCCTCCCATCGCCGCTGGTGGGGCAGTGCCTCTGTCAGCCTCACACAGTCACAGCTTCCCCAATAGCAGGATCAAGCTCCCTGGCCCATCTGCAGGGGTTATTGTGAAGCATTCCTTCTTCTGAAGTGAATTTTTTGCATGTTTTTATTTTAGCAGGCAGCACCTGCTCTCTAGAGATGCATCACAGACTGTAACAGGCCAGGTAACAAACAACACACAGCAGTTAACTTGCATTGGACTGTGAGGGTGAAGGTAATAGCAGGCTGCTTCAACATTCATATGTTTTTTAACTTTCAAAAATATCTAATAAAAATGAATACTTGTATTCAATAAACATATATTCAAACTGTTACTGTGTAGCCTTTTATCCTGTAATGTACTGTAATGTATTGCAAGTTGCTTCAGCTTTAGGACAGGAGGATACATTTATTTTTCTGTGTTAGTAACAGTGAATTGCATTGGGCATGCTCTGTAAGTGAGTCAGACAATATTATTATAGTAGTTGGTATAGGTTATACTAGTGCAGTTTGCTTTAAGAAGCAATGTCTTCTGCATCAGCGACAGTGACATATGTAACACTGTACAATTTGCTCCAAGCATTGCATCTGATTCACTGCCCCTGTACATAACTGTGTTTTATGTGTATAACCCATAGTGAATGCAAAAATGGCAAATAAAGGAAATGTTATAACTGTGTATCATCCCAAGGCTCCAAACAGACCAGGAAAAAGGTGAGCAGCAGCAATAATAGAACATGAAGTGGGAGGTGGTGAGTCCATTGTGATGAAGTGACAAAAAGGCCCAAATTCAAGAGGTGCCATACTAGCGAAGTGAGAACTACCAATTCTATGTAAAGACAGTGCAACTGCAACTAATTCAACTTCCACAGTGGAGGATTGTCCTCCCCAGACTGAAGGTAGTTCAGTGTTAGGTGGGTGAGTTCCTGGAACTGGGCAGCACTGACCAGTGACTTAACTCCAAAACCAGCAATGTTTACTCAAAGTGAAAGATAGACATATAACACACATGCTATTTGAAAATTTGTTGGTAGTCCTGCTGAGGCAAAAGCATAGGGAGTTTCAGGTGGTTCATCACAATAATGATATCATTGCCATGAATACTGATTTGAATGGTGAGCATGATAATAGTGATGGTGCTGGGGTTTGGGCTGGGGCTAGGGCTGGAGGTTGGGCAGGTGATGGTATTGATTATGATAGAGGTTACAGTAATGTGAACATTTATATTCTACCACTCCACCTATTCTAATAGTTCACTTACTGAAATAGAGGAGGCAGATCAGTCATATTCATAACTTAACAGTGTGTCTTTCAAAACAACTGTGTGTGTAAAGAGCATAGTGTATCATCATAATATCATCATCATCATCATCATCAATTGTGTTTACTGTAATTTCTTCAAGGTGGGAGGATGTTATCTCTCTCCACATCGTCTCATTATTATCATTACTATTTATCAGTTTTTTTCTTAAATCCTCATATACTATATATTCATGATCATGAAAAAGTTCAAATCACAACAGTGCTCAGTTTTCAGAGGAAAGCATGATGATGCAGCCAGAAATTTTGTAATGAGAAAATGCTTATGAAGTGATACTACTCCACAAACATTTGTGCTATAAATGTGTTGCATTCAACCATGTTATTACATCCTATTTCACAGCACGTTCAGGTAGATGTTTTGCCTGCAGAACAATGTCCAAAGCATTGCAGGCCTTCGCAGAGTAAGAAACATGCTAACAGATTATTTATTTATTTTTTTGTCAGTGACAATGATGTCTTCTGCTTTACTGTTGCTACCAAGAAAATCACTGACCCTGACCATTTAATTTTGACAGTGTGCAAAAACAAAACATATATGGAATTTGCCTTCACTAATCACTTTTAAAATTATGTTATAGTTTATGAGGGACAATGATGCCTGCTGTCAGGTTATTTGATGTGAATCATCTCATACACTGATCCTGAAATTAAGCTAAATTGTTCACAAAAGGCCCTTTACCGCTGCGAGTGGTGCAGAGCAACTAGAACATTACTTTGCTTGCCATGTAAAGCCAAGCTGCAATGCATCAAAGGGCAGCATTCGCTGTCCTGGTATACACTGCTTTCCTAGGTTTGCTGTTGTGGTTTTCTATTTTGTGCCACATCCTGCTGCTGTATAATCACAGTGCAGCACTCACATCGATGCAGCTCCACAAGCAAGTCTCGGGCTCTTGGCTATTTGGAAAGCTAGCAAAAATGCTGGAAGAGCCACAAGACCATTGCTGGACTGCTGTGTATAAAATCAAAGCTCAGCTGTGCTGACAGTGCGGAGTGAATGGTTGGAAACAGCAGCAAGAGCTCTGGGTAAAAGGGCCTATAGATGGTGCTTTTCTTAAATCGACTTACACTCAGTGTTGCCTGCTACCTGTACACCAGAGGACATTGTGACCTGAAAGGAGGCTGCTGATAGTTTGAATTATAGGGCTGTGTGGAAGTTTTAAATTTCGCTTCTGTTGGAGTTCCACAGAATTATGGAAATTCTGCCTAATTCCATGGAATTATATCACATGTGGAATTACAAACTTCTGAAAGCAGAATATTACTGCAGAATAATATTCCACAGTTAATGCAAACAAATGATTCCTTTTCTGCAATTATTTAATCCATGGAATATTATTCTATGGTTTACATAGAAATGCTTTTTGAACTCCACAAATTAAAATATAAATTCAGAAAAGCATTTTGGAAGCAGGATTGCCATTCTGCACAAATTCTATCAGCAGAATTCCACATTCTACACAACTGTTGTAAACAGTCAAATGTTACCTTGCAACAAAAGTCTAATAAAAATATAATACAAAAAAATCACACCTAAATAATTGCCACAGCCTTGTAATCAAATACATAGCCATGTGTCAACATGTCAGTTGTGAAATGCAGTGACTTGCATGTTTTCCCACAAAAAGCATGGCTCACTTCTGTGTACATGCTCTCAAACAACTGATACATGGCTTTACATGTCAAGAAGTGCTTTGAATGAACAGTAGCCTGCAGCTCCACCAGAGTCACATAGTCATAGAAACCAGTGCTGGAAAAAATGAAAATGAGAGAATAGTTTATGCAACCAACTTAGTGAGTGCTTTATTTAATTGTTTGGCTCTACTGTGTTTTGGTATAAAGTACTGACTACATTCCATTTGTTCCTGCATTGCTGCATTGATAGCTACTTCAGCCACTGAAGTCACCAAAACTTCATAATCATTAAGAATAAGAGTATTTAGGCTCTGACTAAGAAATCAGGCAAACATACATGCAAGTTGAGGATTCTTTTGTTAATACATATTTTTTATTGAACTAATCTGTGCATACAATGTACATCAATAACATTTTATATGTTATACATTTGTAAAATTGGGTATTCATTTATATAGTTAAAATAGATGTCAGCTATGATGCAATGAAACTGCACAGTCAGCCTGCCATCCTTTCTTTATTACAATGTGAAGGAAGGGAAACCAATTATTTAATTAAAAGCATACATTTCTCTGACCATTCATATACAATGAAATTACTAAAATCTAATATAACCCTTAGCCAAGGGTGGGCGGTGGGGGTGCAGAGGAGGGGGAGGAGGACACCAGAAGGTGGGATAGGAGCCAGCTTAAGATGATGTATAGTGGTGAAAATGTGGTGGTTCCCTAATAGTGGAGGAGTAGAGAAATACACTACAATTAACTTGGAAGGTCCAAGGAATATAGCAGGGTTTGCTAATATGGGACTAAATTACTATCCTTACTCCCTAACATGAAGGAGCCAACCAGTCCATCTGGAGCACTGCAGTTTCACTCTGTCTTTCAGGGAGTATGTTATTTTTTTGAAACAGTGGGCAGGATTTTCAAATGCACAATGATGCCGCACGCCCCCTGTGTGCCGAACATATGGTGCATGGCTCCTTAGACCACCAATTCATGGTCTAGTGTGCACCACTCCTGGGGGTCAATGTGCAGGTGCTTGCACCAGATATGTGGCACAAGCTGCCAGAAAGCAGGGGGAAACTGTCTCAACTGCACTCATTAATAGAAAATCGGGTGAAGTTGCGGCAAAGGGGATCGGTGTACATCCAAAATCAAAGTCCTATGGTGCAGGGCTGGACACATGCCCTGCACCATCATTCAAAAATCCTGCCCCATATCTCTGATTAACCATTTCATGCCAAGATGTAAAGTTTGGGACTCATGGGGTGAGCCAGAGCCTGGTAATAGCCTTTTCCACAGCTGTTAGTAGGATACTCACAAGGTGTCAGGAATTAGGATCTCAAAGTCTCCTGGGCAGCTGAAGTAAGAGAAACATCTTAGCAGTAAAAGGCACTGGCCTAGCAAACAGTTTGGTCAGGTCATTTTCCAGGACTCTGAAAAAAGGTAGCAAGACAGGGCAAGACCACATGACATGAGTGTGGTGAGCTTGACTCTCACTGCAGTGACGCCAGCAAAAGGTAGTATACTGTGATGACTGGAGTTCTACTAGGTGCTTCCATGAGTACTCTCACCATTGGTGAGAACTTGTACTCTGGAGGAGATTTGGCATGTTGTGTTTCAGGGTAGGGCACTATTGGAACAACTAGTTCCTTCTCCTATCTCCTGGCAATGTCCAAGTAGCCATCCCCAGAGGAGTCAGCTAGTGAGTGGTAAAGATGAGAGATCAAGTGGGTTGTTGCTCCAGTCTGGCAAAAGGGAATAAAAAATCATATTATGGCCAGGTAGGTATCTGTAGTGCGGGTGCTCAATGATAGGGCAAAACATGGTGTCTGAGTTGCAGAGACCAGTAGAAATCTGTAGGGTGTAGACCATGCAGCTCAGTAAATGATTTAAGGATGGATCCACTCATTAGCTGGCCTATATACTGTAGGGAATAATTCACTCATTTGCAGAATGCTGGGTCGGTTTGGGTGGGTTGAAAACTCTCTAAAAGAGTGACTGAGCAGAAGAGGGGAAGAAATGAGGTAAGCAAGAGATTCTTCTTAATGGAGTGTCGGGTTCTAACTTGGTTTCTGAGCCAGGATTTAGGGATGCTATGAATTCAGAGATGTCCTCGTCATGATGAAGTGCCTTGTTAAAAGCGTTGTTGGGGTATATCTCATGTTCAGTTCCTAACCAAATAGTGAGTGGGTTACCTAAATGGCATTATAAACTGTAATGGAGATAGGCTGCCCAAAAGTTTATCTTTAAGTGAGGTAATGCAAGGCTTCCTGAATTCCTGGGGAGGAACATGGTCTTCAATTTAAACCATGGCCTCTGTCCGGTCCAAATTAATTGAGAAATTTCCCAGTTGCCATGTCTAAAAATGGAAACAGATGGCAATTGAGTGATATTTTGGCATAGGTATAGTGCCCTAGGCAGAGTTACCATATATGTAACCTCAACCATATGGGAAAGATTGAGGGGAAGTGCATTCCACCTTGTGAAATCCTCAATCAGCTGAGTAGTGGAGGGCACATAGTTACTGGCATTGGCACTCTTTGAATTCTTGATAATATGTATTCCTAAATACTTCAACTTGTTCAGCTCCCACAAGAAGGGACCCCAAGTTTCTGAGCTGGTGAAAAACTAAATCCAAAGGATTCAGTTTTCATGGAGTTAGGTTTTTACTCAGACACTCATCCACATACCCTGATAATCTCAAACACTGCTGGAAGGGAGGTTTCAAGGTGGCTGAGGTAAAGGAGGATAATGTCTGCATAAAGAGCTATGTGGTGCTCCTCACCTCCTGTGCATACACCTTGAAAGATGTCAGTGTGTTTGCTCTGGCAGAGTCAAACTGCTGGGAGGAGGCACCCATGGTAATAACAAGGGAAGATGTGGAGGTCTTACATAGTGGAGACCCCTAGGAGGGTAGTAGAGGACCCAAGAGGAAGAGGAAGCAACATCTGGTGGATGACTTAATTGTGAGGAGTATAGTTTTGGGAATAGAAAAGGAGGGAGAAAGGCAGGTGAGATGCCAGTACATTGCCATGGCCCAGAGAGATGAGAAGCTTGTCATGAGGATTGCTAAGGCAGCAGGACAAGAAGGAGCGCTAGATGTCATTATCTATGTGGAGACACATTAGGGCTAGGAATGGGGCTAGCACAGTGCAGAGGGAGTTTTCAGAGTTGGAGAGAGGTCATAAAGAAGTTGCTCACTCACTGGCTTTCATTGAGGTGCTGCCTATCTATGATGGGGTAGGAGAGGGATCTCCACACCAGGAGCTTCAGCTCATGGTTGAAAGGATTGTGCAGAGAGGAGGGGTTTGGCTACATTGGGGACTGGGGAACCCACCCAGGAGGATAAGGGCCTATACAGGGATGATGGCCTGCATCTATCCAGGAGGGGAACCACAGTCATCAGTGGATGGTTTAGATGTTACTTCAGTGAACATTTAAACCAGCTGATGGGGTTGGTGGAAGGAATCAGAGAAACAGAAACTGCCCCCCCCAACCGGCTGAAGTAGACAGTAAGGAAAACCTTAGTGGAAAGGAATCCCCCATGGTGTGCATTAATAAAGGAAAATGGGTGGTAGAGACAAAGGGGGAAGGGAACAGGAGCATTAAAAACAGAGATGGGGAAGGAGGGAGGGCAAAAAGGAAAAAAGGGGGGTAACAAGCAGAGTGGAAACAAAATCTGGAAGGCCATGTGTGTGAATGCTAGCAGTCTAGGAATAAGATTCCAGATCTAGAGGCCATAATAGCAGAGGCCAACCTGGATACTGTGGCCATTACCAAATCATGCTGCACTTTTTTACATACAAAAGGGAACGGCTTCATTTAGTCCCCCTTTCCTTTCCCTGCAGGCTCTTCACTCAACAGCCCTGATTCAGGCATTCAAGATTATTCCCAGCTTGTGGCTTGGTAGCTGAACCTTGGCCACAGCTCCTGCCTGCCCACCCAAAAGCTCACAGGTACAGAGGACTGCTCAGACTCTGCTCTTGGCGCTTCTGCTTATTCCCACTGGTGCTGCATGCCAGCTCCCCACCCACCCCCTCCTGCCTGCCTTATCTGAACACCTGGACACCTTCTTTTATAGTTAGCAGTGGTCACATGGTTGTAATTACAAAATGTCCAATTCCCCATTAGCTTCCTGTACCCATTCACCACTAGAGGCAGTGCTAAACACACTGCAGTTGTACAAACACAAATTTTAGCTTGCCTTCCAATCCTCTATAAATTGCTGCCTTCTTATTCAACCTCAATGTTATCAAACATGGTTTTTAAGCCCCTATTTGCTCTATTTCTCTACTGGAGCCTGCCAACCTGCTATATGGCCCCCTCAAATTAAACTCACACATAAGTATTAACCCCAGAATAACTCCCCAGGGCACAAAACTCCTATATACCCTGCAATTGTGTGCCTCTGACAACTTCTCACTTGTTAGTTTCCCATCACCAAATGTCATTGCACTAGTGTATCCTTTCCTCCAATCTATCATTACTGTGAACCACATCGCTAAACTAAAAAACTTGGCCAGTCACAGAGGCCACACCACAGCCACCATGATCAAGTGCTATTTTACCTGGATCATCCTGATTCTTCTACTCCTCTTGTCTGGGAATGTTCACCCTAATCCAGGTCCGAAGCAGCTACCAAATCACCAAAGTAACTACAATAAATTCCTAAAACTTGCATCCATCAACATTCGTAGCTTGTTGCCAAAGCTTGATGATCTTCAAGTCTGGGTCACACAGCCTAAATCTGACATTCTCTCACTAATGAGTGTGACTTAGGGGTAATTGTCAATAATAAACTCTCATCATCCAACCAATGCATCAAGGTAGCCAAAACCTCTAATGCACTGCTTATATGCATTAGTTGTACATTTGTCAGCAGGACTGAGGAATGCATCATCCCCCTATATAGGATCCACGTTAGGCCCTATTCTGACTATGGGTGTCCTTTTTGGAGCCCTTATCTGGGAAAAGACATTGACAGGATCGAGAGAATTCTGAAAGGGCAACAAAAATGGTTCCTCGGTTGGCCAATAGTAACTATAATGTTACATTACAAGAAACAAAACTCCACTCTCTTCAAGCCAGAAGAAGTACAGGTGACCTGCTCTTTTTGTACAAAATCCACACATTGCAGGATATGATGCAACAGTGTGCTTTAAATTCTCCCAGAGAAAGATTGTTCCCCAGCTCCACAGCAAACAAATTGATGTAGCCAAATCAAGAACAAATAAGAGACTAAATTACTTTACAATAAGAGCCCCTAGATTATGAAACAGACTTCCACAGGATGTGGTTGATAGTAATTCCCTATCTTCCTCCAAAAAAGGTTTAGATACTTGGATAGAATTCAGTAACACTTGAGCATAAATTCCCACCAGTGTGGTGGGGGACAATCTCAATGGGTTGCAACCTTCTTTTGTCCTTTCAAACCAAGTAAACCAAGTATGTGAAACTTGGCTCTCGCCCAGTGCCTCTGATAATGCTGTATCCCTCCTGGTTACACCCTGTTTAGGCTTGACAGGATTGGGAAAAGGGGTGGGGGTTGTGTGATATATGTTAAAGGCACTCTTAAAGGCTTGACCCTACCTCAAATTAATCCAGTCAATAACTCACAGGCTCTTGCCATTAAAGTAATCCTCAGCTCTCATGGTAAATCTCTTGTCATAATATCTGCCTATATTCCCCATGGGGACAAGTCATCTGGATTTAACATGGTCCTCAACTATATTGAATCCCTCCCCCAACATACAGATGTAGTGCTCGTGGCTGATTTCAATATTAATTGGCTCACCCCTGAAGCTGACCAATTCAAAGATGCCATAGCAGCCCTAGACTTAACCCAAGTGGTCATTATCCCCACTAGACTCAATCATAGGACCGATAACAGTTCCCTATTAGATCTGGTCCTTACTACCCACCCGCACATAATTGGCAGTGCTTTAACCCTCCCTGATGCCCTGAGTGATCACCCCCCAGTAATTTGCCTCTGGTCAAACAAGAAGCCCAAACCCAAAATGAAAATCATCTATGAACTTGTACTGAAAAAAGGTATGTTAGTGGACTTCCAGGCCTACCTGGCCCAGTGCGACTGGTCCTCTCAATACACCACCAATAACATTGAACGTGACCTGAACTTCTTTATAACACAGTTCAACAAGGCATGTGACCTATTTGCCCCCTTCCACAGAATTAAGACCAAGGGTCCTCTCAACCCCTGGATCACCCCAGCCTTGCTCAATATATGAAATACGAAACAAAGGGACACCTTCTGGCACCATGCCACTGCCACCAAAAAACAGGTCGATATACAGAATTATAAAGCAGCTCGTAACCTCTGCACCCAAGAAATATGCCGGGCTAAAATCAAACATTATCAGGGTGAACTTACATGGGATAATAGCCTGAATTTTTGGGACAGCATAAAAAAATCTAATAGATAAGCCCAATAAAGCATTCACAACTATACTAGTGGTTGATGGAGCCACTACACAGGATCACAAACAAACTGTAGATACCTTCAATGCCACATTCACCGATCTCAGTGTGATCCTCACCCCTGACTTCTTTTCTGAACCTAAGTTGCCAGAAAGAAGTCATCCCTCTGCCCCTCCTCTCAACAGCCCCCTTCCCTTCTATTTCCAGTGTGTTACTTCCATTGAATCCAAAACATACCTCAAAAAAGTCCTTGGCAAAGCAAGATTTATCAGTGACACACTGAACCTCAAACTGCTAAACCTCACACTAGATGTTATACTGAAATCTCTGACTAGAGTCCTCAATCAATCACTTTCCCTGAGTTAATTACCACAACAATGGAAGGCAGCCTTTGTTACTCCTGTACATAAAAGTGGTGATAGGGTGCAGCATAATAACTACAGACCAATATCCATCCTTCCTCCTCTCTCTAAAGCCCTCAAACACATTGCATCGGACCAGTTAACTGAATGCTTTTACAAGTACAATGTTCAATGCCCACAACAACATGGGTTTAGAAAAGCCCATAGTACAATGACTGCCCTCTTAGAATACATAGAATACATTCAGAAAGCCCTGGATTGAGGTCACCTGTCTGGGTCCATATACATAGACCTCACTAAGGCTTTTGATACCGTAGAAGCAAACTTCCCTGCATGAAGGGGGCTTGCTACTGCTAAAAGCTACAACATTTGTTTATTAGTATATGAACTGTAGAGTGTCTTGGTGTCACTGACACTGCATTTGCTGGAGACATTAAAAACACTGTATTCTGCCCAAAATGAGCTAATTTGTAGTACTAGCTGTGGATAGCCCTACTACCGCTCTTTTAGTGAGGTTTTAAAGTAATTTGTGCTGCGAGTGGATGAGGGTCACGTGACCACTCCACTTCCTGGTCTGGCCAGATAAAAACTCACTCACAAGCAAGCGCTTCACATAGAAGCAGACTTCCCTGCATGAAGGGGGCTTGCTACTGCTAAAAGCTACAACATTTGTTTATTAGTATATGAACTGTAGAGTGTCTTGGTGTTGCTGACACTGCATAGGGAGTGAATTACAGGCACTGCAAGGAATAGTGGGATATGTAGTTCATGCTCTTCTGAGAAACTACAGTTTCACTCATCCTGCACTTGCTGGAGACATTAAAAACATTGTATTCTGCCCAAAGTGAGCTAATTTTTAGTACCAACTGTGGATAGCCCTACTACAGCTCTTTTAGTGAGGCTTTAAAGTAGTTTGTGCTGCAAGTGGACGAGAGTCACGTGACCACTCCACTTCCTGGTTTGGCCAGATAAAAACTCGCCCACAAGTGAGTGGGGTGAGCTTGAGTGGGGCAAGCATGCGGAGACATGTGCTGAGACCCACATGTTCATGCGTGTCAGGCATGTCTGGCAAGGTCCGGAGAGGTAAGGAGTCAAATATATTAGGTGTGCAACAGCTAGGACAGTACTGAGAAAATCTAAAACAAACAAAGAAAAACCCCAAAATGGAGCATAGTGAGCACAGTGAGGATATAGAATTGTGATGGGCTGTTTATGTCAGAACAGAAAGTTAATGAAGTGTGATAAATGTCATTTGTACTGTGCTGTTGATAAGGAACTCACAAACGAGCAGAAGTGTGATAAATGTATCCAGTTGGGAGTTATTTTGTACAAATTAAACAACACTACGTTAGAACTAAAGAACCTCAAAAAGTTAATGAATCTAGAGCAGGAGTATGGGATAAAAAATGCTACTTCTACCATTACCAATAATACTAGAACACACCATCTGACACTTGATGGTGTGAGTGGTAACTGTGTAGAAGTGCATGGATTAGAAAATACACAAACAGTCTGTGGTGGGGATGAGTTAGATCAATATGTAAACACCACAGTACCTGTTCAATCAATAACAAATCAGGGACACAATATACAAATGGACTGTAATAAATCATCAAGGAAAAGAGTTAGAGAAGAACATGTACACATTATGAATGAACATGATACATCAAATCTAAACATGCCAAAAAAACAGAAACAATATGACTACTGCAAGAAAAATGAATGATGTCTTCTTCAGAGTGGAAAGGGGAGGAGAAAGGGTAAGTGAGCATTGAACAGCAAATATATAAGTATTCAAAATAAGTATAGCATGTTGCAGAATAGTGATATGGAAGAGTCAGAATTAGTACAGGATTTCCCGAGTAACCCTGAATTAATAGTACAAGGTGACTCAATGATACAGAAATGTGACACTATTATTTGTAAAGCAGACAAAGAAAATAGGATGGTGCTTTGCTATCCAGGTGCAAGGATAAATGATATAAAAAATGTAATCCCAAAGGTAATTAAACAATCAGACACAAAGAAAATAGTAACAATACATGTAGGAGTGAACGATGTGGGATACAATCATGAGAAGGACATCTGTTTGGACTTAATAGAAACTACTACTCAAATGAAAAAGTTAAGTGCACGTGTGCTTATCGCTGGTATTTTACTGATCCCAAGGGCAACAGAGGAAAAAATTAAACTTCGGCTAGAATAAATATCAGATTGGAAAATTGGTGTCAGAATGAGGGTATTGGATTCATTAACTCATGGACTGACTTTTTAGGTAAACTACATTTGTACATCAGAGATGGGATGCACCTGAATAATGATGGTGCAAATCATTTGGGTTCTATTATTAAAAGATATATGGAACAAGCCTGTTTAAACTAATTAACAGGGAGAGCTGGAAATCAGTTATCACCAATAGCCCAGCACTCAGTCCTAAACCTACAAACAAAACACCTAAAATTAGATGTCTGCTTAGTAACATTAGAAGCATGACTAACAAAATCAATGAACTGGAAGTTGCATTACATTCCGAAAAGACTGATGTGGCTTTGATTACTGAAACCTGGTTTGATGAGAATAATAACTGGAATAATAACATGCAAGGTTATAATGTAGTAAGAAAGGATAGAAAGGGAAAAAAAGGTGGTGGAATTGCTGCCTACCTAACAACAGAACTGAAGTATGTGGACATCACTGATAAAATCAAACACAGTGAAACCAGTGATACAGAAACACTATGGATTAAAATGTTAAAAGGAAATAAAACAGAATTCATTCTGGGCCTATGTTATAGACTGCCAAATATTAAATTAAATATCACATCCAAAATCATGGATGAAATTACAACAGCCATAGAGTATGGTCAAGTAGTTCCAACAGGGGACTTCAACTTTCCTGATATAAACTGGGAAAGAAATTGTGCTATAAACCATCACAGTAAAGTGTTTTTAGACTTCTGTAATGAAAATAACTTAGTTTACAAAACAACCGACTAGGTACAATAATATACTGGACTTAGTACTCACAACTAGTGACATTAATATAACAAACTGTAAAATTGGGACTCCGGTGGGTAATAGTGATCACTCTTCTGTCTTTTTTAGTCTGGACTATGAAAATTTACCCATCATGGGTTGTACAAATATTTATCTGTACAAAGCTGCAGATAAACAAGGAATATATGGAGAATTAAGTGAGATACAGTGGGAGGATGTATTGGTGGGGAAAACTGTAGATGAGGCATGGGTACACATAAAAACCACAATACATAACATTATGAAAACCTATGTTAAACAAGTTAATAAATACAAACAATACAGAAGAAAACCAAGATGGTTAAGCAAAAACTTAATCAAGTTAATAAAGAAGAAAAACAAAACATACAGACAATACAGCATAAAGAAAACATAATTAAATTGGTTAAAATTTAAGCAAATAAAAAAAAATAATTAAAGCAAAAAAGAATGTGAATTACATTTAGCAAAACCTGCTATAAAATCTAATGGTAAACAGTTCTCTAGCAATATTAATTAGCTGAAAAAGAGCAAAGGAGAATTAACTTCAACCACAGTTAATGATACTGTTATTACAGAGCCTATAGAAATTGCAGACTCCTTCAATAACTATTTCTGCTCCATATATGCAGAACAGATTGTTCAAAATGTGCAGACTGACTATGGGATAATGGAAGGGAATCACAACTTTACAAAAGAAGAAATAATGACAGGAATTGTGAACATGAAAGATCACAGTGCCCCTGGAATGGATAATATAACTTCTATTATGCTTAAAATTATGAAAGAAAATACAGTGGCTCAGTAGGTAGCACACTCGCCTCTGAGGCCGGGAGATCAGAGGGCTGTGGGTTCAGTTCCCACATCTGGCACTTGGGTTAATATCCCAATACTGACACTGTAGTGCAGCATTAGGGGGTGCTGCTGCACTTCTGAGGTGCCGTCTTTCAGGTGAGACGTTAAACCGAGGTCCCACCTGCCTGGATTGGTGGTAGTTCAGGTGGATGTTAAAGATCCCATGGCACTTATCGAAAAAGAGTAGGGGAATTTTTTATTGAAAACATAACAAATTATATACAATTCAGTATTACATCATACTTAAGCATAATGAATAGGAAAATTCAAGAACATAAATAAGTAGCATTTCATACGGTAACCCCAAACATAAGGAAAACACTGTAACCAACCCCCCCACCCCACCAAAGGAGTAGAGGAATTTTTATTAAAATCTAAATAAATCATAACAAAATTATACAATATCAACAAAACATCATACATAATCATATAAATAAACATGAATAAGTATTAATTCATACCAAGCCACCCATCATAAAAGAAACTGTATAAACCCACCACCTCCCCTTCCCCACTACAAGGGTTGGGGAATAGTTTGATTTCCATAATAAATCAAAACATTCTATACAACTCTTATTCCATCACAGCAGTACATCCTACTTAATACAAAGGATAACAACTGAAAAATTAAAAAAAAAAAATCATATTCCTAAACCTGCTATATGCCTAATTTCCCACAAATTCAAGGTTTTTCCACAATTTATTCCACTGAATCAAAATAAAATTCTCTCTTTCTTCCACTTTCCATTTATTCAAATCTGCATTAATAGTAATGAAAAGCTCCAAAACAGAAATAAACTGTTGTTGCAAGACCAATCTACAACGACCTATCCAAATCCAGTAAAGAAAATGAGCATAAATAATCCAAAGTGTTCCATGGTGTACTGAAAGAGGTAAAGAGGGGACTATACCAAAATACAATAGATTAGATGCAGGTGGAACATGACCTATTGTATCCCCTTCCATCCGTTTTTGACTATATCCCAAAATTGAGTTATATATGGGCATTGATAATATAAATGATCCATTGTTTCAATTTTTAAAATGCATGTCTCCCTAGGACAATACCGTTCCATTAAAGCCTTATGCTTGTGATTACCTTTTACATTAATTCGACCATGTAAACCCAACCAAACAGTATCCCACATACGGGCCGGAAGTCTATTATCCGAAATATATTCTGAAATTTGTTTTTGCTCTACCTGAGTAAACTCTATAAATACTGGTTCATTAAAACACTTCGTAATAATCTGTTCATAAAGTACTTTCCTGGAAAAATGGAGTGTATCATCCATCTGTACTCCCCATTTCTTTATTGCATCAATGGCACCATCCCACCATTTTGGTAGGCGAGGATTACGTTTATTTTTATGTAAAAATGTATTATTTGCCCACTCTATAAATACCCCAGCTAATGCTGCTTTTCCCACTTACTCCATAACCGAACAGTTCCTTTAACTAAAGGGATAATGTTACTATAAAGAAAAATCGTGAAGAAAAACACCACTGGATTTACCATATTTAAACCCCCAGATTTAATAGAGTTATATAAAATATTCCGTTTTACCAGATTTAACCTACTACCCCATACACAAGAAAAAAAAAAAACCATCAAGGAAGTTTCTAAAAAGGATGGCAAAAAAAAAAACAGAACTAATAAACAAAAATTCTGGTATTAAGAAAGTTTTTTAATAAAAAGATCCTTCTTTTTTTTGATAACTTCCACCTATTCCATAACTTAACTTTTGAATGACCTATTTCTAACATTCTCTCCCAATTTGTACATGCCATGTCTTCTCCACCAAAGTATATACCTAAAATACGACAAGGTTCCTTTGAAATCGGAATATCACATACAGAATCTGCTAAATCTCTAAAACCTGCTACGTCCAAACAACAGGATTTGGCTACATTTAACCGAGCACCAGTAATTTTACCCAGTTCTTGCAATAAAGCACAAGCCAACCGAATTGAAGTGTTATCATGAACTAATAAACAGATGTCATCCGCATAAGCTATCATTTTATGTTTTAACACTATACCCATACCTAAACCATGTATATTTGGTAGGTTTTGAATTAACCGGAGCAATGGATCTAACATAAAAACATATAGAATTGGACTTAAAGGACAACGTTGTCATACCCCTTTCTGAATCAAAATTTTATGTCCCATCCAACCATTCTTGTATGGTTTAACATATGCCAAGGCATAACATAATTTAATCCTCTGTATAAATAAATCTGGAAACCCATACGCATCTAAACAATTCCAAAGAAAAGAATGAGAAACCCCATCAAAGGCTTTCGTCTGATCCAAACTTACTATATAACCTGTACCTACTGACTCTTTTAAAGAATTCTTGCTTTCCAATATTTCCCTAAATAATAATAAAGCCTCTGTCATTCGACGACCGGGAACTAAACAAAATTGTGTAGGAATAATAAGCTTTGCCATTACGGACGTCATTCTGTTACTTATTAATTTAGAAAATATTTTGAAATCAACATTTAATAAAGTAATTGGTCGCCAATTCTGAAGCTCATCCCGTACTCCAGATTTACACAAAAAAATCATAAATCCTTCATACATTGAAGATGGTAAGAAAAAATCATTCCAAAAATAATTAAAAACCTCCAAAAATTCCTGTGGAAAAAATTGCCAAACGATTTTATATAGTTCTCCAGTCAATCCATCTGAACCAGGTGATTTATCCCCTTATAAGGACTTAATGACCGTATCTATTTCCAAATAGGAGAATGGTAGAAGTAAATCAGCCTGTAAGTCTGAGAACAACTGGGGTAAAGATGCAGATTTCAATATTTGATCTTGAAACCCTACATCTGGGTCTGGAATCCCAAACACTGATTTTATACAGTCCTCTAAAGTCGACATAATACCCACATTATCAGTAACATAGCTGCCATTCAATGTAGTCAAGCCATGAAACAGTTTTTTCTGTATTCTTTTTTGACAGTTAAGGAAAGGATTTCCTTGTTCCAACTTCCCTTGTGTACCAAAAATTTGTTCCTGCTGTAGAGACAACATTCTATTATACTGATAAAATTCTATATTAATCTTTACCTTTTGAATGTCTATGGACACATCTTCCTGTCCCAAATGGTGCTTTGTAAGCAATTCACCCAATTGTTTCCTTAGCTGTAAATATTTAGAATATTTCGAAATCTGCCAACCCCGTCCTATGTCCTTGAAATAATATTGTAAACAGCTTTTCAAATCTTCCCACCATTCTCCCAGATTATCATACAAAAACCTGGTAGAAAGTTTATCCTGAAGTATCTCAGACAGAGTTGACAGAACTACAGGGTCCTTTAAAAACAAGGAATTTAACCTCCAATATCCCGGGCCTGCCATTCTTTGAGAAGGAGACTCAATATGTACCCCTATCAACACATGGTCTGAAGATTCAATCAGTATTGAAAACATATTACCCTGCAGTAATGATTGTTTAATAAAAATCATGTCAATATATGAAGCGATTCGCCCCCTATAATAAGTAAGTTTACCAAATGAGAATTCCCTTCAGACACCTTTTTCAAACCCGCATGATTTACCATAGTTCATAAGAATGCTCTATCACAATAGACTTTATTTGATGGACCTTCTTTTATTACATTAATATTGAAATCCCCAGCAAAAAAAACAAGTCTACTAGTGTATAAATAGGGTTGTATTTTTTTCAGTAACGCAATTCTAAGGGCTTTCGTCTGGTAACCGTAAATGTTAATTAATCTACAATGGATATCTTTTATTTCTATATCCAACAGAAAGGCACGTCCAGGTTCAATATCAACCATACGAAAACATTGAATATCTGAGGTGAAACAAAATCCTACTCCACTACAAGTATCTACACCAGACGACCAAAAGGATAAACCTCCTTTCCATCCTTTTGTGATCTGATTTATATCACTAAGGGAATGTATTCTAGTGTCTTGTAAAAAAAAAAATCATATGGTAATTGTTGAAGTATCCCAAAAGTAACAAAACGCTTTTTCCTTGATAACACACTATTCACGTTTAAACTTGCAATCCGTAAGCCTAATGGATCAGGGAGGAATAGCTGCCAGTTTTCCACTAGATCTGGTCACCCTTTTTTGTATAATTTTAGGTTGACTTGTTTTTTGTGACGTAGAAGAGCTTGGCGCTAGAGGAGGAAAGGGTTCCGGGTCCATTCCCGCCATAGGCAAGTTTGAATCCGCCTGCTCACCCCATGAAAAAACTACAAATCTATTCGATAGAGGTAAAGGTGAAAGAGGAATTTCTTCCTTTTTCTGTGACTGAGACCGGGTCTTCAGAGGAAGCAAAAAGCCATCCTCTGTTGCAGTTATACCTGACTCATCCCGTACATTCACCAAGGGAGGAGCCACAGTATCTGTCTCTGCTAGTACTGAAGTTCCTGAAAAAGGCAAAACTGGAGTTTTTGCTCGTTGGCTTAAAAGAAAGGTATCTAATGTCACCGTTCTTACAGGAGAACTTTGTGGAGTGACATAAGGGGTCACCGAGTCATTTTGCCTATTTTGTGTCTGTACTTGTCTCTTGGAAGGCTTTGGGGGAAGTATCCCTGTGTTATTTAATTCCATGCCTGTTACAGAATTGGATTGATGCCCACCCTGAACCCCAGATCCTGAGGTGCTGCCATATCCTCTAACACGGGCCGAAAAGGGACCCTCATGAGTCTGCTCAGTAGATTGATCAAAATGTTGTTTAGCTCTATTTAGAAAATAATCATGATCGGATTCCCCCTCCATATTATGGGCAGCCCAGGGGCAATCCTGGAAAGAGTGTTCTTCTTCCCCACATAGATTACAAAATGGGTGGGCAGTACACTGAGGAGCAGTATGACCCAACATCCCACAATGAAAACATCTAATCTGCTTGCAATCTATATTTAGATGATCCAGTGCTCCACATCTATAACAACTCTTGGGCTGTCCTGCATAAAACAGGACTCCCCAGTCTCGACCCCCAAAAAAGGAGCTGGGTAAATGGGAAATCCCAACCTCAGTTTGATTCAATTGTACCCTGAATAACCAACCACCATTCCAAAATCCATTTTCATCTATAATGGGTTTTGGCTGTTCCATAACAGTGCATTTCTTCTCTAGCCAAAACATAATATCATTAATACAAACCCCCTCATTCTGAAATAATATAGTAACTGTCTTGATAGTTGGTTTTGTAACTGGAATAGCTAAAAAGTCATTCCTAACTCCAAAATCCGTAAGTGTGTAATACAGTTTCCAAAATTTGTCCAGCGACTGCATATTGCAAAAGCTTAAGTCATATATTCGATCTCCAGGGGCATGTATAAATGCATACACCTCAGAAGGTGCAAAGCCCATAGAGTCTTTAATTAACGTCTTTCCCACCCAAATCCTATCTGGGACTATGGGTGCAATCCCTGTATACTTGAGAAGAACCAAAAAACATCTTTTCGCCGCTTCTGCAGGTTTATGAAATAGTCCTGCAAATGTTTTAGGCGGCTCCCTATTCATCGAATCTCTCTCATGACCCCCTTTCTCATTTTGTACAAAGTTCGAAGCAATCCTACCTTGGTTTCCCAATGAAACTCCATTTTTCAGTCACAGTGTTGGATTCTGAACCTTACATCGCACTAGGCCCCAGGGGGCCTACAACCCCTTGTCTCTGTACCATATCCTGAGGAACAGGGAGTACCACCGCAGCCACCACCGGATCACCTGTTGCTTCTTTCACAACCATTGGCTGAAGGATTTCTTCATGAACTTCTGGGGAAAAAACAACTTCAGGCACCAGAGAACCTGGTAATGGTGTGATCGGGTCTGGAATCCAGTGGTCACTGTCCTGAATCCATCCGGCATTCTGTAAAGCCAGCCCGGGGGTCCACTCAGTATCCGGGTTTGGCATCTCAGACATGACGTCATCTACCTGATTCTGTAACTCTGCAGAAGTCACCTCCGACGAAAAAGGAGATTGTACCAAATCTAACTCCAAAGGCACCCATTTACTCCCTCCAGGTAATAGACTCACCACTGATCTTTTCCTTTTCCTTTCTTCTAAAGTTAGTTTACTTGCCATGTATTCTTGTTCTGCCACAGAAATCAGGTCCAACAGCTGTTTTTTCCTGACATCCAAATCTCATTGAAGAGTCTCTTCTTCCAAATCATGCATATCAGTTAAATGCTCCATCGATGTAGAGGGCTCCTCAAGTTGAAAGTCTACCCCCAAAACTTGACACTCCATACTGGTTATAGCTTGTATTTCTTCCACCTCCTCCATTTGCTCTGCACCTCGTCCTTCCTCTTCCATATCCGAAGGCACACTGAACTCAATCAGACTCTCCTGCAATGCGTCTGCGCCGTCTGCAGCAAGAGCAGGGGAATGTCCCTGGTGTCCTGGCCAAATTTCTCCCATTCACTAAAAATACCACCAACAGCTTAATCTGGTTCAATTTCAGTTGCTTACCATCTGTTTCCCCCTCCCCCTGGTCGCCCCTGAAAAAGGGACTTCTAGGTCCAGTGGGCTTACCGGGTCAACAAAATTCAATAAATAAAATAAATAAATATGGTTACCATTAAAATTACTTTATGAAAGAACACTTAATACTGGGAAGTTACCTAAGGAATGGAAAACATTTAAAGTTACCCCTATTCATAAAGGTGGCAGCAAAATCCTGGTCTCCAATTATAGGCCTATAAGCCTTACATCAATATCTTGTAAAATACTAGAAACCATAATAAAAGATAGAATAAACCAACATATAAATAAAGACTAATTGTTTGATCAAAATCAGCATGGTTTTAAAAATGGGTACTCCTGTGCTACAAATTGGTTTTTTTTTCACAATCATGTCAGCAAGATGAGGGACAATTGGGTGCCTGAGGACGTAATTTTGTGTGACCTAATTAAAGCTTTTGATAGAGTCCCACATTGGGCAATACATCAAAAACTGGAAAAGTATAAAATTGATCAACTACATTATCAGGTGGATAGATGATTGGCTTCATGGTTGATCCCAAGTAGTCTCAGTATGGGGCAATCAGTCCACCGAGGGCTAGCTAATGAGTGGAGTACCACAGGGATCAGTAATTGGACCCCTTATATTTTAAATTTCCATGTCAGATTTAGATGATAATATTAGTAGTATTATGAAATATGCTGATGGCACAAAAATTTGCAGCCCATGCAAAAACATTGATCAATTTCAGATTCTACAAAAGGACATCATTGCATTAAGTACATGGGTAATGAAATGGGGGATGCAACTCAATATTCAGAAATGTAGTGTTCTACATATTGGTAGGCATAACCCAAATTATGTTTATTTGGATGGGGCGCCAATCCATGTCAAAGCTACCAAAAAAGATCTAGGGATTCTTATAGATAATAAGAAAAAATTACTTACCTTAGTAATGTTGTTTCTTCTAATGGAGTCTTGCTGTATTCTGACTATTGCAGTTAGGTCCTGCCTTTCAACTACTCCAGAGAACAAAGAGTTAACTTTCCATGGCCAGCATGGCATGTTCACCGCGAGCTTGGTTGAAGCCCCTGTCTGATGTTGTTTAAACTCCAACCGTCAGATCTTTACGAGCAATACTCACTAGAGGTTCTGTGTGGAAACTGTAAAACTCACACTAGCCAACTGGCAACTAAATTTATTAAAATGTTTTTTTTGGTTTCAAAGCAAAGACTCAAGTCAGGAAACCCAAAAAACAAAACACAACACACACCCAAAGTAAAGGAGGGTGAAAAAGGGGCACCCCTAGGGTGCCAATACTGCTCCTGCCCACCCACATCCCAAAAAACAGGTTTTGAGAGTGGAGGAGGGGGGAGGTCAGAATGCAGCAAGACTCCATTAGAAGAAACAACATTACTAAGATGAGTAATTTTTTCTTCAAACAACATGAAGTCTTGCTGTATTCTGACTTTTGCAGACTACCAAGCAGCACCTCCATGGAGGAGGGACAGAACCTACTTTGGAAATAGGCTCTGAAATACTGCTGTGCCAAACCGAGCATCACTCCTAGCCTGGATATCCAAAGAGTAATGCTTGGTGAATGTATGGACTGTTTTCCAGGTGGCTGCTTGACAAATTTCAAAGATAGGAATATCCCTGGCAGCAGCCAGGAAAGCAGCTCTACCTCTAGTAGAGTGAGCCCTCAGGCCTGAGGGTGGAGTTCTACCCAGTTTTTCATAGCAGAATTATATACAAGAGACAATCCACCTGGCCATAGATCTCTTAGTGGCAGGTTTGCCCTTACCGACCTCTCCATATGTGAGGAACAACTGGAGGGACTCAAACCTGTGAACCTTGGTGCGCTCTATGTAGTAGCTGAGGGCCCTTTTAACATCCAAGCTGTGCAGCCTCCTCTCTCCAGAGGAGGAATGGTCAGTGAAGAAAACAGGGAGAGACATAGACTGGTTAAGGTGGAAATCTGAAACCACTTTAAGCAAAAACTTCCTGTTAGTTCTTAGGACCACTTTATCTCACTGGAAAGAGATGAAATCAGGCTCCATTGACAGGGCTTGCAATTCACTGGTATGCCTGGCAGAGGTAATGGCTACCAAAAACACAGTTTTCCAAGTCAAGTACTTAAGCTCTGCAGAGGACAAAGGCTCAAAGGGTGGTTGCATAAGCTGAGCAATGCAAACATTAAGGTCCCAAGCAGGAGCAGGGTCCGTAAAGGGGGGATTGGTGTGCAGCAATCCCTTGAAGAACATACAAAACACAGGATGCGCTGACAGAGGAGAGGGCTTGCCTACTGACAAGAAGGCAGAAACAGCTGCCAAATGCACTTTAAGTGTAGCTGGCCTAAGGCCTAAGCCATTAAGATGGACCATATAGTCCAGAACTGTAGGCAATCCAGCAGATTCTGGAGAAATATCCTTATTAGAGCACCAAACAGTGAACCTTTTCCATTTGGAGTTGTAAGTCTTTCGGGTGCAAGGCTTTCGAGAAACCTTAAGGATATCCAGAACCCCATGAGAAAGCTGCAGATCAGCAAACTCTAACTTTTCAAGAGCCATGCCTTGAGATTGAGAGACTTGAGGTTTGGGTACCAAATCGTCCCCTGAGAGGATGTCAACAGGTTGTAATTCCTGGGAAGAGACAGGGGAAGGTGGACTGCTAAGGACAGCAACAGGGGGTACCAGGGCTGTCTGGCCCAGTCTGGAGCAATCAGAATCACTTTGCATGGTTGTGACCTTAACTTGACTAACACCTTGAACAGGAGAGGGAAGGGGGGAAAAGCATACATAAATTTCCCTTCCCAATTCAGAATCAGAACATCCAGAGGGACTGAGCCCAAGACTGGGGGTCTGCAACAAAAGAGAGGATGTTGGTGGTTGTCTGGGGCTGCAAAAAGATCTATCTGTGGAGTGCCCCATCTAGAGAAAATCACTTTCAAAACTAGGGGATCTAGGGTCCATTCGTGATGGATCTAGGATATCCTGCTGAGAGCATCTGCTAGGACATTGTCCTTCCCTGGGAGGTGAACTGCTATCAGAGAGGTTTGCAGAGAATAGGCCAGGGACCACAACTTCATTGCGTCTGTGCACAAGGCCGAAGACCGAGTGCTTCCTTGCTTGTTGATGTACCACACTGTGGCAGTATTGTCTGTTCTGATCTGGACCACCTTGTTCTGTACAGATTTGGAAAAGGCTTGCAGTGCCAGAAACACTGCTCTGAGTTCCAAGAGACTGATGTGAAGCAGAGATTCTTGAGGTGACTACAGCCATGGGGTGATAAGATCCCCCAGGTGGGCTCCCCAGCCCAGCAGGGAGGCATCTGTGGTGAGTATCACTGAGTGAGACTGAGTGACAAAAGGAACTCCTTGTCTCAAATTGTCCTGATCCTGCCACCACTGCAAAGCCTGGATCAGGATTCGAGTCACTGGGATTAGTTTGGCACGGGAATCCTTTCTTTGAGACCAGAAGGCTCCTAAGTGGAATTGAATGTCCCTCATCTGAAATCTTGTTTCCAGGACCACTGCTGTAGAGGCTGCCATGTGGCCCAGAAGCTACAGGAAATGCCTTGCTGGTCGAGACAACTGAAGGGTGAATGAAGAGGCCAGTTCCATAAGGGTCCTTGCCCTGTCCAGGGGAAGGAAGACTCTTGCCCTTATTGTGTCCAGCTCCGCCCCTATGAAGGTAAGGAGCTGTACAGGCTCGAGAAATGGCTTTGGAGGGTTGAGAAGGAATCCTAAGGAAGTGAGCACTTGCTGAGTTATTTGCAGATGTGACTTGACTTGGTCTGAAGACTGACCCACTATAAGCCAGTCGTCCAAGTATGGAAAGATGGAGATCTTTTTTCTCCTTAGGAAAGCAACCACTACTGCCAGGCACTTTATGAACACCCTTGGGGCTGACGTTAGGCCAAAGGGCATTGCTCTGAATTGATAGTGGCCTGAGGGCAACTCGAACCTGAGGTACTTTCTGTGGGAGCACCTGATGGGAATGTGAAAATAGGCATCTTTGAGGTCCAGGAGGCTAGACAGTCCCCTGGCCTTAAGAGAGGCAGTATTCCAAGTCACCATTTTGAACTTTGGTTTAAAAGGTGCTTGTTCAGATATCTTAGGTCCAGGATGGGCCGCATTCTCCTGTCTTTTGGGGGTTAGGAAGTACCTGGAGTACAATCCTTTGCCCTTGTGTAGGGTAGGAACCCTCTCTATGGCTCTGAGAGCCAGTAGGGAAGAAACCTCTGCCTCTAGGGCAAGGGTCTCTGATGGATTTGCAGGTGGAAAAGATCTGGTTCTCATCTTGGGAAATTTTTTGAAGCTGAGAACCAGTCCGTGGCTTACTACTTCCAGAACCCACTTGTCTGATGTCAGAGACTTCCAGTCCTGGACAATGTAACCCAGCCTGCCCCCTACGGGTACTGGAGAATCAGCCTGGGCAGACCCATCAGGGTGTCTGCTTGGCAGGGGCTTTAGGCTGAGGGGTGGAAGCAGGCCTGCTCATTCCCCATCTACCTCTCCCTCTGAAGAACCCCCTCTGAGCATAAGAAGAAGAGGAGGCCTGGGCTCAGTAAAAAGGCCTTTGAAAAGGCCTGCCCCTATCCCTTGACTGCTGCCTTTGAGGAGTGGTTTGCCTTTCTTTGGCCTGAACACTCCTGTAGGTGGTCCTGTACTAGTCCATCTTTTTCAGTAGTTCTCTGTCTGCTCCCCAAACAGAGAATTACCAATAACAGGGAAATCCATGGCCTTAGCCTGGGTATCCTGTGATAGGCTAGTACATCTGAGCCAAGCCATCCTCTGAAGGGCCACAGATGTAGCCATGACTCTTGATGAAACATCATTGGAGTCCACAGCAGCATGAAATTGCACCTTGGATGCCTCAATCCCATCTGCAGCCACCTGCTCCAGCTCCTTGGCAAGCTGGTCAGGGTCCTGTTTAGCCAGAGCCAGCACAGTGTCCCATCTGGACTTCTGGTATCTAGCTGTGTAGGCCATATAGTTAGCCTGTCTAAGTCCCAAAGATGCTGCCATGTACTGCTTCTTTGCCGTGGCATAAATCCTCCTGGAGTCCTTATCTGAGGGGTGTGATGCCAAGGGGATATTTGCCTTATCACAGGCAGCAGCAGCCTGCACTACCCCAACATGGCTGCATTGCTGAGAAAGGAACTCCATGTCCGAGCCTGAAAGGGTGTACCTCTTGTCCATTTGTCTGTCCACAGGAGGTATGGAGTTAGGAGTCTTAAGAATTTTATTTGTCTGTTTCCCAAAAATTGATGGAGGGGAATAGACAGTCTCCTGGACTCTGGGATGTCCATCATTTCAACAAAATCAGGCTCCTCCTGATCCTCTACTGCTTCTTCCATTGGAAGATGGAGGGTTTTAGTCACTTTTTTGTAAAACTTAAAGTGGGAAGGGGAGTCAGAAAGCCTAGGAGGAGAAACACCTGAAGGTCTGTGTGGGGAGATGTCTGGGTCAATAGGCACATCCAGACTTTCAAAATCACCATCATCATCATTATCCTCATACTCTCCCTCCTCCTCCTCCTCCGGTTCATAAAATTCTTCTGAAGTGTAATCTGGAACTGGGGGAACCGACCAAACTGAGCCCCTGCCAGATGGTGCCGGTTCGTCCAGAACCGAAGTTAGCGATTGCACTATTCTTATCGCTTTGGCTATCTCATCAGCTGTCGGAGTATGAATTTCTGGATCCGAACCGGACAATTTATCTTTTCTCTTCCTTTTAACTGGAACTAACTCCTCAGAATCGGCTCTCCTTTTGCCCAAAGAAGTATCGCCCTGGTCAGAGGTCACTCCTTCTGGTTTGGTCGGAACCGAACCGGGCTGGCCATCTGGGTCAGCGGACTTCTCGGCCTCCCTTTCCCTCAGTCTACCTACTCTGTTATCCAGGGTAGCTTTGGAAAAAGTCTTACGAATTTGGCAGTCTGAATCGAGGTGGTCAAACCCCAGACAATAAATACAAGTGGTGTGGGGATCAGCCTTAGCAAAGGCTTCCCTACACACACTGCAGTGCTGAAACCAAGTGGGCCCATTTTTTTTTTCTTGGGTTTCTCAGACGTGGCCAATCTTATCCAAAACATACCCTTTTTTTGGCAATCCACCAGGCAAGACTCCCATATTACTTCCTGACTGTGTCACAGGTCTTGGAAAAAAATGTAATAAAATCTGTTGTTTTTTTTTAGAACCAATCCGGACCGGTTACCACACTCTAAGTAAATTCACAAACTTTTTTAAACTAAACTGATCGGTTCAGCTGAACTGATCCGAAATTTACAAGTTCCATACAGAAACTAAATGTAAAACCTATCTAGTACTCACGGTACCACAGACAGAGACTTAAACCGACAGATTCGGTAGCAGAAATTTGGTAGAACCCGAGCAAAAAACGACACTTTAACTGACTTTTTTGAACCGAGCAAAGGAGAAATCTCCAGAGTGACTGTTCAGTGAGGCGGAGTAAAGAATCTGATGGTTGGAGTTTAAACAACAGCAGACAGGGGCTTCAACCGAGCTTACGCTGAACATTCCATGCTGGCCATGGAAAGTTAACTCTTTGTTCTCCGGGGTAGTTGAAAGGCAGGACCTAACTGCAATAGTCAGAATACAGCAAGACTTCATGTTGTTTGAAACTAAACTTCAAAGAACAAAATGCCTCTGTTATAGCTAAAGATAATAGGGTAATTGTAGCAATTAAAAGAAATATTAAGAGTAGAAAATCTGAAGTATTATTGCCATTATATCTTTCATATGTGAGACCTATCTTGGATTAAGGATCTCAGATATGGTCTCCATGTAAAATAACAGAGATTAACAAATTAGGAAAAATACAAAAAAGATATACCAAATCAATAACCACGTTGAATCAATATTCTTATAAAGATAGATTAGTCAGTTTAGAGCTGCACAGCCTGGAGGTTAGAAGGCAGAGAGGTGATCGCTTGTTCTTTTTTAATATACTAAACAATCCTTTATTATTGTTGGACCTGGAAATTGAATTTAAGAATGATCAGCTGAATACTAGAGGACATCCATTGCAGATTAAGCTTGAGAGATTCAAGACTAAAGATAGAAAATATTTTATACTTAACGAATAACTTCACTTTGGAATCAATTACCCATTAAAGTTATCGCAAGCATTACAAAAGAAAAATTAAAAAAAAATCTTGCCGAATATATTGCTACTAGTGGGACCCTTAAATTTTATAAATTGTCCTAAAAGGAGCTATTATGGGCCATGCCTTTTTTGCTCCTGCCGAACTTAGTGAACTTAGTGAATTAACCACACCTTGCTCCTTCACACTCTTACCTCCCTAGGGCTCTCACATGAGGTCACTAGCTGGTTCAACAGCTACCTTGGGAGAAGAATACAAGTTAAATCAGTGACACCATCTCCCAAAGTCTTCCAGTTCAATCTGGGGTCTCACAGGGGTCCATTCTGGGTCCTCTACTTTTCATTCTCTGTTAATGACCTCCTGCAAGCCTGAAATAACAACATGACTCTATATGTGAACGATGCGGTCCTGTTTTCAACAGACACAAATCCACTGTCCCTTAAGCTACAGTCTAATTTCAACTCAGTTGAAACCTGGTTTGCACAACATAAACTCCTTTTGAACTACAAAAAAACTAAGTCTATGCTCTTCTCGAACCCCCATAACAGACACAAATCCGCTAGCCTTTCCATCCTTAACAATCATAACAAGCCCCTTGAGCAAGTAGTGAAATTCAGATATCATGGCATTCCACTTGACTCCTGTCTCTCCTATAACCAGCCCATTAGTCAAGTTACCAGGGTGGTACATTCTAGGACTGGGATCCTATATAGACATCACCGCTGTCTAACATCTGAGGCACTGAGACTGGCAGTAAGCTGCTCAGTCCTCTCAGTGTTAGACTATGGACTTCAAACAACATGAAGTCTTGCTGTATTCTGACAATTGCAGTTAGGTCCTGCCTTTCAAGTGCCCCGGAGAACATAGGGTTAACTTTTCTATGCATGGCATAGAATGTTCATCTCGAGCTCGGTTGAAGCCTCTGCCTGTTGTTATTCGAACTGCAACCATCAGATTCTTTACTCCGCCTCACTGAACAGTCGCTCTGGAGATTTCTCCTGCTGCTCGGTTCAAAGTTGAAGTGTCACTTTTCAGTTGGTTTTCTTCCGAAATTGTTGTTTCCGCTAGTCGGTTCAAGTCTCTGTCTGTGGTACCATGAGTACTAGATAGGTTTTGTTCTGTTTTCTGTGTGGAACTTGTAAACTTGTGGATCGGTTCATCTGAACCGGTCATTTTGAGGTAAAATTTGTACTTTACTTTAGTGTGTGGTTACCGATCCATATCAGTTCTAAAAAAAACTGGGTTTTAGTAAGTTTTTTCCAAGACCCGTGACACGGTCAGCAACCGATAGGGGAGTCTTGCCTGGTGGATTACTGAAAAAAGGGTAAGTTTGGTTAGGTTGGCCATATCTGAGAAACCCAAGTAAAAAACTGGGCCCACTGGGTTTCAACACTGCAGCGTGTGTGGGGAGGTCTTTGCTAAGGCTGATCCCCACACCACCTGTGTTTATTGTCTGGGGTTTGACCACCTCAATTCAGACTGCCAAATTTGCAAAAATTTTCCCAAATCTACCCTGGAAAAGAGATTAGGTAGACTGAGGGAAAGGGAGGCCGAGAAGTCCGCTGACCCAGATGGCCAGCCCAGTTCGGTTCCGAACAAACCAGAAGGAGTGCCCTCTGACTAGGGCGATACTTCTTCAGGCAAAAGGAGAGCTGATTCCGAGGAATCAATTCTGAGAAAAAGAAAAAAAAAGACAAGTCGACCGGTTCGGATCCAGAATCTCATACTCTGACCGCTGATGAAATAGGCCAAAGCGATTAGGATTATGGAATTGCTTCGATCGGTTCCAACTGAACTGGCACCATTTGGCAGGGGCTCGGTTCTGTCGGTTCCCCCCGGTTCTGGATTATACCCTGGAAGAATTTTATGAACCGGAGTTTGAGGAGGAGGGAGAGTTTGAAGATGATTATGGTGACGGTGAAAGTCTGGATGTGCCTATTGACCCGGACATCTCCCCAGACAGACCTTCAGGTGTTTCTCCTCCTAGGCTTTCTGAGTCCCCTTCACACTACATATTTTACAGAAAGGTGGCTGATTCCCTCCAGCTTCCTGTGGAGGAGGCAGTAGAGGATCAGGAAGAGCCTGACTATGTAGAGATGATGGATATCCCAGAGTCCAGGAGACTGTCTTTTCCCCTCCACAAATATTTTGGGAAACAGACACAAAAAAATTCTTAAGTCTCCCAATTCCATACCTCCTGTGGACAGAAGAATGGACAAGAGGTATACTCTTTCAGGCTCAGATACGGAGTTCCTTTTTCAGCAATGCAGCCATGTTGGGGTTGTACAGGCTGCTGCTGCCTGTGATAAGGCAAACATTCCCTTGGCATCACACTCCCCAGACAAGAACTCCAGGAAGATTGATGCCATGGCAAAGAAGCAGTACATGGCATCATCTTTAGGACTCAGGCAGGCTAATTATATGGCCTATGCAGCCAGGTACCAGAAGTCCAGGTGGGACACTGTACTGGCATTGCCTAAACAGGCTCCTTCCCAGCTTGCCAAGGAGCTGGAGCAGGTGGCTGCAGATGGGATTGAGGCATTGAAAGTTCAGTTTCATGCTACTGTAGACTCCAATGATGTATCATCAAGAGTCATGGCTACATCTGTGGCTCTTCGGAGAATGGCTTGGCTCAGATGTACTAGCCTTTCACAGGATACCCAGGCTAAGGCCATGGATTTTCCTGTAGTGGGTAATTCTCTGTTTGGGGAGCAGACAGAGAATTAAATGAAGAAAATGGATGAATACAGGACCACTTACAGGAATGCTCAGGCCAAGCAAAGGCAAGCAACTCCTCAAAGGCCACAGTCCAGGGGAAGGGGCAGGCCTTTCCAAAGGCCTTTTTACCAAGCCCAGGCCTCTTCTTCTTCTTTTTCACAGAGGGGGTTCTTTAGAGGGAGAGGCAGAAGGGAGATGAGCAGGTCTGCATCCACCCCTCGGCCTAAAGCCCCTGCCAAGCAGACACCCTGATGGGTCTGCCCAGGTCGATTCTCCTATACCAGTAGGGGGCAGGCTGGCTTACTTTGTCCAGGACTGGATGTCTCTTACATCAGACAAGTGGGTCCTGGAAGTAGTAAGCCAGGGTCTGGTTCTCAGCTTCAAAAAATTTCCCAAGCTGAGAGCCAGATCTTTTCCACCTGCAAATCTCTCAGAGACCCTTGCCCTAGAGGCAGAGGTTTCTTCTCTCCTAGCTCTCAGAGCTATAGAGAGAGTTCCTACCCTACAGTGGGGCAAAGGATTGTACTCCAGGTACTTCCTAACCCCTAAAAAGACAGGAGAGTGGCGACCCATCCTGGACCTAAGATATCTGAACAAACATCTTTTAAAGCCAAAGTTCAAAATGATAACTCTGGGAATTATCCTTCCCTCTCTCAGGCCAGGGGACTGGCTAGCCTCCCTGGACCTCAAAGATGCCTACTTTCTCATTCCCATCCGGTGCTCCCACAGAAAGTACCTCAGGTTCAAGTTGCCCTCAGGCCACTATTAATTCAGAGCAATGCCCTTTGGCCTAATATCAGCTCCAAGGGTCTTCACAAAGTGCCTGGCAGTAGTAGTTGCCTTTTTAAGAAGGCAAAAGATTTCCATATTTCCTTATCTGGACGATTGGCTATTAGTGGGTCAGCCTCCAGACCAAGTCAAGTCTCACCTGCAAGTGACCCAGCAAGTGCTCACTTCCCTAGGATTTCTTCTCAACCTTCCCAAGTCAGTTCTTGAACCAGTGCAGCTCCTCACCTTCATAGGGGCAGAGCTGGATATGGTGAAAGCAAGAGCCTTCTTTCCTCTGGAAAGGGCAAGGACCGTCATGGAACTGGCCTCTTCATTCACCCTTCAGGTATCTTGACCAGCAAGGCATTTCCTGCAGCTACTGGGCCACATGGCAGCTTCTACAGCAGTGGTCCAGGGCACAAGATTCCAAATGAGGGACATTCAGTTCCACTTAAGAGCTTTTTGGTCCCAAAGAAAGGATTCCCTTACCAAACTAGATCCAGTGACTCGAACCCTGATCCAAGCCCTGCAATGGTGGCAGGATCAGGACAATTTGAGGCAAGGATTTCCATTTGTCACTCAGTCTCATTCACTGGTCCTCACCACAGATGCTTCCCTGCTGGGCTGGGGAGCCCATTTGGGGGGAACTTACCACCCAGGGACTGTGGTTGCATCAGGAATCTCTGCTTCACATCAATCTCTTGGAACACAGAGCAGTGTTTCTGGCACTGCAAGCTTTTTCCAAATCTGTACAGAACAAGGTGCTTCAGGTCAAAACAGACAACACCACCACCATGTGGTACATCAACAAGCAAGGGGGCACTCGGTCTACGACCTTGTGCACAGAAGCGATGAAGTTGTGGTCCCTGGCCTATTCTCTGCAAACCTCTCTGATAGCAGTTCACCTCCCAGGGAAGGACAATGTCCTAGCAGATGCACTGAGCAGAATATCCCAGGGCCATCACGAATGGGCCCTAGATCCTCTGGTGTTGAAAGTGATTTTCTCAAGATGGGGCACTCCAGAGATAGATCTTTTTGCAGCCCCAGACAATCACCAACTTCCTCTTTTTGTTGCAGACCTCCAGTCTTGGGCTCAGTCCCCCTGGATGCTCTGATCCTGAACTGGGAAGGGAAATTTCTGTATGCTTTTCCCCTTCCCTCTCCTGTTCAAAGTGCTGGTCAAGATAAGGTCACAACCATGCAAAGTGATTCTGATTGCTCCAGACTGGGCCAGGCAGCCATGGTATCCCTTGTTGCTGTCCCTGGCAGTCCATCTTCCCCTGTCTCTTCCCAGGAATTACAACCTGTTAACATCCTCTCAGGGGAGGATTTGGTACCCGAATCTTCAGTCTCTCAATCTCAAGGCTTGGCTCTTGAAGAGTTAGAGTTTGCAGATCTGCATCTTTCCCAAGGGGTTCTGGATATCCTTAAGGCTTCTCGAAAGCCTTCCACCAGAAAGACATACAACTCCAAATGGAAAAGATTCAGCATTTGGTGTTCTAAGAAGAATATTTCCCCAGACTCTGCTGAATTGCCTACAGTTCTGGATTATATGGTCCATCTTAATGGCCTAGGTCTCAGACCAGCTACTCTCAAGGTACACTTGGCAGCTGTTTCTGCTTTTCTGTCTGTAGGCAAGTCTTCCTCTCTGTCATTCCATCCTGTATTCTGTAAATTTTTCAGGGGATTGCTTCACACCAATCCCCCCTTTAGGGATCCTGCTCCTGCTTGGGATCTTAATGTTTGTATTGCTCAGCTTATGCAACCCCCATTTGAGCCTTTCTCCTGAGCACAGCCTAAGTACTTGACTTGAAAAATTGTGTTTCTGGTAGCCATTACTTCTGCCAGACGTATCAGTGAATTGCAAGCCTTGTCAGTGGAATCTGATTTCATCTCTTTTCACAGAGATAAAGTGGTTCCTAGAACTAACAGAAAGTTGGGGGATCATGTGATTCAGCTCACCAGTGAGTAGCTCTCTAACACTGCTCCAGCCTCCCGACTTATTTAATCATTAATTTTACCAAAAATATCTGGTACAAATACCTTAAACTTTATTTGGAAGCTCTAGGAAAGGACTTGTTACTGCACGCTGCCGAAAATTGTGTATATGGAGGTGAGAATGAGGAGAAACACATCAAAACATACCCCTCTGACGTCGCCAGAGAAGGCCCCTAAAAATTCCAAGACCTCGAGTGGTGTTGAAGAGTCCTCATTAGAAGCTACCATGGTGGACCAGCAACCCCTCACTTTGCAACAATTTCTGCAAGAATTTACTCCTTTTAAAGAAGAGTTAAGTGCGATTACATCAGAAATTAAAAGCCTTGCCCAAGCTTTAGAAGATGTGCACCAGCGGGCGGCAGATAACGAGGTCCGGATCTGCTCATTAGAGAAGCAGGTCGAGAAAGCTGAACCTGAAATTGTGGCTACCTGTCAAAAAATGGCAAGGATGGAAGCGAAAATTGAGGACCTAGAGGGCCGCAGCTGCAGGAATGATGCGGTCCTCATTGGTCTCCCGGAAAAAGAGGAAGGGTCGGATGCGGTGCTGTTTATTCAAAAAATGATAGAAAAACTGGCTGGCCCATTGCCATTTGGGCCGAGATATATTATTGAACTGGCGCACCGATCCCTTCACCCGATGCCACCGGTGGGAACGCCTCCTCGTCCCCTAATCTTCAGATTTCTGAATTATTTGGAATGGCAACATTTTTTTCCTGAAGATTAAAGAGCTGCATGAAGTGAGATGGGAAGGCTCCAAAATCAGGGTGGCGTAGGACTTGCCAGCATCAGTCAGGCAAAAAAGGGCTATGTTTCATCCTTTGGTTTCTAAATTAATTGCCGCCGGTGTAAAGTTCCGAATGGGGTACCCTGCTAAGTTGGGGGTTTTGATCTCCGGTTCATGGCCCTCCTTTGATGACCCAGAAACTGCAGCTAAAGATCTCAAAAAGGCTTTCCCCGATCTGTTCAAAGAGTCATGATGAAACAATATTTTTGCATGATGCAGACTTCTATGTGGGGTAAAAGAAAATAGATGTTGGAGAGATCTGCAGTTTAATTTAATTTTATTTTACTGCTCAAGGTTGGCAACGTCAGTTTATGCTAAGGACTTAGTCATCTGTGCTGCCCCATAGACGAACTTCTATGCCCGACTCCTTAATGGGGACCCCCACGGAGACTTTTTGTTTTGTCAATGGGGCTCTTCCTCCTAAGTTTTGTGCGGGGCAAATTAAGTTCAACTGTGCTACAGCTCTCTTCAAATCTGGCTGAGATCATGCTCGGACTCAAGTTAAGATTTTAGCGCTTCACAGTATGTGACCCGAGATCTCTTTTCTTCTTGGTATGGTTTTCTAACAAGCTCTGACGTAGTTAGTTAAAGTCACAAGGGGGAGCTCAGAGCCTTAAATTAGAAGCAGTCCAAATTGTGTTGGGACATAAACTGAGAAGATGCTCACAGCAGAGTGACCTTTGGTGAATGGAGTATCTTTTGAACATTTCCCTATGTTGAGTTCAGTTCTATCCCTCATCTCTCTCAGTCAAGAACATTGTTATGTTACCTTCTCAAAGCTGTTAATAATTTAATTTATGGGAGTGAACTAGAACTGATGATAGGTAGGATGGTCCAGTATGTGGGAGTTTGTACATAGTTACAAAAATACAGTTTTCTGTTTCTCTGGTGTTATTTCCCGTTTTATTTTTTTGTACTGTTTAGGGGTATAAAATAATTTTATTTTATAATGGGACATTCAGAACGTGGATACAGGAGTTTACCATTGCTATAAGCCCCACCTTTATCAGGGAGAGTAGAGGTGAGACAGTAAACCGGATGGTTAGTCGTTTCTTTTCTGTTAGCGATTTCAGCTGGGGTTTGGACTTGATAGTTTTCCTTTTTGATAATCAGGGTGACCTACACTGAGCCGAGATTCATTCCATCTCCAGCGTTACTGTTAAAGGGTTCTTAACTTAGTTTTAAAGGAAACAACCTACCCTAGGTTAGAGTACGGGGATCACCTCACGCCGTGGGTATGACTTTGTTTATGTTATTGCCGGAGGATAGTGAGTAAGGCACCTGAGGTCTGGGTCTGGGTGCAGGTTGAGCTGCAGTATGTATTCTGGGAAACCATGCTTCAGGTTCTATAAGATAGATCAAAATGGCATTAAAATGTGTTGTTTAGCAAGTTGTTATTAGCCTAGGGAATGGGAAGGGAGATGTTTATTCTCTCTAGGCAACTTGGAGGTTAAGAAGTCAAGGTGCGATTAATTGTGTGCCTATATATATTCACTATGCTTTTTTTTTCTCTGTAGAAATGCAGACTGGTTAGAAGGGTGTGGATTGTTGGAGATGTTTAAAGCCACAGCCCCTGAGTTTATATCTATTGATACCAGTTTAAAAAGCTACTACACAGGGATGGGCTAATAGTGGAGTCGGGAAGGCTGGGGGAGGAGAGCATCGTGAGGTGCTCTGCTGACCGCAGATTGCAGTAATAAGGGGAGGAAGGGGGGTGGGGAATGATTTTTGTTCACTCTAAGAGCTGGTTGCAGTTTTTTGTGGGATTGGGGAGGGAGAAGGGTAGAGTTAGGGGTTGGGCTTGTATGGATTCACTGGTCAATACCCGATCAAAGGCAGTCTTTTCTGAGGTAGTGCTCAGAATCTCTTATAAATATTTACCTCAGTCCTATGGGTAGTCAGTTAGTTTTTACCACGTGGAATGTCAAGGGAGCCAGACAGAAGTTAAAACAATACCAAATTTTAAAACATTTGCAGCTGTTAAAATCTGATATTACTTTTATCCAAGAATCCCATCTACTGATTTCAGAAGAACTTAAGTTGAGAAGGCAGCAAATTGGTCAAGTGTTTGCATCGGAAGGCACCACCCAAAGCTGTGGTGTAATGATTTTATTAAGGCAAAATGTTCCATTTTCACCCTCTAAAATAATCAGAGATGCCCAGGGTAGATACCTATTAGTTCTGGGAAGAATAAATGCTATTGAGGTTTTATTAGGTAGCATATACGGTCCAAATTGTGACTCTCGAGGATTTTTTATGGAATTACTTAATGTTTTAACCCCTTTCCTAGCAGTCCCAATGATTTTGGTTGGGGACCTAAATTTAGTTTTCAATCCCAACATGGATCGCTTGAGTAATAGATTTAGAGGTCTCTCCCCAGCCCAGTGGGCATTAAGAGAGTTGTAGGACAAAGTAGGCCTATGTGATGCCTGGCGTGTTATGCACCCTTCAGACAGAGGTTATACTTTTACTTCTCCAGTTCATAAAATGTCTTCAAGGATTGATTATATTATGATCTCTCAAAGATTAGTGTCGGGGGTGATAGATTCGGCCATTCATCCAGGGCCCCCTTCGGACCACTCTCTTGTTTCCTGCTGTTTTTCCTTCTCCACTCTTCCGAAGTTGGAAGGACGTTGGAAAATCAATAACCAACTCCTCAAGGACCCAAAGATAGTGAAATATGTAAGTGATCATATTACACAATTTGTGTTAACCAATTCCAATTCTACTGGGAAATCTGACATGGAATGGGGTGCCCTGAAGGCGTATTTGAGGGGTTTACTTATTGGGGTAGCATCTGAGAGGAAAAGAGAGAGGGAACAACATCTGGTGCATCTGCTTTCCAAGATTAGATCAATTGAGATGAGTATGTCTCAGCACTTGACCGAACAAACCCATCTGGAACTTGTAAAATTGAGGGATGCATATCTGGATCTCCTAAGGAAGAAGGCAGAATTCCTGATTCTGAAATCAAATGCTACATATGTCAATCAGGGTGAGAAAGCTGGTCGTCTGCTGCCTGCAAGAGTTAAACAACAAGAATCTGCCAGGTTTATTGCTTCAATTTGGTCAGCTGACGGGGTATTGTTGAATAAGCAAGCAGATATTACAGCAGAATTCTATAAATTCTTTCAATCGTTATATAGTCCAATGGCAAACTCTCCATCCTTAATGGATATAGATCATTATTTGGCTGAATCTCATCTGCCTTCTCTCTCGGAAACACAGCAAATCTCATTATGTGCTCCCTTAACTGAGGCAGAAATTATTAAAGTTATTGAAGATCTTCCCCTAGACAAATCTCCGGGCCCAGATGGTTTCTCATCTAATTTTTATAAAAGGTTTGCAAAACAATTAGCCCCTTTACTCCTTGCTCTGTTTCAACAAATCATCACTGGTAATTACATGGACAAAGCACTATTTGAAGTATTAATAATTTTATTGCCCAAACCCGGTAAAGTGCCAGAACTCATGGCTAGTTATAGGCCTATATCTTTGTTAAATCAAGATATAAAAATTCTGTGCAAACTCCTTGCAGATCGTATTAGCACTGTCCTGCCTGATTTAATTGGAGCAGAGCAGGTGGGCTTCATGAAGGGGAGGTCATCCAGTGATCATTTGCGCACTCTGGCCCATGACTTCTCAGTGTCTAGGGATGCGGAGTTTCCGGCTGCCTTGGTGGCCCTGGACGCCGAGAAGGCATTCGACAGAGTAGACTGGAACTTCTTCTTCCAGACGCTACATGCTTTTGGGTTTCTCTTGGAATTTCAATCCTGGATACGGGCAATTTACAAAGCTCCTATGGCCTGGGTCTCATGCAATGGAAACATATCTGACTTATTTTCCCTGGGCTCTGGTACTAGACAGAGTTGCCCCTTATCGCCTTTACTTTTTAACTTATACCTGGAGCCCCTTATACAGAGGCTGGTTGTTTGTCCTAGAATCCAAGGTATAGTTATACATGATATAGAAATTAAAGTATCAGCATATGCGGATGACTTTCTACTTCAAATTTCCCATCCTAGAGAGTCTATACCACATATGTTGGAAATTATAAATGGGTATAGTTCCTTTTCAAATTATAAGTTAAATGTGGAGAAGACTTCGGTATTTCCTCTTAACCAGAGTGATAAAACATGAGATTAGTGATCTAGGATTGGCCTGGGTAAAAGATTCATTGAAATATTTAGGTATTGTTCTCACAAGAAGTGAGATGCTTTTTCAAAAGAAAAATTTGGATTCCTTATTGTATACTATTACACAAGATCTTATCAGATGGTCCCACCTCCCGTTATCACTATGGGATAAAATGAATTTAATTAAGATGAATATTTTTCCCCGTCTCTATTATCCACTTAGTCACACGAATCTATGGTTGCCACTGTCATGGTTCAAGAAAGTACATAATATTTTTGTTAATTTTATCTGGGCTGGAAAGCATCCCCGCTTGGCTTTTCATAAGATAGCGGCTCCTAAAACTAAGAGTGGCCTCCACCTGTCCCATGTTGACCTTTACTTCTCAGCCAGCCATGCGAATAAATTATCTAAGGTGGGTCAAACGCAGTGTTCCTGGAAATTTCCACTGACTATGAACCTCTATGGCTTAAGATAGAATTGGCGCAAATCCAATATTATAATCTCTCTTCAGTTTCTTTGTTATATACGAAGCTTAAATATCTTCCAATGCAGCTGCACTCGTCTCCAATTGCAATATGTGTAAAAGTACATTCCCAGTTTTGTAACTTTCTTAAGTATAACCACTGCCTAGATCTGGAGCAACCATTGCTAGGTAACCCTAACCTCAGAATAGATGGGAGGGTTCTTTCCCCCTTATGGCTCCCGCAGGTCAGGGAGGTCAGCCTCTCAAGCCTCTGGGATGGCGCAGGAGGGAACTGGTTGTCGTTCACGGAGATTTTAGTTAAACTGAATATTCTGGCCTTTAATGTATTTAAAGTTTTCCAGTTACGCCATTTGCTTGTGAAAGTTATAGGACTGACACCCCGGCTATCCAGGTGTCCGGCTTTCCAGGGAGAGCTGGCCCAAATGGCTGGGCTTCCACATGCAGTATCGAGAATCTTCAGTGTTCTCTATGATTGGATTTACCCCGAACCTTTTGGACCTTCCAGTTACTGGGCCCAGCTCCTTCCAGAGATACCTATTAACTGGGTGAAGTTTTGGCAAGGGTGCCACCAATATATTACGCAAGACAGACTCTGCCTTATGCAATTTCAGATATTACACAATTTATATTATACCCCTCAAAAAATGGCCAAATTTGGTCTGGTCTCCTCCCCTACCTGAACAAGGTGTGCCCATGGGGATGGTAATTTATTGCACATTTTCGGGTCCTGTTCCAAGATAGTCCCCCTATGGTCACAGATTAGGCTGAGAGCAGATCCCTTACTAGGTCTTAATGATCTGTTCACAATAAAAATATGTCTTTTAGGTGATTACTCTGATATCCCAACAACCGTTCGTAAATATCACATGGCACTAATATCCATGTCAGTTAAAAAACTAACGCTTATGCACTGGAAAGATACTGTGGAAATAGCATATGCGGAGTGGCTGTGGGAATTTTTGAATAATCTCAGGTTAGAAAAAATGGTGGCCAGTGTTAGGAATAGAATGAAGAGGTTTAATCAAATTTGGGCTCCATTATTAACGCTTTATTCACTTCAAACTGTGTAGAGGAGTAGGCTTAAGGTGGATGGGTTGTGGACTGAGTAAGTTTTAATCATGCAAGCCTGGGATGGGAGGGGGTTAGTTGGACGGGGATGGAACTGGGAACAGATACCTTTCTTTTTTTTTTTTTTAAGCAGGAAGCTGTTTTGTTGGAGGGTGAGGGAAGGGTAAGGGGGGGAGGGACATTTGGATTTTCCCGCTTATTTCTGGATGCAATATACATGTCTCATGCTGTGCCATTTGTTGTATGTGGAAAACTTTAATAAACTTTGAATGAAAAAAAAAGAACTAACAGAAAGTTCTTGCCTAAAGTGTTTTCAGATTTCCACCTCAATCAGTCTATATCTCTCCCTGTTTTCTTCACTGATCATTCTTCCTCAGGAAAGAGGAGGCTACACAGTTTGGATGTTAAAAGAGCCCTTAGCTGCTACATAGAACGTACCAAGGGTCACAGGTTTGAATCCCTCAGTTGTACCTCACCTATGGAGAAGTTGAGAAGGGCAAACCTGCCACTAAGAGATCTATTGCCAGGTGGATTGTTTCTTGTATCCAATTCTGCTATGAAAAACTGGGTAGAACTCCACCCTCAGGCATGAGGACTCATTCCACAAGAGGTACAGCTGCTTCCCTGGCTGCTGCCAGGGATATCTCTCTCTTAGAAATTTGTCAAGCAGCCACCTGGAAAACAGTCCATACTTTTACCAAGCATTACTCTCTGGATATCCAGGCTAGGAGTGATGCTCGGTTTGGCACAGCAGTACTTCAGAGCCTGTTTCCAAAGTAGGTTCTGTCCTCCTCCATGGAGGTACTGCTTAGTAGTCTACTGGTGTCAGAATACAGCAAGACTTCATGTTGTTTGAAGAAAAAATTACTCACCTTAGTAATGTTGTTTCTTCTAGTGGAGTCTTGCTGTATTCTGACCTCCCCCCGCCTCTTCTCTCAGAACCTAGATTTTGGGATGTGGGTGGGCAGGAGCAGTGTTGGCACCCTAGGGGTGCCCCTTTTACACCCTCTTTTTTCTTTGGGTGGAATGTTGTTTCATTTGATTCATTTTTGTTTTGGGGTTTCCTGACTTGAGTCTTCCTTTGAGAACCAAAAACATTATATTTCTGCCAGTTAGCTAGTTAAAAATTTTACAGTTCCACACAGAACACCTAGTGAGTTTTTGCTCGTAAAGATCTGATGGTTGCAGTTTGAATAACAACAGGCAGAGGCTTCAACCGAGCTCGAGATGAATATTCTATGCCATGCATAGAAAAGTTAATCCTATGTTCTCCGGGGCAGTTGAAAGGCAGGACCTAACTGCAATTGTCAAAATACAGCAAGACTCCACTAGAAGAAACATAATTACTAAGGTGGGTAATTTTTTCTTATCGTCCATGGGGCCTCCAACGATACCACCTTAAAGAGACTAGCAGTCACCCTAAATAAATCCTGCAGGCTGGTGTCTGGTGCTGACAAATGAACCCACACCTGTGACCTCTATTAACACACAAACTGGCTTCACTCCAAAGGCAGAGTCACCTATGAGTCTTGTCTCCTGGCTCATTAGGTCAGACTATGTCTTACTCCCTCTTCCACTGAAGTGCTGCTTTCAGTGGCACCTACACCTCGTTGCACCCACAAGACCTCCAGATTGACACTCCTATTCCCTTTCTGCTGGACCTCTCAGACCCAGAGGTCCTTTAGCTTTGGAGCACCTACATGGTACAATGATCTTCCTCCTGACATCACTAACGAGACTAAGCTTGGCCCTTTCAAATCTGAACTACGCACCCACCTCCTGGCCCTAAGCAAATGTGATTGCTACTAGGCACTTTGCTTTTCCTACTTCCCTTGCCTCCTCTCCTTCTGTCCTCTGCCCCCTCTTCACTGAAGCACTTGCCTTGACTAGGTCTAACTTCTGATGGCTACCTTACCTCTAATGTCTGTTGTGTGTCCTTTTTGCCAACTCCACATGTAACCTAAAGTTTTTATTGTAATTACGTGTGTATATGTGACCCCATGCTCTGTATTCAACTTCTGTTTGTTTAGTACATTTTCTGTCTAACGTGGAGCCTTTACAAAAGAACCTCTGGTTCAAAGGTTGATGTAATTCCTAGTATTGCAATAAATACAGTGAAGCCCACCAGGATGAAGCACATCACTGCAGAATTCTGCAGTAGCGTGACTGCAACAACAATGTAAGTTCAGTGAGAGTTGATCCATTTTGTCATGCAGGAAACCTGTGACACTGCACTTCATCCTGGTGGGCTTCACTGTAAAAATTAAAAAATAAACCATGACTGGGACATGGGCATATAGGCTATACTCTGTTCAGGAAAGACTGGGTGGGAAGGAAAGGAGAGGAGAGGGTGAGGTGCTTTATGTGAGGGATCGTGTAAAGTGATGGAGATATAGGGAACACAGGGGGAGGCAGAAGCACTGTGGGTTATACTGGAGAAAGGGACTACAGCCACTATTCACACTGGCTGGATCTACAGACCTCCAACACAGGAGAAGGAATTAGATAAGGTTCTGATGGCAGCCATTGGTAAGATGGCAGAAAAAAGGTGAGGTGCTGCTGGTGGGGAGACTTAGACCAGCTGCATGTAGATTGGATCCTCCCAGCAGCAGCAGCTTCAGCTAGAAGTAGGGACATCCTGGAGTCTCTGCAGGGGCCATTTCTCAGGCAACTAGTCAGGGAACCCACTTGTGATGAGGCAGTACTGGACTTGCTATGCACTAGCAGGGATAGTATTGTAGATGTGAAGGTTTGAAGCCACCTGGGGACTAGTGATTACTGTATGGTGTGGTTTAATATAAGGATAGATGCAGAATTGAACCACACAAGGGCTAGGGTCCTGGACTTCATTAGGGCAGATTTTATAAAGATTGGTGAATGCCTCAGGGATGACTAATTCCCATCTACCTGGAAAACTGCCCTGGTCACTCCGGTTCTAAAAGGAGGGGATCATTTGCTTGTGTCCAATTACAGACCCATCTCCATCCTGTCTACTTTCTCCAAAGAGATGGAAAAAATCATTGCAGACCACCTTTCTGCCCATCTACACAAATACAACCTCCTCAGCCTGCGACAACATGGGTTCCACAAGTGGCACAGTACCAACACGGCCCTCACTGAATTCACAGGTTATGGCCATGAGGCACTAGACCAGGGAC